>OX155895.1:6147245-7489490 GCA_944588485.1 Phosphuga atrata
TTTCTAAATGCTTACTTTAATCTCTTTCTCTCTAGTCATTTACTCCATGGCTGAAGTGTCGTGATCCCTTGCGTTTTATTATGTAATAGCGGAGTTAGCGGTCTTCCTCCATTTACCCCTGTCTGCCGCCGTTCTTTTGTTTTCTTGTATTGTTGTCCTGGTGATCTCTTGCACCTGGTCGATCCAGCGTTTTGGAGAGCATCCCCGAGGTCGCGTACCTTCAATTTGCCCTTGGATGGCCAGTTTACCGAGATTGCCACCCGTTCCACGATTGACGTGTCCAAAATATTTAAGTATTCGTCGATTGATAACGGTTGATAATCTTATGTCAATGTTCTTTTAGTATAGATACATTAGTTCTATGCTCTGTCCAATGGATCCTCAGTAGCCTTCTCCAAGTCCACATCTCGAAAGCGTCTTCTTTCTTCACCTTCGTTTTGTTTCTTTCGTGATTTGGTCATCTTTCCATACTTTGGTTAGTTTCGTCATGGCTGTTTTCGCAAGAGTTATTCGTCTTCTAATCTGTGGACGTATTGCCGTTACTATTTATGCAGGAGCCTAGATATATTATGTAGTCGACGTTTTCTACGTTCATTATATTGGATGGATTTACTAGTAGTATTGAACTACTACCATCAGCTTTGTTGTTTTTGCCATTTAGCTTATGTCCGAATTTTAAGCTTTCTCTCCCTCGACTCTTCCCAGAAGTTCGGTCATTTCTTCTTCGTTTTGTGCGATCATTGTGGTATCGTCGACAAACCGTAAGTAGTTTATTTTCCTACCGCCAATGACTATTTCGCCTTCCCAGTTCTCCGGAGCTCCTTTTAGTATAAACTCGCTAAACTAAACTAAAACTAAACTTTAGTATATATGTTGAATAGTACGGGTGATATGACACATCCTTGCCGAACTCCTAGTCCTATCCTAAAAGGTCTTGAGTTTCTTCACTCGATCTTGATGATTCCTATGCTGTTGTCATATAAAGTTTTTAGCAGAACGACAAGGTGGGGAGGGGTTCCCATGTCTAAGAGGGCATTCCATAATTGGTGCCAGTTTACACAGTCAAAAGCTTTGCTCTGTTGAGGAAGCATAGATATGTGAGCTTTGCACATTCTCTGGCTTTTTCAATAATTTGCCGTACATTTATGATCTGCTCTCGAGTGCCTTTTTTACCAGCCATGAATCCAGCTTGTTCCTGTGGAATCTGTCAGTCTAAGAAGCTTCCGAGTCGTAGCAGAATTCTGAGCATGACCTTGCTTGGGTGGGAGATTAATGCGTTAGTTCTCTAATTACTGCATTTCTGGCTTGATCCTTTTTTGTGCAGTGGAATGAAGTTAGATGTATTTCAGTCAGTTTGGGCATTGAGGACCCTCAGTGCCATACCTTGTTGCAGCTTGCCCACAACAGGTGGATGCCTTTGAGGGACAGCTGTTTTAGTATTTCTCCACTGATATCATCTTCCTTTGTACTTTTGTTGTTCTCGAGTATGTTTGTGGTTTGCTCAACTTCAACTTTTAAGATGTCAGGTTCCTGTTCTACTTGTGTGATGGGTGGGAGACGAATTGTTCCCTGACGATGACCTTAATCCGCGTAGAGGTATTCACAGTGTTGTCGCCATGCCCCTACTACGTAGTCGATGTTGGTTATGACTTTCCCATCCTTGTTTTCTATGTTACAATTCTTGGTTTGAACTCTCCCTTCATTTATTAGGGTTCCGTACCGAAAACGGAACCCTCATAGGATCACTTTGTTGTCCGTCTGTCTGTCCGTCCGTCTGTCTGTCTGTCAAGACCATTTTTCTCAGGAACGCGTAGAGGTAACAAGTTGAAATTTGTATCAAATACTCGGGTCTGCGGTCACTTTCAGCTGTGAAAATCAACCTTGTAAGTAAACGCGTATTTTGCGATTTCACAAGGGAATCAAAACCTATAGGGTACTTCCCATTGACCTAGAATCATGAAATTTGGCAAGAAGCGGTGTCTTACAGCACATGTAAAGGGAAAAATCTGAAAACCGTAAATATGTAGTTTAATTACAAAAAAAATGCGAATTTACTATTAGAAACTTATGAAAATACACTGTGTTGCGTGGTATTGTCAGGCAGCAGAAGCATATGGGTTGCATACAGTTAGGTCCGAAGGTTAAAAAGTATGTGTCAGCACCAAGCTGTTTATTCTGAATTTTCCTTGTTTATATTCGTTATGCATTTCATCACGTACGCTCTATATACATAATATTTACAGGGTATATATTATGTCTAAATTTTGCTTGTTTATAACCGACTTGCGATATACTCAAGTCCCGTAACATCCTGTATATATATTATATTTCGTCTAATTTTTCTTTATAATCTACATATACTTAAATCACGTACGCCCTATATTTTTTGATAGTCAATTGCCCAAAAGCAGTCAATTGAACAACTGAATGTTAAGAGTATCGAAATAGATCTATAAATAGTTAATATATCAGTTTATATTAGACTTTCAATCACTTTGCATGTTTTCCGGAAGTGTTCGTTTGTGTCTCGTCGACATATTCTTTGTATTTCGCAGCTTAAAACTCGATATTCTATTCTTCGGTTATTACACCTGTCTGCCTGATTTACTTACTATAAATATATTTAAAATATTTTAGGGCGGAGAGAAATTGCAAGAGGCTTATTACATTTTCCAAGAAATGGCTGATAAGCATGGTTCTACTCCATTGTTGCTGAATGGACAAGCTGTGACCTTCATTGGACAAGCTAAATATGAAGAAGCTGCAGTAGCTTTACAAGAAGCATTAGATAGAGATTCAAACTATCCTGATACCTTAATTAATATGATTGTTTTAGCGCAACATACTGGAAAAGAACCTGAAGTAAGTTATTGTGAAATTGTTTTTAATTTCGAACTTGAAAATTATATTCAATTTCATATAGTATTTATAGTTTTCTCTTGTTATTCCACTTTTCAACTATTTTTCACTATAGGACATTAACATATTGTTATTATTAAATGCGTTAATAATAACAATATGTTAATGTCCTATAGTGACAGTCTCTCGGTGGGAGTCTCGAATCCAGTTCGGGTTTCGATTATAACGCGTCAAATAGCAATCCCGAATTGGGTTCGTGGTCGCCAAACAGCGGCATTTATTCTGTTAATTTCGAAAAGAGTTCGGGTATTACCGATTAAAAATATATGGAAACTTACTAAAGTGAAATATAGCTTAAATATATAAATATATTCAACTTGTTTGTTGCACTATAATATTAAGTCTTATTAGCACTAGGAACAAATCTCATGTTGAAACAACTAGAGATTTGTATGTTATTTCTAGAACTGGAGCTACAGAAATAATTCTTTTTTAAATTCATTTTTTCTATTTAAATTAAGTGAATAGCCATCTGCAGATGCGTTTCGAGATCTATCTCTCACCAGTGCAGCTTTGCTCTTTTGAATCGTAACATGAAATACACTTACATTAGCCTGAACCACTGAAAGATATACTACCTGGAACGAGCACTGCCCTCTAAGCTTGTGCAGACCGAGAGAGAGAGAGATCCCAAGGGGATCCCTTCATCCTTGTCTAGCCAGCTAGAGTGGGAACTAGAGTGAATTCTAGATTGGGAGGATGTGATACAGTCAGAGCGAAAAGCTAGTTGTATTAAGTTGTATCAAGAAAGAGAGTGAGATCGTTCAATCGGTGAGCATATTATAAACCAAAGTTTATTTATGAAGAAAGTTGTTTTCAAAAAGACAATGGTGAAATACTGTTTCACCATTGGCAAGGAAAACTTACAATTGGCAAGGAAAAATGGACCTCGGACACACATTTAGTTTTCCTTTTGGACTGTACTAGACGAAGACAGAGAGATATGAGAGACACACGTGATGCTCTCTCTGGGCCCGCACAAGCCAGGAGGCCAGCGCTCGTTCCAGGTAGTATATATTTCAGTGGCCTGAACAACATGTGCCGGGCTGTCGAGGTTAGGTTTTGATTTGTCATGTGTGTAGAAAGACTCAAAGTATCAATTAAATCAATAACTGAAACTAAGTTCAGGTCTTTCTACACACATGTCAAATCAAAACCTAACCTCCACAATCTGGCACATGGTGAGAATTCAAGCGACGAAAGTGATGACAAGAATGATAATAACAACAATAATTTGTTATTAGGACCGCCTTACAATGACAGATTTTCATTTTTTGCACAACCTGGGCTAAAAGTTCAAATGTCTACTAAACGCCCTTACGGTTATTTTCGTATATTCTTCACGGATGAATTACTGGACATAATAGTGAAGGAAACAAAAATGTATATGTAATAATAGTGTATTAAACAACGAGTTCATTTAGCGCGATTTTTAGGCACGCGTCCATGTTTGCAACAAGTGCGAAAAACGCCTTATGAACGAGTTTTTATACTATTTTTTCTATTTTGCTCCCTTTTATGCCATTTCTAAATAAAAAATCGCCAATACATACTGAGAAAATTGTATCGCACTCGGCGAGCCATTAACGAACCCATATGGCTTTGATGATTTCATTATAGACGCAAAAAGAAAAAATATTTAAAAAATAACACAGAGTATCTGAACAGGAAAAAGAATGCTTGAAGCAAGTACTGGAAGGAAACTGACAGGGATGAAATGATGTGAAAAAAAACAATGTCTTTTTCCAAAAATTAAATCACGAAAATTTCATTCTTCCGAAAAATAATGACAGATGTTTATTCTAAAAAAAATTTTTTTAGTGTTTTATTCTAAAAAAAAATACATTTCAGTGATTAAGAAATCATTGATTTGTCAAACCCAAAATTGATGAAGTTAGAGGGTGGGTTATGGAGTAAGGTAGGCTCGAGCGAATGAGCGCACTCCGTTCGTGCGCCCAATTTCGCTCTTGTGGGCAATTGACAACTTACAGCACTAGTTGCACAATATACTATATTGTTATTATGAAAAACAATTAAAGATGGAATTACACTATTAATACACCCACTGAGTTTATATAGAAAATAAAAATGTTAATATCTTTAAAATTAATTAAAAAATTGACCTGTTTTCAAGAAAAAAAAAGTATAATTTTGATTGAAAAAACCTTTTTCTGACTGCGGGCCATTTAAAAAAAAACAAATTTTAAGCGAGCCGCACAGTCGGATGTTTTCGAATGTAATATGTAGATTAGATTAGATTAGATTCCCGACTTCCTCTAAGGGTTTGGCGCACGTCAACCTTAAGGCTTATTGTGCTGTCGGTTGATATCAAACTTGCAGTCCGACGTCTGTGTCACTGACTAGTTTCCTTAGTTTTCCTACAAGTTTGGGTTCCCATGTGGTTTGTTGGTTCCAGTCGAGCTGGTGTCGCATTCGTTCTAGGGCAGGGCATTCGAAGAGTACGTGGTTTGCTGTTTCATCTTCCTCTCCGCAGAGTCTACATAAAGGTTCGTCTCGGTAGATTTTTACTTTATGCATGAATTCTCTAAATCCGCCAGTGCCTGTTAGTAAACTATCTGCTTCGTGTGAGCTTTGTTTAGTTTTAACAGGTCCTTTGCTATATTGGGATTAGGTGAGTCTATTAGCTTCCTGCAATGGGTTGCTTTATCATAGGAGTTCCATCTGAGTTTGTGTTTATTTTTCATCCAATCATTGATGGATGCTCTGGCGCAGGCTTTTTCTATACCTATGCTCGGTTCGGGACCAACTAGTTTCTTGCGGGCACCTTGTTTTGCTAGGTCGTCTGCATGTTCGTTTCCCTCTATACCACTATGCCCGCGAACCCAGATGATTTTTACAGTGTTCTGTTGGCCTAGTGTATGTAGTATTTCTTTGCATTCTTTTATGATTCTTGATTTTGTACTGCAGGCCTCTAGTGCTTTTAGCGCTGCTTGACTATCAGATATAAAATAAATGTTTCTGTTCCGATATTTTTGTCTGTGGCATTCAGTAGCACCCAATAGTAATGCGTGTACTTCTGCTTGGAATATCGTGCAGTGTTCGCCTAGGCTGGCTGATTCCCTAATTTTGGGATTTTTGCTGTACAGGCCCGATCCGGCCCTTCCTTCAAACATTGAACCATCCGTGTAAAAGATTATGTTCTTGTTCGTAGGGGTGGGAAGCTGGTCCGGTTTCCAGCTTGGATCTATGTGTACGGTGAACGATTTTTCGAAATGGAATGACTTGTTGGTACTGTCGGTTCTCATTTCCATCAACGGTATTCTGACTGCCGTCATGATTTTCGTATGCCCGATCCTACTGGCTGCGATCCATTGACCCGCGCATTGTAGTCGGTATGCCGCCATTCTTGCTTCTCCTTTTAGAAAGATGTCTAATGGCGGTGTATCTAGTATCACGTCTAATGCTAATCCAGAGGTAGTTCTAAAGGCTCCTGTGGTGCATAGATTCGCTAGATGTTGTATCCTGCTTAATTTTGCAACAGCAGTTGATTGTTGTAGTTTAGGCCACCAGGTTACTATGCTGTAGGTTAGTATTGGTCGAACTATAGTTTTGTATAGCCAGTGAGTCAGTTCCGGTTTGAGACCCCATGTGCTACCTATGGCTCGTTTACTTATCATCAGCGTTTGTTTGCATCTGGAGATTGTCTTGTTCATGTGGGGATTCCATGTTAGTTTGGAATCTAGTGTAAGTCCTAGGTATTTGACTTCGTTGCTCCATTGAACAGGTTTCCCAAATATTGAGATATTGGTTTGGTTTGTGATTTTCTTCCTATTTGTGAAAGGGATCAGGGTGGCTTTCGCAGGGTTGATTCTTAGGTCTCCTGTCGAACACCAGGTCTCTGTAATATTCAAGGCTGCCTTCATGATTTCTTCAACCGTTCTTTGGTGTTTACCTTGAATCAGTATGACGATATCATCGGCATATCCTTGAGTGAAGAACCCTCTTTTGTTAAGGGTGATTAGTAGCTCGTCGACTGTTAGGCACCACAAAAGTGGTGACAGTACGCCGCCTTGGGGGCAACCTCTTGTCGTTGACATGGTTATCTCTTCTTCCAGTAGTTTAACTTTTACAGTTCTGCTGTTAAGCATCGACATGGTCCATCTGGTCGTAGTGTTATCTACGTGGTGATTGACCATTGCGTTTTCTATTGAGATGTAAGATGTGTTATCGAAGGCTCCTTCTATATCTAAGAAAGCACCTAGGGCAACTTCTTTGTTCTCCAAAGTTTTCTCAATTTTACTTACTAACTGGTGTAACGCTGTTTCGCATGACTTTCCTGTTTGGTAAGCGTGTTGGTATGTATGAAGCGGAGATCTAATCAGCGCTTCTTCTCTCCAATGTCTGTCTATCAGTCTTTCCAAGGTTTTTAGAAAGAATGATGTCAGGCTGATTGGTCTATAGGATTTAGCTTCGGCATAGCTAGATTTGCCTGGTTTTGGGATAAATACCACTCTTGTCTCTCTCCAGGTTAATGGAACATGTCCTAGTGCTAGACTTGCTCTAAATAGGTCCTTAAGAGGGTGGAGTATGATATTCATGCCTTTCTGAAGCATTATTGGATATATGCTATCTGTTCCAGGAGATTTGTAGGGGCTGAAGAGTTTGATTGCCCATTTAATTCTCTCTGTTGTGATAATTCTTTTTGCCACATTCCAGTCATCTCTGGTTGCCGTATGGCTTGAGTGGAAAGGAGTGTGGTTTTCAGCAGCCCCTGGAAAATGCGTGCCTACAAGATGTAGCAGTGTTTCCCGTTCATTTGCTGTGAAGTTCCCGTCTGCTTTTTTGAGGGTGCCGACGGGATTCGAAGCTTGCTTTGAGAGAATTTTATGGAGCCTCGCTGTGGAATGCGTCGTCTCTATCTCTTGGCAATATTTTTTCCAAGCTTCTGTTTTGGCAGTCTTGATTTTGTTACTATAGTCTGTGAGGGCTCTATGATAGCTGTCCCAGACTTTGGTTCTTTTAGATCTGTTGAAAAGGCTTCTGACTTCTCGCCTGGTCTTTTCGAGATCCTTGTTCCACCATTGTGGTTGTTTTTTACCTCTTTGCTCACTTGGCTTTGATTGAGGACAGCAGCTTTTATAAGAGTCAACAATTGCCTCTTTTAGCTTGTGGGCATTTGTATCTAGATCTTTTACCTGAGAAGATCTGAATCGAACATGCTCTATCTTTTTATGTAGTTCTTGTTCGTATTTAGCCCAGTCCGTCTTTCTCGGGTTGTAATAGGGTTCAGATATTACTTCCTTTTGAGACAGTTCAAAGCTAATGTATTTATGGTCGGAAAGCGATGGTTCGTTCAGGACTTGCCATCGTTTGACTGACCGCGATATTGCCATTGTCGTGGCAGTTATATCAATTACCTCTTTTCTTATAGCGTTTTCAAAGGTGGGAGAGTTACCTTCATTAACAACTATTAGATTGTTAGTAATAATGTATTCAAAAAGAGACTCACCTCTTGGATTGCAGTTGGTGCTTCCCCATGTGGTGTGGTGGGAGTTCGCATCGCAGCAGAGGATCAGCTCTAGATTTTCCTGTTGAGCGGAACTTACTAGGTCTGCCGTTTCTTTGCTGGGCGGAAGATCAATGGAGTCGTAGGGTAGGTAGACTGAGCTAAGAATTGCTCTGTTCTCTCTTTCCCTCGTGCTCCATTGTATTTTTACAGTTGTAATATCTCTAGAACAGAATTCCATTAGAGGAAGAAATTTCAAATTTTTCCTCACTAGAATGCAAGTTCTGGGATTCTGATCATTATATATCAGCTTACCTTTAGCATCGCCTAAGCCACAGATTCGCCCCTTGACAATATAGGGCTCTTGGATCATTGCTAAATCGATGTCATCAGCTAGCAGCTTTCTGCAGAGGGCTGCAGTGGCCGCTTTGCTGTGGTGTAGGTTAATTTGAACTACTTGAAGGTTCGTCTTTACTAAGCCTGGAGCGGATAGTAAACGTCACCTTGTTGAGCCCGATGTGCGCTACGCAGCCAATCTCTTGAAGAGCTTTCTTTGCTTCTTCATCGATCATGGCTGCGAACGTTCTACCTCCCCCTTCGTTGCTTTTGACGTGGAGGATGTGCCAGTACTCGGTTCTTAGGTCGACCTTTCTTTTGTTCTGCTTTTGCAGGAACTTTAGGATCGCCTCCGGCTTTTGTTTGTCGTACCACTGGGGTACGTTGAACACCACTCGTGCTGAGTTGACTACCTTTGTCCTCTCTTTCACTACTAGTTTTGCGTCTTCCCACGGGAGCAGCTTAGGAACGTGTTCTGTCAGCCAAAGCTGGGTGAACTCGTCCTTGCACGCTACCACGTAGGTTCCAGCTTCATAGTAGTGACTAGTAAAGTGGGGCAAGTTCTCGCTGTCTATATTAAATATAGTTTCTATGAGAGAATCTCTGACTAGGTCGCCTTGCTCTTTGGTCAGTTTTCCTACAGGGTAGTCAGGTAGGTAAATGGCCATTTTGACAGTGGCCGCAGCCTCTGCGAAATCGAGGTTTCTGGAGGTACTAGCCACTGCCTTCGATGACCTATCTGCCGTTCTTTGACGCTTGTTTTCAGTCGCCGGAGAAGGAGTAGCATCTGAGCGCTGTCTCTTCTTAAGTTGGCTTTGATGTGGGCCTACTGAGACTGTGGTTTTCTTAACCTGGTCAGAGTCGGCATGCTTTTTGGCTAAGTGCTTCTTTCTTTTGAAGTTTGGGTCACATTTGACTCCTTTAGCCTCGCAGAGCTTTTTGTTGTGCTCTCTGCGTTCTTTCGCATTCAGCTTTACTCTCTTCAGGGACATGTTGCCGATCTTCGTCGTCATGTCCTCTTCGGAGTATTTGCTGCTTCCTTGGCTTTCCTTGGCAGTAGACTGTCCTTGACTTGAAGTCTGGACTGTCAGCTGCTCGGACGTGCCAGGTGCTGGTTTTAGGGTCTCGGCCGTCTTCGTCTGAGCGTCAACGGTCGGTTGAGGGGAAGACTCCGTCATGGCAGTGTCTTCACCCTGTGATTTTGTTTTTGTTTTAGATTCCATACGATATTGGTTTTCTGTAAACAATAAAAGGGTTTGGCTAATTACTGCTGGAGGTCGCCTGGTATCCAGTAGGCTCCGTTATGACGCATTATTAGCCCCTGCGCCTACACCTGCTGGTGCACTGATAAGCACGGGTCGCTTAACACCTTCGTTTTGGGTACAGGTAGAAGTTGGAATAGATAGGATAGATTTTTGCTCTCTGACTCTCAATATCAAAGTATTGATAGCTTCGAGAGCTTGAAGGACCAAGAGTTAGCCAAGGTAGGCTGATAGTTCAAAGAGTGAAAGTGATTCTATTGAAGGGAGACTGTTCACTGCTAAAGGATGTGAAGAGTCCCAGAGCGATTAGCAATTGACCTTCGTCTCGCATCCCCTTGGCGCCCATCCATTGATTTTCAACGGATGGACACCCCGGGGAGTCTCATTGACTGTTGGCCAACTGGGCCAATGTAATATGTAGCTTAAATAGTTTTTTTTCATCGAATATAAATATTATTACGAATCAATATAGAGAAGAAAAAAATAGTAACAATTTTATTTACATGCTATAATAACATCGGAGAACAAAAATAGAGCGACATTATTTAAAGAAAATAAAACTCAATTTAATGCGATTTTTGTTGAATGTTTTTCGGTAATTCATTTATATTGGGTTGGGTTTGAGATACTGAGATCCTCAAAAGGTTTTGCTAATTTTCATCGGTCAACCTCGTTCTATATTTTGATTTTATGAAATCCATTCTTGAAAAAGTTTGTTCATATAAATAAGTGCTCGAAAAAATGCTAATACTTTTACAGAATACACAGATTCCTATGGCCGAAAAGCTTCCTTCACGTCTTTATTTATTTTTTTCGATATTAATTTCCCAACTTTAAGGAATAAAAAACTATATACAATAAACTTAGATAATATTAAAACACGATAACATTAAAGCAATGTAATGTTCCCGATGTAATTATTTAAATAATTAGTTATTTTTGTTTTGTTTTGAATCTTGTTATCGACAGTAATTCATATGACAGATGGTTTGGCAACGTCGCGATAACAGCTGATTGTGAGAAAAAAGAGAAACATGGAAACATTTTGAACTTTTGAACGTCTGTGGAACTATTTGATAGAATACACTCCAGCTTTTCACATAGAATATCTATAATTTTTTGTCTTTTGGTAATTCGAGGTTTTCGGCCAACATCTTGGGCAATAAAATTCTGATCCCTTTACAACCAGTCGACTCATAACACTGATGTTGCCAGATCTTTTTATATCACCTTCTAAGTCAAAAATAACGAAGCCATTTAATAACTTTATTTTATTAAATAAATAATAATCACCAATTTAAAAATTTGTTATGTTATTATAAATAAAAATAACGAATTTTAACAACTATTAGGATAATTGAAAATATAGAAAAATTCAAGCACTATTTTGACTCATTAGTTACACTCGAACCTCTTTAAGAATTTAAGAAATTTTCGATGGTTCATACCGAAAAAATTATTTTGCTTGATGGGCCCCACAAAAGCTAGCAATGGACCGCGCGTTGCCAACCCCTGGTCTAAATGAAATTTAATTCTCCACTAAAGGGGTTAGATTTGAATAAATATTAAAAATATAAATTGTTTCAGTTTCAAATTTATTGTATAAATACGACATATGTTTCGCCAACTCTGTGGCTTCTACAGGTATTGATATATGAAGAAGCTACAGTGTTGGCGAAACGTATGTTGCATTTATAAAATAAATTTGAAATAAGAAGAGAATTAAGAAAACTATGTTCTTTAATTCACAAATTGACTAATATCATAAATGAAATATAATTATTAGTGCCGTGTGGCTTCTGCATTTTACTGCTAAGGCAGATCACGAGGTCAATCATAAAAAAGCCATAACTGAAAATAATTGAAATGATAATAATGAAAATAATTATGAACATCCATAGACGCGTTTCTACCTTTTGGCTTTATTTAACAACATAATATATACAATTTTTCTATTTTTTATAAATTTCAAACTTTAAAACGATTTATGTTTATATCTTTAATATTGAAATGAAGTTACAACAACTAACTCCACAATGAATCAATTATTATTAATAATTTTTTAAAAATAAAATTGAATTTTGTAAATAAAAATATATCATTTATTACATTGTTTTAGGTGGCGAATCGTTATTTATCTCAATTGAAAGATACAAATCCAGACCATCAATTTCTGAAAGATTTGCAGATGAAAGAAGTCGAATTTGATAGAGTTGCAGCCCAATACACATTCTCTGTACCCACAGAAGTAAAGGGATAAAAATTTACCAAGTATTTTCTATTTAATTCCATTGAACATTTTATGTAAAATTAGCTTAATAAATATTTTATTTGATACTATGTACTATAATTATATCTATACAATATTTGCTATTAATGTCCGTTTTAATAAATTATGGGTACTTACGTACTAACGACACCGCACCTACAGATTTGGTTAGATTAGGTTATAATGGAGCAGATAAATCCAGACCGCATATCGCGCGATCTAGATAGATCCGAAATAAGAAAAAATATTGGATAAGGGTTAGCTTAGGTTATATTAGAGCCAATAAATCCAGACCACATATCTGCGGTGACGTTAATACGTAAGTACCAAAATATGGAAATTACAATTTACATATAGCAATATTTACATATATTTTCAAGTCTACATTTTTTTGTGTATTTGACCATCTTAAAGTTTTAATATTTTTGTTTTGTTATATACTTTATTTACTTCAAGAAGATTAATAATTACTATTATTACCAAGTAGTTTCGGCTTTTTATTATTAAAAATAAGCCATCATCAGGGTAAAAGTTGAACTTTTATATATGAAAATAAATAATTGAGAAAGAAGAGGGACTATAGAGAGAACGGTGAAAAGTAAACAGAGAAAATGGAGAATTGTAACAATATACAGTAGAAGTATGAAAGCAAACGAAGAGAATGATAGAAGAGCTATTAGAACTCTGGTGATTCTGGGAGATTTTAACGCAGGAATCGGGGGAGAAAAGGAAGACGGATAGGAGAAGAACAAACAACAATAGAAAGAAGACCAACAAAAGATGCAATAGAAAACGTAGGGGAGACTACTGGTCAGAAAACTGACAAGATTGTAGATATGGTGGTGACGACTTGTAGTGCGACCTTTATAGATCTATTGCAATCCCACCCTCTTCCTCTAAGCGTTGGTGTACTTACCCATTTAGAGCGCCTCCTCTAATAATAAGACAAACTCAAACAGACAAGAAAAGAAGAAGAGACAACACAGAGTGGGAAAAATAACAAGAGAAGAATTAGAACAACTGAGAAAACTGAAAAGGAAAAAGGCACTGGGGAGGGACGGTATACAGAATGAAAGAAAGGGAAGCCAACAGGGTGTTATAGATAATGAATGGAGTATGGAAGGAAGAGGGCTTCCCATAGGAGTGGAAAGAGGGGATAATATGCCCCATATATAAGAAAGGGATACAACCAGTAACTATAGCGGGATCACTCCTCTCAATACGGTATATAAGATATACGCGATGAATATGGAAGAGAGACGGAAATGAAGGAGCGAGGTGTGTTACCAGACGGGCAAGCGGGATTTAGGAAATGTAGAGGGACCATGGACAGTGTATATATCTTGAATCACATAGTAGGGAATGAGATAAAAAAGAGGGGTGGCAAGATTTATGCATTTTTTGTGGACCTGAAGGCAGCCTTTGATAATGTGGAAAGAGATTCACTGTGGGAATCCTTGAGAAAGAAAGGGATAAATGAGCATCTGGTAACAAAAATAGAAGAGATATATGAAGAGATAAGCAGAGTGAGAGTTGATGGAAGGGTGAGTGAAAGTTTTAAGACTCGTAAGGGAGTAAGACAAGGCTGCCCACTAAGCCCCAGCCTGTTTGCAGCGTTTATTGGAGATATAGAAGAGATGTTTAGCAAGGGCAGATAGGGGGGTTGTGGTGGGCAAAGAAAAAGTGTGGTCCTTGAGGTTGGTGGTCCTTGAGGAGTGTTGGTGCTAGCGAGAGATGAGAAAGGTATGAAAGAAATGATAAGAAGCATGGAGAAATATATAAGGAGGAAAAAGCTGACGGTGAATGTTGAGAAGTCTAAGATGGTGGTGTTAAGAAAAGGGGGTGGTAGGGGAGTAGTAAATGAGTGGAGATGGGAGAAGGAAAAATAATGAAGAAGTGAAAGAATTGAAGAACCTAGGATATGTGTTTAATGAAAGAAACACAGCAACAGCACAGGTGAGTGAGCTAGTCAAAAAAGCTAATAAAATAATAGAAGCGGTATGGGGAATAGGAGAGAGAAAATTTGGACATGACTATAGAAGGAGAGTAATGATGTTTGATAGCCTGGTGAAAAGCGTGATGATGTATCGAGCGGAAATATTGGGATGGAGAGAGCAAGGAGGGATGGAAAGGGTGCAAGAAAAATATTTGAAATGGGTGCCAGGAGTAGGTAGAGAGACACCAGGGTATATAGTGATGGAGGAAACAAAGAGAGATGGAATAAGAATAGAAGCAGGCTGAAGAGAGGGTGATAGAGAGTACATAATTTTGCAAGAGTGCCGGAAAGAAAAAAGGAAAGAAATAGGAAAGGAAGTGTGGAAAGAGAGGGAGGCTTATCTTGAAAGAAACGGGTATGCAGGCCCGGAGATAGAAAGAATAAGGGAGAGCTGAAGGCTGCTTTTTTTACTATTTAAATAGTTAATAAAAAAAATTTGGCCACCCCTGATGTAGATAATAGTAATACAAAGCAAAAATCTGACTTGGCAAACATAATCAGCATGTTATAGGCAGACTTTTGAGATATTTTATCAGCTGTCTTTATACAAGGATACAAATTAAGATCATTGTGGATACTATGTATCGATAAATTTGTAATTGCTTTTTCAGTGAAGTTATATTTTAGCAGGACATGATCATAAAACCAGTATTGTCTGTCTAGCCTTGCCTGTCTAGTCTGTTTATTCTTGTACATCTAGTTTTATCTGATTAGTCTTGTCTGTTTTCTCTTGTCTGTCTAGCCTTGCCTGTCTAGTATTGTCTGTCTAGCCTCGCCTGTCTAGTCTTGTCTCTCTAGTTTTGTCTGTCTAGTCTTGTCTGTCTAGTCTTATCTAGCTAGTCTTGTCTGTTTTGATTTATCTGTCTAGTATTGCATGTCTAACCTTGACTGTTTAGTCTTGTCTGTCTAGCCTTGCCTGTCTATTCTGGTTTGTCTAGTCTTGTCTGCCTAGTCTTGTCCAGTTGTCTGTTTTGTTTACAATACTCAGCTTAGACAATATTTTATGGATTTTGATTTACCAAATATTCTTCCAGGCTATAATAGGCTTTCTGAATTAACAGGTTTTACCATTTTTTTCTAATTAATTTGCTTGATAATCCGTTAAAAGGTTCACATGGTGCCAAATATATCCTAAGCTGTACCACACACATACAGTTAAATTTGTTCTTGGTATCATTAGCTTTCGGCGAATTCATGTGTCGTCATTATGTTGATCCATTCTCGCCCATCTTTAGATATTTGTCTCTGTTTCTCGTAGGAACTCACGTTTGTTTTTATGAGATGCCAATTCCCATATATACCAAATTACTATAAAAGATTGGAATTTATTTTGTTACGTTGGTGACATATTTGAATTTTTTGGTTGGCAACATCTTTAGCATGGCACACTCAGTTTTCAAAATTAAAAACAGACGACAATGAAACAATTGAAATTGACAGTTTCATGTTTTATTAAACAAAAATGGTGTCTACAACAGAGCACAATACATTTATTGCAATTTTCGCAGTGGATTGCTAAATGAAGCTCGCCTTACGAACAATTTGTTGAAACCTATCCCGATGAACAAACGCTTGGTGAATACTGATAATGTAAGTAATGAATTATTTCGATTATTTTGCAATCGTTTTCACATCTATATGTCGTCAACTGATGTTCACGAAAAAGAGAACATTTTATAAACAAAAAATAGAACATTGTAGGAACTTAGAATCTCATTTATTTCTCCACACGACTTAAGTTTCTTATACAAGGTAGCTAAAATGTCATGATTCTATATGCCTAGGATCTAACTAGTTTATAAAAAAATATTTAGATTCAAAATTTACAAATAGTCCATATTGGCATCAATTTCGAATGATGGCACATTACAACAGAAACTTTCATGAACTGATCATGTAACTTTCAACATGACATTTGTAGCATGAAAACATGACGTTATGTCAACATGACAACTTTTTAATATAATAATAATAATAAAGGTCTTTATTAGCAATAAATAAAAAAAAATCAATAAAAAATGCAATCCGTTGGGCAAGGTTCAGTTCGCCCTGTCTACAATAGAGACAAGACGTCTGTTCAACTAACCCAAATAATTAAACTAAAAATAGCCAAAATAATGAAAATAATAAAATAACATAAAAATAATAACATTATAGTAACATAACGAGAAAATTAAAAAAAAATGTATTATATGAGGCGTTTATTTTGAAAGTGGAAACCTAACTACATTTATCTCCGAATCGAGATATTGAAGGGTTTGCGTTTTATAAAATTTAAAAATATGGGATAACGAATAACATAGTTGAATAATGGGTGTCAGAAATCGGAATCTAAGGGTGTGAAATTTATCTTTTTTTATTTATTTATTTATTTATCTTCCTTATTAGCATAAATAATGTTAGTTAACAAAATAATATTTTTGGTGGCTGTAAATGGACTTGGGCCACTTTCAAAATCAATAAATCACGTTTCAAATTCTTAAAAAAGCACAAGTCCATTCATAAACTACATTTTCCTTGAAACCAAATAAATGTATACACTTTTATGTTATAAAATCAAAAAAGTTAAATAACAGTTTTTAAATATTTTTTACATTAAAAATATTCTTTTATTAATTATTATTCAGTCTTCTCCAGTTTGTGTATGCGGGAGGGATTTAGAATAATTATTATGTGCAGGTCGGTTGCATAATGTAATAAAAAAGTCCTTGTATTTGACGTTTGTGAGTAGTCTCGTTTTCTTTTAAGTTTTTTTATTTTTACATTGAAATTCATATTCGAAAATTCATATGTTTTCTCTTGGGATATTTTCATGCAGTTTTTTTGCAATTTAATTTGTTATAAACAAATTATTAACGAATTGCTGAAAATTATAATGTTATATCCGGAGACACGTATGAATCCAGTAGCGGAACGAAACTAAAATTTGGAATTAAATTGATTAAAATAAATTAATTGCACGTTGATAATTATAAGAATAGGAATCGAATAGGAATTAAACCGCTGCTTTGATAATTAAACATAAAGCTCTTACGAGATCACGTAAAATTTTATTGCATATTTTCCATATCGATATAAAACTCTCACAATGGGACTTAGGCCACTTTCAAAATAAACTTTTCACTAATCCAGCAAATTTTCGTGTTGCAAAATCGTAATGATTTTAAATATATTAGTAAAAAGTTACTTCAGAATAAAAAGATCAAGTCGAAATCTATGTATTAAGGTAGCTAACTCGATATTTTTGAAAAATGGACTTGGGCCACTTTCAAAATAAAAGTCTCATATAATGAAAAGAAACGAATTTTTGTATTGAAAGAAATTGCTAACCAAGCCAAATAATGACTACAACTTTCCTGAATATAGTCAATTAACCATTTACAATTAGGTTATCAATATATTATAAATATTTACAATTAGGTACTCACACAATTCTTATAAATGAGTTGCTTATATATGAGCCGTTTATTTTGAAAGTGGCCTAAGTCCATTTTTCAAAAATATTGAGTTAGCTACCTTAATAGTTAGGTTTTTACTTGATCTTTTTATACTGAAGTAACTTGTTACTAATATATTTAAATTCATTAAGATTTTGTAATACCAAAATTTGCTGGGTTAATGAAGTGATGAAAAAGTTTATTTTGAAAGTGGCGTAAGTCCCATTGAGAGAGTTTCAAACCGATGTGGAAAATATGCAATTAAAGTTTATGTGATCTCGTAAGCTTTATGTTTAATTATTAAAGTAGCAGTTGAATTATCTATCTGCAATGAATTTATTATAAACATTTTAATTTCAAATTTCAGTTTCGATTTGCTAAGGGATTATTATGGGTCTCCTGATATACCATTGTAATTTTCAGAAGTTCGTTAATAATTTGTTTGTATTAACAAATTAAATTGTATTAACAATATTTAATTTTATTTAACTGTATGAGAATATAAATATATTAAAATATCCCAAGTGAAAACTTATGAATCTTTGAATATGAATTTCAATGTAAAATAAAAAAAATTAAAAAAATACGAGTACACTCACAAACCTCAAATACAAGGAATTTTGGTATACCACCTTTGTATACCACATTGTATACCACCTGCCCACAATAATTATTTTGTATCCCTCCTACATACACAAACTGGAGAAGACTGAATAATAATAAAACTCAATAAATATTAAAGTAAAAATTATTTAACAACTGTTATTTATCATTCTTGATTTTATAACATAAAAGTGTATACATTTATCCTAATTTCAAGGAAAATTTTATGTATGGATGGACTTGGGCTTTCTTAGGAATGGGAAAGATGATTTCATTGATTTTGAAAGTGGCCCAAGTCCATTTACAGCCATGAAAAACATATTATTTCTTAAATAACGTTAAATATGCAAATTGGGGTGATAAATTTGACACCCTTAGAAACACCAAAACATTATTCTACTATGTTATCTGTTACCCATATTTTTAAATTTAATCCAACGCAAACCCTTCAATATCTCGATTCGAACATAAATGGAGTTAGGTCACTTTCAAAATAAACGGCTCATATATTTAATATAAATATTTTTTACGCACAACTGCATCAAAATTGTTCCTTTACATCTTACAATTAGTTACCAAGACCGAAAATTTGACCATTACACCCATCAAAATTTTACCGGCTCGTGGGCATGTAAAATCATTGAAAAGCACGCATCAAGATCTATCATCTTTATTATTTATTGTATTACAACATTGTTGTTTCAATTTCTTCTTGTTTCGAATAGGCCTACTTTGGACCACGCTTGTTCAACTGTTGGTCTTTGATCTTTGCCTAGTATTGTCAGATCTTCTACTAGTGTAACTCCTTTTTCTCTTCTGTCCAGGGGGTACCTTTCGTTCGGGTTTTTTCATGAAATCCACGGACTTCCTTCATGGTGCGTCTAAAAGACTGTCTATTTTGGAAATCCGTTATTACGAGTTTTTTAACCCTTAACCACCTGCCAAACGTCTCAGGTGAGTAAATTACCGCTACTTTGGGTCTGAAAGACGTATGTCAGGTGGTTAGGTGTTAATATCCTTCTCGGTTTTTGTCAACCAAGTGGTACGAACCTTCTTGTTTTGCCAGAAGGTGAACAGACGGTTGGTTAGTCGGTTTGGAGGCAATCTTCCAACGTGGCCATAGAAAGCTACCCTTCTTTTCCTTGCACAGTCAGAGAGCATCTCAATATGTTCGTAGAGCTCAGAGTTATGCCGCCTTCTGAATTCCCCATTTTCCTTTACCGGCCCTAGGATCCTCCTGAAGGTTCTCCTCTCTCTGATTTCCAATTTCTCCAATTTAACTTCCTACGGCGGCAGCACATCTGCTGCCTTCTTTGTCGTCTCTACTATGTGTGCTCTATATTTTAATGCTCCATTAAAAGTTACACCGAGGTATTTAAGATTTTTTTCGGTAGTATTTTCTCATGTACTCAGTTCTAGGGTGAATTCAACACTTTTAAATTTTGCCCTCTCATGATGGATTCTGTTTTTTGTTTTGCTAGGCTTAGTTTTATTTCTTTGATCCATCTGTTAGTCAATCGCAGTGTTTCGTTAACGTTTTTCATTAGGTCCTCTTCGGTTCTCGCTTTCGCCACGATTGCTACATCATCTGCATAGGCTAATATCTTCATTTCCGCTGGCAGCTGCGTTCTAAATTCGCTATCAAACAGTATGTTCAAAGTTTTTGGTCCATGATTCATCCTTGTTGTACACAGCTATTTATTTTTTTGTGTAATTTTTCTCTATTTAGAAATACCTCGCCGAAAAGTATCTGTGAACTATTTTCAAAATATATGGCGATATTTTGCAGTTCCTCCAGTATTTTTTGCCATGACGCTGAGTTAAAGGCGTTCTCGACATCTAATTAGAACACATAATTTTCTTTGTGTTCATTTCTTCTTTAACTCTGCGTTATCTAGATCGTGTACCTTTCTAATTGCGTGTATTGTCGAGATTCCCTCTCGGAAACCATACTGTTTGTTTGAGATTCCACCGTTTTTGTTTATTTCTTCCATTATCCTGCTTATTAGCATATGCTCTCATAGTTTTCCCATGGCGTAAAGTAAACATATCGGTCTGTATTTAGTCTCTTCGTTAATTTTGCTTGGCTTCTTTACAAGTATAACTTGTACTAGTATAACTGTCTAGCCTGTCTGGTCTGCCTGGTCTGTCTGGCTTGTCTGGCCTGTCTGGTCTGTCTGGCCTGTCTGGTCTGTCTGGTCTGTCTTTTCTGTCTGTTCTTTCTAGTTTTGTCTATCTAGTCTTGTCTGTCTACTTTTGTCTATCTAGTCTTGTCTGTCTAGTCCTCCTCGGTGGTGTAGTTGACAACATACCCGCCTTTCAATGCGGGAGACCCGGGTTCGAATCCTGGTCGGGGAGGCGACAACTAGGGCGGTTTTCATTAACCGTCCGGGCTGCCCACCCTGAATGAATGCAATATTTGCGATACCGGGGTGGCGCATACTAAAAGCCAAGGTGGAATAGGGGATTTGGTGAGAGCTTACCCTGAACCACTTTAAAAAAAAAAAAAAAAAAGTCTTGTCTGTCTAGTCTGATCTGTCTAGCCTTGTCTGTCCAGTCTTGTCTGTCTAGTCTTGTCTGTCTAATCGTGTCTGTCTAGTCTTGTCTGTCTAGTCTTGACTGTCTAGTTTTGTCTACCTAGTCTTGTTTCTATTGTACCTATTCTCGTCCCTGTGTGTCTATTCTCGTCCAGTTAGTCTTTTTGCCCTAGTTTGTTTAGATTTCTGTTTAATTCCTCTAAATTTGTCTATTCCTTTTCAGTCTGTTTTGTCTTAAGACTAGAGCGATAAGAAGAAACAGACCTATTTGACATAATGATCGGACTAAGCAGACAGCTATAGACAAAAAAAAACTGTACCACTAAAAGTCTAGGGTGATAAAGACTAGGCAAATGTGGAGATACTTTTCAACAGCATTATAACGAACTAGATAGATAAGGTAATAAACAGAATAAGCACGATTCTATATAAGCAAGAGTAACAACACTCTCGCATCGATTCTGTCTTGTTTGTTTCCTTGCTTATCTAGTTCATAATTGTGTTGTTGTTTTTTATTATGTTACAACCAAATTAGAAATATCCGATTATTATAAATGATATTGATCCAAAATGAAGTGATTATAAATAGAATACGTTAAGTTTTATTAATTTATCTAAAAAGCTTGAATGGAGTAATAAAGATTCGTTAATGTAACATTAATATGTGTGTGTGAATTAATGAAAATTGAATGGATTGATCTCCGTTGTAAATTTTACAATAACATATTCAAAGCCGCCGCAAAAACGTTTATTATTAGTTATGATAAATATAAATGAGCGGTAAACGACTAATAAACAATGTTTAAACGTAGACAAATGTGAATGGTAATAGAGTGTAAATATAAATTGAGTGTAATAAACTTGAACGATGCCGTGATTAAAACGAATGTGACTAATTTAGTATATGAGGAAAACGTGATATGAGGACCCGAAGCGTACATTTACAAGTCGGAAAATATTAATTAACTTCGCAATTTGCGACACTAATTCATTTAAAATCTACGTAGTTCAACAATTTGAGACTTTTGCATATTTTAAATCAATTTGAATCATTTTTTAGACCCTTGCACATCCTCTACAAACATTTTTTTAGCGAGACTCAATTTTCATTCAAATTAAACCATCTATACATTAAAGTTAAATGACAGACAAGTTTCGTTGCCTTTTATTTAACCTGTCTGCATAGTTATGCTTATATGTGTACCGAGTAGATTCAACTGGAAACTAATTTATACTGGATTACCACCTAGCGGAGCTTTCAGAAATAATATATCAGGACATAATATAAATTCTGTACCTACCAAGCAAAGGAATTGAGACACTAATATCGACTATATAGTTTATTAAAACCCGCATGCAAGCAAAAGTTGTTCAAACACGCTATTACTCTTTGTGGGTCTAACTCAATGCGCCGCATGTATTAATTAGCAACAATAAATATACTACACAATATTTTAGAACGAAACTTAAATTGCTCAAATGGGAAAGTTTCCATGTGATGCAGGAAAATCACGATCACCAAATTATTAATCAATAATACATAAATATATTTCCTGTCAATAATCCAAAGTTCGATTCTCTTAAATTATTTCTCTTAAATGTTGTTGGTATACTTAATAAAATATTCCGGCACTTAGGTATCAACGCCACCGCAGCGAGAGGTCGCGCTATCGCGCGATGTGTGGTCTGGATTTAACTGCTGTAATATAACCTAATCTAACCCTTATTCAATATTTTTTCCTATTTCGGATCGAAGGGTCGCGCTACCGCGCGTTATGTGGTCTGGATTTGTTTGCTCCATTATAACCTAATCTAACCATCCATTTTGTTCAAATCTGTAACTTCGGTGGCGTTAGTACATAAGTACAATATTCATAAGTACAATAGTACATAAGTACAATATTCCTAAAATCCTATTTAGAGCTAACCATTTTTAGGATTCTCTAATTTTGTATTATTTTGCATAGTTCTGCCTGAATTTTGTATAATGTTATTGTCACATTTTGTCTGGACTTTCCAAAACCTGTTTTATGTAGTCTAGTAGGGGAACCCGGGGCAGAACGTTTTTAAAATACGAAAGGGTTAATTAAGAGAGAATAAAATTTTTCTATGAACAGATTATAATGTAATAATCTCAAAAATATAATGATATTGAAAGAAAAGAAAAAAACAATATATTTTTTTTTCAAAAATAGAAAAATATGTCATTTGCCCCGTTCTGCCCCGGTAGTGGGGCAGAACGGGGTGGTAAGGAAAAGTAATTATAAAATCTTATAAAACTAGTGAAAATGCAGAAACAAAAGTCAGCTCTATTTATTTAGTTTTAAGTGCCCATAAAGGCACTTTTCTTTGGTTATTCTCTCTTCAGCTCCTTATTTTTTCACTTTTCTTCAGGCACTTTCCTTTGGTTATTACATTCTTAATTTTATTCTCTTTCTTAAACATTTTTTTCTTGCTCTCTCTTCTTTGGCTAACTTTTGCCCGTTTTTATCCTTAATAGTGGCTTCTAACTCTTTTTTTGTATGGGGAATCTGTTAAGACAGCGTCTTCCCCCTCTTCCGATTCTTCCTTTTCGAGCTTTCTTTAACTTTTGGAATTGGCATAAGAATTTCAGGTGAAACATGAAATGAAGAGGTCATGTTAGATGTTGTCATCCAAGAGCACCCATGAGTGGCAAGGCTTGACTCATTAAATCGGACCTTCTTAGCCGGCGTGTCATCATTATAGTTGGCCGAATTCTCGTCAGCCGGTGTGCTACACGAAGGCAATTCTGACTGTTCGGCTCCAGATACGATGACCTCTTCACTTGAAGGACTACCAAGTCTGATGTCAGTTGTGCTTGCTGGGAGAAAATCGGCGTCGGTGAATATGGATTGGTCAGTTGGCCATATTCCTGTAGCTTTTAAACCATTGATAGCTGCTTTCATTGTTGCGCTTTGGATAAAAGCTGAACCAAAAAGCGTTGATATTTGAAATAGAGTTACGGCTTTCCCCGGGTTGCTTCGTTGCCATTTTCGAAGCTCATTGCTGTAATGAAGACTTAAAGGCTTTATAAAAGAAACATCAAGAGGCTGAATCCTGTGAGAGCAATGTGGTGGTAGACAAAGCAACGAAACGCCACTCTCCCTCGCGTAGTCTATAACCTTAAGGTTCTTGGTATGTGTTGAATGGCCATCTAATATAAGAAGAACCGGGTAATCTTTTGATGCCTTAGAAAATTCCACAAATTTTCGAAACCATATGAGAAATAACTCAGCAGTCATCCATCCAGTGCTATGCACCTCAGCCCAACCTCCTGGTGATAATCCTAATTCAAATCCTTTCTGCTTCTTCCTTCGAGGAAAAATAAGCATTGGGGGCATGTAATTACCGCTTGCCGACATACAAATAAGACAGGTTACCGTTTCGCCCCTTTCTGCGGATGTTACCGATCCGACTTGACGTTTCCCCTTGCAAGCTATGATCTTTGATTGATTTTTGGGGTTCACTGAAACACCCGTTTCATCGCAATTAAATATTTAACAAGCCGTTAGTTTGAACTTGTCAACTAAATTCGTTAGTAAAGAAAAAAAATTATCTACAGCTACTTAAAGCCCATAGCTCTTGCACCAGATGTTGCTTCCGGTTTGCGAACAGATAAAGTAGGATGTCGCTTAAGGAATCCATTGGCCCAATCTTGGCCTGCGATTCCATTTTGAAATCTATGACCAATGCCATTTCTTATAGCCAACTCATAAGCTAAACTACGCAAGTCTTTCATTGTTAAACCGAATAATCTAGCCTCCATTGTTTTTAAGTAGTTAACGAGCTCAAGTTCCTGCTCTTCTGTAAATATGTTTTTAAATTTCCCAGCCATTTTATCAATTTTATAGTAGGGGTTTTCCCTTCTTTTTTTATCGTATCTTTCCAGAGTAGACTGGGGAACATCAAATTGGTTCGAAGCCTTCAAATACCCAGATTGGCCAGAAATAGCCATCTCGATAGCATTATTCATTTCCTCGATAGACCATGATTGCCTAGTTGTTTTTTTCTTATAATTTCGAACCATCTGAAATTTGAAAGCGAAAGAATAAGGTACCCCATTTCGCCCCACCCGTTCCGCCCCGGGAACACGATTGAGGTTAGGGAGTTCCAGTAACTCGAGGAAGATACGTAAACAAACATTTAACTACACGAAACGAAAGTCAATTAAACGTACTTCAAGCATGTAGTAATTATAGTTGTAATGTAAACAAGTATTTATACCTTACCTTAGTTATAAAATCATTAAAAGTTATAATACAGGAGTAAAAAATGAAACAATGAAAATCTCAAGCACGAACGCTCAAAAAACCAGACTAAAATGGCTGCCGTAGTTGAGCGGTAACAGGTTGTTCTAGTTTTACTTATTGCCGCTCGCTGGCAGCGCCTCCTTGACACTGAAAAACGTCGAACTTCATTCCGCCCCGAACCCCGTTCTACCCCGGGTTCCCCTACAGACTTTTTCTAGTCTTGTCCAGATTTGATTGCTCCTCTTCATTTTAATATTATCTAATATTGTAAAGAATTAATCTATTTAGTCTAGTCCAATCTAGTTAACCGATTTTTAGTCTAGTTTAGTGTAGTCTAAGTCAAATCGACTATGTCAACGATTATTCAGTTCCTTAAGTTTTGTTCAGTCTTAGTCGGACTTGTACGGAGTGTAGCTTTAAACGGAGTGTAGCTTTAACGATAATAAATTATTACGTGTTTATGTTTGATAAAAAATCATAAATTATGTATTACAATATTCAGGTAATTAATATTCAAACTGATATTTGCACAATTACTATAATAATAAACTTCGATATTAATTACTGGCAATAAAATGTATCATTAATTATTAATAAAATAATTCGTGAACTAATCCTCACTTGTTGAAACAGCAAATCAAATTGCAAATTTTCCAAGCTTTAAAAACAATGGATTCCGTTGGTCAAAAGGTGATGACCACATCTGCATCGCCCATCGCTAGAGATTTACGTAGAGACATGACAAGACCAGATCATACAAGAGTAGACAAGAGCAGATAAGAACAGATAAGAGCAAACAATACTAGACAAGAACAGACTAGAATTTACAAAACCAAACAAGAGCAGATAAGAGCATATAAGACCAGACAATAGCAGGCAATATCAGACAAAGCCAGACAAGACCAAACAAGACCAGGCAAGTCCAGACAAGACCAGACAAGTTCAGAAAAGTTTAAACAATACCAGACGTGACCAGACAAGAGCAGACAAGACCAGACAAAACCAGAAAGGTACAAGGTACAGGTAAAACAAGACTAATTGTTGGTATTTACCCATATATACCCATTTAGACCGCCTCCTCTAGTCGTGATTCCTTCAGGAATTTCAGGATCTGGGTGGGATTCAAGGACTGCAACTCCTCTGCATTCAAGCAGTGGGCTCCAAGATACATCTGTCTCTTGCGGAGCAGTGCTGCGCAGATGTATGGGCGTTTCCTCTGGTGAGCCGTAGAATCTTCATCTGTTATCTTCCTCTAGGTCTATGGGCTTGAGGTGTTTTTTAAGACTCCTAATCCGAAGCTTGTTCCTGTTTAGTTTCAGGCAAGCTTTTGTTCTGTTCTGGTTAAAGGATCCCAGCATTACTTTGGATTATCTTGGCCTTGGAAGTTTTTTCCACGTTTTCATCCATTGTTCTCTTATTTTTTCATCTAAGATTTTGTGGATGGTGTTCATACTCATGCCGCCAAAGGGTTCCGGACATATAAAGGGATTACTATATCCCTTGTTTGCTAGATTTCTATGGATTCAAAGTGTTTGGTGCAAGGTACAAACACTTCTGCACCAATACCTTCCTTTGAACCATCCGTATACCGCTTAATAGCACTTTGATATATGTAGTATGATAAGGATTCGTCGCTCCAATCGGCTTTACTACTACACATTGCTGTGTAGTTTTTCTTGAAATGGTATTTGCATACCATTTCGTCTTTGGTACTTCCAGCCAGGGGATCTTGCCGGCCAGGCGGTTCCGGTCTCTGCTCCCGATTACCTTACCTTTGTCTATTCCTTCCTTGCTGAATCTAAAAATCGCCGATCTGGCGGCCCCCTACACGACAAGGTGCAACGGCGTCAGGCCCAGCAGCAGCTCCATTGCTCCGTTGTCCCCGTGATACAGACGCATGCCAGTCTTCTTTGAACCTTCTCAAGCTGCTTCTTCATAGAGACCAGTTTGGTTCTACGTCCCCACGCAACAGCCCCGTAAATGATCGCACATATCACTATCTTGGTGCAGGATTGTGGGGTTACAACCCCACGTTTTTCCTGCCAAATTTCTTCACACCATCAGAGTGTATTTAGCTTTTCATACCAGATTGCGCTAGAACCAGACACGTGGCCGGAAGAAATGTGAACTCATACCCCTATGTAAATCATAATGGGATTTTGAGCTGGAACTGGTATAGCTTATCTACTCCCGATGATATATGCAACCAATTATACGCAATTTAACTACGAGCAAATTTATGAATGAAACCGCGCATTTTTTAATATACTCTGGCGCCATCTATACATCCACGCTCGGCCACGTCCAGAACTACTGATAAATCGTGGCGCCATCTACACATACTCGCTCGGCTGCGTTCAGAACTACTAATAAGATTTCAAGGTTGGTGGTGGCGGTGCGCCTAGAACGAACTATCTTTCCCTACTGCTGTAGGCAGTTTAGACTTCTCTTTGTAGTAAATGGTGTCACCGCGGTTTTACTCGGGTTGAGTCTCAGTGCCACTGTTTGATACCACCTACTAGTGACTTTGAGACCTCTCTGTACGTTTTCACAGAGCCTTCCCTCAAACTTTCCTCTGGCTATGATAACTGTGTCATCCGCGTAACATTGGCATTTAATGTCTAGGTTTTTAGTTCAGCCTAGCTAGTAATTCATATACTACTAGACACCACATCAGTGGTGATAACACACCTCCCTCTGGCCGCCCTGGAGTTGTGGAGATCTTGATGGTGTCTTTTCCCACTTGTGCCTCTGCCGTACTAGTTCTCAGCATTCCATTCACTTTGAGGTAATTCTGTCGATATTCCTGCTTTCAAGAGCCGCTTTGGCAACCTCGTGCGAGGTGTTGTCAAGGGCTCCTTCTATATCTAAGAAAGCACATATCGCTACTTCCTTTGTGTCTATTACTGCTTCTATTTATTTGACAGCTGATACAGGGCGGTCTCTATAGATTTCCATGCTCTGCATGCATACTGAAAGTTGTGTAGTGGTGCACCTACAATGCACTGTTGTCCTAAACGTATTTTGAAATTCGTGAGGGGATTTTGAATTTCTCCTTGTTGCACATGCGTGACTGTTCGTCATTCTTCTTGGTTCTTCCTGCGCAAACGTGAGTGATTTAGAAATTAAAACTTATATGGTATGACATCTTACTAATGGCGAGTATAAAGAAATGAAAAGTGGATGCAGAATGTCGGTCTTTTCAAATAATTTTTTCAAATTTCCAAATGGCCCTTGGTAGAAAATAGGTTCCACACCCCTAGTCCATATCATAAAAGATATTAGACTAATGGGTCTAAATGACTTCGGTTGAGTGGTGGCTTTGTTCCCCACCTTCGGTATGAATACCACCTTAGCCCTTCTCCATAGCTCCGGTATGTATTCGAGCGCTAAACTACTTCTAAAGATTTTTAGAAGATACAGCAATAATTCTCACTCGTCGTCAAGCTTATTGCCACTGGCATGTGGTCTGAATCAATTCTCCCTCCTATCTCCATCTCTTTAATCTCCTGCCTGCCTTGCCGGCCGCTACCAGATCTATAGTCGATAATCCTCCTGCCCCCACAACATTTGTTATCACTCCTTTTTGCAGGAAGGCCGGAATTAATCCGTCTATACCTGGGATCTTGAATGGCTGGAAAGTGCCTTGGTCTTTTTGTATTTTCAAAACCAGGCATAACCAGACAGGAACAAAAAAGATCAGACAAAACCAGACGAGACCAGATGGTCCGACTTGGTCTCCGTGGTTGCATCAAACCATTTTTCTCTTGTATTTTTAAAACCAGGCATGACCAGACAGGAACAGAAAAGATCAGATATAACCAGACGAGACCAGATGTGATCAGGCAAGACTTGACAGGTTCAGACAGGACCAAACAAGATTGGACAACACTAAGCAATACTAGGTAGGACTACAAAAGACTGAAGAAGACTAGTCGAAACTAGACGAGACTGGGCAAGGAAAATAGTGGACTAGAGAAAACAAGATGGATAGAAGAGAGATGAGACCAGACTAACCTTGAAGAGATTAAACTAAATAAAATAATGCTAGACAAGATTACACACTAGATTAGATTCCTTTTATTGGCATAAACAACTACAGTTTTACATATAACAGTGCTACCATCTATGTTAACCAAATAATTACACACACGCTCCAACCTAAGACAGAACAAAAAATAATAAATAACTACAAGAAAACAACATTTCCTCTCAAATAATAATAATAATAAAATCACGCGTCACCAAATGGTAAAAGAACTAAACTTTTATTCTTTTTTAACTCCACCACTCTTTTCATCAAGGGCCATCCCGCTCCGTCCTCCCTCATACACGAGCCCCAGTCTTCTACTACCACACTCTCCTCTCTGCTCCACTGACATCCTGCACAGCTTTGAGCCCAATGCGCCCACACGTCACTAGCTTCCCCACATATCTCACATCGTTTAAAACGGGAGCCCATCCAGTATCTCCTGCCCTTTTCCTCAGACCCGCATCTGTGCCGTGCTATCAATGTTTGAGGAAGTCTATCTCTTGTAAGGTACAACGGGAGCCTTTGGAACACTTGCACGCTACCATATTCAGGTAGAAAATTACTCCCCTCGATCATCCTCTGACGACTCTGCAGCTCCACCTCGGTTAACCTTTCATATACCAGTTCTTCCACCTTCCTTCCACTCACAAACATTCTCGCAATTTCCCTGTATCCCCACCCGCAGCCTTCATACAACTTCTTCCTTTCACTCCCCCATTTTGTCACCTTATGAATACCCAAACCTTCCATTCTTACAACTGTCAGTACTTCTTTTACAATTCGTTCATTGCCCATTCCATACACTTTCCTTTCAAACTTGACGACCCTCCTAGCTGCTTGCGAAAACACTTTCACCATATTTGTTTCTTGCAGCACAATGTATGTCGGCGTGGACCTGTCTAGTTTGAGGGCCATTTTTAGAAACTGCAGCTGCACTCTCTCAATTCTCTCCTCCTCTCTCACTCCCCACACTTCCGCTCCATACAAAAGAATACTTCTCACACATGCCTTCCACACTACCATTTTCGCTGCAAAGTTATTGTTCAGGCACTCCTTCCATACATAGCCCGTTTGCAGCCACCCACGCCTTTTTACAAATATATTTCATATGGTCTTTAGCGGACCCATCCTGCCCAAACATAAACCCAAGGTATTTGAAGCTGATAACTTGCTCAATTATGCTTCTTCGCCACTTAAACGATTCACTCCTATTACCCGCTCTCTTTCGAAACACCATCCATTTAGTCTTTTTCACATTCACTACCAGTTTCCTCTTTTCAAAAAATCTTTTCACCCGATCGATCATCTCTGACATTTCTCCTTTCGTACTAGCTAAGATCACAACGTCGTCCGCGTAAGCCAAACTCCAAACTTTCCTATTACCAATTATTTACAGCTTGACCTTTAATTACAGCTTGACCTTTGCTCAGTACACTCTCTAAATCAGCCGTGTACAGGTTAAATAATATTGGGCTCAACGGACAACCCTGCCTTAGCGCCATTCTAACCTCAAAACTTTCTGAAACTTCCGCTCCTACTTTCACTCTGCAACAGGTATGCTGATATAAATCCCTGATTCTCTCGATTAACTGCCGCGCTATACCTTTTATTCTCAGACATTCCCACATTCTCTCCCTCCCCACAGTGTCGTAAGCTGCCTTCATTTTGATTACTCACTAGTGGATAAGGCTAGACAAGACTGTAAAAGACCAAGCAAAACTTGGTAGGACTTGAAAACATAAGTCTATATGAGAAAAGAGAAGGTATTTCCAGAAATGTATGAAATTTGGTGTTGTACCTGTATAGCCTAATTTACAAAAAAGTGTATGAAACCATAATATAAAAAACGACATTCAAGTCGGTAGTTGTTAGACGTTTTTTGACCACATACGTTGAGTTTATTGCGTGCAATCTTTTGTGATCGTATAATTATAAGCTGGAATAAGATTATTAACATGCCTTTCATGACTGGATATTATAAAAGAAAGCGCTCGCCTAGTATCCGCTAGTAATCGTTATAATATTAAATTAGTACCAGTAATCTAACGGCTAAACTTAAGAAACTACTGTAAACTGAAAGAAATGAAAATGTTCAGAACTAGCTGCGTAGTTTAGATGCTATTGCTGCTAGTGACTATTCCCTTTGGAAAGCAACCCAAAGACTCAAAAGACCCACTGTCTCTAATCCGCCGATACGCAGGAAGGACGGTTCTTGGGCAAAAAAGTGAGCCAGAGAAACGAGAAACCCTTGCTTCCCATCTTGTTAATGTCTTCGTACCAAACTCTGCCCAGAATGCGTCGGAAACCAATAGTGAAGAACTCAACAACCAACTTAATAAACCTTACCAACTCGACCTGCCAATTGAAAGGATCAGGATACGCGAGGTCATGGAAACAACTATTACCTTAAATCAAAATAAAGTCCCAGGATATGATCTAGTTACTTCAAAAAGACTTCGTGAAATAGCAGTACATTTCTTGACACACCTGCTTAATTGTATACTAATCAGAGGCATCTTTCCTCCCCAATAGAAGGTTGCCCAAATAAAAATGATCCTTAAACCCGGTAAAGCTGCACAAGATGAGTCTTCCTACAGGCCGATCAGACTACTACCCTTCTGTGAAAAGTTATGAAATCGATTAAACACAGTAATAGCACCAACCAATTTGACTTTAGAAAAAATCATGGCCCGTTAGAACATGTGCATAGACTATCAGAAGAAAACCATAACCAAACATCCATATCTCGATGTCTTCCATGCCTCTCACAGAGTCTGACATGAGGGCTTATTGTACAAAATAAAAAACCAACTCCCGGTAAACTATTACATATTCTTAAAGTCAAATCTTGCCGACTGATTGTTCTATGCTAAGCAAGGAGGAGACATAACCAAACTTCACAAGGCTCACGCAGTAGTACCACAGGGAAGCTTCCATGGTCCGATCTTCTATCTGATTTTTACCTCAGAGCTGCCCATGATAGACGGAGTCGTGATCGCCACATTCGCTGATGACTGAGCAGCCTTAGGCTACGGCCTGATTGCCCGCTCAAACAGGGCGTGGAGCGGGGCGGGGCGCGCAGCATGCATCTCAAACACGTGGTCTCAGTAGCAGGTATCCTGAGTAAGGATTAGCTTGGTAAGTGAGCGGGTCGTTTGAGTTTGCGTCTAGCGGGGCGGGCAGCGTGGCGTGCACACTCATTTCAAATTAGTTTGTGATTAGCGTTCCTCTACAGCGTGCAGTATGTCGTTTCAGATAGTACAGTTCAGATAGATTGTTCAGATATACAGAAAGTACGGACACAAGAAAAACTCTCCTATCACGAGGCCAGAAGAAAGGTGAAAGTCACCACACCGGTAAGCAACATTTCATATGCCAAAGCAACATCATCACCTACTAATGTCCCCGCTATTGATATTATTGAACTATCAGCAGCACTAATCCCAATCATAATTGAAGCAATAAAACAAATTATACCGAACATATCCGAACAAGCAGGAGCACCTCCTACAGAACAGACAATAAATGCAACCTTTTCATCAGAATCCACTACGAGAGACATACCGCCTAGTGGAGTAACTGCGTTTAGAGAGATATTTAAAAATCCGACCACAGACGATAAAGAAAAACGTAAACGAGGAGGTCACCCGATCCGATCTCCTTCAGTTTCTGACGAACTTTCAGAAAATGAACCGGATCCCAAGAAGACATGGGTCAAGACCAGAACAAAAGGATGGGAAAAAGGAAGGCTGAGAAATCAGGGACAATCCACAGACAACATGAATAATACCTAAACATAATAATACTTAATCAAAGCTTCTTTGAGTACCAAGTAGAGTACCAAGCTCATCAACGAACTATTCGTCCGAATCACCGACACAATGAAACACCGAATCAGATGCCTGCAACTGAATCTAGCAAACAGCAAATCAGCAACTATTGCTCTTTTAGAAAAGATATCTCGGGACAGAATACAAATCGTATTCATCCAGGAGCCGCACTTTCACCGAGGCTAGGTTCTAGGGTTTCCTGTCCATTATAAAGTCATTTACGCATCCGCAACCGACGACAATACCATCAAGACTGCAATAATCATCACAGATCCACGGATCAGTGTGATTTTTATGGCAAAATACAGTAATAACTTACATACCGTCGTACAGATCGTAAGCGGTAAGTAACATTCTTTGCTGTCTCAGTTTATTTGCCTCCTAACACTAGGACTATATTTGAAGAAAACACACATAGCCTAGACAATGTTGTAAAAGAGTTAGCATCTAAAGGTGATATTCTAGTCGCAGGCGATATTAACGCTAAATCTCATAGTTGGGGTAGAGATGATTATCGTGGAAAGTTATTAGATACAATATTTTCAAAACACAACCTCGATATTCTCAACAAAGGCTCTGAACCTACTTTCGTAGGCCATAACGGCTCAAGCCTAATCGACGTTACCTCGGCAAGCATCAAGTTAAGTCGACTAATAGACGATTGGCATATCCCTGAAGATAACAGCCTGTCAGACCACAAGTACATTTGCTGGTCCATCGGTCTAGAAACAGAATTGCCAGAAAGTCTCCGCGGCTTCTGCACGAAGAAGGCAAACTGGAATTTGTTCAGTGAACTAGTTACCAAACGAATTCTTGATATCTCACCCCAGATTGATAATTGCCGTTCTCCCCAAGAAATTGCATGCTTTGCAGAAGCCGTTAATAACTCCATTGTCAGCGCGGCCGTCGAATCTACCTCGATACGCCGGAAATACTTGCATGTACGCCACGCCGGAAATACTTTCAAAAATCGGTCCCTTGGTGGACCCCTGAGCTTACTTCCTGTCGGAAAGAAAATAACCGACTAAGACGTATATACCAGAGCAGCACAGGACAAGATAGAGAAGTAAACCGTATGAAGTACAAGAAAAAACTGAACGAATACAAATGTTTAATCGTTGAAACCAAAACCCAAAAATGGCGAGATTTCTGTACAAATCATTCCAACTGGGACCCCTGGGGCCCGGTATACAAGGTAATACGAGGACGGAAAACCAATTCAGGCTACCTCACAAGCCTAAGTCAGAGCAACACGTCTCTAGACCTGCACGGCACAGCACGAGAGCTCTTGACAGCCTTCTTTCCGGATGATCCCGAAACAGACTCAGTGGAACACTTACAGTCTAGAAAAACAGCTCTAGAAGGAAAAGGTGGACCCGGCGACCCTTTATTCACAATTCCAGAGATTGTAATGGCGATCAACGGTATAAATCCCAAAAAGGCTCCAGGCATAGACGGACTCTCATCGGATATCGTGTCAGCGGCATTTAAGGCTGCCCCTCAAGTTTTCCATAAACTATTTAACAAATGTCTAAGATGTGGCGTTTTTCCAGCAATTTGGAAACTACAAATAGTAAAAATAATTCCCAAACCACTTAGACAAGGTACATCATGTAAATACTTTAGGCCCATAAGTCTTATGCCTGTAATTGGGAAAGTCCTCGACACCTTGCTCATCACCAGGATCGGTTACCATCTTTATAGTCGCAATTTACTTAGTAACAACCAATTTGGATTCAGAAAGGGCGTAGGAACCACCGATGCCATAACCAAAGTCATTCAATCTATCAAAGACAATATTGCTCAGAAGCAATATTGTGCCATTGTTGCACTTGATATAAGCGGTGCTTTCGACAATGCCCACCAGGCAAAAAACCTAACATTATAGAACAATTAGTTATCAAACAGTGCCCTGATAATCTCATTAGCTTGAGTAAAGATTACTTCAGCAACCGTAAAGCCATAATCTCTGAACCAGGCTTATGCGAGGAGAGATCAGTCAGTAAAGGTTGCCCACAGGGATCGAAATCGGGCCCTACCTACTGGAATATTTTATACGACACAATTTTCGAGTATGATCTTCCAGTAGGGTGTAATATAGTTGCCTACGCAGATGATACCATGCTTATTACTTCTTGTGGTAGTATAATGGGCCTAAGAGAAAACCAATCAAGCTCTGGAAGTTTTATTAGCTTGGGCCAAGAACCACAAATTAATCTTTAATGCCAATAAGACCGAGGCAATATTCTTTGGAAAAAATCCGAGGCAGCGTAGACGAGTTTTTACACTAGGAGATAACCAGATCAAGTATCAGGATAATTTAAAATGTCTGGGGGTCACAATAGATAGAAATCTAAACTTTAAACCACACATTAAATTAGCTTGTGGAAAGGCCAAACAGTTGAGCGTTCAACTTGGCCGGGTGGCAAGGAAGGAATGGGGCTTTGGCAAAATAGCTTTGAAACACATTTATAGCGGAGCAATTGAACCAGGATTATTATACGCCGCTCCCATTTGGCATAAGTCTTGAGGAGTTAGGGAAAAAGCTAAGCTACACTAAGCTACACTAAGAGCGGCGAAAGCATACCGAACGGTGTCCACTGAGGCTGCCTGCGTTATCTCCGGACTTATACCTTCCGACCTCCGACTAAAACAGGTTTCATTGTACCAAACCAAACATTCCCTTGAAAACCAGACCCTAAGAGAAATAACCGGCCTTAACATATCCTCCGACCTTTTGGAAACAAAGACCCACCTTGAGCATCTTATCCATCCCGCCTATTTTCGCTCCCTTGTCTACACTACGTCACCGACCAACTCACACCGAATAAAAATATTCACAGACGGCTCTAAATCAGACGCAGGAGTTGGAGCAGCTTTTGTAGCATACAATGAAGAAGAGGAGTTTCATTTCGAAACATTTGGTTTGGCTGACTACTGCTCGATATTTCAAGCAGTTAATTGCAATTAACCGGGCATTAGCGTATATTCTTTCGAAACCTGACGTAATGGACGAATGCTCTATTCTATCCGATTGCAAATCTGCTCTAGATGCTCTTCAAAACATGGCCTCGCCAACCGAGATACTATTCGACACATGGCAGCTCTATAACGAGGTCTCACAAAACACTAATCTAAGCTTCCATTGGGTGAGGGCACATGACGGCCTGACAGGTAACGAAAGAGCCGACAGTCTGGCAAGACAAGCTTCTGGTCAAGACTCCACAGGCCCAGAACCTCAAAATTGTGCTGAAGTTTTCAAGAAAGTACCAAGCCAGGCTATAAAGCACGGGATCAACACCTATCTTAACAGGGAGTGACAACAGCGATGGAATGCGTCAGGAACTGGTCTTGGGACTAAAAACTTTATCTCGTCTATGGACAAGTGGATTAATATGGAGATCTGTCTCTCGCACCACGCGGTCCAACTTATTACTGGCCATGGAAATGTTCAGTCTTACCTACATCGCTTTGGAAAAAGGGCATCGCCACTATGCCAGTGCGGTGAAGAAGACACAGCTCCACACGTGCTTTTTTATTGTCCGGTCATCTCAAAATGGAGGCAAGATTCCGAACTGAGTATGTCCCATGCAGGATGCTCCTGGCCACGAGACGAGGAGGAGTTAAGGGAAGTCGAAAAAAACAAGAAATGGTGGAAGATTTTTGACGAATGCGCCAAAAATCTAAGAAGATTGGATCACGACCTAGTCATCACCAGAAACTAAATTTAAATTGACTATTTTATGATAATTCGGTCTACGTTCTTGCCTCTTCTTATTATGTTATTACTTATGATGTATTAATTATTATGTACCAGCATAGTGTCCTTGTCGACGGAGTGCTGGCGACTATTAGTCCAATAAATAAATAAGCTGTCTAGCCTTGTCAGGTATTGTCTGGGCTTGTCTGGTCTTGTTTGGTCTTGTCTCGTCTTGTCTCGTCTTGTCTGGTCTTGCCTGGTCTTGTCTGGGTCTATTCTGCTATCGTCTCTTTTTGTCTGGTCTTCTCTGGTTTTGTAGTTTTGTCTCGTTTTGTCTGGTCTTCATCATTTTCTTAAATCTCATTGAAAATAACTTTACTTTAAGTTTTGAATAGTAGTATATTACGTAACGAGAGTTGCAAGAAACATATTACGTACGAGCGGAACAGTTAATTAAACCACGACCCGCGTAGCGCGGAGTGCGTAATTCCGCGAGTACGTAATTGCCTTACAACTTGAATTATGTACTATACTTTATCTACGACTACACTAAGTTGTTTCTGTTTAATGAGAAAAATATGTTTGATGTAACAAATTTATATGTTATTAGGTACATTATTTAACATTATAATAAACAAACAGTTGCATTTTCATATATAACTGTTATTCGACATTATTTAACTTGATAGAAATAAAAAGCAATACATTCTTAATGATTACCTTATTATTTATTTGGGTTAAACTGGAATAAGAGTGCTCATAGATATAGGCAACCCAATATACGCAATGTCAATTTCCGTTAGCTTAAATTGTGGCACGGGCGGCGCTGAACGTATTAGCACGTAGTAGCAGCTCTCAACCAATCAACGAATCGTAAATCAAACGAACGTGTGTGTTATCAATCCTAACTTATCATTAATCGCGGACTGTTACATACGTGTGTGTTATGATGAATTTACATAGTCCAGGAACTGTATAATAATGGGCATTTACAATAGCGGTCGTAGATAAAATTTTATGCAATTTTTCTTTATTTGAATTATTTTGTTTGAGTTTGCGTTGGGTACTTTAAATGATTATATTTTCCTGAAATATTCGCAATGAATGGTTAGGCAGATTACAAATAGTCTTGTCTGTCTGTGTGATGGATTCCTATTCCCTTCAAAATTATGTACAGAGCTCTCAAAAAAGTGTGAGGAGTAATAAAGCGAACTAAATTTAAAAGACGTAAATCTCTAGCGTTATGCGATGCAGATGTGTTGTAAATTAATGTAGTCTAATATAAAAAGAATTTCATTATTTCCGCCGAAGATAAATGGTGCGGAAAATGCGGTTTCGCCTGTACTGTGTTTTTTTATTCGTCTTTTCTTCCAACCGCCAGTAAATCAAATTGCAGAAATATTGCAACACGCTCTCAATAAACTATTCAGGATCATTTAAGCTAATACATAAATTATACAGAACAACAGACAAAAAATACAACGGAGACAAGGTAAAGGAAAGAAGTTCGTTCTGTCCCCCCTCACGATTTGTCAAAGCGTCGAGACGCCGGGGGCCGTATTGCCCACAATTTTTTACAATTTGCAAGACGCTCAGATATGCCTAGCCGTTGGCACGTGTCTCATCACCTGAGACGCGGCTTTAATACCCCGGAAAATTAGAACTGCGCGCCAGTTTTAATTCACCCATTTATATTGTTTAAGTTTTTGTAATGTTTTTCCATTATAAAAATGTACTGGCGCTTCCTTTCTAAACTGAAATTAAACTCGAATAACAGTCGGGACGAGATGTTTGCAATAAACGACAGAACTGCGAGATAATCTAAAGAGACAATAGGAAGCTTTACTTTTTGAAATTGATTCTAATCAAAGGAAAGGCACTAAAATGAAAATGAGACGGCATTTAAGTGTACGTTTGAAAAGTTTCTCATCTTAAAAGGGGATTAATTTAGGAATGTTTTTTTGTTTAAAATAAACTATCGGGTTGGGAAAAAGGGGGAATCTTGGAGGATCCTAGACAATGTTAATTAGCTTGAGCTTTATATGCAAGTTATGTTTGTGAGAAGTATTTTGAAAGAAATGCTTCCAGGAATTCTTATAATGGGGACTTCCTTGCAAAATGAAACATAAATTTTAAAATAAGTGCTTCAGAAAATATTTGCATATTAAAAAAAAAAACTAACGGAATTTTCTTCTTAATATTTTTGTGCATTGAAATGGAACTCATTGAGAAAAGTACGATTGTGCAATTTAATTTCAGTAGGGAATATGTATGTGATTTAAATTTACTTGATTTTTTTAATCCTCGATACCTTATGGTCTTGACATTACACCTAAACCATTATTTTCTCATCTAGTTAGTATTTAATTCCATAAAACTTTAATCAAAAAGTGCAAGGATAAGCGAGCGAAATTCAAATTTGCGAAACGCATCACCAATGGTCGAATCAAAGCATGACGCCTCATGGCATATTATGAGAATTATGGGCATCGATATTCATACACTGCTAGTCGTGTTTGAAAGAAAATTTGTTTTTATTTACATGTAACGCTATTTTGGTATATAGTGACATTAAAAATAATCAAGCGCAATGACTGAAAGTGGTTTTGTCAAAGCTTTGTCTTATATAATGTCTTGCTGGATCTCGTTCCTTCGTTCTACCTGATCGAATCTTATCCGATCTTATATCTTGTCTCGTCTTGTTTAATTCTCTTTAGCCTTGTCTAGTCTTGTTTTTTTTTCGGGCGGAGGGGTAAAATACATTTACGTACGGTCCCCAGTGCTCCAAATTGCTCTTGGGAGTGTGGAACTACTCGCATTACTTCGCTCGGGGTTTGCCTTCTGTTTATCTTATTCCTCTTTTTTTGCGATCCGTTTCGTCCTTCTCTTTTGCTATTATGACAGATGCCGCTAGCTTCTCCACTGCGTCCCACCATTCTCTGCTTTGTAGCATTGTCTCGAGTAGGTTTTCTGGGGTCAGCTTTCCTCCCACTTTTTTCCATTTCCAGCCGTTGTTTCGCCCATCTGGGGCAGTTGAAAAATGTATGGAGGCAATTATCCACCAGGTCCGGGCAGTACACACAATTTTCGGTCTCCTCAGATGTCTGCGATGCAGGTATGCCATGAAGCTACCATGTCCGAGCAGCAGCTGCGTGATAAAGTAATTTACTTCTCCGTATCCTTGTATCACCCATGGTTCTATGAGTGGGATGATTCGTTTGGTCCACACCGCACATCTTGTTTCCGGGTACCATCTTGTCTGCCATTCGTGCATAGTGCTTTTTCTAATCCGACTACTGCTCTCCTCCCCTTCAAGGTACCTTCTTAGCCTTTCTTTTGCCATCAGGTCTATTGGAATCAGCCCGGCAACTACCGACAGCGCTTCCGCCGAGTCCGTCATGTAGGAACTACATATCTGTACTGCCACCTATCTCTGTATTCTTTCATACAGTTTTCTATATTTTTTTGTTCTTATCAACGATTCATACCACGTAGGAGCACCGTACAGCATTTTTGACAGTGCCACTGAGCAGAGTGTGCGACTGCGGCTCGTCCTTGGTCCCTGAATGTTTTTCATTGGCCTTCTCAGCTGTTTGGCTTACGTTTTTAGCGGTTTCCTGCAAGTGCGTATACATTTTTAAGGTCTTTATCCAGTCGTATGGCCAAAAATTTTATACTTTTTTTGTTTTAATTGTAGTATTTTTCATCTCAGATAGGGTCCTTCTCCCCACCAGTACCAACGCTTCGAATTTTTCTGGCGCCATGTCAAGACCCATTTCTTCCAGCTCCCGGTCTATGATATTAAGCGACCATTCCACTTTTCGTTCCAGGTATTCCGTATTGCCATCTAATCACCACCACTGCCAACTCGTCCTTGTATGCCACGAGGTGATTTCCCTCCGGGAGGACCAACCTGAGTATCCTGTCGTAATATACAATCCATAATGTGGGAACCAAGACAGAGCCTTGTGGCACCCCGCTGCTTACGTCGATTTTTTTGCTTTTCCCTATTTATATTTTCCTGTCTCTAAAATAGTTTCCAGTCAGACGTACTAAGTATGCCGATATCTTTTGTTCTTCCAGCGTTTTCAAAATCTCAGACCACGGTGCACTGTTAAAAGCATTTCGTATGTCTAGTGCCACCATTATCGCTAATTTCTTATGTCGGTAGGAAGGGGCGGAGCCAACCCTTGCTAGCTCTTGTATTTTCCTGACAGCATCGACAGTTGATCTGCCTTTGCGAAAGCCATATTGTTATTCTTACAGGGCGCCTTTTTCTTCAAGCTCTTGTCGTCTGTTTCTTATGATGCACAGTCTATGATGCACACAGTTTATGATGCACACAGGCACAGTCTGTTTCTTATGATGCTCTCCCATAATATCCCTGGTACATTTAGTAAGCATAGAGGTCGATAGCTGTCCTCGGTTTTTCTATAAGCACTAAGCGAGTTTTCAATTTTTCCAGATTTGTGGGAATCTCTCCTCTCTCAGTAGTCTATTCAGGCATGCTCTTCAGATCTCTTCGTCATTTTGTAGCACTATTCTAAATATTTCTAGAGTTATCCCGTCCGGCCCAGGTGCTTTCCCATTTTTCATTTGGGTAGCCGCAGTCCTTATTTCCGCTGCTGATATTTCCTGTACTATCTAGTCGGTTTCTTTCTTCTCTTGTGGGGTTAATCTTAACGGCTGGTGGGTTGGGGGAGAGTTTATCTGCCCATTTCAGTTGTTTTTCTTCCTCTAGTGTATTATTGCCTCTTAGCATTTTGGTTTTCTTCATGACGATCTGGTACGCTAGTCCCCAGACGTCATCTTCCAGCTCCTTTATCAGCTCGTTCCACTTGCGTTGTTTGGCTTCTTTTATTACCTTCTTTAGGGAATCCCGGCACTTTTCATAGTATACCCTAAGATTGTAGATATGGTGGTGATCACTTGTACCTAGTATACCCATAGCATGTCTAGTCTTGTTTAGCTATGTCCAATCTTGCCTAATCTTGTCTATTCCTGCTTAATCTTGAAAACAACTAGCATTATATTTTATTTAGCTTTTATATTTTATGTATTTGTTTATTTATGTAATTTAGGGGAGGGTTGGTTAATAACGTGCCCTTGATCGACTCAAGCTATATTTTTATTATTACCTTGCAATCAAATTTAAATACAATATTTCCTTTTAATAGCACACATGTAAAAATATAGGAAGAAAAAGAAACTTTATAAAAGCGCGGCATTATCAAACTGGTTTGAGAATAGCGTAAATGTCCAGAAACTTGAATCTTCTTCTATCATGTCCTTCCGTTCCAGTTGTACCGGTCTTACTATAATTTATAATTTTTCTTGGCCCTCCATTTCTTTTCAATGTGCCTGTTTCACGAAGACGTCGATGAATGTTTTCGAAGATTTTTCGGTCGGGGATATTACGGCTAGGAAACCGTTCAACGTACAATCAAGAAGTCTTCTTCTTGACATGCCGTACTCTCTCCAAGAGCTTAGGCAACCTCTCGCGCATACTTGTGGAACGAATCATCCACTAATATACGGGACCTAGCACTTTATCGCCGGTTCCGAACGGCACTAGTTAAGAGGTTTACTAGGCAGAATTACTCGTGGTAGTTTGCCCTTGCTTTCCACGAGGTGGCCACAGTATAGATCCGTGAAAATTTTCACGGCTTGGCCGGGGATTGAACCCGGGGTCGTATATATAGCTAGCGGATGCGTTCACCACTACAACACTGTAACCACTGTGTTATGAATAATAGGCGATATATAGCTCAATCAACATTTATTTAGGTTTAATTACTGTTGTTGAATTTTACATTCACAGCCATTTTACATTAAAGTGCTTAAATTTATCTTAACAGAAGGTAAAGTGCTTATATTTATCTTAACAGAAGTCGCAAATATATTTTTTTGCCGATTCTTTGCCACAACATTCCTTGTGGATCCAGGTTGAATAACCGAAGCAACGAAACCACTTCTTTGTCATGGCCAAATTCGCCACATATTGAACATTTATCATGAGCATTGTCATTTTCCTTGTCTGTGCCCATCTCATTTTCATCGTCGCTTTCTTCACCGCTAGAAATTAACACTCTTCTCTTCACAGATTTTTCCTTTGCTAAAGCTTTTCCTTTTACATATTTTCCTTAACCATTTTTTTCATCCTCTTTTAATCCACTCTTTCTTTTCTCTCTTTATCTTCTAGCTGTGTTTTTAGGGATGTGGTGGTCAAAATTTTGGGAGTGTTGTTTCTTTTAACGTATTTTGATTTTCAGATTTTTTTAACACACTGGACTTGATGACAAAATATTACTAGGCGAAATGCGAGCAATAGGTTTGGTTTCATTTGTAAGATGTGCAGAGACTGCTTTCGTTGCTTTGTTATTGTTGATTGAGTTTTCGTTTCGAGTGGTTAAGCCTTCAGCAATTGGGTCTGATATAATGTCATCATCATCAAACACGTTGGGGTTTATGGGATGAATGGCTGTCACTTCGAAACCTTTTACTGCTTGTTTCATCGAAGCTTCTCTCAAATAGGCTTTGTTGAAAATGAAAACCAAAACATCATGAGTATTTTTTTCATACGGATGGTTTTTATATGTAAGTTATACACTCATGTTGTAGAAAGTAACATCTAGCGCTTGCATCCCATCGGAAATGTGCGTAGACAAATATAGCATATGAATACCATTTTCCCGGCAATATTGATAAGCATTCAGTGACAAGTGACTTCCATGGTTGTAGAGAATTAGTAGAGTTTTCAGTTGTTGCACTACTATGTTTGGCAAAGTGACGAAGCCATTTCTCAAAAAGTTTTTCGGCGATCCACCCTGATTTTGAGCACTCATATTCTGCGCCAATTGGCCCTTTAATCTTAAGACTTGGCCTCATTCTTTGGCGTGGATATATAAACATGGGTGGGATGAATGATGTTCCTGATGCATTCATGACACAGACAACTGTGACATTTTGCCCAGATTTTCTGCTTGTAATTTTGCCAACTTGCTTAACTCCTTTAGGCGCAAAAATTTTTCAGGTCTTTGTCGTAATGCCTGTTTCATCAACATTACATATTTGTTTTTCTGGATAAGCATTCTTCTCTGCCATTTCTTCGAAATTGAAAACATGCTTGTTGGCTCTGCAAGTCGTAAAAGGACGATTTCCGATTTCCTTCTAAGAAAGCATACACAGTATTTGTCCGCCATGCCTTTCTCTCTTGAAAAATGTGTTTCATATTATTTATAACTGCGAACTCATAAGCCAATTTGCGTAGCTGTTGCTACTTTCGGGTTTCAAAAAATCTTTTAGCCAACAGAACAATATGGTCAGCTAACTTCTTTTCATCTTCTTTTGAAAATGTTGCCTTTCGGGCAAGTTGAGGGTCATAATACTCTCATTTTTTCATCTATCTCTTATTGAAGATTCTGGAAGCATAAATGATGATAAATAAATTCTATAAACTTAATAAAGACCGAACAAAGCTTGAGTATATAAATATACTCAACCTGTCCGGAGCTCTATAATACTAATGAGTCTTTTTAGTACTAAAAACAACAAATCTCGTGTAAAATTTGTCAGTCATTTTATAGCTTTCAGTACACCTCCAAATTTATCACTTATATCAATAACCTGCTAAGTTCATGTCTCTCTCACAAAATGTCAAAATTAAAAACATCTAACACTAATCCCCACATGGGTTTTCAAGTGAGTGGTTTACAAATTGTAGTTCATGGAAGCAAAGCTGTGCTACTGAGAGATTAAACCACAGGTATCGGAAAGACATGACTTTAAAAACAATGTTATTTTTATGGTTTTTCTTGAGTGCCACGAAGGTGGTCTGAAAGCTATAAAGTAACTGACAAATTTCACACGAGAGTTTTTGGTAGTCCTAAAAAGACTCATTAGTGTTATAGAGCTCCGGAAAGGTTGAGTATATTTCTATATTCAAGCTTTGTTCCGACTTTATTAAGTTTTAATGATTATCTATGATGTTGTATGGTTTTACCAATTCAAAATAAATAAATTCAATCATGTCGTCTTGCTCAATAATAGTAAAATACTAAGTTATTTTCATTTTCGAAGGCATCAGTAAAGTCAGTAGATCAATAGGCATCAGTTAAGTTTGTCAATGATTAGACATTGGTAATGTTGGTTAATATGGCTAAATTGAGCTTTAATCGCCTATGAAATTGATAGTTTTGTATAGTCTTATTTAACGTTATCTAGTCTTGTTTAGTCGTATCTATTCTTAACCATCTGTGAAATTGAGGAACAATCTTTGTTATTCTTGATGTTAGCACTAGACCTTGTTGCACTACAACCGTTCAGCCGATTCTGAAATTTTTGTTTGTTATCATCATGGCTTTCACTGACGATGACGTCTTAGTATTTTTCGGTTTAGCAGTCGCTTCTTTAGTAAAAGAAACCCAAAAAGAAACGTACGGCGTGGTGTAAAGATTGGTTGAAAAAGGCGCGTATTTTGTCATGCGAAACAATTGAAGCTGCCTCCAAAGGATTGGCACAATTTTCTACGTATGGATGAAGATATGTGCCATCCCACATCATGAAAGACTGACTGCAACATTAAGGTTGTTAGCTACCGGAAGGAGCTATGAGGACCTCAAGTATTCCACTATTATATCACCTCAAGCTCTAAGTTATTCTTTATTATTATATTATTCTTGAAAGTTGTGAGGCATTATGGGCAGTTCTACGCAAGGATATCACGAAAATATTGTTTTTGAGATTCAACATATAAGGAAACATTACATTTCTTCACTAAAAAGTTGAATGAAAATGAAATAAATATGAAAATGAATATTGATAACTATCAGTTATTAATATTCATAATGTGACTGAAGAGAAAAATGAAGTAGCTGTCTGGTCGTGGTGTGGTGATGCCGGCGGTTCCATGTCGTGATTACTTCCTGGTCGTGGAAAAGCTGTCTCATTTACCAAATGATGTTCATTTGAAGATATGGAGGTCAATAGTAGCAACGGCTGTGGTGGTAGTCCAGAGCTTGGGTGGCTAGAATAGGCACTAGGTGCATGATAGCGATTACCAGAGGGTGAATAATAAGTCAATTTATGATGACGGTGTTATGGGGATCTTCTGGGGTAGTGCATGCGAACCGCACGACAATCTCCACGAAAGAGACCTGTGGCATAGCCACTCCTACCCAAGTCTGACTCTCTCCTCCACGCTTGGCGATCCCTAGAAACTTCACACATATACCACCAAGATGCGGTGGAAATCCGTATGGCGGGGGATATAAGTGAAGGCTAACGAGAGCAGGCGAAATGGTCCCCCGATAAGGGGGTTAAGCGTGGGGCCAACTACTCCACTTCGGAAAAAAGAACAAGTTACGAAACCAAACAACAAGCCTCGGAAAACTTATATGGACATACGGATACGACATTTGCAAGGAAAAAAGGAAGAAGATTTACGAATTGGGACCTGGAATATTCGAACCATGATGCAAACGGGAAAAATGATAGAAATAGGCAACGAATTAGACAAGTTTAAAATGGATATCGTAGCACTCCAGGAACTTAGATGGAAAGGACAAGGAAGGATAGATAAACAGAAGTATTCAATATTCTATAGCGGATGCTCAGATGTTGCTGGACAACATGGAACTGGCTTCTTTGTCAATAAAAAAATGGGAGCATCAATTATTAGCTTTACACCAATAGATGAAAGGCTCAGTACAATGAAGATACACGGGAAGTTCAACAACATTACTCTCATAAATGCATATGCACCAACAGAAGACAGCGGTGAAGAATCAAAAGACCGATTCTATGATGCTCTGGAGAATGTATGTGCAAGAACAAGCACCTATGATACCTTAATAATAATGGGAGACTTCAATGCTAAAATAGGGAAAGAACATTTCGCAGTCGAAGTAGCTGGGCAATATTCACTGCACAATGAGACAAGCCCAAACGGCATTCGTCTATGCCAATTAGCCAACGCAATGTCGCTGCGAATAAAAAGTACAGCCTTTTAGAGAAAAAAAGCTGCGAATCGATGCTATTATTCACATCTGAAGCTCTTCAAATCAAAAATCATCTCACGTAAAGCAAAACTGCGAATATATAAAACCCTGATCAGACCCGTGCTAACTTATGGAGCTGAATCCTGGAGAATGTCGGAAGCAGACAAAAACTCTCTTCGTATTTTTGAAAGACGGATTTTACGGAAGATCTTTGGACCAGTGAGAGAGGAAGAAGGATACAGAATTCGCTTGAACTACGAACTTCAAGAACTAATAGAAGGTGAAGACATAGTAAGATTCATTAAGGCACAGAGACTTCGATGGGCGGGCCACATGATTAGAATGCCGAGTGCGAGAGCACCCAGATCCATCCATAAAGCGCAACCTAACACCTCAAGAAGCAGAGGTAGACCCAGAACCAGGTGGAAAGGTAAGGTAGAGGAAGATGTAGAAAATCTGCAAGTAGGAAACTGGACACGTGTCGCTGAAGACCGTCAAAGGTGGAAGGGGATTGTTAAGGAGGCCAAAGCTCACCCTGGGCTGTAGAGTCAGAAGAAGAAGAAGAAGATGACGGTGTTATGATGATGGAGTTACAGTTCCACCCTCTGCTTCCAAAAGTATGTCATTAATGAATTTCTCAACAAGGCGTTTCTGATTGTTGGTTAAGTCTCTGACATTCTTAGTGACGTTTTTCCCAGCAGTGTCGAACCGGTCATCTGCTATGTGCGTTGGTTTGAAATGTTTATTGACGGTCGGGAGTACTGCTTTTGTTAAATTCGCGTGGTCGTCTAGTATTCGAGGTGTTGGTGTTGGTTTGATGATATTTTGGTGGGGCCATTGACGGCAAGCATTATTCCCCTACCTGGTTGCGGATGGTATTATTATAATTATAGAGGTCAACCTAATATGGTGCTATTAGCGTTAGTGGATGCAAACTATCGTATTTTAATGTGCGATTTCGGTATAAATGGTCGAGTGTCTGATGGTGGTGTACTACAAACTAGCCAATTTGGTCGGCAACTACAAAATAATCTCCTGAAATCGCCTGGAGAAGAAACAATACGGAATACTTCCCGAAAAGTACCATATGTTTTTATAGATGATGCTTTTAGACGGGCGGACCTGACTACTTCGGAGAAAAAATTTTGCAACTACCACTTATCACGCGCAGGACGGATAGTGGAAAATATATTCGGAATGCTGAGAGCCAGATTTCGAATATTTCACACTTACATTAATCTGGAACCACGGAACCTTGAACCACGGAACCACGGAACATTGAATCCGTTGTAATGGCTTGCTGCATCTTACATAACTTTTTAATAGCTAAGTTATCAAGTACATATGCTCCCCAAGAGCGCTTTGACTACGATATTGAGGAGGAGGGTGTAAGACATTTTGGATTGGATTTGTAGGTTGCACCGAAGACCAATTGGAAATACACCAAATGCAGCGAAAGAAGTTTGGAAACCATTATGAGTTACTTTGCCAAAGATAGATTTAGATTTGATAAGCTTATGAATGTAATGTTTACTTAATGTTAATGTTAATGTTTTTAAAGGTAATGTAATTATTTCTCCTTGTGATTGTAATTTTATTTTATTGCTTAAAGGAACAATAGTATATTACGTAACAAGAGTTGTAAGAAGCATATTACGTATGAGCGGAACAGTTACGCACGACCCGCGTAGCGAAGAGTGCGTAATTCCGCGAGTAATTGCCTTACAACTCGAGTTATGTATTATACCTTATCTACGTCCACACTAATTTGTTTCTGTTTAATAAGAAAAATATGTTTGATGTAACAAATTTATTTTTTATTAGGTACAAATATATATACATATATTTAACATCATAATAAACAAACAGTTGTATTTTCATATATAACTGTTACTCGAAATTATTTAACTTGACGGAAATGAAAAGAAATACATTCTTAATGGTTACATACCTTATTATTTAGTACAGTAGCAATGTCAATTTGCTTTAGTTTGAATTGTGGCATGGGGGGCGCTGAACGTATGAGCACGTAATAGCAGCTCTCAACCAATCAACGAATCGTAAACCAAACGCACGTGTGTGTTATCAGTCATAACTTATAGTTTCTTCTTCTTTCATGTGCCTTGTCCGGTCTCCCTGACGTTGGCGATCACCATGGCAAAAGCTGTACGGTCCTCCGCCAAACGAAAGAGTTCACCAGCCCTTCTTTTGCCGGTCCAGTCCCATATATTTCTGAGCCACGACTGTCGCTTTCTTCCAACTCCACGGCGCCCCTCAATCTTGCCCTTTAGTATAAGCTGCAATAGACGATATTTATCACCTCTCAAAATATGTCCAAAATATGATGTCTTTCGGCATTTTACGGTCGTCAAAAGTTGCCTTTCGATGTTTGCTCTTCGTAGTACATTCTCGTTTGTAACATGTTGTGTCCACGGAATACGAAGCATTCTTCTGTGAAGCCACATTTCGAATGCCTCCAGTTGGTTCATCGTCCTGACCTTCAGAGTCCACGTCTCTACTCCGTACAGCAATACCGACCATACATAGCATTCAACCATGCGTTGTCTTAGCTTCAGATTCAGGTTGTCATTGCAAAGAAAGGATCTCATATTATTAAAAGTTGCCCGAGCAATCTCTATTCGGCACTTTATCTCGCAGTCCGGGTTTAGATCCTCTGTAATAATACTACCAAGGTATTTGAACTTAGAGACACGTTCAATTTGGCTTCCATTAAGTTCTAGGGTAGTGCCATTGTGCGTCAGTGCCTGCTGAATATCATAAATTTGGTCTTTCTTATATTGATTTTTAGACCTTGTGTCTCTCCCACGTCACCGATTTTGTTTGTAAGCAACTGTAGTCCCTAGATTGTGTTTGCTAAAATCACTGTATCGTCAGCATACCTGATTGTTGTTATTGGCTCTCCATTTATTTTGATGCCGAGGTGTGATATTGCTTCCAATGCTTCCTTAAATATTCTATCAGAGTATAGGTTGAAGAGTAAGGGCGACAGTATGCAACCCTGCCTTACTCCACGTTGTATCTCAATACGGTCTGTTTTAATATTGCCTATTTTTACCTGTGCCGTTTGATTCCAGTATAGATTTTTAATTATGCGGATATCTCTATCATCTATTCCAACCCCATGTAGTATAGCTATAAGTTTATCGTGCAGTATGCGGTCAAAGGCTTTTTCGTAATCGATAAAGCATGCAAAAACATCTTTTCGCTGATCGCGACATTTTTGGAGGAGAAGGTTCATACCGAAAAGTGCTTCACGCGTTCCGAAAGCGTTTCTGAAGCCAAATTGAGAATCATCAAGATCTTCCTCACATTTACGTCGGATGCGTGCGTGAATGATCCGTAGGAATGCTTTGAGCATGTGGGACATGAGGCTGATTAAGCGATAATCACCACATTTTTTTGGCTGATGTTTTTTTGGTAGAGCAATAAAGGTTGATGATTACCAGTCAGATGGAATTTCACCTGTCTCATAGATACTATTAAACAGTTTAACTACCATGCCAATATTTTCCTCTGTAATGAGCTTTAGAGCTTCGGTCGGAATGTCGTCAGAGCCAGATGCTTTCCTATTTTTTGCTATAGAGAATGCATGTATCACCTCAGATTTAAGAATAGTTGGTCCCATGCCCACATGCACGTATACCGCATCAGCTCTATGATCTTTGAAGTTGGCCTATATAACTTGTCCATGTGTTTTTTAGTTCATGTTCCTCCAAAATTAGTTGATTTCTATCATTTGTAAGTGACCTGTGGATTCCAGCTACTTCCTTTAATTTTCTGTACATATTAAAAGTATCATGTTTGGAGCAGAGGTCTTCTATTTCTGCACATTCCCGTTTCATCAATTTCTGCTTGGCTTCTTTGATCTCCCATCTTATGACCTTTTGTATTTTTTTATTATTTGTCGGGTCTGTTCTTTGCCAGTCTTCGCTGCTCCATAAGGGTTAGAATGTGATCTGTCATCCACTTGTTTTTGGGTTTAAAAGTTACGCGGAGATGTAATTTACACGTGTCCACAATGATATTCTTGATGTTATTCCAAAGAGTCTCTATATCTTGGAGCTGGTTCTCCTGCAAACTTGTTAACTTGTTATTTATTTCTTCGGCAACAATGTGTCTGACTTCAGGGTTATTTAGCCTCGTTACATCAACTGCTCTAGCTGGGTGTGTTTGCTTTTTAGCTTTTAGGTTTAACGACAGTTCAGCCACAAGGGGATTATGATCCGAGCCAATGTCAGCCCCAGGGTGAGTTTTGTCATTTTTTATTATATTTTTAAAACGCCTATTTATCAGTAGGTAGTCGATCTGATTTCTAATTGGTGCTGAGTTATTTAGTTCACTGTGTGGGGCTTGCCAAGTATAAAGTCTTCGTTTGGGTAGATCGAAAAACGTGTTAGCAATTATCATCCCTGAGTCCTGACAAAACTCGTAGAGTCTGTCGCCTCTCTCGTTGGAGCTACCAAGCCCAAAAGTACCAACTATATCTTTGCGTTGTCCCAATTTTGGCATTAAAATCTCCCAATATAATAATAACACTATCGCTCTTTAAAGTCTTCAATGTGGAATCAATTAGCTCATATAAATTTTCCACTTCCATGTCATACCTCTTCTCAGCAGTTGGAGCATAAACCTGAATAAAATTGATATTGAATGGTTTGCAGGCCATTTGCAGTAAGCATATCCGGTTGGATATTGCTACAAAATTCTTGACATATTTTGTGTATTCTGTTGCAACAAAGATGCCAACGCCGCCTCGATGGTTTTGGTCGTTGTCATCACTACCTGAGTAATATAGTGTGCCGTGCTCATGTTGGCATGATCCGCAGCCTGGCCAACGGTGTTCGCTTATACCCATTATGTGTATGTTCATTCTCTCCTGAACCAAATTATCGAGCTTTCCAGCTTGAAACAGGGTTCTCACGTTCCATGTACAGATACGCAACTTTGATTTCACTACTTTGAGCCGGGGGATTCTTAGCACCCCTTGCCCATTTAAGGGCTGCCCGGGACTAGGGGCCGTCTTATTTATGTTTCTCGCCATAGTGGTTTCCTGGGAAAAGATGATCAAGGTGGTTTCCCGTTGCCTTCCTTGATTTGATTTCAGCCGCCCAATTTGGGAACAGACGCTGTTTGTAGCCGCCCATTCTGGGTCAGACGCTACTCGGTTCGTCATAACTGACTATCCTCACTTGGTTTAGCCTGCAGGTCGATGCAGTTGCCCGGGGTGTGGCACGGGGAGCCACAAGTGGGAATTGGTTAAACTTATAGTTAGGTTAGGTTTTTCCTGTGCCAGTCATAACTATCATTAATCGTGGACTGTTACATACGTCTGTTATGATGTATTTACATAGTCCACGAACTGTACAATAATGGGCATTTACATTTGTGGTCGTAGATAAAATATATTACCTACCTACTGAGTGTTTCTGTCACCTCACTTTCGATTGTGTTATCATCAGACATACTGTTTCGAGACTTCCGAGGGACTTCTTGGTCTTACACAAATAATCGCAATACCACAGTTTCGGATGGTAGACTTCATCGCCACCTTCCCTTTTTCATAGAACCCTTCACTTTTTTTGCTTCCTCACGAAAACTGCTCCTCAAGTTATTATTTTTTTAGTACAGTAGACTTTGTACAAGATGGATCGACACGGACATGGTTCACTATGATATACCTGTCTGGACTTAGAGCGCGACGTACGAACAGGCGACCATGCCATATACACGTTCAGACTTGCCTGTGAGTACGTGAGGCCGGGCGGATGGACGAACATATTTTTATTTTTTTCCGGTCTTAACTGACAGATCGACTGGAATATATACACGTTCAGGTGACCGGCCTTCAGGCGGACTGTTCAGTTCGAACTGGCTGGCAGGATCGTGTGTAGCCGCCTTAAAGTGTTTTTTCAGTTTTTCCGTAATCGAAATAGCGATTAAAACTGAAAATCGTTAGCTGTCTATGCATAGAAAACAATACTGAACGTGACTTGTGACGTCATCCGAAGCGCGCGAGAAATGGGGGTGTTTAAACAGGTCAAATTTCTCTGTCTTTTATATATTATTTTAAACAGTTATTTGAACACTTTCATCAGTATTTATATTTTTTACTCTGTTATACCGAAGTAAAATGTGAATTAAATAAATAAAAAAATTGATACATATTTCTTATTGTATTGATACACATGCTTCAAAACTAGGAAATGAAATTAACTTATATTTTGTTATTATTTGCTATTGTCTGGTTTTGTTTGGCTTTACCTCGGATTCCCTAGCCTTCTCTGGTTGTGTTTGATCTTGCTTGTTCCTGTTTGGTCTTGTTTCGTCTCTCCTTTTCTGTTCCAGTTTCAGACGTTTATAAATTTCATATGTCTGGTCATATATCACAACTTTTTTTAAATTTACAGTAATAATTTTTAAGAATATTATTTTAATTTGATTTAGCTAGAATCGAAATATAATTAAGTAATACATGTAATAAATGCTGCCATATATGATACATAGAATGTATACATAGAATGTATCATCAATGTATCTTATACATCAATTTTTATAATAATTATATGTTCATAACCATATATTTGATATATGCAGACGTCGATATTATAAAATACTTTCCAGTATTTACTCTATTTAATTTATAATATATTCATCTGTTTTTAAATATTATAAATTAAACAAGGTTACCAAAAATAAACAAAACTTAATGAGTAAGGCATAGATCTACGACCTTGTTCTAGTAATAACAAGTAGACAAACTACCTAAACTGAACAAGCACAATGATAAATTAACTGACAAAATTGGGAATATTAAAAAAGACTTCAAAGAAAATGTTATATTGGAGAGAAGTCAAACAAGACACGTAAAAACAAGATTATTAAAAAAAACTGTTGGGATTAAAAACGGTTAAAATAATGTTTCATCTGTTGTTGATTGAAACATCATTTAGCGCATGTTTCAGATTGAAATTGGTTGGAGAACGTGAGAAGAATACAAGGCTACGACCGGTAATTATGAGCATGAACTGAGTCAAATCGTGCAACCATATTACTTGCCTCGATCTCCCCGAAGTGAATTAAGACATTATGTCCGCCGTCTGCATGATATTTTACGGTACAAAAAAGCAACAAAGAATTTTAAAAAAATCGACGAAATTACTTTGAAATTTCCTTTCAACGCAAGCCACGTTTTGAATTCAAGCGGAGCGAAATTTACATGTAGATTTTCCTATTGAGTAAATTAAACGTTTTGAAAATGGAATTTGATTTATGCGCGAAAGTAATTTCTACATATGCGAAACAGTTAGACATCTTCATGGCCTCGTTAGCGAAACTTTACTGCTAATAGCACAATGCAGTAAATACTAACACTCGCACTGAATATTAATTATTTGTAATGGAAATATAGCCACAGACTAAAAATAAATCACTGATTTACATTACAAAACTTTATTGCAAACTATAAATTTAAATATAACTAGTTATGGAAATTGCAAATATGAATATTAACTAGTTTTATCATTTTTAAGATAAAAACTGTACAACAAATATAGATTATTTATTAGTTTTATAAACTTGCTTCTAACAATTAGGGAAAGACTTTTTTAAATTAATTTATAAAAAATAGTAAGTACGTAATACTGTATTCATGTTTTGTTTTAGTTAGTTTATAGTGAATATGTCTTAAACAATCAATCACTAAAATACTCGAAATCAACTGCTTTTAGTCGAGTCGAGTTTCAGAAATTGTTCTGCGCGGTTTCAACTATGTAGACAGACAGGAAAACTGAGCGTAATTACATTTGTACGGACAAATAGATAGCAAATACCTATACAGTTATAGTTAAAGTTTGCTAATAACTTCGACAGTAACTAAATGGAAACCAAGATATTTGCGCAGAATAATTTATAATTAACGTTATACATCAAACTTAACATTACTGCAACTTAATTTAACAAAACGAAATAATAAATTTCCTTGCCTAGACATTGAACGAAAACTATCTTTTACCTATCCAAAGGAGAAATAAATGAAAATAGAATGTTTCCTTTTATGGTTCAATTACAATATATGCATTTTAGAATACGTTTCGATCAGATACTGTTCGGATATGGGTCGTAATGATATCGGATATGTATCGAATAACGTTTTAAGGTAACGCGCTGCAGGAAACAATTCCTGCGAGCGAAATGTATCGTGGAAGAGGAGAACGTATCCATTTAGCATCCGCCGAAATACTAAATGGATAAATTGAGTTAAATGTGTTTTACAATATATACGTTTTTATCGTATACGTTTCCATTGTGCTTCGGTAATCGAAAATTCTAAAATAATTCTTGTTATAGGGTATATAGGGGTAAAGAATGGAATATAGTAAATATCTCGTATTAGCTATGTGCCCGACAGTAGCGCCACCTAGCATGCACAATTATTCGGGATTTTGTCAAATAATGACATACAATTCTTTTATTGTTTTATAACAAATAAAGTAATCAAAAGAAAGATAGAAGGATGTTAATTAGTATTTTCGGAGGATTTTGTTAAAAACTATATATAGAAAATGTATGATATTATAAAAACCAGTTTAGAAAGAGTAAAACACAATATAAATTATGTTATGTATTATATCACAATATATATGAGTGGCTCTATACGGCCAAAAGACTAAATTAACAGTTGGAGAAGCTAGATTTTGTGAGATTGTAATATTCGTGAGATTGTGGTTCTATGTACGCCAAATAATCTATGTACGCCTCAATTCTGAAATTATCAAGCCAGTTTCCATTTTCATTAAAAAAAATAGAAGTCGGTCTTTAATGGGAACTTAACATTTTTTCATAGTTAATTCTTATTAATAAAAATTTAAAATTACTAAATAACACACCAGCAACATCTAGAAGTTCTTGATCATCTTTTATTTATGAAATACCAATAATTCTTGACCTTTTTAGGGTTCTGTACCGAAAACGGAACCCTTATAGGATCACTTTGTTGTCCGTCTGTCTGTTTGTCTGTCTGTCCGTCTGTTCGTTCGTCCGTCCGTCCGTCCGTCTGTTTGTCGGTCAAGACCATTTTTCTCAGGAACGCATAGAGGTAACAAGTTGAAATTTGTATCAAATACCCGGGTCTGCGATCTCTTTCAGCTGTGAAAAAATTAAACTTGTATGTCAACGCGATCAAAAGATATGACCGTTTATGTCGCATATTTTGCGATTTCACAAGAGAATCAAAACCTATAGGGTACTTCCCGTTGACCTAGAATCATGGAATTTGGCAAGAAGCGTCTTACAGCACATGTAAAGGGAAGGGTGTCTTACAGCACATGTAAAGGGAAAAATCTGAAAACCGTAAATATGTAGTTTAATTACAAGAAAAATGCGAATTTACTATTAGAAACTTTTGAAAATACACTAATGTGTTACGTATAATTACGTATAATGTGTCAGGCACCAGAAGCATATGGGTTGCATACAGTTAGGTCCTCCTAAAGATACCTTACTTACAAGTTTGTACGGAACCCTCGGTGCGCGAGTCACAACTCGCACTTGGCCGGTTTTTTTCAGTGCAACAAGTTTTATCTTTCACTCTTGAATTATTTGTCGTTAGAATTCTTGAAGTTGTTGTTATTATGGATTTCACCATCACAGTGATCACTGTAAATGAATTTATTACAAATAAAGGTTGATTCTCGTAAATTTGATTCTGAAAACACATTGACTTGACATCCTTGATCCACCACAAGCGGTTCAGTTTAATTTAATTCATTTCCTTCAATTCTTGCTTGATTTTATGTGGAGATCTGAGACTTTTGTGTTTCTTCGTTTTCTCAGGCGTGTATATCTAGCTAGCACTTATGAATCACTAATCTTCTTCTTTCGATAAATTTTAAGGAATATTGGGGGAACAGAACTCGGATTTGATAGCACAACTGATTTTTGCCTCCAATAAAATGTTCACTACAAATTGTGTCATGAGATTTTAGAAGTCCTTCTCGACTTCAACTTCTCACTTCAAACCATGCAGACGTACCGAAAACGAGTACATTTATCTACTATCGGCGATAAAGTTATCGGACTTTTTCACTTTATTCTCGTGAATCTTTTTATATCTTCTTCTTCTTTTTCTCTGCCTTTTCCTATATCATGTCGACCCTACCGCAACAAGAACTTGTCGTAACATGAAGAGGTTTCAACGTGAAGTTGTCGCAACATGAAGTGGTTTCAACAAGAAGTTGTCGCCACATGAAGTAGTTTCAACATGAAGTTGTCGCAACATGAAGTGGTTTCAACATGAAGTTGTCGCAACATGAAATTGTTTGAACATGAAGTTGTTGTAACAAGAAGTGGTTTCAACGTGAAGTGGTTTCAACATGAAGTTGTTTGAACGTGAATTTGAAGATGAAATGTGGATTTGAGGTGAAAAAATCTCTTCTCATAGTTGTTGTTGCAACATGAAGTTGTCGCAATACGTAGCCGCAACAAGAAGTTGTTGCAACATGAAGTGGTTTTAACGTGAAGTTGTCGCAACATGTAGTGATTTCAACATAAAGTTGTCGCTACATGAAGTAGTTTCAACATGAAGTTGTCGCAACATGAAGTTGTCGCAACATTGGCGTTGTTTTGTTGGAATCTTCTTCTCCATAAATGTCTATCCAATGCGTCCTCACTCTTCCAACCTTTTTCTCTCAAATCCCCTGCTACCTTGTCTTTCCATCTCATTTTTGTCTTCCTCTCTTCCTTGACCCTCCTATTTCCAGCTTTTCATCTATTTTTCCCACGTAGTCCTCCTCTTCTCTGCACATGTTCAAACCACCTTAGCCTGCTTTCTTGAACCTTCTTTCCTATAGGCCCATTTCACTGTTCCTCTGATGTGATCATACCTTATTTTATCCTTTCTTGTTACCCCGCTCAACCACCTCAACATTCTCATTTCTGCCACTTGCATCTTTCTCTCAAGTGCTTTTGTAATCGGCCAAGTGTCGGCGCACTATAGAACATAGCAGGCCTCACCACATGCTTTCCTTTCCTCCTGCAGCTGATCTTCTTGTCACACAGTACTTCACACAATTTCTTCCAGTTCATCCATCCGCTATTTACCCTTTGTTGTATTTCGGACTCCAGCACCTCCATCAGCTTGAATATATGACCCCAGATATTTAAACTTCTTGGTCGGTGGCAGTTCTTCTTCCTGCAGGTTAATACATAGATCTTGAGCTTCCTTCATACACATATATTCAGTTTTCACCGAGCTGATAGCCATGCCACCTTTTTTCTTGCGCTTTCCTCCACTATTCGAGCCTCTCTTGAAGTTTCTTTCGGGTCAGCTCACAGAGTACAACGTCGTCGGTGAAAATCATGCTCCATGGCGCTGCTTTCCTTACATCCTTGACTAGCACATCCATTACCAGGGCAAAGAGATATGGGCTAAGAGCAGATCCCTGGTGTAGCCCTACTCTCACTGGGAATTCCGTTGTTGTACCTACACTGCACTTTAACTTGTGTCATCACACCTTCATACATTTCTTTCATCAGTCTCATATACTTTTCTGGTACACCTTTACTTCTCATACATCTCCATATCTCTTGCCTGGGCACTATGTCATACGCCTTCTCCAGATCAAAGAAGGCCATATGTAAATCAACCTGAAGCTCCCTGTGTCTCTCAATCAGTTGCTTTAGTGCAAATATTTCGCCAGTTGTTTCTCTTCCTGACATAAACCGAAACTGTTCTTCCCCTACTTCAGTTTCCCGACGCAACCTTGTCTCAATGATCATTTCCCATGTCTTCATTGTGTGAGACATCAGATTTATACCTCTATAATTTCCACAATTTTGGATATCACCTTTCCCATTGTATATGGGGACAAGAATACTACTTCTCCACGTATTGTTTCTCCGTTCCAAATCTTCTTCATTAAATCGCAGAGGATATTAATACCCCGATCTCCCAGGCTTCTCCAGGCTGCTGTTGGGATTTGGAAAACCTACTGCCTTTCCATTTTTTTTAGCGCATTGGCGCATATTCTACTTCTTCCCTACCGGGTTTTTCCGTTAGGAAGCCTATGGGCTTGTATTTGGTTTTTGCTTTTTTTAAGGTTTTCATGTTGTCCCTAAATAGAAGAAATAATATTTATTTGGTTAATGAAATGTTATTTTTATTTTAAATATTACAACAACCGAACAATATGAAATTAAAAATTATTCTTATTATTCTAAAAAACAAAAATTTATGAAACAAAAAATAAATGCAAAAAGTATGACAAATAATAAATGAAAAAAGAGTGTTATTCAGAACCTGTTGCGTTAGAGCAATCAGAATTTGTAGTGAAACAATTGTTGTTTTCGTCTTCCGAGCAATCAGAGTTAGTAGTGGAAGAGTTGTTGTTTTCGTTTTCATCCTATTCTATTAGCTCTTCACTTCCATCACTAACAGCCAGATCATCAGATCCAATTTCAAGTCGATGATTATTTTCAAGGACAAATTGCAACTTTTTATTTAACATATTGGTTGCTACTTCTTTTCCATCTGCAGCAATGCCGCAACATTCAAATGCTCTTTGAATTGATTTTTAATTGATAGTATTACAGACAGAAATAACCATTTCAACAATTTTTTGGTAAGATGGTCTTTTTCTATATCCTTTTGAAGTAAATTCAGCAGTCTCTTCTTTAATCCAATTCTCCCACTCGTTTCTCATAGCAGCTTTAAAACTGGAATGTATGGCAACATCTAGGGACTGCGTGTAGTGCGTGTTTTTCCTAGAATTATTACTGCCCTTGAGCCATATTTTTTTAAAAGATATTTTAAAATTTCATCTCTCTTATGAGTTTGAGAATTACTGTTGGAGTGTTACTAAAATAAGATCCTCTCTTGCAAAAAACAGTATCCATCCACATCTTTAGTAGATTTGTGTCCATTGATCCGCTTTTGTTTACAGCAACAACCGCTTTACCAGCGGGGATTGTGACTTTGGGAATTTTCTTCAAACCACGAAAAATAATCATAGGTGGGAGCATACGTCCATCCAATGATATCGTCAAACAGACAGTGTATCGATTTTTTCTAAACCCTGTGTCCGCACCATCAACATTTTTGCTCCCAACAAAGTGAAGTGTGCAATCTCTTGTCATGTCAAAGTAACATGGAGTTTTATCTATATTAAAAACACGATCACTTGTCATTCCTATTGTAGCGATATTTACTTTAATTAAGTATTGCTTTATTTCTTCGTGTGTTTCGTTTAGATCACGATTATCGAGTTGTCCATGATGACTTATTTTACGTGATCTAATACGATGTCTTCTGGTCCATCCCAACAAAAACTTATTACTCACTTTAAAATCAGGTGGTATTTTAAGGCCAAATTCTGGTGAGAAAATATAGTTTCGCAGTGTGTTATGCGTAACTGATCGGCGGTTATCTCGTTCCTTCTTGAAAATTTCAAATAGTTTTATCTCAATTTCAGGATAAAAACCCTTCAATAATTCCGCTTCTTGCTGCTACCAACGACGAAGATTTTTCCTGTTTGTTGCGATACAGAATTTTGACTTTCCGCTGTTCTTAAACGTGTCACAAGCTGTAGTTTTTCCTGAATAGTATAAGATTTTCGTTTGCTAGACTTTTTATTTTCCATGTTTAGATGCAATAAACTACTAAATAATGATAAATCGTTAAGATTAAGACTGTTAAGATGAGCTAGTTTATTTTCTGTATGCAGGTGCACCGAATCCCCACTACGTATCAACATGCGCAAAGTGACGATATACGTTGCGAGAAGCATGTTATTATTTGTCCCCAAATAAAGGCCAATGGGCTTCTATTTGGAAACAAAATTTATTCTAAATAGAGGCCCATCTGAGCTTATATTTGGGTGGGCTTCTTAACGGAAAAAACCGGTACTTAATGCTTGGGTCACTCCTTCGTTTATCTCTCCATTCTCGTACTTTTCTGTCGGATTTTTTTTTTCTCTCGGAAAAGCTGAGGACGCCGATTGCATAAAACATTGTCAACTAAAATGCATTCAACTCTTAACAGGCCAACCCACTTATTCGCCAACAGATAGGAATAAAACCCCAGAAGTTGTGGTTTTTGTAGCCAAAGGCATAGCAAGAAACAATGCACGCATAAAAGCAAATTTGGACCTGTCTGCGGACCACACCCCAGTTATCCTAATTCTAAGCAGTGAAATAATTAATTAGGAAAAGCGCCCGAGTCTATGCAATTAAAACGCTGGTATATATATATATATATATATATATATATATATATATATATATATATATATATATATATATATATATAAAACATTGGTATGCATTTCAAGCTTTAATAGAAAGCAGCATTAAAATAAAACTGGAAACTGGTGCAGAGTGTAGCCTGGTACATCACTCCTAAGACACCCGACTGCTCTACTACCATAATATATCCAGAGGAAATAAAAAGAAAAAATACTGAAAAGAGACGCATCAGAAGACAATGGCAACAAAGCAGGAACCCGAACGATAAAAGAAGATTCAACAGAGCGGCCCAGGAGTTAAAAAACTAATCTCTAAACACTTCTTCTTCTTATACTTAGAGAAGACCTTGAGGTCTGTTTATTGCCAAAGCTCAATTCGGTAGGTTATTCTGTGAAGCGGAGCCCCAACTATCCTTCTATCTCTTAGGTAGTCTCCCTGGTGGGCGTCGGCCACCCGGTTTTCCATCTCAGGCGATGTATGCTAGTCTCTCTTGGTTCATTCTGTCTATGTGGTCACGCCAATATCTTCTCTTTTCCCTCCCCCATCTCACTATGTTCTCCACCCTGCGTGCCGCTCTTATGTCGTTGTTTCTCACAACATAATAATCTCAATATCGAAAAACATCTGGAAAACCTAGCCAACACAGTGAACACAGACTATTCACTCTGGAGAGCCACCAAACGGATTAGCATTCCTCCCATCAAGAAAACCAACGGTGACTGGGCTCAAAGTGGTATCGAAAAGGAAGATACGTTCGGAGAACATCATCTTTTAAGTGGTTCAGGGGAAGCTCTCACTAAACCTCCTATTCCACCTTGGCTTTTAGTATGCGCCACCCTGCATCGCATATTTTGCATTCATTCAGGGCGGGCAGCCCGGACGGTTTACTGAAAAACCGCCCTAGTTGTTGTCTCCCCTACCAGGATTCGAACCCGGGTCTCCCGCATTGAAAGGCGGGTATGTTATGTTCAACTACCTATGGACACACCGATTAACCTCTGCTCCCCAACGGAATTAAGTTACATGATTCACAAAGTGTTGAATCCGAGGAAGTTCCCTGGCCATGATCTAATTACTGGATTTATAGTTAAAAAACTACCAAAGAAGGGTATCGTATACTTTACGAATCTGTATCATATTCCGAGTCAATGGAAAATTGCACAAATTATAATAGCAAACAAACCAAAACAAAAACCAAAAGCCGGGAAAACCAACAATGTCACCTCATACAGACCCATAAGTCTTTTGCCCATCCTATCCAAACTATTTGAAAAGTTATTACCAGTTAGAATGAAAGAACCAAGAGGTAGGGAGCATTCTCGCATTCTCGCATCAAGAGGTAGGGAGCACCTAAAAGAAATAACAGCGAGACTTGAACAAAAATCTGAACCATGCGGGCTGATAATAAACGAAAATAAAAAAAAGTACATGAGCAAGTGACAGATTTAAGACTAATTCAAATAAATGGTAGAAACTACGAGGAAGTGACCGAGTTTACCTACCTAGGGGCTAAGTTAACGAGCCAAAATAAGATGAGTGAGGAAATCGCTCACAGAATTATGTTAGGGAGGAAAGCATACTTTGCCAACAGGAAACTGCTAGGATTCAAACTACTGAGCAAAAGAGCTAAACTGAAAGTGTACGAAACACTAATCCGTCCAATAATCACTTATGCGGGGGAAACATGGACACTATGCAAAAGTGGTGAGGAAGCTTTAAGAGTATGCGAAAGAAATATCATAAGAAAAATATATGGAGGGATACAGGAAGATGAAGGATGGAGAATAAGAACCAACGCAGAAATAGATGGAATACTCTAGGGAAGAGACATTGTGAGGCATGTGAAGGCGCAGAGGCTAAGGTGGTTCCGGCGCATCATGCGAATGAAGGACGACCGAACCCCGATCGGCTGAAAACAGATCGAGAGGCAGGCCACGAATACAATGGAGAGACGACGTTATTAAAGACTTGAAAGTACTCGAGGTGCGGCAATGGCCCCACACAGTACAGAACAGAACGATATGGAGGAACGTTGTAAAGCAGGCCAAGGCCCATAGAGGGCTGTAGCGCCAAAGAAAAAAAAAAGAATGAAAGAACCAATTAACGAGCAAGGTATTATCCCTTCGCACCAATTTGGATTTAGATCCAAACGTTCTACGGTGGAGCAGATCAATCGAATTTACAACGTAATAACAACTGAATTTGAAGAGAAAAAATACTGCGCAGCAATCTTCCTTGACATCGAGCAAGCTTTTGATAAAGCCTGCCATACAGGTATGCTCTACAATATCATGGTGTATATACCAAAATTCTACTTGATCCTAAAGTCATATATGAGTAACCAAAAGTTCCAAGTAAAATATGGCACAGAGGAAAAAGCACTTTTCTCCTCAGGGTTCCTCAGGGAAGCTCTTTGGGCACATTCTTATATACTCTGTTCACAGCTGACCTTCCAGTGCGTTCAAACACCACCGTAGGTGTTTTGCCGACGATACAGCAATTGTTACAACACACCCGGATCCTGTCACAGCTTCGGAAAATCTACAAAAAGCACTAAAAAAAGTCGGAAAGTGGTAAAAACAATGGAAACTTAAAGCCAACGACAGCGAATCTGTTCACATCACTTTTACAATCAGGAAAAAGGATGGCCATCTCCTTTATGGCCATCCGTTCTCACGAGTCAATAAAATAAAATATCTCGCAAGCTAACCGGGGCAAACCACATGAAAAGGAAAGAACTTGAGGTAGATGGTCAAAGCTGAGTATATACAACAAAATGTTATTGTATAAAATAATCTTGAGGATCGGACGTATAGTATACAAATAAAATTAATAAAGACGGAACAAAGCTTGAATATATAAATATACTCAACCTTTCCGGAACTCTATAATACTAATGAGTCTTTTTAGGACTACCAAAAACAAATCTCTTATGAAATTTGTCAGTTATTCTATAGCTTTCAGTCCACCTTCGTGGCACTCAACAAAAACCATAAAAATAACATTGATTTTTAAGATCATGTCTTTCCGATACCTTGAGTGGATAGCCATCTGTGGACGCGTTTCGAGATCTATCTCTCATCAGCACAGATAGACACAGATAGATAGATAGATCAGACACAGATAGATAGACACAGATAGATAGATCTCGAAACGCGTCCACAGATGGCTATCCACTCAAGGTATCGGAAAGACATGATCTTAAAAATCAATGTTATTTTTATGGTTTTTGTTGAGTGCCACGAATGTGGACTGAAAGCTATAGAATAACTGACAAATTTCATAAGAGATTTGTTTTTGGTAGTCCTAAAAAGACTCATTAGTATTATAGAGTTCCGGAAAGGTTGAGTATATTTATATATTCAAGCTTTGTTCCGTCTTTATTAAGTTTATCTGATTATCTATAATGTTGTATGGTTTTACCAATTCAAAATGTATAGAATACAGCTTTGGGGAACTGCCAGCAACTCAAATATTGAAATACTTCAGAGATTCCAAGCAAAAACCCTCAGAATGATGACTAACGCCCCTGTGTATGTCACCAATGCATATTTTCATAAGGATTTAAAAATCGGGACAGTAAAGGCAGCTGCACAAAAGCTGTGTACAAACTACGAGCTAAGGCTCAGTACCCACCCAAACGCACTAGCATCCAGCCTGCTGAACAGAGGAGAAAATTTCTTCAGGTTGATAAAACTGAGGTACAGAAGCCATACCTATATTAAAAAAGAAAAAAATATAAAAGGTTACAACAAGAAACTTGTGCTATTTTTGGTTAAACCGAATGTTACCTACTGTTTCTGCGCCTCGTTTATATACCTGCATACATTTATATACCCTACATAATAATAATAACAATGTTTATTGTACAAAGTACAACTGGCTAATGACCAGGGGTCTTTCTGCCAATATACCCTACATATTAACCTGCACAAATTTATTTAAGTGTATACCCGATATTCACTAAGTTTCATACTTTTTTATCCAAAATTGTTTAGAAAAAAACATTTAAATTACAAGCAAACACTTTCTATATTTCTACTATTTGTTAATAAAACAAATGAAATGGAATACTCAGACAACTAATTAGAGTTTCCATTATCAATGCAAATGAAACATTATGAATTCGTAAAACGTTAAATATAATGAATCGCGCTGAATCAATAGGAAACATTCGGGGGGTTGGTAACGAGGTTTATTAGAAATTACGAATGCACATGTGTATGTATGTGTAATATGTAAATGGGAGCTCGTGGCTGTTGCAGCGCCGTGAATACTTCATTAGTGTTAATCAGAAACAGTAAAAAGCTTTCATAAAATATCATCGGAGGCCGGTACGGCTGCCCAGAACATCCCGCCGGAGCCCGCGGCCGACTCACGACCCGCGATCATGATTTATACATGTTCGAAACCGAATTAAAAATCAACGAGTCGAACACCAAAAATAATATTGTTCTATATTGTGGGATTAAAAAGGATTTACTTGCATAAATTCATTGTTTATAAATCGGCGATTGCGTGTGTGTGTTCTTTTATATTCCGAAGGGAAAAAAATCGCACGGACTAATTTCACTTCAATAGAAACTGTTTTTTATGCATAAAGCCAGGACTTTAATTAATATTCAGCCTGTTTTATTCAAGGTGTAATTAATGTTTTATAACAATTAACTATGTTTAACAATTAACTTTATTTTATAACAAAAAAATGCTCCAATTACGAGTCATACAATTTTTCTAGCTTTATATTATTATTATTATTATTAATTTTTTTTCACACATTTGTGGTACTTCTAGATGTCCGGACGTTTGTCAAGAACATCTTGTTGTCACTGCAGGTTGAGCGTCCGTCTGACTAGGCCCACCGTTCCTAGGATGACAGCTTTTTGCATCCATATTATTGCGTTACGCGGGATATCAAGAGTTTTTAGATGTTTAACGACTGTCTTTTTACTGACTGACTATACTTTTTATTTCGTATGCCAGATCTTGATATTTGTCTACTTTTTCTTTATATGCGCGGTTTAGATTGTCGTCTATGGGCACCGAGAAATCTGTTATTGTTGCCATGTTCTTCTTTTTGTCCCATATTATCATATCTGGTCTATTTGCACGTATTATTTTGTCTGTAATGACCGCCAGATCCCACTATAATTTTACACTCTCGTTCTCAATTACAGCTTTTGGGATGTACTGATGGTATGGGGTAAAGTTACTGATTAAGATTTGCCGGAGTGCTACTAGTTGATGAATAAATTTACCCATATTATCATGCCTCGTAAGATAGTGATGTTTTGCTAAGTGGTACGCACTAGCAAAAATCCTGAGATAATATGCTGAATAGACTCGTCTTCCTTATTGCACCATCGGCATTTAATTGAGGAAGTATTTTGTTTCAGGATCACTCGTCTATAAGTTCTTGTATGGACAACTTGATCCTGTATTGCAAGGAGTGACCCCTCGGTTTCTGGGAAAGAATATCTCTGTAAGGTAGGTGTTAGAACCATTGATGTCTACGTCCGCATGATGCAAGCTGGCATAATATCGTTCATGTAACGCTTTTCGGCGCCAGGTACTTTCCATTTCATTGATGATGTTTTCTGTTTCCGCTTCCTCTAGAGTGGCCATTTTTAGTGAAGTATATGTTTCGTCAAGGGGAACAAGCTATTTATATAAATCTAGGTTTTTATTTTTGGAAGTACTGTCTCAGATTTTTGACTTCCCTTTGATGTATTATGCGGAGGCAGTTCAGGTCTCTTCCGCCTTACGTGCGAGGAATGTACAGTCTCTCCACTGCTGAATTGGGGTGGAGCATCCGGTTGTTTGTGAGAGCTACTCTAATCTTCCTGTCTAACGCTTTCAGATCCGTTTGTGACCATGATACTATTCCAAATGTGTAGGCTATAGAAGGGATTGCCCACATATTGATAGCCGTAATTTTATTTTTGGCATTCAGTTGTGTTAAGTATCGTACGAACTCTTTGCATCAGTTCTTTTTCAGCTCTTTCTTTATTTTCTTTATGCCGGATCTCAAAAGACTGCAATATTCCCAGATATTTATATGTCTTTTCCAGACCTAGTTCTTGAAATTTTAATTCTTCAGCTGCCACGGCATTTTCTCTTTGTGTTATTTTTCCTCTTTCCGTATGTAATACTGCACATTTTTCAACTCCAAACTTCTGAATATTTTCACTGAATTGACGTAGCAGTGCCAGTTCATCTTGCAGATGTTTCTTTCCCTTGGAATATAATTTTAAGTCATCCATATAGAAGAGATGCGAAATTTTAGTGTCTCTTTCAATTGTGTAGGCATAAGAGCTTCGGTTTAGCATTTTACTGAGAGGATTTAACGCCATGCAAAACCACAGTGGACTTAGGCTGTCTCCTTGAAAAATGCCCCTATGGATTTTTATTTTTTCTGTAGTATATGACAACTGTCCGCCTTGTACTAATAGTTTTGTGTTCCATGAATTCATCAGGTGTTGTAGGAGTTGTCTAATTATTGGATCTACTTTGTATATGCACAGTATTTCACGAGTGAGAAAATGAATCATATGCTTTTTGTTTATCGATCCATGCTATTGAAAGATTCTTAAGTCGTTTCTTGGCTTGCTTGGTTACGATGGAGTCGATTACTAAGAGTTCCTTGCATCCCCTTGCTCGTTGTTTGCATCCATTCTGCTCCCATGCCATCTGCTGCTGTTTTAGATGGTTATTAAGTTTTGTAGCCAAAGTAGATGTCAAGATCTTATAAATTGCTGGGAGGCACGTGATGGACCGATAGTTTTTTGCTTGCGACCTATCTCCCTTTTTTGGGATCATATATGTGATACCTTCCGTAAAAAAATGTTGGTATTTTTCTAGGGTCCACCATGGCTTCATTAAATATTTGGGCTAGTTTACCGTGACTTGGGGTTAAACACTTCTATCAGTAGTTATATATGCCATCTATCCCGGGCGCTGTCCAATTTTTAAGTTCCTTCATTGTTGTTCGGATATCTTCGAATGTTGATTTTTGTGTTTGTCATGTCAGCTAGATGTCGGTGATTCTTCATTTCCGTTTCTAGCCTGTGTGCCTGTGAGTTGTGTTACTGGCTTGGACCAGAGTGTGGACCAGAAATTCGTCATGTCAGTTTTTGTTGGCAGAGTTTGGTTTACACATTGGTTGGAGATGTTTTTTTTTTCTTCAAGCTGACGGTAGAATTGTTTTTGTGTGTAAATTGTTTATTTTGTTGATATCTGGCTACTCTTTTGCGATATCTACGTAATCTACTTCCTAGTGCTGCTACTTTTTGTTTCAAATGTCCCAAATGTGGAGATTCTCTTTGCATCGAGGATCGCTTGCCTTGATCCTAGCTTTGCGCCTATAATCTAATGCTGATTTTCTGACCTTCTTGCTCACATTAGCTCCTGTTAGATACGTATATAGGATGCCAATTTCTTTTCTGATCTCATTATTTTTCTGTTGCAGTCTGCATTCCCACGGTGGGCTGGTTTGTCTTCCGACGCTAGTTAACTTTTCTTTAACAGGTTTGGAGAATATTTGGCAGACTGCACTAGCTGTACAATATATTACGTGGCACATTTCGTCAAGATTTTGTACTTGAGGATAAATGTTTGTTAGCCAGTTTTTTATAACATTTTTAAGAAATTTGTTCAGCCGCAGTCTGGGAACTTTGGTCTAACTTCCATGTCCATACCTTTGTACTTATGGTCTTAAGTTATCTGTTTCTGTTTCTGCTGTCGTTATTTCTTCTGGTATTGGCTCTCCTGCTACTTCACTTTCTTCCTCCTTTTTGTCTGTATTTGTTTCCCCTATATTTTCGTGAGTTTTTATTTTCCTTCGGAGGGTTTCTAATTCGTCTATTGATATTGCTTGACGTCTTATAATTGATCTAACCTGGTCTGTGAGCCTTTGTCCTGTCATTTTTTTATCTGGGTATTTAATATTCCACGTCTGTTCAAGTTTTGTTCGGTAGCCTGTCATATCGCTTTCCCCATCAGTAACATGATAGTATACAGTCATGAGGTCTATCATTAATTCTCTTGACCACCGCATACGCCTCCCCACTTGTTGGGTTGCAGCGGGATTATCATTGTGAGATTCCAAGCTGCTTCCCTGGGTGTTACTGTTCGAGTGCTTAGGCATTGTGGATCCATTTCGTAAAGCCCGCCATACACACAACGGTCCACATGACAGGTCTACCTGTGCAGGTTTGCCTGCGCAGGTAGACAGGAGCGTGTGTGGGAATAGACCTGTGCAGTTTCTTGTGTACGGTTGACCTGCGCAGGCAAACCTGCGCAGGTAACCTGTACGGTAGACCGTAACGTGTATGTCGGGCATAAGGGAGCGCCACTTTTTTCACTTCCGCTTGCTGGGGGCAGTACAGTCCTTCCCACCGGCGCAGTCCCTTCACCGTGGGCGTGTTCCGAGGCCTGTTTTTGTATTGCCGAAAGCTTTTTATGTCAAAGCATAGTGGGGTGCTGGCCCACTATGCCGGTATCTCCCTTTCGCTTAGCCCTGCAGACCGTCACTGTCCACCGGGGTTGGTTACCCGATCTCGAGATCTAGTCCGCAGGTTTCCGGGGGCCACCAGACTTGGAGGTGCGAATAGGAGTTGGGTAGCAGAGGCTGTCAGACGCATTCTACCCCTTAGATCTCCTTAGTAAAAAGCTAAAGTGTCATTTCTTTAAGTTGTTGTAGAAGTTCAACTTCTTGGAGATCCTTTCTCACCTCCCTGAACCATTTGTCAGACACTTTAGATCGACTGTCAAGTATTTTAAAAATCCTTTTTGTTAGTCTCTTGTCATCCATTCTAAATAAATGCACATAGAATTTGAGTCTCCAGTCTCCGTTTTCTCAAGGACTCAATCAGTCTTTCATTGTAATGGTAAAGTTCTTCCCTTCCTCCTAACCTATACTGCCCATTCAGGATTTTCGGACTCATTATCTTACAAAGGATCTTCCTTTCAAATTTCTCAGCTTCTCGGAGTCCTGTTTTCCTAATCATTTGGAGGCATTCACCAGCATACAGGCATTCCGTTTTAATCACTGTATTGTAGTGTCTCAGTTTAGCTCCCTTCGAGATGGCTTTCTTCTTGTATTAAGCGAATACGTTCTGCGAGAAACCGCAAGAAACCGCTGCCATCTTCTCCCGTCTGGTGTTTTCAGCTTCCCTTTTACTGGTTTTCAATTGCACGATTTCACCCAGGTATTTAAAGCTGACAACTCTTTATATCTTACCATGCTCGGTCTTCAGGTGACGGGGGGCTTTTTTAATGTTAGTCATATACTTCGTTTTTTCAGAGGAAATATGTAGTCCTGCTTTTTCTGCTTGATAGGTTAGTGTGTCAGTATTTCTAGAAATGAGCGCGAGGTCATCAGCAAAAGCAAGGCAGTTGATCTGGACGCCATTCTTTGATCCTCCAGAGTATACTTGATTAAATAGTCATTTCTTGTCCATTCCTGAATAATCTTCTCCAACACACAGTTGAATGGAACTGGTGATAGTCCATCACCTTGTCTGACTCCTGTTTTAATTTCAAACTTTTTAGAAGTTTATCCCATGTACTTTACTTTGGAATGTGTTCCTGTTAGCACAGCTTAATAATTTCTCTTGTTTTGGTGTCGACGCCAAATTCTACCAGTGTGTTAACCCTTTCACTGCCATGTCAATTATAAAGAATAGCAACCCCTTTCACATAGATAAGTCACCTATTGATCAAAGTCACTGAACAAATAAGGGGGCAAAAAACATAATATTTCTGGATTTTTTTTTAAATATTTATAATTTTTTAAACGACTAAATCTAACACAACTGATTTGCAAAAGATTCATCAAGTATTTTATAAAAATAATTTCACCCATCTGTCGTCTCCGGAGGCGGCTGAGCGAATTTTTCAAGCTTTTCAACTTTTTCACCCACAACTCGGACAGTTTTTGTCGCATGAACGAAATCCGCTGGTCGTTCCTCTGTAGGTGTGTCCGAAACGTCGCCACACCTTCGCCACCTCATTTTTCGATATTATTGCTTAAAGTGCGAAAAACTCAAAAGTGTAAAAAGTCATTTTTGGTCGCCTAAACTACGCGATCCGGAAGTCTTATCGAAGATCGCTATACGTGTGTTCGTTTGTCTATTCTTTGGCTTCAAGAATCTGATGCACCGACTTTTCCAGACTGCAGGGGCCGCTGAAGGCGGCGTTTTAGTCGGAGGACCCGGATTCGCAGAAAAATGGGAATAACGCCGATAAAAGTTGCGCAGCGACGAGAGACAGTGGTGTCCGAGAACGCGCCTAGAAATTTTCTTCCGGAATGCTTGCGTGAATTTCACATTTCCTGGTCATCTTCGATTTCAATCAATGCTGAGACGACTCACGTATTGCATTTCTCGAATATCACCTGCGGGACAGCACTGGGCGACCGTGGGTTTTCGAAAAGGTCAAATTCGGCTTTTTTATGCCGCCGTAGACGGCAGATCTTCAGTATTTTAACCACGCGTCTTCTATGCTTTAACTGTGACTGTCCGCACGCACGTTGTGTATCCCCAGCGTCCGTCCTACGTCCTGCCGCGCCCCTCCAGAGAGTCAAAACCCCTTAGAAAGGTAGTAGCGGCACAAATGGAATTGCACATTTTTCTGGTGTACAATCGAGAGCTTTTTCGAGAGATTTTTTTACCTTCGATGCGCATTTTTCGTCGGATCTCAAAAATTCTTCCCGGATGAATTAGCTGCCACTGCGCCGCGTTTTTAGAGTCCTTGCTGGCCGTATTGCGACGCCCCGTTAACCTGGTGCAAGAGAAAATGCAACTTTTTTTTGCCGATTTTGCAATCACTTCCACGGAGGCCCTACACTTATCTAAAGGGCTCTAGGTCGCCGATTGGCTTCGTTCTCCTCAGAAAACTTGCCCGCATCTATTCCGGCAAGAATTTTTAAACTGCAACGACTTTTTGCGAATCTGTGACAGTTTACAGAGAAAAATGCGCAAAAATTGAAAAAAAAACCAGAGGCGTTTTGCGGTGGTACCTAGAACGTCCGAACTAATTGACGAATCGGAACGGGACCGGCGCCGTTCGATCGGGCATAGAACTTGTTAGTTTGTTTGGGAATTTAATCCCGATTCCGTTGAAGATGGCGTCGCGACGCCAAGAAAACGACGTTTTTTATGTTGTCCAGGAAAACTCGAACAGAATCACAAACTTAAGCTCTGCTGTTACGGTTTTGCGCGATTGTTGAATGTTTTATCTTTTAGTGCCAGCGGCATCGCGTTGCGTCGTTTGCAACCGTCGCGACGCCCGCCCAAACTCGTCCTATAGCAAGAAACTAATGACGAAAGTAAAACGTCCATATTTTTGTGGCCCCTAGGTGAATGTTATGAATTTTTCAGTGGCTTGTAGAATGGTCTTTTGGCTTTTCGCACCCATACTGAACCATCCGCCATTCTGCACACCATCCGCCGTTACACGTATTTTGGTACCACTCTCAGCTTCTTGCGTCGCTCCTTTCGCCCGGTGCGTCCGAAATGCCGAAAAAAATCCGCAACAGCCTCTTTGGCCGGCAATTTGCGAGTTCGACGGTCATCGACGAGAATTTGTTCGTGAATTCGTTCGCATCGCGCAGGATAAATGCAGGAATCTAATTAACCGATCCACACTTCAGTAGGCCCCGCCGATCCGGAAATATCTTTATAAATGTGCACTGGGTGCACTGTAAAAGTGCACCTTCAAGTTTGCCGCTGTCTGCGTTCAACGTGCCGCGGCGGATTCGAAATTTTCCGGCGTAGTTCTTTCGATTGAACCTTTGGATTTGCGGCAGTGTATCCGGCGCCGCTGCTGGGCGTCGTGGCGCCGAGTTATGGACGATCAAAGACGTGGAGATTTCTCGCCTTTTTCTAATCTATCCAGAAAACTGACACCTTCACCGTTTACCCTGGTCTTTTTTCTATCCGGAGTGCGAGTTTCGCCGTTCCGCGGCCTGTAGTCTGCGTGGGGCGATTTTTAAAAAAAAAATCTAAAAAATCACGGTCTCGATTTTTTCGGCAAATTTTTTGAAATTTCTTAAACTTCTTTTATTTTCTTTAATTTCCTTAAACTAAATTATTTCAGCGTTTTATCACTAGATGGCGGTGGTAAAAAAAAACACGGGCTACATCGCGCTGTATGGACGGCGCTGTATAAATTCAGGGCCCCGGGTCACACCTCCCGGAATGGCGTTGAATGGGTTAAACAGCACTTCCCTGTCAATGGAATCATAAGCTTTCTTGAAGTTTACAAAAACTACTACTAGTTCTTTTGACATATAGTTCTCCAGTATTTGCTTCAGGTTCCAGATTTGTTCAACCCATGATCTTCCTAAATCCCGCTTGATATTCACCAAGTTGATGATCCACTTGCTCCACAAGTTTCTTCTGCAGCGCTTCCGACATTGCCTTATATGTTAGAGGAGCTATTAAAATGCCACGGTAGTTGTTAGGATCCGTTCTTTCATCTTTTTTGTGTAAGGGGTGGATGATAACATTTAAACAATCTTCAGGGATAACTTAAGTTTCCCATATCTTTTCCATCTCTTGATTTAAAATTTGGATTGTGATTTCTTCACCAGATTTTAGCATCTCTGCTCTGAAGGAGTCTTCCCCTGCGGCTTTGGTGTTCTTTAAGTCTGCAATTTTTTCACGAACTTCTTCTTCATCTGCTGGGATTGAATTTTCATTCTGTTGCTTTGGGTCTTTTCTTCAACATTTATTTTTTGGTTCTTCGCAATTCAACAATATCTCGAAATATGTGGCTTATATCTCACAATTTGCATTCTTATTTATAGCCAGTTTTCCATCTTCCCTTCGAAATCCCATGATGGACGGCTGATATCCATTTATTTGCTTTTTAAAGGTTCAGTATTAGGTTCTAGTGTTGTTCCTCCTAAATTCCATGTTCGGAATTTCTTCTGGTACTTGTTTCCTTTTGGTTTGCCGGAGGATCTTAGCTGTCTGTTTGCGTACCTCTTTGTATGTCTCAAATTTTTCTTCAGTTTTGTTTGCATACCACCATTACTATCGACTGCTACAGCACAATATGTGGTCCATCGGTGTCTGCGAGTTCGTTGCAATGGTGCCACATCCTTGGCTGTATTCGCCATCGCTCGGATATCCCCACTTTTTTCTCCCGCAAAAGGTTTTGAAAGTCCTTTCTACTCTCTTGAAGTTTTTCGTTATTTGCCTTTATTGATACATTCCCAGAGAGACGTTTCTTGTTTAACGACAAAGGTTTGAATTTTATGCGGGTTTTAAGAGTCAAGATTGGCTTCTTTCCCTACTAACACATTCATAATTTCTTTAATGTATCTTCTTGAAATTGCTACGTGGTCCAGTTGATATTCACCTAGTTCTTTCCGTGAAACACACGTGGTGAACATCACATCGCAACAAGAAATCGCAATACATCTTCGTCTATAATCGATAAATTGGACAGAGCTGCAGTGGCTGAAGCGTTGGAAGGTTTGAAGGTTCTGCTGCTGGCGGGAGCGCTGTCGAGGAGACGCGCCAAGGCCAAGCTCTCCGTGGAAGACGCTGGAGAACTAGTGATCATAATCTCCAGTTCGTCTTCGGATTGTACGCGATCGCTGACGATACCGAACGTTGTGTTCGAGGAAGTGATGGAGAAGACGAAGACGCGTTGGTCGCTGTCCCACTTTTGGCGTTCTTCTTCCTCGCGTTTGGCTTAGTTTAGTCTGGGCGCCACAGGGCGTCTGGGCGCCTTAGTTTAGTCTGGGCCATGTTGAATTGATGAGCGGCTTTGCATAGCGCGAGAAGAAGCCGACTCTTCTCGTCGCTGCTGGTGTAAAGGGTAAGTTTCTCGTGGCCGGTGCGTATTTCGAACTTCTTCAACAATTTCTCGAAAAGCGAATTGTTGAACTTCTTCCGTTCGAAACTGAGTTTGCCTATCGAGCTCCAAAGGAACATCGAGGGAAGACTGTTGTCCGGGCAAACTCGCAAACCTCTAGCGCATACTGCTAGGATTAAAGAACCTGGAGAGGTTTCTGTTTTTGAAGGTCTCAGTCGGAACACGTGAGCATTGACAGGCTCTTGCAGCTGACACGCTTCGATAAAACCTTATTTTCTCCGTGGTAGTCTTTTGAAGTACGTGGACATTAATTGAAGATCAAGTCTCGCATAATTCGATAAGTCTCTTACCATTCCCATTGTTTCTGGTGTGAGCTGGGTAGCAACCTATAGTTCTTCGGAATTGACGTTCTTTCTCGACTTGGGCGTTGAAAGCACCAATCAAAATTTTCATATGATTGCTTGGAGTCTTTTGCAGTTCATTCTCTAGCTGATCCCAGCATATTTTTACCTTCGCAGGATTTGTTCTGTTGTCTGTGTTTATGGGAGCACGTGCATTGAATAGTGTATATCTCTTATTTGCACCTTTCAGTGTTAGTGTGGAAGGTCTCTCAGAAGGAGGTGTGAAGTCCGTAACAGAGTCAATTACTGTTTTATTTAGACAAAACGCTGTGCCAAGCTGCTGTAGATATTTCCCAATTATCCGTCTGGATTTGCCTTTGAAGATTCTATATTTCTCTGAATTAAAAGGATTACTGTCTGTAAAACGTGTCTCTTGTAGTGCTAGTATTAGGATATCGTTGGCGACACAAGAAAACCTCGTAACTTCTAAAAACTTTTAGAGTGAGATGTTATACCATTTATTGCCCAGAGTCTGATCTCTGCAATGCTAAATCCTCCATAAATAACTCCATAAAAATTCTGCAATAAATCCATTACAGAATTTTTATGGAGTTACGATGATTTAGCATTGCAGAGACCACACTCTGGGCAATAAATGGTATAACTATCTCACTCTAAAATTTTTGAGTAGTTACGAGGTTTTCTTGTATTGCCGACGATATTATGCTTTTCCATTTCATCTAAAGTCGTTTTAGTTTAACCGTTTGAAGTAATGAGTCCAAAATAGTGATCCAGTTCCAAAATAGTGATTTTTCTTAATCCGTATATTTCGTCTGATGAGAGTCGTGTGTGTTACTAGTCCGTCATCAGTCTACCAGATGGCTCGGATTCCATCTTGCATGTTGGTACAAGCTCCCTAGAATCCGAAGGCTTGTCTGCGCCGCCTGAAGCGACGATGGATTTCCATTGCTGGGTACCAACTGTGGTAGTTTTCCTTGAAAGTGTTCCTGTAGATCCATGCATAGTGTTACCTTGTAGATCACCCTTCCCTAAAACCGTGCTGATTGTTAGCGAGATCTTTGCCGGTCTTCAGTTCTCTTTTAATTCTTTGCAGCAGCAGCTGCTCCAGAAGTTTACCTGCAGTATCCATCAGGCATAGGGGCCTGAACGATGTTGCCTCATTGGACGGCTTGTCACCTTTCCTTAACAGTATCAGCCTAGCCTCTTTCCAAATCCGCAGGAAAACACCTTCTTGTAGGGTCCTATTCATGACGCTTAGGATGTATTGGGGTACAACATTGCATGCAGTTTTAATGTTTTCGGAAGGAATGTCTGGCCCGGGTACTCTGCCTTTGTTAAGTCGATCACTTGCCACTACGAGTTCTTCGGTTGTAAATTCCAAGACTTCACTACACATCGGTTTCTGATCGAAATCCGTGCCGGGTGGATTGGGAATAGGGCACTGAAAATTACCCCTATCAAGTCAGGGCGCGGATACATGTTTAAGCTCCGCAGCTTTAAGTTTCAACCATCTAGTCTTATCTGTCTAGTCTAATCTAAACCAGTAATGCTTTGTCTTCTTATTGCAGATAGTAACTTGATGTTGGGGAATGAACAAGTGTCGAACTTATACTCGATCATGTACTGCTCAGATGGGGTTCTCGCGAGCGCAAATCATGCAAAAAGGCTGCACGTGCAAGTTTCTGCACGGACAGGACATGATGGACAAGCACAAGTCGCAGATCGACAAGGCTTTGGAGTTCAAAAGCGAGCTAAAACTGGAGGTCATCTTCTACAAGAAGAACGGTGAGTGTTTTTCAGTCCAGTGAATTGGAGTCGTGGCATTTCTGATAGGTTAGGTTAAGTTAGATATGGTTAGATATATTGGTTAGATCAATATCTAGAAAGTTCTGCTGGGACAGATCGCTCTGTCCGTGATTAGCACTACGACTGTAAGCCATAGAGCCAGTTCTTCCGTCCTCTTAGCCGTTGGCAAATATCCTCGTCCGCCGTCAAGACCGTTGACTGCAGGCCTTTTTATTCATTTATCTATTCATTATTATTATTTTTATTCATTCTAAATGAATAGAAATAATACAAGCACACGAATAATCATAAACGTATAAACTTCAACAATGACATTTGCACATAACCTGAGCGAAAATAGTGTCAAAATGATCAGCTGTAAGTGTAAATTGGCGATTCAGTGGCAAGCAATGGTGGTAGTTTTTTTGACCTGGAACGCGAATCCGTTAATGGATTTGAGAAATTCAAACGCCATACTGTTGGCCTTTTCACCAAGCATGCACTTATCGTACTGGAAATGTAAATTTTCTTTTTCGCGTTTCCGTTTGAAGAAGTGAAAAAAGTGACTTTGCGAATTGGGGCCTGCGGAACGTCCCCGAAGGTGTAATGCGCCAAGAGAGGTGTCGTTCAAGAGTAGACAGGTAGGGCTATAATCCCTGAAAAGAGCAATACAATTCTAAAACATTTCACCGAATATTGAAGGTTTGAGTTTGCTCAATTTTGAAAAATTCGTTTCGAATTTGAACGGGCGTCGAGACCCCCAAATACGATCGAGCGGTGCGTCGTTCCTATCGCCTTATAGACCCTTTCGTTCTCTATTTAGAAACCGCTACCGCGAAGCCCTGCTATTTAATTTAGAGAATCCTGGAGGAGTCTCGCGTACGTCTGCAAAACATGGTTTTCGGTTTTCGGTTTTCGGGCGTCCCGGCGCCATTCGGCGCGCAATCGCAATTAAACTCCAAAACAAACTAAAAGGCACTATGCCAAATCGATTGATGCCGGTCCGGTTCCGATCCGACTGTTGGGTATCGCAAGAGAGGGATCCCCGCAAATTAGGTGAAAAAATCACCGCGTTTTTTCCGATTTTTGTGTTAAAATTGACCCAGAGCGGGAACAGGATGCCGAAGGTCGCAGATTCGTCCACCGCCGGTTGCGGGTAAACATCTCGCATCGAACAAACCGGTTTGGAGACACGGCGCTCTTCTATCACAACAGTGATGGAAAAAGCGGTTTTTTTTCGCTAACATTTTCCGCCGCACCGGGTCACTGTCAAAAAAAACATGGACGTCGTGAACAAAAAAAGGGGGCAAATTGCATGTTTTTGTAAATTGTGACCAAATGGTATTTAAATGTATTGAAATCTTGATTTTTTTCATTTCATTCAAATCAGTTTCCAAATACCTTGCAGTAGTGTGTTTTTTTTTGAAAATTGGACCAAGGGGGCCGGATTTATTACATTTTTAAGATTTTTTTACATTTCTGGACAAAACTCGGCTAATTTTCGGCGCAGCCGAAAACGGCGTACATTAAAATCTTCGTCTTGATGGGATACATATGGGAAAAATAAAAGTCTGCGGAGAAAACGGTTATAAGGGCTAACATTTTAGGGGAAAAGAATTTTTTTTTTGACAGATTTTGGCGGGACAGATTTTGGACCTAGACGTCGCAGCGCCAAACGGCGCACTGCGACGTCTTGGGGCGTCCTTCGGCCGTCAGGCCGCGTCGGCGCCGCCGCCGCCGCAGGCGGTGGAGTAGCGCGGCAGAAAAACTCCTGTAACTTTGCCGTTTTTCGGCCAATTTCCGGGTGTGTGGTGTCGGGACGTGCGGCGTCTCCGCCCCGAGCCGACCGAGTCAAAAAACCAGCACTTTTTTACCGGGCGTCGCGACGCCCCCCGAAAAACACATATTCCGGGGTAGCGGTCCGAGGGGGTGCCGCAGCGCCGCCGTTCCGTGACGGCACGAAAGCGGAGCAAATTCCGCGTCGACCCACGTACACGGATTTTTGAAATTCACCTGGGGGCCGGCGCCATCGGCGAAAAACCGCGCTTGAAGGGCTGTGGAGTCGGCGTCCTGCGACCGATTTCGGCGCGGGTAGTGTCAGCGTGCGCGGAGCAGCCGCCCGCATCTTTCGAACCCTCACGTGTCGACGCGGACCGTCGGGTTCGGGCACCAGGTCCGAAAAACATCGAAAACGTGACCTCCACGTCCATGTCCCTGGAGGGGCCATTTTTGCGCAATTTTCGACGGGGACGGCATTTTTCCGCACACATTCGAATCGCCTTCAACATAGGATGGAATACGCGGCACATTTCTCGGAGACGGTCTCGCACCAGATCGGCAAACTCAAAACTTATTTGGGGAAATCTCCGGCCTCGGAGGGGTCGGTTTTCGTCGGGCGGCCAAACTGTCTGTACCGGGCGGTGGGCCCGTTCGATACGAGTATTTTGGCACCGGCGCCGCTTCGCTGCGACCACGGAGTCACCCTCCAGAGCATGAAACGTGTCCGAAGGCGTTCCCGGTAGGTGGCGTCACTCTTTCGGCTGCCGTTTCGCCGTGTCCGAGCCCACACACTCGAAATTACCCGCGTTCGATTCGCAACGGTTGCCCGCGTGACCTTTGCATTTAAGAGTTTGTGATCCGAGCCGTCCCCTTAGAGCCGCCGGCTCTCGCACGCTTCCAACAATTCCGTCCAGTTTTTCCAGTAGGCCATCAACATTTTGGGCCCGAATCCAACTTTTGCGGCACGGTTCGATGCCCCTCGCCGCCGCGCGTGTTTTGATACCTCCCGCGGCCTCCTGCGGCGCCCCGTTCACGAGGTGCGTCCGAATCGCCGATGCAAGGTCCACAACCACATCTTTGGCCGCCGTTTCGCGAGTTGGAGGGCGAGCGGCGAACAGTCGACTGCACGTCGCGCAGAATCGATGCCGCTATCCGTAGAATCGATCCGCACTTCCGTGCGACGCGCCGTTTCCGAGTTATCGACGTCGCGACGCAAATTTTCGATTTCTTTTGAAAAGAGGCTAAAAAAAATTTTTCGGTACCGATTCCGGCTAAACGAGCGGAGGAATTTTTTCGCGTCTCACGGTCGAAACGTTGATCGGACCGATAGCTAAGGGTTAGGCTATATAAGTTTCGACATTTTTCATAACCGGCGTCGCGACGTCCGTTTTAGGCGTTTTTTTTTGGACGTACCGGGAAACCGCCACGGCGCCGGGTTTTTTTTCGATTCCAGACCAGAACTCGGTCGCGTTTTACAGACAATGGACGGCCAATTGCGATATCGGAAACCGCGGGCCGCCAGCTATAACGGGGGCGCCGGCGTCCCTCCCCGGATGCGGCATATCGGATTCGAGCATAGTGCCGGTCGCATCGGCCATCGCAGGTCGAAACGTGCCGCTTGCGGTCGGGTTTTTAAAAACGGCCGTCGCCGCGTCCGACGCCGCAAACCGCGTTCTTCTGCGACGCCTCTGAGCGTCGCGACACCCATTAAAAGCGTTAAAAGTGCATCTTTGAGTTTACCGCCGTCGGGGTGGCCTGCGCGCCGGCCGATCCGCGATTTTTCTGTACAGTTCCCTGGATTGGACCTTTAGCTTTCCGGCAGTGTACCCGGCGCGGCTCCCGGACGTCGCGGCTTCGACTTATAGGGGGCTAAAGACGTCCGAATTTTACGACTTTTTTTAAAACACACCCGGAAGCTACCGAAACACGGTCCGACGCGAAAACCAACACATTCACGGTGTAGCCCGACCTTTTTTCTATCCGGGGTGCGAGTTTGGCCGTTCCGCGACCTGCAGGCTCGACGGGGCGATTTTTTCAAAAAACCTCTAAAAACGGCAAAAATTGGGACTTTGAAGTTTTTCGACAAATTTCTTGCCTCTTTTTTTTAACGGTTTTCCCAGAAACAAAATATACCGAAATGTTCGTTATTTTTTTGGGCATTCTTTTCATTTATGACTCTAAGCGTGTCGTTTGCATTTTTTAAGTTTTTTTTTGCAAATTACAATTTCTCGAGAAACTAAAATCCGACTCCGACGGTCATTGCAAAACTACTGTCAGAAAATTTGTCAGTGAAATTTTGACATAAGGAAGCAATAATTTCTGGCGATGAAATCGAAATTTCCTCAAGTTTTCGCGGCGGTTTCTCATCAAAAACCGACGGTCGCGTACTTTTCCGCATGACGTCAAAAACGTGAATTTGACGCGGCAAGAGGACGCAGTAAAAAAATCGAGTCGCTGACCAAAATTGCTCCTCAAAAGCGCTAGAAACGATCTCCTGTTTTTGGCACCTGGAGGATGCCGAAAATTTTTTCAGTAATTTTTAAATAGTTCTTTGGTTGCAATTATAGTTTGATTCTAGCTCGATATATTTGAATACATAGAAAATAAAATAATTTTAGTTTAATAGAGTTTAATTGGATATCAGTGTGATCCACAAAGTAGTCGAAACAGAGAATATCAATTTTTGAATTAATTTGCTATAATTCTTTTTAATCATTGTATATCCCACTATTTGCAGATTGAATTGTTAAAAATTAATTGTTACCGAATATTCGAATTGGTACAAAACATTACAAATACAATTCCGCTTTATTATTATACAGGTATACCGACGTATATTTTATTTATGCAATTATTTTTAATTTTATTGCACAAACTTTAATTATCGATGAATTAATATATTCGAGATTTTAATACTTGTATAAAGTTTTCATTAAAAATATTCACTATTTATAAAATATTAATTTATTCATCAACATTTCATTGAAATTATAACTTTATTAAACTTATAATCCTGTAAATAAACTTAAATTATATTAGTCGAAAACGAAATTCATTATATTTTGTTTTATTCATCCTTTGTTATCGCTGGTATTTAGTAGCCTCTTTTAGATTCTTCCGTTTATATTATCTCAGATTTATTCTGCGAGATTCCTTTTCGCCCGAGTAATTACTTTGTTATTTTGCTTTAATTAGATTTTCCTAATTTATCATTAATTTGAATATAGATTGTTTGTTTAGGTTATTTATAATAAAACATTTAATTTGCTAAATCATCCATCAGCTAGGAAATCATTGGAATTCCAAACATAAGGTCTTATATGTATTATATGCTTTCATCGACATCGTCAAAAGACTATCAAGAAAACACATCCCAAGGGGATGCACAACCGAATAGGTCTTACTCCAGAATCCGCAGACCTGTTGAAGAGGCACCGAACCCTATATGAGGGCGACCCCTTCTCTGAGGATACCATAAATACGAGCGAAGATCTGATGCAAGCAATCTCTAGAGCAAACTCCGATAAGTGGCGAACGATGATGGAAGATCTGAATATGAAACAGATCAGCCGATGTGCGTGAAAACTTATCAAAAATCTTAGCAACGACCCCACAAGTGCTACTCCGATCCTGACAATGGTCACTTCAGATCAGATCGCACACCAACTGCTAATGAATGGAAAGACCCAAAGAAGGGCCCTCACGAAAACGACTGTCTAGCTGAGCCATTCACTAGCAGCGAATATATATCAGCTTAAAAAATAACATGGCTGGAGGACTAGATGATCTAAGAACAGAACAAATAAAATATTTTGGAACTGCAACCATTGCATGGATCACCAACTTAATGAAATGCTGTGCAAAGAAGTAGCAAATCCCAAAATTGTGGAGGAAGGCTCGAGAAGTCGCGCTGTTGAAACCGGGAAAAGATCCTGCAGAACTTTTAGACCTGTATCATTACTATGTCATTTCTTCAAGGTCTTCAAAAGATTGGTACAGAATCGCATAACTGGTAAAGTAGACAAAAGCATAATACCAGAGCAAGCAGGATTTAGGCCCAAAAGGTTATGCTGCTCCCAAGTTCTAAACCTAATACAGCATAGTGAAGATGAAAAAGATGAAATTGAAAAAGTAGTGGAGAAATTGTATCATATTACCAAGGACTATTGCCTACCTGGACTGGTGAAAACTCTGTTGCAGAACAGGCGTACTAGTACTATTCGTGTCCGGATCACACTATGTCCTTCCAAAAGTTTTCCGCTCTGATGGCTTTTCATTTGCTACAATTTGAACGTTCCCTGTCCAGCTCTGTCCCATGTCGGTGCAGGTCAGAAGATGTGGAGGATTCTGGATTTCTCCGCAGGAACACTGAGGGCTTTCGTCTTCTGGTAGCATTCCCCAGTTTTGCAGGTTTTCTCTGTACCTCGAGACTCCTGTGCGAAGTCTGTTGAGCGTTCTCCAGATTGGTTATGGGAGGAAATGTCCAGGTGCCAGCTCTTCTTTTTGTTGGGTGATTGGGTCTTGGTCCTCAGCTCGCCATTTCTGGAGCCTTCTGGCTTCCTGAGAGACTTGCAAAGGTGCTGTTCTGGCCAAAAAGCTGTGGCGGGATCGGAGTCTGGGTCGCGCTGGTTGGTGGCCATGGAGCGGGTGCCTTGGGTCGGTCTCTTGTTGCCCCCTTTCTGCCACAGCGGCTACCTCTCTCCTGATGTGAGGCGTTGCTATCCCGGCGACAGAGTATACTTGATGAAGTGGCGTAGACTGCTTGATTCAAAGGCACGTCGGTTTGCTTTGCGTGAGTGGATGCACACCATACTGGAGCAGCGTATTCGGCTGCAGAGAAGGTTAATGCAAGGGATGAGGTTCTCAATGTTGCTGGTTATGCGCCCCATGATCTACCAGTCAGTTTCTGGAGAAGGTTGTATCTTGTTGCTACTTTTTTTCTGGTGTTGAGGCAGTGGCGCTTGTATGTTAGAGCTCGATCTAGTGTTACTCCGAGGTATTTTGGTGTTAGGCAGTGTTCTAACTTGATGAAATTCTGTGCAAAGAAGTAGCAAATCCCAAAATTGTGGAGGAAGGCTCGAGAAGTCGCGCTGTTGAAACCGGAAAAAAGATCCTGCAGAACTTTTAGACCTGTATCATTACTATGTCATTTCTTCAAGGTCTTCAAAAGATTGGTACAGAATCGCATAACTGGTAAAGTAGACAAAAGCATAATACCAGAGCAAGCAGGATTTAGGCCCAAAAGGTTATGCTGCTCCCAAGTTCTAAACCTAATACAGCATATTGAAGATGAAAAACATGAAATTGAAAAAGTAGTGGAGAAATTGTACCATATTACCAAGGACTATTGCCTACCTGGACTGGTGAAAACTCTGTTGCAGAACAGGCGTCCTTCCAAAAGTTTTCGGCTCGGATGGCTTTTCATTTGCTACAATTTGAACGTTCCCTGTCCAGCTCAGTCCCATGTCGGTGCAGGTCAGAAGATGTGGAGGATTCTGAATTTCTCCGCAGGAAAACTGAGGGCTTTCGTCTTCTGGTAGCATTCCCCAGTTTTGCAGGTTTTCTCTGCACCTCGAGACTCCTGTGCGAAGTCTGTTGAGCGTTCTCCAGATTGGTTATGGGAGGAAATGTCCAGGTGCCAGCTCTTCTTTTTAATGGGTGATTGGGTTTTGGTCCTCAGCTCGCCATTTCTGGAGCCTTCTGGCTTCCTAAAAGACTGGCAAAGGCTACCAGGCAAAAAACTCAGCGGCTACCTCTCTCCTGATGTGAGGCGTTGCTATCCCGGCGACAGAGTATACCTGAAGTGGCGTAGACTGCTTGATTCTAAGGCTCGTCGATTTGCTTTGCGTGAGTGGATGCACACCATACTGGAGCAGCGTATTCGGCTGCAGAGAAGGTTAATGCAAGGGCTGAGGTTCTCAATGTTGCTGGTTATGCGCCCCATGACCTACCAGTCAGTTTCTGGAGAAGGTTGTTTCTTGTTGCTACTTTTTTTCTGGTGTTGAGGCAGTGGCGCTTGTATGTTAGAGCTCGATCTAGTGTTACTCCGAGGTATTTTGGTGTTAGGCAGTGTTCTAAATATTGGCCACACCACACTATATTCATCTGTCTCCTTACCTCCCTGTTGCGAAGGTGGAAGTCTGACACTTGAGTTTTTGCTGGATTCGGTCGGAGGAGATTGTGCGGCAAGGTCGTTCAGGGCATTTGTCAGTTTTCTGTCTATCTTATGGAAACTATAGCCTTGGGCTGTTAGCGCTTTATCGTCAGCATATATAAAGTGCCTTATCTCCCGCCGTATGAGTTGGTCGTTGGTATAGATACTGTACAGTAATGGGGCCAGTACACTGCCCTGCGGAAGTTCGTTCCCTTGCTGGCGCCATCTACTATTTTTCCCTAACAGGCTGACAAAGAAACGGCGGTTTTTGAGGAAGGCTCCGACAATCGACGTGATGTGGAAATCATTTGTCATTTCATACAGTTTGCATAGCAATTTTCCGTGGTTGACCGTATCGTATGCGGCAGATATCTTGATTTTCTTCTAGTGATCTACTTCTCTTCGAAGCCATCCTCGATATATTGAACAAGGTTTAGGACCTGTCCACCTCAAGATTTCCGCGGTCTAAAGCCAGCCTGTTCCGGTATTAGCTTCTCATCGATAGTCGCTGAGATTCTGTTCAGAATCATTCGCTCCCTTAGCTTAAACGTCTAGCATAGGATGTAGACTGGTCGGAAGTATTTGGGCTATTTGGCCCTTTCCCAGGCTTTAGAAGAGCAACGAGCTTGGCTTGTCTCCATAATTTAGGTATCTTGAAGGTATTGATACACGTGTTGAACATTTTGAGCGGCCACTGAAGTGTTTTTGGGCCAAAGTTCTTAATCTGTTCTGCTATGATATCATCTAGACCTGCTGCTTTGTTTGGTTTCATGGCGGCAATTGCTCTGGTAAGTTTTTTGGTGCTAAATGGGGTTCGAAAATAGTCGACTTCCTCTGCTATGTTTCGAGTTATCCTGGCTTTGTTATTTTTCCTCTGTGGTTTACCGTTAAGGAGCAGCTGGTCGGCGGTGACCTTGTTGAAGCAAAGGAGCACTAGTGGGGTCTCCATTGAGGTTTTTCAGTGTACGCCAGGCTGGCCTGATATTTTGCTTCATGTCAAGCTCCTCCGTCAGCGTTGTCCATTTTTTCTTCTACCTTCGGAAATTGTAGCCATTAGCATTTCTCCGGCTGCGATGGTTTCCTCCGAGAAGGGGTCGCCTTGGTAATGTTGCCTATACTTATTCAGCAGCTATCTGTCCGATATCCTCATCCCTGGCACAAATTCAGTCCTACATCCCCTCGGTATGAACCTTTAAATTTGCTTTACTGTGTCTACGAAATCCTTGTAGTTCTCCGGTGTCGGGGTAATTTGTGCGAGAGCCCTGTCTAGTCCTGCCTTGTATGGTAATATTTGCTATAAAGGTACCGCCTGGGGTTTGACTAAAGCTTCGCAAATTGCATAATTGGTCGGTGTTGTGACTTCGGTATGGGTTGGCCGACTTATTTCCTGTATTGGACTTCAATATTCCTGGATACGAATATGTTGTCGGGGTTGTATCCTCTTCTCTATCGGCCGCTGTCAAATGTGACTGGTTGTTTTGGGTCGTGAATTAGCGTCAGATTGTTCGTTTCTGCCCATTGTTCTAGAGCTTCGCTGTTATTGTCAGTCGCACTATAGCCCCAGCTGGTGCTATGACACCCATTTAAGCCACCCAGTTAAAATCACCCATTAGCACTCTTGTTTGCTGGTCAAATTTGCGTTGGTTGGTTTGTACACAGATATTACAGAGAATCTGGGAGTTCCAATTGTTAGTATTTCGATGTCATTATTTTCCGACAATTCAGCGGATAGTACGGCAAAAGAGTTGGCAAAAATTGCGCTATCGTAGCCCTCTATATCTTTGGGCCCCGCCTTGATATTCCGCGATGTGTTTCTGGACCAATAGTATGTCGCAGTTCACTTCTCTGCCCAGATCACTAACAAGGGGACCTCCTGGACGCGTCATCACCGATTTGGCCCAAATTTACAGTATATGTAGGACTGGACTATAAATGAAAGTGACGCAAGCGGGAGGGCCAGATGGACAAGCGTTAAAAAAATAATTCACTTTGTCATCATTTTCCGACAATTCAGCGGATAGTACGGCAAAAGAGTTGGCAAAAATTGCGCTACCGTAGCCCTCTATATCTTTGGGCCCCGCCTTGATATTCCGCGATGTGTTTCTGGACCAATAGTATGTCGCGGTTCACTTCTCTGCCCAGATCACTAACAAGGGGACCTCCTGGACGCATCATCACCGATTTGGCCCAAATTTACAGTATATGTAGGACTGGACTATAAATGAAAGTAACGCAAGCGGGAGGGCCAGATGGACAAGCGTTAAAAAAATAACTCACTTTTTACGCGGACCGGTAAGTTACCGACAATTCATAAGCCCGCTATGTTAGCATAAATTTCAATGGCCGGTTAGCGCATCGGTAAGAGCTCGGCTGAATAGTACGATAATCGCTGGTTCGATTCCCTTCTTTAGGTTCGACTTTCTTTAATTAATATTATTATTTATTATTGTTTAACTTTTTAATCGTAATTATTAATTTGTCAATTTAATTATTTTATTAGTATTAATATTTTTTATTTGTTTCTTTATAACTTCAACGGTTAATTCATAAAATTGCTTTCTTTTATTATTACTATTATTGTTATTATTCTTTATTTTATTCTCTCTTTTATATATACCTGGAACGATCTATTATAAGCCCGTGGTCGCTACAATGGAAATAAAAGAAAGCAATTTTAAGAATTAACCGTTGAAGTTATAAAGAAACAAATAATAAATATTAATACTAATAAAATAATTAAATTGACAAATTAATAATTACGATTAAAAAGTTAAACAATAATAAATAATAATATTAATTAAAGAAAGTCGAACCTAAAGAAGGGAATCGAACCAGCGATTATCGTACTATTCAGCCGAGCTCTTACCGATGCGCTAACCGGCCATTGAAATTTATGCTAACATAGCGGGCTTATGAGTTGTCGGTAATTTACCGATCCGCATAAAAAGTGGGTTATTTTTTTAACGCTTGGCCATCTGGTCCTCCTACTTGCGTCACTTTCATTTATAGTCAAGCCCTACATATACTGTAAATTTGGGTCAAATCGGTTATAACGCGTCCGGGGGGTCCCCTGGTAAGCAAAGTCGACTTTTGGCTTGTTATTCCCTCGATGTTATTCGAGATCGTTACCAAGTGTGGCTCTGATAAGAGCCGTTAGTAATCATTTTTGTTTTTCGCTTATCCGGTGTTGGAAGAATTGGCGTCTCAACGGCCAAGTCATGTTCAACGTTTCCAGAGGACGCCCGATTGCTTTTATTACAATCTTCGTAGAGGCTCCTTCCTTGTCCCCCAGTCGATGGAGAGACCAGAAGAACGGTCTACCACAGGGAAGTGTACTGGCTCCTATGCTTTTCAACGTGAACTTAAATGACCAACCAATAGACACGTCGCTTCATCTATGCCGATGACACGGCCATCGCCGCACAGGGGAAAAGCTTCGAAGAAGTCGAAAATAAATTAACCACAACCTTAGAAACATGGCACAGTACTACGACATAAACCCGTTGACGCCGAACCCCAGCAAAACGCAGCTATATGCATTTCACCTGAGAAATAAGGGCGGACGCAAGAAGTTGTAAATCACATGGAAGAACTCGAAACATGCGACACTCCAAAGTATCTGGGCGTAACACTGGACCGCACACTATCTTTCCAAAAACACTGCCAGAATACAAAGGGCTAAGTTTGTGCTAGGAATAATATCATCAGGAAGCTCACTGGCACAACATTGCGAAGTGCTGCGTACGTCGGCTCTTGCTCTCTGTTTCTCCGCTGCCGAGTACGCGGCACCAGTGTGGTACAACTCGGTTCACGCAAGACACGTCGACGTGGCCTTAAACGAGACGTGCAGGATTATAACAGGCCGCGGCCGACACCTGTCGAGAAGCTGTACCATCTATCTGGAATTGCCCCAGCACGCGTCAGACGCAAAGTAGCATCCGAAACAGAGCGGCAGAAGCAGTTCGAAGATAGGCGGCACCCTCTACACGACCAACAACCAGAAAGGCGACGACTCAAATCAAGCTTTCTCAACTTACGGCAGACATGCCCAAAACAACGCCGCATAGAAGTTATGTTAAAGAGCAACACCCAAACCTGCAGACCGAACCCATAGATGAGCTGCCACCGGGAAAACTTGTACAATACGTGACATGGAAATCACTGAACAGACTAAAAAGAGGAGTGACGCGCTGCAAATCGTACAGGATAAGATGGGGAGTGTCTGTGGATGACGAGCTGTGTGAATGCGAGAGGCTTCAGAGCGACAGCCACCTTCCAGGTGTCCTAACATGGGAGAGGCATGCACGATGGAGGACCTAATTGTGGCAAATGACAGGGCGATAGACGCTTCCAAGTATTGGAAAGGAAGGTCCTGAATGTAAACACTGGCGTCTCGGAAATGAAATGAATAAATGACTATTATATGCAGAACAGATAAATAGAATGTAAAGTTTTTCTAGAATTAGAGTTTTCTTTAAACAAAGCCGATAACGGCTCTAATCGACAGGTAGAAAACTATACATATATTTCAATTAAGTAGGTATTTGCCGATAAAATCTACGCGACTGAAATATCTCTGCACCCACATTAAAATATGATTTAGGTTTGTATATTCCTGTTTAAATTACAGGTATACACATTTTAATTATATAACTTGTTCAGATACGCATCCATCACGCACTGAGAGTTTCTATATACACGCTTTACAATTAAATGATTTTGATAAGTGGAGCTGCTGGTAACAGATTTATCAAACATTAAATTTGTTTATCTATTGTCAGCTTTAATTCATATCCCATACAATTAATAAACCATCCAGTAAAAAAAGGATGGTTTTACTAATTTTTATTGCTATACAATTGGGTATTAAATTCTGCGGATAAAGGTTTTCGGAGTATATCAATAATGGCAGATAAAGAAAGTTAAATAAAGTTTTATTATTTTTGGAGTGGGGGACAAGTCGGAATGAATTAAGAAATGGGCAGAAGAAGTAACACAGAATTTCACTTCTGCTGTAATCAATCGCAACCGGATAGACGTCAGTCAGTTTGAAAGAAACTGATTTTCTGAAGGCCCTTCCTTCTGCAATTAACAATTATCTAACTTCCTTTACGTCCCAAACTTTTAAATTTATCTTTTCTTTAATGTAATTGCAAAAAACTTCCTTCCATCCTTTATATTCTTATGTGTCACCCACACACATTATATATCTACTCCAGGACGATTCTTAACAAAAAATCTTAATTTATTATAGAAATTATTAATTACGCAAAAATTCATTTGTAATAGGAAATTCATACAAGATGAAACTTACAGGACAAGTCTACACAGGCAGTTAAAACTACACAGACAAGATTAGAGGGACTAGACTAGATATACAAGACGGTCAAATGGATGGACAAATCCGCGGACAAATGCAGACAAACGAGAATAGACAAACAAGACTAGATAGACAAACTAGATATACACGACTAGAGAGACAATATTAAATAGACAAGATCAAACGAAAATGGTTAGAGGAACAAGACTAGGCAGACAGAATTACACATAGTTGATAAAAAGACTAGACAAGACTACACCAACCTGGCTAGACAGATAAGACCAGACAGGCAAAACTCAACATATAAGATTAGACAGACAAGACTTGACAGGCAAGACTAGATAGACAGGGCTAGATAGTCCAGGCTATACAGACAAGAATAGACGAACAAGATTATACCGGCAAAACTAAAGAGACAAGGCTATTATTTACTACAAGGCTTAAGGTGCGCCTTAAGGTACATCTGTCTGTGCTCCGCAGTCTTTAAGCAGGGTTTACACTGCTTAAGTGCAGAATCTGCATCTGTCATCCTCCCCTAGGACTCTGAGGTGTTTTCTAAGTGTGCAGTAGCAGGACTCCTGTCAGAATTCTAAGCTTGTTCATGTTTAGTTTCAGGCAAAATTTTGTTCTGTTTTGGTTAAAAGATCACAGCATTACTTTGGATTGTCTTAACACCAGAAGTTCTTTCCAGGTTATCATCCATTGTTTTCACATTTCTTCTTCATATTGTAAAAGGTTTCTGGACCTATAATATGATTACTAGATCCCCGGTTTGCTAGGTGATCGGCTCCTTTGTTTCCATCTGTACCAGTGTGATCTTGTTCTTCTTCTTCTTCTTTAATCCATAGCCGGCGCATGGAGAGGTGGTCGACCTCGTAGCCAGTACGCTGCTGTTGGTGCCCCTAGATTCCGTGCTCCATTCACTATACGCTTCCATGCTAATCGATCAGTTGCAACGGTTCTTGCCTCAGCTGTTGTTATTCGCTGGTTTTTTAAATCGTTCTCTACGTGTTTCAACCATGTGGTCTTCGGTGCTTGTTTTTGTGTTCTCCAATCAAGAGGTCGTTTTTTCCATAGGAGTTTGTGCGGTACTCGATTGTCGCACATCCTACAGATGTGGCCGAACCATCGTAATCGGCGTTTTTGAATTTCCTCAACAATCGGTGTCTGTTGGTCCCACCTTTCTCTGATTGTCTCATTTCGGAGGTGGTTGAGGAGTGAGACGCAGAGAATCTGTCTCAGGCATCGCATTTGGAAGGCCTCGAGCTTGTTAAGGTCTGGTTTGAGTAATGTCCATGTTTCCGATCCATAAAGAAGAATTGGGAGGATCAGCGTCCGGTATAGGCGTATTTTGGTTTTGATGGTAATATTCGTCCGCTTCCATATGCACCACTTGAGTGAAGCAAACGTTGCTGTTGCCTGGCCTATCCGGCTGTGAACTTCGGCTGTCGAAGCTACTTTCTTCTCCACAACCAGTGATCCCAAATATTTGAACTGTGGTACCTGCTCGATTGTGGTTCCATCGAGGTAAACTCTGGCTTCAGATCCATCCGTTGTAAGCACTTTGGTCTTATCCGCATTGATTCTCAGTCTGTATGACTGGGCAATGCGGGAAATGTCATACAAGGTGTCTGTTGCTTCGGCATCTGTGTTGGCGAAAACCGCACTGTCATCGGCGAACATCAGATCGGTTAGGAAGTTTTTGTCATCATATCGAACTCCGCGTCGCCCATCAAACGCTTTCCGCATAATCGTGTCGATCACAATGTTAAAAAGGAGCGGCGAGGCCACGTCTCCTTGCCGGACTCCGGTTCGAATCGGGAATTCCTCAGACATGTCGTTTCGGATACGAACATTGCTGGTTGAGCCGTCGTACGATGCTTGAAGAAGTTGAATGATTTTCAGTGGCACGTGTTCGATCTTCAGGGCTTCCCACAAGCTTGTCCAATCGATGCAATCAAAAGCAGATTTGAAATCGATGAAGACGATGACAGTTCGTTTGCCACATCGAATTCTTTCTTCCATTAGCTGACGGAGAGCAAATATCTGATCGATGCATCCTCGATGTGGTCGAAATCCAGATTGTTCTTCCCGGCTTGTTTGCTCTCGATGTTTCTGTAGTCTTGATTGTATGATTTTCATAAATACTTTGCCGACGATCGAGAGGAGGCTAATACCACGGTAATTCTTGCATTCCCGACTGTCGCCTTTCTTCAAAATAGGCACAACAATCGCTTTCTTCCACACGGATGGAACACAATCTGAATGCCATATATGCACTGTGAGAACGTGAAGTTGATGTAATAAGACGTCTCCCCCGGCTTTGATCATTTCGGCAGTTACTTGATTTCCTCCCGGCGCTTTACCATTTTTCAGGGATTTTATTGCCGTCTTCACCTCATTGATTGTTGGTTCAGTATCGGGAAACTGATTTATCGGCTGCTCAATAATCGGCAGTTCGGGTGCTGGACCTACTGGCGGATTGTGGTTGTACAGCTGATGAAAGAATTCTCTCCACCGCTGTAGACGTTCCTGAGGAGAGGTCACGAAAGTTCCATCCAATTTTTTGATATTGTCATTTGTTGATGTTGTTTTGCCACTTAACCGTCGGATTGTCTGGTACAGCGTCCGGTACTCATACCTTGACGCTGCTTCTTCCATGTCAGCCGCGATGTTATTCCAGTAAGCTTCCCGTTCCAATTTCATTTTCTGTCGAACTTCTTTGTTCAATCGTCGGTATTGTTTGAAATCGACGTGTTTCATTTGCTTCCGCTGGTCGACTAGATTGAGACAGTCGTCCAAGATCCATTGCTGCGTCCGTCGACGGATGGGCGGACACAGCTCCGTTGCACACCCCACAATAGACTCAGAAAGTTGTTTTTTTTCTATGTTGATATCGACTGGTATCGTGAGTGCTGCAAATTTGTTGGATAATGCGATTTGAAATTTTCGGCTGGTTTCAGGGTCTCGCAGACAGGCCCAGTTCCTCTTGGCTGATGGTGGTTCCTTTTTCTTTGCTCTTTGTAATTTCAATTGTAGTTTCACTCGGACAAGATAATGGTCTGATCCACAGTCGGGTCCACGCATCGCACGTACATCTTTGAGCGTCGATCGGAATCTGTTGTTGACCAAAATGTAGTCCAACATCGCCGAATCGTTGCCGGATGGATTTCGCCACGTGAGTTGATGTTTGAGGGGGTGACGAAAGATGCTGTTGCCGATGATCAAGTTGTTTGACGCTGCAAATGATAAGAGGCGTAATCCGTTGTCATTTATTTTCCCGTATCCGAATTTTCCCATCGTTTCTTCCCAACCGGTTCGATCTGCACCCGTATGTGCATTAAAGTCGTCCATAAGTACGATTAATTCGGTTTGGGGTATTGTATCCAGTGTGTGTTGAAACTGGGCATAAAATTCATCCTTGTTTGTGTCCGGGCTGGTCTCAGTTGGGGTGTAGACGGATACGATATGGGTCTTAATCGTTCCATCAATAGTGATAACCGCCAGACGCTCGGATATCGGTTGGAATGCGATAACACTGGCAGAGGCCCGTCGATCAACCATAAAGCCAACGCCCGCTTCTCGTTTGTCGCCACCAGAATAGAATAGCGTCATCGTCTCGTCGATTGATGGTGGGTCAACCTTCATTGTCCCAGATCCTGTGAGCCGCAGTTCTGATAATGCACAAATCGATATTTTGCATTTCAATAATTCCTTGGCGATAATTTCCTTTTGACCAACGTGATGTCCCGTTCGCACATTCCATGCGGCGATTCGTATTTCTGATTTCGGTGTGATTAACCTGAGTCTTTGGCCAGTAGTCCACTTCTCACCAGCATCCCTGGTTCCCAAAGCTGGCGCATCGGCTGCCCCGGATGCGGTAGCATTAAATCGTAAGTGGTTAAGTCGTGTATCCATGCGGTTTCTTGCCTAGTTTCTTCGGTTTCCAGATTCTGGTCGGCGCGGCAGGCCGACCACCCTCCTCCTTTCACACCCTGGGCTTGGGACCAGACGACGGCGGAGACGACGGTGTATTAGGTCGAAAAAGGAGGGAGAGCAAAAAATACGTTTATGTCACTTTTGTGACCTTGTTAAGGCTATTATTTAGCTGGGCTATTATCCAAGTATTATTTTATGGTTCACGCTTCTTATCACTGCAGCCTGATGCCTACTACTTCTGCCTCCTAGTTCTTCAATCTTTTTGTGCAGGTTAAAAGTATCATGCTTTGCCTGCAGATTTTCTATTTCTGCACATTTCTCACTCAACCACTGCTCCTTAGCCTTTCTTTTTTGTCTCCGTTCTAATCTGGTTATTTCTAGAATCTTCATATTCATCCACTCTTGCCTATTGTAATTTTAAGTAATCCCTAACTGGTTTACTTGTATGGTATTCAGTGTTGCATCAATTGTGCTCCGTGCTGTTTCTACTTCCGTTGGTTGTAGGCATTCTACAATTTCTTAGTCCTTCTAAAGCCTTAATTACAAGGTTTATAAAAAAACGACTGTGTTATTCCGAATTGATATCTCTGCCTAAGAAAGTTGTACGTTGTGTAATTTTGATTTTAGCATTTCCTTGTTACAAAAGCAATATATTATCATTTCTGAATTGACTAACTCATGCTAACTTCTAACCTAGTCTTGTCTATCACTCTCGACTCGACCGTCGAGCGAAGTGGTTGTGCGCGAGAGTACCGAAGCTACAATAATTTGTGTAAACACTGAAATTAATTAATTATAAATCTTGAAAATGCCAAGAGATCTAAGATCATCTGATAAGTGCCATGAACAGGTCATTGATTATATGAATAGTTCTGATTTTGCAGAGATTATTAGACATATTATAAAAAAAGAAATGGAGCCACTAAAAAACCAGATCGCCGATTTGACTGAAGAAGTGAAACATTTTAAAACGGAAAACGAAAAACTAAGTCATTTAATTAACAACACGCAGTCAAGTTCAGTAAATCAAAGTGTAATTATTTTAGAAGAAGAAACAATGGCAGCGGAGATAGTCGCTAAACCCGTCGTCGAAAAATCCTTATCGCGGAGCGATAAGAAAAATCCCGCTGTGCAAAAAAAAGGTAAACAAAATAATGTTCCAACTAAAAATGGTAAGCCAAATCAAAACAAAACTAACAATGAGATTTGGCAAACTCAAAATAAAAATAGGAGAACACGCAATAATGATGTTATAATCGGCACAAACTCTGATAACAAAGAACTTAAGGCCGTAACTAGATACGCCCATTTACATATTTCTAGACTAGAGCCGCAAATTACAGAACAAGATATATGTGACTATCTTAGAGGTAAAAAATTTCCAGCTATATTCTGTAAAAAACTGATTTCAAACCAGCCGGAAGTATACGCATCATTCAAAGTATCGGTGCCATTAGATAAATTAGAGGAGGTAAAAAATCCGGAACTATGGCCCCAAAATACCCACATAAATCGTTTTTTCCTGCATTTGGAGCGAGCCAAAACAAAGAAATAATTACTAATGAGGTAAATACAAATATATTACTATTTCTGAATATACAATCTCCACGCAACAAATTAGACCATCTAGAAATATTATGTGAACAAGAAAAACTGCTCTTCATTTGTCTAGCAGAAACCTGGTTGACAATTGATAATATTACTTCAGTACACATAAACAATTACCAGCTAGTCAGCCACTTTAGTAGAAGCCAATTCAAAGGTGGGGGTGTAGCTATATTTGCTAGCCTGCTTGTTCTTAAAAATGGTTCTGTCGAAAGATTGGACCTAGCAAACGCCTCCATTGAGAAGACTATGGAGATATGTGGAATAGAGACAAATATTAATAATACATGCACGCTAATATTAAATATATACAGGCCACCAGTAGGTTGCTCTGTCACTTTCTTGGCAGTCTTGGACAGTGTTGGAGTGTACAGTGTACAAAGTTGTAGTAAAATTAATAAACAAATTATTCTAGTTGGAGATTTCAATATAAATTTTGAAATAAATTCTAAAGAAAAATATAATATTACCAATTTACTTGAAGCTTATGGGATGAATGAATATATTAAACAACATACCAGAATCACATCCACTAGTAAAACTCAAATAGACAACATATTTGTACTGCGGGACTAAAATTAAAGACTACGGTGGAAGACACTCCCATGTGGGACCATCGTATGTTAAAACTGAGCTGTTTAACCAAGATTGAAACCGAAGACAACTACAAACTGATAAGAAGCTTCTCAACTCCTAACAAAATTCGTTTTGCCAACCAGATACGCAAAGAAACATGGGAGGACGTTTTAATCAATTCAAGCAGCAACAGCAAGGCAGTTGCCTTCATCAAGGTACTTCAATATCACTTTTTTTCCAGTGATCCAAGTTTTCCAGTGATAAAAGTCAAGGAAGATAGAAACGGATGGGTTACAGAAGAAGTAAAATTCTCGGCTGCTAATCTTAAAGATATGTTCCTGCTACAGAAAAGTTACCCAGCTTTAAGAAACCTATATCTAAAACAAAAAAAGGTACATAACAAATTAATTACAGTAGCAAAACAAAAATATTTTAACTATAAGTTAATGAAAGCAAAGAATAAATCAAGAGCCATTTGGAATGTTATTAATGAGCAATCAAATAAGCTAAAATTATCCGGACCTTCACAAATAATCCAAAATGATATCCGATATACAGATCCTAAGGAAATTGCAGAGGTATTAAATAACTACTTCGAAGAAGCCCCAAAATTAATCGCTAACAACATTAACCCGACAACCATCTCAAACAAACATATAAAGCCTAATTCGAAATCCATATTCCTAAATGATTTTACCGAAAGTGAAGTCCTATCAATAATCTCCACATTAAAAAACAAATCAACAATTGGTCCTGATGAAATCCCGTGCACCATCATAAAAGATTTCAAGCATGAGCTCATAGCACCTATAACTGAGATAATAACTACATCTATCGCTGAGGAGAAAATGTCAAAAATTATCCCAGTCTACAAAGAAGGAGCAATCACAGAAGCCCAAAACTATAGACCGATTAACCTTATCTCTGTTTTAGATAAAATTCTTGAATATTGTATGCAGTCCAGACTGATCACATTTATAGAAAAGCATGATTTGATCCCTTCCCAGCAGCACGGTTTTTGTAAAGGGAAATCTACTTCAACAGCTTTGGTAGATTTTCATAACAAAATATTGGAGGAAGTAGATAAAGGGTATCAGAGATCAGAGAGAAGATAACGAACCATCACAAAGAGAAATAAGCGAGGCGATAAAGGCACTAAAGAACCACAAAGCACCGGGACCGGACATGATACCATCTGAAATGATCAAAATGGGAGGAGACGCTCTGAACTGTGCTTTACACCAGCTGATAGGAAGAATCTGGAGGACAGAAGAGATACCCGAGGAATGGCGGGAGGGGAAGATATGCCCTATCTATAAGAAAGGAAACAAACTGGAGTGCAAGAACTATCGTGGTATAACTCTTCTTAACACGGCCTACAAGGTGCTGTCATGGATAATCGGACGAAGACTCCAACCGTACGCAGAGAGCATTATAGGACAGTATCAGACAGGTTTCCGGAAAGGAAAGTCGACGACTGACCAAATGTTTACACTCAGACAAATACTAGAAAAGACATGGGAAATGAACAGCACATACCAGGTCTTCGTAGACTTTAAACAAGCGTATGATACTATCGATAGAAGAACTCTCATGAAGACAATGGAAGAATTCGAGATATCACAAAAGATCATTAAATTGGTAAATTGTACGTTAAAAAAGACTTGGAACCAAGTCGGTATCCAAAAAAAGACATCGCACAAGTTTGAAACCATTACAGGTCTGAGACAAGGAGACAGTCTATCACCCATATTATTCGCGCTCGAAAAAACTATAAGGAAAGCTCAGATAGAATGCAACGGTACCATCTACAATAAATCCACGCAACTTTTGGGCTATGCTGACGACTTAAACATCATCGGTAGATCGCTAACGGCAATGAAAGATGCTTACGGTAAAATGGAGAAGAGAGCCAAGGAGATAGGTCTGTCAATAAACAAGGATAAAACAAAAGTAATGATGGTAAGACCGGGAGCGCCAGTACACGCAGTAAATAATCTGGATATGGGAGAGTACACTGTAGAAGTCGTCAACAACTTTAAATATCTGGGATCAACCGTCACGGATCAGAACGACGAACGGGTGGAAGTACAACATAGAATCATGCAAGCCAACAGGGCGTACTTCACTCTTAAATCCATCCTTAACTCGAAGCTAGTTAGCAGACAAACGAAGTGTAATATATATATAAAGCAATCATACGACTCATCCTCACATATGGAAGCGAAGCATGGACGCTAACCCAGAAATCGGTGAAAAAGATGCTGGAGATTTTTGAGCGAAAGATCCTGAGGAAAATTTATGGGGCAATTAACAGCGAAGAGGGCTGGAGAATTAGGATGAACTTCGAACTATATCAGTTATAGAAAAGCCCAGATGTGGTATACCACATAAAACTAAGCAGGCTAAGATGGGCGGGACATGTGTGCCGGATGGCTCCAACAGCAGTGCCGAGACAAATACTCAGAGTGCCGGAAGGTAGAAGGAAAGCGGGCAGGCCAAGGGCGAGATGGGAGGAAAGTGTGAAAAGGGATGCGAGAGAGATGCTGGGGGTGCGGAACTGGCGGGCGGCGGCAGAGGAAAGGGAACGCTGGAGACAACGTTTGGTGGAGGCCAGGGCTCGCTTCGGGCTGTAGCGCCATTGGAGAGAGAGAGATAAAGGGTATCATCCCATTGGAATATTTTGTGATCTAACAAAAGCCTTCGATTGTGTATCACATATGATTCTCCTAAACAAATTAGAAGGCTATGGGATTAGAGGAAAAGCGGGCCGCTGGATACAATCCTACTTAGAAAACAGAAAACAATTTGTATCGGTAAGGATTGGAAAGAGAATTGGACAATCCAGGACAGTATGTACACACTTAGGGATACCCCAAGGAAGTATACTGGCTCCAACCCTATTTCTGCTATATACCGCCGATTTAGTTAAATACATAATAGGGTGTCATTGCACTCTATATGCAGATGACACTAGCTTTATTGTATCTGGAAATGACTTTCAGAATAATGTTGAGGAAGCCAAGCGAGTATTAGAAATGGTTAATGAATGGTTTACAGCAAATAAGCTACATTTCAATCAAATCAAAACAGAATATGTTATTTTTCAATCGGCAAGAAGTGTCTATGTCGACAATATTAATCTAACAATACAAACTCATCAGCTGAAAAGAGCAAAATATACAAAATTCCTAGGGGTATATCTGGAGGAACATTTAAAATGGACCAACCAGATACAACATATCAATGCTATACTTCACAAGAAGGCATTTTTAATCAAGTACCTATCCAAAATCTTGACTAAGGAAGATCTTCAGACCTGGTATGTTGCTGAGGTTCAGAGTATTCTGTCATATGGAATAATCTTATGGGGCGCTTCTTCTCAGATAGAAATAATACTTATTGCTCAAAAAAGAATTCTGAGAAACATACTAGGGTTAAAAATTACTGACTCCTGCAGAAATCACTTTCAGAACATAGGAATATTGACAGTAGTCAGCCTGTATATTCTAGAAACAACAACATATATTCATAAGGCGAAAGGAACTCGCCAGAAACATGCGGACAATCACAATTATAACACGAGAGGAAAAGATCTCCTATACGCCCCAAAATCAAATTTAACCCTATGCGGCAAAGGACTGGAAACCCAAGGAATAAAACTATTTAATAAAGTACCAAAGGCTCTCCGAGATGAAACTTCTAATAAGAAATTCAGAAGTAAGGTCAAACAGTTGCTATTGCTACAAACGCCTTTTTATAACATCAATGAATTCTTTAATTAATGTGTATGTATTTATTGTCGTTGTCAAATTTTTTTTTAAATTGTGAATTTTTAAATTGTAATTTTAAAATTATTAATTTGTATCTTTTTATTGGCATTGTCAAATTTTTTAAATTGTAAATTTTTATTGTATTTTATGTATGTTTGTGACTGAACCTATAGATTGTTTATATCTCAAAAGGTAAATAAAGAAATTTGAATTTGAATTTGAACTTATTTTGTACAATATATAGACTATATGACAATATGTACACTATATTATTGGAATTTTTATGCTTTTGTGTTATTAATATAAATTATCATTTATATGGATTATTCGTTCGTTTAATGTGTATAATTTATAATAATTCCATCGATAAATTTAATAAAATTTGTTTACTTAGGCGTGACATATAAAAGTAATAATTATCCTTAAGACGCAAATATCAAACAATAAATAACGAAGTATTCCAGCTATTTATGTAGATGCATTTTGTATTTGTACCCATATGGAATTGTGGCGTGTAGGCAAAAACTAATAAATTCAACATTAACGTCGAAAATAATGAGACGTCACATAATTCACCTATCGATTTAAATGTAATATTTGTATTACTTTATGCAGCGGATATATTAGATTTATCGGTGGAACTGAAACTTGTAAGTTTGCCGTGTGGGATTCGTAATTGAACATGATTAATATCCATTGAATGTAAATTATTTATTTAATATTGATATATTTATAACTGACTGTCTCTCTCCACATTTTTCTTCAAACCCTTCCCATTATTTATTGGTGTTTTGTGTTTGGAAAGTAATTTAAATGTCGCTTTTCAAAAATAAACTTTTGGTTAATTATTTGTTTCTTTAGTTGAAGATTGGAGAATAGATGAGTAAATAAATGATTATTGTCTTGAAAGGTCAAATAAATTACTATTTTAGACAACTGTTAACAAGTTCTATTACCTTAACAAATAATAAACCGATGTGAAACTGGCGATAACTTTCAGCAATCAAAAATTTTGCGTAAAATTTTTATTTGAAAAGGCTATAACTTCGTTAATAATAAAGATTTTTCAAAATTTTCTTCACAGAACCGTTTTCTAGTAAGCCGTCTCTTAACCTACATGCTCAAAATTCAATTATTTTCTTTAAATTACGCATATTAGGGATATAAAGATTTCGTTAACATTTGCTCCGACTTGGTTTCCAAACGCGGAACGGTAAAGTGGATTATTTTTCAAAATTTTTCGAAATAATTTACACGTTCTACTAGGCCAGGGGTGGGCAAGTCTTCATTATTGGACCACATTACGTATGACAATTTGATTGAGGGCCGCATTAAACATTTTTTTATTTAAATAGTTATTTGTATACCACGACCGTTACATATATATGTTACGTTAAAACTACTTAGTTTGGTAAATGTACACATTTACCGGTATATGTAGACATTTGCCTTCTTGGTTGGTAAGTTCAACTTACATTTACCAATTATTTTCGGCAAATGTGTAAATATGCATAATGTTGTTGGCAATTGTTAGAGGTTTACATTAACATACACAGCGCATGAGCTGTACAACAAGACACACGTGATATTGTTCACATCATCATCAAACAACCCTTTGCGTCCACTGCTGGACATAGGCCTCCCCAATTTCCGCCCATTTCCTCCTATCCTGAGCCTCTCGCATCCAGGCTCCTCTTGTTCTTTTTATATCGTCTGTCAATCTTGTGGGGGGCCTCCCCCTGCTTGGTATATCTGCTCTTGGCCTCCACTCCTGTAGTCTCTTGTTCCATCTTCCATCTGACATTCGGGCCACGTGTCCAGCCCAGTTCCACTTTAGCCTCGCCATACGCACAACCACATCTGTGACACCTGTTGTTCGGCGTAGGTCTTCGTTTGTGATATGGTCTCGTAGCGACACGCCGAGCATCGATCTTTCCATCTTTCGTTGTGCAATTTGGAACTTTTTTGCAGTGGCGACGGTGAGTGTTGCAGTTTCAGTGCCGTAGGTCATAACTGGCAATACACATTGATCAAACACTTTCCTTTTCAAGCAGACTGGAAGATCGCTTTTGAATACGTCCCGAAGTTTTCCATATGCGGCCCAAGAGAGGATTATTCTTCTTTTAAATTCGCATGTTTGGTTGTCTCTAGTTATGCGTATTTCGTGACCTAAATAGGTGTATTTGTCTACGAAATCAATATCTCTTCCGCCTACATCTATCTGTCTGCTCGGGACCAAGTTTGTCATACATTTTGTTTTGGAATAGTTTATTCTTAGGCCTACGGTATTACATGCTTCCTGGAGTTCTAATAGCATTGTTTTTATATCGTTAAGATCGTCAGCAAGCAGCACTATGTCATCTGCAAATCGCAGATTTGATAGATTTTTGCCATCTATGGTTAAGCCTTTTCTTTCCCAGTTGAGCTTTTTGAAAGCGAGTTCCAAAACCGCGGTGAACAATTTAGGCGATATCGTATATATCGTATCCCCCCTGTCTCACGCCTCTACCAATTGGAATGGGTTTGGTGTTTTCATGGAGTTGAACCGTCATACTGGCGTTTTTGTAGATGTTGTAAATGGTTCTCGTGTAGCGATGGTCGACACGGCATTCCTGTAGTGCATCCATAACTGCATCTAACTCGACGGTGTCAAATGCTTTATGGAAATCTATGAAGGCCAGTACGAGTGGTCTGTTGTATTCAATACTTTTCTCGACTATTGTTTTAACACATTGTAGAAGGTCATTGGTTCCGTATCCTGTGCGAAATCTTGCCTGTTCCACTGGTTGGTAGAAGTCCAGTTTATTTTCAAGTCTATTTGTTATTATTCTTGTAAATAGTTTGTAGAGATGACTTAGAAGGCTTATCGGCCTATAGTTTTCTAGGTCAGCTATATCTCCTTTTTTGTGCATTAAGATCACAATAGCGTTGTTCCATTCATTTGGTACTGTACTGTTGAACAGGCAAAGATTGAACAGGTCTCTGATTTTTCCTAGCAGGTGGACACCTCCGATTTTGAAGCGTCTGCGGTGACGTGGTCACCTCCGGGGGCATTGTTTGTCTTCGTTTTACTTAAGGCTAATTCTATTTCATCTAAAGTAATATCTGGTAGTATTTCAGACCCTTGGTTTATGATGCCCTTTTTATTTGATACGATATCTGGTTCAGATTCCGGGATTGGTTCTTTTTGGCTTGTATATAGAAGTTGGTAGAATTCTTCAACGACATTTAGGATCTCCTCTCTGTTCGTTGTTATATTTCCTTGTTTATTTCTGAATTTAGTTATTTGTCTCTTCCCGCTTCCCAGTTTTCTACGCAGGACCTTCATACTTTTGTTGTTTTCTATGGTTTGTTGAATTTTATCTTTATTATGTGCTCTTATGTCGCGCCTTATTGCCTTCGATATCTGTTTATTTATCTCTCATAGTTCTTCGATGGAGGTTGTCTCTTCACTTCTCATGTTTCTTCTACTTTGCATCAGCTGTATTGCTTCTTGGCTGAGTTTTTCTTCTTGTTTTGTTCTAGGGCAGCATGTACTTTGACTTTCTATTAAGGCATTTGTTATTCGGTCGTTTAGGTTGTTGATGTTTTCATTTTTGTCCGCGTTTCCACTCGTCAACCGGTCTGCGATGCACTTTTGGTATTCCTCTACATCTAGTGGGCTGTGCCATTGTTGGTTGGTTGTCTTTTTAACCATTTTGTGTCTTTCTTTCTTTATATCAATGGTTATTTTTGATCGCACCATTCTATGGTCGCTCCCAGTATCAAATATTTAATACCGTTACGTCCTTGATTATATGTTTTTTATCCGTTATTACAAAGTCTATTTCATTTCTTGTGTCTTCTCCGTCTGGACTTTCCCAGGTCCATCTTCGATTTAGTTTTTTATAGAAGAAGCTGTTCATTTGAAATAGGTTGTTTTGTAGTAGGAAGCCCAACAACGTCTCACCTCGGTTATTCCTGCCTTCCAGTCCAAAGTTTTCTAAAGAAATTTCCGCATCATCGCTTTTCATTCCGATTTTGGCGTTGAAGTCTCCGCATACAATGGTGAATTGGACTGGTTGCTGGTGTAGATATATCGTCGTAGAAGATGTCTACTTTCTCATCACTGTAGTTGGTCGTCGGTGCATAGATTTGTACGATTTTTATGTGGTATCTTGTATTTAGTTTCAGGACCAGGCTAGTCACTCTAGGGGAGATTTTCTTTATGGAAATTATATTCTTGCTGTGACGTTTATGTATTATAAAACCGGTTTCACCATTGGAATTTTCGTCGTTACCCGCATACTATAGGCTATGCCCAAATTTTAGTTTTATTAGTTGTTCTCCCCGTCTTCTAATCTCGCTGAGACCAACAACATCCCATTTTATATGATCTAATTCTCGCTCGAGTTCGGTGAGTCTTTCCTCTGATTGTAGCGATCTTGTGTTGTAGGTTGCGATATACATGTGTATATTCTGCTTCTTTGTTGAGTAGGTTTTCTGCTTCATTAGATGTTTGTCCCCCCCAGAATCCGTGGGACAGAATGATTGGTTATCATTGCGGAACTGTGGAGATATTCTCCTATCCGCCTGGGGTATTTGTTTGTTTACATCTATCATTTTCATGGGTAAAAATAAGGGGTTTTTTGCCGTAAAACACCACGCTGGCAAGACGGGTTGGTGAGTTTGGTTTTCGGCCGCCCATTCTGGGTCAGACGCCGTTTGCAGCCACCCACTCTGGGTCAGACGCTACTGTTGTTGCTAGTTTCGGTCCGCCCCGGGTATTTAATTTCCCCGGTACCACCCATATCTGGGAGGCTTTCCCCTACCCGCTCTCTGGGGAGGCGCCCGCTGGGAGACTAGCAACCCCTCACGGTGAGAATACATTTCCTTTATTGTCGTTTGAATGGTTATACCGCCATGACTCGGCCGCCAGAGCCTCGTTCGTTATCTAGCAGCGGGCACCGCGTGCAGGAGAGGTTGACATTTGGGTCGGACTTACATGGTGGTTATTGCCGTCACCCCTTACCCACCTATTGTATTGTACACATACAAACACATAAAAGTACACATTTTTCAGTAAAAGTAGATATATAAATATACCGGTAAATGTATACATATACCGGTAAATGTTTACATTTGCCGATTTTGTACTTTAGTACGCCTAGACAAAACAATATTGACAATTATATTAATTAATAATATTGACAATAATATTAGGTTTTCTCATAGTGGACAATATTTGCTGTTGTTAAAAAGATATATTTTCAAAGAACACCCGTAAATATGTTATGTCTATGAAATAATGGCAGGTAGATAATAAAGTAAACATCCTGGTAAACATAATAAGCATGTCATATGCATGTGTAGGTTTGTAAAATAGCAAATATATAACCAACTAAAAAATAACACGAAATCGTCTGCACGCTGCCACCTTAGCAAAAAATCTACTACTGCAACTGCAACCCTTTTACATCGAATTACAGATTCCTACATTCGGCCGTCCTGCTCTTGATACCGATTCGGTATCAAATCATACACTTCCTCATCATCTAGATCCAATTCAGGTTTCGGCCAAGGTTTCGTATTGTTACTGGACGAGCTTTGGTCCATCATGACCTTCTCTACCTTATACCTGCTATTTCAAAAACAGTCGTGACACGGTACGAGTACAAGGTATACTTGGTGTTGAATTTCCGTCCGGGTCCATGTTCCAATCTGAGAAGAATTGCGACCATATCACCCATACAATAACTTCTAGCTTTCCTTCGTCCTTTTCTTCCTGTGCTTCATATGCCTCTTCTTTTTCTTTTCTTCGTCCGAAACTTGAGCTTGAAGAATCGGAGTTACTGACTGCTCTATCTTTATCTTCCTACTTCACTTTCTTCTTACTTTTATCTGGAGCAATTGTTTCTTCTTTTCTTCATCACTCGCTGACTCTACATTATAATCAGGAACAAAACTAGTTTCATCTATGATTAAAGCTTTATTTTTTGGAACCTCAACAGGTTTTACGTGCGCTCTTGGAACATCTTTAACATTCTCCTTTTCTTTTCTCGGCTTCTCTTACATTTGTTGGTTTTTGTCTTTTTTCTTGCGCCTCCTATCCTCACTTCTAGTTCTGCTTCTTTTGCGTTTTCTCTTTTACTTTCTTCTTTTTTCCTTGCACTTAACCTGGATCATTCCTTTCTTCCGTCCCGTACCTTTGGTTTATTTTTATCTCTATCTCTATCCCTATCATGATCTTTTTCTCTAATCCCTTTATGATCTCTGCCATGATTCATATCTTTATCCTGAACTCTATCACGTCTGTCTGGATTTCTATTATTCTCTCTTTGTCTATCTTTGTTCTCCCAGCTCTCTTGATTTCTGTCACGACATTTATTTCTATGTCTACTTTACGTTCATTCTTAATTTCTTGGGAACGTTTAGCTAAAGAACTCTCTTTTTGCAGTTTTTTTCTACTCTTATAACTCTGTATCTAAATCATCTACTTTGCAGTCTAAACACTCTTGAACTCATAATCGTACAGGCTTTGCAGATTCCACAGTAACTGAAACTTTTTCTATTCTTATAACTAATTTGTAACTTCTTCCATTTTGTTTTCTTCTAATCCTCTTTCTCGCCAGAGTAAGACTTGACACGGTCTAAACTGATTTTCTTCATTTATATAGGGCCTATAGTATTAATAGCTTTGGCAAATATGGCATTTTCGACGCGTTCCACACAAACCAAATTGTCTGAAACTGCTTCTTGCTCTACATCTATTGAAATGAAACTCACGGGCATATTGGAACCGCTTCGCATATCTTCAAGGTGGCGTTGGCTTTGACCTTACTTGATTGTTTACGTCCCCCATCCACGGAAGGTGATTAGGGGTTCAGGTTATTTTAAGTTTTCGTTGTCTATGTTGTTTTGTCCGTTCATCCTGTTCTTTCATGCTTTGTATGTCCATGTGGACATACTTGCATACAGACATACTGACACGTAGGCACGTGAGTGTGCTAGTTTCTAAAAGTCTTTTTGTTTTTGTGTTTAAGTGTATATGTCGCTCTCTAAAGACCACCTGGGGCATTTGAAGATTGTGTGATACACACTATCTGTCTTATCACAATAAATGCACTGGTTGTCTGCTTCGCGCCCAATACTGTGCAGTTAGTCTTTGAAGCACCCGTGGCCGCTCAGTGCCTGCGTCAGGTAGTAGGTAACTTTTCCGTGCCTTCTTGTGACCCATGGATCAAATTTTAGAATCAGGAGTCTCGTCCACTCACCCCTCTGAGACTTCCCAGTACTCTTCCCTGTCCTTTGCTGTTCTTCTCCAGGCTCTTACTCCGAGTAGTTGGTATGCGTCTTCCCGGGTCTCTTCCTGCCACTGTTTTCTTGGCCTCCCTGCTTTGTATTTTTGCGTTCAGTGCTGTTAGTCGCAGACGGTTTTCGTCCAACCTGAGCAGGTGTCCTGCCCATCTTAGTCTTTGCAGTCTAATGAATATAGAAATCGGTGGTTCATGGTATATCTGGTAAAACGAATCTTTTTCCATTTCCATTGGGTTGTCTTCATTCAAACTTAGAAAGAACAGCATTTCTTCTTTTAAACGTGATGGCATCATAATCTGATATAATGTTCATTTCCAATTATTAAATCCTGAGCAATATAGTCGTCAGGAATAACATCAAAACTTAATCGAAATGGCAAATCATCAATTGTTACCGATGTAGTAAAACGTCCTAAACCATATTTCGTTGATGAACCAACTCCTACAAAAGGAGTCTTCGTTTAGACTAATCGAGGTGCTCCCAGCCGAACATAAATTGTCGACCTTATTAGGTGTAAGTCGATTCCAAAATATAAAACGCCTTTTAGTCACCACTTGTAATGCAATCAACGCGTGATTTGTTATTGTTCGTTAGGTTTTCGGGACCGAGGGGCCATCCACTCTTGCAATACTTGTTAAATTTAGATGCATTACCGCACATTACTTTGCAATCCTAAGCATTACTTAAGTATTACACCACAGTACACAAATTACTCTTGCATTGCTTGAATTACTCTTGCATTCTCTGAATTACGTTCACATTATATTCGCATTACGGCCACATTAGCTCCCTACTACACCCGCATACGCTCATCATACGCCTCGTCATGCGCCGTGCTGCAGTAGGACAGTGAGCTCCTTCTAATCTCCTCATAATAGAAAAAAGCCGATGCTATTTGAAATAAAGTGAAATTGCTTTTAAATTAGTTAGAATAATATTAATAATAAAATTTTAACATTTAATAGTAGTATATAGGAAGATATATATATATATATATATATATATATATATATATATATATATATATATATCGCAAGGAAGACATTTTGTAGCTAGAAGGTAAGCGGCAATACCGTCGTTGTCATATACAGTGCAATCACAGAGGGTAAAACCATAGCCGTACCTTGGAACTATAATAAATGAAAATTGGGATAATTTCACGAAAATCTGAAAAGGAAATACAAAACGTGAAGGTACTAAGAAGCGCCAATCTGAACCCTAGACCACTACCTCTCAAAGAACAAAATCAGGCTCAAGCCTAGAAACACTAGATTACACAGAACCTCCAAAATGGTTTGGGTGGGCAAAATGGTAGATTTGACGTAGAGCGACTCAAGAACAGTCAAGAAGTAAGTCATAGACTGAACAATACAGATCCAAAGCGCTGGGACCAACTGAAGGAGACTCTTGTCAAGGCGGCCAATGAACTCGTCCCTCTCGCTAAAAGAAGGAAGCATCCGTGGTGGACTGAAGACTGTGACAATGTAATAGCCCAAAGGCAGACAGCCTGGGTGAAGTGGAATTGTAAAAACACCAAGGAAAAATGCCATACATTTTTGGAACAAAGAAAGGTTACAGCGAAGATAATTCGTGGAACCAAACGAACCTTCACACAAAACCAACTAACCCAAATCTAAGAGAGCTTTGCTAAGAATAACTCCAGAGATTTTTTTGGAACCTTCAAACAGACACTCAGAAAATACGCTCCGCCAAGCCTCCACTTCAGAGACTCACTCAAACTGGCTTATAATGACAAGGACAACTGCCACCCTTTGGCTCAGTACTTTAAAAATCTACTCAACTGTGACCTACCCAGCGATGATTTCGACTATAAACAAACCACACAAAACCCGGACTCGCTGCCTCATTTATTCGAAGAAGTTGGTCAGATCATTCAACTTCTTAAGAATAATAAGGCAGCTGGCGAGGGCTCTATCGTTGCTGCATTGTGGAAAGGTGCTGGAAACAATGCCGTACTAAAGCTAGCCGAGATCATCCAAGACATCTGGGAAACAGAGAAATTACCACACGATTGGAAATCTGATCCGATCCATCCGCTTCACAAAAACGCGAGATTTTACTGATCTAAACAACTACCGTGGAATTTCTCTCGTCCCGGTAACATACAAGAGTCTCTCGAAGGCGTTACAAACAAGGGCAGAAAATCAGCTGGATAGTCAACTGGGAGAATATCAGGGGGCTTCAGGAAGACTCGATCCTGTGTTGAACAGGTCCTCAATCTTAAAACTGTATTTACATACTCCAAGATGAGAAATCGCTAGGTGTTTGTCACTTTGTTTTACGATGCCATTGATAGATAAACGTTGAACAAAGTACTGCAGGAACTAGGGCTATACAACAAAACCCGCAAACTTATCCTAGAAACTTTGACCAACACCCATTCCAAGGTTAAATTTTGAGGCGATATTTCAGAAGATATTTCGAAATAAAAACTGGACTGAGACAAGGAGAGATTCCCACTTTTCTTCAGCTGTGTCCTTGAAAAGTTATATGAGAGAATGGCGCAAGGAACTGATCAATTTGGGTGCTCAGAGTGGTATCTACCTGGGATGTAAGAACGATGGACTGGTTGTAGTTTGCCTGGCCTTTGCAGATGACATGACACTGTTTGCTGATTCTCTTGAGATGGCAACAATGCAGGTAAATTGCCTCAGAAAACAGGCTGCAAACGTAGGCTTTCAAGTGTTGCTGGAGAAAACAGAATTCTTCACCAACATCAGAGAAGCAAACAGAGAGATGTTACTAGAGGAGGGAAACATCAAGAGGACTGACAAATGTAAGTATCTCGGCGAATGGATTGAACCCAACTTATCAGAAAGAGCACCATTATCCAAGTAAGTCAACAGGTTAGAACTAGCCTATCGACTGACTATGAAAACTTACAACAAGAAGTGCCTGTTACGTAATCTGAAACTTAAGCACTACACATCAGTGTTACGACCAGAAGCCCTATATGCCACGGAGTGTCTTTCCTTGAACGGAAGAGGTCTGGTAGAGAGATTGGAAATCAGAGAGAGGAGAATCCTCAGGAAGATCCTATGCCCGGTAAAGGAACCGTCTGTTCACCTTCTGGCAAACCAAGAAGGTTTGTACCACTTGGTTGACAGAAACCGAGAGGGATATTAAAGAACTGGGTATAACAGATCTCCGCAACAGACAGTCTGTGAGACGCACCCTGAAGGAAGTTCGTGGATTTCAGGAAAAACCCCGAAGGAAAGGTACCCCTTGGACAGAAGAGAGAAAGGAGTTACACCGGCAGAAGATGCGACAATACTGGGCAAAGATCAAAGCCCAACTGTTAAAGAGCTGTGGTCCAAAGTAGGCCCATTCGAAACAAGAAGAAAAAAATTGGGATAATTCGCCAGAAAACAAGATTCGTATCGGGAAAACAAGAAATGCGTTTCTGAAAATGAGTTTTGTTTTCAAAATCCATAACCTAACTCTAAGAACAAAAATCAGACTTTTGCACTACTATGTATATTCTGTCCTCCTATATGGTGTAATGAGAAGAATGAACACAGTTAGTTGCTGTGATTGATGTTGTTACTTGCTTGTTAGTTGATTGAACAAGATAGTGAAATGCCGAAGGTTGCAATATTAAGGATATATCATGCGAAATACAAAGAGATACGACCTACTTCAAAAAATACTTCAAAGGAAAATTAACAGAAAAGGACCAGGGCCTCTCTGGAAGAAGACGAATATCTTGGATTCACATCCTTAGGTGCTGGTTCTACATAAAATAACTGAAGGATTAATATCTAAAAGACAAAGAGCACGCTCTAATGATGTCTAACAATAGTACGGACAATCTTCAGTCACTTTTAGCACATGAGTTCAAGATACTCCATGTGAACCGTTTCGCTGCGTCAAAGCAAGCGACTATGAAACGGTCAAGACCTATAGTGTCAGGGGCTGAAGGCCTGCAGTCTTACAAAAAAACTAAAATTTTTAGGTTTTTATATTTAAAGTAATACCATACTAGGCTATGGTATTACCCTCACTTCCAAAACAAGAATTTTTTAAAAATTACAAATAATAAATGCACACCGATTATTTTCTATTATTTACCTTTATTGGCATATTTACAACAATTACTATAAGACTAACAACCGATCACCCATCAACCGCACACCGATTATTTAAAATAGCGCATCCCGGGCACTAAACATGTTCGGACCGTGTCTCTCTAAATTTCACGATTTCCAAACTTAATACAGGCTGGTTAGATCACTTACCTGATTGGGCTGCCCGCGTCTCCACCACGTGGAATCGTCCTTCCGGCGCTTCGTCTAAGGGAGGGAAATGGGAATAAAAGGGTAAAGGAATTCCCTTAAATTGGCGTCCTTGGAACGTCCGGCTCCGCTGCAGCCCTTGGGCTCGTGATCACCCCTGGTTAGTTTGGATGGGAATTCGAAATACGCATATGTGCCTGTTTGCGTGGATTTCGCGTCTTTCGTTCGCACTCGCCGAGCGTGTTTTGTCGACTCTACGCATCTAACTGATTAATTTAATCTATTCGCGAATTCTACACCCGTTTCCTCGTCTATCGATTGGAGCCGAAGTTAATCCAAATAAATGAATTGAAAATCTGGACGCGCCAAATTGGCGCGAACATCCCGCCGCCCCTGAAGTAACCCACTTCAGCACAAAACTGAACAATAATAGGCCAGGAGGGGCGAAATCAAATCCAGATAGAAAAGAAAATAACAAACTTCTATCAAGAAAAATAAAGGTCAACTTCGACCAAATACCAATAACGAAATGAAATTAACTAAAAATAACATTGGTATTCTAATAGATAGATATGTACAACGAACAAAATATAGAACAAAGCACTTCCAACGACCCACTACTGAGACGGAAGTGGACACAACTTGACCACTGGCCGTTTAAACAATCCCCTGGTGGTGCGGACCGAAGCTACGCGTACAATACGATCCTGTCCCGGGAACACATCGACGACTCTTCCTAATGGCCATTGAAGATGGGGTAGCGGACCATGATTAACTAAGACCAGCGTTCCAACGTTTAAATTTGGCGTATCCTGAACCCATTTCGCCCTCACCTGGAGCTCATGCAGATACTCTTGCGTCCATTTTTTCCAAAAAGACTGAACAATTTGGTCGAGGAGCTGATACCGCGATAATCGTGTAGCCGGTGACGCGGATACATCCGGAGCGGGAAGCGCCTTTAAAGGTGCCAAGGTGAGGAAATGTGCAGGAGTCAATGCCAAAGCTTCGGCCGGATCTTCGCTCAAAGGACAAAGAGGACGGGAATTCAACAAGGCCTCTATTTGGACCAGGCAAGTATTCAACTCTTCATACGTCCACAACTGATCGCCAATGACGCGGAACAAATGAGACTTGACGCTCTTGACGTTGGACTCCCACAGTCCACCAAAATGCGGAGACCCGAGAGGGATGAAATGCCAGTTGATTTTGAATTCCTCTAATCCCCCCGAAAGAGCGTTGTGAAAATTCGAAGACGCATGAAAAGCCGACAACTCTTCCAGTTCCCGTTTGGAACCCACGAAATTGGTTCCGCAGTTGGAATACATGTCCGTGCAGGCTCCTCGTCTCGACAGAAACCGCTTAAACGCGGCCAGAAACGCTTCTGTGGACAATGCGGAAACTAACTCCAAATGCACCGCCTTGGTGGCCAAACAAATAAATAAACAAAGGTAGGCCTTCTGGACGATCGGCTGTCGACGGCGGCCCAAACTAATCTTCCAGGGACCCGCATAATCCACGCCCGTACGCAAAAAGGCTTTCGCCTTCGTTATGCGGCACGACGGTATAATCGGGCATAATCGGGCGGGGTTTAACACGAAAGCAAATGTTGCAATCCCGCAAGGTCAATATAATATTATACTCAAAAATAATAAAAGGGTAATAAATCTTAACTTTTCTCAATTTTGCTTTCAGATATCACTAGAAAATGATTCCGCCCATCAACAAACAAAAATATTCTCATTGTTGGGCCCTTTTTTATTGGTTTTGCGGCCTATCAAAAGTTGGCGGCAGGAGGTTCGTTTCAATGGAGCAGGCCAGAAAGACATTGTAGCTAGAAGGTAAGTGGCGAAACCACCCCGATTTGTTGATATCGAAAATTAAAAATATCAAACATTTGTCGTTGTTATATACTATCCAATCACTCATATATTCTAAGAAATTATTTACCCATCACCGAAACAAAATTTGCATGCATTCTTTTATTGCCATAAAGACAAATTGCAGTAAATATTAACTTTTCTCAAATTTTCTTTCGTATCACTAGACGTTAATAAAAATAGCCCCTTTCTCCTAGCATTTGCATGCCATAGGGGTATAGCTAAGCAAGGGTAGCTATTTTTACAGCCCCGGCTTTTTGTTGGAAATAGGGTGGCTGGCCCGACGCTCCTATGCCGTCTATTATTACGCCAGGTTTAACCCCAGCTCTTCATTTTTCAAAGGCTGAGTGAACTTTGGCCGGAAAATTGCCTGATAATTCGGCTTGGTGTGGGGATCGAACCCAAGACCCACGACGAACTCACTAGACGATACCATAGCCTAATATAGGGTAATAGTAGATCGTGTAAATTATTTCGGAAATTTTAGAGTAATAATCAACAAAAAAACATTATCAAGTGTTAACAAAATCTTTAAATCACTAATAGGTGTAATTTAAGCAAAATAGGTAAATCAAAGTTTGATCTCATAGGTTAAGAGACTACTACCATAGGGCGGTTCTGTGCAAAAATTTTGAAAAATCTTTATTATCAACGTAGTTATAGCCTTTTTGGATAAAAAAAATTACGCAAAATTTTTATTGCTGGAAGTTATTGGCAGTTTCACATTTGCTAATAAACAAGAATTCATCAAATATTCAGAAATTTTTTATTTATAAAACAATAGTATATAGTAGTATTTTACAGCAAGAGAATAGAAATAGGATCCATAATTAATAATAAACGGTTTTTTAAATAGTAGTCCGGTCATTTTAGACATAAAAATAGTGATCAAATAAAAAAAATTCCGACAGAGCCAAATCTTCGTAGAGACCTTAGGTTTACCACAAGGAATAAAGTGTCAAAAGTCCCCATCAGTTCCATGTGAGCTTAGGGACTTATTCGGGGCCCAAGGTCAAAATTTTAGTTTTTTTGGATTTTTCTCGAAAACGGTAAGTTTTATCGAAAAAGTACCTCAGAGCAAAGTTGTAGATCTTAAAATTCTCTATAAAAATGGTCCCTATGATTTTTTTCTCTAAGACCCACTATTTCCCAGATATTGCGCTTGTAAGAATCACGTTCTACATAATATGCACACATTTCCACACCACCTGTGAGGTAGTGTACTCGGCTCGTACTGCTCGTTCAACACTAAAAGAAGCAGGTATACGTGAACGACACCACATGGACAAAAGAATAGGCAGATGTGTTTCAAGGCCAGATGTTATTCAAGTAGAGGGGATTCGGTAAGGGACCGGCGGTCATTTTAGAGTAAATTTTCTTAGAATAGTATAATGTATACATAAAAGAGACACGAGTAGGCATTTTTGCTTGCTTGAGTACCTAAATATGTATATACGTGGCATATGTGTGCATACTATGTAGAACATGATTCTTACAAGCGCAATATCTGGGAAATAGTGGGTCTTAGAGAAAAAATCATAGGGACCATTTTTATAGAGAATTTTAAGATCTACAACTTTGCTCTGAGGTACTTTTTCGATAAAACTTACCGTTTTCGAGAAAAATCCAAAAAACCTAAAATTTTGACCTTGGGCCCCGAATAAGTCCCTAAGCTCACATGGAACTGATGGGGACTTTTGACACTTTATTCCTTGTGGTAAACCTAAGGTCTCTACGAAGATTTGGCTCTGTCGGAATTTTCTTTATTTCAATTGTCTAAAATGACCGGACTATAGTTTCAGGCTCGTTTTACGTTTGTACATAAAATATTTCATTGAAATTGATGTAATTAATAAGAAAGTCCATGCAAATTTGGTTAGTTTAGTGTTTTAATCGAGAAAATTATAAATTTAAAATGCTCATTTTCGTCTCTAGACGTGAAAATATTTTCATCCCTAGAATGAAAAAATGTCACTTTCATGTACGGTAAGCCGTGGAAAAAATGCCATTTTCACATATATCAGTAGAAAAAAACTTTTTCATTCACAAAAACAGATTCATTTATAAAATTGGATTTGGTTTTAAATTTTGAATGAATTTTATTTTGAAACATATACACTAAATTAAAGATAATCATAATTAACATCGAATATGTAAATTTGTTTAGGTCAGTTTACAGTTGAGTACTAAATTAAATGAACATTTATTTTGATTCAAAATGAAAATATTTCGTGTGAATTTGTTTATTTAATTAAATATGTCTTCTAACTATAGTTTCAAAAAATTCTGTAATTATTATTATTTATTCGTTAAGCCCTCTAAGGAGCGCGTAGAACCATTACTTAGCACTGGTCTTGTTCTTTTTATCTTCCCTAAATTTCCTCATCCTTTCGCTCTGGGCTTTCGATCCTCGCTCCTTTCTTTCTTGCGTCCATGCGTTTTTTAGTTTCAAACTCTTAGGTGTTGGATTCTCTCATGTAAAGTTATGTGAATGTATTTCCTGCCTGTATTTACTTCGCGTAGTTGCCAATGGGCCTATATTGATTACTGAGAGGTCATGTTTGGTGTCCAGCCAGCGTACTTTGAACTGTCAGGTTCCATTGCTGATGTGGAAGATTTTCTTGTAAATAAAAATTCTGTAATTCTTTAATAATACATAATTTTAAATAATATCGGAAAAGGCAACATACATTCATTTTAATTTAACATTCCACTGCGTGTTTTCCTAAATGCGTGGGACGCGACAGCAAAATAAAAAACAATCCACAATTAAATTCGCCCTGTTAATGGGTCCATCATTTTTAGGCCCCTATTCCGCGTTACGTGCAACTGCAATTAGGGACGCGGAATGCACATTTTTCGGAATGATTAAATGCGCTCCATAAAAACTGCTTCCGCTCGTAAAACGTTCATAAACCCCGCAAAACACATATTTCGACTGCTGCGTGTATCTGATAAATATTCATTTGTGTATCGATATCTCAAAATAAGAAAAATACGTTGAAAATTATGACGAGTTGTGTAACTTCCGAAAATAACGATGTATTGAAGCACCATGGTCTTATAAATCATTAATTTGTAAATACTTGAAATAAAATAGTTATGTGACTTGTTTCATGAGAACGTTTATTATTGACTATAGTTTCACCAACATAGTAGCTTCTTCAGATCTGCTACAAATATTGGTACTTACGTATTAACGCCACCACCGCCACATTTTTAAATACCGCCAATCTACACCTAAAATTTTTATGATAAATCATAACATAAAATATTTTATTTAAAATTAAAACAGTTTTTAAACTCAAAATACTTATTTATAATATCATATTTAGTTATAATACTTAAAAAATTAATAATTTTTTAACCCCAGTTAGATTAGTTTGCCCGCTGCGAAGCGGACAGATGAATCAAGACAACATACGCACGGCAGCGCGAACTCTCGATTCAATATGTAGCGGTGGTGGCGTTAATTCGTAAGTTCCCCAACATTTTATAATGATCGATATTTAAACAATTTTAAGATGGGGGTTGCCTTATTTTTAAGAGTGGTAACTGGTGGATAAATTCGGTTTGTTCATTGGGACAATTACTCGAACTGCTGTTAATGGTTTTCCTGCTTTCTAAAGATTCCAGCAGGTCCAGTTTTAAACCCTTTTTCCAGGAGACGTAATATTGTCGGCTGGTTGTGTGCCGAAATTTGATGTCCCGCTGTTATTAGATGATTAGCAAAGGCAGAGTAATTTTGATTTATTTTTTGTTTATGTTTGCATGACACGTTTTGAAGGGTATTATTGTTCCTGTAGGCTATGATGGTGCTATTTTCTTTGAATAGGTTTCCTACCTTATCCGAAATCTTTCCAAAGTTCCACACATTTCAATGTATTTTCTTTTTTTCGAAATTATAACTAAAAAAATTATATAATTATAATAATTAAAAAAATATAATAAATTATAACTTTTATAAACTTATTTTAGGGATTGAAACTTTGATTTTTTCTTAAATATTTGTGTCTGGGTTGTAGTTATTGTTTCTATATGTATATGTTTCTTTATCTAGATTCTCAAGAAAGAGGTTTCTGAAAGCTTTTTCTGTGACTAATTGCAGGAATAATAAAATATAAGAAACTTTATAAACTCACGTTGTCGGCTAGTAATAGTATATTAAAGGACGAGTTCAGTAAGCGGGAGTTTACAGTCCGCATCCAAGTTTGGAAAACGACGAGCGTAGCGAGGAGTTTTCTAATGGGTATGTGCTGAAAAACGCCATACGAACGAGTTTTTTTATAGTAGTTTTTTCTATTTTGCGCCCTTTTATGCCATTTCTAAATAACAAAAAATCCCATATATATTGAGAAAATTGTATCGCACTCGGCGAGCCATAACCGCACGCATATGAGTGCTGTTATGAGGCCATTACAGACGCAAAATATAAAAATATTTTTGTATATGGCTTTAGTACAAATTTGATTAACATAGCAATTAAAACAAATATAAAGTATATCGATTAATAAATCGTTACTAAATAAATAGTAGATAGTTTAGTAAATAAATCGTTAGTTTACGATTATATTTGCTTATAAACAGTAAGTTTATAAGCAATAGTAGTTTATGATACAAGTGTGTGAAGAAGGAATGAGTTGCATGAGTTTTTGTGCATGAGTTGCGAAGGTTAAAGCACGAGCCGAAGGCTAGTGGTATAATCGCCATGAGTCATGTCATCGCATGCGTCAATTTCCGTCTTGTTATACGTCAAAATTGCCCGAACTTTTTGACGTATAACCTTAATATTTGCCCGAAACTTTCATATTCCCGCCTTTCAAACTTGACCGATGCGCATGCGCTTAACTAACCGTAAAAATGTCGATTTACACTCATTTTATAACGTTTTCTTTAATTTTTATTATTATTTTGTGATGGAATTGTTGTTTTTACATTTCACGTCACTTTTTAAATATCGCGGTCTTGATGGTGTTCATTTTATTTTTATTTATTTGTTTATTTTAATGTAACCTAGCGATATTGAATATTTGCGTGAGTTACCCAGGTTATGTAGAAATACAACGAGATGTTAGATTTGTTGTATTAAATAATCTACGTTAAGAAGTACTTTTCGCGCATGAGTAATAAAAAAATATTTTCGAGTTTCGACGGGTTAAGATCATTTTCAAGTTCACACTTCTTGAAAATGACCCCAGACGAAACGCGAATCGTGTTAAATGTTTAAAATTATATAACTGTGACTAATAAGGGACCGTACCCATACTACGTGACCAATTTTTTACATTTTTTACCCCCGCCCCCCCGTCGGTGACCACCCGTAGTATATGCCAGCACCCCGCCACCCTCCCCCTTAGTTTTCACGTAGTAATTCATAAATATGGTTCTAAATATATTTTTACAAACAAAAGTTAAAAAAAAGGATTTATATTTGTCTATATTCCTACGGCGCTTGCAGCGTGACAACAATAGTGCGCGCATATCCCACGTAGAAACATATTGCAACAGGAATTATACAAAAACAACAGAACAACAGAATTATACAAAAACAAAAGTCTTTTTTATTCACATTTATTTTTCATCTTCAACGAACACGTTCCCAGCATCAATCCACTCGGACACATCGTAGATCACGGGGGCGGTAGCATCAGGAGTTTTGCTCAGACGTGATTACATTCTCCTCATCAATGGCCCGACGTCTATCCACTCCACGCTTTCCTCCACGACACACAAGACCTCCTGTGGTCTCCTGGAGAGAATCCGTAGAGGTCTCACACGAGACACGTCCACTGCACGACCATGCACGTTTTTGCGATGGTTGTTCATGGAAGTTTTTGAGGCAAAATAAATTCCACAAATTGAGCACGTCCTTCCGGTGATGTCATCTTTAATAGATGGACAATATGAATCGTAGGGTATTTCTCTACCCTATCCCTGAGAGATCCGGACGTAGTGTTATACACTGTCGCAAAAACAATGATGGAAAAATTTCCTTTCCGACTTCATCTGGGTTTGGTATACGGAAAGGGTTTTGTGACATTGGAAAAGGTGCCGGCAAAAATCCTTGGTATAGAATATTTCTAAGTGCTCTGCGGCGTGGAGCGCAACAGTAATCATCGGCGCACTTCGTTATTTGAAGAAAATATTGACTTTCACGAACGTGATTTGCATACCAAGTGTCACAAACTTCTGCGGTTTCCGGAAAGACTTCCCCAGGAGGCACATATTTTGCTATCACGTTGTGGCCGTCAATAACCACCTGGGACCAAATCTCAGCCAATGTTTCGCCTGTTAATAATTATATATATATATATATATATATATATATATATATATATATATATATATATATATATATATAATATAATATATATATATATATATATATATATATATATATATATATATATATATATATATATATATATATATATATATAAATGGTAAATGGTATCAATTTTACCTGCATGCTGAAAGTTTTTCAATTCTAGCTCATTATTGATGGTTTTTCCTTGAGAATCGAGATGGGATCCGTAGTGTTCATATGGAAGGACTACCGTCGCTAGCTCACGGCTCAAGGGTGCCATTCTTCGCTCAACTCGGTTGTAAGCCGATCGACCGGGTGCATTCGTTAACACGAACAGCCCATCCAAATCAAACTTTTTAAAGTGGGATATACAGTTAGATATCACCTTTTTGTAACGTGGATTTTCATCCGGTCCTCCATCCACGGATAAAATCATCACAGGCTTGACTTTTCCATCTTTTCCTAAGGTCAGATTTTTAAAATCATCTAATGTTAGCAGTTTGATGAGGTCTTTGGCGTGAGTTGTTGCTGTCGAACTGCTATGTTTTCCACTGCGGATTGCGATATAGGTTGGACCAGAGTATGTAACAGCTTCTTTCCTACCCATGCAGTTCTCTTTGATTATGATACCAGCATATACCGAAGGAATTAGTTGATGGCGTTCTCCAACAGCAAAATCGTGGTCATCGAGGCGCACTTTATAATTCAGATGCATTAAACCAGGAGCCTGTACTTTTGCAGCCGTTTTTCCAATTGGTACTTTTGCTTTATCATCTTGAGAAATAAACACTACCTGTTCAGGTCCAAGTAAAGATGAAAGTTCCTCAAGGCCGTTAACAGTAGCCTTGCAGAAATGTTGATCAACGTGATCTCGGTGTCTATCTGTTTGGGCTCGACACAGTCTCACAGGTACAGTTGTGACATGGCGCTTGCCCTCTAAGGATTCAGAATACTTTGGCATCAGCCTACGGTATGTAGAGGTTCGTGAGATCAAATATCCATCTTCAACAAGCCGTGCATGCAATTCATCAAGAGTCTTACAAGTTCTCAATACTTCTGATCTGCGTCGATCAGCAGCTGAACTTCCATGTTTTGCTATATCGCAAATTACTTGAAGAAGGCCTGACTGATTTTCTCCAAGTGAAGGGCGTTCTGGCTGTGTCCTTATAAACGAGGATTGCATGTTGGGATGAGCAGATTTCAGTCTCAAAATTTCAGCTTTTTGTTTTGCTCTAAATTTTCGCATGTTCTTTGCACGGACTATTTTGTTCTTTAACTCCTTATTCCTCACATCAGTATTATGCATTAATTTTTTTATTTTCTTCTCAATTCCGTCTTTTCCAAGTCCAGCATCTCGCTTTTTTACGGTAGCATTTAATTCGGCTTCAAGTACTGAAATTTCAGATTTCAAAGCGTCCTGTTTTGGTGTCGAAGCTGTTGTAGATACAGAAGATTTATTATTATTATCACTGATACCATCGGTGTTGGGAAGCACTTTGAGATCAGCTTCATGTGTGGCTGGAGGTTGTCGTGCAGGTAGCTACATTCACCAAATACAAAAAATAGTTCAATTTTCATTACCAATGTTCATACATGCGAAAGCAGAAACCATACTTTAAAAACGTGCAAATAAGACCATACTTAAAAAATATGCAAATAATATAAAATCATTTTAAGCATTCAACAAAATACGCTCAGAATACTCACCTTTACGAAGAAATTAAGGAGACGAGCGCTTTTCTTAGTCCCAAGCTGACAAAGTTCCTCGATTTTTAACAGTGTGAGACGTTCCAGCTCTTTTGGATTCTTTTTGTGCTCATTCCTTAAAGGCACCCAAAAATTCATTTGTCTTTTTTTGTATTGTCTGCATTGACAAGGAATCCTTGTGACATTTAATAAATGCATTGTATAGCCGACCATACAACGACATTATTGTATCGACACGAACAACACTATAATAATATTTATTGTTAGATTTTTACAAATGTTTAGAAACGCTATATTTCTAAATTCCTTCTGATCTCTATTCTCACCTCCACACGCTCAACCCACCATAAGAGGAAGCAAGGCGGCCAATAAGAGGGTTACATTTAAAAAAACGCCATAACAGTTCGCCGGCATTTTTTAAAGTTTCCTACCATGCCGCTTGTCTCTTTGAAAGGCAATAACTTGCCACCGCCGATACGACTTTGAAAGGCCCTAGCCTACCGACGCCGCTGCGTCTTTGAACGGGCCTTAAACGCTAGGTGAATAGCATGGTTGCGACCGTTACTACGTGTAATCTATACTTACACTGAATTGAAAAAATCAATATTCGGCTATTCGGCTAGAAAGCCTGCAGAATATTCGGTATTCGGCGTGTGGCCGAATACACTATTCGTTGCAAGTCTAAAAACAACCGAAATTAGGAAATTGGAATCTTCTATAATTAATACCTGGATGAAATCACTGTTGTAAAAGAACTTAAATAGAAATAAAGACTGGATAGGAATAACGAGTGTTACATGAATATAGCTCCTAAAAGCACGACATTTCCCTGGACGACTTAGAGGAGATTTACTATGTGACCAAAACCTAAGACCCCCCCCCCCGGACCAGTGACCAAGCGTGGTATTTTGAAGAGATATTTCCGCATCGGAGGGCCTTACAGAAGTACCGATCAGTTTTTTAAATTCCCGCATCTATCCTGCGCGATGCGAAAACATATTCTAGCCGATGACCGAACTCGCAAATTGCCGGCCAAAGAGGCAGTTGCGGATTTTTTTTTCAGCATTTCGGACGCACCGGGGGAAGGCAGTGATGCAGAAAGTTGCGAGCGGTACCGAAATACGCGTATCGGCGGACGGCATCGCCTCGCAAAAGTTGGATTCGGCCGCGCGGCGAGGGGGGAAATTGTGCCAAAAAAAGAGTGATTAACGTTGGCAGCTCGACGGGGGTAGTTCGAATTTAGAAGTCATAAATGCAAAAGAGGCGCGGGCGTCCGTTCCTAATCGAACGCGTGCAATTTCGAGTCGCTGCGCCAAGAAACGGCGAAACTGTAACGGTCAGATTGACCGCACCCTCCGGCGAAGGAAAGCCGATTTTTTTGACGTTTCAAATTGTGGCGGGCGACTTCGTTGTTGCAGCAACGCGATGCCAGTACCAAAATGCGCGGCTAGGAAGGGCCCACGTGCTGGAATTTCAATAACGCGACATCCTGGTGCCCCAAATCGACGTTTAAGTTTTTTTCTGTGCAGATTAACAGTTATAAGTGGGCGCCGCGACGTGATTCCGCGACGTCCAATTATGAGTGCGGAAAGCCAAAACACCATTCTACAATCCATTGAAAAAGTTCTGGATTTTTTCAGTGGATTGTAGAATGGTGTTGTGGCTTTCCGCACCCATAATTGGACGTCGGGAATTCGCGTCGCGACGCCCACTTATAACTATTAATCCGAACAGCGAAAAACTTGAATGTCGAATTGAGTCACCAAGATGTCGCGTTTTTGAAAGTCCAGCAGGTGGGTCCCGCCGAGCCCCGCATTTTGGTACCGACGCCGCGGTATTCACCTGGGGGCTGAAAACATATACACGTTTTACTTTCGTCATTTGTTTCGTGCAATACTGCGAGTTTCCGCGGGCGTCGCGACGGTTTCAAACGACACAGCGCGATGCCGCTTGCGCTAAAAGATAAAGCATTTAATTCTCTGCAGGAATCGCAGGAAACATTTCCCGCAGAGCTTAAGTTGGCGATTCTGCGGGAGTTTTCCTGGGCGTTAAAAAAACGTCGTTTTTATGGCGTCACGACGCCATCTTTAACGCAATCGGGATTAAGCTCGCTAACAAACTAACAGGTTCTATGCCTGATCGAAAGGCGCCGGTCCCGTACCAATCCGTAAATTGGTTCGGACGTTCTATGTACCACCGCAAAACGCATATGGTTTTTTTTTCACTTTCTGCGCAATTTTCTCTTTAAACTGTCGCAGATTCGCAAAAAGTCAGCACAGCTTGAAAATTCTTACCGGAATAGTTGCGGGCAACTGTTCTGAAGAGAAGGAACCCAACCGGCGACCTGGAGCCCGTTAACCCAGATATGCCTGACGTCCTACATATAGGACAATTGTTAATTAAACATTGTTATGTCAGGTTTATCTGGGTTAAATAAATGTAGGGCCTAAGTTCTTGTAGCCAAAGAATAGAGGAACGACCCCACGCACGGCGATTTTCCATAACGCTTCTCGATCGCGTCATTTATGCGTCCAAAAATGATTTTTTTGCAAAGAAATATTTTTTTTTTAGACTTTTAAAGAGTTTTTAGCACGTCTCAAAAATTTTAAATAAATATGTCGAAAAGTGAGAGGACAGTCGGATGGAAGGCGATGTTCCGGATAAACCGGCGCCGGAACCACGTCCGTGCGACGAAAACTGTCCGAGTTTTAAAACTTGCAAAAATTCACCCAACCGCTCCCGGTGACAGCAGGGTGATGAAATTATTTAAAAAAATTACCAATTCTTTTGCAAATTGGTTGTGGGAGATTTACAGTCGTTGCGTAATATTTAAGTATTTTTTTTAACTATAAAAATCGCGATTTCTCTGCCCCTTTCAGGTCAGTGACGGCTAGTTACTCGCTTAGTAATCCAGCGCAAAACTAGATGGCTAAATAAGAAACCCCGGGATATATCGCCCGGGACGGCGCTGTATAAATTCAGAGCCCCGGGTCACATCTCACGGAATGGCGGTGAAAGGGTTAAGGTCGCAGTAGATTTAACCACCGAAATCTACAATCTATCAACCTTCTTGAAATAAATAGTTCTTCTTCTTCTTTAATCCATAGCCGGCGCATGGAGAGGTGGTCGACCTCGTAGCCAGTACGCTGCTGTTGGTGCCGCTAGATTCCGTGCTCCATTCACTATACGCTTCCATGCTAATCGATCAGTTGCAACGGTTCTTGCCTCAGCTGTTGTTATTCGCTGGTTTTTTAAATCGTTCTCTACGTGTTTCAACCATGTGGTCTTCGGTGCTTGTTTTTGTGTTCTCCAATCAAGAGGTCGTTTTTTCCATAGGAGTTTGTGCGGTACTCCATTGTCGCCCATCCTACAGATGTGACCGAACCATCGTAATCGGCGTTTTTGAATTTCCTCAACAATCGGTGTCTGTTGGTCGCACCTTTCTCTGATTGTCTCATTTCGGAGGTGGTTGAGGAGTGAGACGCAGAGAATCTGTCTCAGGCATCGCATTTGGAAGGCCTCGAGCTTGTTAAGGTCTGGTTTGAGTAATGTCCATGTTTCCGATCCATAAAGAAGAATTGGGAGGATCAGTGTCCGGTATAGGCGTATTTTGGTTTTGATGGTAATATTCGTCCGCTTCCATATGCACCACTTGAGTGAAGCAAACGTTGCTGTAGCCTGGCCTATCCGGCTGTGAACTTCGGCTGTCGAAGGTACTTTCTTCTCCACAACCAGTGATCCCAAATATTTGAACTGTGGTACCTGCTCGATTGTGGTTCCATCGAGGTAAACTCTGGCTTCAGATCCATCCGTTGTAAGCACTTTGGTCTTATCCGCATTGATTCTCAGTCCGTATGACTGGGCAATGCGGGAAATGTCCTACAAGGTGTCTGTTGCTTCGGCATCTGTGTTGGCGAAAACCGCACTGTCATCGGCGAACATCAGATCGGTTAGGAAGTTTTTGTCATCATATCGAACTCCGCGTCGCCCATCAAACGCTTCTCGCATAATCGTGTCCATTACAATGTTAAAAAGGAGCGGCGAGGCCACGTCTCCTTGCCGGACTCCGGTTCGAATCGGGAATTCCTCAGACATGTCGTTTCGGATACGAACATTGCTGGTTGAGCCGTCGTACGATGCTTGAAGAAGGTCAATGATTTTCAGTGGCACGTGTTCGATCTTCAGGGCTTCCCACAAGCTTGTCCAATCGATGCAATCAAAAGCAGATTTGAAATCGATGAAGACGATGACAGTTCGTTTGCCACATCGAATTCTTTCTTCCATTAGCTGACGGAGAGCAAATATCTGATCGATGCATCCTCGATGTGGTCGAAATCCAGCTTGTTCTTCCCGGCTTGTTTGCTCTCGATGTTTCTGTAGTCTTGATTGTATGATTTTCATAAATACTTTGCCGACGATCGAGAGGAGGCTAATACCACGGTAATTCTTGCATTCCCGACTGTCGCCTTTCTTCAAAATAGGCACAACAATCGCTTTCTTCCACACGGATGGAACACAATCTGAATGCCATATATGCACTGTGAGAACGTGAAGTTGATGTAATAAGACGTCTCCCCCGGCTTTGATCATTTCGGCAGTTACTTGATCTCCTCCCGGCGCTTTACCATTTTTCAGGGATTTTATTGCCGTCTTCACCTCATTGATTGTTGGTTTAGTATCGGGAAACTGATTTATCGGCTGCTCAATAATCGGCAGTTCGGGTGCTGGACCTACTGGCGGATTGTGGTTGTACAGCTGATGAAAGAATTCTCTCCACCGCTGTAGACGTTCCTGAGGAGAGGTCACGAAAGTTCCATCCAATTTTTTGATATTGTCATTTGTTGATGTTGTTTTGCCACTTAACCGTCGGATTGTCTGGTACAGCGTCCGGTACTCATGCCTTGACGCTGCGTCTTCCATGTCAGCCGCGATGTTATTCCAGTAAGCTTCCCGTTCCAATTTCATTTTCTGTCGAACTTCTTTGTTCAATCGTCGGTATTGTTTGAAATCGACGTGTTTCATTTGCTTCCGCTGGTCGACTAGATTGAGACAGTCGTCCGAGATCCACTGCTACGTCCGTCGACGGATGGGCGGACACAGCTCCGTTGCACACCCCACAATAGACTCAGAAAGTTGTTTTTCTTCTATGTTGATATCGACTGGTATCGTGAGTGCTGCAAATTTGTTGGATAATGCGATTTGAAATTTTCGGCTGGTATCAGGGTCTCGCAGACAGGCCCAGTTCCTCTTGGCTGATGGTGGTGCCTTTTTCTTTGCTCTTTGTAATTTCAATTGTAGTTTCACTCGGACAAGATAATGGTCTGATCCACAGTCGGGTCCACGCATCGCACGTACATCTTTGAGCGACGATCGGAATCTGGTGTTGACCAAAATGTAGTCCAACATCGCCGAATCGTTGCCGGATGGGTTTCGCCACGTGAGTTGATGTTTGAGGGGGTGACGAAAGATGCTGTTGCCGATGATCAAGTTGTTTGACGCTGCAAATGATAAGAGGCGTAATCCGTTGTCATTTATTTCCCCGTATCCGAATTTTCCCATCGTTTCTTCCCAACCGGTTCGATCTGCACCCGTATGTGCATTAAAGTCGCCCATAAGTACGATTAATTTGGTTTGGGGTATTGTATCTAGTGTGTGTTGAAACTGGGCATACAATTCATCCTTGTTTGTGTCCGGGCTGGTCTCAGTTGGGGCGTAGACGGATACGATATGGGTCTTAATCGTTCCATCAATAGTGATAACCGCCAGACGCTCGGATATCGGTTGGAATGCGATAACACTGGCAGAGGCCCGTCGATCAACCATAAAGCCAACGCCCGCTTCTCGTTTGTCGCCACCAGAATAGAATAGCGTCATCGTCTCGTCGATTGATGGTGGGTCAACCTTCATTGTCCCAGATCCTGTGAGCCGCAGTTCTGATAATGCACAGATCGATATTTTGCATTTCAATAATTCCTTGGCGATAATTTCCTTTTGACCAACGTGATGTCCCGTTCGCACATTCCATGCGGCGATTCGTATTTCTGATTTCGGTGTGATTAACCTGAGTCTTTGGCCAGTAGTCCACTTCTCACCAGCATCCCTGGTTCCCAAAGCTGGCGCATCGGCTGCCCCGGATGCGGTAGCATTAATTCGTAAGTGGTTAAGTCGTGTATCCATGCGGTTTCTTGCCTAGTTTCTTCGGTTTCCCGATTCTGGTCGGCGCGGCAGGCCGACCACCCTCCTCCTTTCACACCCTGGGCTTGGGACCAGACGACGGCGGAGACGACAATAAATAGTAGTAGTTAATAAATAAATAATGTAACTGTATTTGGTTTTAAACAAATCTTTTCGTACAATAACATCGGGAACAATTTGTTTTCTCAGGGATTCCGTGTTGATGTTGAGAGTTGATCGTTGATTTATAAAATAATTTTGGTTTTGAAGAAACTCAAATAACGAAGTTATAAACAGTCTATTATTCGATCGGTAATTCCACCAACGTCCATGAAATATGATTTTCCTTAAAAAAATACTTTGATCCTAATATATCTAATAAATTTACATACTTAGATTTCAGTTGTTGACGATTGTAAGAAACCTTGTTACCCTAACGTTGTTTTATCTAAAATTATATATTCCACGATCGTTTGGGAACAACATAAAATTGCTTAGGTTGATTCAATTACATTATCTGTAAAGGAAATTTAATAACATTACCGTTAGCGTTAAAGATAAAAAACGAATGAAATTTGTTGGCTTAGGTGAATATAATAATTAGCACATAATATGGCCGCACGTGCTTACAGTCCGATATTAAATTAAACGATAAAACATATTACATAATAAAAGCCGCTATGAACGTAATCCCACAATTAACTAACTCAATCAACTTATATGACCGTGGTTTTAACGAAGGGGGCGGTATTACCTCGCCTATTTCCTTTTCTCTTTCACGTTATTTGTTATAACGGACAAGATTAAAGAATTTACAGCGCACTTCCGTCTGGGAACTTACTTATATATTTAAAGAATCGAGTCAAACGAGACCGTTTATTGTCGTCGACTTATCTTGTAGCTGTGTAAAAAAAGTACGTGTGATCGTTCTTTCTATAATTAATTTATTTTATGGAATCTACATCAGAAAGTTTTTCGACGTAATTAATTTCGTAATTAGTTTACTGCCAGACCCCTATAACAAATGGAAGAGATTTTTTTTACCGTCTGACTATATCAATTATTTATAATTAGTTAAGATAATTGAATCTAATTATGGGTGTCTGAAGAAGTAAAAAAGTTTGTAGTAATTTATGTTAATCAAGTTGATGGGTTGTTTTTTTAAATTAATTTAATTAATTCTAATAGATTGTAGTCATTATGAATGATTGATTACAGATGTAAGTTTTTTCTATTCTTCATAGAGCGAGTTGAAGTACTTGACTACCGGGAAGTAAATCAGCGCAACTGCTCGTGTAATACACACAACCCGCCCGCCATACACACAACGGTCCACATGACAGGTCTACCTGTGCAGGTTTGCCTGCGCAGGTAGACCGGAGCGTGTGTGGGAATAGACCTGTGCAGTTTCTTGTGTACGGTTGACCTGCGCAGGCAAACCTGCGCATGTAACCTGTACGGTAGACCGTAACGTGTATGGCGGGCATAAAGAATGAACGCCTTTTCTCACAGTCTGATGAACAGTCTTTTGTACTCTTTCCAATATTTTGTAACCGATGTTTTTATACACTCTCTTAATTATTTGTTATCTTAACAATATTATTCGCTATTTATTTTTGTATTTGTTATCATAATAAGTGGAATAATAAAATTCTCAGGTTTTGTTCAAGATTAAATAATATACTTTTTGATTTGCTAGAAAATTTAATTTAATAATTTACGGAAAATGTAATTAATAATTTTCATTAGTTTTAAACATTGAAGCATCCAATATTAAATAACATTAATTTCTTTGTGTTGTTAAAAATGAAGCACGAAAAAAGGTACTACAAAGTGGAACCCGAGCGAACAGAGCTAACTACTAGCACCTCAGGAGAATAGTTTCAAAACTTTGCAAAGCAAAAAAGAAAATAATGTTAAATAAACAAGTGGAAGAACTAGAACAATACAACGTAAATAAACAAAGCAGGAAATTTTATAAAGCAGTACAAAAGCAAACAACGGCTTTTCAACCTAGAACCATCGCGTGTTTAGATAAAAACGGGACAATACTAACCGAGGATGACAAAATAGTTTGTGTATAGCATCTTGATCACCTTAACAAATGATTCTGGCACTCCATGATCTCCGAGCGCATACCAAATTAACTTATGAGGAACACGATTACAGGCCTTTTCGAGGTCGAGAAAGGCAATATGCAGTGGTTTTATTTTCTCACGATGCTTCCCCATGAGTAATCGTGCTGCATATGGCATATCGTGCTGCATATGGCATCCCCAGCATGCTGCATATGGCGTCAGTAGTTCCAGCTCTCTTGACAAATCCACACTAGTTAATCTTGATGTTGGCAATGTCACGTAGTCGATGATCAAGAGTTCTTTCAAGATTGTAGATTGTAGTATTGGTGGTGACGACTTGTACTGCGACCTTCGTAGATCTATTCCCCTCTACCTCTAAACGTAGGAATACTTACCCATTTAAAGCGCCTCCTCTAGTCCGGATGCCTTTAGGAATTTCAGGATCTGGGTGGGATTCAAGGACTGCAACTGCTGTGCGTTCAAGCAGTGCGCTCCAAGATACATCTCTCTATGCGGAGCAGTGCTCCTCAGTCTTTGAACAGATGTATTGGGGTTTCCTCTACCGAACCACAGAATCTGCATCTGTCATTTTCATCTAGGCCTAGAGTCTTGAGGTGTTTTCTAAATCTGTAATGTCCCATTAGGACTCCTACCAGACTTTTAATCTTGTTCCTGTTTAGTCTCAGGCAAGCTTTTGATCTTTTCTGGTTATCAGATCCAACCAATACTTTGGATTGCCTCTACCCTGGAAGTTCTTTCCAGGTTTTCATCCATTGTTCTCTTATTTCTTCATCTAAACTTTTGTGGATGGTGTTTAAACTCATACCGCAAAAGAGTTCCGGACCTATTAAGGGATTACTGGACTCCTTGTTTGCTAGGTGATCGGCTTCTTCGTTTCCGTCTATACTAGTGTGTCCTGGTACTCAGTATAGCGTCACTTTATTTTCTCTGCCAAGCTTGTTTAGCTTTCCTACACAGTCCCACACCAGTGTGGATCTGATGGTGTAAGAGCTAATGGCCTTGATGGCTGCTTGGCTGTCTGACAGGATAGCAATTCGTTTTTTGCGATAATTTCTGACAAGGTTGAGTAGTGCACATCTTTCGATTGCCTGTACCTCGGCTTGGAAGATACTTGGGAATGTTCCCATGGATTCGAAGTATTTGGTAAGAGGCTCTAACACTCCTACACCAGTACCTTCCTTTGTCTTCGAATCATTTGTATACCACTTGATAGAGAGAATCTTGCTCTATGTGGTATGCTGAGGATTCGTCGCTTCAATCGGCTTTTCTACTACACATTGCTATTTATTTTGTCTCGAAATGGTATTTGCATACTATTTTGCTTTTTGGTACTTCCAGCCGGGGGATTTTGGCAGCGAGGCTGTTCCGGTCTCTGCTCCCGAGTTTTCTCAAAGACCATCATTGTATGTGAGGAAAGGCGTATTGGGCGATAACTAGAGCAGTCTGCTGGGTCTACTTTATTCTTGTAAATCGGTACCGTGATACTTGTAGTCCAGCCAGTAGGGATGTGGCCAGAGTCGATTATAAAAAATATTGAAAAAGGTAACAAGCCAATCAATTACAGAGGCGCAAGAAAACAGTTCTTGCAACTTCCATAAGTCCGGGAAGATTGTCTGGTCCAGAAGATGCATTATCAAAAACGTAAAGCGATCTAATAGAGCTCGCGATGATAGTTCTGAACAAGCCACCTGCGAGGATTCATTGGCGTTTGCAATACTTTGTGCTCGTTGGATGGCGATATTACTGTATGCAATGAGGATTTTTCTCTTCAGACGTATTTAAGGTAACCGAAAGAGAAGAATAACAAATTATTCCATTTGTAGATTTCGGTGCACTAATTTACACCAAGGTTTGGTTTTTCAGGAAAAACCCCGAAGGAAAGGTACCCCCTGCACAGAAGAAAGAAAGAAGTTACACCGGCAGAAGATGCGACACTACTGGACAAAGATCAATGCCCAACAGTTGAACAAGCGTGGTCCAAAGTATATTCGATACAAGAAGAAGAAGAAGAAGGAAATAAAACGTAAAATATTAATAATACAGTTCTGTTTTTTCAACCTGAAACTAAGTTTGGAAACACCTTCATTTGGGCAGCACGTGCACCGATTAATGGCTTAAACCTTTGGTAAAGATTAAAATCTTACGAAACGATTAACTCCGAAATTAGTGCAGCAGCAAGGAGTGTGTTAGAGCGTCACTTATGGTATTTATCTGAGGCTACCAGCTGCCCTTGCCTTATTTTCCAACAAGGTGGCATGTAAAGCGGAAATGCCCGTTGTTCAAAGGATGGATGATGAAAGCCGTTCACGATTAATAATAGGTAGTTCTATTGAACTATCCACAACATCCTTTTTAGAAGTCTTGGATCACATAGAACATTTCAAACGCTCTCTGTTCTAAAAATCAATGAAAAATTCTTGTAATTACCTCCTGAGACTTGGGGCGATAATGTTGATTACCTTCAAGGCAGAAGAAAAAACTTACGTGTGGTCAATGATAATGCGGAAGACGGTGTCAAATTATTTGACGATTATGATATGATACTTGCCAAAAGCAAGGGTGAAAAACAATGGAACATAGCTGAAGAATCGTTTCTACTGAAACTTCCAAAAAGGCGTTAACAAACTTAGTTTCAGGTTGAAAAAAAAGAACTGTATTATTAATATTTTACGTTTTATTTCCTTCTTCTTCTTCTTGTATCGAATATACTTTGGACCACGCTTGTTCAACTGTTGGGCATTGATCTTTGTCCAGTAGTGTCGCATCTTCTTCCGGTGTAACTCCTTTCTTTCTTCTGTGCGAGGTTCCTTTCCTTCGGGGTTTTTCCTGAAATACACGGACTTCCTTCAGAGTGCGTCTCACAGACAGTCTGTTTTGGAGATCTGTAATTCCCAATTCTTTAATATCCTTCTCGGTTTCTGTCAACCAAGTGGTACGAACCTTCTTGTTTTGCCAGAAGGTAAACAGCTTTCTATGGCCAGGTTGCAATCTTGCAACCTGGCCATAGAAAGCTACCCTTCTTTTCCTTGCAAGTAAGAGAGCCTCTAAATATGTTCGTAGAGCTTAGAGTTATGTCGCCTTCAGAATTCCCCATCTTCCTTTACCGGGCCTATGATCTACCTAAGGATTCTCCTCTCTCTGATTTACAATTTCTCTACCAGACCTCTTCGGTTCAAGAAAAGAACTCCATGGCATGCAGGGCTTCTGGTCGTAAGACTGACGTGTAAGGCTTAAGTTTCAGGTTGCGTGACAGGCATTTCTTGTTGTAGGTGTTCTTAGTCAGTCGATAGACTAGTTCTAACTTGTTGACACTCCTGGATAATGATGTTCTTTCTGGTGAGTTGGGTTCAATCCATTCGCCGAGATACTTGAATTTCTCAGTCCTCTTGATGTTTCCCTGCTTTAGTAACATCTCTCCATTTTCTTCTTTGATGTTGGTGAAAAATTCTGTTTTCTCCAGACACTTGAAGACGTATTTTGACAGCCATCTGTAGACGCGATTCGAGACTTATCTTCATCTTCATCAGTATAGCTTTGATTTTATTAACAACAATTTGTAAACCACTTACATTTGTTCATAGCAGCAAAGCTGCACTGAGGAAGATTAAGATTAATCTCGAAACGCGTCTACAGGCTATCCACTTAAGGTGGTTTCGGAAAGGCATGATCTTAAAAAACAATGTTATTTTTCCAGTTTTTGTTGAGTACCACGAAAGTAGATCGAAAGCTATAAAATAAGTAACACATTACACATGAGCTTTGCTTTTGGTAGTCCTATAAATACTCTCTCTCTCCAGTCGTTTATTTCATAAATGAAATGTCGTGATCTCATGTTGTCCTGTCATGTCGCTGAATTAGCGATGTCTCTCCAGTTATCCCTCCCTGTTGCTGTCCTTATGTTTGTTTGAAAGGAAATTCCTGTTATTTCTTTGACCTGGTCCACCCACCGTTTCGGAGAGCGTCCTCTGGGTCGGGTTCCCTCTACTTTTCCTTGAGTTAGAAGTTTTTCCAGGTTATCGTCTCTTCTTCGCGTTATGTGTCCGAAGTATTTCAGAATTCTTCGTCTGACGACAGTTGATAGACGTTCTTTTATGTTTAATTCTGCAAGAATGGAGACGTTAGTTCTGTGTGCTGTACAGGGTATTCTCAAAAGTCGTCTCCAGCACCACATCTCAAACGCTACCACCCTCGCTCTGTCTGTTGTTTTTAGAGTCCAAGTCTCGGCTCCATATAAAGCCACAGGAAAAACTAACGCATTGACAAGCCTTATTTTTGTGTTGTTTGAGACTTGTTTGTCTTTCCAGATTTTGTTGAGGTTCGACATCGCGCTTTTGCCGAGTGCTATCCGTCTTCTGATTTCGGTAGACGTATTGCCGTCTTTATTTATTTGCGCGCCAAGGTATACTATTTCATGGACGTTCTCTATATCTTGCATGTTCGGTATATGTTCTATGTTATTTTCTCGATCAATTGTCATCAATTTAGTTTTTTGACGGTTCAGTTTTAATCCAAATCTTAGGCTTTCTTCTTCCACCCTCTCGATGAGTTCCCTCATTTCTTGTTCGTCTTCTGCAATCAAAGTGGTGGCGTCCGCATAGCGTAAGTTGTTGATTCTCTTCCCTCCTATTACTATTCCTCCCTCCCAATCTTCCAGAACTCTTCTCAGTACGATCTCGCTGTATACGTTAAACAGCAAAGGTGAAAGCACACAGCCTTGGCGGACACCTCGTTGTGTACTAAAGGATTCGGAGTCTCTTCTATATATCCTGACAATTGCTCTGTTATTGTCGTAGAGTTGCTTTAGCAAGATGGCCAGATGTTGAGGAGTTCCCATATCTAGCAAAGCATTCCATAGCTAGTTCCAGTTCACACAATCAAAAGCCTTGCTGTAGTCGAGGAAGCAGAGGTAGGTAGGTTTTACAAATTCTCTTGCTTTTTCTATAATTTGTCTTATATTCATGATTTGTTCCCTTGCTCCTTTGTTCTTTGCGCTTGTTCCTGTGGAATTTGCCATTCTAGGAAGTATCTGAGGCGTTGTGATATGATCCAGAGTAGAACTTTGCTGGAATGGGAGATTAGCGCTATGGTTCTATAGTTATTGCATTCTTGGCTTGACCCTTTCTTGTGGAGGGGGATGAATGTTGATGTGGTCCAATCCGTTGGCCATTGGCCTGATTGCCATATTTTGCTGCATATTTTGTGTAGGAGATCGATTCCTTTCTGGTTAAGTTGTTTTAGCATTTCTCCGTTTATATCGTCTGCGCCTGTGCTTTTATTATTTTTCAGTTTCTGGATGGCTTGATCCACTTCCTCTCTCATTATTCCAGGTTCTTGTTCTATTTGTGTAATGGGAAGAAGTTGGATCATTACTTGATTTGGTTGATAGTCCTTATACAGTTCGTTGCAGTATTGTCGACCTACTTCTACTACGTCTTCTATTTCCGTAACGACCCTACCTTCCTTGTCTTTTATTTTCCATTTTTTAGGTATAAACTCTCTGGTTATTTCTTTAATTTTGAGAAACATTTCTCTTGTTTCGTTTGTGTTGTGTAGCCTTTCCATATCGCTGCATATTATTTGTAGATGTTCATTTTTGTCACGCCTACATAATCTTTGTATTTCTCGGTTAGATTGTAGATTGTACATATGGTGGTGACGACTTGTACTGCGACCTTTATAGATCTATTGTACCCCACCCTCCTCCTCCAAGTGTTGGTGTACTTACCCATTTAGAGCGCCTCCTCTAATCCTGACTCCTTTATTAATCTCAGGATCTGGGTGGGATTCAAGGCCTGCAGCTCCTCTGTGTTCAAGCAGTGAGCCCCAAGGTACATCTGTCTCTTGCGGAGTAATGCTCCGCAGTCTTTGAACAGATGTATGGAGGTTTCCTCTGCTGAGCCACAGAATCTGCATCCATCATCCTCCTCTAGGCCTAGGGCCTTGAGATGTTTCCTAAGTCTGCAGTGTCCCGTCAGGGCTCCTGTCAGAATTCTGAGCTTGTTCCTGCTTAGTTTCAGGCAAGCTTTAGTTCTCTTCTGGTTGAAAGATCCCAGCATCACTTTGGATTGCCTTAGCCCTGGAAGTTCTTCCCAGGTTTTCATCCATTTTCCTCTTATTTCTTCATATAAACTTTTGCGGATGGTGTTCACGCTCATACCGCAAAAGGGTTCCGGACCTATAAAGGGGCTACTGGATCCCTTGTTTGCTAGGTGATCGGCTTCTTCGTTTCCGTCTATACCAGTGTGTCCTGGTACCCAGTATAGCGTTTCTTTATTATCCCTGCCAAGCTTGTTCAGCTTCCCCACACAGTCCCATACCAGTTTGGATCTGATGGTGTATGAGCTAATGGCCTTGATGGCTGCTTGGCTATCTGACAGGATAGCAATTCGTTTTTTGCGGTAATTCCTGTCGAGGTTAAACTGTGCACATCTTTCGATTGCGTGTACCTCTGCTTCGAAGATACTTGGGGATGTTCCCATCGATTCGGAGTATCTGGTACGAGGTCCAAACACTCCTGCACCAGTGCCTTCCTTTGTCTTCTAACCATCTGTATACCACTTGATGGCATTTTGCTCTATGTGGTATGCTGAGGATTCGTCGCTCCAATAGGCTTTACTACTACACATTGCTGTGTAGTTTTTCTCGAAGTGGTATTTGCATACCATTTCGTCCTTTGGTATTTCCAGCCAGGGGATCTTGGCAGCGAGGCTGTTTCGGTCTCTGCTCCCGATTATTTTACCTCTGCCGATTCCTTCCTTGCTGAACCTTTCATAAGTGATTGCAGGTCTCACTATTATGGTGTACATCCATCGCAGGATAGTGGGGTTACATTTCTCGGTTAAGTCTTCTGCGTTTGTTCTGTTTCTCGTCATTGATTAGCCCGTTTGGAGTAGACGTCGTTTCACCAGCTGCCAGGTTTCCTTGGTCATCCATTGTTTGTTCTTAATCTCTTGTGTGCTCTCCTGTAGCACTTGCTTCTTGGTTGTTAACATTGTATTCTTGATGTCTTGCCACATTTGTTCTACGTTTATCTGATTTGGTTCTTGGCATTGTGTCTATGTTTTCCTCCAGTTTTTGTCTAAAGCGTTCTATGTTGTCGTAGTTTAATTTTGGAAGTTTCTTCCCTTGTTTCTTTGTTTTGATGTGTATTTTTATTTCTATCATGAGCTATTTATGATCTCCTCCACATTCCATGCCCGGCAGAGTTCTTGCGTTTATCACACTGGTTTTCCATCTGTTTTTTATCATGATGTAATCTATTTGGTTTCTAGAAAGCCCATTTGGGGATGTCCAAGTGTATCTGCGTCTTGGGTGGTGAGGGAATAGACTGTTTGTGATTGCGAGGTTGTTCTCTATACAGAATTCCACTAGTTTTTGACCAGGCTCATTCCTCACTCCCAGTCCGTATTGGCCTATCAGTGGTCGTGTTTGCTCGTCTTCTGCTGCTTGCCCAATCTTTGCGTTAAAATCGCCTTGTAATAGTGTTATTTCTTTGCTAGGTATTTCGCGTAGCGTTCTTTCCAGCATTCTGTAAAATTCATTTGTATCTTCTTCGCTCGCTTTTGATGTCGGAGCGTATGCTTGTATCACGTTAAGAATGCATGGTTTAGCATTTAGTTTTATTGTTAGTATCCTAGAATTTATGGGATTATATCCCAGGATACTTGAGTTTATCTGTTTCGGGAATATAAATGCTACTCCATGTATTGATTCAGTTTCGTGTCCTGAGAAATATATAGTGTTCCCGTTTGAAGAGGTGAAGTGTCCACTGCCGTTCCAGTGTGTTTCGCACAGTCCAGTTAAGTTGAGCTGCTTTACCTCTCTTTCAATGATGTCTAATTTGCCAGGATGTAAGACCAGACCTTGGACGTTCCAAGTGGCAATTTTAATTTTTGTTCGAAGAGATAGTTTAGGTTTGGTCTGTGTGTTGGTATCATCAATTGATCTTCTCATTGCATTCCTCCCCGGAGATCCGATTGGAGGAATTTTACTCTGGATATTATTTACCATGAGACAAACCATGAGATTTTCTTGGGAGTATGAATAGACCTAGGTAGTTTCCCGTTGCTTTCCTAGGTGGGAGTGTGGATGTAGGTAGGATTTATTGAAATGGTTAGGATTTATAAGGTAGGGACGTGATTCCTTTCGGTATTGGAGGTGAGAGAAGACCACGGCTTGCGTGGGCAGGAACGCTTGCCTGAAGTAGACCTATCTTCGCTGGGATCACGAAGAGTGTCTACCCGCTACCCAAAGTTAGTTCATTTAGTTCACGTTTTAGTTCACGTTTTATGCACCACGGGGAGGCGAACTAACATTACACCCCATACATTAATGTTATAACACATACATTAGTGTTATAGAGCTCCGGAAAGGTTGAATATATTTATATATTCAGCCTGTGTTCTGATTTTATTAAGTTTATATGATTTTCTATATATCTCTATGTATGGTTTTACCAATTCTAAATTATACTACCTAAACGCCTCTCTGGTTTCCTTCTTCATGATGCTAACACGTACTAACGGTCACAACCGTCCTATTCATTATATTTGATATAATAGATGAATTGAATTGAAATGACGATTCGTAAACGTTATGAATTCGCTAGAAATAAAAACTACTTGAATAATATTCCTCAGAGTAATTTAAAAAGTTTAAAAGTTTAAAATTATATATTGTCTACTGTTTGATCATGATTAAGAATGAAAATAATATTAATTAGAAAAAAAAAGCTCCTTTTCTCCTTGAAGAAACTTTTTTAATTGTAAGTTACATAAACCGAGTTTATTCAGCAACCCTCATTAAAATCTTACTAAACAAATAATGAAAACCCCTTGGAGAATGTAATAAATCTAAAGTAATACGGAATGAAAATGCTTCTTAAATAATTGTAAACCATTTATGGTTGTAAATAATTCTCCTAATACACCCACCAGAACGCTTTACCTGTCCGTTTTCACCAAAAACATATAGAAGTGTGGTTGTAATTAGCGGTTTTTCGCAGACACACCCCTCACACAATTACACCTTATACAAAATAAATTTCGCGCAATTAGTACGTAGGTAGAATCAAACCCTCGGAATTCAATTATCCCTTCACCTTCGCATACTAAACACGAATGTGCTGCTGCGGCGACGCGCACACCCTTTGCCTCGTTAAGATTAATACACCTTTTGAATTTTGATCGCGCCATATTTTTTAATTAAATTTTCCCGCAACAGCCGCTTAGATAATTCGTTTATTATTAGGAAAAAATATAATACCATCTCCACACATTTGAATACTAATTCGCTTTTATTAATTCCCATATTCTAATTACAATTCTCCCCTTCTTGCTTTCTTTCTCGCCTATAAGAAATGGATTAAGTAGGCGTGAATATATTGTGCTAATTTTATAATAAATCTCGACAATGAAAGGCCCTAAATTATTAGAAAGCATATCGCAATTAAAACTAAATCAAATTAAAAGTCTGTACAAGCTCCAATCGTTTCTTTCAATTCCATTCTTCTTCGAACGGTTCCCCCGATACACGTACGGTGTGGCTCTCTGTGTAATTAAATTGTAATTAATGAAAAAATCAATACGTTCGGGCGGCTTGTACATGTTCGGTTTATCGCTGAATTAATTCCAACAACGCTAGTTCTAATCCGATGCATTTATTCATTAGCTTACGGATAATTTTCTTACTTTTACACCTCCAAATATGATTTAGTATAATTTTATTAAAAGCATGAAATATGCATAAATAGTTATTATTAACACAGACAATATATCGTAATACGTTCAATAATAAATCATGTTGGAAAGCATATCATGAATTGGAAAGCATATTTTTTGGACTTGAGACTTGCAATAAATTAAAAACAATAATCATTAACAACGTTAATAGCTACGAGGCATATTGTCAATTAAATTAAGAATCACATTTTGGTTAGTGTTATTTCACTCCTGCGATAGCAACTCTCTTAGCTCGTGAACAGTTTTTGGAGCTGCTCGGTTGGTGGCTGTTCGGCTACGTCGTACCCACTCATCCCAGACATGTTCGATGGGATTCAACGTTTGGACTGAGTGCTATTCATTCAAACCGCCTAATTCCCACCTCGTCCAGATATTCTGTGACAGCTCTGGCTGAAAGAGGTGTAGTATTATCTTACACCAAAATGCTATACTCATCCATATTGACCATGTAAGGCATGACCATGTAAGGCATACGTATTCTTTTTTCTTTTATGGAGACGTAGCAAGCACTAGCGTTAACTTGTCAAGTGGCTCCCTTGGAATTCACGAACATCCCAGTACCGCTTTTCGCATGTCGTCAGGATGCCGTTGTCTTCGTTATGTCACGCATTTGTTGCCTTACATCCCCCATTTGACAACTCGTGCTTAGGGGTTCAGGCATTTTGGTAGTTTGGTTTGTTCCTGGCTTTCTGTCCGGCACGTTCGTCTGTCTCTTTCATGCTCATAATGCTTCTTATCATATCATCCGTTGATGTCCCATTGTCTTATAATAATTGCACACACATAGTGCCAGTTTTCTCTGCTCTGCTCATAGCTGGTCACAGCTTATTTTTAATGGACTTTCTCTTGGCTGCGTTTGCCCAGACCGGGGAACCATAGAGCATTGCCGAGTGAGCGACAGAGCATAGTATCTTTCTCTTGCTACTTTTTGGTCCGCCGACATTGGGCATCATCTTTTCCACTGCTGCTATTACCTTGAAGGCTTTAGTCGCTGCTCGCATGATATGTGGTGTAAAAGATAGCTTCTTCCATTAATAATCACACCAATATATATGACAGCCTCCTTGGGCGTTATAGTTACGTCTCTGACCTTAAATACTATCGACGCTATATGCCTCATTCCCGTCAGTAGAACAGCCTCCATTTATTCAAGGGCCAGCCTTAAGCGCTTTTTCTCCATCCATTTATCAATATGTACAATCGGTCTATTTACACGTTGCGTTGTATCACTCTCCTCGTCTTTTAGTGCTACGACCACAGCTATATCATCAGAAAAACCTATTATCTCAACACCTTCTGGTAACTTTAGTCTAAGTACTCCATCTTACAGGATGTTCCACAGTGTAGGAACCATTACTGAGCCGTGTGGAACACCGCTGTGCACTTCTCGCTCCACGACTTCACCGTCTGTTTCGATTATGATTATGATCTTACGGAAAGCATATTTTTTGGACTTGAGACTTGCAATAAATTAAAAAGAATCATTAACAACGTTAATAGCTACGAGGCATACTGTCAATTAAATTAAGAATCACATTTTGGTTAGTGTTATTTCACTCCTGCGATAGCAACTCTCTTAGCTCGTGAACAGTTTTTGGAGCTGCTCGGTTGGTGGCTGTTCGGCTACGTCGTACCCACTCATCCCAGACATGTTCGATGGGATTCAACGCTTGGACTGAGTGCTATTCATTCAAACCGCCTAATTCCCACCTCGTCCAGATATTCTGTGACAGCTCTGGCTGAAAGAGGTGTAGTATTATCTTACACCAAAATGCTATACTCATCCATATTGACCATGTAAAGCATGACCATGTAAGGCATACGTATTCTTTTTTCTTTTATGGAGACGTAGCAAGCACTAGCGTTAACTTGTCAAGTGGCTCCCTTGGAATTCACGAACATCCCAGTACCGCTTTTCGCATGTCGTCAGGATGCCGTTGTCTTCGTTATGTCACGCAGTTGTTGCCTTACATCCCCCATTTCACAACTCGTGCTTAGGGGTTCAGGCATTTTGGTAGTTTGGTTTGTTCCTGGCTTTCTGTCCGGCACGTTCGTCTGTCTCTTTCATGCTCATAATGCTTCTTATCATATCATCCGTTGATGTCCCATTGTCTTATAATAACTGCACACACATAGCGCCAGTTTTCTCTGCTCTGCTCATAGCTGGTCACAGCTTATTTTCAATGGACTCTCTCTTGACTGTGTTTGCCCAGACCGGGGTACCATAGAGCATTGCCGAGTGAGCGACATAGCATAGTATCTTTCTCTTGCTACTTTTTGGTCCGCCGACATTGGGCATCATCTCTTCCAGTGCTGCTGTTACCTTGAGGGCTTTAGTCGCTGCTCGCATGATATGTGGTGTAAAAGATAGCTTCTTCCATTATTAATCACACCAATATATATGACAGCCTCCTTGGGCGTTATAGTTACGTCTCTGATCTTAAATACTATCGACGCTATATGCCTCATTCCCGTCAGTAGAACAGCCTCCATTTATTCAAGCGCCAGCCTTAAGCGCTTTTTCTCCATCTATTTATCAATATGTACAATCGGTCTATTTGCATGTTGCGTTGTATCACTCTTTTACTGCTACGAGCACAGCTATATCATCAGAAAAACCTATTAGCTCAACACCTTCTGGTAACTTTAGTCTAAGTACTCCATCTTACAGGATGTTCCACAGTGTAGGAACCATTACTGAGCCTTGTGGAACACCGCTGTGCACATCTCGCTCCACGACTTCACCGTCTGTTTCGATTATGATCTTACGATCATGTAAATAACTGCGCAGTAGTCTCAGCAGGTATGGGGGAAGCCTCTCTCACTAACTTCATTCATAATATCTTCCCATGCAGCTGTATTGAAAGTATTATCGTTATCATTCATAACGTCTAGAGTAATGAGCACACTCATATTTCTTGTTGCCCTCGTACCAGCTGAGGCTTTCTCTACTACGCCAGGGATTCGCATTATTGCATCGACTGTTGACTTGGCCTCCCTGAATCCATGCTGTTTTCCTGAGAGGTTTTTCCCTTGACTGAGCTCATTCTTTATCCTATGTAGCACCAACTGTTCAAGCAGTTTCCCTGCAACATCGAGCAGGCACAATGGTCGATAGGACGATGGTTTTTCTATGGGCTGGTCTCCTTTTCTAAGTAGGACTAGATTAGTTCTTTTCCATATGTTGGGAAACTTTCCATTCGCCAAAATGTTGTTCATGAAATTGCTTAGATGCTGTTTTCCATTCGCCAAAATGTTGTCATTTAGAATATATTCATCTTTTGACAGCTATGTGATGGCTCCTGGTGGCGTAACATTATCGTCTAGAACCTGCGTAATGTATCTATGAGCTGTCAGAGAACCATTCTGTGTAAAGACCCACTCAGTGCGAGCTCGTGAAGAAATTCCTGGCCAAAACCATAATCGAGCTATCGCTAAATGGAAGTCGCCTATCCTTCGCCGGGTTTTCTCCATACTCGTCGACGTTCGTGAGGCCAAACGCAACTCATCTGAAAATAGGACATTGCTCTAGTCATCATTATTTCATGCCAAGTGATTTCTGGCAAAAGCAAATCTTGCAATTCAATACCAGCATTGTAATGGTGGACCTGGAGCCATCCTTCTACAAGATAATACAGCAGCATGAAGCCTTCTTTTAACGGTTCATTCACCAACATTGAGATTTCTAACTTCTTGAAGTTGATTTCGTAGCATCACCGCAGAGGATGTTCTTTTTTGCAAACTTGCGGACACCAGAAAGCGGTCATCTCTTTGGGTAGTAACTCGTTTCCGCCCAGATCTGGCTCTTCTGCTTATCAGAGCAGTCTTAATTGCAATTTCTTAAGTGACCTAAATGTTTTGCTCGCCAGTGTATCTTATGGTTATATGGTGCATATTAGTGCACATATAGTCGATAAATAATAATAGAACTTAATGTATATATTTGGGAATTTCTTGAATTAGTTTTCCAATTATCCAGGTATAGTCTAGTAATTGTTGAAGATTTTTGTTGGTCTTCAAGGTTTGTTTCATCTAAACTATATTTTTAATAACCTAGATTTTATAAGATTTTAGACTTGATTTTCAAGGTTTCATCCAGACTAGATTTGTAATAATGAACTCGGATTCTATAAACTAGATTTATGCTTTGTCTAGGGGTGACAACCCCGAATATTAAGCCTCCCAAGCTTACAACTTGGGTAGTATCTTGGACGGTGGCTCGCCACTGTCCCACGAAGGATATTCTTCAACTGAGCATGAAGGAAAATTTCGCTAAATGCACTACCCCAGGTGGAAATAAATTCACCGTCACCTATGATGACGATAGCGGACCTTCGGATTCTGCGGAGTCCGTACCAACATAAGGATGAGTCGGCGCATCCTGAAATCCCCGGACGTAATCTCAGACCAAGACGGCAAAGCTTCTTCGCAACATTTAATGCCAAACTCACTGCTAAAAGTGAGTAAACTGAAACATTTGGCTGATTCACTAACACAACACAACATAATACTGACAGCAGTACAGGAAACCAGATTTACAGACGAACATTCTTCGAGTTCCAAGGCTACAGAATCCTTAAAGGTAAAGTGGGTCAGCGGGTAATGAAGAACGTACCCGACTTGGGTACAGGATTTATAATCAGTCACAGGCTGCTGCATTTAGTCACCGACTTTACATCCCCGAGCAAACGTGTATCCATCCTCTCTCTCAAATGCAAACAAGGGCTACAGTATAGTCAATGTATATGCCCCTATCAACCAGGACAACAGACGCAAACCAGACAGAACTGATAAATTCTCAGCAGACTTGGAAAATATTATCTCTAAACATCCAGAGAGGCTGACACCGTCATACTGCTCTGTGACTTTAATGCTCAATTGCAAGGAGTGCAAAAATACAGAAACATAGTGGGCAATTATCCGGCGCATAAGCGAACTATCCGCAACGGAGAACGATTGGTGGATCTATGTAGGACTGTTTGATTGCTCATGAAGTCTACGGCCTTCAAAGACTTGCAAATGAAGCAGAAGACTTAGATTTCACCTAATACCAACCTGGGTGAATTCCAGATAGATCATGAGGCCATTTCACGAAAATCTAAAAAGGAAATACAAAACGTGAAGGTACTAAGAAGCGCCAATCTGGACTGGAGACAACTACCTCTCAAAGATCAAAATAAGACTTCAGCCTGGAAACACTAGATTACACAGAACCTCCAAAATGGTAAGATTTGAAGTAGAGCGACTCAAGAACTGTCAAGAAGTAAGTCAGAAACTGAACAATACAGATTTAAACAGCTTGGAACAACCGAAGGAGACTCTCGTTAAGGCGGCCAATGAAACTCGCCTCTCTCGCTAGAAGAAGAAAGCATCAATGGTGGACTGAAGACTGTGACAATGCAATAGCCCAAAGGCAGATAGCCTGGGTGAAGAGGAATTCTAAAAAGACCAATTAAAATTGGTGGAAGGAACTAAACAATTTAGGTGCTTAGAGTGGTATTTACTTGGGACATAAGAACGATGGACTGGTTGTAGATTGCCTGGCCATTTTGCAGATGACATGGTACTGTTTGCTGATTCTCTTGAGATGGCAACAATGCAGGTAAATTGCCTCAGAAAACAGGCTGCCAAAGTGGGTCTTCAAGTGTCGCTGGAGAAAACAGAATTCTTCACCAATATCAGAGAAGCAAACGAAGAGATATTGCTAGAGCAGGGAAACATCAAGAGGATTGAAAAATTTCAATATGTCGGTGAATGGATTGAACCCAACTTATCAGAAAGAGCATCATTATCCAAGGGAGTCAACAAGTTAGAATTAGCCTATCGACTGACTACAAGACTACTTACAACAAGAAATGCCCGTCATGCAACCTGAAACTTAAGCACTACACATCAGTCTTACGACCAGAAGCTCTATATGCCATGGAGTGTCTTTCCTTGAACTCTCTGACTGCGCATGGAAAAGAAGGGCAGCTTTCTATGGCTACGTTGCAAGATTGACTCCAAACCAACTAACCAACCGTCTGTTCACTTTCTGGTAAAACAAATAGGTTCGCACCACTTGGTTGACAGAAACTGAGAAGGATATTAAAGAACAGGTAATAACAGATTTCCAAATCAGTCAGTTTGTTGTACGCACCCTGAAGGAAGTCGGTGTGTTTCGGGAAAACCCCCGAAGGAAAGGTACCCCCTGGACATAAGAGAGAAAGAAGTTACACCAGCAGAAGATGCGACAATACTGGACAAAGATCAAAGCCCAACAGTTGAACAAGCGTGGTCCAAAATAGGCCAATTCGAAATAAGAAGAAGAAACTGCATTTGATTTAGATTAGACTTTTACGCACGATTTGGTTACTTTTACACACGATTGTAATAATGGCATTAGGATGCATACAGGACAAAGAATAATTTACTTATTGATGTATTCATTTTAATGTGTGAGTAGATAAAAGTAATAATGGACTTCGTTCTAAAAATAGTCAATCAAATCGTTGCAAAAACACTAAATCATTGCGTAAATGTTCTTAAAAATTTCAGTTAATGTATCGAACATATTGACACATTTTCATTGTCTTTGAATGCTTGGTTGCTTCACCAAACACTTCTAATGGTTTACACCCGGTATTACTTGGTGTTAAACCATCATTTAACTCAGAGTATTCGAAGCCCGAAAAATCTATTTTGCTACTGAAATCAGACAGCGCTCTGCTCTGCGCAGCGATCTTAACAATCTTAATAAGAAGTTGTGAGAAGGACGAGACGACACTTCTAATTCTTTTTTATAATTTATACTTTTTTTAAATCTTTCTTGAATGATGTGTTATATTTGGAACAGTTGGCATTTGAAATCTTATCAATATGCGCGCGGTAAGAAGTACACTTTCAAAATTACAGTTTTAAATAGTGGCAGCGGCGTTACGAATTTGAAACTGTAAAAACCACAAATTGCTTTTGTAAAAATTACAGTTTCCGGTATTATTAGTAAATAAGTTTTAAAAACTACAGTGTTCGACTGTAATCTTCAAAAAAATGTATTCGTAAGACCGCTGCTACTATTTGAACTGTAATTTTTAAAGTATACTTTTTTCCGTACGGGGATATATTATAGTGAGCAGATTTTTAACAACATGAATATCCTGAATATAAAATGGGGCCCAGCAGTTCTACGGCGTAAGACTTGCTTAAATGTTGCTAAAACTTGCTAAAGTTGCTTAAATGTAAAAACCTCAAATTACGAACCTGAACAATTCCAACCTTTGAGTTCTAATAATAGAACTTAATTAGTATTGATTTTTCTTTTGCAATTCTTGAATCAGTTTTCAAATTATCCAGGTATAGTCTAGCAATTGTTGAAGCTTTTTTTTGGTCTTCAAGGTTTGTTTCATCTAAACTATATTTTTAATAATCTAGATTTTGAACAAATCTCTGCTTCAATTCACCCGTACAAATCTCATTGATTGTGATTTTTTTATACCATCATCCCTGCGGCTCCTGTATAAGATTTGTTAATTTTTTTAAAGGAAAATTGCTCTTTACTTAAAACGCGTTGTCGACCCCTGTTATAGCCTAGAATTGGTTTCTATATTTGATCTAGACCAGTGGTTCCCAAAGTGTTCCACGGAACAGGAACCCTGGGGTTCCGCGAAAAAAAATTGGGGGTCCCGCGTGACAAATTTTATTTCATTAAAAAAAAATAAGAATGGTGTTTAATTCTACGGTCTTCGTACAATATGGAATATGGTAAGGGTTGAAGGGCGAACTGTTGGCGGTTTTATTCGTCATAAAATTGAATTATCAGACAGATTAAGTAATCTAACTTGGCTATCTACACTTGTATATTGGCTCAGCAAGGAAAAAAAAGTCAACATATTACAGACAAAAGATAAATTGGTTGCCTTATCAAGGAAGATACAATATTGGATTTCAGCTGTGGAGCAAAATAACTTCGAGTGTTTCCAAACGCTTAGTGATTATCTCGAAGAATCTGAAGTGGATTTAGATATGGAAATCCATGATGGTATAAAAACACATCTGTCTAGTTTACAGCAATCACTCAGTGATTACTTTCCAAATCTAGAGACTGAAGATAATTAAAGCGTACAAAATCCATCAAAATAAAAGAAAAACCAGAAGAATTTCATTCCATGGATTATGAAAATTTGATTGAATTGAGTTCGGATACACAATTAGCAGCCAAATTTAGAACAGTTTCATTCGCAATATTCTGGTCAGATGCATTCTATGAATATCCAAATTTATCAAAACAGGCTCTTAGAATTCTATTGCCGTTTGCAACCATTTATTTGTGTGAAGCTGGGTTTTCAAAGTATGTTACGACAAAAATAAGCAAATTCAGTTATCAAACATAATGCATAATAATTTTTAATAATCTATTATTATATATTACAATATATTGATAATTCATAATTTCAATAGAATCATTGAATCAAAGAAGCAGGTGTATTCTTCACATGAAAGTTTTTTCAATTATTTTAATTTATATTTAAATTTTTGTAAATTATTTCTGAGATGAATTGTTTTTTTTTTTTGAGTTTTGTATACTTCAATAAAATCTGAAATACCAAAATAATACTTGTTCGATGTAATATCAAATATTACATTTTGAAAAGTCGTTGTTTAAAAAGTATTTAGGGTTCCACGTTCATTGCCAACAAATTTGGGGGTTCAAATACCAAAATAGTTTGGGAACACTGATCTAGACTAAATTTGTAATATCAGATTATGTAAACTAGACTTCCTTTTCAATGTTTCTTCTATAGTAGATTTTCAATAATTCTGTCTGATTATATAGGCAAGACTTGGTTTTCAAAGTTGCATCTAGGATAAACTCGTCTAATCAATAATCTTGTCTAATTGGACAGACTTCAATGGTCGTCAATGTTCTATCGCGACTAGATTTTTAATAATTTAGTCTGATGTATAGACTTGACTTCCAAGTCACCAAGGTTAGATGAAACATTGGTGACTTGGAAGTCACCAATGAATAATAAGTAAGACCAGGGCTGCTTAAACTTTTTGCATTCACGACCCCATTTATGATGTGATTTTTTCGCAACTAAAATGATGAGAAGGATAAATACATGCAACAAAAGATAAATACATGCAAAAGTAAAATGGATATCAAGGGGTCAAAGTTTAAGAAGATTATTGTTATTAAAGGTCGAAATCGAAATATTATTAATCGAATAAAAATGTGATCCTGTTATTTACTACTGCGTTATCTATCAGATATTTTTGAGAAATTTTTCCGATTTTTCTCGGATATATAATAATTGTCGATACTGGAAAACATTTCGAACTTCTTTTCTACCCTACTTTTCCAAATGTTGATATTTTTAATAAAAGTTTCAATTTTATCATTCGAAGTAAACATATTACAATTTTTTCCTTTCCGAAGAGACGATTTGAGATCGTTATCGGTCATTATGAAAAAAAGTAGCAAGATCACATTTTTGTTCGATTAATGATATTTCGATTTCGTTCTTTAATAACAATAATCTTCTTAAACTGTGACCTCTTGATATCTATTTTACTTCTGCATGTAACAATAAACTTGTATAGTGGGAATCCGTAACCTTACAAGTTATAATACTAACAGCAAGGATGCTGTTAGGATTATTAATTGTAAGGTTACGGATTATCACTATTTCATGATGTGCTACATGAATAAAACAGTGCGTAAAAGTTATATAATCACAATGAGTAGTTTGAAAAAATGAAAACCAATTCTGACCTGTCATCACTTTTGCAACATCCGTGCATATTCCACAAAAATCCACATACTCTAGCAATTTTTATATTCCAATCCTCCAGTTTTTAAAAATACATTTGTATGTAAATGTATTTAGATATTTTACATTAAAATCTCGCGACCCCAAGATTTTGCTAAGAGATCCTATTTAGGGTCGCGACCCATAGTTTAAGAAGCCCTGATCTAGACAAAACACTTAATAATATAGTCTGAATTTGTAGACTAGGCTTCGCCCTCAAGGTTTCATCTACCATAAAATACTGTTCATTTACATAAATGAAAATGTTCATTAACATTTAATAGATATCTAAAGATATTATTTTAAAAAAAATTGCAAATTAAAATATTCAAAACTTGCATTTTTTTGTTTAGAAAAACGAAACTTATCCAACATATTATGAAATATTAAGAATTATCTAGATCAATACCATCTAGAAATAGGTAATATAGTTTTAGATCAAGAACTTTGAGAAAATGAATAAAAAGTCAACATTTAAATTTGAAAAGCACTAAACTTATAGTGAAATTGGTAAATAGACAAGATTAAAAGTTGCAGGGTGGAATATTCTCTTGTTTTACTAATTTTAACAGCGATTCTGTTTGGTAAATAGTAAATGGTACCGATCAGTAGCGCTTTTTGTTTTCTTAAAAAATGTAAACAAATCGGGTCGAAGCGATCGTAATCAGTGCAAATAAGTCGCGTTTGATTCGGAACGTTTTTAGTTCTAGGCGTGCGATCGTCGGCCGTGGATGAATTTTATTGAGAGCAGAAATTGTGAAAATTTATTGAAAACTGTGCTATGTGAATGTGTTTATGAATTTGTTATTGAAATTTCTGCTTTGGTGAGTAAGTTCTTACATTGATTTATTAAATAGATTTAGGAAAAATTTAATGAAAATGATGGTTGTGACCGTTAGTTACTACGTGGTAATACATACTTATTGTTAGTTTTTCTCATCCCAATGTGTGTTCGGGGATTTACATCCATATTAACACTGCGGCTATTATATACCCCACGTTATTCCTTTCAAGCAAACCTTTTGCAGTTGGGATCTTTGGTCTGTGAAGTAGTTTATTTCTTTAGATTTATTACAGATACATTTTGGAAGATCATCTGATTATTAGTTATTATATAATCAATTTCGTTTTTGACCTGTCCATTTGGGCTTTTCCAGGCCAATCTCCGCTGCGCTAGTTTCTTGAAAAAAATATTCATGCAGAATAAATGTTCGTTTCTGAGATAATCAAGCATCGTTTTACCTCTGGCGTTTCTAGATCCTAATCAGAATTTGCCTATGTCTATTGGGTCGCTATTTGTCTTTTGACCAATCTTCGTATTGAGATCGCCCACGATTATAACGAAATGTGCATTTTCAGATCGTTGTGCATTTGTAATAGCTTCATACAGTTGTTCGATCTCTTCCTCATCTACTGTGCCAGTTGGAGCATAGCATTGAATTACTTGTAGGTTATACCTTTTGTTCACTTTCAGAATAATGTAGATAACCCTATTTTAGATGGCTTGTGTTTTTACGACAAGATGTTTTAGTTTTTCAGGTACTAACGTATTAACGCCACCACCGCTACATTTTTAAATGTCGCCAATCTACACCTAAAATCTTTATGATAATTCATAAAATAAAGCATCTTATTCAAAATTAAACCATTTTTAAAACTCAAAATACTTTATTTTTTAACCCCGGTTAGATTAGGTTGCCCGCCGCGAAGCGGACAGATAAATTATGACAACATAAGCGCGGCAGCGCGAACTCTCGATCCAATATATAGCGGTTTATATATAGCCTTTTTTTATTTACCATTAGTGTTGTTCCTCCAGTAGGTATGCGACCTTATTTCGGAGTATTTTTTGGTATAACAAATATCATAGAATTCATAGAATAAAGGAGTTTTTTTGGTATAACAAGTGTCCTGATTTTAATATAGTTGACTTTTCACCTTTAAGTCTAGTTAAAGGCAAAAAGTCAACTATATTAAAATCAGGACACTTGTTATACAAAAAAAACTCCTTTATTCTATGATTTATTATTTTCCTTTTCATAGTGTCAGCTGAAGCGAGTTTATCTTTTACAGCTTGACTTATATTTATTGAAGCATTATTTATTGAAGCATCAATTGGGAGCGTTACTTGTATCTATAGCATCACTTTTAATTTGGTTCATAATTTTATTCACTTTAATGTTTGCTCTATCGCCGCGCCGCACAGTGGACTGAAATGCCGAAAAAGTGGACAAAAATATAAGGCCTCTTCCTATATATCTGAAATTTTGGGTACAGGGGTAATTTTTGTCGCGGATTACGAATATTTTGTCAAAAATTTCAGAAACAAAATGGCGCATATGACAGATGCTTCTTCGAAAGAATCATCCAATTTTTACAAAATGGTGTACATAGGAGTTTATTAAGTCATTGATTACGAATATGTTATCAGAATTTTTTTAAACATGTTCTCCGTGTTACCGCTGCTAATTTTTCGTTGAAGTGTGTGATATGAACCTTGCTAATTGAAGGGTGATCCTGAATGTTTTGATATTGTTAAATAACAGTTTATGCCAATTCAATACAACGACTGCCAACAGCGAGGAAAAACCTTTTTCTAAATACTGTATTGCCACAAAATAATGAAACGCCCAATACATCTCGGGCTAGTTTCATGTTTATTGCGTAGGTTATAATGTATAAATTCAGAATTATAACAAATTGCATGCCGAAACCTACCTATACGTATTTGGTACACTGTGAATAACCCTTAACCCTTATGTTAGTAACCGGGTACCCGAGAACCCACCGCGGTATATTTGTATGAATGTCTCAAAGAAAATTGAATATTTTATTTTAAGCTCACGAATCGTCGTTTTTTAATTCAAAAGAAAGCTAGTTGTGAGTGCATTTAATATTTTTTTTAAATAAGCTTAAACTACAGCCATCGCCCCATTAGCAACCGGGTACCCGGATACCCACAGTAGAAAGTATAGAAAATATATTGAAAATGGTTTCTATAAATGGATGCCACTAAATTTTATTAAAAAAATAAAGATATATTACATTTTTTTTTATAATTAATGACATTAAATCTAACATTTAACACATTGTACGAGATTAGTTGAGTGTTCGTCACATACTGGCCGGTGACAATTGGCACAGCTCTTACGAGTCTTTCGCCGTCTTTTTATTGGCACGGCTTTGCACACATGACAAGATCCTGTCACTTTTTTTCTTCCGGTTTCATCTTTTGGAACCAATGGGCCAGGATTTATCTCGATTGTTTCTGCTAGTGCATGACCTAAAATACTTTCAACAGCAATCTTTGTTGAGAAGTGACGCATTACTTGCGGATTCGCCGTGCGGTGTTCAATCATCGGCAATGCTAGTTCTTCACTTAGCTTCCGCATAAATTGACTACGTTCTGTCGTTTTTTTGGCAATCATTTTATTATTTTCATTATTTTTATTAATTATATATGATGCAAGTGAAGAAATGTCTAGCATGTTGAAGAACAATGCCATTGGCCATCTCGAAGATCGTTTGGTCGACCATTTGGTCCATCGTGTGAACGTCACCTTTATATCTATTATAAAAATTTATAATTTCTGGTTTTCGTTTAGCGTCATCACCAACTGATGCATCTGAATGCATTGTAGATTAACAGAATGACAACTTTATTTTTTTTAGGAACTTAAGAACACATGCTAACCTCTTCGTGAAATTCAAAAACTGTCGAATACTGCTCCCGTGTCTTATTTGCTCCCATAATAACACTAGGGATGTAAGATTTTTTTTTTACTGTGCCAACAATGGTATTATTCCACGATAATAAATGTTTAGCAACGGGTAGAGTAGTGAAGAAGTTATCCATGCAGACGTTCTACCACTAGCTTGGTACGGAGCCGCTAATTATTTCACTACTCTTTCGCCCTGATTTTTTCCCCAGGTGTTATCTGTTTTGCCAGTGTACATAATCCCTTGCAAAGGATATGCGTTTCCCGCATCACAAATCCACCAGATCTTTATACCATACTTAACTGGTTTTGATGGTATATATTGAGTGAATCCAGTACGGCCACGATATGGATAGAGCTGTTCATCATTTGTCAAGCTCGTTTTATAAACTTTTGATAACTTATTCGTAATCAGCGAGATTATGAACCCCTAGGCACAAAGTTTTGTAAAAATTGATTGAGTTTTTCTAAAAATTGGCCGTCATATTAAATCCGCCATTTTATTTTTGAACATTTTAATAACAGATTCTTAATTAGCGACATAAACAACACCTGTAACCAAAATTTCAAATATATATGTAAAGACATTCTATTTTTGTCCACCTTTTCGACAATCCAGCCCACTGTGCACCGGCGTGATTATGTTATCGGATTACTTTATCATTACGTGTTACAATTACTTACAGTTACTACACGAGAGTTATTTATATATTGTTGAGTTTGAAGATTTTGATATTATTAAATAGTAACATTTGTATCAGATTATAATTTCTGGGAAATCATTGTAAACATATCGTCAACAAAGTTGACATTATTATAACTTTATAACTAATCTTTCTATAAAAAACATTTTTTTAAAAACAACTACTTCACTGGCTAACACCACGACTGATATTGCATTACATTACATTCTTCTTCTTCTTGCAGTCCTTCTCCTACCGGAGGTTGGACACCATCATGACTATTCTTATCCTGTTCACCGCTGCTCTGAACAGTTCCGTGCTGCTACAGCTGAACCACTCGCGCAGGTTCTTCAGCCAGGATACTCTACGCCTACCAATACTCCTGGTTCCTTTAATTTTTCCCTGCATAATAAGTCTTAGAAGACTATATTTGGGGCCTCTCATGACATGGCCTAGATACTCTAGTTTCCTTTTCTTAATGGTCAGCACGACTTCGCATTCCTTTTTTACCTTTTCAAGTACCTGTTTGTTGGTGACTTTATCTTTCCAGGATATTCTAAACATTCTGCGATAACACCACATCACGAACGCTTCCAACCGTTTTAGTTCAGGTTTCTTTAGGGTCCAGGCTTCAACTCCGTATAGCAGGGTAGAGAACACATAACAGCTTAGTATTCTAATTCGTAATTCTATATTAGTGTCTCTGTTACAAATAAACTTTTTCATTTTCATAAACGCTGATCTTGCTATCTCCACCCTTCTTCGTATCTCACCTGCCTGGTCGCTTGTTTTGTCTAGCACGGTTCCAAGATATTTGTAGGAATCTACTCTTTCAATTATGGTATTGTTGATATTTAGTTGCACTTGTTGGTTATGTGCCTTAGAAACTACCATACACTTAGTTTTTGAAAGATTCATTTGAAGTCCATAAGCTTCACATTGGTGGTTTACTCTTTCGAGTATGTGTTGTAGTTCTGCTTCGCTACCTGCCAATAATACCGTATCGTCGGCATATCTGATGTTATTTATTACCTCTCCGTTTATGTTTATACCTATTGGTTCTCCTAATAAAGCTTCTTCAAATATAGCTTCACTGTATATGTTGAATAATAGCGGGGATAGGATGCAGCCTTCTCTAACTCCGCGGCGTATTTCTATTTCGTCTGTCAGTTCATTTTCGATTTTTACAACTGCACTTTGTCCCCAATATAGGTTGGTAATTATCCTGACGTCTTTCCGGTCTAAATTCTTTCTAAGTATTAGTTGTTGTAATATGTCATGCTGAACTTTATCGAAAGCCTTTTGGAAATCGATGAAGCACACAAACAGGTCTTGATTTATGTCTAGGCATCTTTGAAAAAGAATATTTATTCCGAAGAGTGCTTCTCTTGTTCCAAGCCCTTCTTTAAATCCAAATTGGCTATCACTTATGTCCTCTTCTAGTTTTCGATAAATTCTTTTATGGATGATTTTTAGAAAGATTTTTAGTGCATGGCTCATAAGTGCAATAGTCCTATAATCTGTGCACTCTCTAGCATTTGCTTTTTTAGGGATCAATACAAATGTCGATAAAAGCCATTGTTTCGGTATGATGCCTGTGTCATATATTGTGTTAAACAGGTCTAGGAGACTATCTATTAGGTGTTCATCGAATAATTTTAATATCTCAGCTGGTATTTGATCCGGCCCCGTAGCCTTTCTTGGCTTCATACTGTTGAGGGCATATTCGAGTTCATGTTTCATTATTTTAGGTTCTTCGTCTTCTACTCTTATTGGTTGGGTTTGTATACTACTTGTGTTGGTCTTTCATCATTAAAGAGTTCCCGCACGTAGGTTTCCCATCTCGTTACTTTTTCTTTCACATCTGTTATTATGCGGCCATCCGCGCTCTTGATCACATGGTTAGCTTGGAATGTTTTTCTAGCTCCTGTCATCTCTTTGATTTTTTTGTGCATATGAAAGCTGTCATAGTTTCTTTCGTGCATTTCTATTTCTTCACATTGTTTAGAGATCCACTCTGATTTTGCCTTTTTTATTTCTGTTTGAATCGTTTTATGTAAGATTTTATACTGTTTTTCATTTTGGTTCTTATGGGTCTGGCGTTCATCCATGAGCTCTATGATTTTCTCAGTCATCCAATATTTCCTTTTTGTTGCTTTCCTAGTTAGGTTTTCTTTCACTACTGCTGTCAGAACTGTTTGAGCTCTTTTCCATCTTATGTCGACATCTTGATGTAGTTCATTTTCTTTCATTTCTGTTGTTACATTTTGCTTTATCTGGTCAACTACAACTTCGTATATCTTTTTATCCTTAAGAAGTTGAATATCTATGTTGTTGTTCTGTTTCTTTATGATCTTCTTTAGTTTAACTTGTACCTTTGCTATTACAGGATTGTGATCTGAGTGGATGTCAGCTCCAGGGTAAGTACTCACTGCTTTTACGGCATTTTTATATCTATTTCTGATGAGCACATAATCTATTTGATTTCGTATGATTTTCTCCTTTGTATGGGCTGGAGATCTCCAGGTATACAGCCTTCTTTTAGGGAGCTGAAAGAGTGTGTTGGTGATTATAAAATTCTCATCTTGACAGAACTGAATCAGACGGTCACAGCGCTCGTTCCGATCCCCGAGGCCAAATTCACCAGTGCAGCCAATTACCTTTGTTTTTCCTACCTTGGCGTTAAAATCGCCGATCACTATGGTCACTTCGCAACGATTTATACTTCTTAGTACTGCATTTAGTTGTGTATAGAATTCTTCAACTTCCTCATCTTCTTTATCTGTAGTTGGTGCGTATATTTAGATCACGTTCATAATTCCAGTATTTGTCTTTAATTGTATCATTACTACTCTATCTGAATAGGGAGTAAAGTTTGTAACTGACCTGCTTAACTTTTTGTTTAGGATTATTCCTACTCCGTACTGATGTTTTGGGTCATTGTTTCCTGAGTAGTATAGCATTCCATTATCTGAATTTATCGAGCCTATTCCTGCCCATCTTACATCGCTTACCCCAAGTAAGTCCACTTTTAGTCTTTCCATCTCAAGTACTATGTTGTCTAATCTTCCTGGCGAGTATAGACTTCTTGCATTCCATGTGCCTACTCTTAACGTGTCTGATCTCAATGACACTCTTTTTTTCACGACCTCATTCAAAACCGCCTCCCCCGGAGATCCGATTGGGAGACTTTTTACTCCGGAATAATTTGCTGTGAATTTCATCGTCATAATGGTGATTCTAGAGATATCCACGAGGATCTTTAATGCAATAGTTTCTCCTTGCTTTTTGCATTCTTATGCCGTTGACCGCTTCAGTAGTTCTTCCGCCTTCAGAATTGGTTTCTCAACTCTTGGACAAAAGAGTGCCCTAACATTTTCTAGCTCTTCCACCCATAGCTGTTGGCTAGTTAATGCTTGCTACTTATCCCGGTAGCACTTCGGTCCGCCGTTCTGGGGCTGTTGTGAGAATACATTTCCTTTATTCTCGTTGGAATGGTTATACCGCCATGACTCGGTCGCCAGAGCCTCGTTCGTTATCTAGCAGCGGGCACCGCGTGCAGGAGAGGTTGACATTTGGGTCGGACTTACTTGGTGATTATTGCCGTCACCCCTTACCCACCTTACCCACATTACATTAAGAAAGCTTTTGGGTTCTATATAACCCTGTAATTTTCCCAAAAAAAAAACAATATCCTGATCAAATACAAAAGATAATTATCAATTAATTAATGAACATCCATATACGCGTTTCTTTCTTTTGGCTTCATCATTATGAATATGGCTTTATCATTATCAACAAATTAAAATTAGAAAAAAAATGAAATACGACTTTCTAGTACACTCTAACCTAGTCTGTGACTTACAGGTAACTGGTATTATAGTCGAAACAGGTATAGATTTTTTTGGAAAAACTGTTGAGATGAATGTTAGATGAAAGATGTTTGGGAAAATTACAGGGTTATATAGAACCCAAAAACTTTCCTAATGTAATTCAATGCCAGTCGTGGTGTTTGCCAGTGAAGTAGTGGTTTTCAAGAAATGTTTTTTTATAGAAAGATTAGTTACACTAATAATGTCAACTTTGTTGACTATATGTATACAATGATTTCCTAGAAATAATATTCTTTGAAGGAAAGATACAAATGTTACTATCTACACGAGATTTTTTTGAAGTTTTTGCAATTCCAATGAACAGTAGTTTCCCACTGTTTATCTTTCACATAAATATAGCCATCAACAATAAGTTTAATTTACGTTTCGTACTTTCCACGAATTTTTAGGCAATTTTAAAATATTTAGATTATAAAAAATTCCATTCGAAGAAGTTACCATTCGAACATCTGAACAAATTCTTTCGAACAAATTACATTTGAACAATTTTCCTGGCACCAGCTGTAACTATTCCACTTTGTTTCTGCAAATTTTCAACGTGTAAAATCGAGCTAATTAGCCCATTTTGCTTTTATACCTAATTTGTTATAGCGATTTTTAAACCCAATTTAGCATAACCCAATTTAGAAAACCCGTATTAGCATAAAATTGTGCGCCTACATTATTCTGTTCACACGCCTCTGGTGGTATACCCAACACAATTTTCGTTTTCGGTTTCAACTCAATTGGTTTTTGTCAACTATCCGACGATCCGATGATTCTGGACGATGAATTTAAGTTATAGGAATATGAATAATAATAATAAATATCTTTATTGTACAAAGTATAACTGGCTAATGACCGGGGGTCTTTCTGCCAGGATTAATATAACATAATAGATAATAAAATTTAAAGATTGAGCTGTAGGCACTAGGTGAAACATTATTAAAATAATAATAAATAATAAACACTAGGTATAAGTTTCACAAATATATTTATTTAATTCTTTATCGATTTCGGCTTTTTAGGCCTTCTTCAGAAGATTATGTAGAATACATCATGTGTCCTTTGCTTCTTGACGGCCATTGAGCCTTCCGCTCAGCTGTTCCGTCGTCTTGTTGTTTGTTTCGGTTTTTTTTTTGTCGGTTTGCTTGTTTGTTTGTCGGTTTGTGATGTACAATACATGTGTCCTTTGCTTTTCGACGATCATTGAGCCTTCCGCTCAGCTGTTCCGTCGCCTTGTTGTTTGTCCCTGTTTTTTTTTTGTGTCGGTTTGTTTGTTTGTTTGTTTGTCGGTTTACTTGTTTGTCTTTCGTTGGGTTTGTGTTTCGTTGGCTTTACTTGATTACAGTTGGGTCCTGTTGTCTCGGTGTGGTTCTCGGTTTTCTTCGTTGCTTCTTCTGTGTTTCATCTTCTGTGGTTGTTCTCCAGTGGCCTGTGGTCCTGATGAGCTTGGTCTTGTCGTTGATGGTGATGGTTTCCTCTTCTTCTTGGTTCGGTTTACGCTTGGGGTGGCTTCGGTGGCGCTGTGTGTGTCCATCTGTGTGGTTCTTCTCCGTGGGGCGGCTACAGTTGCTCTTTTGGAGGCGGCTTCGTTTGTCTTCTCGGGGGTGGCTTCAGTTATCTTTTCGGGGGCGGCTTCAGTTATCTTTTCGGCGGCGGCTTCGGTTTTCTTTTCGGCGGCGGATTCGGTTTTCTTTTCGGTGGCGGCTTCGTTTGTTGTTTTCTCGGGGGCGGCATCAGTTGTCTTCTTTGGGGCGGCTTCGGTAGTCTTTTCGGCGGTGGCTTCGGTCGTCTTCTTGGGGGCGGCTTCGTTTGTTTTTTTGGGCGGCGGCTTCGTTAGTCTTCACGGGGACGGCATTAGTTGTCTTCTCGGGGACGGCATCAGTTGTCTTCTTGGGGGCGGCTTCGGTTGTCTTTTCGGCATCGGCTTCAGTTTTCTTTTCAGGGGCGGCTTCGTTTGTTTTTTCGGCGGCGGCTTCGTTAGTCTTCTCGGGGGCGGCTTCGTTTGTCTTCTCGGGGACGGCATCGGTTGTCTTTTCGTTGGCGGTTTGTTTCTTCAACAGCAGTTGCGTTATATAGTTCATCATTTGGACGAGGTCGTTGTCGTCTACAGTGTCCAAGTAGTCGGGGTCGAAGTACTTTGCCGCGAGGGCTTCGTTGGGTGTTGTCGGAATGAACATTTGTTCGTTTTGTGACAGCGGAGGAGCGAGTGTCGTTGAACGAATACACAATACATCATCATGTGTCCTTTGCTTTTTGACGGTCGTGAGCCTTCCGCTCAGCTGTTCCGTCGTCTTGTTGTTTGTTTCTGTGTTTTTTTTTTGTGTCGGTTTGCTTGTTTGTTTGTCGGTTTGTTTGTTCTTCTGTTTCTCTCATAAACGGTTTTCTTTTCTTTTCTTTCTTTTTTTTTTGGTTCTGTTTTTTTTTGGTTCTGTTTTTTTGTTTTTTTTTTCCTTCTTCTTCTTCTTCTCGTTGTTGGTCCTTGGTTTGTCCTGGTGTTGGTTCCTGGTTCGCCCTCCTGGCGGTTCCTGGTTCGTCCTTCGTTCTCGTGGTGGTTCCTTGCTCGTCCTCGTGGTGGGTGCTGTGTCTCTCTGGTTTGTTCGTGTTGTTCCTGCCTGTTTTTGTTCCTGGGTGCTCCGCTGGGTTCGGGGATGTGGGCTTTCCTGTGAAAAAGAAAGATCAGTGATTACCTATGTTGTTGAGGTTTTGGATGTTTCCATTTGACGTTGATGTTGTAGTTTGCTGCGTTGTTGATTGTTGGGTTGTCATGCGTTTTCATGCGTTCGAAACTTTTCGTTGCGAGTTTTTCTATGTGTTGCTTGATTGTCTCCATGTTTAGATCGCTGTGCAGCTGCTCATTGGTCATGTACCATGGCGAATCTGTTATTTCTCTCAGAGTTTTGTTCTGGATGATTTGGAGTTTGTAGATTTTCCATTCTTTGGATTGTATCCAGCACGTCGATGAGTACGTCATTGTCGGCCGTATTATGGACTTGTAGATTTGTAGTTTTTTCCTTATGTTCAGCTTGCTTTTCCTGTTTAAAAGCGGGTAGAGGTAGCCTTTAATTTGTTTTGCTTTTTTCGCTGTCTGATCGATGTGTTCTGAAAATGTAAGAGCTTTGTCTAGGATTACGCCTAGATATTTGATTCGGTTTTCCCATTTTATGTCTGTGTTGTTGATTCTCAAGCAGCTACTGGGTTCGTGCTTAATTTTTTTCTTCGTGAAGATAATTGCCTGTGTTTTTTCTGCGTTTAGTTTGATCCTCCAGGTGTTACACCAGTCGTTAATCCTGTCCAGGTGATTTTGGAGCCGTTTTGTTATGGCCTCGGTCGAGTATCCTCTTGTGAAAATTGCTGTGTCGTCTGCGTATAGTGCAATTTCTGTGTCGTTTAGTTTTGGGATGTCTGCGGTGTAGATGCTGTAAAGAAGGGGGCCCAGGACAGATCCTTGTGGGGCACCGGCTGTCATTGTCTGAGTTGTGGAGATGCTGTCGTTTATTTTGACTTGGAATGTTCTGTTACAGATAAAGGACGTCACTAGTAATACACAATACAAAGATGTTACATGTTTATATACACTTTTTTATCATCTGTGAGGGAGAAGGGATTATTAAGAAGGAATAAGAGATAGGAAATTCCTAATTAAGATTTTGCAGACGTTGCAATGGATTAAATCTACCTGGTCGTTTAGGATGTTTGCGCCTTTCATAATCGCTTTTTGAATTTCATAAGATTCTAGGAAATCCATTTTCTAAAAGGCCAAAAATGCCGAAATCGATAAAGAGTTAAATAAACACATTTGTGAAACTTATACCTAGTGTTTATTATTTATTATTATTTTAATAATGTTTCACCTAGTGCCTACAGCTGAATCTTTAAATTTTATTAATAATGCCTGTGAAGCTAAATTAGCTGTATTATACCGTAGACTTCTTTTGAAGTTAAAATACACGAACAATCATCTATGGTTCAAATCACAGTGTAAAAAATGTTGTGTCGTTCCAAATCATATACATATTAAGTGCAATAATAAATCCAAACCAGCATTAAAAGCAGTGAATAACATGAAACAACAATGGTTAATCAACGAAGCTAAAGAACTATACAATAAGAGATATAACTTACAACTGCATCTCTACCTAATACATATGAAAATCACCCAGTTCATGAACACTATTTCATTTGATCAATTTGACCTCCAGACACGCATCGAAATAGAAATACTGGGAAACCTACAATACCGGAAACAGAAGAGAAAACTTACAAGATTGATCCAAAACAACAGGAAACTGGAGGATAATAAGAAAAGTCTTTAATCTACCGAGTACCAAATTCACCGTTTCCATCCAAGAGTGATCAACTTAACCTCAACTACATTCACTGAGAAAAAGAATCAATTTCTCCAGCAAGGACTGTCCTTCTCTCCAAGTATGGTAAAAAAAGAAAAAGACTTTGTCAACTTAATTGCAGACGTTGAAGTAGCTATTAAATCAATACATAATAAACCATTAGGTCTTGCCAAAACAGTTAAATCGGTTATAAACCAATCAAAACATAAACACCAAAAAAAATAACTCTAAATTCCTAATTAACTCTCTGAAAAACAAAATTAAAAATGAGGGCCTAATATTTACTAAATGTGATAAAGGTAACTCGATTACCATCTTAAATAAATCAGATTACATCAAGAAAGTTGAAGAATTTATAGCCAATAGTGACATAGTAGAACTGAAGAAAGATAAAACCCAAAAATACCAACAAAACCTCAAAAACGCCATTAAAAAACATAGAATTAACCTTAAATATGTATCTATGAACCCTAGCGCCCCCATTCTCTATGGCCTTCCAAAAATACACAAACCTAATATTCCTATCAGACCGGTAGTATCTTATGTTCAAGCACCATCCTACAAATTATGTAAATTATTAAAGAATATCATACCGGAAACCATAGATTTCAAATCTTCCAAAAGTATAAAAAAGTCGCAAGGCCTAATAAACAAAACAAAACATATTACGGTTCCTAGCAATGCCAACTTAATCTCTTTCGATGTTACTAGTCTATTTACCTCAATCCCAATCGACGAACTAAAAAAGATCATAAAAGACCATTTAACTAGTAAGAATACCAACATAGTTTTACAATCAGAAAATCTTACGCTACTAGAAACTTGCTTAGAACAAAATTATTTTAAATTCAACAACCGTTTCTACAAACAGAACGAGGGTTTGCCTATGGGATCGCCTTTAAGCCCGTTACTGGCGGAAATATTTATGAATAATCTGGAAGAAAATTTCTGAAATTTGGATAATAACTTAATCAAACTTTCAAATTTTGGTACAGATATATAGATAACATTATCTGTTTATTCACAGAGTCAAATAGACAACTAGAGCACTTGCTACAGCTACTCAACAATATAAACTCGTCTATCCAATTCACAATAGAAAAAGAAGTAAATCAACAAATTTTCTTGACTTAACAATAATAACTAACAAAACTACTTCGTCGTTAGAATTTAAAATATTTCGAAAACCGACTTACTCAGATGCTGTAATTCCTGCACATTCCAACCATCCTGAAAACATAAAAATGGCTGCCTTTCACAGCCATAATATTCACAGACTATTAAATACCCCACTATCCAAAGCAAATTATAATCTAGAATTAAAAACCATTAAATAAATTGCCGCAAATAATGGTTATGATCCTGGTATCATAAACATCTTAAACAAAATTTTCAAAAAATCAGAAAACGAAGAAATTATACAATATCGTAGATTAAGCTACATAGGTAACAGCAGACGAAGAATAAGTTATGATCTAAATCAATGCAATAAAACTTCAGCATTTTATAAACATTACACAACTAAAAACATATTAGTTAATAATAAACTAAATTCTATAGACCAAAATGAACGAAGTAGAATTTACCGAATAAAATGTAACGATTGCAATGCATCATATATAGGTCAAACAGGCAGGACATTTAATATTAGGTTTAATGTCCACATGAGATCCTACAAAAATAAAAAATCAGATTCAAATCTAGCCAAACATTTGAATGAGTCTAATCATACCTGCTATAAAGAAAATCTACAAATTTTACGTATCGTAGATAAAGGCCCGAAAATGGATTTCCTAGAATCTTCTGAAATTCAAAAAGCGATTATGAAACGCGCAAACATCCTAAACGACCAGGTAGATTTAATCCATCCCAACGTCTGTAAAATCTTAATTAGGAATTTCCTAAAATAATCCCTTCTCCCTCACAGATGATAAAAAAGTGTATATAAACATGTAACATCTTTGTATTGTACATAATCTTCTGAGGAAGGCCTAAAAAGCCGAAATCGATAAAGAGTTAAATAAATACATTTGTGAAACTTATACCTAGTGTTTATTATTTATTATTATTTTAATAGATAATACATATGTAAAAAAAAATCAAAAGGTTGTTAAATTGTTTAGTCTGTAGTCGTCCATTAGTGCTTCGTAAAGTGTTTTATCTACGACCACTATTGTAAATGCCCATTATTGTACAGTTCGTGGACTATGTAAATACATCATAACACACACGTATGTAACAATCCGGGATTAATGATAAGTTATAATTGATAACACCACGTGCGTTAGGTTTACGGTTCGTTGATTGGTTGAGAGCTGCTATTACGTGCTCATACTTTCAGCGCCCCCCGTGCCACAATTCAAACTAACGGATATTGACATTGCGTACATTAGGTTGCCTATAGTTTAACCCAAATAAGTACTAAATAATAAGGTATGTCATTAAGAATGTATTTCTTTTCTTTTATTTCAAGTTAAATATTATCAAGTAACAGTTATGTATGAAAATACAACTGTTTGTTTATTATAATATTAAATAATGATAATTAAATAGACATAACCTAATAAGAAATAAATTTGTTACATTAAACATATTTTTCTTATTAAACAGAAACAAATTAGTGTGGTCGTAGATAAAGTATAGTACATAATTCGAGTTGTAAGGCAATTACATACTCGCGGAATTACGCACTCCCCGCTACGCGAGTCGTGCCTAACTTTTCCGCTCGTACGTAATATGCTTCTTACAACTCTCGTTACGTAATATACTAATATATTATCATTCGATGTTATTATTATTATTAGTTATAGTATTGTCTGTAAATGGACTGCCATCGCCGGGCATGTGTTAGAGTGAGGAATGCAGCGAATCCTGGAAAATAATATATTTTTAAATAAAATATTTAAAAAGTAAAATAAAATAATATATTTTTGTTGAACTTCAACAAATTTTCTTTCATTCTCTTGATATCTGTCTGTTCATGGTGAGGGTGTGTGTGGATTACGATTTCACTGTGCGGAATTTATATCGCGAATCAATTTTACCGGATATTAATACACTGGTAAAATTTCCTGCCTTTTATCTGCTTTTGACGCTTGATTTTTGTTCATATAACAGAAATATACATTTTTTTCCAGCGCATATTGCCTTTTAACGCTTTGTTTTATGTACAAACACACAGACAGATATAGAGTGAGAGAGATGACTAGAAAAAATGCAGCAAAAAAAAAATACGGTATTAATTTTTTTTTTTCCCGTCCATCGGTTCTCAAACATTTTTAATTAAAAAATATTTTCACTGAATGATAAACTCCTACCAGCTTAATCGTTTTTATGAATTAATATACTCTTCTTATTACACATACAATTTACTTTAAACCTTTTTATGTTATTTTTACGTACTAAAAGCAGCCTCATGAGCAAAAAAAAAACTTTATACTGAATTCCTACAAATGCGAAATTAAAATGTTGTTTGTTCAGATTTAACTTTAGCAGACGTTTTCAAATAGTTTAGACAGACAAAATGGTTTAAAAAGAGAAAACAGCTGATATCGAATAAATGTTGTTAATTATTAGTAAGTAAATACAAATTTATAAAATATATCTGGCAACGTTTCTTATCATAGCTTATTTTTGGTTGATCAAATCTTATTAAGCGCAATTACTTGAATAGTAAATCAAATCCACAAACGTTTCTAATAGTAATAAACAATTTTTTTTTACTTTACTGCTTTCAAATTTTACTGAATAACCTCTTCATTTTATTTTCATATCTGTTAGACTATAACAGACTATGGAATATTGTTTATTTGAACCTTTAAGTTCTCTATGTTAACCCTTACGCTCGGTTACCTCGCTGCCCACCTCGTCATATTGACTAACTTGAATAATAATTGAAATATTGACTTGGGTCTTCAAGTCCCCACTATGTAAACATTTCTTCTTCTTTTTCTTTCGAATAGGCCTACTTTGGACCACGCTTGTTCAACTGTTGGGCTTTGACCTTTGCCCAGTATTGTCGCACCTTCTGCCGGTGTAACCCCTTTCTCTCTTTTGTCCAGGGGGTACCTTTCCTTCGAGGTTTTTCTTGAAATCCACGACTCCATTGACTTCCTTTAGGGTGCGTCTCACAGGCTGTCTGTTTTTGAGATCGGGTATTCCCAGTTCTTTAATATCATTCTCCTTTTCGGTCTCTGTCAACCAAGTGGTATGAAGCTTCTTGTTTTGCCAGAAGGTGAACAGACGGTTGGTTAGTCGGTTAGGAGGCAATCTTGCAACGTGGCCATAGGAAGCTACCCTTATTTTCCTTACACAGTTAGAGAACATCTCAATATGTTAGTAGAGCTCAAAGTTATGCCGCCTTCGGAATTCCCCATCTTCCTTTACCGGGCCTAGGATCTTCCTGAGGATTCTCCTCTCTTTGATTTCCAATTTTTCTACAAAACCCCTTCGGTTCAAGGAAGGACACTCCATGGCATACAGGGCTTCTGGTCACAAGACTGATGTGTAGTGCTTAAGTTTCAGGTTGCGTGACAGGCATTTCTTGTTGTAAGTGTTCTTAGTCAGCCGATAGGCTAGTTCCAACTTGTTGACTCTCTTGGCTACTCAATCTTGACTCTCAATTCAGTTGACTCTCAATCTACAACAAATGATGCTCTTTCTGATAAGTTGGGTTCAATCCATACGCCGAGATACTTAAATTTCTCAGTCCTCTTGATGTTTCCCTGTTCTAGTAACATCTCTCTGTTTGCTTCTCTGATGTTGGTGAAGAATTTTGTTTTCTCCAGCGACACTTGAAGACCCACTTTGGCACCCTGTTTTCTGAGGCAGTTTACCTGCATTGTTGCCATATCAAGAGAATCAGAAAACAGTGCTATGTCTTCTGCAAAGGCCAGGCAATTTACAACCAGTCCATCATTCTTACGTCCCAGGTAGATACCACTCTTAGCACCCAAATTGTTCAGTCCCTTGCGCCATTCTCTCATAACCTTTTCAAGGACACAGTTGAAGAGAAGTGGGGAAAGTCCATCTTCTTGTCGCACTCCAGTTTTTATTTCGAAGCTTTCTGAAATCTCGCCTCTAAATTTAAACTTGGAACCTTGGGTGTTGGTCAAAGTTTCTAGGATGAGTCTGCGGGTTTTGTTGTCTAGTACTAGTTCCTGGAGTACTTTGTTAAGCGTTTCTCTATCAATGGAATCGAAGGCCTTAAATCAACAAAGGTGACGACCACCTTGCGGTTTCTTATTTTGGAGTATGCAAGTACAGTTTTTAGATTGAGGATCTGTTCAACACAGGATCGGGTCTTCCTGAAGCCCCCATGTTATTTTCCAGTTGACTATCCAACTGATTTTATGCTCTTGTTTGTAACGCCTTCGAGAGAATCTTGTATGTTACCGGGACGAGAGAAATTCCACGGTAGTTGTTTATATCAGAAAATTCTCCCTTTTTGTGAAGCGGATGGATCATAGCAGATTTCCAATCGGGTAGTAATTTCTCTGTTTCCCAGATATTATGTCGGATCTCGGTAAGCTTGCGCACGGCATTGTTTCCAGCACTTTTCTACCGTTCAGCAACGATATAGTCCTCCCCAGCTGCCTTATTATTCTTAAGAAGTTGATTGATATGGCCAACTTCTTCCAATGAAGGGGGAAGCGAGTCCGGGTTTGGTGTGGTTTTTTTATTGTCGCTGGGTCTTCGTTGGGTGGGTCAAAGTTGAGTAGATTTTTGTACTGAGCTAAAAGGAAGCAGTTGTCCTTGTCGTTATAAGCCAGTTTGCCTTGTGAGTCTCTGAAGTGGAGGCTTGGCGGAGCGTATTTTCTGAGTGCCTGCTTAAAGGTTCCAAAGAAATCTTTGGAATTATTCTTAGCAAAGCTCTCTTCGATTTGGGTTAGTTGGTTTTGTGTGAAGGTTCGTTTGGTTCCTCGAATTATCTTGGCTGTAACCTTTCTTTGTTCTTAAAATTTATGGCAATTTTCCTTGTTCTTTTTAGAATTCCATTGTACCCAGGCAATCTGTCTTTGGGCTATTGCATTGTCAAAGTCTTCAGTCCACCACGGATGCTTCCTTCTTCTAACGAAAGGGGCGTGTTCATTGGCCGCCTTGACAAGAGTGTCCTTCAGTTGGTCCCAGTTGTTTAGGTCTGTGTTGTTCAGTCTCTGACTTACTTCTTGGCTGTTCTTGAGTCGCTCGACGTCAAATCTTACCATTTTAGAGGTTCTGTGTAATCTAGTGTTTCTAGGCTGGAGTGTTATTTTGATCTTTGAGAAGTAGTGGTCTGAGTCCAGATTGGGGCTTCTTAGTACTTTCACGTTTTGTATTTCCTTTTGAGATTTTTGCGAAATGGCTACATGATCTATTTGGAATTCGCCCAGGTGGGTATTAGGTGAAATCCAAGTCTTCTGCTTCCTTGGCAAGTGTTTGAAGGCTGTAGACTTCATGATCAACCCAAAAGTCCTACACAGATCCACCAATCGTTCTCCGTTGCGATTTTTTGTTTTTGTTTTGTTGTTGTTTCTGTATTTTTTCTCTTCCCAATTGAGCATTGAAGTCACCAAGCAGTATAATGGTGTGCCTGTCTGGAAGTTTAGAGATAATATCTTCTAAGTCTTCCCAGAATTTATCAGTTCTGCCTGAATTGCGTCTGTTTTCCTGGTTGATTGGGGCATGTACATTGACTATACTGTAGCCCTTGTTTGCGCATTTGAGAACGAGGATGCATACACGACTACTCGGGGAGGTAAAGTCGGTGACTGAATCCAGTATCCTGTGACTGATTATAAATCCTGTACCTAAGTCGGGTACGTTCTTCATTACCCGCTGATCCACTTTTCCTTTGAGGATTCTGTAGCCTTGGGACTCGAAGGCATGTTCGTCCGTAAATCTGGTTTCCTGTACTGCTGTCGGTATTAAGTTGTGTCGTATTAGTGAATCAGTCAAATGTTTCAGTTTACCCACTTTTAGCAGTGAGTTGGCATTAAATGTTGCGAAGAAACTTTGCCGTCTTTGTCCGAGTTTACGTCCGGTGATTTCAGGATGCTCCGACTCATCATTAATGCATGTTGGTGCGGACTCCCCAGAATCCGAAAGTCCGCTAACGTCCCCATAGGTGACGGTTTTGGATTAGTTATCACCTGGGATAGTGCATTTAGCGAAATTTTCCTCCATGATCAAGGTACCCACTGTCCAAGATACTACCCAAGTTGTTAGCTTGCGAGGCTTATTATTCAGGGTTGTCACCCGAACTTTTCCAACTTTTCATAATTCATAATTAAATTTAAATTATTTTAAAACCGATTTCTTATTATTATTTTTTGTTGCGAAAAGCTGTGCTCTGATCTTGCATTGATCTTGCTCTATTCTTGTTCTGATCTCGCTCCAGTCTTGATCTGATCTTGCTCTAATCTTATTCTGATCTTACTTTGATTTTGCTCTAATCTTGTTCTGATTTTATCTAATTCTCATATTGTTCTTTCAGGATGAGAACGGGATGATAATCGAACGTTTCCACTCGCGGCCTGAGGTGTCCTCCACGACGTCGCTGCCTCACCCTCGCTTCCCTCGCAACTCCTCCCTGTCGTCCAACCTCACGCACCTGATCCTCGCGCACAACAACGGCGTCTTGCTGACCGACAAGCTCCGCCGGCGGAAGCGGCGCAAGTCCACGTCGCAGCGGGTCAAGTTGCGGAGGCGAGTGGACGCGTTCGGCGACTCCCTCCAGCACACCAACCGGGTGCTGAACGAGGCGTACGGGTACAAGACGCGGTACGTGGCGGCCCACGCACCTATCATGATCGACAGGGAGGTAATGAGGGGATGCAGCGGGTTTTTCGCGGGCAGGTGGAGGCGACGTCGCGGAGCAGGGTGCGGTGCGGAGCCGATTTGCAGTTCGCTTTCGTGTACTACTATCATCTGATGCAGGAGACCACGGTGATGAGTGTAGGGGAGATCTTCGACGTTTTCGACACTGACCGATCAGGGTAAGAAATATTCAATGATAGGATTGGGGCTACTAGATAGTAATAGTAGACTGGATAAGATTATTTTAAGACTAATGTCAAACTTGTCAGAAACACTGTCAGACTATTGTCAAACTGTAGGACTAATGTCAAACTTGTCAGAAACACTGTCAGACTATTGTCAAACTGTAGGACTAATGTCAAACTTGTCAGAAACACTGTCAGACTATTGTCAAACTGTAGGACTAATGTCAAACTTGTCAGAAACACTGTCAGACTATTGTCAAACTGTAGGACTAATGTCAAACTTGTCAGAAACACTGTCAGACTATTGTCAAACTGTAGTACTAATGTCAAACTTGTCAGAAACACTGTCAGACTATTGTCAAACTGTAGGACTAATGTCAAACTTGTTAGAAACACTGTCAGACTATTGTCAAACTGTAGGACTAATGTCAAACTTGTCAGAAACACTGTCAGACTAATGTAAAACTTGTTAGAAACACTGTCAGGCTGTTGTCAAACTTGTCAGACTATTATCAAGCTTGTCGGTAACACTTTAAGACTAATGTTGAAAATTCGCCGAGAATTTACTGAATATTTCATGTCGTTATCAAAGTAATTGAGTTTATTCACTGTCAAACTTGTAGAAAACACTGTCAGACTATTGTCAAACTTGTAAGAAACACTGTCAGACTATTGTCAAACATGAAAGAAACACTGTCAGACTATTGTCAAACTTGTAAGAAACACTGTCAGACTATAGTCAAACATGAAAGAAACACTGTCAGACTATTGTCAAAATTGTAAGAAACACTGTCAGACTATAGTCAAACTTGTAAAAAACACTGTCAGACTATTGTCAAACTTGTAAGAAACACTGTCAGACTATTGTCAAACTTGTAAGAAACACTGTCAGACTATAGTCAAACATGAAAGAAACACTGTCAGACTATTGTCAAAATTCTAAGAAACACTGTCAGACTATAGTCAAACTTGTAAAAAACACTGTCAGACTATTGTCAAACTTGTAAGAAACACTGTTAGACTATTGTCAAACTTGTAAGAAACACTGTCAGACTATTGTCAAACTTGTAAGAAACACTGTCAGACTATTGTCAAACTGTAAGACTAATGTCAAACTTGTCAGAAACAATGTCAGACTTTTGTCAAACTGTAGGACTAATGTCAAACTTGTCAGAAACACAGTCAGACTAATGTAAAACTTGTTAGAAACAAGGTGACAACATGATTTTTGCCTTGAAGCTTAGGATTAAGTTGATTAAGTTGATCGATTAATCCATTGTTCATCTTTTAATTCAGCCCATTCATAATTTAGTACTTACGTATTAACGTCAACGCAGCAGAAGTTGCATGCGCATTGTAGTGGAAAGACAAACGCGTTGTAAAAAATAATTTAAATATATTTTGTGACGCGTTATATAATTAGAAAGTGTCATATTTTTTCTTATTTCTGATCGAGTGGTCGCGCTACTGCGTGGTCTGAATTTATCTGCCCTAATATATCCTAATCTTACCCTTATTTTGTAAGGAGTAATTCTTTCAGTGCCAAACTGTCTATCCTGTAACATGTAAACTGTGTCTAAACTGTATGTTTTAAGTTAGTTCAATTTGAGGGAAGCAGAATTCCATTTTGTTCAAAGCTCACTGACCAGGGCGGAAGTTTTGCTGACGTGACCGGTGCGTTATCGTGGCGGACCAATTATGACCGACTTATGTACATGTTCAGATCAACAGGCGCGATTTCCGTCATAGCCGCGGTAGTGCAGCGTTGCATGACAAGAAAACTGCATGCGCGATTAGTTTCGCTGCCGTTGAGTTATGAAATGGCGATTACAGAGAAGTACATTCGGATTCGGATCGTACACTAGGAAATTTTGTTTTCTTTGCATTTAGTATTAAGGAATGTGCCCTTGACAATTGTGAAATATTTTATAGGTCCTTGTTAATTTCAACCAATTTCTAATTATCTGGCGTGAATTTGTATATGACTTGTGTATCATCGGTATACTGTTCTATATATTCTATATATTGGTATACTGTTCTATAATCGGTATAATATTCTATACCTTCGACGTGATCTCAATAACAGAAATACAATAATAAAATCGGTTTCCAAGTACTAGCTTTTGTTGAAATTGCAATATTTTAACTAAAACTTCTATAAATTTTCTGGTTTACTTAACCAAACATTTATATGGCGAGGAAAGTTTTAAATGTTATTTAAATTAGTCGAACTTAATAAATAGACCACCAAGGATAAACCATTTAAAAGTAGCTGTTGTTGAATTGAAAGCTATTTATGCCTCGGGGAATTTTATGTGGAGACTATTAATCCCGACGAGATTCAGAAAAAAATTACCTTATCGAAATTATGTATTAAAAGTTTTTCGTGTCGCGTTCATTCAGTTATCTACATAATAGGTTGCTTTCGGAATTATTACCACAACGGCTGAGAGTAAAAAACAACGAGCCGAGTGTAAATAATGCGAACACAAACCGGTCGGCCAAATTTGCATCAGAAATTTGCTTACCCGCACTGCATATTACGATATCCGAATGATGATGAAGTTTGCATACGAAACACCTCGCTATTTCTATGTATCATGCATATACAATATCATAAACAAATTTCTAAATGGCCATTCCACAAACCGGGATGTAATTTATGGGGTAAGTAAAAAACAAAGTAATTGTAATACAGCACTTTGTTTGCTTGTTTGCAAAAGTTATGGCCTGTAGTCATATAAAATTTCAATAAAAGTGGTAAATGGTATTCAGTATCTATCAACTACCTATATAAAATAACGTATAGAGACATATCGCGTCGCAATTGTAAGCACCTTTGGAAACAAGTACTTACATCAGAAGATGTCTAAGGATAGGCTGTGTATCTGTACTATCTGATGGTTAATAAGTCTGGACTAACTGAGAGTACAGAATGTGAATACGAAGAGGTGTGGATCGCCCACGCGGCCTCAGGCCCTCCGAACTAAATCACCCGCGTGCAGATAAGATACGACGGTATACACGGTACTGCACTCGCGGGCCCACACTCATATTTCTATTTTACAAGCACAAAACGACGAGAATATTGTATATAGCCGCTGTTCGATTCCGAATATACACACGGACTCGCCACACTTTTATACCTCGCCACAAACACCAACAGATTTAAAAATAAACCGTATTTTACAGATTGTGTATTTGCGAAAACGTCCACATATCTAAAATTTATCTGCTATAAGTAATCTTCCTTGTTTTCGGATTGAAATACGATTTTTCTTCGACGGATTTACATACCAGTCGCAGAATGTTTGGTTAGGTTAGCTAAGGCAGGCTACATATACATTTAAAACAAGGAAATACAGCGAGAAATAAATATTTGAATAAATATTTTAAAAACTTTAAAGTTTGATAGCGATGTTATATATGAGTGTTAATAATAACGCCATTTCAAAATAGAATTAAATAATTACGTAAAGAGCTTTTATTGCATAATTAAAATACATCATCGATTGATAGAGAAGCTTTGAATATTTTTCTAAATATTTAATAGTTAAACGACCAACACTAATTAAGCGTTTCGCATAAATTTATAACGGCGAAGCTTTTAATAAAAATCCCGTTCTCATTATTTAGTCAGATTACGAATTCATTAATAAAAATATTTCACCATTTTGATAAATCGATACACTCGCGAAGGAGAGTTATGAAACATCCTTTGACCCTAATCGCAATTCCTCTCGTTAAAATCATTAACCTGGAAAACGGATGCCTTAAAAAGCCATTAAATATATTATATATAGTACATATAAAAAGAACTTTTCATAGTTAATTTTATTTGGAAAACTTTTTTGCGTGACGTGGAGGAGCTTCAAAATGCTGCTTAATTGTTATAATTAATTGCATTCGGAGAAAAAAGTTTTCGGTGCGTAATTGATGGAGTTGTCTAACTTTCTTTCGTATAACAAATATCCTCTTTTCAAATTATATAATAATATTAGATATAATATTTTTAGCAATACAATTTAATGACCTATTAAGAACCATGGCTTCAAAATACTTGATTATCATACAATTTCCAGCCAGAAACAAATTAAACATGACAGAAAGGATTACAGAGTTTTAGAAATTAAAAACTAGAACAGACATGTAGAATTAGATGTAGTAGAGAAACTAGATAACTCAAAAGGCCTAATGAAGCCGCAATCTTGTTTTAAGTTTTCTATAAAGGCCTTACACAAATATTTTTGATTTTATTTAATATAATGGCATATTTCCACAAGTGACAATATAAAAACAATATCATAAAAACATATAAACATAAAAATAGCACTATGAAAAGGAAAATAATTATTTCCAAATTTTAGTACGAAAATTCAAATACAGGGTGCGCCATGGGAAACGAATGGAAAAACCATGGAAAACGCCATGGATTTTTGGGATATTTAGTGCTCAACTTATTACACGACAAAGACCAGTAGGGAAAAGGACACGGGGCAGGCCAAAGACAAGATACCTGGACCAAGTGTAGGAGAATCTAATAGCAATGATGGTGACCGGATGGAAAGCTAAGGCCCGAAATAGATTGGAATAGAAAAACATTCTAGAGGAGGCCAAGACCCATAATGGGTTGTGGAGCCAAAGCTGATGATGAGTACTAAACCTGAAAGGTTTTTTTTCGCCATGGAGACATACCGAGCCGGAACACCATTTTGCGATGGGTTAATACCTTTCGTGGTGGAGGCAATTTAATGAGAAAGAAGCCACCTGGACTACCCGGCTATGTTACGTAGCCCAAGGCGGGTATTCTGCAACACTATTTCAATACGGCGAATTCTCCAGGAGATTCTCCAATTCTCCAAGATTTACTTTTCCAGCCCTATAAAATGGCAGTTGTGCACCAGTTGAAGGAGGCCGACTATTGACAACGTGCAGCTTTTGCTTAGGCGATGCTCCGACTTTTCGAAGATGAGCCTAATGTGACGAGGTTTATTTTCATTTTAATGGTGTTGTGAATCGTCGAAACTTCCGATACTGGGCCTCTGATAATCTGCAAACTCCACTACATTAAACAAACTACACAGCCTCAAAGTTATGGTGCGGTGCGGCATCGGGTGTCTTAGGGCCCTACTTTCTTGAGGAAAATAGGAACATTGTGTCCGCGACAGCTGATTGTTACAAGCATATGGTAAACAACTTCTTGAGAACTAAGCTGAAAGGACAACGAATCAATCTGCGAAATGTTTGTTTCCAACAGGATGGAGCTGCGGCCCATACTGCCCGAGTGTCGAGTGTTCCCTAGTTGCATTATCTCCAGATTCGGTGATTTGCGTTGGCCCCCTCGCTCTCCAGACCTTTCAATATGTGATTTTTTCTAGTGGGGTTATCTAAAGTCTTGTGTGTATTAAACCAAACCTCATACACTGGCCGAACTTGGACAACCGGTAGAGCAAGATATCGCTCAGTTCGATCTTAAACTATTGGAAAGTGGAAGCTAACTTCAGAGAGCGTCTCCAAGTTTGTGTGCGTCAAAATGGACACCATCTTAATGATATTATTTATCGTACACAGAGAACAAACGTCATCTAGAACTCTCAAGCGTTGTAGTTGTGCTCTATAGAGGCCAGCTTTTCCTTTAGGTATTTCCTTTTGGATTATCTGATAATTTTTGCTGTTTCGTTGTACACCTGTAAATTTTCTGGGGCCTTGTTACTGTTGTACTTCTGCCAAATTCCTGGTGGCGAGCGCATTCTCACAATCAGTGTCCAACCATGGGTGCTTGGTGCTCTTCTACCGAGCAATGAGGGCTTGTGCTTTTTCTGCGATTTTTCAGCGGAAATTTTGTCAGTCATTTGTATGCTCTTTTTCCAATGCTTCTTTCACTCGAGAGTCAGCGATCATCTTCGTTTCGAATTTCAGTATGGGAGTTTCCCTACAGAAAGTTCTCTTGGGGTTGAACTTGACTTTGACGCGTGTAAGGTAGTGGTCAGAGACAATGTTGGCTCCTCTGCGTACCTGTACGTCATGGATCTCATTTTGTATTGGGTACGAGATTGCCACATGGTCAATTGGGAACTCGCCTAACTGCTGGACTGGTGAACACCAGGTTTTCTGTTTTCTGGGGTGTTTTGTGAAGGATGTCGACATGAGCTTCAGGTTGTGTTGCTGGCAAAGTTCTATGAACCGTGTGCCATTTTTGGTGGTACGCCCAGGAGAAGTTTGATGTCATCCCTGGGGACTTTGGATAATACTTTCTCGAGGGTTGACCAAAACTTAGCAGTAGACTGTGGGTCTTTCTTTTTGCTCTGGTCAGCACACGTATGCGTTCCAGCACACGTGTGCGTTCCATCAGTGTATTTTTTGTTGCCGCACTGAACGCGCATGGTCATCAGTCGATTGTTTACCTCTCTGACTTCTCTGATGGATTAGAGTATTGTCTTATGGACCATGACCATCCCCAACAGTGGAGCGACTTTAGCAACTCGCCTATCAGTTTTGCTCTTAAAGATGCGGTACTTGCTTTGGTCTGTGATGACTTCGTCTGTGATACGTCTCTTGCAGTGCGAGTATCAGTATCTTCTGCCTATCGAGTTTTATCACTAGGTTGTGAAGCTTTCCAGGCTGTATGAGAATGTTGATATTGAAGGTACCTATGTACATTAGCGTCTTGTGTGGAGGTTTGCCAGAGAACTCCGACTTTCTCTGTAGTCGTCGAAAGTCCGGGTCCCCCAGAATCCGAGTGCCCGGTTGAAGCCTGTTGACGGGTGGATTGGTTACCACCTCGGGTATTGCTGTTATTAGTTGCACCAGTCATGATTTCTTGTAAGCATTGCTATCCAGTGGTCACCCACTGAGTTGTTAGAATCAGGGATTGTTAGTTCCTGAAGCATGTGTTACAGTTTTAAATATACACTGAGGGAAATAGAATGGCGTATAAAGTAACGCGGCGACTAACGTAACGCGAAGTATAACGATTCATACCGAGAACTCCCCAAAAGAACTTCGTTTCAAAAAAAAAAATTAGAATTTAATTTACAATTTACAATCTCCAAAACGATCTTCCACATATTTTCGTATCTGAAGTACTTCGCTATGAGATGCTCACGGTGAATTATGCAATAAGGTGGTAAAAAACGTGGAAAGATTTTTGTTTAGAAGAACAATGAGATCTAGATTTTCTCCTCCATTGCAGGCGCTCAGTCTGTGGCAACACATACGAGTTTATTAGGAGGCAATTCAAACCTGTTCATTACTTTATCAAGCGCATTTATAACATCGATACCGCGAGTTGTTTCGGTTAGAGCTACTAGATCCAACAGTTCTTCCTTGACTTTAACGTTTGGATGTACATAACAAATAAAAAATTGTTGAACATCACGAATGTCTGTAGACTCGTCGAGTGCTAAACTGAATACTGAACGGCTCGAAAAAATTATACACGTAAATAATTTTAAGAACATGAAAAAAATTGCTTGATTTAAATATGATAACGGACATATACGACTTCCCACAAAGTTGAAAATTCTGCGTAGTTCGTGTTGCACAAACAAGCCGAAGTTAAGAAATAGCGCACTGCAAATGCCAAATGCGTGTTATATGTACTATATGTAATGTGCTGTATGAAAGACCACTGAGTACCTACTATCACTCTCTACGCGCATTTGTTCTCCGTGCCTAAGATGAAGAGGGGGAATCTTGTCTTTCTTCTGTCAGCTCACAGAAGAACCAACGCAAATCCAAAACGGAAAATATTCTCCAAGATTTTATTAAACAGAATAGAAACAACACCAGACGGTCATTTAAGCGAATATCAAGGTGGTTTTAGGAAAGGAAGGTCATGCTCAGAACAAATATTTAATCTTAAGTCAGTAATTCGCCATAGATTACTTAATTCAAAGGGCATTGCAGTTATGTTTGTAGATTTCAAAAAGGCCTTTGATTCTGCTGACAGAGAAACTATAGATAAAATAATTTGAGAATTTGGCATAAAGTCTAAACTGGCAAATCGTGAAAACGCTTACAGATACAGTCTGCAAAGTAAAATTTATGGGAGAAATTTCGCAGCCTTTGAAAATAAAAACAGGTATACGACAAAGTGCTGGCTTATCCCCAATTCTTTTTAGTTGTGTGCAAGAGAAAGCAGTAAGAAGTTTGGACGAAAAACTTATTGAACACAAGATTCAGCCGATAACGTTAGGAAGAGGAAGCAAAAAGATCGAAATAAACTGTCTTGCATTTGCAGATGACTGCTATACTTTCCGAAAATGTGAAAACTGATGTAACACAAATAAATCTTTTGGAAGAAATAGATTGCAGAACTGGCGTAAGAATTTCTGCAGAAAAAAACAAAATTCTTATCGAACATTAATGATGCACCAAATTTACTGAAAACAGATATTGACCAAATAGAGAAGATAAAAAATTCAAATATCTAGGGGAGCTAATTCAAGAAAATGCTTTGGGGAAATCTGCAGTAGAAAAAAGACTACATAACATGAGTAGAGCATATGATATCACCAAAGACCTATACAATAAGAAATGGCTATCCAAAAAATGCAAAAATAAGGCATTATAACACAGTAGTGAAGCCAGAATGTCTATATGCAAGTGAATGTCTGGCACTAAACTACAATTTAGAAAAGCTGGAAGTACCAGAAAGGCGAATTATAAGGAAAATATTAGGACCACGAAACATAGCAGAAGGTTGGAAATTTCGAAGCTATGCTGCAGTATACGAGAATATAGAAAATATATCAAACATAATGAGAAAAGGAAGACTCATGTTTTTCGGACATTTATTTCGAATACAAGACAGCAGATTAAGCAGAAAGATATCTATGAAAAATATCTATGGAATAAAAAGTTCACAACAAGCTGGGTCAACGAAATAAAAAAGGAGTTAGAAAGGAACAATATACAGACAGAAGCTATATACATCAGAGTAGCCTTTCGGGAAAACATATTGAAAATGGGAGGATTCAACGGCAGGGCAGCTAAGAAGACTGGTTCAAAATGGTCTGACGACGGAAAGAAAAAACATAGTGAAAAGATGAAAAAATACTGGAAGAAAAGAAAAGAACAAATAATTAGAAATTGAAATTGGAACCTGGTCCTTAGATGCCCTATAGGCAGAAAAAAATAAGTCACTATTTTCTTGATTAATTTATACATGTAGGTACAACAATTTTGAAATGGATTAAATATAGTCTTGTCCACTAGGTTCTAAGTAATAGTCTAAGTCAAATTACTTGACATTATCCGAAAAATCATTTTCCAATTTTCTACAATCGGAAAAAATTTCGACTTCGCAACAATATATATTATAAAACAGGGATTTATATCGCAACATTTATCAATTGTTTCGGATTCCGCATTGTTTCGAAATATAGCAGTTTCGATTGTGTGTAATATCGGCATATCTAAAGCCTGTTTGATGGCTGGGCGAAAGGTAGGAATTATAGTGGAGTTTTATAGTAGTATCGGGCATCGGCGCGTACACGGGCAAATATTCACAATAAATCCGGCAATTCAATATTTCTGGCATTCGCGAAATTACGGCGCATTCACGGCTGCATTCTATAATTCCCACGCAAGCAACGCAGCACCCCAAATATAAAATAAAAGGGAATACCGAAAAAAACCCGCTGTGTGTGAGAGAGAAGCTTCAAATCGGAGGAATAAAAGAGCAGATTGAATGGTAACGGTTTTTTTCCTGGCTAAATATATTTTTTGTTTTGTGTATAAACGATATAATTCTCCTGGATGTTGCGAGTAAATTTCCAGCTGGAAAAATGAACTTAATCCGAGATTAAATTCGGCGAAACTTTAAAAACGATTTACGCATTGTTGCTGTAAATGTAGATTCGATCATTTTTAATTTTGAAGCTCTTTTTTTATTATTAGCCGGGATTTTTTACGTGGGATCAACTCGCATTAGCAATCTTCCGGGCCAATAAATAAATGATTATTGTTTCATCAGCGTCCGCTAATTACCCTACATTTTCGGGATTTGTTTGAATAATAGATTTCTCATCAATATTTGGTTGGGTTTTTTATGCAAACACTTTCATTTTTAACAAAAATAATTAATTCATATTTGTTATTACACAGTTTCGAAGTATTAGAGTAATTGGTAGTTTAACCGTCGACAGTTTAAAAATAACAAATAAATAAAATATAGCAATACATAGTGAAACATAATTTAATATCCTATTTCATTTTAACATATCAATATATATTAACAATGCCAGGCCAGACAAGACCAGATAAGACAAGACAGAACCAGACAAAACCAGATAAGGCAAGACAAGACCAGACAAGACCAGAAAATAACAGACAACACCAGAAAAAAAAAACAGACAAGACCACACAAGACCACAGAAGACCACACAAGACTAGGCAAGACCAGACTAGACCAGACAATACAAAACAAGACCAGAAAAGACCAGACATGATCATACATGATCCAAATATACAGACAAGACCAGAGAAGACCTTATTTTATTTAGCGTATGGCGCTTTATACACACCTATAAATAATATACCTATAAATAGAATATACAACATAGAACATAGATATGCATATATAGTCACGAACATGACAATTATACTCTGTAAATAAAAATAGGTACTTACGTATTAACGCCACCACCGCTATATATTGGATCGAGAGTTCGCGCTGCCGCACAGTGGGATAAAATCCCAAAAAAACTGGCCATAAATAGAAGGTTTCATTCTATCCACACCAAATTTGGTATGGAAGGGTTTTTTGGGTCGCGCTATGTTGTCTTGATTTATCTGTCCGCTTTGCGGCGGGTAACCTAATCTTCTTCTTCTTTAAGTTCCATGTCCGTTCCGAACGTTGGTAACCATCTGGACTATGATGACTTTATTCACTGCGGCACGGAAAAGTTCTGTTGTCGTCATGCCGAACCAGGTTCTTAGGTTTTTTAACCAAGATATTCGTCTGGCGCCGATTGACCTCTTTCCTGCTACCTTTCCCTGGATAATCTTCTGCAGCAAATGAAATCTATCTTCGTTTCTCATGATGTGGCCAAGATATTCTAGCTTTGTGCACTTGACTGTGTTTAGAACCTCTCTCTCCTTGTTCATTCTATGGAGGATCTCATCATTGGTTATTCGATCCCTCCAGGAGACTCTCAGCATTCTGCGATATATCCACATTTCAAATGTCTCTAACTTTTTGCTGGTGGCTTCTGTCAGTGTCCACGATTCCATTCCGTAAAAAAGAACCGAAAACACATAGCATCTCATCATTCTCAGCTTTGTAGTCATTGTTAGGTTGTGGCTTGTTAGTACAGATCGCATTTTGGTAAAAACAGATCTTGCCTTTTCAATGCGAATTTTTATCTCCTGAGAGTGATCCCACCGATCATTAACATTTGTGCCAAGATATGTATACCTCTCCACCCGTTCGATTGGCTCTTGATTGACAGTAAGTTCACAGTTTTCAATATAGGACTTGCTGATGACCATAAGTTTTGTCTTCTTGATGTTAATAAGGGTAAAAACCTAATCTAACCGGGATTAAAAAATAAAGTATTTTGAGTTTTTTTAATTTTAAGTAAATTGTTTTATTATATGATTTATCATAAAAATTTTAGGTGTAGATTGATGGTATTTAAAAATGTAGCGGCGGTGGCGTTAATAGGTAAGTACCAGAAATAGTTTTAGAGCCCACGTCCAGTCTATTCAGCCAATGTACAGCTTCTTGGGGGAGTCCAACAAAATCTGAGAGGCGTCCAGGTTATGCGCAAATGGGGCATTCGGTCGTGATATCTGGTTACCATTTTGACAGTCACATTGGGGTGATTGGACATGACCTGTGCGACCTCTATTTAGTTTCAACCAGGTGTTACGGGGCAAATCGAAGCTGCTTGGTGTTGTGTTCACATCTAGAACTCGCTGCCATTCAGTAGATGCAGTCTGGAGCCGCCTGTTGTCTTTAACATTAAAATGGGAGTTAGCAAGTTCGATAGCCGTAGCGATAGGCAGGTACCTCGATTTCAGGCGATGTCTCCCAGCAGGGAAGTCTTCGTTTATGGCTGTGCTTATTATTTTATAGTATTCTCGAAGTAGTGCTCGGAAGCGGTGAAGGTCCAGGGGCTCGATATGACTTAGAGCAGGTAACTACTACAGTGGTGTTGATTTTATGGTGCCCGAGATGTTGCGCATAGAGTAATTTAATTGTACATCCACTAATTTTGTGTTACTGCTGTTGATCCATATAGACGCGCAGTATTCCGCTACCTAGTAAACGAGGCTGAGGGCTCTAGTTTTCAGGGCATCTGCATCAGCACCCCATGTTGTTCCTACTAGCTACTGTAGGATATTATTTCTCGTTTTCAATTCTACAGCCCTGTTGGGGAGATGCTTTTGTAAGTTAAAGTTCGGGCCAGGGTGATACCAAGATATTTTGGGGTTGGGTTATGGTGTAAAGTGCTCTGTCGAAATAAACATTAAGCCTTGTGTTAGCCATTTTGTTGTTTAGGTGAAAGCAACAAGACTCAGTTTTGCTCATGCTAGGCTTCAATTCTCGAAAATAGATTCTCAGTGAGGTAAGATCATTCGTTTAGGTATTTTTTGTTGCGGTGGTGTTCTTGGGTTGCACGGCAATCTCAAGGTCATCTGCATATGCAAATTTCCTGGACGTGGTATAAAGCGAATTCGCTATATACAGGTTGAAAACTAAGGGAGCCAACACAGATCCTTGCGGTAACCAGTTGTTGGGTGTTCTTTTTGTGCTGCACTGATTGCCTTTACACGGCAAAATGTCTGTTTGCGAGCATATTATTCATTTAGCGTATGGCTTATCACAATGTTGATAGAAATACAAATAAAAGGTGGCAGGATATATTCGATTGCATTGCCGGTTGCGTTCAGGAACTCATAAGGTGTTGTCAGTAGGACCTGGTGTCCTACATAAGGTGTTCTTGGTAGGACCTGAGTGGGTATTCCTTAATGTGTCTGTGGTTAAGGAATGCTCACTATCTTGCCCACTTGCCTTACAGCTTTGCTGTTCTCAGACATTGTCATGATTATCTTAACCAGGAGATTCATAGGATTGTCTGGTTACCAGCTATTGTTAGTTCATTTAGTTCATGTTTTATGAAATCAAACGCTATCCAGGGTGCACCACGGGGAGGCGAACTAACATTACACTCCAGCATATTATTAATGAAGCTGGTCGGTTTTGTGCACCGTATGGTAGTTAATAATTTCAGAAACATCCCCTCTCTCCACACGGTATGATAAGCTGCTGTAAGGTATACGAAAACCACTGAAGTTTTCTTCCCTCTCGGAATCTCTTTTCGATAAAATTGGTAAGAGCAAGGACTTCATCACAGCAACTGCGGTCTGGGGCAAGACCTAACAAGAACAAACAAGGCAAGACCATACATTACGAGACAAGACCAGACAAGACTAGACAAGGTCAGACAAAACCAGACAAGACCACGCAATAGCAGAAATCAAAACCAGCCAAGACTAGGCAAAACCAGACAAGACATACAAGTCCAGACAAGACTAGACAAGGAAAGACAAGGATAAAACAATGAATTAACGATTTTTATATTTTGCAAAAAAATTTCCGGTCCTACGCCATCAATATTTTAAAGAAAAACCCAAACAAATCAATATCGAATCCTGGATGAAACAAAAATTCGACCGAAACAATTTGAATAGGCAGAGAACCCAAGGCAAATCTTAAATGCTATAGGAAACAAATTGATGCTAAAAGAGAAAATAACGAGAATAAACTGTGACGAGAATCTAATAAAAGATCCGTGTGAAATACAGGGTTATTACAAAAGAAATAGGGGGTTATTACAAAACTAATAACGTCATAATACATTCGTTTAAACTATTTTACACAGTGATTCTTAAAGTTTACTTTTTGAACTCATAGGTGCTCACTTCGTTGGTAAACAGCACGAACACATGCCACTGTTTCTTCTGACACGCGAGGTCTTCCCGGACTTTTGCCTTTATATAAACACCCTGTCGTTTAAAATTTATTGTACCAATCGTAGATCGACTAGTAGGTGGTGATTTTCCAAAACGTGTTCGAAAATGTCTTTGGACAACAGTTACGCAGTTCGGTTTGGCAAAATTCAAGCACCCAATATGCTTTCTCAGTAGAGTTTGCTGCCATCCTAGCTATTATGCATGCTTGCGCAGTAATACCAACTGTACTATCGAAACTTCTACAGTTCCTCAATCTGCGCAAAATGCATGTCAATATCACAAATAACTTTTGTTTTATACAATACCAAAGGTACCATTTGTCATATTTTTTAAAAAAGCACCCCCAAAAGGGTAACTGCAAAAATATCTGCAACCAAAATCACAATTACATAACTTTCAACCCTGATACAATATTTATAGAAGAATACACTCAAAATGAAATGGCACATACCATTTCAAAAATTAAAAGTAAAAATGGTTCCGGTCCTGATGGACTTCCTAGTAAACTTGTTACAGAATTCTCAAATGAATTTCTGATTGCAATTATACACCTTGTAATCTTTCATTTACTACCGAGGAGCTTCCGGCGATCCTAAAAACACGTTCTATAACTCCATCATATAAAAAGGCGACTAAACGAACATCGAAAACTATAGACCAATTGCAATTCTCTCCGTTCCATCAAAAATCCTCGACTACTGCATGCTCAACAGACTAATAATAATAATAATCTAATGGTGCTACAGTTCTATGTAGGACCTGAAAGTCCTCCAACAGCCTACAATTATGTTTAGTGTCTTGATCGTAGACACAAGTGTAATGAGCCTTTAAACGTTGTTGGCGAGAGCCACTATTAGGGTAGGTTTCGTGACAGATTTTTAATGTAATCAATTTGCCAGAGTGACCTAGAGGAGAACGGTGGCTAATTTTTTTCCATACACAGGATTTGACCGCGGGAATTATGGCTCCGTAGTCTTACACCTTGCCTACTGGGGCACCACCGCCTCAACAGATTAATACCGTTCATAAATAAACATTAACTCATTCCTATAGAACAACACAGTTTCCGAAAATCCAAATAATAAAAATAATAATATTCATCATGATTGTCGCAAAGCATTTCACACAACATTACATGAGCTTTTGTTAGACTTGCTTGAATGCCTTGCGGTACCAGCTCTACTAGTGAGATGCATTGAACACCTGTTGCCACTCTGGAAGACCCGAATTACCATAACATCCGGTACAAATCACCACAGAGTTGGTAACGTTCAGGAGGGGTGTGTTTCAAAGAGATTCCTTGAGCCCCCTCTTGTTTTGCATCTCACTGCTGCCGCTTTCCATTGCCTTGAGACGTACCCGTGGCTATCCATGTGGACCACCGAGCCACCGGAGGCATGAGATCACCCACTTGTTTTACATGGATAATCTCAAGATCTACGCCTCCGGGGAGAGAAACCTCCGCCTGGCTCTCGCAGTGGTCCAGGAGTACACACGGGACATTGGCATGGAGCTAGGGTTGGATAAGTGCGCAGTAATGCACCTTACGAGAGGACGATCACCGGAGCTCCCTGGCGATATGCAGCTCACCGATGGAAGCATCTTGAAACATCTAGATGCTGGAGAGACTTATAGATACCTGAGCAGCACTATGCTCATGATGCCCCCGGGTGAAAGAGGCTCTCCGCGGCAAATACAGACACTTTGTCCGAAAGATTTGGTCTACCGAATTATCCGGACAGAATAAGGTGTGTGCCACTAATATAATTGCCGTTCCAGTCCGGTTCTACTCCTTCGGAGTAGTGAAGTGGACAGTCGATGAGTTGCGTCAACTCGACAGGGATACCCGTAAAACGATGCACATACACCGAGGAGTGCATCCGAGATAGTCCGTTCCCCGGATGTACCTCTCACGTCACCGAGGGGGCCAAGGACTCCTGAGCCTGGAGTGTATGCATGGCAGAGTGGTTCTAGGTTTAGCTTTTAGGATCTTGAGGAACTCGGACCCGCTCCTATCTCTCGTAAGGGATCACGAACATATGGGAGCGGGGAATTCGAAATTAGACGAGGAGGCGGACGAGGTGGCAACCCTGAGTTGATTACCGAGTTGCAGACGAATCGTCTAAGAGCCCAAATTAGGAGGACCGCCGAACAGGACATGTTGTTCGGGCGGCATGTCGACAGACCGATGCACGGTGTCTTTTATAGGCACATAGACGCAAGAGGTCTGTCGATAAGGCTGACCTTTGGTTATCTGAGATCAGCCGGGCTCACAGCGGAGACCGAGGGATTTATTACGTCCTGTCAAGATGGCGTTATCAACACCTTGTTCTATCGTCGCCGTGTGATGGGTGTACAGGTCGCTGATACCACCTGCAGGGCCTGTCGCAAGGCGCCGGAGACGATAACGCACTTATTGTCGGCTTGCCCCACAATAGCTGTACATCCATCGACATAGCGCGGCACTGCGAGTGCTCTATTACCATCTTAGGCACTCGTATGAGATAGGCCAGGAGCCTGTGCCGCCTTACTTGCCGGGAGATATTGAGTCCGTTGTCGGGAATGAGAGATGCCAAATTTTTTGGAACTGTCCTTTCCCGATGGTCAGGCTTATTCGCGCGAACAAGCCTGATATTGTCCTCCTCTATAAACAGACCAGGACTATGTTCGTCATCGAGTTTTCCGCTCCAGCGGAACATTGTCCTGAAAGAGGAGGAAAAACGGACCAAATACCAAGACCTCCTTTTCGAGCTCCGCACGCTTTACCCTGGTCATGATGTCACGCTGGTCGTGCTAATCCTCGTGTTCTGGGGGGAATCCGTTCATCGCTGCTTTCGGAGTTGAAGATCATTCCGGCATGCAGAAACTACGCTGGAGTTTTGGCAGGTCGGATGCAGAAAGCTGTCTTCGTCTGCTGAGGGCACACGATTCTGGAACCTACAGCTGTTCACCGACCGATAGGGAGGAGCAGTTGTAGGAATAACTTTTGGACACTGGCGCCGCTGCTGCGAAGAGTCGGAGCTCACGGCAGTCCCGACCAGAATTTTATTTAAAAAAAAATAATAGTAATAATAATAATAAAACACTTACCTATTATACAAAAATGGAGATTGTCATCAACCAGAAAACTACAGACCGATCACTTTCTTCTCGGTAATATATAAACTATTCACTTCTTTAATATGTGGAAAAATAAGGGAACACTGTGAAGCTAATAAACTGCTAGAGGACGAACAGAAAGGATGCACAAGAGGGGCACTGGAATGTAAACAACAGCTCACAATTGATGAAATTATACTAAAGCAAGCAAAGATTAAAACTAGGAATCTACATATGGGATATATCGACTCTAAAAAAGCCTTCGACTCAGTGCCCCACGACTGGCTTATCAGGGTCGTTCAGATATATAAGATCCCGCCTACCATTATCAGCTGTTTGGATGAAATGATGAAAACCTGGAGAATCTATCTGCACCTACAAAATAAAATATTAGGAACAGTTGACATTAAGACGGGAATATTTCAGGGAGACTCACTCTCACCTGCCTGGTTTTGCTTGGCACTTAATCCGCTATCGACCCTCCTAAAACAAACGAAACTAGGATACAAATTCAAACATAATTGTAACAACAACATTACCCATCTTCTAATTATGGACGATATAAAAATATACTCCGATAATCGCATCAAACTTCAAGCGTTTTTGGACGGGGTTAAGTCATTTAGCCAGGACATCAGAATGTCATTTGGATTAGACAAGTGTGCGACGATCAACATAAAATGGAAAACACGAGAGTATCCTATTCTGGGATCGACTAATTAAGAAATGGAGATACGTATAGATACCTGGGTATATCACATTATGCTAATATTGACCACACCAGTTTGAAAAAGGAATTTACCCAAAAATACAAGAAAAGAGGAACAAAATTGATGGATATCAAACTATTAGGAGGAAATATAATTACAGCAATTAACACGTGGGCTGTACCGGTATTAACGTACTCATTTGGTATTATTAAGTGGCCCATCACTGATCTCAATGGACTAGATAGAGTAACAAGAACAATACTCAATAAATCCCGATGCCTACATCCTCATTCCTCTGTATCACGTCCCTATTTACCACGGAAAGATCGCCGGAGGGAACTCATTAGTATATGGGATCTGTGTAGAAGACTCGGATGAGGAATCATGCGGTCACCTACGATGACCGCCTAATCCAGATGGGCAGGGAAATGGACGACAACTACACTCCATTGAACCTGAGGAAGGAAAACCACCAAGCTCCTACGAGAGAAGTTGAACCACTAATAAACAAAGCCTTGCATGGAGCCTTGCCAAAGCCTTGCAAGCTCCCAAGGATACTACAAGAGTTACACATAGACAAGGCTCTGTCCTATCAATGGATTAGAGACGGTCAGCTCTATGCGGAGACCGAGAGATTTATGATGGCCATTTAGGACCGTATAATCAAAACTAGGAACTACGAAAAACACGTCCTGAAAATTAGAACAGAGGATAGATACAGGAAATGCGGCGATATTGGAAAAACGATTGAAGATATAATAGGAGGGTGCTCGGCACTCTCTGAAACTGCATACCTGGGGAGACACGACCAACTAGCAAATCTTGTTCATCAACAACTAGGAATAAAACACGGCCTCCTAGACACAGGAGAAGGACACACCACCATACTATAAATTTTGTCCAGCACCAGTGCTCGAATTTAAACACAATACTCTACTGGGACAGACCCCTGCTAACAGATAGAATCGACTATAATAGGCCAGATATCATGCTAATCGATATCTTAACATAAGCAGCACAAATAATTGAAATAGGAGTTCACAGGAAATAGGAGTTTACACATAATATTAAGAAGACCAAAACTGAGAAACAAAGAAAGTATGAGGAACTAGCTATTCATTTAAAAAACATCTGGAAACTAAGCAAACAGAACAGTTATTGAGTATTGGAAGTAACAATACGTCCAATAGTAATCTCCGCGGAAGGTGTAATGTCTAAAGAACTCATCAAGACCACCGAGGAACTTGCATTACCATCTATCATAGCAAGAATTTGCCAGAAAGCCATACTCCTTCAAACATGCCACAAAGTACGAAAGTTCATCAACTAATATACTAAAGGGCGTGCGGGCCAGGGTGAATTCCCTTTTCGCATCGTCCGAGCCTAAGTTTACCAGCACTAGTGCTGAGAAATACACTTTTTTTTATAGTAATAATAATAATAATAATTTTATAATAATAATAATAAAAATTAATATTATAATTACTTTTAACTTTAAATTGTTTTTTTCTCAGATTCTATTCATTGGGACACCCTATTCTTTGCCTGTACCCTTCATTTGATTGTGAATAGATTTTTTTTTAAATATAAACCTTTTATATGGTGGACTGAAAGCTATAAAATAACTTACAAATTTCACATGATTTGTTTTGGTAGTCCTAAAAGGACTCAATAATTGTTATAGAGCTCCGGAAAGGCTGAATATATTTATATATTCAGGCTGTGTTCCGTTTGTTTTAAGTTTGTATGATTATCTATAACGTAGGCTAGTTTTACCAATTCTATATTATTATAACGTTGATTTCATTTTAGTGATTTTTAAAGTGAGACATGTCTCATGGCTTAACACTTATGTCAATACCCAGTCGTTACTACGTTGTTCAATACCCGGGTACCCGTGTACCCGCATGGGTTTTTTATTCAATAAAATAATTTTAATACCCGGAGACTTTCACATTACAACTCGGGATTACCCATAGAGTATTCCACTACCCGAAAAACCCTATTTCTATAAATAAAACCGCTGGGTGGGCAAAGTATGGGATCAAAATACGCCAAAAATTCATATCCATTGAAAGATCAAATTTACACTGATTTACGGCAAAATAGCAACTGGCCGTGAAATAAATCAAGGCGAAAGAGTGGAAGAGAGAAAAAGATTTAGCTGCAAAATATAGAGGAACCGGAAGAAATATTACAATGGATATTTTTTTTACTACTTTACCTTTAGCATTTATTGTATGAAACCTAACAATTGTAGGAACATTGAAAAAAAAATACATTCTAGTAGACATGCTAGCATCTAAAGATCGTGAAAAATTCTCTTCTCTATTTGGGTTTCATGAAAAAGTTACTCTATGCTCTTATGTCCTAAAAAAAAGAAAGTGGTTATACTTCTCGCTACGATGCATTCAGATTTGCAGCTAAGACAAAAAAAGAAACCAGAAATTGTTCAGTATTATAATAAACCAAAAATTTGTGTGGATATAATGTAGTAGGATCAAGTCATTTTTGTTACCAGGATGTCTATAAAAAACGGAGAAAAAACGCGAAAATCGTGTAAAGAATGTAACAAATCAGTTTGCGATGAACATTCAAAAGCTATTGTAAAATGTGACGAATGTTGCCAATAATAAATTGAATATTAAACTATTTTATATATAATTTATAATAAGTTTTATAATAAAATTAATTAAAAGTTCAATAAACCCGTTTATTTATATATTAAGTAATATTTTTTATCCCTAGAAATAAGTTTAATTATTTATTTATATATGGGTACCCGGGTACCCTGGGTATTGAACAACGGGGTATTTGACTTTAAGTTTAAAAATGTTATATATTTTTTGGCACATTTTATTATTTATGCATATGAATCGATGTCAATAGACTCAAATAACGAGGATCTGAAAGGATTTGACGATTTTTCGTTAAATAAAAAAGATATGTATGTAAGAACATGCAAAAGGGTACCCGCGTACCCGGGTATTGACTTAAGTGTTAACCTGTGAAACACGGCACGGCGCGGCGTGGCGAAGACAAAATCACTTTATAAAAAATGTTATCGAGTCAATTTTCAACCAACTAAAAGCACTGATACTTGCACAACACTAAACAGTCTTATTACTTCCTATGTAATGTCCTGAGATATAGATTATTTTCAAAATAAAACTATTTAACACGGAGCACTCTCTCACACGTCCAACACGAACGACACTCGACTGCGACTTCTTGAACTTTCGGAAGTGGTTCGTTGTTGAGTGATACCGTTGGGCAATCCTTTTTCTTCATATCCCATCTCATTTCTTATTCTTAATTTCTTCATAGTGAAGGTAATGTGGATAGACTTTGTATTACTAGCCTTCATTCGCCACCTTTTGAGCCATCTTTGGATCTTGTTGAGTCCGCTTTGCAGTGATATTGAAGCTGCGTCTGAATTTTCATGAGTTGCCAAGATAGCGGTGTCGTCGGTAAATGTAGCAACCATGGTTTTGTGGGCTGCAGGCAGGTCAGCCATGAACAGTGTATAGAGGATTGGTCCCAAAACGCTACCTTGGGTCACTTCTGCTCGTATCAGGCAAAGAGGTGATAGCTCCATGCCACACCGTACTTGGAATTGGCGGTTACTTAGCTAGGATTTCAGAAGCAAGTAGTATTGCGGTAAAAGCTTTTTGATTTTGTAGAGTACACCTAGGTGCCACACTTTGTCAAAATGCCTGTTCTATATCGAGGAATGCTGCAGAGCAGTATTCCTTTCGTTCCAACGTGTTAGCTATGGTGTTAAAGACCCGATTGACTTGCTCTATCGTTGAGTGCTTGGATCTAAATCGGAATTGATGTTCTGGGACAATGTCAAGCTTGTCAATCAATTGTTGTATTCTTCTAAGCAGTAGTCTTTCAAATAACTTTGATGGGCAGGAGGCTTATGGGGCGATACGATTTAATATCATTTGGTGCTTTGCCAGGTTTCTGAATCATTATGATTTGGGCGACGTTCCTAGGTATGTGTGATGTGCGAATTATAGCATTAAATAGATTGGTCAGGAATACTATGCCCTTCCTTGGTAGCTTCTTGAGGATGGTGCCTGTTATCAGATCGTATCCAGGAGATTTATTAGCATTGACCCCTTTGTGTATCATGCTGTTTACTTCCACAGGAGAAATATGCCTGATGGGTAGGTCCAGATGGAAGGGACTATCTAGGAAGTCTTCTATATCTCCATCGTGTTGTAGGGCTGGAAATGGAGTAAATACCTGCACGAGATGTTCTGCAAATATTCCGGCTTTTTTCGGCGTCACTTTGAACCCATTCTCCAGCGGCTTTCTTGATAGGTGGAATATGGTTTTGTGGATAGTTAATTCTTTTAGTTGCTTTCCAAAGTGAGGCAATCCGTAGCAATTGTATTTGTTAGGTTTATTAGATATTGTTCCACATTGTTGTTATTGTAATCGATTATTAGTTTCTTTAGTTGTTGGGATAATCTATTTAATCGTCGTTTATCAGCCGGGCTTCTGCTCATCTGCCACTGTCGCCTTGTTCTCCTTTTTTCGGAATTTTTTTGTTTTATATCGTCAGGATATATTATGGTCGTGGGGGTAACACTTGTATCCGGGGTGGCTTTCCATGCAGCCTTTTGAACTATTTGGATGAATTGTTCGGTTGCCTCATCTATATCGAATTCACTTTTTAGAGGTACGTTTAGTTTAATGCGTATTAAACTTATCGATTATCGATTTATCACCGATAATGTCATATCGATTATGTCACCGCACGTAAGCCAGTTTGTATTTTTGTTGTGAAGTGTCGGTCGCTTATCAATTTTTATAACTTCACTAATCAGTGTCACCAATACTGGGGTGTGGTCTGATGAGAGATCGAAACTTGTTTCGGTGTGTGGGAAGGGTTTAGCTATTTCCTTGGTTACGAAGAAGTCGAGTACGTCCGGAATTTTATTTCTGTCGGTTGGCCAGTAGGTTGGTTTTCCTGTTGAAAGTTGGTTACAATTTAGTGAAGTCAATGATTTTAGTAGTTGTCGGCATCTAGTTGTACTCAACCTAGATCCCCATAGGGGATGTTTGGCGTTGTAATCTCCTTCAGCTAAACAGTGACGACACAGGCTGTGGAAGAATTCAGTGAAGTTGTTGTCTTTTATATTATGTCGTGTAGGACAGTAGACTGGAGCTAATACAATAGATCCGAATTTCGCATCTTCGATGGCTATACTAGTCGCCTGTAGGTAGTCCTTGGCTCAAGGCGGTAACACGTGGTGTTTGATGGTTGCTTTTACGAGAATCGCCGTATCTCCATGTGCCGTTCCATCCGGGTGTTCAGTGCTATAAAGTTTATATCCGTGAATTTTTATATGGCTTTTGTCAGTGAAATTGAGTTTCTGCCACCAGGAGGATGTCTATTTTCTTTGTGTTTAAGAATACGGCCAGCTCCTGGCGGTGTTAGACTAGGCCGTTGGCATTCCATAATGCTAATCGGTAGGACGTGAATTATTTGTCCTCAAACTTTGTCAATACAGTAGGTTTAACATGGTTTTTAAGAGCTCGTTTTGCTGCATAATTGCTGTCCGAAATTCGTTGAATGATTTGTCGAGAATGTTTGTTTGAATGGTTGTTCGTGTGAGGTCTTGTGTTTGCTCCAGCCGCTTGTACATAGATCAGATTGCGTGCATCTCTCGCAGGCGTAGTATTGGGCTGGGTTTGGTTGGATTCGTCCTCGCAGGTGTGGTTTACGCGTTAGTCCTGATCTATGCCAGTGGGGATTCTGTATGGAGAAGGCTCTTTTGTTGAGTATGTTTTGATACACGCGACAACCCTTGTAGTTCGCTGGGTGGTTATCCCCACAGAGGACACATTTTGCAGGGGTATCTCTGGATTTTACGCAAGACGTTGAGTTCTGGTCGCCACTGCATTTGACACATCTAAATTGTCTGCGGCAGTAAGTCCTGGTTTGACGGTACCGCTGGCATCTTGTACATTGTACAATCGTCGAGTTTTTTTTCGGCGGTGCAATTTCGATTCTGACGTTTAATATGCTTCATCAACTTTGTAGATATCCTTATTGTTTGACATCGGTTCTAGGTCTACGAAGAACAGAGGTAGCGGGTCTTTTGTTTTTCCATGGCGTATGTTTATTACGTTTCGCACTTGTTGTCCATGGTCCTCGATAGCGCTTTTTTTATTCTCGACGGGAGTTGTGGGATGGAGAGACCTTAGTACCACACTGTAGGCACGGTTTTGTTTCTGTTGATAAGTATGATACGATGCCTTTATCATACGATGCCATAAGTATGATACGATCGTCTAATATGTGTATTACTTTTCTATAAGTTTCAGAGTCCCTGGCTATTATTTTGATATATCCATCGGTGTTGATAGTTTTGTGTGTGTATTTGCTTTTGTTGACAACATTTTCGAAACATTTCTCCAGCTCAGTAATAGATTTCACATCCGGTATAAATATTGGCGGCGGTTTTGGGATTCTCACGCTAGCCGCTACGTCCATGGCTTGATTATATTGATGATTGTTTCCGAGAGGAGAAAATCTGTTATTAGTCGAGATTGGGGTACTTTCTTTGACGCTGGTATGCGTTTGAATACCTACGTCTTTTTTTGTTATGGACAATTTGCCATGCTGGTCGTTTCAATTTGCCATGTTGGTTTGCCATCGTCGTTGTTGGGTTTAGTTGGGTTTCTTGTTAGGTTAGGTTAGGTTAGGTTTTTTATTATATATAGGCTAGTAAATAAGTTACAAACTTCACATGAGATTTGTTTCGGTAGTTCTAAAAAGAATCAATAAAATTATAGAGCTCCGGAAAGGTTGAATATATTTATATATTCATATATTCCTAATTCGTCCAACTCTATTCAGTATTGCATTCTATCCACTATTATCATTTAGAAAATCCGCTAGGTTTTTAGGAACATTTGCGAAAAAATTATTTAGGTTGTTGGCACTTGTCCCCTTTTCATCCCCGACTTTTTCATCCCCGTTATTGTTTTAATTATATTCCATGTAGTTTTTTGGCGATCTGGTGATACTCCAGGTCTTTTTGCAACTGCACCAAATACAGGTTAGTGTATGCTGATTGAGATGTTCTTTTCCAAATCATAATTCCTCGTTTAGTAAATTAAAACCTGTCAACAGATTAAAACCGTTTTAAATCTCGCCAAGTTTAGGGGAAACGCATCCCTGCGGGGGTATTGCAATATCGCTAATAATCTGCAAACCTGACAAAACTTGAAAAATTGTCCGAAAGGAGAAAAAATTGTGGATCTACAGGAAGTGAATTATGGGGAAAGCTTCCTCGATGTTCTCTCAGCGGATATCTATGAAGAAGTTGTCGATGTCATTATGGTCGATATCTAGTAAATCGTCCCTACTAGCTAGTTCATTGGGGTGTAAATGGGGTCACGCCATAGAGGTAGCACCTTTCATTAGATTCGGTCATATCAAGCGTCATAGACGGGAGATAGATTGTTGTGTGTGGTCCTCATGGTGTGCCCAGCTCTTACTTAAGGCTCCACGTGCCACATCCTGGAAACTGTATTGACCCACAGGCTAATTGAGTAGAGAAACCAGATATGGCGAAACAGTCTGTCCCAGAAAGGGCGGCTGCAAACAGTGCCGGACCCAAAATGGGCGGCTGCAAACAGTCTCTGACCCAAAATGGGCGGCTGCAAACAGTGTCGGGCCCAAAATGGGCGGCTGAATTAATCCCTGGGAACAGGACTACATAATGTATGTATATGAACAGGACACTAGCGTGGCGTTTTAATGCCAACCTCCTTCTATAACCTACATGAAATGTCGGCATATAAAGTAGAGCGGGAAGGAACTGGATGCTCCCAGCACAAGACGGGTCAACATGGAGGGAAATGGAAAAGGCCTATGTCCAGGTGTGGATTAATACATACTGATGAGGAAAAAGCTAGTTGATGGGATGTAAGGGAGTGAGTCAAAAAAAGAGCAGCTGCCAGTCCAATTGTCAACCTCACTTGCTCGAGCGGTAATAACTTACACGGTACATCCTGCTTGAAACTAACGAGGCTCTGTTATAACTGTTAAAACACTATTAGAGGAAATGATTTTAGATAGCTCTTGTTCTTGCCTGGTCTGGTCTTGCCGGATCTTTTCTGGTCTTGTCTGGTCTTTTCTGATTTTGCCTGGTTTTGTCTGGTCTAGTCTAGTCTTGCCTGGTCTTGTCTGGTCTTGTCTGGTATTGTCTTCTTCTGGCTGGCCTTGTCTAGTCTTATCTGGTCTTGTTTGGTCTTGTCTGGTTTTGTCTGGTTTTGTCTGGTTTTCTTTGGTCTTTTCTGATTTTTTCTGGATAAGACAGTAACTATCATTAAATAATTAATTTGTTATAGTTTATTAAATCCGTTTAGGTATCGATTTCTGAAATCTCGGTTGTTTTTATAAACTCTCCAGTTTAACATTATGTAGATAAATTGGTGGGAAATATAAATTTCATCTGCAAATGTAGTTACATCGACTAAACGTACAGTTGAGCAAAATCAATTGAGGCATTATCAAAAATGCACAAGACTATACAAAATTCAAAAACTATTTGCTGCTTCTTTCAATAATAATTCACCGCTTTACCTCACTACTTACTAGCTTATTACTAAAACTGTATCAGTTTTTCTGTATTTACCTCGTTGTACCAAGAAAACTAAAACATTTTGCGATTATTAACTACTATAAAAGTTTACTTTGTCATGCTGGGAATGATATATTTCATATTTGGTTATTTGGATAATATTTTATGTGACCCTTAAATGCCTCCGAGAATTAGGGGAACGCTAGTGAAAGTCATTTTCCACCCTTCGCCGAAAAAAAAAATTCCTTTATTAAATTATGTAGTGTGAAATTACATTCTAATGGCTTTTGCGGGTTTGAATCAGATTCAGTCAGGTATAGATACAGTTACAAATACTCATTTTTCATTCTATATTTACTTTCTCTACACCTACATATTATGTATTATAAAAGAACATGTATGTTATTACAGAAGTAATAACGGAAGGGAGACAGTTTTTAAACGGAAAGGGAAAATAAAGAAACATATTCAGTGAATAAGAATAAGTCTGAATAAGATAGTTTGTTAGGAATATATACTGGATAGGCCATTAAAATAGAGGGATTTTTGGATAGTTAAATATGCGTTATCAAAAAACGTTCGGACACGTCAACTTTGTTTATGAGACGGATACGTTAAAATTTTAGGGGTTGTGGTCACAGCGCGAAGGGGTTAAGCGATTTGGCTACAAATTTTCTTGTAAAATATGCCCCCCTCACAAACAAAGTTGACGTGTCCGAGCGTTTTTTGAGAATCCATCCTTAATTATCCGCAAATCCCTGTTTCATTTTCATTGGCCCACTTGGTATATAGATTTTACAGGCAACAAAATTATGTAATACTAGATCTAAACAGGTAATACATAAGCAATATTAGATAATCTTTTCAAAAAGAGTAAAGGCATTTAAATTTTATATTAAAATTAATTCAAATATTTCTTGAATGTTTCTAAAAATCATACGTACAATTTCATAAATTATGTATTGGATATTTATTTAAATGTATTTATCTACGACCACTATTGTAAATGCCCATTATTGTACAGTTCGTAGACTATGTAAATACATTATAACAAACACGTATGTAACAGTTCGCGGTTAATAATAAGTTATGATTGATAACACACACGTGCGTTTAGTTTACGATTCGATTATTGGTTGACAGTCCATACTACGTACTCATACGTTCAGCGCACCCCGTCCACCGACGGGTTTGGTTGTACGGGTCCAGCCAGACCTTTTGCGATTAAGTTTCCTTGACTTTTCCCAAAATTTCATTAGCTTCCATTTAAAAGAAAAAATAAAAGGATACATGTCATACAAGGGTAATTACAAGGATATGTATTTCAATATACTTGGGTTTGGCACATGTGGTCTGTCTGGACCCTGATATACTTTATAAGAAACAAAATATATTTTGAACATTTTACCGCGTTTTTTAGTTCCTCTATATCTCACGCCTGCCCGAGGCGTGCCCTCGAGCTTTAGTCTTACTCGTATATCGTCTTTTGATCTATCTAGCTCGCAAGTCACATGGGTCAGTTTAACATCTTGCGAAATTTTTGTTTGTATCATGAAAATGAATGACGAAGTTGAATTTGTGTATAATAAGCGATTAGTCAACGCGAAATTCAACGTAATCCTGAGGAAGACATTGATGAAAATGTGATGAACATGATCCATTCAGAGACAAGGACGACGATAATGATAAAGATTATATACCTGAAGAAGGTGCGTCTGATATTGAAGAGGATTTGGTAATCGAACCAAACGAAATTCTAGATAGTGACGAAGAAGAAGAAGTAGATGGAGAAGCACTTTCTAAAAATTAACAAGTTGCAACAGAGGAATTTTTCTTTGGCAAAGACGGAGTAGACTCCACAAAATGGAGTAGAAATGAACCAACTGCTTTGGTCGTTTGCGTCATCACAATATTAATATTATTTTCGAGCTGGACCGAAAGAACAAAATTCAGTTCCGATTGAGGCAGTCAAGAAGTTTTTTTCACAAAACATTACATTCATCATCATCACCAAAACGAATCGTTATGCGAGAGATACATTTCAAAGGTGGAATCTAAAAAATCCCGATAAAAGAGTCTGGAAAGAGCTAACGAGCACTGACTTGGATGCATTTATTGGTGTATTTCTGGCCGCTGGAATTTCACCAAATAACATGCAAGAGTCTCTAGTTCTTTTGCATACAGACGACTTACCCATATTCCGATCAGCTATGTCTCATAAGCGATTGCTACGATATATCCGTTTTGATGATAGGCGTACACGTGCATTTCACTAACGAACTGACTTTTCAATGAAAATCTTGCGAAACACTATTATTCGCAAGAAAACTTTACTTTTTGATAAACAGCTATTTCCATATCGCGGCAGAACAAAATTTACTCAATACATTCCATCAAAACCATCAAAATATGACAACAAAATTTGTTAGGCATGCAATTCTAAAACAAGATATCCGTTGCAAGGAAAATTATACACCGGTCGTGAAGATGTAGCAAACTAAACAAGGCAACTAAACAAGGTTAACTTGAACTTATGTATTTCTGAAGTTAGCAAATCGATATAGTAACCCTCAGCTATTGCTGATAATTTTTTCACCACATTGGAAGCAGCAAAGCGACTTGCTAAAATTGACATTGCTTTTGTTGACACAATTCGATCTAATAGCACATCTTCTAGCCTCCAAGAATGCGATATATCCATATGTTTGTATGGAGATATACAGGGGTCTGGCCAGACCACATGTGCCAAACCAAAGGTTAGCGGACTATTTGCCAAGCGGAGGATTAAATAATGTACCTAATAAGAAATACATTTGTTACATCAAACATATTTTTCTTATTGATTAGAAACAAATTAATGTGGTCGAAGATAAAGTATAATACATAACCCGAGTTGTAAGGCAATCACATACTCGCGGAATTACGCACTGTTCCGCTCGTACGTAATATGCTTCTTACAACACTTGTTACGTAATATACTATTATTATTTATTTGTAATCATTTTCCATAATGCGAACAGAAAACGAATTTACCAAACGAAGAGTAAACTTACCTTAATAATTGCAGTGATAATCATTTATAATTAAACTGAATTCAATCAATGCATTCACTTCATTCATTTGCACCCAACTGAGTTCAAAGTAACATAACAACCTTATTCGAGCAAGGTTCACAGATAACGAACTATTGCGCCACGATAAAAACAAGTACTGCCAACTTAAAGGGTCCAATGCATATCGCACTTCACTTGGTTCTCAAATTCAACACTTCCCCTCGAGATGCAGTTGACCTGTAAGAGGTACTCGACTTCCTTGATCTTAACACAATTAGATCCATGCAACGGATGTGCGTAGCCTTTAATAGACCTTTAGTCAATATATCCGCTGCCATGTCCGCTATCGATACGTGTTGCAATCGAAAATATTTTTCGCTCAGAACTTTTCTGACGAAATGATGGTGAACACCTATATGCTTGCTCAGACAGGATTGTCGACTATTTTTAGTTCCCCTGGATTATCAAAATATACGATGATGCACAAGCGGCTTGTGGGTTTAGATTCATCATTAATTTTAGCCGGTGAATGACTTCCTTTGAAGCTTCCGTCCATTGTGGATAGCGCGAATGCTCTTTGCTTTCTTGATTCCTAGTAGATGGTGTCTCCATTGTATTTAAAGATATAGCGAGTAAACGATCTATGTCTATGAGACAGTACCCTAATCCGCGTTGGTGAATCCACGTAATTTTCTTCCATTACAGTCGATCGTGATTTCAACGTCGGAAGTTCCTTTTAGGTATCGAAGTACTCATTTTTTTATGGGACTTAAGCTCGCACTTGGCCGTGCCCCCCTTGGAATTCACGAACATCCTGGTACCGCTTTTGCATGTCGTCAGGATGCCGATGTCTTTGTTATGTTACGCATTTTTTGCCTTACATCCCCCATTTCACATCATGTGCTTAGGGTTTCAGGCATTTTCTTAGTTAGGTTAATTTCTGGCTTTCTGTCCGGCACGCTCGTTTTTTCTCTTTCATGCTCATAATGCTTCTTATCATATCATCCGCTGTCCAGTTGTCTTCGGACTTTTACGTGACCTCCAACAGTGTCTTTACTTCCAGTTATGATTTTGTCGTCGCTAACCGTCTTATATCTTTCACATTCGAAGACCGTGTTCGCTGCACTGTCCGCTTGGCTACAGTAGGCACACAAATTGTCCGAGGCCCTGCCGATATTGTGCAGGTACTCTCTGAAGCATCAGTGCCCACTGAACGCTTGGGTCAGATAGTAGTTAATCTCCCCATATTTTCGTTCTACTCAGATTCTCACTTGTGGGATTAATAATTTTGTCCACTGTCCGTTTATACAGCATGTCCAGTGCTTTTGCCACTCCTGGAATATATGTTGTTTCGCAATTTTGCTAAGTTCATTCTTCTCTTGCTACCCTTTGGTCCGCCGACATTGGGCATCATCTTTTCCAGTGCTGCTGTTACCTTGAGGGCTTTAGTCGCTGCTCGCATGATATGTGGTGTAAAACATAGCTTCTTATAAATAATCACACCAAGATATTTAACTGCCTCTTTGGGCGTTATAGTTACGTCTCTGACCTTTAATAATATCGGCCGTATTTGCCTCATTGCGGTCAGTATAACAAAATATAAACTTCCGTTTTTTCAGGGGCCAGGCTTAAGCGCTTTTTCTCCATCCATTTATCAATATGTGCAATCGCCCTACTTGCATGTTCCATTACTCTCTCCTCGTCTTTTCCAGCTAATACCAGAGCTATATCATCAGCAAAACCTATTATCTCAACACCTTATGGTAGCTTTAGCCTAAGTACTCCATGGTACAGGATGTTCAACAGTGTATGACCCATTACTGAACCCTGTGGAACACCGCTGTGCACTTCTCGCTTCAACAGACTTCAACATCTGCTTCGTTTAATATCTTACGATCATGTAGATAACTGCGCCGTAGTCTCAGCAGGTATGGGGGGAAGCCTCTCTCACTAACCTCATGCATAATATCTTCCCATCTACCCATCTACCCATTACTGAACCCTGTGGAACACCGCTGTGCACTTCTCGCTCCACGACTTCAACATCTGCTTCGTTTAATATCTTACGATCATGTAGATAACTGCGCCGTAGTCTCAGCAGGTATGGGGGGAAGCCTCTCTCACTAACCTCATGCATAATATCTTCCCATGCTGCTGACTTGAAAGCATTCCTTACATCTAAAGTTTACGTCTTTACGTCTACGTTATAATAAACGCCGGCGATAAAATATGCCTTGCACATCATGCCAGTTGCCATTCGTCGTCAACCATCTCCCATGTATCGTTTTTTATAACAGATACTATTTTTTCTTTAATGGCGTCGTACCACTAACCTTTTGCTGAACTACTCAATGCATTTTTCATAGAAATCTCCGCTGGATAAGGCTTTTCATCTAATGCGAGGTTTGCTTCTTGATACTCCTTACGAAGCTTTCCCTTCAATCCTGTCAGTACTCTTCTTAGTCTACTGCGACTTCCGTACGTTGCATGTTGTCATATTTTCTATTCCATTAAATACTGCAACACTTCTTGTATAGATTCTTCATCTTTAAAATCTTCAGGCGCGATCTTCATCCACTAGAACTTGCTCAGGGTGATCTTGCCAATGATTGTTTGACAATTGGATATCGATTTCTACATATATAGGTTCTTCGGGAGTTTCTATGTCTTATATGGTGTTTCGATTATTTCTTCCGAAGGGAAACTAGGGTTGTAATTCGTTCGTTCCTTGGAATCGAGAAATTTCACGTCTCGATTTAGTTCAATAGGGAATATGCAAGAAATTTAAATTTACTTGATTTTTCTATCCCCGATACTTTATGATCTTGACATTACACCTATACCATTATTTTCTCATTTAGTTTATATTTAATTCCAAAAATTTAAATCAAAAAGTCCAAAATATGCGAGCGAAATACATATTTGCGAAACGCATCACCATTGGTCAAGTGATGTGACGTGCACGTTGACATCAATCGGTTTCCGCGATATTCACAGATGTAGGTAGAGTGGACTATATACCTCGATAGGGACTTTATCAAACACTTTAACTTTTGTACTTATAATAGTGTTTTTGCATTCCGGTACTATACAATATCTATAAAATGTTTTTTTAGCTTTTTCTATTATCGAAATAGCAAATTCAAATTGAAAATTCGTAACTGTCTATGCAAATATATGTTAATTGCCCTTAACCATCCCTGTCACCATTAGTCGTTTAAGATTGTCATTGCCCTGCGAGCAATATGGCCAAAGTATTTCCAGACCTTGTACAGGCAAACCTGAGACAGACGTTGAGCCCCCTCAATCTTCAGTTCTTTTTTTAAGACAGAGACGTTTCTGTGACGAGCTGTCCAGGGTATCCTCAGCAAGCGGCGCCAACACTACATCTCTCAGAGTCTTCTTCTTCTCTTCTTCGTCGTTCCCTCACTGCTGAGGATCGTGACTCCGTAGACATTCAACCGCACGCCTCCATCGGTTGCGGTCAGAGGCCCCATGCAGTGCGACGTTCACAGGTGTCTCCAGCTGTTCGGATATCTGATCGGACCATCTCCTTGGACTACGGCCTCTAGGTCTCTTGCCCTCAACCTTCCCTGTCACCACCAGTTGTTCAAGATTGCCATTGCCCCTGCGAGCAATATGGTCAAAGTATTTCAAGACCTTGTGCAGGCAAACCTGAGACAGACGTTGCGCCTCGTCGTAACATCCCATTTATCGCACGTTTTTGATGACCTAGCATAACACATGACATTCAGTGTTGCATAGTATATTTGCATAGACAGTTGAGGATTTTCAGTTTATATTTGCTATTTCGATAATGGAAAAAGCTAAAAAGCCATTTTATAGAAATTGTATAGTACCGAATTACAAAAACACTATTATAAGTACACCAGCTAAAGTGTTTGATAAAGTCCCTGTCGAGGTGTATAGTCCACCCTACCTATATCTGTGAATATCGTAGAGGCCGATTGATGTCAACGTGTACGTCACATAACTTGACCAATGGTGATGCGTTTCGATCAGGTCAAATTTAATCGTATTTATTTGTTCAAAAATTAATAGAAACATTTTCAACAGTATTTATAAATTTTACTATGTTAAAACGAAGTAAAAAGTGAATTAAGCGAAAAAAAAATTGATGCATATTCCCTATTGCTCTTTCCTCGGGCGACTAAATTCTGTACGCCTTGGAGGTTTCGGAATATCCGTCAAAAATTAGCCTTGCGAGTAACCAAACTTGCCTTGAGGTTTCACAGCCCTTAAAGTGTTTCAGTACGGTTGAATGGATTGATACAACGATGTCCGATTTCGCCTTGCTGTCCTCCTCCTCCCGTTTAGCTCGCGCTTGAATATACGCGTTGTTTGCTGTTATCAATTCCGGCTTCACATTTGGACTACATTTTGACCAAAACAAATTTCCACATATTATTATTTATGAGCACGGCCTGCATTTGCATTTTCCACGTGTCATAATTGTCTTTATCTAACGGCTCGAGCCGCATTTTGCCACTCGAAATCATTTTCGAATTCGTGAATCGTGCTATTTTAACTTTTTACTATACTTAGTGGATCCTTGTTGCGAGATCTGGCCCCATAACCTGTTGTTTCGAGGTTAACCCTTTCGCTGCAAATTACTTTTTGAACTGATGTGATTGTGTGCGCAATATTTTGAACATTACATTATAGCCCGTGCGGAATACTTTTATAACTTTGTGTTATTTGCAATTATTGTCAAATTTTCAAAAACTAAAATTTATATTCGAAGCAAATTTTCATTTTTTGCTGATTTGAGTGGGCAAACTTGGTGAAATGCTTTTGTTTTCTGTCAAAATTGGACGAAAACGTCAAAAATAATTTGCAAAAAGTGCCAAATTTTCAAAAACCAAAATATCTATTCGAAGCAAATTCTCTTTTTTTGTTGATTTGAGTGAGCTAGCTTTGCGAAATACTTTTGTTTTTTTGTCAAAATTGGACGAAAACCTCAAAATAGTTTACAAAATTGTCAAATTTTCAAAAACAAAAATCTCTATTTGTAGCAAATTTTGTTTTTTGTTGATTTGAGTGAACAAACTTTGCGAAATACTTTTGTTTGAAGTCAAAATTGGACGAAAACGTCAAAAATAATTTGCAAAAAGTGCCAAATTTTCAAAAACCAAAATATCTATTCGAAGCAAATTATCTTTTTTTGTTGATTTGAGTGAGCTAGCTTTGCGAAATACTTTTGTTTTTTTGTCAAAATTGGACGAAAACCTCAAAATAGTTTACAAAATTGTCAAATTTTCAAAAACAAAAATCTCTATTTGTAGCAAATTTTGTTTTTTGTTGATTTAAGTGAACAAACTTTGCGAAATACTTTTGTTTGAAGTCAAAATTGGACGAAAACGTCAAAATAATTTACAAAAATTGGCAAATTTTCAAAAATCAAAATCTCAATTCGAAGAAGCAAACTTCGTTTTTTCGTTGATTTGAGTGGACACCCTTTGCAAAATTCTTTTGTTTTATGTCAAAATTGTACGAAAACCTCAAAATAGTTTGCAAAAATTGTCAAATTTTCAAAAACTAAAATCTCTATTTGAAGCAAATTTTGTTTTTTTGTTGATTTTAGTGAATAAACTTTGCGAAATATTTTCATTTCATGTCAACATTGAACGAAAACGTCAAAATAATTTGCAAAAATTGCAAAAATTGCCAAATTTTCAAATACCAAAATCTCTATTCGAAGCAAATTCTGTTTTTTCGTTGATTTGAGTGGACACACTTTGCAAAATTCTTTAGTTTTCTGTCAAAATTGGTCGAAAACGTCAAAATAATTTGCAAAAATTGTGAGATTTTTTAAAAACCAAAATCTTTATTCGTAGCAAATTCATTTTCGTTTTTTTGTTGATTTGAGTGGACTAACTTTGCGAAATACTTTTGTTTTATGTCAAAATTGGACGAGTACGTCAAAAATAATTTGCAAAAAGTGCCAAATTTTCAAAAACCAAAATATCTATTCGAAGCAAATTCTCTTTTTTTTGTTGATTTGAGTGAGCTACCTTTGCGAAATACTTTTGTTTTTTTTGTCAAAATTGGACGAAAACCTCAAAATAGTTTACAAAATTGTCAAATTTTCAAAAACAAAAATCTCTATTTGAAGCAAATTTTGTTTTTTGTTGATTTGAGTGAACAAAGTTTGCGAAATACTTTTGTTTTAAGTCGAAATTGGACGAAAACGTCAAAATAATTTGCAAAAGTTGCCAAATTTTCAAAAATCAAAATCTAAATTCGAAGAAGCAAACTTCGTTTTTTCGTTGATTTGAGTGGACACCCTTTGCAAAATTCTTTAGTTTTCTGTCAAAATTGGACGAAAACGTCAAAATAATTTGCAAAAATTGTGAGATTTTTTAAAAACCAAAATCTTTATTCGTAGCAAATTCATTTTCGTTTTTTTGTTGATTTGAGTGCACAAACTTTGCGAAATTCTTTTGTTTTATGTCAAAATTGGAAGAGTACGTCAAAAATAATTTGCAAAAAGTGCCAAATTTTCAAAAACCAAAATATCTATTCGAAGCAAATTCTCTCTTTTTTTGTTGATTTGAGTGAGCTAGCTTTGCGAAATACTTTTGTTTTTTTGTCAAAATTGGACGAAAACCTCAAAATAGTTTACAAAATTGTCAAATTTTCAAAATCAAAAATCTCTATTTGAAGCAAATTTTGTTTTTTGTTGATTTGAGTGAACAAACTTTGCGAAATACTTTTGTTTTAAGTCAAAATTGGACGAAAACGTCAAAATAATTTGCAAAAATTGCCAAATTTTCGAAAATCAAAATCTCAATTCGAAGAAACAAACTTCGTTTTTTCGTTGATTTGAGTGGACACTCTTTGCAAAATTCTTTTGTTTTATGTCAAAATTGGACGAAAACCTCAAAATAGTTTGCAAAAATTGTCAAATTTTCAAAAACCAAAATCTCTATTTGAAGCAAATTTTGTTTTTTTGTTGATTTGAGTGAACAAACTTTGCGAAATACTTTCCTTTCATGTCAAAATTGAACGAAAACATCAAAATAATCTGCAAAAATTGCCAAATTTTCAAATACCAAAATCTACATTCGAAGCAAATTCTGTTTTTTCGTTGATTTGAGTGGACACACTTTGCAAAATTCTTTAGTTTTATTTGAAAATTGGACGAAAACGTCAAAATAATTTGCAGAAATTGCCAAATTTTCACAATCGAAAATCTCTATTCGAAGCAAATTTTGTTTTTTCGTTGATTTGAGCGGACACACTTTGCAAAATTCTTTAGTTTTATATCCAAATTTGACAAAAACGTCAAAATAATTTACAATTAAAGCCAAATTTTCAAAACCCAAAATCTCTATTTGAAGCAAGTTTTGTTTTTTGTTGATTTGAGTGAACAAACTTTGCGAAATACTGTTTAAAAAATTGTCAAATTTTCAAAATCGAAAATCTATTCGAAGCAAATTTTGTTTTTTTCGCTGATTTGAGCGGACACACTCTGCAAAATTCTTTAGTTTTATGTCAAAATTAGACGAAAACGTCAAAATAATTTACAATTATAGCCAAATTTTCAAAAACCGAAATCTCTATTTGAGGAAATTTTTGTTGTTGTTGTTGATTTGAGTAGACAATCTTTGTGAAATATTTTTGTTTTATGTCAGAATTAGACGAAATCGTCAAAATAATTTGCAAAGATTGCCAAAATTTCAAAAACCGTAATCTCTATTCGAAGCAAATTTTGTTTTTTTTTATTGATTTGACTGAACATACTATGCAAAAGTTTTTTTTGTCAAAATTGGACGAAAACGTCAAGATAAATTGCAAAGATTGCGCAGTTTTCAAAAACCAAAATATTTATTCCAAGCCAATTTTGTTTGTTGTTTGAAGATTTGAGTGGACACACTATTTGCTAGTCTTGTCTGTCCTAGTCTTGCATGTCCCAGTCTTGTCTCACCTACTCTTATATATCCTAGTCTTGTCTGTCCTTGTCTTGTCTGTCCCAGTCTTGTATGTCCTATTCTTGTATATCTCACTTCTGTCTGTCCTAGTCTTGTCTGTTCTAGTTTTGTATATCGTAGTCTTGTCTATCCTAAGCTTGTCTGTCTTAGTCTTGTATGTCCTAGTCTTGTCTGTGTTAGTCTTGTATATCCCAGTCCTAGTGTAGTCTGTCCTAGTCTTTTCTGTCCTAGTCTTATCCGTCTAGTCTTGTCCGTCTAGTCTTGTCCATCTAAACTTGTCTATCCAGTCTTGTTTTGTTTGAAACAAATTCTAATTGAAACAACTTCATGTTGCGAGAGATTCATGTTACGACTTCGTATTGCGGCAACTTCATGTTGCAAACTATTTCATCTCGAAGCGACTTCATCGAAATAGTCTATCTAGTTTCAACTACGAGAAGAGATTTTTTGTTCACCTCGAAACCACTTCATGTTGCGACAATTTCATGTTGAAACAACTTCATGTTGCGATAACTCCATGTTGGGACTTCATATTACGACAACTTCAAGTTGCAACAACTTCATATTGAACTTGAATTAGACTATTAAAATAAATAAAATAAAAAGCCATTTATTTCCTGTAAACTATAAATGATACTAGTAATAAATAACAAATATGGTTTCTTAGTTACAATGTTAATGTGTTACTTAAATATTAGTCTGCTTAGTCTGCAAGAACCCCTGTGCGGGTAAAGGCCTCCTCCAAAGATCCCCATGTTTCTCTGCCTTGTGCTACTTTGGTCCACAATGGGCCAGTTATTATTTTCACTTCATCTTCCCAGCGTTTGTTTTTTGGTCTACCTCTACTGCGTTTATCTAGTGGACCGCTCCACAGTGTCGTTCTAACAGTCCATCTCTGATCCGTAAGTCTTGCCACGTGGCCTGTCCATTTCCATTCGAGGTTTTGGGCGTGGCCCAAAACGTTAGTTGCTTTTGTTAGTTTTCTTATTTTGGTGTGTCTTATTTTGTCCAGTTTTTTTATGTTGAGCATGCTGCTTTCTATTCCTCGTTGACAGGTGTTGATTTTATTTTTTGCTTTGGAAGTGAATTTCCATGTCTGGGAGCCATATGTTAAACACAGTAGAAGGGTTGAGTTCATGACTTTTGTTTTGATGCTTGTTGGCATATTGCTTTTAAATATTTCTTTCAGGCTCCAGTATTTGTTCCATGTGGATTGTATCCTTCTTTCAATTTCTGTTTCATTGCTGTTTGTATCAAAACTGATTCTTTTCCCTAGGTATATGCAATATTCTGTGTATTCCAGTGGTTTATTGTCAATTTTTATCGGTCTATTCGAGGAGTTTGTCATTGCCATAGTCTTTTTGAGGTTCATTTCTAAACCTACATCGACGTTAACTGAATGGAGTGATCCGAATTAGACTATTAACTTATAATAATTAAGTGGACAATGGAAAGTACAATCTAATCCATCTAGTCCAATTCAGTTAGCATTATAGAGAATTCATTAAATTAAGTCATTTTAATCTAGTAGACTACATAGACAAGACAAGAGAGAGACAAGACTAGATACAGACAAGACTAGACAAGACTCGACAAGACTAGACTAGATCAGATTAGACAAGCCTGGACAAGATTAGACAAGACTATACAAGATTAGACAAGACTAGACATAAAAAAAAACGAAAATTAATATATGGCTATCCGCATAGTTTACAATTATTTTTTGGGATTTTTTGAAATATTCATATTTGCAACGATAAGACCCTAGGTGAAGGGTGAGTCCCCAATTTTTCACCCAGGGTAAAGCAAAAAAGCCGTAATGTATTCATAAAGTCGGTAGACTGCTATAGCAGTCCATAGCATCTGGCCGCCAAATCAAGAGGACTACTATAAGAGTCAAATCAATTGAATTGCTATAGCAGTCCATAGCAGCGAAAGGGTTTAAAAGACATATAGTGACGTAACAACAGCTTTATGTTTTTCACGTAACAAGCAAAGTTCACAGACGACTAACTATTGCGCCTTAAACACGATAAAAACAAGTAATGCCAACTTAAAGCACATAAGAATGCATATCGCACATCACTTGGTTCTCCAATTCAACAATATGTTATGATAAACAATAATTATTTATTAGTTTCAAACAATTAGTTACTACCAAGAAGTTATTATTGTATGCATAATTTTCAGCTAATTATTTAAAAATAATTGTTTTTACAAGGATACAAAAATAAAGTGAAAAATGATATATGTACACTACGTATTTAGTTTGTTAAGCAATGTTTAATTTTTGAACATTATTTAGATGTTGTTTGTTTTACAATGGTTAAATTTTAGTATTTTCTATTTTATTCAATAAAATTGTGTAAATTTGGGAAATGCATTGATGTTAAAGTGTTAAATTTTCTATTTGCCGAAGTAATTTAGATTGAGATTTGGTGAAAATTGCAAAGTGCACATGCTCTAGTTAATTAAAATTTGTATGTGTATGTGAAACTATAACAACGTGTTTAATAGTAATTGAAAATTGTCAAGCGATATTAGTTTAAGTAATTAATGTAATTGCGTGCGGCAATTACTGTTCGCAAAGTAAACGTTGCTCGCCTAATCTGCAGTGGCCTTTCCACCTAATAAATAAAACATAACGTAACACTTCGGCTTTGTAATTTATATTTGCTTGCGGTGGAGCAGAGCTTCAATGTAGACTAAATGTTTCAGAATTGCATATATTAGCAACTCCAAGATATTATATAGATCTCACTCTCCGTGTCACTCGCTTCCATTATGACCGAGCCACATCAAACTCCCAGCATAAACAGTTAATTTGATAACCAGAACTACTGACTGAATGCGGAATAGTTTGCAACCCTCGTGGAGGGGTGAAGCCTCACTTAGCCTGTCCAGGGTCGCATTGTTGAAAGACAATGTTTGGTATAATTACCACATAACGGACAATTTATGGCGCGCGCCGGTCATACTGCTTTCGAGGTATTCCTGGATTATCTCAGAGTGTAGCTGCGCCATTGTTTCAACCAGCTGACCATAAATAACGCTACGGCCTGCCCGTGACTTGAGGTGCATATTTATGTGTTTGCATTTTCGCCCTCGATAGCAAAACCTTAAAATCACCGGCGAGAAAGCGCGAATAAAAAACAAGAGTTATTGCGCCCGGACAAATTTAAATTAGCTTATTAATTCAGGATTCGCAAAACAACCTTTGCGGATAATTTATCGGCCGCATTGTAATTCTTCAGATATTATTTTTTCTTCGCTCGCATCTCAAACTCGCATCCCATAGGAAAACACTAATTTATTACCATAATTAAATTATTATTTTTATTACCATAAACAATACGTAAATTTTATCAAGATTACATTACTTAGTTTATATATTTACATAACTTTGCCTTGTTAGTATTTTGATCACTTATTCTCTTTTATTCCTTATTTTCTGTTTAGATATAGTTTTAAAAACTTTCAGTTAGTCTGATTTGTCTCATCTATCTGAAATGGTTTGATACCTTGTTTATACTTTGTCGTTAAAGGTAAATAAATCACTTTGGTGCGTTATATAAAATTTTAAATATAAAATTTTAATTATTGCCAAACAAACAGTGCTAATTATAAATAAAACCGAATGGCAAGTACAATTAAATTATTTTGTAAATATCGATTTAATCATAAAAAATGAATAGTTGCAACGAATATTAAATAATTCAGAACGCAATTAAAACAATATTCCTCTTGTTTGCCCAAAAATGCCGATTTTTTTTTGTTCAGCAAATATGGTTTAAATTAAAAAATATAACATTGAAGGTACATGTTTCGTAAATAAAATATGAAACGGATCCAAATGAAAATATTGATAATTAATTTGTAACGGGAGTTTATGTTTAATAGTTAAATAGCGCTAATAAATTCGTTATTACTCGGTTTCATTACCGAAATGATTAATTAAAAATTATCGGAGACCTATCGTAATTACAAGAGATTCGATCACATGCGAGTCGATTGAGATAACAATCCGAACGAATTTGCATGTTGAACATTTTCTGAGCTATTTATATAATATTTCATGTCCGGCGACAATTCATAAAATGTGTATTAATTTGCAATTTAATAATAATATATTATTCTGTTGAATATTAATATTATTAGTTCACTCACACCTCTCGTATCAAACTCAATTAATCTCTTTATTGTAATAATTATAGATATTTTAAACATAGAGCACTTTAGGTCGTTGAGAAAATAATGAGATTTTATCGTGTTTTTATAAACGACATGAAAACACATTTTTTAAATATAAATTTAGGAATATTATATTCATTTTTAAACTTTTGCTTTCATGTAAAATTTAGGAATAGATTATAGATTCACAATCAAACGTTTTCTCTTAACGTAATTTGTTTAAGAGATTTCAAATTTGCAAATAAAAAGGTTTTATAAGCCATGTTACTTGGAGCACATTTATTAAATCTGCATTTGGCAAAATCTAATTTATGAAACCCTGGGTATTATAAAAAGGGATAATCCTCCATCTGTATGAAAGCTTTTTCCTCAGCATTTGTAAAATAAGGATAAAATCTTAGGATTTCACCACAACGTACAAAGATATTCATTTTTGAAACTCTTTGAAACTATATTTGATAAAATGCAACATTTTTGACATTTTCGACATATTTATTTTATTTGTTTCTACATATTGATAAAATGCGTTCATACATTTTGTAATTTCGGAATCTTTGAAGGATTTATAGTTAATAGATCTTAAGTAGACTTTCATGTTTACATCAAACTGTATTAAATCCGTATACTTTTTGGACGGACGGATTTTCAAATCGATTGTTGGTAGAACTCTCGTGTGAACTCGGAACTTTGAGTATTAGGGGAAAGCTAGGGTAGTATGTGAAACACCCCTTGTTGACCGATAACTAAATTTAAGAGTAATTATACTACCCTGGCAACGTACTTCTATTACAACCCAAATATAGCCAACACTTGAAACTGGAAAAAAAGCGAAACCAATGAATTGAATGTACAATGGATTTCGATAGAACCAGATTTGAAGATAAAATTAATGTTGAAAGAAAAACTTGGAAGCAGTTTAGAGTGATTATAGTGCTTCGCTATTGTATAAAATTTAGGATGTGGCTATTTATACATACAGTATGTATACGCAATTGGCTATTTATACATACAGTATGTATACGCAATTGGCTATTTATACATACAGTATGTATACGCAATTGGCTATTTATACATACACTATGTATACGCAAATGGCTATTTATACATACAGTATGAATACGCAATTGGCTGTTTATACATACAGTCTACATTCAGTCTGTACCAGATATAGTGTTAAATTTTTATAGAGGTGAAAATACAAAATGGACACTAATAAAAATGTTACTTAATCATAATCATACAATTGGTAAAGAAGAATATGGATATTATGGCAAAGCAAAAAAAATGAATGAAATTGATTATGATACAGTACCGGCTTTGTTATTATCGAGCTCTAAAGATGGAATGTAAGTATTTTGAATAAGAAAAGTGGAAAAAGTTTATACGAAAGGATATTCAAAATTAAAAAAAAAAACTCTTTACCACAAGCACGGAAACAGATCAAAGTGATTTAATGGAATTTTTAGCAAAAAATGAAGAAAATGGTGGAAATTCAGGAAAATGGTTTACGCTATAAAAAAGATGCGGAAGAAGAAATTTTTATATATAGCTTTAAATTATAATAATTCTCAGGGCAACAGTTATAGAAATAGATGTTGCTTTTCTGGTTTAATGTTGGAAATATTAGGATTTTTTTATTACTCTAGTATAACCGACAAATCGGAATTTGCAGCTGTAGCATTTATTGCTAAAGAAACATATTCGTCATTCATATATTGTATTAATGATTTCAAAAAAATATGTAACACTAATACGTCCGTTTTTTTAATTTAAAACACAAAGACAACCGAAATAAAAGCAATAAGAAACATTTTTTTTTGCAAATTCCATGTTATTATATATAATCGATTAGTTTCTACTGCGTATAATTGGCAAATTGATGAGAAGCATAAATAATTGGATGAATTCAAGAAATGCGTGTATTCCCGAGCATTTGAAGAATATGAAGAGCAGAAAAAAGATTTTTTGTAAATTTCTAAATCTGTACAATTGATTCAAGAATAAATATAAAATTAGACAAAAATAAATAAAATGTTTTTTAAAATTACGGATAGTGATATCGAAATAAGAAATATACTTGAAGGATGTTCTGAATCACAGAGAAAGGAATAATTTTCTTTCATAGACAGTTAAAATTATTTCAAACTTTAGGGTCCAAATAGAGTATTAAAAATAATAGTATTGAGGAAAATTTTGATAGCAAAATATCAAAATTTTATAATATATCGGTGGAAACTTCTCTCGAAGCCGTTACAAACAAGGGCAGATAATCAGCTGGATACTACGGCTAGACAACTAGGGCTAGACAAGAAAACCCGCAGATTAATCCTAGAAACTTTGACCAACACCCATTCCAAGGTTAAATTTAGAGGCGAGATTTCAGAAAGCTTCGAAATAAAAACTGGAGTGAGACAAGGAGATGGACTTTCCCCACTTCTCTTCAACTTGAAAAGGTTATGAGAGAATGGCGCAAGGAACTGAACAATTTGGGTGCTCAGAGTGGTATCTACCTGGGACGTAAGAACGATGAACTGGTTGTAGATTGCCTGGCCTTTGCAGAGGATATGTCACTCTTTGCTGATTCTCTTGAGATGGCAACGATGCAGGTAAACTGCATTTCACTTAGAAAACAGGCTGCCAAAGAGGTCTTTAAGTGTCGCTGGAGAAAACAGAATTCTTCACTAACATCAGCTAAGCAAACAGAGAGATGTGTTACTAGAGCAGGGAAACATCAAGAGGACTGAGAAATTTAAGTATCTCGGCGAATGGATTGAACCCAAGTTATCAGAAAGAGCATAATTATCCAAGAGAGCCAACAAGTTAGAACTAGCCTCTGGACTGACTAAGAAATGTCTTTCATTGAACCCAAGAGGTCTAGTACAGAAATTGGAAATCAGAGAGAGGAGAATCATCAGGAAGATCCTAGGCCCGGTAAAGGCAGATGGGGAATTCCGAAGGCGGCATAACTCTGAGCTCTGCGAACATATTGAGATGCTCTCTGACTGTACAAGGAAAAGAAGGGTAGCTTTCTATGGCCCCGTTGCAAGATCGCTTCCAAACCGACTAACGAACCGTCTGTTCACCTTGGCAAAACAAGAAGGTTCCACTTGGTTGACAAAAACCGAGAAGGATATTAAAGAACTGGGAATAACAGATCTCCAAAACAGACAGTCTGCGAGACGCACCCTTAAGGAAGTCCGTGGATTTCTGGAAAAACCCCGTAGGAAAGGTCCCCCTGGACAGAAGAGTTATGAATTACACCGGCAGAAGATGCAACAATACTGAGCAAAGATCAAAGCCCAACAGTTGAACAAGCGTGGTCCAAAGTAGGCCTATTCGAAAGAAGAAGAAGAAGACATCTTCTTCAAAAGAAATCTTCAAACTAAGAAACAGCACGGGAACACTAACCACAAATAGAGACGATATACTGAAAATAGCGGAAGAATTTTACGCAACTCTCTACATGAGTCGGCTACAAGAACAACCAGCGGAACCGACACAAACACATACCGGGAAGGTCATAAATCAGGGGTCTGAATATATGTCAAGTATATCGATAGCCGAAATTAAGAATGCTCTTGCAGAGATGAAGAACAACATATCCCCGGGTGAAGATGGCATACATATCGAATCCATAAAACAAGGAGGAGACGCTCTACTACATGCCATAAAAGCACTATTCAACACCTGCTTAGAAGAATGTGCTACACCTGGCGAATGGAACAACGCCTCCACAGTTATTCTACATAAAAAAGGCAATATAACACAGCTCGGAAACTACAGACCGATGAGTCTGCTACCACATCTATATAAACTTTTCACCAAAGTAATCACCAAAAGGTTAGAAAATAAACTAGACTTCTACCAACCCAAAGAACAGGCTGGGTTTAGATCGGTATACGGGACAAATGACCATCTTCAGGCTATAAAAACTCTCAATGAAAAGTGTAATGAATATAATAAGCCCCTTGTCCTGATTTTCATAGATTTCGAAAAGGCGTTCGATACAGTTGAATTACCCGCCATAAAAGCTGCTCTAGACCAAGCACGAATAGACTATCGATATACAAAGCTAATTGAACATATTTACCGAAACGCTACAGCAAGTATAAGGCTACACGACAATACCAACAAATTTAAAATTGGCAGGGGAATTCGCCAAGGGGACACTATCTCCCCAAAACTATTTACCACGGTTCTCGAATATGCTTTTTAAATGGTATCTTGGGAACACCTAGGAATTACAGTGGATGGAGAAAAATTTAACCACCTGAGATTCGCAGACGACATCGTCCTAATAGTCGACAATATCAAAGATGCAAAAACTATGCTCAACGACCTAAACCAGTCAACGGAAAAAGTGGGCCTTAGGATGAATATGGGAAAAACAAAAGTTATGACCAACCTAGTGCTAAGCGATCAAATCAAAATAGATGATGCTAATATAGAAGAAGTAACTTCCTATATATACCTAGGGCATCAGATACGCATAGGCCGCGAAAACCAAACATGCGAAATACAGTGCCGCATAGGCTTAGGATGGGCAGCGTTGGGAAAACTAACTAACATCTTGAAGAGCGAACTACCAATGTGTCTCAAACGGAAAGTGTTCGAGCAATGTGTGATGCCGGTAATGACGTATGGGTCAGAGACTTTAACACTAACAAAGCGTTCCGCAGCAAAACTGCAGGTAACACAGAGGTCAATGGAACGGGCCATGCTAGGCATTTCCTTACGAGACAGGGTACGAAACGAGGTCATCAGGGAAAGGACGGGTGTCTGCGACATTATAACACGCATCTCCAACATGAAATGGAGATGGGCAGGCCACGTTGCCAGACTTAGGAATGGCCGATGGACTAAACGGCTTTTGGAATGGAGACCCCGTGCCGATAAACGAAGTAGAGGTAGACCACCAACTCGATGGACCGATGAGGGTGTCATAAAACTGGATGAACAAAGCACAACATCGTGATGCCTGGAAAGAGTTAGAAGAGGCTTATGTCCTGCAGTGGACGCAAACGGCTGGACAATGATGATGATGATGATGATTGTATGTATAAGTAGCCAATTGCGTATACATACTGTATGTATAAATAGCCAATTGCGCATACATACTGTATGTATAAATAGCCAATTGCGTATACATACTGTATGTATAAATAGCCAATTGCGTATACATACTGTATGTATAAATAGCCACATCCTAAAATTTATAGAAAAATAATATGAAAATGCACGATGGCGAGATACTAATGACAATTACGTTAATTTTTATTTCTGAATTCTTTATAAAAGTTCATTTTTATTTCTGAATAAGAGGATTAAAGTGGTAGAAGAGTGAATTGGGTAACCCTGCTGCTAACATTGAACAAAGAATTATATAAAAAGTTGATTTATAGGCTGAGGCCGCACTACGGTATTTTCCCGAGAGCGGTAACCGCTATAACCGCGAAACCGCTCGAGAAACACACAGTACGCTATGGGAAAAATCAGTCGCAAGAAAAAAACCGCAAGTGTAGCCACTTGTATTAGCTTAGTTGAGTAACAAAATCACGCATTTAAAAACCGCGGCGGTTTGCCGTAGTGCGGCCTAAGCCATAGTATTATTTTGAAGTATTTTTCTATTAAATTTTTACATGCATAATTATGGTATAAAATTAGTAATTCAAATCTGTATAATGCTCTTATTAATAGAGAATTATCTGTTATGTAATTATTAATTTAATTATGAATTTAATAATTTATTTAGTTATATTTTTTCTATTGGTTATTTTTTGGGATAGTGGCCTTTATAGATTTTCGTCGTTTGATTTATTTTAGTCAATATCAGCAGACTTGCAACTTTATCATTTTTAGGAGCTTTTACAAGACGCACCTTGCAAATTTTATTGCTTTTGTAGTGGACTCGATGGACTTTATTTAATATCCTGCAGGCTGGACATAAAAAACTACATAAAGTTGTCTTAATAGTTCAGTAAATTGTTAAGGTTTTTTTTTATTTCATAATAAGTTTTTATTTGTTTTATATCAAAATCCCCATAGAGTCATATACCATGACAATAGGAAATATGCAAGTGATTTAAATTTACATAATTCTTTTAACCCCAATAGTTTATGGTCTTGACATTACAATTATACCATTATTTTCTCATTTAGTTTGTATTTAATTCCGTAAAACTTAAATCAAAAAGTCCAAAATAAGCGAGCGAATTTCAATTTTGAGAAACGCATCACCATTGGTCGAATCGAAAATGTTCTGTGACGTACACGTTATGACATTTATCGGCGTCGATATTCGATGTGCCAGGACAATTTCCGAAAATATTTTATTAGGGTCGGTAATGTAACTCTCGAACAGATAAAGAAATATTTGTCTTTTTAGTTTTAAGAGGGCATTTCGGTGATTACCCAAATATTTTCGGACGAATTTCCGAAAATATGTTATTAGGGTCAATGGTGCAATCCCAGGGGAAATTACGACAATATGTTTTTCAATTAGTAATCACCAAAGCGATAAATAGCCAAAAATAATCACCCCGAGATGAGGGAGCAGTATACCTGGACATAATATAAATACCTGGACCCTCTAACGTCAGTCAAGCAAGACAGTTAGGCACAACCTGTCAGCAGGTCGACTCCAGTTCCGTCCACACAGTCAGGCGCAACCAGTCATCAAGTCGACTCCAGTTCAGTTCAACAGTCAGGCGCAACCAACCTGTATATATAACGTTCATGTAAATAAATTCCTCTGCAAACCGTGAGTGATATATCTATTCTACCGCGTCACAAACCACAGTTTCAATAGATTCTAGTGAATTTTTGGTAAAGTGTTTGATGGGGAAGCACATACCTAATGAAGTAGATGACAAATCGAATCTTTTTTTATGTATTTACTTAAAATTATTGTTTGTTACAGTTCTAAAATAAGTAACGGAATGTATATTTAATTGATATAACACTAATGTATAATTAATAATTTTTTTACTTAAAACATTCTGCATATTTATCAAACCACAAACTAATATTATTGCATTATCCATGATAGGAATTAAATTATAGTCTATATAAGCATGAGGAAGCAACATGTGAAACCCTCTTACTCTATTAATTACTCGTTCAACATGTATTATCAATGCTGCTATCTGTTTTGATTGCTTCACTTCATCCTTGGTACTCGGATAGGACTTTGAAACTGAAGGTGGTCTTACGAGAGTATATTTTTTGGCAACTAGCACTGCTTTGTTAGGGGGTAAGCAGTACAAGTAACCACAGTCTTGCACTATCATAACATCTGTAGCTCTTCCACCATTTCCTTCAGAAGCAAATTTATCCATCAGGTGTGCTTGAAATTGGATATTTTAGTGTGTTACATGTTTTGTACTGAGAGCAAGAAAGTGATGGACTGCATCTGATGGGTGCTCAATTTGAATTTCAGAGCAATCAATGATGGAAATAGTATTTACATACCTAGCCCTGAATGATACAATTTGAAAGTACATTTTTATTAATCTGACAGAGACATCCATGCGAGAGGTACTGGGCCTTACTTGATAATCATCACATCCTTCAAAGGGGTACTCGCTCAATTTTTTTTTTGGAAAAATTGTTTGTTTCTTCTTTTGATATTTGGGTTCTTTCATGTATTGAGAATGCTTCTGTGAAATATTTTCTTGAAAATGCCGATATAACGTTGGGTACAGCGCTTTCAAGAGCACGCCGCCAGCTGCACCGAGCCTGCGGAAGAAGAGAAGAGCCGGCCGCTCCAAATTTGGAGTGGCTATTTTCACAAGATGTCAGATTGCAATCCACAACATCGTCTGTATAATGAGACCTGGTTCTGGATGAGGCCCTGCAAAACGGGACTACTCATATGCACAAACCTGCGCTCGATACAATTGTTCGAAAGTACGTGAAGAAAATTTATGAGGATTTACCAGAAGAACAGCTCTTGAAAAGATGTCTCGGCAAGAATATTCAAAACAACAATGAGAGCTTCAATGCCACCATTTGGCACTTTGTCCCGAAACATCTGTTCAACGGGGAACAAATTCTGGATATTTCTGCCAGGTTGGCAGCTTCGTCGAATTGTCGTCGGTCAACATGCCGTGGATTATGCAACGAGGTGAGATGCGGAGCGCAGATCAAATGCTGATCGCCGCCCTACGGATGAAGCGAAAAGGCGTCGATTAACCCAGAGAGAAGAGCAATCTGAGCTCGAGAAGAGCTACGAAGCCTTGGAAGGATTGCTATATGGTCCAGGAATCTTTTCATAGAGGTGGGCGAGAAAGAATCATTATATATATATATATATATATATATATATATATATATATATATATATATATATATATATAATGATATATATATATATATATATATGTGTTTAATTTTCCGTCGAAAATGCCTCTCCGCTGATTGCGACCGATTTTCACCGATTACCGTTTTCTGTTGCTTGACCGTGAATAATTTCAGAAGTATTCAATATATTTTCAAAATTCTTTTTTCCTCTTATTCCAAATACCTCAAAGTACGAATCCCCCCCCCCCCCCATACTTTTGAAATTGGTCCGATTTCACTAGGAGAGAGCTACTACTGATCTTTCAATCGCGTTTTTCTCGGATTCGTTTTTTTCAATATGGTGCGTAAGATTACGGAGAGTTCTTCGCCGATTTGAAAAAGCTTGCCAAGTTTTATTCACAGTATGAACAGTTTCCCATTGACGGATGAAAATTTTGAAATTTTTTTCGCGATTCAGTGACTGTATTTCTTTCGAAATTTTCGAGCGTTTTCGTGGCTTTTTTCGTAGATGCGCCATTTCTCTAAAATCGATTTGTTTTTAATTTGGTTCCGTCAATGGGGAATTTGACTGTTCTACTTTAATAATAAGTCTAATTTTTTGGTGTATGAGGTTCCGGAAACCGCTGATCGTGCGCACCATATAGAGACTTTTTTAATTGTCTCATGAGATGCAGACAGATGTGCGCATGTGCGAGGAGCGCGCGCGTTGGAAACAAAATGAACATAAGGTCGAAGAATATGTAAATAAAATTCAAAAAATCAATTCTCTATCTGCCTTTATCTTCTTTTGGAACCCGTTCAAAAATGTATAATTTTTTCGGAAAATTTTGCGAGTACCCCCTTAATATGAAAAGTACTTTGCCCCGATTCATAATAACTTGTTTGTGGAGTTTCAATTTATAAAGTATTTGTACTTTTGGAAGCTCTTAGTCATAATCTTTGTCTTTTAATACCACACATTTTTCTTGTGGTGGTGGCATATTTCGTTTTTGGCACTTAAATATATGAGGCACAACTCTTTCTTTTAACCGTAGTATAATATTATTGTTTCATGATGTTGTATTGAATATAATTTGTTGTATCTTCCTCAATTTGAAATACATTCAACGTTTAGTTAAACCCTGGAAGAAAAGCAGAAATGACCAAAAAACTTACTTCTGACCAATTCACACTATGATAACTATCGGAATACAATACACTTAAATTTAAGTGATCTTCACAACAATGTAAATGCGATATTGGACATACTTCATCTCTTCTCATAAGCTTAAATCATTTTTTAAGTATTTTCGCTTTGTGTAAACTTGGTGTACTTTGCGTTCTGGCACTAGACAATATCTATAAAATGTTTTTTTAGCTTTTCCATTATCGAAATAGCAATTCAAACTGGAAATTCTTAACTATGCAAATAGTAAATAACACTTAATGACAACGTGCTCTGCGACGTCATCCAAAGCGCGCGAAAAATGGGTATTATTTTAAATATTATAATTTTATGTATTATTTTAAAAATTAATTGAAACACTTTCTACAGTATTTATATTTTTATATTTTTAGCAGATTCCAAAGTACGAAATTTTTCAGACAGCGAGAATCGCCTATGCTGAGAACATTGATTTCAAAATACAAAACCATTGTTGAAGAAACAAAGTATTTTTGTTTCTTTAGCTCTTTTTAAACAATGGTTTTGTATTTTCAAATCAATGTTCTCACCATCAATGCTAAAGAAACAAAGTATCTTTGTTTCCTTAGCTCTTTTTAAAGAATGGTATTGTATTTTCCAATCAATGTTCTCAGAATAGGCGATTCTTGCTGTCTGAAAAATTACGTATTTTGTTTTTTCTTTATTAAAGAAAGAGTTGTTTGCTTAGAACCAAGTATTGATTGCACCTAGTAATAAATTAGCTTTGTCTGCATTTTATTTTATCTTTTTTCCAGTGATAATAAAGCTAGTATCATCTACACAATGTGCAATGCTGACCGTTTATATAACTTATTAAGTCGCAGGTGTACAATGAGAAAAGTGTTGGTGCAAGAACGCTCCCTTGAGGCACCACAATATTAGTATAAATGATGTGGGACTTTCCTGTTTTATTTCCACTTCATACTGTAACATACTGCTTACGGTTTTCAAAGTAGGATTGTAGCCATCGCAAGGCTTCCCTCGGATTCCATATCTAATTATTTCGTTTAGTAGTGTTTTGTGTCAGACTCAATCAAAGGCCTTACTTCAGGAATATATAAAGAATATTCCTATGGGTTTATTTTATCTACTTCTTTTAAAATAGTGTTGTGGAACTCTGCCAGCGCCGTTGAAGTTGATTTCCCTTTACGAAATCCACGTTGTTGGCCTGGAATAATGTTATATTTTTGTATGAATGGAATGATTCTGCTATGTATGGCGTGTTCAATAATTTTTGATAGTACAGAAATAAGGACTATCGGCCTGTCATTTCTAATATCCTTTTTTGATCCATTTTTATGCACTGGGATGATTTTTACTATATTGAGAATTTCTGGAAATTGGTCGTCCGCGATGGAGACATTGATTATGTCTGTTATAGGAGTCAATAGGTAATGGCTAAACTCTTTGATAATTTGACATGAAAGGTCATCCGGTCCGCTGTTAATTTGTTTTTTAAGGAAGCAATTATAGATAGAACCTCATACTCTGAGAATTCGTCCAAATATATTGTATTGTGATTCAACTTTATGTGTTGATCCGAAATATCTGTGGGATTAATATTACCTGGTTTTTGGGGGCTCAAAAAGCGTATTAAATTTGTCTGCAATTTCCTTCCGACTACTGATTATCGTATTATTTTCGATAAATATAGTTTGATACTTAGATTTTTATCTGTTTGTTTCTTCTTTGTGACGTTCCACAGCGCTTTCGATTTATTAGGTGCCTGTAGTATTTTTCGGCTAAAAAAAGATTTTTTCACTGAGGTGACGTTTTTTGTAATATGTGCGACTTTAGTTTTGCGGACGAGATCTGTATTTTTTTTGTTATTCAAGTCTTTCTATTTGTGCTTACTTTTACTAGAGGAAAACATGTGAAGAAATAATACTGCCTGATTTTGACAAATGCAGTTGTCTTACTGTTGCTGCTTGCCTTGTTGAGTACTTCTTCCCATGTTTCTTGTTGCAGATATTCAAAGAAACGAACTTTACTTGCTGCCGAGAATTGTCTTACTAATTCTGGCTGCATTCCTGTGGGTTTCTTGCAAATTTCGCTCAGCCTTAATATGCGATGATCAGATATCGGAGTGTCGTCCATAGAGGTATTTAAGATTTATTTTTAGGTATTTTCATAGAGATGGTTATTCTGGTAAATTGCTTAATTTGTTCCTCCATTCCATACGCTGTTAGTAGATTTGTGCAATTTTGGACTTCCTTTGATTTTGTGGCAAAATTGATTTTGAAATCGCCAACTATAATTAATAAAAATTTCTCATTACCCATTTGTGTAGAATATTATCCATGACGTCCAAGAAAGTTATTATACAGCCTGTTGGAGGTATGTACACATTTAAGATCATGGTGCCTATTCCATTACTATACCATTGGCATATAATAGATGAAATATATTCCATTAGCATATAATAGATCTAAATTATTTAAAAATTATTAAGAAATCTAAATTATTAAAAATACTTATTTCAGTAGTTGCAGCATCTTAAAAAAGCAAATAGAAATGCGTGGAGTTATGTGGAAATAGGGGCTAAATAACTTTATTATAATCAAAATATACATACCAGTTGCGGGAAATATTAACAGTTTTATGTTAATTTTCGAGGAGCTACTTGAGTTAATCTTTCCTATATGTGGAAATATATTTGTTGTTGGGGACTTCAACATTCATTTTGAGAGTGACCCCAAAGAATAGGTCAATCCAATAAACTTGCTGCTTTCGTATGGTCTAGATCAGGGGTCGGCAACCTTTTTCTGACCGCGGGCCATTTTTAGAAATCAAATTTTAAGCGCAGTCAGATGTGTTAGAATGGAATTACGTAGCTTAAATAGTTTTTTTTAATCGAATATAAATATTATTGGGAAATAATATAAAAAAGAAAAATATAGTAACATTTTTATTTACATGCTATAATAACATCGGAGAACAAACATTGATTAACATTTTTTATTAAAGAAAATAAAACTCCAAATATACAAAAAAGCAATTTATTTTATTCAAACAAAAATAAAATTAAAATCGAATACGATTTTTGTTCTTGAATGTTTTTCGATAATTCATTTATATCGGATTGGGTTTTGCAAATTATCATCGGTCAACCTCGTTCAATATTTTAATTCTATTAAATTCATTCTTGAAAATCTTTGTTCGCATAAATAAGTGCTCGAAAAAATGCAAATCATTATTTTCGAAAAATTTCTTGAATAAGGAAATTTATTATCTGATCTTCTTAAGGTGCCATACTAGTGTTCTAGCGTAGACGACCTCTCGCGCATACTTGTGGAACGAATCGTCACACTAATATGCGAGACTTAGCAGTTTTTCGCCGGTTCCGAACGGCACTATTTGAGAGGTTCTCTTGGCAGAATTTATTCGTTGGTAGTTGCCAATTGGTGCCATTGCTTTCCACGAAGTGGCCACAGTATAGTTCCTTGAAAAATTTCACGGTTTGTCCGGGGATTGAACCCGGGATCTCAGGTATAGCGAGCGGATTCGTTCACCACTACATCACTGTGACCACATTTTCTGATAGACCTAAATAAAAAGAAATTAAATTATTTTCATGAAAATTATTTTTATATACATTGACTGTTAATCAAGAAGTCAATTAACTCTACTTGTAAATTTTCTGGTGTTTTTAAAATATCAAATCTTAGCGTAGCATTTTCAAATATAAATATATCAATTTCTTTTGCATAAAAATCTGGAAAGCGATAACGAAAATTATCGTCCAATAATTTTAGTGAATCAATATAAATATTATTTGAAGGAAACTGTTCGGCATTGTTAGTTAAAAACGATTGCAAAGAAGGAAAATGAGAATAATTATTATTTTCAAGTTGAGAAATAAACAATTTAACAATTAAATTTTATGCAGAAAACTTTTAATTTCCGTAAATAACTCATATATTTCATTTATTGAGTAAAGTTGAAATGTCAACAAGAAAAGCTAACTTGCTTATTATCCATTTAAAATTCGAAAACTCTGGTATATTGTTTCCTTTTTGCTGTCAAAAACATTTCAATCTCTTCTTTCAACTCGAAAAATCGTTTCAAAATTCTTCCACGACTAAACCATTACTTCAGGAAAGTACTCATCTTCATATTCTGCATATATTTCGTTTAAAAATTCTCGAAATTTTCTATGGTTTCTACCGAAAATTCATATTGGTGGACCGAACAAAAACTTGCAATGGGCCGCATGCGGCCCGCGGGCCGCGCCTTACCAAGCACTGATCTAGATTATAAAGGGTTCCTACTAGGGTAATGAAAACAGCAAGTAGTATCATAGATAATCTGTTTGGAAAAATAAAGCTACCTGTCGCAGTTACGGTGGAAGATAACAATATAGCGGATCTTAAGCTTATTTTGGTAACCACAGTTTTAGATGTTTTAAAGCACAGAAACAATAAACTGGACTATTATTACCCGAGAAACTTTTGTGCAGCTAATATACTCCGTCTTCAACAAGCTGTTCAATCGTTGTTAGAAATATATGATATAAGTGATTGTATTTGGAAGACCAATGCTTTTATTCATATTCTGCCCAATGGAGAATATATAGATTACATCTACATCTTGAATAACTAAGGACGTTTAATTGTCAAACAGGAATTTAAAAGATCTACACTTGATCAAAAGAAATAATGCTAATGCTAACCCAACTAACCCAATGAGATTAAAGCTGAAGAAAAGAATAAAAAGTGGACGGAGTGAACGGGAAGCGGACGGAAGTGGACGGAATGTGGATGGAGTGGACGGAAAGTGAACGGAAAGTAGACGGAGTTTAGCGTGGGGTTACATAGACCTCACACCCTGTTTAGCGTGGGGCTACATAGACCTCACATCCTGTTTAGCGTGGGGTTACATAGACCTCACACCCTGTTTAGCGTGGAGTTAGATAGACCTCACACCCTGTTTAGCGTGGGGTTACATAGACCTCACACCCTGTTTAGCGTGGGGTTACAAAGACCTCACACCCTGTTTAGCGTGGGGTTACATAGACCTCACACCCTGTTTAGCGTGATGAAAAGTGGATGCAAGTAGATGAAAAGTGGATGCAAGTAAATGAAAAGTGCATTGAAGTGGATGCAAGTATGACTTAATGGAAGAAAGCAGTTTGGATAAAAGTGTAGCTGAAGATATTGAAGCAGGTGTACCCAAAGATCATGATATATACAATGACTTAATGGTGGGAATAAAAGAAAACTTCTCAATGTTACCTGACTCCTTTAAAGAGTTGTTAAATTACCTGGATATATTGGAACATCGATTTAATATTAGTAATTCTCAAACACCCAAACAGAATACCCCTGCAGGATTTCCAAGTAATTGCATTAATAAGAGAGAAGAAGATGAAGAAAGTGTTTTCACCGACTATGATTATAAGGGAGCATACTTTACCTCAATGAGAAAATTGCAAGCGGGAAGTCGTTTAATCCGTTTATTGAATGGAATGATCCTAACGAATAACAACTGATTTAGAACTCTCAGCTCGGTCTTATATACCCGCTGGAATGTTTATTAAATTATACGAAAAACAAACCTAAGAAATTGATTAGACCGCGCTTCATAATTTATTATCTCTGCGCTCGCGCACCGCTGATAAGATAGCAGGAGTTGTTATTGCTGCCAAACATCCGGCTGCGTCTAATCGCCAAGCCAGGGCAGTAAATCGAAATAAAAATCGAAAATCGAAAAACAAATCTAAGAAATTGATTACACTGACATACACAAACATCCTGCTATGCTTAACGGACTACTGATAAATTCAAATCTTATTATGTTTATTAAGTTAAACGAAAAAAATAAAAAATCCCTTATATATTTTAGTTCAGTCTTATCTAGTGTCATGTATTTAGCTTCGTCTGTCTAGTCTCATGTACCTAGCCCCGTCTATCAAGTCTCATGTATCTAGCGCCGTCTATCTAGTCTCATGTATCTAGTCCCATCTATCTAGTCTCGTGTATTTAGTGTCATGTGGATCTAGCCCCGTCTGTCTAGTCTCATGTATTTAGCTTCATCTGTCTAGTGTCGTTAATATATGCAACCAACTTTACACCTCATTTGCCTCAACAGGATCTAATTTTGAATTTTCCCGCCTCGCGTCTATTTTTTTAATTTTCCCGCGCATCTGGAAGTTCCAGAAATGGCGGCCGGAAGTCGCAACTAGAAGTCTAAACCGGAAACCGGAAGTCGAAACCGGAAGACGAAGCCGAAAGTCGAAACCGAAACCGGAACCGGAAGTGCCAAGGTCAAGGTCAAGGTCAGAGGAGGTTGGAGGAGGAGGAGGCGCCAGAAGGAACTATCTTTCCCTACTGATATTATTCTTATGTTTTTGCTATCCATGCTTTTTCTCTTTAGTATCTCTAGGAGTTTTGAGTGCTGGATTTTATCAAATGCCTTTTGAAAGTCGATAAAGCAGATGTACATATCATGATTCATATATAGGCACCTTTGTCTCCGAAGTACGTTTAGTCCGAAGAGCACTTCTCTTGTTTCCACGCCCTTCCTAAAACACATTTGAGTTTCACTGATGTCTTGTTCTAACTCTATAAATTCGGTTGATGTATGATCTTTAAAAATATTTTCAAGGCGTGACTCATTAGGGCAATGATTCTGTGGTCCGAACATTCTCTGGCTTTATTTTTCTTTGGCAGTGTCACGAATGTTGAGGCTAGCGAATCGCTAGGAATTCTGCCCGTCTCATAAATGTTGTTAAACAGTTTTAATAGAATATCTATGGAGTCTTCTCCGATAAGTTATAGTAGGTCAGGGGGCACTTCGTCAGGTCCTGCTGCCTTTCCGGATTTACAGTTTTTATTTGCATGTTCGAATTCTTCTCTTAATATTTCTGTACTCCATGTCTGGGTTCTCCAGTTCTATCCGATTATCGTTGAAAAGTTCTTGTATATATTCGCTCCACCTTGCCAGTTTGTCTATCGGTTCTACAATCAAGTTGCCGTTCTTGTTTACCAACACATCTGGTTGTCGTCTCTTTGCTCTCCTAGTCATTTTTTTTACCTTTTTGTGCATATTGAAAAAATCGTGTTTGTTTTGATAGGCTTTTCAACCTCTCGATACTCATCAAGTAGCCATTTTTCCCTAGTTTGTCTCACTTTACTTCTGATGTGATTGTCTATAGTCTTAGTTAGTTTAATTTATCGTTTATGTTCTTCTCAACATTTTTGTACAATAAGTTGTCCTTCAGTCGTTCGTTCCTTAGTTGTTTGCCGAACGAGTTTTTTTCAGTTTTACTTGAATTGCAGCTACCACTGGATTATGATCGGATGCTATGTAAGCTCCTGGATATGTGTTTACTGACTTAATAGTATTTCTGAATCTTCTACGGATCATAATGTAGTCGATCTGGTTTCTAGTTATACCTGATTTTCCGTCTGATGGTGCTTTCCAAGTATTAAGCCTACGTGGAGGAAGCTGATAGAAGGTGTTGATTATTATCATGTATTCCCTTTGACAGAACTCGATGAGTCTGTCTCCTCGCTCATTGCGAAGACCTAGTCCGAACTTGCCGATAGTATCACTCACTTCTCCTTGGCCAACCTTCGCATTTAGATCCCCCATTATAATGAGGACTTCGTGTTTCTTGATAGGTTAGGTTAGGTTAGGACTTGCCGGTAGTATCAGTCACTTCTCCTTGGCCAACCTTCGCATTTAAATCCCCCATTATAATGAGGACTTCGTGTTTCTTGATAAGTTTGATCACTTTAGCTAGATCTTGGTAAAACGACTCTATTTCATCCTCATCTTTATCTGCTGTAGGTGCATATACTTGAATAACATTTACTGGAAATTTATTTGAGATCAGTTTCAGCAGAACTGTGCGGTCTGAGAATGGGACGAAACTGGATACCGTATGCTGTACTCTCTTGTCGACAATTATTCCTACTCCTTATCGATGAGAGGAATCATCATTCCCTGAATAGTACATTGTGCCATTCTTGGTGATATGTTCCCCGACCCTTTCCACTGAACATCGCTTAAGTCAAGTATGTTGATATTTAGTCTTGCTATTTGTAAAAAGACGTTATCCACTTTCCCAGGTGCATAAAGACTTTTAACGTTCCATGTAGCAATTCTATCGTTTCTATGTGTTACAGTTCTGTACTCAACTTTATTCAATGCCCTCCTCCCCTGAGATCCGATTGGAGGAGTTATAACTCCGGAGCATTTCGAATTGAACGAAGCCATTATAATGTAATGGTGTGCTGATTATCACTAAGGATATCCACAAGGGATCTTTAATTCAGTGATTCCCACTTGCCTTCTGAATACTTACACCGTTGACCACTATCGTGGTTCTTCCGCTTTTGGGGCCTGTTCTAGACCCTGGGACAAAAGAGTGCCCGATTTACAGCCGCCCAATCTGAGACAGTCGCTGTAATGCTGATTTTGGTTCACCCGAGTATTTAATTTCCCCGGTACCACCCATATCTGGGAGGCGTCCCCCTATCCACTATCTGGGGAGGCGCCCGATGGGGGTTCAGCAACCCCACACGGGACAAAACTATCCATAGACCTAATCTATGTTAAATCTAACGATACCATTGTAAAAGATACATATTCAATAGCTTCGATGTTTAAAGATTTCTTTACGACCTTACCTGAAAGGATTAAGCAAAATATAAATATATATACCCCTATAAATCTGGACAGAAAAGTAGCTGAACATTAAGCGGAGACTAGAAGCGAGATGCTCAATAAGTGGCAGACACAATAGGATGCTTATCAGGTATGGACAAAAACTTTTATTCCCAATTTAATAAAAGGAGGTAGGATTCTATGCCACACAAGCATTGTCTGGGTATGGCGCTTTTGGCACATATCTTTACAAAATTGGAAAACACAGTTGGTACTGCGAAAATATAGACTCCCCAGAACATACAATTTTCCAATGTACAAATGGACAGAGTTGGAGTAGAGCCGCCGCAGTCTGCGGACCAATAGATAAAAATAATGCAGCGGAACGCCTTCTAGAATCGGAAGAAAACTGGGTGGCGATAATAACAATGCTCCAAAATATAATGAGGAAAAGGTAGGAGATGAGAGGAAGAGACAAAAATAAAATGCACCTTCTATAATTCATCATCATCACGTAGCGCTACAACCCTGGGTGGGTCTTGGCTGACTGTACAACTTTTTTCCAATTTGTTCGGTCTTCCATCATCCTAGGGTCAAATGGAATGTTCATTTTCCGGAGATCTGCTTGGATGTTATCTCTCCATCGCATTCTGGGACGTCCGAGCGGTCTCTTGCCTGTGGGAATCTCCTCCCATACCAGTTTTACAAGTCTTTCGTTATGCAGTCTGTGCACGTGCCCTGCCCATCTTAGTCGCTGTGATTTAATTTCTTGGACAATATCGGTGTCGTTGTAGAGTGCTTTTAATTCGATATTGGTTCTGATCTTATACTGGTCTGTGGTGATGTCATGGTGAGGTCCGAAAGTATTTTTCGTTCAAAGCGTCTGAGCTTTTCTTCGTTTGCTTTGCTCATGGTCCACGTTTCGCATCCGTATGTTATTACAGGTCTACTTCTTGTGAGATTTTTTGATTTTATGAGCATATTCAGTGCAAATAGACAGCGGTTTGCAGATTGGATTCTGTCTTTTATTTCTTCGGTAACATCGTTGTCCGCTGTGATTACGGCCCCCAGATATTTAAAACGTTGTACTCTTTCGAAATTAAAGGTGTCGATCGTCATATTTTGTCCTATTCTGTCTCTTCGTGTCGTTCTATTTATACACATATATTTCGTTTTCTCTTCATTAATCTTCAGCCCTACTTCACTTGTTGCTCCTTCCACCTTGTTGAAAATGTCTTTCGTGGATAGAATGGAGTCTCCAACGAGATCTATGTCATCTGCATATGCGAGTAACACTTTGGGACCTTGACCCGATAGCAATTCTGTTTTTATTTCGGCCGACCTCATGGCTTTCTCTAATACAAGGTTGAATAGTAGTGGAGATAACGCATCACCCTGTTTAAGTCCACTGTTGATTTCAAAGCTGCCAGACAGTTTATTATTTACACGTACTTTAGATATTCCACCCTCCATACAGACTTTGGTCATCCGAATGAGTTTCTTTGGTATTGAGAACTCCGCCATGGCATTCCATACTTGGCTTCTTTCTACGCTATCATATGCCTGTCGAAAGTCTATGAAAAGATTGTGTATGGGTTTGTTATACTCCCATCCCTTTTCTAGAAGTTGTCTCAGCGTGAATAGTTGATCTATTGTTGATCTGTTTGCCCTAAACCCGGCTTGATATTCGCCTAGGGCATTTTCAGCATAAGGGATTAGTCTACTAAGAATGATGTTTGAGAGGGTTTTATATGCTGTGTTTAGGAGTGAGATTCCTCTATAATTCGCGCATTTTGTTTTGTCCCCTTTTTTGTGGATGGGCACTATTATGTTTTCCTTCCATCGTGCTGGTATCCTTTCTTCTAACCATATGTGCGTTATTAGCTGGTGGATTTGGCGATGTAGTGCGTCTCCCCCATATTTCAGAAGTTCTGCTGGTATCTCGTCCGTACCCGGCGCTTTGTGATTTTTCAGCTTATTTAAGGCCTTTTGGGTTTCTTCAAAGGAAGGATTTTTGACGGGTGATATAGATCTCTTCTTTGTGCTGTTCTTCCTGTCTGATGTTTAGAAGGTCTCTAAAATACTTTTTCCATTCTTCAGTTATTTCTTTACCGTCGATTATCATACGGCCTTGGTTGTCTCTCAGTGTGTGGATGGAATTGGCTCTATGCCCTCTTTTCTCAGAGGAAATTGCTTTGTAGAATTCTCTGGAGCCTGGGATGGGCCGGTCTCTCTCCATAGTTTCATATTTTTGTTGTTCGTAGTTTCTTTTCTTTGTGCGTACCTTCTATAATTGTAATTATATAAACCTTTCTTTAATTATAAAGATACACTAAAGCGTTTTGTTAAGACAAGTTCGCCAAACAGTGGGAGAAGATAATCTTCTTAATGTGGCGTATAGCATATTACTGTTGGGAAGTTCGTCGAAAACTTATAGTTTTATTTACAAAAAGAAGGTTGGTCCGGGCAGTAACCGACATCATAATAGGAGTATCCTGCAAGCCCTACATTAAAATGTTAAAAATTATTTCAGTGCCATGTATATACATTTGGGCAGCAGCCTTGTATATATTTGAAAATAGATATATAATTGGTACTAGCGTAGCTTGTCATTGCTTCAAAACACGGAATTGCCATAATCTGAGAACGTTCATAATCTAAGAAAGGCTCACCTAATCGAATAGGTATACAGATATATTAGCACATAGTCAAGGAAATTAAAGATCCATGCAACTATACCGCCTCCAGAAGAAGCTTGAAATTATTTCTTATAAATAAATGTTACTATAGTGTTAGTAAGTTTTTTAGAAATAATTGGATGATATTTTAGCCTGTATTCAGAAATTTAGCCTGTACTAACAAAGAGAATTCTTGATTTAATTACTACTATTCTGGTCAATTTAAGTTAAATTAGTTTATAGGAAGTCCGTTTCGATATCTTATATATAATTGTATTCATAATTTAATCAAATATAAAATTATGTATTCATTATTTAATTTAGATATGTTGGAAACATGAGCGTAACTAGGCAGGGGTAAGAGGTGCATGTCACATAGGGCACAAAATAATCAGAAAATGAGCAATAAATTAAAAAAAAGCCTGTGCCTTTCAACAATTTTTGGGAACTCGTCTAAAAATAGTTTATTATTTTAGGCAAATAAGTACATTTATTAAATTAATAAAATTATGGTTAAGAGCGGTCGAGAGATGACGTCTTGCCCGGGCCCCAAAAAAGCTAATTACGACTCAGGTGAAATAAGTGGTATTATAAAATATTTATTTTAAATTTCTCCAATTTGAATAAAACATTTAAAATTCAGAATTATTTAATTTCATTTCAATTAATTTGTAATTTAAATCACGACACACACCGCCGAAACAAAGACGAAAATATAATCATCCCTGCACGTTAATAAAATACAACATAATCTCGTACAACAATCTCCCTACACTTTCCCAGTGATATTATCCGCTTTGCCTTTATTTTCCTTCACATTTTATTCCCAGTTTCGCTCCACATGTCCATCCGTGCGAGTAAAAACGTGTTTTTTCTCCTTCTTTCTATTTCCCATTAATTCATTGGATGATTATATGAAACTCCGGCGGAAAAATGTTAGGCTCGCGTGCCATCCGACTTTCCCTGGGGTGCATAACATTACCAGAGAGCCACTTGATAATCGAAGAATTATTTGATAAAGTGTATGTAGAGTACGGAATATTTTATGTTTTTCCTTTGTTATTACGGGGAAATAAATTTTAACTGTTACATCGGATATTTATTACCCACTAATTACACGATCGTAAAATGTCATATTTTTTTATTGAATTAATCCATCAAATGCAAAACGGAGTAATAAATATTCTGTTTGTATTTTAAATATAAATAGAAACTTGATATAGTAATTACAGTTTTATTGTAATGTTATCCAAATGGAAATAAATTGTAGAAACGTAGTCAAACCGTAAAATAATGAAAATTTCTGAAACATATATTTCTATTACGTGTATTTCAGTTACATATTTGTGCAACGTTTATTTGCTTTTTAGGGAATACATATTTTATAAATAAACAGTGAGATGAATATTGCATTCACATTTGTATTTTAATAAATGGAAAGTTATATATTTTATGCATACTAGGCACATTTATTGTACAAAATCAACTGGGAATATTTATTAAAACTAAATATTTTCTATTATTTACATTTCTATAATTTAAATGTAAGTGTATTAATTTTAATTTTTAAGAAAATTATTAAAACCTTTGAAGACAAGAATCTAGGTAGAATTAAGAATTGAATTAAGAAGATGAAGGTCAGCGAAAAATGAAACTTATGTAGCAAAGTATTATATAATAATAAATATACAAGAAACCAGAATGAACATTTTCAAATGTAATGACAGAATCAACTGTAAAGACAAATTTAATTCAAACTTTTATTTGAATTACAAGATTTACTCACAGTAAAATTTATAATTTACCTTTCTACTATTGTATTTAACTCATTAATTTCGAATATAAAAAATTTCTTGCTTTATACGGGCAGGTTATTTAAAGTGTTCTCGGCAATTTAAATCTACTCGTTCACTCATTGATTTATGGTCTGTTGGATTGTAGAACTACTTATTCGCAAATTGATTTATGATTGGGAAATGCCCCAACTCTTAAATTTATAGAATTTGTTTTAAAAAGGGAAGCTAAATGCAACTTTACTCATTTCCGAACCCTTCCCAAGACGCCGCCCGCTCTCTTTCTAAATGAAGCTAATTTATGTTCGTTTTTCAACACTTTCTTAATTAATTCGCTAAATCCATGTCTAGTTTGTATTGACAGACATTTAAATTGATAGTAACTTTTTTATATTGACTAGACGGTGGAGATGGAAGATCCAAGATCTAGTTTACAACCATATACACAACTTTATATCTTTTCCGTCTGGACTACTTTATAGAAGAATGGACAGATGTAGATAATTCTAATACTTTCCAACTAAAACATAAAATCCTTCCACTTCACTTAATTTTATCCAACAACTATATCTTTTTATGTTTAATCTCGCGGATAAATAAATCAGCGTTATCTTCAATCCGAAATTACATTTATGATGTCGCGTAGACTGTAGATTACATAATTTTAGAAATAATTAGAATGAGAGTTTGTCCAGACATCTAAGTTAAGAACGACGAGAATAACTAGACAGTCATAAATTATATGCCTATGTTTTGAATGGGTTTACAGATGAATTTCTAAACAAACTAGGTAATACCTTTTTAAATTACTAAGTTAAATTTAAATTGCAACTTTGAAACGGAGCTCAATTTATATATTTTTAGATTGGTTTTAATCTTAAAATAGATTAACCCGTTTATTTTTTTCAGCTTTAGTCAGCTTTTTTCACCGAACCGAACCGAACCGAACTGAACTGAATCGAATTCAATTGAATTGAATTCAAATGGATTGAATTGTGTTAAATTGAATTGAATTGAACTGAACTGATCTGAACTGAACTGAACTGAAATGAATTGAATTGAATTGAATTGAATTGAATTGAATTGAACTGAACTGTACTGAACTGAACCGAACCGAACTTGTCAGCTTTCAGATAGTTTTTTCACTAAAATAAACAAGCTATTTATTTACTTAAATTTACCCTTTTCATTTCTAATATTGGTAACAGATATGCAGAGTTTAAATATTTTTTATCACTCATGCACAATAGTACCTATATTGGTGCACGTTTTTTAGTGCGATAAATTGACAATATTAGTTGTATTTTACATAACTTGAATAACGCACGCAAATATCCAATATCGCTAGGTTACAATAAAATAAACAAATAAATAAAAATAAAATGAATACAATCAAGACATCGGTATTAAAAAGTGACGTCTAGTGCCAGAATTTTTTTTGATAACAAAATAAAAATTAAAATTAAAAAAAAAACGTTTTAAAGTGAATTTAAGGAGAACAGAATTTTTAGAAAACGTTTTAAGTGTAAATTCTATGGTGAGACCGGAGTCTCACCATATACCTTACCGAACTGAACTGAACTGAATCGAATTCAATTCAAAAATTCAAATTGAATTCAAATGGATTGAATTGTATTAAATTGAATTGAATTGAACTGAACTGATCTGAACTGAACTGAACTGAACTGAACTGAATTGAATTGAATTGAATTGAACTGAACTGAACTGAACTGAACTGAACTGAACTGAACTGACCTGAACTGAACTGAACTGAACTGAACTCAACTGAACTCAACTGAACTCAACTAAACTCAACTGAACTCAACTGAACTCAACTGAACTCAACTGAACTCAACTGTACTCAACTGAACTCAACTGAACTCAACTGAACTCAACTGAACTCAACTGAACTCAACTGAACTCAACTGAACTCAACTGAACTCAACTGAACTCAACTGAACTCAACTGAACTCAACTGAACTCAACTGAACTCAACTGAACTCAACTCAACTCAACTCAACTGAACTCAACTCATCTCAACTCAACTCAACTCAACTCAACTGAACTGAACTGAACTGAACTGAACTGAACTGAACCGAACCGAATTGAATTGAATTCAAATGAATTGAATTGAATTGAATTGAATTGAATTGAATTGAATTGAATTGAATTGAATTGAATTGAATTGAATTGAATTGAATTGAATTGAATTGAATTGAATTGAATTGAATTGAATTGAATTGAATTGAACTGAACTGAACTGAACTGAACTGAACTGAACTGACCTGAACTGAACTGAACTGAACTGAACTGAACTGAACTCAACTGAACTCAACTGAACTCAACTAAACTCAACTGAACTCAACTGAACTCAACTGAACTCAACTGAACTCAACTGAACTCAACTGAACTCAACTGAACTCAACTGAACTCAACTGAACTCAACTGAACTCAACTGAACTCAACTGAACTCAACTGAACTCAACTCAACTCAACTCAACTCAACTCAACTCAACTCAACTCAACTCAACTGAACTCAACTCATCTCAACTCAACTCAACTCAACTCAACTGAACTGAACTGAACTGAACTGAACTGAACTGAACTGAACTGAACCGAACCGAATTGAATTGAATTCAAATGAATTGAATTGAATTGAATTGAATTGAATTGAATTGAATTGAATTGAATTGAATTGAATTGAATTGAATTGAACTGAACTGAACTGAACTGAACTGAACTGAACTGAACGGAACCGAACCGAACTGAGGAGAGTTCTTATGACGAATCCACACCACCGGAGCCAATTGTAAACGCAAATTCTTCATTTTTCATTCCATTTTGTTTGGATGGCACCTGGATCGCAAACTTGTAAGATACCACCCTTCGCATGAGTGAGAGAAAATATTCGCGCCCTCTCTTCGTTCCTTCGCACATTTTCGCTCTCGAGTAATATTAACAACCTTTCGCCCTAGTTACAAAATCTACTATTACAAGACCAAATTTAAAATTTAGAAATAGTTTTTTTATTGCCTAAAATTAACAAAGTTTCCATTGTTATTTTAAATATCAGATCTCTTCAATATGGTACCTATGGGGTGCATTGTTAACTCGCCTCCTCGTGGTGCACCCTGGGTAACGCTAAAGAGTTAAGAACATTGGCGGTCAGACAATCATTGTCATCTCCTGACCAAACACAAGATGAAAAACAAACCTACAAACCGAAATGGTCCTCCTCAGGACCGATTGACATAGAGGCTAGGATCTAGCCTTAAGACTTATCAGCTTAACGTAGAAGGATGGGCAAAAAGGCAAGTGCTAGAAAAAATTCTAAAATATAACGACATCGACATTCTAGCCATTCAGGGAAGCCACATAGGAAACGCAGAGCAGCTCATCAAAAGAGGTAACATTGCAGAATACGACCTGATAGGAACCACGTACCACCACGCACACGGAGTCGCTACCTACGTTCGCTCCACTATCGAAAACGCACACTTTGGCAAAGCACCGGTCTCGGTCGATATCCAAGAAGTAGGGGAAATAACCATCAGCAACAAATATAAGCCTCCAAACAGTGCCTGGCCACCAGACATGCTATCACTCGTTCCACACCCCGTGGTATACATAGGGGGATTTCAACCGTCACCAAACACAATGGAAGTAGAAGAAGAATGACATCAATGGAGAAATACTACTGATCTTTTATTCGTCGCGCCTATTAACCTTCCGGCTTCTTCAGCACAAACACTGCCCTATCCCTTGACATTAACAAAGCTTTTGACAAAGTGTTGCATACCGGACTCCTCTACAAAATGTATCAACTAAATATTCCCCCGTATATCCTCCACTTAACTAAGCATTCCCTTAAAGATAGATCCCTCCAAATCTCAATGAAACCTATCCTCTTACATTCTATGCCGACGACACCGCTCTCATCTGCAACAATAAAATCCTAGAAGCACCATTGACGATCTCCAAGCCTTGACGGACAAACCGATTACATGGTTTAAGCGTTGCAGACTTGTCCTTTCCAATGCCAACTTGTTCTAAAGTAATTTAACTACAGAATTTATCTCAGCAGTCCCCACATACACCTCGGCACCATCGACATAGCTCAGCGGGCAGAAGGCAATAAGATGTACCTTGTCTTCGATTCGAAAGAGCGGGGATCCTTGAAGTTAGCGGCATGGAACCAAGAGTATAACTCTGACCTCTGTTTTGTGAGCCCTAACAACAAAAACGTAAGAATGCAACCCACTCGAAAAATACTAGCAGATTTTCCGCATAGCCAACACCGACCAGCCACGATCGAAGTCGGAATGAAAATTCCACTTATCCGGTCTCTCCCTCGCCCAAGGAGGAATTTCGGTAGGGCACTAAGGAGAGATTTCGCGGATGGCCTTGTCAAATGCCTGGGCTGCTTCGTTGCAGACTTGTCCTTTCCAAATGCCAACTCGTTGATCTAAAGTAACTTAACTACAGAATTTATCCCAGCTGTCCCCACATACACCTCGGCACCATCGGCATTGCACAGCGGGCAGAAGACAATAAGATGTACCTTGTCTTTGATGCGAAAGAATTCAAACGGGGATCCTTCCAGACAACAAAAACGTAACAATTCAGCCACGATCGAAGTCGGAATGCAAATCCCACTCATTCGGAAACCCACAGAGGAAACGCAGATCAGCTAATCAAAAGAAGTAAAATAGCAGGATACAACCTGATAGAAGCCACGTACTACCACGCATACGGAGTCGTTACCTACGTCTGCTCCACTATCGAAAACGCACACTTTTGCACAGTACAGGACTCGGACGATATCCATGAGGTAGTTATCAATGTAGGGGAAATAACCATCAGCAACATATATAAGCCTCCTTCCACACCCCGCGGTATACATAGGGGATTTCAACACCACACACACAATGGAAGTTCAAGAAAAACGACACTAATGGAGAAATACTAACACATAGAGCAGAAGACAATAAGATGTACCTTGTCCTTGATGCGAAAGAACGGGGATCCTTCAAGTCAGCGGCATGGAACCAAGAGTATAACCCTGACTTCTGCTTTGTGAGCCCAGAGAACGAAAACGTAAAAATACAAACCACTCGCAAAATACTAGCAGATTTCCCGCATAGCCAACACCGACCAGCCACAATCGAAGTCGGAATGCAAATCCCACTCATTCGGTCTCTCCTTCTTCCAAGATGGAATTTCTGTAGGGAGGGCACTCTGGAGGGATTTCTAGGCTGACCTTGACAGCCCAGGCAGGATTCATCCGTATTCCGAAAACTATAAGAGATTCATAAAAGCAACTATCGGATCAGTGAAAAGACTATCCCTAGAGGATACCTTAAAGAGTAGGTGCCTGGTTGGAACGATGAGTGCGGGAGAGAATATTGGATCTTCCAGAAATAGCCTACTGTACAACTTGGATGCAGCTGGGCGCGAGAAATGGTCAGACACAGTATCCAACCTCGATTTCCAGAGATCTAGCAGAAAAGCCTGGTAACTTCTGAGAAAACTTGGTGACGGACACAAAACGACAAACAATGCCAAGCACCTCTCAGCAAGCAAGATTGCAGCACACATCCTGTCCACAGCTAGATCATTAAGGAACAAAGCCCATGAAAGCCAAATCAAACGAGAACTTACAGAATTAAAAACTAGAGGCGAGGGACCGACTGAATTTTTCGGCCACTGATGAGGTAGCAAAAGCTCTGCCGGGAAATCCCCAGGACCGGATGGAATCCACCCAGAGAGTTTCTTGTCAACTGTGGAAGATATACCAAGAGTGGCTGGACATGTTCTTCACGGACATAGTGGAAAAGGGAAAAATCCCACATTCAATGAAAAGATCAAAAATCATTGCCATACTAAAACCAGGAAAACTGAGCGAACAACCGAAAAGCTACCGTCCTATCGCTCTACGTAGCGCAATATACAAACTGCTCGAAAAGGTCATTTTTATTAAAATTGGGAGCACAATACTAGAACGATTCCCTGTTGAATAGGCTGGTTTCAGACCACAGAGAAGCTGTAGAGACCAGTTGATGACAATAACAACGTACATAGCAGCAGGATTCCAGAAAAAAATTTAAAACGTCGGCCGCTTTTATAGACCTGTCTGCAGCTTATGACACCTTGTGGAGACACGGCCTCCTGAACAAGCTCATACAAATAATACAATGTTCAAAGACGAAAAGACTTGTCGACAACATGCTAGCAAACTGAACCTTTCAAGTAATACTACACAACCAGATAAGTTCTACAAAGACACTGAGCGATGGGCTGCCGCAGGGATCTGTGCTCGCCCCATTGCTCTTAATCTTATTCAACTTTATCAAACTCCAGAAAATTTGGATATGCAGATGCCTGGGACATAGCTACAAGACACCAAACGTTCGAGGAAGCTGAAGCTACCCTGACATCTGACCTACGAACACTAGGAGCTTACTTTCGCAAGTGGCGATTAAAACCCAACCCCACAAAAGCAGAAACGTCTTGCTCCACCTGTGCAACAAATACGCTGATAGTGCCCATGGGGCTCACCACAACCAGCATCCAAAATACCTCGGAATTACCATCGACAGAACGCTATCCTATAGAAAGCACCTAGAAAACACTCGTGCTAAACTGCGAACAAGAAGTAACTTCCTACACAAGCTCTGTGGAACTTCATGAAGATCCTCTGCTGATACCTTACGCACCTCGGCAATAGGACTAACCTACTCGGCTTCTGAATATGGGGCCCCGATCTGGCACAACAGCACACACACACACACAAATTTGACGAACAGCGACACATAGCAATGAGGACTAATAGTGGCACACTAAAATCTACTCCAACCCCATGGCTGCCTGTCCTAAGTCACATATCGCCGCCAGACTCGTTTGAGAAGTCAATAGAATTCAAGACAACCCCCAGCTGCCCATACATTGTGGTCTAGTTGGTTTAGACAGAAGAAAACTGCGCTCCAGAAGACCTCCTATGAAAACTGCTAAGCTACTGCGAGCACCAGATTTCAACCCTACAAGTTTCTGGCAACATGAATGGAGAGAGCAACATGAATGAGCCTGTCCAGCCCAATGCCGGAATCTACCATGCATAAGCCCCGCAAAATATGGCCATCTATAAACAGAATACGGTGCGGACACGGAAGGTGTGTAGACTCGTTTCACAGGTGTAATAAAATACCATCCGCAAGATGTGACTGCGGAGCGGCCAGATATATTGTTCACCAGCTCCCCACCGAATGCCAGAATAGGGCTTACAGAGGCGACTTCAACGATTTCCTGATGGCGACAAACGAGGCGATCGAGTACATTTGCCAACTGGATATTAGCTTATGAGAATGTTTTGTTTTTGTTGTGTTTTTGACAGCTGTCCCCACATACACCTGGGCACCATCGACATAGCACGACTCCCCAAATCAGATTCCTAGGTGTGGCATTTGATAAGACAACAAACTTCTCCACAGACGCGAGACAACGAAATACCAAGATACTCCAAAGGAGTAAACATTTCCCTGCCTTCGCCAAGGAAATAAAGGAAACTCCTCCAAAACAACCACTAAAATCTATAACGCTATCTGCCACCCTCTTCTTAACTACGGCCATATATTTCTGTAAAATGCTAACGACAGACAGAACATTAAATATACTAAAAAATGGCAGAACGAACCTCATTACGACTGATTACCAAGTTAAGATACCCATACAACTTTATAATCCTTCCAACGATCTATACAGACTCTTCCAATTTCCAAAACTCTTTTACAACAAAACAAACTATCACGGACAACAATCACTGGGCAAATAAAAAGATAACAAGAATCACTGGACCATTGTAGACCTGCTTCCAATAGCTTTTTTGTGTTTTCTTTTCCCGGACAAATTGTATTTCCGGGCAGAAAAACCTCGTGCTCGGTAGCCCTTTGCATCTTTTAGTCAGTCTGTATAAGACGTTGAGGGGATGCCGCAGGGGGTTGTTTAGGTGCTTTAATTTCGTTATAACGCGTAATGCAGTAGTTTTGGCCACTTTCAATATCTTTTTTGTCGAGTTACGTGCGTAGGTCCGGACTATGTGTCCATAATCTAAGGTAGGTCGGCATGTGGCTTTGTATATTTTAGAGACACTCTTTGTTGAAACTCCTCACATTTCACCTTCCTGACATCGGAATTATTTGCTCCAATGCACTGTGTTTTTCTTACGCAACTTTGCGTTAGTCTTGAAGTTGAGTTTATGGTCGAAAGTCAGCCCTCAGTATTTTATGTGTGATGTTGGCGTAATGTCCATGGTGCCTAGGTTACCTCCTACATTTTTATTAATGTTACATTTTAAATTCCTAATTGTATGTATAGTTTAGCCGTCGGGCGCAGCTGGCCTCAGAGGCCAACAAAAGACATTCTTTCCCTCTCCACTTCTCAAAGTCGGCCCACCGCCTCTTCACTCGTGCACTTGCCCAGCTTTAGGAACCTCACACGACGCCCGCCTCAGTCAGTCGTCGGCCATTGTATAGCCCGTGTACAACTTCCCTGGCTTCACAGGCCGCCTGCGCCCGATTTCATCATCATTTTGAAGGTGACTTTTTTTTAATATTTTTATTTGCAATTGTTCATTATACTCAACTATACCTGTTCTGTCAGTATCTTGAGAAATAAGTGTTGTACTGGACCCTGGCCTTTTAGGCAGAGTGCGCCCGATTGAATTTTAATTTATTTTTTCTTTTTTTCAGGCATTCTATAAAAAGATTTTTCTGCCGAAATAACTAGAAAATATTCTCTATCTCAACCCAATGATGTTGACGATATTCTGAAGCTTCTCCTAGACGATGATGCTTCAGAAGATCCAGCGTTGGTAGAAGACTTAAGCGTTGAGAGCGACATCGCTTCTGAAGATGGTGTGGAGGAACGTGAGGAGGACACGTCAACAGAACAGGAAGATGAGGGAGCATTTGAAGAAGATGGTGAGGAGGAGTTTTTTATGGGGAAAGATAACACAACAAATTGGTCTAGGAAGCTACCTTGGGCTTTTCGAATGGCTTGGAGCTACAATATCATTACACACCTTCCTGGTGTAAAAGGTGAGGCAAAAAATGCGATTACGATATTGCATGGTGGGGATCGCTGTTCGATTCAAACATTTTGGAATTAATTGTGAAATATACCAACCAATATATAAACTCAGTCAAAGACAAATTTGCAAGAGAAAGAGATGCCAAGGAAACGGACCTAATCGAAATCAAAGCATTTATTGGTTTGCTATATCTGACTGGAGCATAACGAGGGGATTGTCATAGTTTGGAGGAGCTCTGGGGGAGTGAAGGGGATGGCATTGAGAGATTTTGTCTTGCAATGAACATCAAGCGTTTTGATGATCTAACGACCCGAACTCAACGGAAAGAATATGATCGGCTTGCCCCAATTCGTGAACTTTTTGATCGGTTTATTCCGAACTGTTAAAAGAATTACATCCCCGGAGAAAATGTTACAATTGACGAGATGCTGCCAGGGTTCCGTGGAAGATGTGCATTCCGGCAGTATATACCCTCGAAACCCAACAAATATGGGATCAAGACGTTTGCTCGTACGATATACGTCTACATTCTGGAAATCCTCGCAGGACGTCAGCCTCCTGGAAGGACCATTTTGTTGTGACCAACAAGCCCAGTGACGTGGTGAAAAGAATGGCCGAGCCGCTCTATGGGACAGGGAGGAACATAACCGCCGACAATTGGTTTACAGATATAGAACTCGTTAATTATTTGAAAACAAAAAAGATATCATATGTTGGAACTATAACAAAAAAAAATGGCAGTTATCATCCAGCTTCGTCAATGTGAAAGGAAGGGGTCAGTACAGCGGCGTGTTTGGCTTCAACAACGGAAACACTTTGGTTTCCTATGTACCAAAAAAGTAAAAAAATGTGCTCCTCCTTTCCTCGCTTCACGAAGATAACGCAATTGATCAGAAAACAGGAGAGCAGAAGAAGCTCGACATTATTACGTTTTACAATAACACTAAAGCTGGGGTGGATACAGATGATCACATGTGTTTTTTGCTTGCCTGAACGTTGCTGTCAAAAATTCTCAAGTGATTGCAATTGGGAATCAGCTGGAACCACTAAAACAAAGAATATTTCTCAAAAATTTGTCTCATCAACTTGTGATTGGACAACTTGCTCGCCGATATCTCAATACAAATGGAATGAATGCCGATTCAGTTGCAAACTCGCTTGAAAAGGTTTTTGCCCCACGAGGAACGTGAAAAAGCCAAAATGGCAAAAGGCGAAAATGTGGAATCTGCATGTTTGAAACAGGTTTTAGGAGGATGATCTATTACGAGTATTTTAGTTGTCATTAACCGATCTGTTTAACCCACGTAAACGCGCTTGTCTTTCGACTGCTGATTTTGGAGCCTCAGCGACCTTATCTGGCTACGCTTCCGATCAGTAGAGACTACCTACCTTACCTATAACTTTTATTTGTATTTCTTATTTGTACTTTTACCTGTAACTTCATTTTAAAAACTGTTTGTGGAAACTTGTTAATTTTGATTATTTTGTATATTTTAAATCATTTTATTTTCTATTTTTTTTTAAATTTTGGTTGGTAATGTTTATTAAACTGATTCTTTTGTGTTAAATTTGGTATAATTCCTTTTTATAGATCCTAGTAAGACAACCTGAAAAGTATTTTGTATTAGAATTAATATTGTGGAAGGTGGAGGCTGAGATATGTGGGTAGCTTCTCAGGCCGGGTGCGCCTGATTTCGGTTCGCCCATAGGTGCGCCCGACGGAGGGTTAAAAGTATTTATGAATTTTCAAAATTTTTAAATTAGTTAATTTTGGATTAATTAATTCATTAATCTTACAGTTTTAAAGCATGCAAATAAAGAATAGTAAAAACCATAACATAAAGATGAACATTTTAGGCAACATATTATCTAAAACATAAATAAAATGAAAATTCTAAAATAGTAACGCAGTAAATAGTAATAAACTACATTTCATTCTCTAACAATTCACGTATTCCAAAAATATTTCCAGGCAAACATTTCCGGTTCTAATCACGTTTTAGGGCGGAATCATACTAAAATTCTCAGGTGCGCACGCGAATGTTCTATTTTTATTTATTTCTACCCCTCCGTCTATAAATCAAATTATTGTAAACACAGCAAACGTTCCACTTGATACCTCGGCAAAAAAGTCTATGTGACCCATTACTCGATTCCTTCTTTTTTAGTGCAGTTGAATACGTGCCTACGTGCTGTAAATGTCATGTTTAGTTAATAGGATTCACCTATTTTGTCGGTAGACACATTTTTGCAATTCCTCTTTACAGACAATTCGTATGGTTTAAATTTTACTTTTTTATTGATAATACGTAGATTTTACTTATTATTATTTACCTTTATTGGCATTATTATTAACAAAATACAGACTTAGTAATTTCTTAGTTGTTAATAATTTCATTTAAAATTGGTTTAATTGAAGTTAATTAGTTTTCTTGGGAATCCCGCGTTGATGTTGAGGATTGGTTCTGCAAAAAAACAGATTCTCGACTTTTCGGCGAACTAACATTCGCCAATCTCAAGAGATTTAAATATTATATTATTTCATTATAATCCTATTCTTCTCCTTCTTTTATGACCACATAGAATCACTTTAGTCAGTGCATTAACTCAGTCTCTTTGAGGGGATTGTTCCAGCTTTGCGCTCCTTCCAGTACTTAACAAAAATATCTTTAGTAAAGATACCTTTTTAGGCAATTATTATCTAACTCATAAATAAAATGTAAATTTTTTTCATACGTCCTGACTTTCGTGCTCGTTCTTGAATTGAAAATACCCGTGTTGTGAATTTTTTCGTTGTGAGTGGGAAGCGGAGATTTGTGTCCCTGATTTTTTGGTTTAATTTTATCTTATCTGTGGTGTCTTCTAGTGTAAGCCCAATTTCTTTCAGATCCTCTCTTATTTCTCTAATTTATCTGCACCCATCTAACTCCACCAGCATGCAGTGGTGGGGTGGATTTAGTAGCTCCACCGCCATGTTGCCAGTCCCAAGCCTGGATAAAGGAGGAGGGTTGAGCATAAGGCTAACAATCTATCTCGTAAAAACCTATTTATTATGAAACCTCAACAAGAGCCTCGGAAAGGGACCGATCAACGGAAACGGCACCGAAATATGGATTTGAATATAGGTACTTTAAACGTTTTGAGCTTGTATAGACCAGGGGCTGCCCAATTGGCTATCGAAGTCATGGAAAAATTTAAAATGGACATAACAGCAGTGCAAGAAATCAGGTGGCTAAATTCCTGCAATATTAAGATTAGCAAATCGGTAATACTATATAGCGGAAAAGAGTAGATGCACGAATTTGGGACAGGTTTTGTGATCAAGGAAGAACTTATGAGTGAACTAATATCCTTTAAACCCATAAATGAGAGAATATGCTCGATCCGGTTACGTGGAAAATGGTACAACATATCACTAGTAGCAATACACGCACCAACTGAAGTAGCCGAGGAAGGGACTAAAGACACTTTTTATGAATACTAAATGAAATACCAAAGGAAGATATGCTGCAGGTTTTAGGAGATTATTACGCCAAAGTAGGAAGAGAAGAAACATCACAACTACAATTTGGAAGACAGCTTATATGCTTCTTCTAATGACAATGGAACTAGGCTAATCGACTTTGCAGTCTCGAATAACCTGCTGATAAAATGTTCCTTTACAAAGATATACACAAACATACTTGGATATCTAACGACGGTATAACAAGAAATCAGATAGATCGCGTATTGGTAGACACTAGACACGGATCAAACATAATATACGTTAGAAGTTGCAGGAGAGCTGATGGAGATACGGATCATATTTTGGTTAGGGCCAAAACTAGACTGCGACTAGCTGCAAGGAAAGAGAAAAGCTACAAGAAAGAAGTACAGTGGAATAACGAAAAGCTAAAACAACGAGATGTTAAGGATTAGTACCAACAAAGAATAGAACAGGCATACAGAGAAATACATGTATAGAACCTAGGAGTAGAGGATACTTGGAAGACAATAAAGGAAGTAATTCAAGAAGTCAACAAAGAAATCCGTGGTGAGGAACAAAATACAAAAAAGAAGTTGTGGTTCGATATAGATTGTTACAGAATTAATGGGGAAAAGTATGAAGCAAGAATCAAGATGTTACAAAAACCATCGGATGAATATAAAAATAAGTTCCATAACCTAAGAAACAAAATGCGAAAACTTATGAGAAAAAATAAAAGAGAATGGCATAATGAACAGCTACATGGAGTGGAAAGAGCTAGAACACATGGAAACACAAGAAAATTCTATAAACAAGTGAACATACATAAAAAAGGATTTCGCCCAAGAACTTCTACAATGAGTAAGAATGATGATGGCGAACTTATGACAAGCAAACAGGAGATCCTCAATACCTGGAAAGAATACTCTCACAACCTACTCAATATAGAAGACCCGACATATCAAAAACAGGATAAACGACATAGCGCTGAAGCCTGGGTTGATCCACCATCTAGAGAAGAAACAGCTCAAGCCAATAAAGAGCTTAAAAAAGAGCTTACAAAATAATAAAGCAGCAGGAAGAGATGGCATCGCCGCGGAATGCCTGAAGGAGGGTGGACATAAACTAGGAGATACCAACACCTTCTGATACAAAAAAATATGGAAGCAGGAATCGATTCCAAAGAACTGGAAAGAATTAGTTATTATACCAATACATAAGAACGGAAATAGAATGCCATTCAACAACCATAGGGGTATCACACTCCTTAACACGTCATATAAATTTCTGTCCAACATAATTAGGAACCGAATAACACCGTAAGCAGAAGAAATATTTGGAGAATACCAAAGTGGATTTAGAAGGAAACGATCAACAACAGATCAGCTATTTGCGTAAAGACAACTGTTAGAAAAATGCTGGGAATTCGATAGAGATTTGCACAATCTATTCGTAGACTTTAAACAGGCGAATGATAGTATCTTCAGAGTAAGCTTATGGTCAGCACTAGAAGAACTTGGAATACCCAGTAAACTCACGAGAATGATTAAAGTATGCATTGAAGGATAATATGGTACAATTAAAAGGGAAGGTCAATACAGCGAAATATTTGGTATAACAACTGGCCTTAAACAAGGGGATGCACTGTCACCGGCTTTGTTTAACCTAACCTTAGAGAAGGTGATAAGACGAACTGAACTAAGTATGAGCATCTTCGAAAATAGCGGACCCAGACTGATTCTAGCGTATGCAGATGATCTAGATGTTGTGGTAATAAATACAATTAGCGTGAAGGAGGCCTTTTAAAACTCGAAAAAGAGGCAAAAAAGATGGGATTGAAAGTCAACGAGGAGAAAACGAAGTATATGCATATGACACGAAACACAAGACGAGATCGAATTCGACAAAATGTTACAATGGATGAGTACAACTTCGAGCACGTACAGTCTTTTCGATACCTAGGGGCATTAATAACATCAGATAACAACGTTAAAGTAGAAATAGGAAATCGCATTCTACAAGGAAATAAATGCAACTACGCAACCCAGCAATTATTACGATCAAGAATCCTGACCAGACAAACAAAAAAAACAATATATATATATATATATATATATATATATATATATATATATATATATAAAACTATTATAAGACCAGTGGTAACTTACGCTAGCGAAACATAGACCATAACCGTACAAGACAAGTTACTACTCAATCGTTTTGAAAGAAAAATTCGTAGGAAAATATTTGGAGCAGTCTGGGATCAACAAACGTTGCGGTATAGGATGCGCACGAACAATCTGCACCCTGTTGTGGTATTTTTGAAGTTGAGATTGTATGGAACTGGTACCAGAAGTCCGGGAACTGGCATCCTCATTATGTGTCCAAAGAACCCCAGCCTTCCTATATGCATAGTGCCAGTAATGGATTGCAGCTCTTTGTACACGACTTTGTTGGGCCCTATCCGCCACTGTCCGTCTTTCTGGTATTTCTTATTGATGCACGTTCTTCCAATTCTTCTTTCGATCTTCTAAAGTTTGTCGGTCTTTGATTGTTCATTTAAGTGAAACAGTGTTTCTGCTACATATGTGGATTCTGGTTTTATAACTGTGTTGTACAGTTTTATTTTAGCATTTATGGATAGGCACTTTTTTTCTATACATGTCCCAGAATATATAATTGCATTATTATAAGATTATAATTTTTCCTTGAAAGCTTCGTTTTATAATATCAGCAAGCAAAGTTAACTGATTCATGAAATTGTCTCTGTCTCAATAACTTAAACGGGGAAATTTCAAATAAAATTATATTTATTTTTGTAACATACGTAGTCTGTTAGAAAAGTATCCGACCTTTAGCCGGTAAAAACAAACTGATCACCCTCAAAGTAGTCACCTTGGGACTCCACACACTTCTCCCAGCGGTGCCGCCATTGTTGGAAGCATTCCGAAAAAGCATCTTTCGGAATCGACTTTAGCTGGGCTGTCGTTGCAGCCATAATGTCCTCTCTTGTCTGAAATCGCGTTTCTTTCAATGACCTCTTGGCTTTGGGGAATAGCCAGAAGTCGCAGGGGGCCATATCAGGAGAGTAAGGAGCCTGTCGAATCAGGGAAGTCTGGTTTTTCGTCAAAAAATTGTGAAGCAAGTGCGAGGAATGTGCTGGAGCATTGTCGTGATGGAGTCGCCAATTTCCTGACGACCACAACTCCAGTCGCTTGCGCCGCACAGCATTACGTAGGCGACGTAGGACATCCCTCATTTCACGTGTCGTCAGTTTACTTGCATTGAAAAACCGACGAGAGCACTACACACTACGTCACTCGAACATTGCTCGACAGCAACTGAAGCTATCTACATGCGGGAAAAACTTCACGCATGCGCACGAAGGTTCAAGGTCGGCTCATGCAAGTGCGCTTGATTAAAATCCATCTGGTTTTGAAAATAAAAAATAAGGTCGGATACTTTTCTAACAGACCACGTATATTATATAGTTTTTATAATTTATATAAGTCATATAATTTATATGGACTGTAATAAGTAATAAGTTTTATTATTATAAAATACTATGATTTTATTTACTTTTAAAAATTAAAATTTTATTAGGAAACGCTTTGCTTGAATAATATGAAAAATAAAGGGTCCCTATTATGAGATAATAAACTAGTATAAACTAGTACATGTGGATCGTAGTAGTTTATACTAATTTATTATCTCATAGTATTCTTTTGTAATGGAATGGTTATTGTGGATGGAAGAGTTGAAAAGAATGGAATAGTTGCTAAAGGTGGAATAATTGATGTGGATGGAATTATTTAATGAATTTTCAGGTGCGCGACACTTAAATATTATATATGTGGAACGTGGAGTTGTATATGAAAGAGTAAGCAGAATTGCAACATGCGCGATTCTCGTTAAAGCGCATCAGCTTAGGTTGTATGTGTTGTATGAGTTGCATGATGTACAACTCCTACTGCACAAAATATTAGCTAATAATTCATTCATGTCAAATGATTTTAATGCTTTCAGGTTTGTAAAATAATATAGTGAAACACTTTTGAGATGTACTTAATGATATAGTGTTGATAATTGTCTGAAATAAAAGTTACTATAATTAAAGGACTGATAAAAGCTCCAAACGTTTATAAAAAATTACTATATATAACGGGTTATTTAATATTAAAATAAATAATTTGCCACGAAAATAAATTAAGATAATGGGGAATAAAATTGGGGAATAAAATTACAACAATTGAGTGAAAGAAAAATATTCAAACTCATAATCGCTCGAACAAGTCATTTACATAATGTTGTTGAAATGTGTTTATTATTAATGCGAGTCGAAGGATAATGGAGGCAATAGCACAAAGCTAAATTATAGCGGAGGAAGCAGGTCCGGAACTGGGGCATTCTTAAAATTTGGGGTGTGTCACGATACACCCACAGTTCCGGCCCTGGGGGAAGAAAAAATTAAACGAAGAAAATCAAAGGATGTCTTTCACAATGTCACTTAGTGCAAATTGGGAGGAAATTATTTAGAAATCGTTCGTTATGTACGAAAAATTGGAATATTTATTAATAATATACAGGGTCCGCCAAAAGTATTGCACCAGGCGATGTATAATTCAAAAGCTAGCGATTTCTGAAATGACTTTTCAAGGTTGCCTATATTATATACCAGTGCATATTTTGACGACATTTTTAAATTGTTAGTAATAATGGTTTCCGATTTTATTTTTCCATTTATATGATTTTTTCTTGAAAATTTTGTGATGTGACCCCACACATTTGATTCACAACTTTTCTATTCACAAAGATTGATACCAAACGCGACCCATGTTGTGATTTAAAAGAATTGTGTGTGATGCCACCACTGGAAACAATTGTTACTACCAAATCGGAAATATCGTCAAAATATGGACTGGTATATAACATGTTTAACTTATATAACATGTTCAACTTTGAAACGCTACTTCTTAAATCGTACGCATATTAATTCTATATCGCTTGGTGCAATACTTTTGGTGAACTCTGTATGTTATAATAATACATATTATTATAACATTTATTATTATAGGAGTAACATTTATTATTATAATACTATGTAAAAACCCTACAAAACTTTCTCGACATACTCGACATTCTAATCAAAGAGACACACAGAAACATCAAACCAAACGCTAATACATAACCGAACAGTTCACAAAACTGAAGAATGGAAAGACATCAGGAGAAGATGGAATAACAGCAGAAGTACTGAAAAATCTTATACCACGATCATTACAGGAAATCACACAGATCATTCAGGAAATTTGGCGAAGTGAAGTACTCCCAGACGATTGATAATGCGCGCTCATCCACCCACTCCACAAATAAGGAGACAAATCTGATGTGATAAGATTATAACAACATGATATACGTGTTGGCCAATCATAACAAATATTGATTATTGGCTATACCATATATATTCCATATAGTCTTAAATTAATTTATTAGAAAGTTCAGAATGTTTAGTTTTTTGTTTAGTTTTCGGTATTCGTCACCATTTTTTATTCGATGTCTCAGATTTCCCAAAGTGTATTTTTTAGACCACTGTCTCTCCAGGAAAAAAATTGATTTTTTATTGAGATTAAAACTCAATAAAAAATCCCTTTTTTTAATTTGTGAAAAATAAAAATATTTTTTTGAAAATGTCGAAAATACTTTTGGGTATATGAATAAAAGAATATGGCACAATCTCCTGCTGATTTATATATACCATGATCTGGAGAAAGGTCAGCCTAGTTGAAAAAATATTAGGAATTTAAAAAATAACAATACAGTTAATTTGAAATTATTTATTATTTTAGAAGCAGGGCTGTGAAGTTTTTCCAAGAAAAACATCACAGCCCTATAGTTTGTGTTTTTCTTTTGCTCTTCTCAATAATAAATCAAAAATATTTTTGGATACATTAAAAAGTCTCATCTAATTAGATATTTTACTATAGCGTTATTTTGAGCAAGTCATTGTAAATCAATAATTTCTTTAATCAACTAGTCTAAAGTTCAGGGCCTTGATAAAAGCTTTTTCAAAATTACCCTCGGCTCTTCACAACTACAACGTTATTGTCAACAGAAAACATTAATGGAAAATTAATATAAAAATAATTAATAGGATAGATAGACGAGAGGAAATTAAAAATAATTATGTTCTATTGAAGATAATGTGAAGGACATATGAGGGCTTCACAGCAAAAGTGGTGTAAGTGAAAATTTTACATTTTTGAATATGTAATTAAGCTTAAAGTTGACTACATTTTCTTAAGTTGCAGTTTAGGTAAACGATTTGAATTTCTCTTTGAAAAATGTGATATACTTATATATTCCTATAACTTTATAGGAATCTTTGAAAATTATTTAATTTTTATTTACATAAAAATGAATAAACGTTGATAGATAATATTGTTGTTTTTTTTTTATAATTTTTAAGGGCATCCATTGCTGGATCTGCTTTTTCTAAATGCAAATTTAGTTTTATTTATATATTTTTTTCCTTTTCTGCAATATTTTCGGCTTTTAATTTTAATTATAAGTCATCACTTGTTTTACAAGTATCTTGCACAGCAGGCAGACGGCAGGCGCAGGTGTACATTGGGCGAGATTTCAAATTTACGGCAACAAAAATACAATTTTACAATCTCACAATCAACCAAAACCACTTAAAATGTATTGTTTGATAATCAATCCACAATACTACAAACAAATTAATGCGAGAAACCAATACCATTGGTTGTGGGAACGTGTTAAACATCTCGCTTCTCGCTTAGGTACTAATAAGGAATTAGTTGAGCTCGATATTTCACGAAGTTACTATGCCTGTTTTGTGTTTGTGCTAAAAAATTGTGATCTTTTTAAATATGGAGAAAATAACGTCAACTGTGTATTTACATGTAATAATAATAAATTTGTAGATAGTTTTAATGAACTGGGTTATAAAATAAGTTTAGTTAACGACTAACGTAAATTAAAAAAATACTGCATTACATTTATTTAAAAAAAAAGTTCCGCATAGTTCCGCCAAATTAAATGGGTTGTATGACAAAACAAACATTACATTGAATTGAAAAATTCACTTTGTTTTTTACCCCACTTATATTATGTAAAAACGTTATATAACTTATTATTCACAGTTAAATAAATTTCTATTCTCTATCTATCTATCTCTCTATCTACCACAGTTAAATAAGTTTCGACGTTTGACGGTCATTTTCAAGTGACTTAACAAATTGATGAGGTTGAATATATACCCTTATAGTTTTGGCGGGGTGGGGGGGCGGTGTTTGTCCGAAGATGAGGACTTATCTGATTGGGTGAGATTAAAAAGTTGGGAAAAGATTAGGTCAGTTCGCTCGTTTAGGAGATTAACTGAGGGATTACGGGTTTTTTTGAAAATTTCTAATGACTAGGAGATTTAGTTTCGGGCCTTTGTTGCAATTATGCAAGATTTTTAGATTATCTATTTCTGGGAAGTTATGATTGCATTCGAGACAATGGTTTGAAAAAGAACTAGTGTCTTTTTTCAGACGAAAAGCGCGAGAATGTTCTGAAAACCGTGTTGAAAAACTTCGCCCTGTCTGCCCTATGTACACGCTATTGCATTCGGAACAATGAATTTCGTATACGCCGGATTTTTTAATGGGATCGATTTTGTCTTTGGCATTAAACAATATGTTGGACAACTTAGAGGAGGGTTTAAATGCTACTTGATTTTGCTTTCGAAGGACATTTTCGATGTGTTCGCTTGTTTTGCCAAAATATGTCAGGGAGATGAAAGTTTTGTCTGAATTTGAGGTTTTCGGATAAATTTGGGCCATTGCGAATTGGGTTCGTTTATTATTGATAATGTTTTGGATGAGTTTTGTTGGGAAACCATTCTCTGTAGCGATTGAAATGATGGTACTTAATTCTTTGATTCTCTTTTCTGTGGAAAGGGGGATTGAAAAGGCTCGATGTATCATTGAATGATAGGCCGCTAATTTGTGTGTTATCGGGTGAAATGATGAATACGGGATTGTAGAGTTAACATTGGTGGGTTTTCTGTATATATCAAATTCTATTTTGTTGTTTTTGTGAATCAGAGTAAGGTCTAAGAAGTTTATTTTGTTGTCTGTTTCTACCTCGATGGTGAATTTAATTTTGGGATGAACGTTGTTTATTAGGTTGAGAAATTGGTCTAATTGACGTGTTGTACCATTAAAACACGCTATTACGTCATCGACATATCTATACCAAAATGAAATATGTTTTTTGGAGAAATCTAGTTTGAAGATTTTTTCTTCGATAGTTGACATGAATAGATCGGCTAAAAGGGGACTTAATGGCGATCCCATTGCTAGACCTGATGTTTGCTGATAGTAACTGTTATTAAATTTGAAGTAATTTTGATTAACACATGTTTCCAGGGCTTCATAAAGTTCAGATTTTATAAGATGATGACAATTAGCTTTATCAATTAAATTTTGTATGATTTCGAGACACTCTTTAGTAGGTATATTAGAAAACATACTACTGACGTCAAAAGATACGAGTTTGGAGTTTATTGGGGTTGTTATTTGTTTGAGGAGTTCCGAAAGGGCGAGTGAATTTTTTACAGAATATTTTGGGGTAAATTTGGTGTATTTTTTGAAAAGAGTATTCAGTTTAATTGCCAAAACTCTTGCTACACTGTTAATATAGGAGACAACTGGTCTAATGGGAGAATCGGGTTTGTGAGTTTTAATGAAACCATAGAGTCTGGGAGCTGTGGGATTCTGATTTATGATTTTAAATTTCTCAAATTCGGAGAACAACGTTGTAATATTTTTTAAGAGACTTCTAATTTGAAATTGGAATTTTTGTGTAGGATCCTTTTTCAAGGGAGTTAGTTTTTCTGTTGAAATGAAAGAGTTCATTTTATTAATGTACTGTTCTCTTTCCAGGACGACTATCGAATTGGATTTATCGGCTTTTGTAAGGACTAAAGAATTGGACTCAATTTTTTTTTTATCGATTTGATCACTGCGGAGTCTGTGGTAGCATTACGGGCGTACGATTTTATATGATCGGCTATTTTGGTTCGGGGTATAAGAGGTTCTTGCACTTTTTTTAGCGCGATTTCTGACTCTACAATTATTGTGGATTTATCGGATTTGTTATTGATGAATGGGGTGTAGTTGGGGTTTTGGGAAAGAAAAGATTGTTCAATAGGACTGAAGATAACTTTTGAGAAGTTGATAAATTTAGACACTAGATTCGGTTTGGACATTACTTTTTCAGGTTCGGACTTTTTGTTCTTTACGAGAACAATTTTTGGTTTTATTTCCTTTATGGAGAGATGTTTTTAAATGCTGCTCACATGGCTACTCTTTTTAAATACCACCTACAATTATACATTTAACATCAGTAATGTTTCAGTTTGTGTTTAATGGTGAAAAATTGTAGAACTTACTATTTTACTGCAGGCGCTGCAAAATACACCGTCCCCATCCAATTTCAGTTCGGATATACCTGATATCCATTCTTTTAATTTTCTATTAAGGAGTGTCTTTTGTTTTGGCATTTTGATAAAAAAACGTTCAAATTCACTTTTGCTCAACTACAACACAAGACTACAAGGACCAAACAAACAGCAGAAACAACTGATATAAAGGCAATGACTACAGTGAGAAGGGAACTTTCAAATATTACGTTAGTTATTCACGATCTGTAGAAGGACTAGGTTTTGAAGGATTGGCTGAGAAAATTAAAGAGTGGAGGGAATAGTTGGTTGCGAAAGTTTCGCGGTATTTTAACAAAAGAAAGGGGATGATCAAACAAATCGGTCTGTGACACCGCTAAAATCACAAAAATCAGAAAAAAAACAATTTCGTCTGGTGAAGGTAGGATGGCTTCTCAAAGACTGGTCACAAATCTAATTATTGATAAATAGACCTAAATTGCATAAGAAAATGCCAAGAATACAAAATAGACGCAGAATAAGACAAATATAGGTAAAAATAAAAGAAAATAGGCAAAATACCTGGTAAAATAGGTGATAAAAAATATAGTGCAAAAAAGGGAAAAAAAAGGCAAAATCAAATAGGGCTCTAATGATTCAGAATTTACTAAAACAAATTTGTGTATTATTAGAAAGTCGATGCCTGAAAAACTGACGATAGGTGTTTTGCCTAAAATCCGATCTCTACTAATAAGATATAAATTTGCTACATCAAACATATTTTTCTTATTAAACAGAAACAAATTTGTGTGGTTGTAGAGAAAGTATAGTACATAACTCGAGTTGTAAGGCAATTAAGTACTCGCAGAATTACGCACTCCCCGTTACGCGGGTCGTGCGTAACTGTTCCGTTCGTACGTAATATGCTTACAATTTTACAATTCTCGTTACGTAATATACTATTATATTAGAATTGAAAGTAGGAGATTACCACTACGATATCTTCACGTAGTCGTAATCTACTTTCAATTCTATTATTAATTTGGTACAAACCATGACATCTCATTTTAAATTTTATACTATTATATGTTCCTGTACAATAATTGGACTAATGATTTTGTTGCGTATGCAAAATATTAAAACCTAAAACGAAGCATTTTTATATTCTATTTCAATGTTTCTGAAACAACTATAATTTTAGTAGGCAAAGAATTAGAAAAAATGTTTTGAGTTCACGGTGAAAATTTACAGAAGAATTAACATTAATAATCCATTGTATTTTGTTCAACTGTTCAGCTTTGTAATTCTAAAAAATATTTTTTCCTTTAAATCTTGAGAAGTGTTAATCTAACAAAAGTCGGAATTTTCCATAAGCGCAATCTCCATTGTACTTTTATAACACAGAAACCCCAAGAAACTATTCGAATTACTTTTGTTGAATGGAATAAACAATTTTATAGCTATTATCCAAACTCAATATACACGTTTCCATTCTCCAGAATAGCTTTATTGTCCCATTTTATACCTCCGCCAATTTTTATATCGTGTAACTATTTATCGTTAGATTTTAATGTTCGAAAACTTTACTATCCTTCGAAGATACATTTATCGATTACCACACTTGAAAACTTAAGATAATTTCAGTTTACACATACTCTCAAACAATTCATTACAAATTAGAAGAAGTGAATTTTGGTGTGTGATTTTAACCGAATATTAGTTATCGATAGCAAGGAAAACAAATTTGTGATTCTGTGGAACACTCGCAGTGCGAGAAATCGAAACCATATCTGCGCAACTCCTTCTGTCTGCTGCGTGCGTAGCTTGTACATAGCGCCATCTACGCCAGTTCGATCCCATTTCCTGCGGGTCGCGGTTGTGTTATTCTTCGCGCGCCTCGCGTCGTGTCTCGTACCTCATCTTCCCTCATATTATCATGAGATGAAAACAACTGTTAATTCCAATTCGAATTAATAAAATCTATTTTGCATTAAAAAAGAAGGCAGATTTATTCTGATAAATCAGTGCAGGATTTTTGCAGGAAAATAAAAAAAAAATTATAAAAAATAAAAACTTTGTTTATGTTTACGTGTTAATAATAAAAAAAAAACAATTTGCTAGGAGTTTGTCTGTGTGTGGTTTCCACAAGAAACACAAGTTTTTATTTGTTTGTTGAAGTGGTTTTATATTTTATTTTTGTTCCTTGGTATATTGTTTATGATTTCTTTCTTTTGATTGGATGGATTTGTTTTCTATGAATTTGCTTTTTTTCACAAAGCGAAGGATTTAAATTCTCTCCAATTTAAAAGGTAAATATGTCAAACAAAACAATAAAAATGTTAATTGTTGTGGTCTTTGTTCTTCACCGCGTTTTTATTTTAATGTGCCAGTATTTTCATTTTTTTTTACTTTGCTTTTATTGTTCAACATTCACATGCGTGCTACAAATTTTCCCCGCGGAATGAGCCGATGCTATCTAAGGATATCGACCGGCTTATTTACATCTCTTGAAATTGTGGAGCTTTGAAAGCTTTCCTCTGTACACAAGTAGTTTTCGTGTATAAGCTATCCCTTTTTTGCATGAATAACTTCTCGTTAGCATCCTTTTTTATAGATGTTATTAAAGTATTTGTTATTGTAATGGAAACATTGGAAGGTCAACACTTATACGTGCATAAGTTTCAGTATTAATTAAAACTAAAAGCCTTGTAAAGAGTTTTATGTAGATGACTTATCTTATGTTCAATTCGAATTCCATATCTAGAATTAATATATTTCGTATTGTGCAGTGAGGTGTGTAAAATGCTTTAATATGCTCGTACGGTTATCTAGAAATCATTGCATCCCTTCGGGCTCTTTTCCGATATTTCCCCTTGAGTGGGGTTTCAACGCACGCAATAACTTTTTCCCAACAAAAAATATTTTCTGTATGTAATTATTATTACGCACGACTTCTCCATAATAAAAAGAGCAGTTAAAAAGTTTTGCTTAAATTTGCATCATTAAGATTCGGCAAAATACATAAGAAACTTCCGTATTTCCTAGATACGTGCAGGAAATTGTAATCAGAAGATTAAAAGTGATTCCGTGTATACATATTAAGAAATGAACTTTATCTCTGTATCTATTGACCTTAGTAATGTTAGCTTTTCATATATCTGAGGTTTGAATCATCTGTTTGGTTTTCATTAATGAAGTCAGCTTCTTTTATTTGTGTAAATTACTCATTAACGTTTCGCTAATTACCAATTGATCGAGACGTGAAGTGGGTATAACGTGAGTCAAGGACGGCCTGCCATCATCAATACGGCTCTCTCTCCGCCTGTCGTTGATGTCTTCATCAGTACCGGCACGCCGCCGCTAAGACTCTGTAATTTACCGACATGAAAATCTTAAGGTCGTGCGGCTCAAGACCATTATGAAACACCGGAGACTATCATAAGCAAACAGAAAAGATTGCATTTATTTTACAACAAATAATTTATGTAGCCTTCGTGAGCCCCGCGTTTATAACACATAGCCTTATAATTTAATATAATAATTCTTTAAAGAATAAAAATTGAACAAAAAGAAACACAACAACTTGTATAGGTCAAGATAAACTCGTTGGATACATTATCTTTCGATGACAATTATTTCAGTTATAAATTCGCTTCGAATATTATGAGTACATTAAACTACAGGTAACTTTAAGTCAGATAATTATTCAATATTTAATGCTCATTATAAGTTTATATAAGTAACTAAAATATTTATTATTACTATAAATCATAACGAATATTAATTTGAATGTAGAGTTCCTTATAAAAAGTTTAAAAAACTTTTCCACCGTGTATTTTGTGAAAAAAGCTGAAAGAAAAAGACAAATGGTGTTCTCTCCTTTATAGCAGGAATTCAATGTTTCTTCCCTCTCCCTACTTTGAACCTTTATTTGCTTCTGTTTCCTTCTCCGGAATTTATGTCCACGTTTCCTTAATTTTTAATTTTCGTGAGTCTTTGGCAGTTGTTTATTAAGTAGTAATTCGGTGGAAATTTAGCATACTTGGGTTTTCCTCATTTCCGCGATTCAAATTCTGCTTTTCCTCTTATTTTAGTGTATATTTGTGCGGAGGTGAAATTTATTCACTTGGATATTAAAATGTTATTTTCAACGGAAAGAATTTTGAATTGCTAATTCTACTTTGACGATAAAACAATAAAACCTAATCCGATTCAATTTACTACAAATCATATTGCTTATATATTCATAGATATTTAAATTATTACAAATACTAAATGTGTAAAGAATTATAACAGCATATTTTGTAACTAGGGCGAAAAGTTATCAATTTTTTGCGAAAGAGAAATTGTGCGCACGAACGAAGTGAGTGCTCACATTCGCTCGAGAGGGAACCTAGCGATATTGAATATGTGCGTGCGTTACCCAGGTTATGTGGAAATCGAGAGATTTTTTGTAATTCAAGGTACTCTAAGAAATTACTAGCGTAATGCGTAACAATGTCACTTAATTATGCTAATTCTTTGCTAATGTAAGGTGCTATGAGAAATCACGTAATAATGTGAGAAATCACGTAATAATGTCAGATATTTTAACCGAAAAGCGGCGCGCGACTCGCTGCCAGTCCCAGTAGAAGTCTGTCATTTTGGCGCCGAATACCTGCGTAAATCGTTGCCGCGTATGTTAAAACAATGTCTAGGCTAGGAGACAGTGGTGGATTTACCAGCAGGCTGAGTAGGCTGTAGCCTGGGGCGGCAAATTTGGGGCCAACATTATTTTATGTCTCACAGAAAATAAAAAGATTCATTTTTATATACGTTAATGTAAATGTTATTAGGTCCACACAAACAATTCAGCATGTATTATGCTTAAATTAAATTTTTCTACATTTTGCGTAATAGTGGTTGGTCCGAAGCGGGATTGACGAGGCCGTGCAGTTATGGGCATACGCCGTTTAGTGGCATTGAGTCTGATAGAGACAAATATAGAGCGGAGATACAAATGAAAAAGCCGCCTAAAAAAAAAGCCGCCTCTGTTGATTGAGTCATGCAATTTCTTATACTTACGTATTATTTTTTCTTCGGTTGTGGGACATAGAGCGAAAAATGAAAAGTTCAGTGATCCGAATGTAATAATCCGAGTATGTTTTTGGAACTGTTAGCTGAATTCGATCCTTTTTTAGCGAGTTATGTTGAATATCTAAAGCTGCGGTCACATGAGGTTGGTTTACCAGCCGCTGGTCGACAGCAACCAGCATACGGGAAGGTTCAAACAGTGTTGTGCAAACAGCAGCGGCTGGTCTGGCAGCTGCGATGTTTAGAATTAGTTTTATATATTTTGGTCACTGTTTCCTACAAAATGTCTTTACATAGGAAAGAAATGTTAAGGAAATTGTTAAGAAGTCTGTTGTGTTTTGTAATTCACTGTCACTCTTCTTCACTTCCTATAACTGTCTTCGCCTTCAGAAGAATAAATTTCTTGAGGATCACCATTCTTCTTTTTATTTTCTTTAGAGATCTAATTCCTTTTACGCCTTGAATTGTATCTGATGATAATTGTATCTGATGATAATTGTATCTGATGATGATATTGTGTCTGCCAGATTTAGTATTGAACAACCAACATAAGGTTGATTTTCTTACTGTCAGAATTTTTTCTTTTATTTTTAGATTCTTCAGCATTTTCCAGTTTTTTCGGAATAATCTTTTAAATCGAATTCAGTTAGATTTTCAAAAATTTCAATTTCTTCGCGAATATTTCCCAGATCTTCAGGATTGATATATGCGATTTCATGCGTTTCTTCTGTGCGTTCCTTCATGAAATCGCAAATATCAATCGTGAAGATCTGGGAAATATTCGCGAATAGAAATTTTTGAAAATCTAACTGAATTCGATTTAAAAGATTATTCCGAAAAAACTGGAAAATGCTGGAGAATCTAAAAATAAAAATAAAAGACAAAATTCTGACAGTAAGAAAATCAACCTTATGTTGGTTGTTTAATACTAAATCTGGCAGACACAATATCATCATCAGATACAATTATCATCAGATACAATTATCATCAGATACAATTCTTCTGAAGTACCAATTTGTTCATCTGCAGCGTAAAAATCCTTATGAGGAGGTGCGCAAATTAACTTTTACTAGTGATAACATGCATTCCTGTCCTTCAAAACACCATTCTCCTAACATGCGCATTAATAACTAATTCCTGCGCATTTGAAACTGCACTTTGTTTAGCTTCATTTAACATAGATTCATTTCGTTTGTATACGGCAGACTAATATCGGTTACTTCATTCTTTCCCATCTTGTCATTTTTTTCTCTTGGAAAAATGAACTGATCACATAAACAATTAAGTTTTAATGAAAATGACAAAATTCAATACTAGGGAGTTTACTTGAATCGGAAATAATATCATTTATGCGTTGTATTCGTATGGTTCGGTTCAATATATCTAATAAATCGAAGCTTACAATTGAGGAGAAAGTGGATGTCATCCATCAGATTTGTCTGAATTTTTTTTCGCTTGTTTGGCTATTAAACAACCACGGCAAAAATAATTTTCCAGAGTCTTTCCGCTGCGACACTTGTCTATCATGAGATCATAGCGTGAGCGTTTATTTCACTGCATGTATATGTGTTTAAAGTGAACCATGACCAGCCGCATGATGAGCTAATGCGGGTGTAGTGGGGACATAAGGTAACCACAATTCGAATGGAATGTGAACGTAACTCAGGGAATGCAAGAGTAATTCAAGGAATGCAAAAGTACTTTGTGTAATGCGGTGTAATACTTATGAACTGCTAAGGAATGCAAGTAATAAGCGGTAATAGTAAGTAAACCCGTACTGCAATGAGAGAAGCAGCTGGCTGGTCTGCTTAAGGCTGAGCCAGCATATTTCACCGTGGATAAACGAAAAGTAGCAGCAAGCAAATTGAAATCGGGAAAGGCACCCGGACCGGACTGCATCCCGGCGGAACTAATCTAAGTATTAACATGCATTGCAAGAGTGTATGACCCCTCGGGGATGTAATATGGGCGTAATGCGAATATAATGTGAACGTAATTCAGGAAATGTAATAATAATTCAAGGAATTCAAGAGTACTTTGTGTAATGTGGTGTAATACTTAAGTACTGCTAAGGAATGCAAAGTAATGTGCGGTAATGCATCTAAATATTAACATGTATTGCAAGAGTGGGGGCCATCCACTCTTGCAATACATATTGGAAATACTCGGTGGAAATACAACGAGATGTGCCATTTCTCGTATTAAATAATCAACGTAAAGAAGTGCTTTTCACGCTGACTTATCACACGTATTTCACGTTTTACTTATCACAGGAGTAATACAAAATAATATTTTAAATAATTTATATAATATATTTCAAAAGAAAAGAAAGTCGATTCAATGTAATATGAAATTGCAAGTGACAAAAGTTGCACAAAACTTTTGTTTCGTCTGTTAGATAAAAAGCTTCTGGAAGGTGATGAAACAAAACACCTTTCTTCTAGTCTTATGTTAGCTAGTATTTCAAAAACTCGCAGGTCGAGAGTTCAAGTCGGTAGTGAGTGCATGAAAGAGTAACGCTTCAAGTGTAATGTACGTGTCAGGAAACACGACACAGTGAAATGTAGGAGAGAGAAACAACTATAATAGAGAATCAGATAACACAATATATAATATTGCATTCAAGGGATTGATATTGTATTCGGGGCATCCAGAGGATGTTTAATTCATTCATACTACAATGTTAATACGGGCATAATACGTAGTTTCACAGGATTATTGTTAGAAGTAGTTTTTCTTTTCGTTCGTAATTAAACGGGACGAAGAAAACCTTTTTATAAATTTGCAGTAAGTTACCTTTAATTAAACGTAAGTTACTTTTAATTAATATCAACATATTCCTCCGCAAACATAAAAATGTATTTGCCAATATTATTTAACATTCATAATATCTTTATAAATGAAGTAAATGATGTCATAAAATATTTTGAAAAAAGTTTTAGATAGGTCTTCACACGAGAGTCTCGTTTCTGATCTCGTTCCGGACAGCCGGAACAACATTTTCTTCATAAATTTGAACCCGAGCAACCCGAACTTGCCCGAGCCCAGAACGATCAGTTCCAATTTATGAAGAAAATGTTACGGCTGCCCGTGTCAGAGTCAAAGATTGAAGACGAGATCAAAAACGAGCCTCTCATGCGAAAGCCCAAGTTTTAGACAATATTGCAACAATAAAGAATAAAGAAGTAAAAATAAAATAAAATAAAATTTGTTGATACTGAAGAGCCGAAAAGAAGTAATAGTTTGTTTATATACAAGTAAAGAATTAAGAAATTACTACGTTCTAATTCACCCATGACTTAAAAATAAATAAATATAATTTGGTTTCCTGCACTTTCGTGCCACGAAAGACCACGCGGGTTGCTAAAAACACTATAACCTGATAAATATTAATAATAATGAACATCCATAGACGCGTTTCGAATAAGAAGGGCCAAACAGGTATTTGGAATGCTCAGGCCGGTTTGGACCTCCAGACTGTATTCCACACGAACGAAACTAAAGAATATTCAACTCAAATGTGAAATCCGTCTTGCTGTACGGGTGCCAAACATGGAAAATCTCCATAGCAATAGTAAATAGTCTTCAGGTATTCATCAGGTCTATCAGGTATCTTCAGGTCTTCAGGTAAAAAAATGCCTACGAAGTATACTGCGCATTTTTGGGCGAGATACAATACACAATGTAGACTTATGGCACCTGACAAATCAACAAGAGATACAAAAAGAAATAAAACATCGCAAATGGAAATGGTTGGGCCATGTATTGAAGAGAGACGAAGGAAACATCACTAGGCAAGCCTTACAATGGAACCTGCAGGGTTCTCGCAAGGTTCTCTAGGGACGTCCAGCTAACACGTAGAGGAGGACCATAGACGCAGAATTAAAGATCGCAGGAAAAACGTGGAACGAGGTGAAACGCCTCGCTCAGAATAGAGTCAGATGGAAGGTCTTTGTAGAGGAACTATGCTCCGCGTAGGAATTAGAGAACAACAACAACATAGACGCGTTTGTGCCTTTTGGATTCATCAGCATGGATTCATCATCTAATCTCAAGTTAAATTAAAAATAAAATTTATTTATTTATCTTATGGCACACATCACATAATATGTCGTGAAAAAATTAACGGTACAACATGTAGCACAATGTAAAACACAAAATATATAACACAATTTACAGTTGGATGTCTAAATTATTAATGTACTCAATTGAGTCTGGTGATGCTGGGACTCAGGAAATCATTTGGATGACCTCCTCAGTTGCAGTGTTTCGCGTTGTAACGGATTGGAGATTGGAAAATATATCAAAGCGAATACCACGAGCACAGAAACTCTCTTAAGAAGGCTAAAATGAATGCATGTTAGAAGGTCTGCGACGATATAGACTACAATATTTGGGGAGAGCGCTATAGAATTATATGCAAAGAAATGTATGTGGCACCAGAAGAGCAGACGATGGAGGAAGCCAACAAACTATTCCCGAAAAACCCGTACTGCAATGGGAAAAGGAGCTGGCTGTTCTGCCGAAAGCTGAGCCAACATATTTTACCGTCGATGAACTAAAAGTAGCAGCAAGCAAGTTGAAATCGGGAAAGGCACTCGGACCGGACTGCATCCCGTCGGAACTAATCAAGCTCTCGGACAACCGCAATACTGCCTTGTCCTATGTAGCGACTATTGAGCAGAAGAGAGTTTCCAAAAATAGAAGAACAATTTGTGGTTACAGAAGAGCAGATGGTAGAAGAAGCCAACAAACTATTCCCGAAAAAACCCGTACTGCAATGAGAGAAGCAGCTGGCTGGTCTGCTGAAGGCTGAGCCAGCATATTTCACCGTGTATAAACGAAAAGTAGCAGCAAGCAAATTGAAATCGGGAAAGGCACCCGGACCGGACTGCATCCCGGCGGAACTAATCAAGTTAACAGCTCTCAGACAACCGCAATACTGCCTTGACGTATATAACAGACTATTGAGCAGACGAGAGTTTCCAGAAATATGGAAGAAATCGAGACTAGACCTGCTGGAAAAAACTGAAAAAATGGAGCGCAAGGCTAACGTCCCCTAAGCATGCTAAATACTGCCGGTAAACTGCTTGAACAATTACTCTATGGAAGTCTCAACGAAGAGCTCGAGCAAACAGGAGGTTTAGCCTGCATGCAGTTCGATTTTAGAAAGAGTCGCTCCACCATAGATGCAATGCAAGTCTAAAGGAGATAACCATACAGATCGACGGAATAATGATTAGCACCATTAGAGTCCTCAAGTATCTAGGAATCTACTTTGACCACAATATGAGAATGACCAAACATGTCGCCTGCCTTTAAGCGCCGCAATCATACTCGGCAATTGGTCGGTACAGCTTCTCTTTAGCCTGAATCTAACCTGCTTAACTGGTATGCTTTCTATAGCTTATTCTGTTGTACCGAAGCCGCTCTAATAGTTGCTAGCACTTAGAAGCGCGATGAGAGAATAGTTTTCTGACTTGTTATTTGGCTCTCCTGGTTTTAGGATCGCTATTATCTTTATTTGTTTGAATAGGCGAGGGATAATTCCTGTGTTTTGAATGTTAGTGAGGAACCTAGCCATCCAGGGCATGTTTTCCTAGATTTATTAGAAACTCCGGATGTATGCCATCGAACTTTGAAGCTTTGCCTGGCTTGACATCCTCTAGTGCAGCCATACTCAAACTTTTTTTTCTTGGGGAACTTTCAGATTTTAGCTCTGTTAAAATCACAACATCTGTTAATTAGGTGTTCAAAAGTAAAACTATTACGTTTAATTGTTTATTTAAATTTTAATGAGAAGGATGATATTGGAAACATTTTTATATATATTCCGATAGTAACACCAATAAGGGTCGTAGATGATAAGGGTCAGATGTTAAAAGCATACCATTTAAAATGCAAAAACCTATTTAAATCTGTGGAAAAGGCTCTCTCCGGGAAAGTTAGAAAGTTTTCGACAAAGTAGTAAGGTACTTTTTCGATATTGCAGCATGCAAGTGTAAAGATTTCCCTCAATGTATATGTCGCAAGGATTAAAAGGTTTTTTAACCAAACAAGTTAATTTAACAATTAAATTTAACAATTTCATTTAGATCAGGCTTGTAGTTGTTGCACGCTACTCCCAATACGTTATCGAGATGAAAATCTGTAAGCCGATTTCTGTATATGTTCTTTGCATATTCATCTTGGAATAGTATGATTCACAAAGATTTATGGATGCAAACATTTGCATAAGCACATAAGCAGAATTTGGGCAAAGTTTTTAACTGTCTTACATTGATCGGGCACTATTATCCAAAATTCAACGTACCTCTCCTTCTCTATCTTCTAAATAACTTATAAGTTTTTATTTGCCAGTTATTTTGTTTACATTTTGCCAACTTCGATTAAAGCTGTCGAGTTTTTGAGTAATCACATATGAAAGAAACCACCATCTGTTATTTTGCAGTTCGGGATAATTTTTATAATTTTCCTGTAAAAACACAATTTGACGAAAAGAAAACCGTTCCAAAACCTTTCGTCTCTTCCTTTTCTTTTTCCTCTCTTCCCTTCCTCAACTTCGCTATAATGGCTACTACTTCCAAAAAACCTACTTCTTCCAAAAGATTTTTAAATCTTCTGTGATATAGTTCTGGTGCTCGGATATAATTCACAATACTTATAACTGTTTTCATCACAGCTTCTATTTCTGTGTAAAACTGCCAATAATATTGAGATAATCTGTACCTCTGGTTTGGCTTTTCATTGTAAGGAATTTAAAAAAAGTCTTCTAATATTGCATTCTGTTCAGTGCAATATCTAACAAATACCGAACATTGTGATGTTGCTGAAATATCGGTACTAAAGTCAGAAGCAAAGCTAAAGAATTTCTTCAAGTGGCTAATTATGTTATTACGAATATGCTTGGCGATATCTTCGAAACGTCTCACACAGGTAGAATCGGAGAGCTGTATTTTTTAATTTCCAATAATATCTGTTTTTTCACCATTCACGAAACATTCTTTTACAATATCTGCGGCGGTAAACGGTTTCATATTTTTACCATGAATTTAACAAATTTCATGCTATGCTTTAGTTACCACTGCATCTTGCGATAATGCCACCGACATAACATTTTGTTGTTGTTACAAAGATATTTTCCAAAAACGCCAATTTCTTATTTCTCGTGAGTGACTAACTTTGAAACGTCTTTGAAAGAAACGTTTTCTCTCGCCGTCCGTTGAGTCATATGTCGCAGTGTGCAATCAGTTCCCTGAGCCTATTATTCCCGCGGAATTTTAAATAGGTAATTGGTTTAGTAACGTTATTATTAGAATTTGAAGCTACAACGGGTGGGCAACTTTTTATAGCTTGTCGGGCCGCATGCGGCCCGAGGGCCTGTTTACTGTTTCGAGGGCCTGTTACTATTTTCTGTTTAGCACTTTCAAGGGCAGTTTGAGTATGGCTGCTCTAGTGCCTATATAATGTCTTCATGGATGAAGGGCTGAGACTATTCTTATTGTAGATCGGTAGCGGCTTTTCGGCGTTTAAACTCCCTTTTAACTTGGGTAGTGTGTTCTCGATCTCTGGGTGACCTAAAAGTAGAGACTATGTGTGAGACGACAGCATTTGGTGTTACGGCAAGGTTGGCACAGATTGGCACATTTCCACTAACCTAGTTGTCTAAGGTGGACCATGCCTTCCTGCTGGATTGTTTGAAGTCCATAGCCTCAACAGTTTCGGACCACTTTTGTCTGCGAGCAGCGTCTAGGTTATGTAAATGCTGATGAAGCTATTTCCTGTTCACCACTCTCAAGAAACTCTTGGTATAGGGTTTCAGTTGTTTTACTGCAGCCAGATATATATTCCTTTCGGTAGTCTCTAGGAATGTCCTTTTTGGCTGTGCTTATTACCAAGCCGACAAAACGTTCGTAGTTCGCGCTCGTTGGTGGTATAAATCTAAATAATCAATTTTAAAGCTAGGTGTTGAAAGCGGGCCAGTTTGCTTTGTTAAATGCGTCTAATGCCCAATTCCTGGTAAATGGGGCCCAACTACAGAGAGTACCATCAATATCGTACTTGGGTGTAAACCTCAATGACCAATGGTATCATAGTCGTGAAGTAAAGATCAACATAGAGAAGGCACGTTCTACATTTAACCAAATGAAGAATGTTTTGTGTAACATGCGCTTGAACATCCATCTTCGAACACGCATACTTAGATGCTACGTCTTCTCTAAGCTTTTGTATGGAGTGGAGGCATGGACACTCTCCGAGGCAACTAGTAAGCGACTGGAGGCCTTCGAAGCATGGTGCTATCGTCGAATGCTTCGCGTTTCCTGGACCCACCATGTTAGCAACGAAACCATACTCCTACGCATGCAGAAGGACAGAGAACTGCTCACAACAGTCAAACACAGAAAACTGTCATACTTTGGACATATCATGAGAAACAGCAACAGATATAGGCTACTTCAACTCATCATGCAGGGAAAAATCGAGGGGAAGAGGTCACAGGGAAGACGACGGATCTCCTGGTTGAAGAATCTGCGACAATGGACCGGAAGAACATCGGTTGACTTGTTCAGATCGGCTGTGGATCGAATCCGATGGGCCATATTGATCGCCAACGTCCACTGAGGATATGGCCCAATAAGAAGAAGAAGTTGAAAGCGGGCCAGTTTGCTTTGTTAAAGATCCAACGTGGTCGGGGAACAGATGACACTAGTGGGACTTGAGTACCAATCGATGAGAGCGGGTCGGTGCTGACAATGTGAAAAGTCAGGAAGCACTTGTCATGAAGTCGCTAGTGCCAGATTATTCGAACCAGAAACAGAGGTCGGGATTGTACTCCCTTTGCCAGATTTCAAAGTTCCTCGATCTTCGCATCGGATACTAAATGTAAATTGTGATCTTCGGCCTAGCTGTTTAGAAGCTTTCCATTCATGTCGTGGCCTTGCTACTTCCATTTCTGGTGGTGGCTGTTAAAGTCGCCAGTGTAGACCGCTAGATGATTGCGTTGATGTAATAGGTCTTGAGGCCATGACGTATTTGGGGTTTTGTATACTTTTGTGACCGTTGCCTCTGATATCTGGGTAGTGATTACGTGAATATTATTGCTGGAAGATTCATCTATCAGTACTGCATTCTCAATGGTATTTCGTATATAGGTGACATAACCGATATTCTTCATAAGTTCATATCTTTCTCCACAAACGTCAAATTTAAACCTAATCTCGTCAGTCAAGTGCGAGTTGTTGTCAAGTGCAAGTAAGTGTATTCCAATTTACAATTCGAAACAACAAAGCTGCACTGATGAGAGATAAATCGCGAAACGCGTCTGCAGATGACTATTCACTTAAGTTAAATAGAAAGATATATCTTAAAGACAATGCTATTTATTTAGTACTCACTAAGTGCATCGAAAGTGGACTGGGGCTAGTAATAACAGGCAAATATCTGTTGAAACCTAAAAAAAACGGAACACAGCCTGAATATATAAATATATTCAGCCTTTTCGGAACTCTATAACAATTATTGACTCTTTTTGAGACTACCAAAACTAATCTCACATGAAATTTGTAATTTATTTTACAACTTCCACCTTCGTGGCACTCAACAAAAACCATAAAAATAACATTGTTTTTAAGATCATGTCTTTCCGATACCTTAAGTGAATAGCCATCTGTGGACGCGTTTCAAGATTTATCTTTCATCAGCACAGCTTTGCTTCCAGGAACAATAATTTGTAAACCGTTGGTTTAAAAATTATTGTAATTTTAAATTTTGTATACCGTTGGTTTACAAATTATTGTTCAGGGAAGCAAAGCTGTGTTGATGAGAGATAAATCTCAAAACGGGTCCACAGATGGCTATCGGAAAGACATGAAAGACACAGAACTGAAAGCTGTAAAATAACTTACAAATTTCATGTAAAGATTTGTTATGGTAGTCCTAAAAAGACTCAATAATTGTTATAGAGCTCCGGAAAGCCTGAATATATTTACATATTCAGGCTGTGTTCCGTTTGTTTTATGTTCGTATGATATCTATAATGTAGGATGGTTTCACCAAATCTATAAATATCTGTTGTATAATTCAATATTCTGCGCGGTACTAGCACGGGAAGAAGTTGTTTCAACATTAGATTTGTTTTGTAGCTTGAATAAGACTTAATATTATTGAGCTGCGATTAGGTTCAATATATTTATATATTCAGGCTATATTTCGACTTTAATAAGTTCGTAAAAACAACCGTATTAAACGATATATTATACATTTTTATTATTATTATCTAAACTAACAAGATAACGTTTTGACGTCGTAAAACACTTAAAACAAATTTAATTTCCTCATCGACAGTGAAGTTTTTATCATAGAAAGGGTTTTGCAAAAAACTTTCCGCTGAAAAAGAGTTTTTTCCAGGCATCAACAACTGGAAAAATAACTTTTTAAATTAAATTTTCCATGAAAATCGAAGTTTATTTCAATAAACAATATTCTCATTGTTAATCTGATGCGGCCTTCAAAAACTGGACAACTAAATAAGTTAGAATGATCAAATTCGTTTTAGAGCTAGTTTGCTAAATGATCGACTAGTCACCAAAAGTTCTTATTCTAGAGCAGTGGTTCTCAAACTGGGTGCCACGGCACCTTGGGGTGCTTCGAACGCTTGCCTGGGGTGCCGCAGCAATAATCAAGAAATATAAAAAAAATGTTAAAAGAAAATTACATGAGGAGGCAAACGAATTTGAGTTCTTACTATTATTGCAGAATTATGGCGAATTGGCTAAAATCTGGGACTTTAAAACGGAAAGGTGATGAACTCACTGAAGCTTCTGAAACGACTGATTCAATGACAACCAGCATCGTCGGAGGAAACGAAATATCCCAGCAGACATCTGCGTGCCTAACTCATTCAAGTTTCAAACCGTTTTTAGGTTAGCTGTGCGGTGAAATTTTTGTAGCCCAAGGGTGCCGCGAGATTTTTTTAGCTCGATAAGGGTGCCGCGGCCAAAAAAAGTTTGAGAACCACTGTTCTAGAGTGTAGACTCTAATTCATCTGCGTCGTATGAAGAAGATGAATTAGATCTTCCAAAAACTAGAAAACTATTTTAGTTAAAATGATCAAATTTAGTTTAGAGGTAGTTTACTAAATTATATATTGGCCAACATTTTTTAAACTTTTCCAGAAATTTTCCACGACATTCGATGTTATTTCAATAAAAAAATATAATATTTAATATTCAATTGAATAAAAAAAACAAAATATTTTCAATGTGAGTCTACACCAACCTTAAATACCTCGAGAGCTAAATAAGTTAGAAAATGCTCAAATTTGTTCTTAGAGCTAGTTTGAGGAATTTTTTATTGGTCCACATTTTTCAAATTTTCCAGTTTTTGCGAAATGTTCTAAAAAATACGCCAATTTCGACTATAAACTAGAGAAATTCCTATCGCGAAAAAAGTAGCTGATTAAGTTTGTTAATTTCACAAGAAAATTTATAGTTCCGTTTGAGGCCCTCGATTGGCCGGCCATTTAAACTCGCGCATTTCCATTGTTAGTTATTTAAGCAGATTTTTCGACACAGACAGAACCTCAAACACCTCCCTGAGTCAGCCATCGAGTTCCTCTCATCCCTCTACAACACCTGCCTCTCCTCCGGCACTTTCCCTGCCCAATGGAAAAGTGCTCACACCATTATGATCCTCAAACCAGGCAAAAACCCCAAATCCCCGGACTCCTATCGACCAATTTCCCTCCTCTCTACCATTGGGAAGGCTTTCGAAAGAATCCTCTCCCAACGGCTCCGCACCTTCTGCGACTCCCACCACCTCATCCCCAACCACCAGAGCGGCTTCATGCCCAACAGATCCACCCAACACTCCATCCTCAACCTCACCTCCAGTCTAGCTGTCTCCCACAACTCCGGTCAGGTCTCTGTCGCCCTCTTCCTAGATATACACCGCGCCTTTGACACCGTCTGGCACGACGGCCAGATCTGATCAAAAAACTTATCCTCCTCCAATTCCCCTGGCCCCTAATTCGCCTCGTCCACAACTTCCTCAACTATCGTTCCTGCCGGGTGAAGCACGGCGACTCACTCTCGCTGCCCTTCACTCCTGCCGCTGGTGTCCCCCAGGGCTCTGTCCTGTCTCCTCTCCTTTTCAACCTCTTCTGCCACGACATTCCCACCCCAACCTTGCCCGACTGCCATCTCCAGCTATTCGCTGATGATACCGTGGTCTGGGCCTCAAATCGCCTCCCTAAGGTCGCTGCTTTCCGCCTAAACTCCCACCTAAAACCCCTGGAGGCCTGGATGAGCCTCTGGCGCATCCAGATGAACCCCAAGAAATCACAACTCGTCTTCTTCCACCATCCCTATCTAAGGGGTGCTCTTCCCTTCCCCAACATCCGACTCCATGGCGAAATAATCAAACCTCAACCCTCCGCCACCTATCTAGGCACCATCCTCCACAAATCTCTCCGTCAACCTTCCAACACCTCCCGTTGCATTAACCTAATGCGCAAACGCTTTCGTCTCCTATACTGCCTCCGTAGTCGCCTCGGCGGCTGCTCCCCCAAAGTCCTCCTCTTCACCTACAAAACCTTCGTAAGACCAATCCTCGACTACCAAGTCTGCGCTCTTTCCCTCAGCCATGAATCCCACCTTCGCCGACTTCTGGCTTTCGAAAGATCCTGCCTCCGCCGCATATTCCGCCTGCCCCCCAATTTTCCATCCTCCCTCCTGCCCGAAATCTCCAATTCGATGCCCGCCTCTTCCGACTGCAATGTCGCCTTTCCTCAAAAATCATATCCAATCAACCCGCAGTTCTCTCCATCTTCCAAAAACCCCCTGTCACGATTCGTCACAAAATCCCCAAACGCAAGATCCCCATCCCCTACCTCAAACTCCTATCTCATTGCACCACCGAACTCCCACCCGAGCTATCTTCCATCCTCAACTCTGCTCCCGCTGCACTCAAATAAATGACCATCCAAACCCAAGAAATTTATAAAAAAAAAAAAATTAAAAAAAATTAGTAACAATGAATAAATAGAAAAAAACAATAATAAACTAAAAAAAAAAAAAATAAACAGCAAATAATAAGGAAAAAAAAAATATATACAATAAATAAACAAAACAAATAACAAAAAAAAAAAAAAAAAAAAGAACCGGTCCCAACCAACCAGAGGGGTAATAAAAATAAAATAAAAAAAAATAATAATAACAACAGCATCCTCGAGCTCCACAACCTAAACCACCCCCAACCCCCCACCCAACCTGCACGTCGCGCAACACTCTGCAACAACAACGCCACATCAACATCGCCACAACAAGTCGTCCTGTCGTCATCTACATCTACATCCACACCCAGGCTGAAAAGGGTCATCCCCTACAACAGCCCTCCCCCTTCGGGGGGAAAAACTATGATTATCAATCGACAGACAGAATGCGAAATTCTTCTGCGAAGAAAAGACAATTTATAGTTAAATGGTTCAGATCCGTACGAATATCATATATCATCTAATCTGCAAAAAAAATTTTGAGAATCGTCAAACTTTTATGTGCACGCTGGAGCACATATTATTATCAAAAACCGTTTGTAACCATTTGTAATAGTATATTACGAAATGAGAGTTGTAAGAAGCATATTACGTACGAGCGGAACAGTTACGTAATTTAGTGAGTACAATTTCAAACATTTTCTGAAAACGATTTAACTTTATGCTTCATTCTTCAGTCCATACATTTTCTATATGCATCCTCGTATCAATCCTGAGATTTAATCGGTAGCAAATTATGGACAGCTTGTTTTGCTTTTTCAACAATTTCGGGCGGAGTAGCATTTTCTATTTCGCTATCACTGGACATTATTTTAATTGATTTAATTGAAAAAAATATAGTGTTTATGTATTAGTTTGACGTTTAATATTTTTTTGACAAATACCTGAATGTATTGGGTTGCCTATATTAAACGATAGTAGCAGCCACTGAAATATATACTAACTGGAACGAGCAGCCAGCGCTCGTTCTAGTTAGTATATATTACTAAGTTTGTGCGGGTAGAGAGAGAGGTCCCAAGGGGAGCCCTCGTATCGCTCTGTCTTCATCTAGTACAGTCTTAGTAAAAAACCTAATGTATAGTAAAATGTATCTATATTATTTTATACATGTAATATATAATACAAAAAGAAAATTATTATATATATAATACTAGTAGCACGTGACAAAATATTATTAGTTTTAATATTTTGTATTTACATAGTGTGGATAAACACTGGATTTGCTTTGATGCAACTAGCTTTTCGCTCTGACTGTACCACATCCTCCCACTCTCGAATTCAAGTTATCCTCCCTCTCTCAAACACAAGGAGGGAGGTCTCCCCTTGGGACCTCTCTCTCTACCCGCACAAGCTTAGAGGTCAGCGATCGTTCCAGTTAGTATATATTTCAGTGGTAGCAGCTCTCAACCAATCAACGAACCTAAACAAACGCACTAGTGTGTTATTGAATCATTAAATAACATTAATCGCGGACTGTTACATACTTGTGCTGTAAGATGTATTTAGATAATACACGAACTGTACAATATTGGGCAATTATAATAGTGGTCGTAGATAAAATCATTTAAAACGGTAAAACCATTTCACCATTTGCAAAAACTTCTGTCTAAATATAGAATTATATCATTTATCCAGTTTAGAAAAACAAAATACCTTTGATATCCCACCAGTCTGACATTAGATACTTTAGTGTCATGGATTCTTTTTGGCGTCCGTTGTCCCGCCACCCTTGGGCCATGTTTGCCATTTCACGCTGTTTAGCCCTATGTGATTGCTCTATTCTATCTTCGAATATTTTTGTTGTGCGAGTTCTGTCATCATATACTAATATGATACTTCCCAGTATAAGAAAGTGTATTTGCACTGTCGTTCAATTGCTTCCAAGTTTGTTAGGTTGGTTACGTTTGTAATGTTTGTTAGGTAATGTACTGGATGATCAATCTCGCCTTACATTTGTAGTAAATGGATATGTTAAAGGTATTAATGGAATTTTGTATAACCAATTCTAGCACTTAATGGCCTTCAAAATATAGACCTTTTTTGTTGGGGACGTAGTAAGCACCTCACGGTTAACTTAACAAGAGGACCATCTGAAGTATCACAAACATCTTCGGACCGTTTTTCGCCTAACTTTCAAGATGTTGCTGCATAGTGTCGCCCTTACATCCCCCTTTCATTTGCAGTGATTAGAGGTTCAGGTGCTAACATTTTTCTTCCTTTCGGCTTCTTTCTCTATCCGCTCGTCTAGCATATTTATTGCCTTGATGTCTTGGATCATCCTTGAAGTATCTGCTCATAAGTCCTCCTACGAGATCATTTGGTCAACCATTGTTGGTGGGTCTAGTGATTGTCCTGTCTTATTTTTCCATTTATTCCTTACGGATATCCACCTTTCACACTCAAAAACGGTAGTGACGGAATGCCTGTGGGTCCACAGTAAATACAGAAGCAATCTAAGGCCCTACCGATGATATGGGGAAAGTTACTGAAACAACCATGTCCGCTTAAAACTAAGGTGATATACAAATTTGTTTCGCCGTATTTTCTTCTTGTCCAATGCACCACATAAAGGATTAGGATTCAGGTCCAGTGGCTCTTAGTGGATAGACGCCACAGGTTTTGCAAGGCTTGATACATTCGGATAGTGCATTTTTGTCGGCCTGTGTGCCATCGCCGTTTGATCTGCCATTCTAGACTTCTACCCTCTCTTCTACCATAAGGTCTATGGGTGGACTAGGGCGGCATTCCTAGAGACAGTTCGTTAAGCACTGCATACTCTTAGCTTCATTTTCATTTGAACGGTTACCAGATTTTGTCTCACCACTTGTTTTCTCAAGGCATTTACCCAAATCGGGACAACGTAAACCATTTTGGGGTAAACCACCGAGCAAGGAAGTTTTGGCCTACTACTGCGGGGTCCTCCAACGCTGCGCATTAGTTTATCTAACGCTGCTGCAGTTTTCAGTGCTTTGGCTGTCACTGTTCAGATATGGCAATTAGGGATAGGTTTTTATCAAGGGTTACATCTAGATATTTCTGCGATTCCCTTGGGCTGTTTTTCTCTTTCCTGTTAAATAATGAATGATGGGTTTGATGCAGTTAGCAATACTGCTTCTGTCTTTTCTGGTGCTCTATTCTCAGTCTTTCTACCCTCTGGAGGGTGTAGTGATACTATTTTCGGTATGTGTTTGAATTTTTTGTTTCCATGCGTTTGAATCTTGTGCTAGATGTATTGCCTCGTGCATTGAGTGTCCCGTCATTTCTTTTAATCTGTTGGTCCATCTCATTGGAGACCGTCCTCTAAGTCTTTTTCCCTCAATTTTTCCCTCCACTACGAGGTTTTCCATCGCACCTGTTCTTCTAGCCATATGGCCAAAGTAACTGAGATATGCTCTATTGATTTGGTTTAGTAGACGCTTTTTGATTTTTAGTTCTTGTAGAACAGAGGCGTTTGTTCTGTGTTTCACCCATGACACTCTTAGGATTCGTCTATACAGCAATTGGGAAGAACGAGGAATTGGGCAGCATTACTTTCACTGTTTTTGTAATGGTTTAATCTCTCCATACTTTTATGAGTTTAGTTGTTGCTGATCTGGCCATTGCCAATCTTCTCTTTATTTCCTCTGAATAGCCTCCATCTTTGGTTAACAACGATCCCAGGTATATGAACTTGTCCACCACCAAAACTTGTCCACCAAGATTTCTGGTGCAAGCTTCAGTTTTTTGAGTTCCATCAATTTATCCACCTATTCAATGGCCATGTTTGCTCTCGACATAGATTCCATTTCCGTCTTCCTCGATGCTGCAACTGCCAAGTCATCAGCGAATCCTACGATGTTTGAAGACTCCGTCGTATAGAATATGATATAGACCTGTATATAGAACTTTGCGCAAATTCCTGATTGAAAATTGAACAAGCTGTTTCGTACTTGAGGAATTTGGTATTCAATATGTACAATATATTCAGACGTTAGAGGTTTAAGCAGAATTGATGCAGATTTATTTATTAATCAAAAAGATTGAGACACTTAATTTGCAAGAAAATATAAGACAGGAGGAATAAATCTACAGTATCAGACAGAAGAAACTTTACTATTAGATCAACAAAATAGACAAAAGTTCAAAGAGTTATGAGATAATAAGATAATACACATAATATAGACAAGAACAGGCAGGACTAGTTCAAAGATTTAGGACATAATATTATAGAGAAGATAGGCAAGATTAGTTCAAAGAGTTAATTTTTAGTAAAGAGTTATTATTTAGAGAATTTCTATTCAAAGAGTTAAATTAGGACATAATATACACAGTTATAGACTAGAATAGGCAACACTATATAAATAAAACTCTCAAGATTTCTAGTAAAAAATATGTGTTTAATCTAATTGCTAATAAAAAAAATTACAATAATTTTTGAATGAAAGTTTTTGGTCTATAATTACGTCTAATATTTCATTACAAAATTAGCTGTAAAATATATTGTAATATATAATTACGTCGCTGTTAAAAATTCTGCTGACGTAAGCACCAGCTAATTGACTTTTAGTTTGATTCCCACAATCATAAATATTAATTAATGAAGGTAATTTATTATTTTCGATCGGGGAGTTTGAGCCACGGAGAAAATTATATGGTTTGCCTTTCGTTTTCGAGAGGTAACAACTAGAAAATTAAATTTAGAAATATTTCATGATGCGAAAAAAAATGTCTTTGCGTTCCGTTGTCAGTAAATTATTCGCCATTAGTTACACATTGTGTGATCTCTATTGTTCTACATAGTCTGCATAGACAGTAATTCCGGCATGAATAAAAAGCTTTTTCCAACCAAGTATGTAAAAACCGAAAGGGTAGTGGCTACCACCACTACACAGAATATCACTTAATTAAATCAGCACCAATCGCCATGATCGCGTTTTTCCTCTCTCGTGTTATTTTTTTATATCCCACCCAACCCAGCGATCAACCTTCGTGGCTGTCGCACATAAAATCAGAAAAAAATAAAATAAAATATTACCGCCTATCATCCGATTGCACGCTCTCACTGTAATTAGTTTGATTGCACTTTTAAAATGTTTACATTAATTAGAGGGCAGCGATGATTGTCGTCACCTACGGATGCCGGTGCAAAAGAAGATGAGAAGGAGATCCAGTTGTTGGGAGTTCAAGAGCGTGACTGACACCGACGCAGTCACGCTCCGAGCATTCGGAATGAAATTATTGCGACGGTAATATCCCCCGGGGACGACCGGGAATATTCTTTTCGCGTATACGCGCCCCGCCGCATGCAAAATCACAATGTTTTAAAGCGTTTTATTTATTCCGAACGTGACCGCATTACCGAAAATACTAACTGTATTTACTTTCCTACTTACGATCTATATTTACCATTTCGACGCGGAAACTTGCTGGAAATGTGATACCGGCATACATCAACGTTCCACTCTATTTACATACTGCACATATTATTACCACTACATTATTGCAATCGATCTCGGCGCAAACATTCACATCCTCGACATTCTTTATTTCACACTTGGCTTTTGTGTTTATCACCAATCTCAATGAATATTTATATGTTTCAATAAGAATTTACTTCAACTCTTCACAGTTTGAATTCCATTCACTCTATAATCAGTTTAACGAAGCAATTAGATGTAAATTGTAGATTAATATTAATAATAACTGAAATACTTATATTGTAACAACTAAGCAAATGACAGAATGATACATAAATCTAGATAAATTAGACAAAGAAGACTATGCAGGCTTGACATTGTATAATAAGATTAGTCTCTCACTCTCCCTCTCTCTCTCTCTCTGTAGCTCTTACAACCCATGGTGGGTCTTGGCTGACTCAACAACTCTTCTCCATTGGACTCTGTCCATCCTTAGCTCCTCCGCTTCCATGATATTCAGGGATCTAATTTCTGATGCTATGTTGTCTCTCCACCGTAGTCGCGGTCTTCCTAGTGGTCTTCTACCGGTCGGGGCCTGTTCCCATACCAATCTAACAACTCGTCCATCCTCCTATGTCTTTACATGGCCGGCCCATCTCAGTCTTTCCGCTTTTATCGTTCTTACAATGTGTGGTTGGTCATATAGTTCTTCTATTTCTCTGTGTTTCCTACTGCGGTACTATTGTGTAGTTTCATCCCTTATAGGCCCGTATATACACCGTAGTATTTTTCTCTCTGCAACTCTCAGTCTTTTTTTGATCTTTTTTGTCACTGTCCAGGTTTTGCAGGCATAAGTCATAATCGGTCCTTTAAGGGAGTGGTATATTCTTATTTTTGTCGTCCGAGATACATTTTTTGATTTAATTATTCTCTGCAACGCAAACCAACATCGATTGGCACTTTGTATTTTGCTGTTAATTTCTTTGGTCATATCATTGTTCGAAGTGATAGTGGCACCCAGATATTTAAATTCCTGGACTGTTTGGAAGTTGTGTTGGTCCATCGTCCTATTTTGTCCTATCCTATCCCTACGTTTAGTCCTTGATGTGGCCATGTACTTGGTTTTACTCTTGTTTATTTTTAGGCCCATATTTTCCGCTGCAGATTCTATTTTTTTAAACTCTTCTTTAAAGTTCTTGGTTGTGTTTCCAATGATGTCTATGTAATCCGCAAAGGCCAATATAAGACGCGGGCCCCGATTTATAAATGGCAGTGTCTCCGTTTTTGCCTCCCTCACTACCTTCTTCAGAGCTATATTAAGGAGGAGTGGGGAGATGGAGTCCCTGTTTCAGGCCATTATTTATAGTAAAAAAGGTTAACAACTTTCCCCCGATCCGTTCTGCACTTTTGGAGCCTTCCATGCTGATCTTTGTTAAGCTGACAAGTTTAGTCGCAATTCCCAGTTCCATCATAGCATTCCACAGCTACACCCTCAAGACGTTGTCGTGCGCTTGTTTGAAGTCGATGAAGAGTTGATGTATGACTTTATCGTACTCCCAGCACTTCTCTATTAGTTGACGATTTGTAAAGATCTGGTATACTGTTGATCTTCTTTTCCTGAACCCACATTGGTAGTCGCCTAGCTAGTGTTCAACATAGGGAGTTTATAGAGTCTTTCGAGTAGTACCACGGACCAGACCTTTTATCTCTTTTATCTTTTTTGACCCTAAATGTTCTCTGTGCTGCTGTTCTTGTTTGTCTGTATTTATCCCTAATGTGTTCACTTGGGTCTTGCAGAGCGTTCATTCTGACTATGTTTCTTGCGCTTATTGCTCTTCACACTCCTTGCCGTACCACGAGTTCCTTTCGTACAACGGATGCAATCTACGTAGCGAGGTTGTTGGTCGTGAAGCATCGTGAAAAATAAGCCACTGCATCTCGCTTTTCTAGACCTGGAGAAGGCCTTCGATCGGGTGCCTAATGATGTAATCTGGTTGGCGCTCTGAGAGCACGGAATTCCAGAATATCTTGTTAACTGAGTGCACCTTCTCTACAAGCACCGACGAGGTATGTTCAAGTTGCTGCAGGAGCAACCAATGATTTCAACATCATGGTGGGGGTCCAACAGGACACTGCCTTGTCCTCTCTGCTGTTCATTCTTGTAATGGATACTGTCACATCCGACCAATCCCATGGACGCTTCTGTATGCTGATGATGTCATGTTAGCTGAAAACAGCAAATTTAAACTACAGCACCAAACCCAAATGTGGACTCAATAAAAGGAAGACGGAGTATATGACTTTAGATCCCCAAGAAGCTGGGACCATCGGCGTTGATGTAGAAGATCTCCCTCGTTTAACAAAATTCAAATATCTTGGAACTACTGTCTCTGACAATGGAAGAATCATTGACGAGGTCAACGCAAGGACGCAAGCATCTTGGTCGAAATCATCACCTGCGACCGCCGGACGAAACACTACCTTAAATCCAAGATCTACCGCACTGATATCCGTCCAATCGCACTCTATGGTACCGAGTGTTGGCCCACTACAAAAGAGGTGGAACGTCGGCTAAGCGTCATGGAGACAAGGATGCTTAGGTGGACAGGCGGCGTCACTAGAATGGATCATGTTACCAATGTTGATATACGGAAACGTTTCGGAGTGGCGCCGATCCATCAGAAAATGCGGGAAGGCCGTTTACGTTGGGTTGGCCATAGGCTGCGTGCAGAATAAGACGCAATCGCTAAGTCAGCATATACACTGGAAGTCACAGGAAAGAGACCCAAGGGACGACCAAGGCAGAGGTGGGTTGATACGATGCATAATGACCTGAAGACTACACATCTACACCGATCTACACCGATACACATCACAGATATGGCTCAAGACCGAAAGAAATGGAGACAACGAATCCCCACAGCGGAGCCTGCTATCAGGCTGGACAAACGCTAGGTAGAAGAAGAAGAAGAAGATGTGTTTGCTAAGTTTTTTGAGAATGATCGACTCTGCCACTTTGCTCAACGTGCAACAAAGCTTTCGGCATCCTTTTTGCAAAGGATGGGGATCCTTTCAAAGGTTCGGCATCCTTTTTGCGGGACTTTAGAATGAGGATGACGTTAGCAGTCTTTCAGGACGCTGAAAATTGACGGAGTTTGAATATTGCATTAATTATGTATACAAGTTGTACGATCGAAACTTGGTACATCCTGAAATCCGTGGAAAATGCATTCATTGTCTCCAGATACTTATCATCGAGCAATCATCAGATAGCAATCATCGAACACATATACACAAACGCCCTACTACACGTAAGAATTAACGAAGGAGCCTTGACCAATACCATCAAAGTGGAATGAGGAGTAACACAGGGAGACACAATCTCTCCGAAATTGTTCACAAGCGCCCTGGAAGATGTTTTCAAAAGACTCGCATGGGAGAACAAAGGAATCAGAGTTGACGGAGCATACCCGAGCCACCTACGTTTTGCAGACGACATCATACTGGTATCAGGAGACCTAGACCAACTCATTGAAATGCTTAAAGAACACAACCAGTCATCGGAGACGATTGGGTTAAAGATGAACTTCAACAAAACAAATATAATGAGTCCCGAGAACCCACTCGTACTCATAAATAGTATCGTATTATAGTATCGATTTAAAATATTACCGAAACTATCTGGGCCACATAATAGTGTTGGGGAAGGAGATCCAATTTAAAGAAATATCAAGACCAATACAAATGTCATGGGCAGCATTCAGGAAACTAGGATACATTCTAAAAATACATCACACACATAAATCTTAAGAGATAGGTTTTTGACACATGTATACTTCCTGTAACCACCTTGCTGTAATAGAGGCTTAACTGTACTCTCTCTGCACGAGGCCAAAGAACTAGCCCAGAACAGAGAGGAGTGTAAAATTGACAGAGAAAAACAAACAGAGAGTGATGCAGTGGGCAATGGAAAGAACCATGCTCGGCATAACGCATAGAGACAAAATCTCTAACGAAGAAGTCAGGAAAAGAACAGGAGTAAAAGACCTAATACAAAGAATTGCAGAACTAAGTGGAAATGGGCTGGACATGTCGCAAGACGAGCAGATGAACGTTGGACAGCTAAAATTGCGCAAAGGCGACCAAGACAAACAGAAAGGGGTAGGGGACGATCCCAAATACGATGGATCGATGACATGAAGAAAACCGCCAGAAAAGATTGGCACCTAAAACCACAAGACAAAGACAAATTGAAGAATACACTAAAGGCCTGTGTCCAGGAGTGGACGAATACGGGCTGACGAAGGGAGAGAGAGAGGGAGAGAGAGAAACTACGATGGTTTTTCTGGATAGATCCTTCAAAATTTTGTTTTGTATATCGTCAGGTCCAGGAGCTTTTACGCCTGGACGACAGAGTGGGGCTCCAAAACCACCAAACCCTCAAGGAAGAGCCCTTATTGAGACTCGACTCGACGTGGTGCTTGCCAACGAGGGAAACGTCCCAACGTTCATCGTTCGGGGTCCATCATGGACCTTACCTTTGTCTCCCCCACTCTATACAAGGTGGGCGTGAACTGGATAGTGGGACAGGGATACACTGCCAGCGACCATCGGGCGATATTTTTCGAAGTGCGCCCCTTCAATAGGCTTACCAAAAGAGGCGAACCCAGGCTTGGCTGCCCCCGATGAAATGCCCCTGATTTCCACGAGAGCGCTTTTATTGAAGCACTGGCTGTGGCAGCTCGATGATACCTCGTCCACCAGCACCGAGAGCGCCATAGAATGCGCCAGCCAGGCGATACATTGGGTCATCAGAGCGTGCGACGCATCCATGCGTACCAGCAAGCCTAGTGCGAGGGGCCTACCCGTGTACTGGTGGAGCGACACTATTGCAGAACTGCGTAAACGATGCCTCTCACTTCGACGCCAATACACCAGGGCAAAAAAAGAGAGCTCCGGATGCCGCCGGAGAGCTCCGACTGCAATACGCCTCTGCCAGGCTGTCCCTGCGCAAGGAAATTAACGAGAGGAAGCGCACTTGCTGGAGGAAACATTGCAATGAACTGGACGCGGACCCATGGGGGAAAGCTTACAAGATTAACGCAAAGAAGATGGTGAGGAGCCAACCTATGATGGATAAAGCCGAGGTAGAATCCATCGTCAAACATCTCTTCCCCGGAATCGGGCCAATGAAGACAAACATACGGGAGAACGTCGACCCGCGATACATCCCCCCGGTCATACGGAGTGAGGTCCTAGACGCATGCCAGCGTTTTGGCACGAGGAAAGCATCCAGTCTGGATGGCATCCCAAACCTAGCTTTGAGAGCGGCCGTCAAAGTTGCCCCCGCGATCTTCACCAGGGTGAACGACAGGTGCCTACGCGAAGGTGTCTTCCCGGACGTATGGAAAAGGCAACGCCTTGTCCTGATCCTAAAACCCGGGAAGCCCCCCGGAGAACCATCCTCGTATCGCCCACTGTGTATGCATGACACGGCGGGCAAGATCCTGAAGAAGATCGTCCAGGAGCGCCTTCGCACCTGCGTGGTTCACCAATTGACGGAGAATCAGTACGGTTTCAGACCTGCGAGGTCGTCTACGGATCTACGGTCTGGACGGCATCCCAAACCTAGCTTTGAGAGCGGCCGTCAAAGTTGCCCCCACGATCTTCACCAGGGTGTACGACAGGTGGCTACGCGAAGGTGTCTTCCCGGACGTATGGAAAACGCAACGCATCCTTGTCTTGATCCTAAAACCCAGGAAGCCCCCCGGAGAACCATCCTCGTATCGCCCACTGTGTATGCATGACACGGCGGGCAAGATCCTGAAGAAGATCGTCCAGGAGCGCCTTCGCACCTGCGTGGATCACCAATTGACGGAGAATCAGAACGGTTTCAGACCTGCGAGGTCGTCTACGGATGCGGTAGAAGAGGTGAAGCGCTTGGTCACCTGCCACATTTGCGGACCACTTAGGAGGAGGAGACTTTGTCTCATGGTTGCACTGGATGTTAGAAATGGTTTTAGCTCTGCAAAATGTGACAAGATATGTGAGGCCCTCTACCTGGACTTCAACGTCCCCGGGTACTTGAGAATCATCATCCTGAACTACCTCAGTGACAGAGTACTATTCGCGGAGACGACGACTGGAGTCAGGGAGTTCAGCAACACTGTAGTCGTTCCTCAGGGGTCGGTTCTTGGCCCGGACTTATGGAACGTCCTGTACAACGGATTACTGAAGCTGCCCTTGCCAGAGGATTGCCAGGGGGTCGACTGGTAGCGTACGCCGACAACGTGGCGGTTCTTATACCCAGCACCGATTGTGACGCCATCACTGCACTGTTCAGGGAAGCCATGGAGATTATCTGGGTATGGATGGAATCAGTCGGCCTCCCCCTGGCCGTACAGAAGACTGAGGCTGTGCTTTTCACTGGCAGAAAGGTTAGGACCTCAATGTTACTAATCTACCGGGGATGCACCATCAGGAGCAAACCTACCATCAAGTACCTGGGAGTGATGCTGGACCAGAGGCACAACTTCAAGGAGCACCTCAGATACGCAGGAAGTAAAGCCGCTACAACTGCAGCAGCTATCTCCAGGATACTACCCAACATTGGAAGTTTGCGTGGTGCCAGGAGAAGGGTGCTCGCCTGCGTTAGCACCTCGATTTTGCTGTATGCGGCGCCGACCTGGGCAGAAATGGCGGAGGTTCCCGCATACCTAAGGCTGATAGCCCCCGCACACAGGACGAGTGCACTGAGGATCGCATGCGCCTACCAGACTGTATCTGCAGATGCAGCACAGGTCATCGCTGGCCTGCCGCCAATAGACCTGCTAGCAAAAGAGCGCATGCGACAATAAAGAAAGAAGAAGGGGCTGGCCCAGGACGATACCCAACAGACGGAGGCCGACAATGATCGAACACAGACTGAGAGGGCGATCACCCTAATGCAGTGGCAGGAAAGATTGAACAGATCAAGTAACGGTCGCTGGACCTACCGCTTGATCCCATCCATCGAGCCGTGGATCTGCAGGATGCACGGTGATGTGAACTATCACCTCACCCAAATACTCACGGGACATGGTGGCTTCCGTGAGTACCTCCAGCCAATGGGGGCCGAATAGGAGAGAGGTTACCTGTGCTGGTTTGCTTTCGCAGGTCATCGCACGTCGGTAGAGTGTACGGGGACGTTCCGGTATACCAGCGTGGTCTTCAGTTCGTTTTTGCGATCGCATCGATTTAAAACGATCGTCGCACTGGCATTGATAGGCCTAACGTTAATTTTGAAGAAAAAAGATACAAGAATTGTGAAGAGGATGCGAAAAAAATGGTGTAAGCGTTGGTTATTAAAAGGAAAACTAATAGTCGTGTCAATCTATTGAACGAAATACATAAACTATGGAACTATAAACTATTGAACAACTAACAACTACCTAACTAATTATATAATAACAACTAACTAACGGTACATCTGCTGAGGCGACCGGAAAACATGCATACACGCACAGGTACACCGTACGGTGTCACTCGAAAGAATTGGTTTTCGATCTAACGCCAGTCGCTTGAGCAGGTTTAAAAAACTGCAGAGGTTTATTCACGCACACACTCCGGTCTACCTGCATAGAAAGACCTCTCCAGTGGATCGTAGTGTGTATGGCCTGCATTATAGTTCTAGTTGTTCGTGGCGTGGTTTTTGTTTAAAAACGGTTTCCGTGAAGTTTTTTCGTTTCTGTCGATTTCGTGGACTTCTTGTAGTACGTCCGCAATCAGTTTTGCCTTGACTTTGTCTCTCATTGCAGTTTGGTTTGCTTGTTTTAGCGTCGGAATTAGTTTGTGGGTATTTTTGTGGGTTTGCCGGTATCGCATATTTTGCAATCATTCATGGTGGGCAGCCCGGACCGTTACTGAAAACCGCCTTAGTTGTAGCCTCCCCGACCGGGAATCGAACCCGTTTCATCCGCTTGTCAGGCGGGTATGTTGTCTACACTAGCGAGGAGGATAGACAAACGAGTTTAGACAAATAAGAGTAGACATAAAATTAGATAGACAAAACGTACATATCTAGACGAGAAAAAATAGTTGAAATAAAATCAAGGTCAATATTACAAGATAACACAATCTAGACTAACAATACGCTATTTTTTTTAAGTTTGGTCCAATGTGGATACCGGTATTAACTCTTCAAACACTGCGACCTAGTGACCTATTAAATTTTGCCCACAATTTTCTCTTATAGGCCCAGAAACCTAGATGTTATTATAAATTGTGCTAATTAGTTACACATTTATCTTCTGGTACAAATGCGGCCGATGCATGCTATGTTCTTTATATTGCACAAGATAGTCAAAATTTAGCAGTCGTGTTCATTGTATTATTCCTTTGAAGACGGTTGCCGTTAATTTACTCATTTGAATTTTTGCGTTTCTGTAATGCTGGGAGGTGTGAGAAATTTATGCAGTCAGTTATTAAGAAGTTTCGCCTGTTGTTGCTCGAAGAATTTAGAATTGCTAATACTTTACTTAGTTTGATTGGAATAATGAAAGGTAATTTAGTTTAATTACTGCTGAAAATAATGGGCCGGCGAGGATAATTTCGAAAGTTTTTGATGGGCTGAAAGGAATTTTCCGTATTGTTTCGAATAAGTTACTGTCGACTCGCATAAAACACAAACGGAATTGAATACATTAAATGCGCAAAGTTAATATCTTCTCCTTTTACAGCATGATAATTATTGTATTATTAGCAAGTTTCATTTTTGTGAAATATTCGAAGAAAGTAAGTAAGAATGTATATTTTTCTTGCTTAGATTATTTTAAAACGTTTTATACTATTTTTAATGATTCCATGAAATTACAAGCTTCAGGTAGAGGATTTATTGTATTTTCGATTAGTTGGTAAATTTATGGTCTAACGATATTTGCTACACAATGGCTCTAACTAAATGTTATTACTGTTTCCTCCTGAATATTCCCTTTGATATACCCCTTCCGTTTCCGGCATTGTCTGTCTGGTCTGTTCGAACTATCCACTTTGACAAGGCACTTTGACTCAATGTAATATTTCTCCCTCATATAAATCGTACACGATTTTACAAAACGGATAATACAAAACACGAACCACGTTTATTACACAAACAAATCCTTGATTTGTTTGTTTATCTAATTTAGACCGGGCGCTGGATGGGGTTGAGTGTGCTAAATATGAGGACCGCATTCTGTAAATTGTTTTATGCTCAGAAAAGCATGCAGATTATGATTATGGATGTTGCCGGAAAGTTTGTTGGTCATTTTATTTTTTACACCCTAGCCCCCAGATATCAAGTACATCGATAGCATGCATGCTTTGGAGCCATTTTAATGATTGTTTTAGTGACAATATCCATTTGTTTCTTATGATTAGAGATACTTATAGCTAGTCAATTGAAAATTAAAAAATACAAAAAATGTTAGAAATAAAACAAAAAATGTTGAAAAAAACATTATTTAATACGAAAATAGTATATTTTGTAACTAGGGCGGAAAGTTGTCAATTTCACACGAGAGCGAAATTGGGCGCACGAACAAAGTGAAGTTAGGTTAGGTTAGGTTTATTTGGGTCTGTTCGATTACCTTTCTTATTCATTCTATTTATTCTCGTGTCAGAAAACATCAAATAAAACACAGATAGAAATTCTATGACTAGAAACTCCTCCTGCGACCCCCTCTGACCTTGACGTTGACACTTCCGGTTTCCGGTTTCGTCTTCCGGTTTCGACTTTTTCTTAGGTTAGCATTAGGTTAGGTTACGGGACGTTAGGAGTGAATCGTGCTTAATTCCTAACCTTCCATAACTTAACCTAATGCTAACCTAACATAATGCGAACCCAACTAACCCAATGAGATTAAAGCTGATAACAGCTGACTATATCAAATAGACCTCACACCCTCTTTAGCGTGGGACACCATAGACCTCACACCCCGCTTAGCGTGGGGTTACATATACCTCACACCCTGTTTAGCGTGATGAAAAGTGGATGTAATTAGATGAAAAGTGGATGCAAGTAGATGAAGAGTGGATGCAAGTAGATGAAAAGTGGATGCAACTATGACTTAATGGAAGAAAGCAGTTTGGATAAAAGTGTGAAGTGTGAAGTGTGAAGCTGAAGATATTGAAGCACGTGTACCCAAAGATCATGACATATACAATGACTTAATGAAAAGAAAAAAAGGAAAACTAAACAAACGTTTCAATGTTAGCTGACTCCTTTAAAGAGTTGTTAAATTATCTGGATTTATGGGAACATCAATTTGATATTAGTAATTCTTAAACATCCAAACAGAATACCACTGCAGGATTTTCAAGAAATTGCATTATAATATATACTACTAAAATATATACTACTAATAACTTTATTTATTTTGTCCTGTAATCCTGAAACTGAATCTCGCATGCAGCATATAAGATAATAAGGAGCTGTTATGACTGCAAAAGATCCGGCAACGATTAACCGACTACTGATAAATCAAATATATAACATTTGACCAAAACTTGGCATATCTTCCTTGGGCACTCATCTTTTGTGCAGCAGATCGGACAGAGTCTACACTGAAGCATATGTTTCAAAGTCTGGTTTTCTCCACAGTCACACTGAATGCTATCTTCTTTAATGTAGCCCCACTTTATAAGATTGGTCTTAGATCTGCCCACTCCTGATCTTAATCTATTCAAGGATTTCTATGTTAACCATCCTTGATAATGACCAGGAGGTAAAGTTTCGGCTATCCTTTTCCAGCCCAGGGGAAGAGATTCCTTAGCTTTCCATAATTTTAGCCTGGCTTTTTCGCTTGTAGTCTTCACAGTGTAAAGATTTTGAATCAGTGGAGAATAAACTCACGAGTGCCCTTAAGGGTCTGTCCAAAGAGGTCTGCCCGTAGTTTTGGATGTTCTAAGGAAACCCTTCCTGGACTTCAGCCTCTGAGCATGTAGCTCATGCCCATGTAGAGAATGAGTTGCTTCCTGCTCAGCTTTCTTGTTTCTCCTTGTTTGCAGCTATTCCTTTCCTTTGAATGGAGGGTGGTGCTATTCCTGCGAGCTGGCAAATGCTCAGTTGGTGTTGATCTTAAGCATCCAGTTATAGTTCTGCATGTTTAATTGAGAGCTACGTCCACCTGTTTAGCATGAGTTGAGTTACAGCAAACTGCGTACTCTGCAGCGGAATAGTACAATGCCATTGCACATGCTAGAATGATGTCAGGTTCACTAAACCATTTTCAACCAGCCAGTTTTCTCAGAAGATTAGTTCTAATGGAAACTTTTGACTTGGTGTTCAGACAGTGTTCTTTGTAGATAAGAGCTCTGTCCAATGTCACTCCTAGAAATTTTGGGTGTAACAATGTTCTACTCCTGACCATACTTCCTTCAATTCACCAAAGGCTTCCCTGTTTCTCAAGTGAAAGGCACATGCTTGTGTTTTGGAGGGATTTGGTTTCAGTTGGTTTGCGAAATAGTATTTGGACAGACGCTTAAGAGCATTCGTGAGGTTATTCTCCACTGATTCAAAATCTTTACGCTGTGCAGCAAAAGCGAGATCGTCAGCGTACAAGAAACTCCTGGTATTGGAAGCTATGGGCTGGACATTTGTATACCCATTGAACATAAATGGGGCGAAAACACTTCTTTGGGGTAGACCATTCTTCTGTAGTCTCCATCTGCTACGTTGCCCTTGGAAGACCACAAAATACCTCAGATTCTGCAGGAGAGTGGCAATATACCTGGTTAGGCTGGAGTTCTTAGTCAACGTGTAGACCTTAGCATGTAAGAGCTGATGGTTAACAGTGTTGCAAGCTGCCGATAAATCAACAAATTCCAGTTCAGTTACCGTAGCTGCTTCGAAACCATTTTCTATGAACTGCGTAAGGTTCAGCAACTGTCCACTACAGCTTTTGCCGGGACGAAATCCAGCTTGTTCGGGTATGAGTAGAGGATCAATTTCGGGTAGAAGGTGATTTAGAAACATTCTTTCTAGTAGTTTGTAGAGGTGACAGGAGTGTAACTGGTCTGTAGTTCTTCGGGTTGTTCCATTCTTTGCCAGGTTTCAGCATAGCTATCTCACGGCTCTTCCGCCATATCATTGGGATTTGATAATTCTTCATGCAGTTATTGAAGAGCTGGAGTATCCATTGTATCCATATATGCGACAAAAATGGAGATGCGTTCATCAGACTAGGCAACGAAATGCAATATAATAGCAAATACGAAGGTCATGGATTTGTTAGGGCGGACCTTGAGACTTTTGCGGTGTATTTGTTTGATAGCCTTTTCCAGTTCTGCCATTCTGAGTGGTATTGTAAGATCGTTACTTTCCTCTTGAATTTCTCTTTGATGTCTGGGCTCTTTGTACTAGTGCAGGGGTCGGCAAAGTGTGGCTCGCGATCCACATGTGGCTCAGAAAGATATTGAAATATAAACAAGAATCTCAAAAAAGGTACAAAACTATAAAAATTGTAGTCTTACGACCGCAGCCGCCAAGTTCACAACTCATAGTCACAGCGCGGCTCGTATATATTATCTCAGATCTCGGTTGTTTTAGTTATCGTGTCTCGCAGTCAAGTCTCGTATAGTGCGGGGATTTGCGTCGATCTACCTATATCGTATGTGTTAAGTGATCATAAAAAAAGTATTAATTTAAAATCGAAAAAAAAATTAAATAAACGAAAGTCTGAAGAAAAATTACATCCCATTACTAACATTGTTTCAATTGCAACAGATGGAGCTAAACGTATGGTGGATAATAAAAAAGGACTTGTCACAGTTTTAAGAGAAGAAAAAGATGTGATGTGGGACTGGGGGCTAGTGAATAGCATACAAATATATGTTGCGTTTCAACAGGAGATTTCTTTTGTAGGCTTGTATATTGACGAAAAAGACTTAATCATATTATAGAGCTACGCATATATTCAAGCTATATTCCGTTTCAATAAATTGGTGTGCTGTAATTAAGTTTAAAAAAAATATTTAACATAGAGGATAATTTTGAGCTTGAGCTGTTTAAACGCCGCTATTTTCACGCGCTTTGTTGTTGACGTCAAATACTATGTTCAGGGACAGTCCAGTTCATTGTTTACTGCAGGTGTTCTCGTTCATAACTTATTTCAATTGAAGTAGATCGCCAAACTTTTATAAAAATGAATAAAATACCTTGCTGCCGGGATATAAGATTCGAACTGAGAAGAACGCTAAGAAGCTATATATTCTCCAATCTACTGCATGGAACGGAGGCTTGAACACTCGAACCAGAAAACATCAAGAATATAGAAGCATTTGAAATTTGGTGTTATAGGTCGATACCATGGGTCGATAAGGTTTACAACGAGGAAGTGCTATGCCGAATGAATAAAATAAATAAAGAAATTAGTAACACCATAAAAAGGCTATATAGGTCTATTAATGCTATTTAGGCTATTTAACCTTATTTTATTAAAGGCTAATTAGAATATCTAGGAAATGTTCTGAGAGGAGATGGGTACAACATCCTTCGGCTGATTAGCCAAGGAAAAATCAAGGGGAAGCTAACGATCGACAGAAGACCAATCTCTTGGCTGCGTAACATAAGGGAGTGGTTTGGTTGCATGTCCGCAGAACTCTTCAGATCCGGGCCATCGACAAGGCCTGGATTTTGGTGATGGTTTCCAATCTGCGATACGCAGCTAAGAGAGTCTTCTGTGGATCGTTCTCTTCCCCTTGATTTCTCTTTGAATAATCAGCTAAGGGTTGTTGTACCCATATCCTCTCAGAACATTTCCTAGATATTCTAATTAGACTTTAATAAAATAAGGTTAAATGGCCTAAATAGCATAAATAGACCTAAATAGCCTTTTTATGGTATTACTAATTTCTTAATTTATTTTATTCATTCGGCATAGCACTTCTCGTTCGAAACCTTATCGACCCATGGTATCGACCTATAACACCAAATTTCAAATGCTTCTATAATCTTGATGTTTTCTGGTTCGAGTGTCCAAGCCACCATTCCATGTAGTAGATTGGAGAATATATAGCTTATAGAATAGAGTTTGCTGACCCCTATACTAGTGAATGGGCTTCCCGTTCATCAAAAGCTGATTTGCTATTTGGTTGGAAGTTATGTTGTAATGTACAGAGGTCTTTGTCGGATCATTGCTTAGACGTCTTAAAAGTCTCCATCTCTTATGGCTGTCTCTTCTCAGATGCAGGGCTTCTATAGTTCTAGCCTATTGACCCCGTTTTGTTTGTCTAATGACGGACATGAGTTAGTAGTTCCCGGGTTTTGCCGTTGATTCACTGAAAGGGTTTTCTTCAAATAACTTCCTGTTTTCTGTGAGTAGGGCAGCTTCATCTGATGTGAGACCAGGGATAAATGAAGTCCGGCAGCCGCGAGGTATAGACCTTCTGGAGCACTTCTTTACAGTTGTGGTGAAGATGTCACAGAATTCTGCTGTGGGTTCTATTGAAGACAACATATCTGCAAATTTCGAAGACAACTCCTGTCAGCTTTTTCGCAAAATGGAAGCAAAATGGTACCTTCTTAGTTGTAACGGCAGCAAATATTTGGCACATTATTAGCCGGTGCTGTGTATTAGGTATTGGAGAACAGACAGATTTTACACACAGTTCGCTGATTCTGTTACTGCTCAATATGAGGTCAGGGTTGTAACCGTGTTTCCATCTACCACTATTGAATGATGCAGGCTGATTTGCATCGTGGATTAGGGAAGGTCATTTATTTCTGCTCCTTTTTGCACTGCTCTTCCATTTTCATCTTCATGGTCATATCCCCATATGCACATTTGGCGCCAAGTCACAATCTGTTTGCTTTTATTTTGGAAATTGGTTGGCTTATTGATGATGAAATCAGCGCCAGGTGGCTTAAAAAGAGATGGAATTGTACAGTTGGCTGTTTCTAGGGTGAGAACTTCAATGTTGTTTTCCTCCGTGAGTGAAGTGGAGAGGACTTGAACATCTGAATGGACAAGGATGGCACTTCCATACTTATCATGAGTACTTTCTAATGCAAGGACCATTCCTCTTACTTTTGATCTGTGCATTTTATAGCCTCTATGTGTCTCCTGTATGCATAGCACATGGCATCCATGTTGGATACAAGGTTTTGCAGCAGTTCTTCTTTGGCGGATGATATGCGGTCTATATTTCAGATATAATTGTTAACTGTGGCCCTGAAAAGGACTCGGTTGATATTTCTTTTGTGAAAGGATCAGCCGTTAGAGAATTTTAATTAATTCTCTGCAGTTTTCCAAGGTACGCCCGATTGATTTTTTTTATCTTTCATCATCATCATCGCAATCTTCGAGGAGGCACCTTTCATGTACCCCACCTTTCTTATGAAGTGGATGTATGAGCATATTTCCAGACATTTGGGATCTGTCTCGTTTTCCCTATTCCTTCTTCTTCTAAGGCAGGGGTCGGCAAAGTGTGGCTCGCGAGCCACATGTGGCTCTTTTGATTTGAGCTTATGGCTCTTCAGAAATGAATTGAAATATAAACAAAAATCACAAAAAGGTACAAAACAATACCTGTAGGTTACGACCACCGCCGCCAAGTTCACAACTCATTGTCACCGCGAGATAACATGTACGAGCCCATGTTATCTTATATCTCGGCTGTTTTAGATATTGTGTCTCGCAGTCAAGTCTCGCATAGTGCGGGGATTTGCGATCTACTTACATCGTATGTGTTAAGTGATAAGAAGTCTGAAGAAAAATTACATTCCATTACTAAAATTGTTGCAATTGCAACAGATGAGGTAGAAGTATGGTGGGTAATAAAATAGGAAAATTATAAAAGAAAAAAATTGATGTGTACTGGGGGCTAGTGAATAGCATAAAAATATCTTCTATTGTGTTTCAACAGGAGATTTGTTTTGTAGTTTTGTAGATTGACTTTAAAAAAAGACTAAATAATATTATAGAGCTAAGGAAAGGTTGCATATATTCAAGCTATATTCCACCATATATTCCTAATAAATTGGTGTGTTGTAATTAAGTTAAAAAAAAAATTTTAAATAGAGATTAATTTTGAGCCTGAGCTGTTTAAACGCCGCTATTTTTGCGCGCTTTGTTGATGACCTCAAATACTATTTCCAGTGGCAGTCCAGTCCATTGTTTACTGCAGGTATTCTCGTTCGTTAAAGTTTGGATTACGAATGCGTGACGGACTAATTTAAAGGACGGATAGTGAATGGCTTAATTGGAGCCGGTAGCGTTCGTTAAAGTTGTCTTAAAACTTAACGCGAGGTGTCTTACCAAACGGAAACACTGTCAGCTAATAAAACCAACGCTAGTTCCCAACGCTAAATGCACACTGCCAGTAAAACTGCTGCTATAACAAAGTTTCGCTCGAAAAGTTTCAGTTTCACAACCGGAATTAGACTAGTTATACTCCATTTACCAGCGACTAATTATGATTGTCTTGTAGGAAATTTAATGTGCAACAAGTTTTATCTAAAACTTTTTTCGATACATAGTCTAGTTCTCGACTTATAGCTTAACTTATCGTTTTGTATGCACTGACAGAATTAAACTAAACCAGCAACTAGCTATGAGTTTTAGCTGAAACTAGTAAACTGTGCTTATGCATAATTTAATCCTCAACAAGTTTTATCTAAAACTTTTTTCGATACATAGTCTAGTTATCGACTTATAGCTTAACTTATCGTTTTGTATGCACTGACAGAATGAAACTAAACCACCAACTAGCTATGAGTATTAGCTGAAACTAGCAAACTGTACTTATGCCTAATTTAATCCTCTACAAGTTTTATCTAAAACTTTTTTTGATGCCTAGTCTATTTCTCGAGTTTAGCTTAAATTAACGCAAACACCTTTTTCAAAATACCTAAAAAAAAATGTTTTCACAGCCAGGATTAGACTAGTTAGTCGTAATCCACGGACTAACTATTACCAGCGTCTTATAGCAAATTTGGTCCTCTACAGGTTTTATCTAAAACTTTTTTCGATACCTGGTCTAGTTCTCTAGTTATAACTTAACTAAGCGTCGACTAACGTTTTGTATCCACAGACGGAATTAGGCTAAATCCACGAACTAGCTATGAGAATTAGGGGAAACTAATAGACTTGACTTATTCAGAATTTAATCCTCTACAGGGTTTATCCAAAATTTTTTTTTAAGCCTAGTCTGGTTCCCGAATTATAGCTTAGGTAAATTCAAATAAATTTTTTAAGACACACATAAAAATTTTTGTTTTTACAGCGCGGATTAGACTAGTTAGTCGTAGTCCACGGACTAACTATTACCAGCGTGTCATGGGAAATTTAGTCCTCTACAGGTTCTATCTAAAAGATTTTTCAATACTTAGACTAGTTCTGGAGTTATGGCTTAAATAAGCGTCGACTAACATTTTGTATCCACAGACGGAATTAGACTAAATGCACGAACTAGCTATGAGTATTAGCTGGAACTACCGAACTAGCCTTATGCAGAATTTAATCCTCTACAAGTTTTATCTAAGACTTTTTTTGATGGCTAGTCTAGTTCTAGTTCTAGTACGAACTCATCCACTGCTTCGATGTTATATTCTTGATTTGTGATATTTTGACCCGCGTCTCTCGCCCTGCGTTCTTTTGTGGCAGCCATAAACTTTGTCTTATTTGAATTTATTTGTAGTCCTATATTTCTTGCTGAATTCTCAAAATTTACAAAGATTTCTTTTGCTTTTCGAAGAGTTATAGAGGTCAGGTCCATGTTGTCTGCGTATGCCTTTATTCAATATCCAATTCATTATAATACTTGGGTCACATAATGGGAGGACCAAAATATCCACTACTACAACTGATAATAAGAAAAGACTGAGATGGGCCGGCCATGTAAAGAGACAGGAGGATGGACGAGTTGTTAGATTGGTATGGGAACAGGCCCCGACCGGTAGAAGACCACTAGGAAGACTATGACAACGGTGGAGAGACAACATAGCATCATATCTTAGATCCCTGAATATCATGGATGCAGAGGAGCTAATGATGGACAGAGTCCAATGGAGGAGAGTTGTAAAGTCAACCAAGACCCACCATGGGTTGTAAGAGCTACACAGAGAGGGAGAGAGAAAAACAATTGAAGATTAATGTTAAAAATGGGAAGATTATGGGAAGAAAGAATATTGGTAGACGTGGCTTAATGTTCGGATGTCGTGGCTTAATAACCTACGGGGGCTTAGAATGGGTGTGCCAATAATTATTCCGCGAACAATGACGTGTTATCTTTCCATTGCATAATTCACCAGGAAGAACTTTGCGCACAAACCTTTCTAGAAGATATTGGTAAATTTGGATGGATTTGGTAGTCAAAGCCACCAATAATATTATCGCAAAGGCCCTTAATCATCACCAATTGTGAAGAAAATACAAAAATATGATTTTATGAAAAAAATCATCCGTGGCTCTTGATCCAGTTTGAAATAATTTTAAATAAAAATTTGGCTCTTAAGTTTATAGTGTTTGCCAACCCCTATTCTAAGGTGATGGATTCTTTTGGCAGCGATCTCTCCTCCGATCTTCCTCACTTTAGCCACAATGCCATCTTCCCATGGTACTTTGTTATCCTTGAGCTCTTTGCTTATCAGTTTTATCTCATCTAGACTTGGTGGTTTGGAATCTGGGTTCTCGTGGATTTGTTTCTTGGCGACCTTTATTCGATTTTATGATTTCAGGATGTTTTTAAAACATGTAAAATATAATAATTTAACTTTTAGTAAATTAACAAGAGTTTGCTTTAATTCTTGCGTATTTTGTTAAAATTCCTGAAATAAAAAATTGCAAAATTTGTACAAGCAAAGTGCAGGTAACCACCAAGATGAAAAGAAATCATCAATAGAAAAGAAGTTATGTCAAATAGGCGCGCATATTTATCAACAAAAGGGGGAATACTAGAAATCTTCTGTTATTCTTTAGCACACACTGCTGGAATGCATTGTGTGAGCCGTTCGCTACGTCAAAGAAAACAACAGGAACGGTCAAGACATAAAATATCAGGGGCTGAAGGTCAAAAAGATGTTACGAGCATCCCAGCAGTTCCATGCATTCCAGCAGTGTGTGCTAATGAGTAACAGAAGATTTCCGGTATTTCCCGGTATTCCGATTATTGACATAACTCCTTTTCTATTGATGATTCCTGATATAATTCCTATAAATTTCAAAACCTATTCTTAAAATAATTATACCTTCACTAACTGTAGACCAAACGTTATTTCTTGTCATGATATCCCATTTCCTTAGTTTATAAACACAAGCTATTGTAGATTTTTTCCACATTGTGTTCAATTTTCCGCATTAAATTTCACAGTTTATTCCGTTAAAATTTTAATAAAATCTACATTATGTTTGTCTTCCGCCGAGCCCTTTTAATTTACGATATTAAAACATAACTAGTTTCTTCGCACGACAGCTTGAATGCCAAGATTTTAACAAAAACATTACTTAATAGATTATTTATTCAAATTTGATATTAACTTAAATATTCAAGACAGACTTTAATTTATTACACAAAACTAGGTGTAATTTGAATAGGCTTGCTGTGCTAGAGACATTTATAATTTCGCAAAACGATTCAACATTTAATAAAAAAGCTTTTAATGTTATTTACATATAATAGCCAATAAATAAATTTAAATAAATTATTTATATTAAATGTATAGCTTGTCTCATACATTTGTAATACAAATATCGACGACATCAGACATACATTACACGGACATGCCCCGCCTGTGGCCAGACTAAAATCAAGACGAAGCTTTATGCAATCCACACAGGCCCTCACAGCCTCTAAAGTTGCAACCAAGGAGGCAAAATGGGAACAGCGCTTAGCAGACAATGATATCCCAGTCTGGAATCCTAGAGAAAAACTCCCTGCAATTTCGGGCCTAAACTGGGGTACCTTTGATTTTTGGAGTTCCCTTCCTGTGGTCCATCTACAGCATTCAAATATTGTGTGGGTAACTGAGTCTTCTTCACCGCAATAGTCACACAGATTATCAGGTGATTTTCGTATTTGCTGTAAATAGTCTTTATAGCAGCCATGCCCAGTAAGAAATTGGGTTAGATGGTAATCATTTTTTCCGTGTTTTCTGCTTATCCACGGAACTATTTTGGGTATTAGCAGCCTCGTCCATTGCCCCTTATCTGACGCCCACCAGTTTCTCTGCCATTCATCGTGCAGATTATCTCTAGCAGTTTTTCTGGCATTTTTGCTAGAGCCAGCCTCATATAGGTTCTTTCTCTCTTTGGCCAGTAACTCAAGAGGTGGTATACCAGCAATTACTAGGGCAGCGTCGCCAGACACTGTTTTATATGCGCAGCAAATCCTTAGTGCTAGTTTTCTCTGAACTATCGAGAGTTTATCGATAGATAGCTTAGATGTAAGATGATGTGCCCATATTGGGGCCCCATATAGCATCACTGACTGGACCACACAACTGAGTGCTCTTCGTTTACAGCTCATCGCCCCCCCTACGTTAGGCATGAGTTTTTCCATTGCTGCCATTACTCTCATACCTTTTGCTGCGGCTTCTTTAAGATGGGGAATGAAGGAGAGCCTCTTGTCTATGATAACACCTAGGTATTTTAACGACTCTTTTGGGGCGATGCTAACGTTGTTTATTTGGAACGTTATGGGCGTAAGTTTCCTCAGTCCCGTTAGATTAGATTAGATTCCCGACTTCCTCTAAGGGTTTGGCGCACGTCAACCTTAAGGCTTATTGTGCTGTCGGTTGATATCAAACTTGCAGTCCGACGTCTCAGTCCCGTTAGTAGGACCGCTTCTGTTTTCTCTGGTGCCAGATTTAATTTTCCTGATTGCATCCAACAGTTAATTTGGGATATTGTTTGGTTTTTTTGGTGCAGTTAGCATCACCGTCTGTTCCGACTTTGCTATTATTACAAGAGCTAAATCGTCCGCAAAACCTATTAGCCTAGCTCGCTCCGGAAGTTTTAACCTGAGGACTCCATCATAAAGTATGTTCCATAGAGTGGGGCCCATAACCGATCCCTGTGGTACACCTTTACTAACTATTATTTCCTGGGTTTCGTCATTTGTTTGCAAAATGATCGTTCTGCTGGTGAAATAGCTTTGAATAATTCTTAGCAAATAGGGAGCTATATTTCTTGCTATTAGATCATCGATAATGAGTTTCCAATCGGCTGTGTTAAAAGCGTTTCGTACGTCCAGTGTTATTAATGCACATATCCTTCGGGATCTTTGGGTGCCGGATTTAGCATTTTCTGCGATCTTCATGACGGCTTCTATAGCATGGCTGGTCGATCTACCCTCTCTGAAGCCGTATTGGTTACTCGACAATCCAGCTCCCGACTCATTATCTGTTTTCAGCCTATACAATATTAGGTGTTCTAAGAGTTTCCCCAAAGTATCTAACAGGCATAATGGCCTGTATGATGTAGGCTCCCCTAATGGTTTATCGTTTTTTCGAAGTAGCACCAGTTTCGCCCGTTTCCATCTATTCGGGAAGTTTCCGGCAGCTAGGTGCTCGTTCATTACGTCTAGCAAGAACTGCGGTTCTTGCTCAGCGGAGAGTTTTATTATTTCTGTAGGTATTCCGTCCGGACCTGGGGCTTTTCCTTTGCGCATGCGCTTTATTGCGTTTATTAGTTCTTCTTCCGTGAACAGCGGTACCTCTTCTACTCTTGGTTGCTGCCATCTCACTGGCTCCTGACGTGGAAAGAGTACTTCGACTATGCGTTTGATTTCCTTCATAGGCATGTTGACATTTGGTTGTTGGACCTTCAGCCTTTTCCTGCAGATTTGGAAGGCATCTCCCCATGTGTCGTAGTCCAGTTCTTCGCACAGTTTCTTCCAATGTTTTTGCTTGGCCGTATTTATTTCATACCTCACTTGTTTTTTGAGACATAGGTATTTGCCTAACAGTGTATTGGTCTTCTCTTCTTCTCCCTTTCTTGTTTTTTGTCGCTGGCACTTTCTTCTCGCTGCGATACATGAAGTTCTTAAGCTTGCAATTTCTTCACTCCACCAGTATACCATTTTTCTCCTTGTGGGTTTCCCTCTTTTCTTGAGCGTTGCGTTACATACTTTAATCAGAACATTTACAAGTTCGTCTGCGCTTTTGGTATTTGAACGTGCTATTTCCTCTGACAGTACGCGTTTAATTTTTACTTCCTCTATGTGTTTAATATTCCAACCTGTGTTCCTGTACGGGGTTATTTGTTTGTACTCCCTCATTTTTCCTATTTTGTACGATATGTATCGGTGATCGCTCATTGTTTCCTTATCCAATACTCTCCAGTCTAGTATCTTGCTAGAAATACCACTAGTAGCGAAGGTGAGGTCTATTATGGAACTTGAAATCCCCCTTATGAATGTAGGTTGCACTCCTTGGTTTATTAGGACGACATCCATTTCTGCTGCCCAGTTCATTAGCATGTCTCCTCTCTTATCGATATGTGGGCATCCCCAGTAAGGGGACTTTGCATTAAAGTCACCAGATATTATTTTTGAATGTTGGTCTTGTTCTCTTAGGCTTTGGCTGAGCGCCCCAAGGCACTCATCCATCTGGTCTATTTGGGCGTTAGGTGAGAGATAGCAGCTATATATGACATAGTCCTGGGTCTCTACCCATACATAACTTGGTCGACTTCCAGTTTTTATTATCGGTAGGTTGCGATTTGTGACTAATATTGCAGCATCTTTTCTCTGATCAGTAAACCAGCCACCCGCGCTCACTATTTTTTTATTAGGTTCGCTAACTATCAGAATATCTGCTTTGGTTGCCATTGCCGTGACAGTCAGGAGATCGTGCGCGGCACGACATCTCATGAGGTTGATTTGGATGATTTTAGTCATTTTTGGTTACTTTTTGCCGTCTCAATCTCAGTGCCTCCGACAGCGCTTTCTTGTGTGCAGGACAAGTTCCGGAATATGCCTCATGTCCTTTCAGCTTACAGATTGGGCAGTACAATTCTTCTTGGCAATCTTTTGCCTGATGTCCCTCTTGACCACATCTGAGGCACATCTTCTGCCTATCTGGTCCGGTACATGAGTTTGCAAAGTGGCCCGTCTCCCAGCATTTATAGCATCTGATTATGTCTATCCTCTCCCTAACTCTGCAGTATAACCACCCAATCTTAAGCTTTCCTTTCTCTAGGAGCTTATTTGCCTGTGTTTTGGGAAGAGCTATAGTTGCCGCTTGACTGTTACCATACCCAGGTCTAATGTTTTTTATTCTAATGTCTCCTTCTGTAATACCAAGTGCAGATTTTACCGCGTCTTTTATTTCTTCCATTGTTGTAACGCCATCTATGTCCTTAATATTCAGTAGGGTATCTGTATTACTTGATCGGATATCTATATCTGGAAGTTTTTCTGAGATCAATTTTTCAGCATTTCCGTCATCCACTTCGAGAAGAAGCTCACCACTTTTCGTTTCTTTTATTCCCGTGACCCGTGTTCCTGATGCTTCTGGGTTGACCTCTTTTTTGACTGTCCTAAGTAGTTCAGCATATGATTTCCCTTTTGATTTTATAAAGACATCCTCTTTCGACTTTTTATCTCGATAATCTTTCTTGTTTTGTTTTTGATTTATTACTTCTGTCCATTTTTGCGCCCCGGGTATTATTTTACCATCTGATATTGCTGGTTCTTGGTGAGAGTATACTCTTATATCAGTATCTGTGTTTGCAAAGGTATATTCTATCATTTTTAGAATAGTAGGCCATTCTGCCACCTTAGGTTTGGCGAAAGCCAATTTCTTCGTGCGGTGAGTTACTGATAGATCTTTCAGCTTTTGCAAGCTATCAAACATCTGTTGGAAGCTGGTGGTTTTGTCAAAACTGGGGTACCTGGAAAACCATCAACTGACTACTGCCAAATGGGAAGATGCAAGAACAACACCCTGAAGTGGGGATATGCGGGATAAGAGGACGTTTAGTTGAGTTATATCAGGTTTTTTGCCTAGTTTTAACTGGTCTTGTCTTGTTTGTCTAGTCCAATCTGATCCTGCTGGGTCTTGTATTATCTTATCTTGTCTTAATCCTGTCTGATCCTGTATGATCTGGACTGTTGTTGTTTGGTGTTGTCTGATCTGGTCTAGTTCTATCCCATCAGGTTTGTTTTGTTCTGTGTAACATGAAACAGATGCGCAGAGGATTGTTTTATTCGATTAGCAAGACATTTCATTTATATTTGTAAATATAAACCTTACTTATTATTGCCGATAGAGATTTAGTTTCTCGAATTTTCGTGATTCGTAATTTGACAAAGCAGTTATTTCAGAGGAATTTGTAACACGATACATTTTTGTTACAATAAAGATATCCGTTTAATAATCTCAACAAACTGAACACGTTTTCATGATAAATTGAACCCGAAGTGTATTTTTTCCTCGTACGCATTGAACATAAAAAATAACCTTTTTCCTCCCATATTATTTTATTCTTTTCTGTGTATATTAATATATGGATTTATGTAGTAGCGGGGGTGCTTTCTATTGATGCTTAGAGTGTTTTTGTGCTACAAAAGTCCGCTTTCGGAATAACACATGAAACATCAAAGCGAAGGAGGCTTCTATAGACCTAAATTCCGCTAAAATAAGTTACTAACCCTAACTAGTATAATGCTATGTTTGTGAATTACATAAAGGAGAAATAAACAAATAGAAGGGAAAAAATGCGGAAACAAATAAATTCGTGAGAGAAAATATGTGAGAAGTTTCGCAAAGGACTTTGAAGTTTTTGGAGCGGAAAATTAATTGGAGATGAAAAGAAAAACAAATAAAGAAAGTTACTACGGGCGATTTAACGAAGCTACAGTATTAAAGTCTACAAAATATGGAATATTAAATGGCATAGTATAATACTTTTTGTTAGTTAGAACTAGAGAAAAAAACTAGAGTTTTATTTGGATTAACTCTTCAAAATACTCCAGGAGTTTTGATTTACTCCTTGTGCTACGGTTAACCTTCTTCATTCACAATTCATTTAATACAAAGAAAAACGTTTTAAGAATATTCAATTGATCAATTTTAAGTCAGGCTTATTTATATTAGATCAAGGTTCTCTAGGCTTTTGAAGTTCTAAAGCTTTTTAATTGAAATTGATGAAAACTTTTAAAATCCAAACACATTTAAAGGTAGACTTCCAAACAAAGCGGCTCTGGCGTCACTAACGCAGCGATACTGACGCGGCGACATAACGATAGTATTACGCACTATGAAAATATATGAGGCGCCATTCGAGCCCAGCGACACTGACGCACTGACGCTGAGCGCGTCAATGTCGCTGCGCTCGAATGGCGCCTCATATATTTCCATATTGCGTTATACTATCGCTATGTCGCCACGTCAGTACCGCTGCGTTAGTGATGCCAGAGCCGCTTTGCTCGGAAGTCTACCTTAAATGAACATAATAAACGAAATATAGGTTGAATACATTGATTCGCTACTCTACAATTTTAAGTCCTACTAGGACTTTGACAAACGTAATATTGAAACAACTGCTTCCCCTGCTAATACGAAGCAGGATATTGAATTACACAATAGATAATTTGCATGTTATTACTAGTAGGTATTTAAAGCTAGTAGTTAAATAACATTCTATTTTCTAGGGTCGTATCGTTCTACGTAACTTAAGTGACTAGTGACTTAAGTAACTTAAGTGATAAATTTTGAATTGGTAAAACCATACAACATTATAGATAATCAGATAAACTTAATAAAGACGGAACAAAGCTTGAATATATAAATATACTCAACCTTTCCGGAACTCTATAATACTAATGAGTCTTTTTAGGACTACCAAAAACAAATCTCGTATGAAATTTGTCAGTTATTCTATAGCTTTCAGTCCACCTTCGTGGCACTCAACAAAAACCATAAAAATAACATTGATTTTTAAGATCATGTCTTTCCGATACCTTGAGTGGATAGCCATCTGTGGACCCGTTTCGAGATTTATCTCTCATCAGCACAGCTTTGCTTCCATGAACAATATTTTGTAAATCACTCACTTGAAAAACACACTTTTCAAAATATTGTTCATGGAAGCAAAGCTGTGCTGATGAGAGATAAATCTCGAAACGCGTCCACAGATGGCTATCCACTCAAGGTATCGGAAAGACATGATCTTAAAAATCAATGTTATTTTTATGGTTTTTGTTGAGTGCCACGAAGGTGGACTGAAAGCTATAGAATAACTGACAAATTTATAGAATATAGCTATAGAATAACTGACAATTAAAACATTTTTAATAATGAGTATGACTCCTTCTTTCCCAAATAACATCTCTCAGTATGACCGCTTCTTTCCCAAATAACATCTCTCATACGATTTGTCATAGATCTAATCAAGTTCGCTATTGATTCTTGTGGGATGTTAAACCACTTTTCTTCTACTGCACGAAGTGGCACGAAGCGCAACTCGAAATCTTCGTTTGAACTCATCCCATATATATTCTATCAAATATAGGTCGGAACTGCCAGCTGGCCACTCCACAAACCAAAAACCGATTTCTGTATACAATCTTGCATGATTTTTGGGGTGTGCGGCTTCGCGTTGTCCAGCATAAAGAAAATGTATTTTCCTGCGTATAGACAATATTTCCCTGCAATTTAGTCCACGTAAAATACTGCTAAAATCTCCTCGATGTACCTAGCACTCGTAAAACTTCATTTTCCCTGACACGGGTGCCCGTGATAATAATGATAGCAGGGTAGGTTTGTGCTGCCATAGAAATTTCACCCTAGATCATGCAGGAAGAAGCTCTATAAACAGTCCGCTCTTCAACGCAGCATTTTGCAAATCGCTCTCTTTGTCTCCGGTACACATTTCTTTTTCGGTCGCTGCCATAGACGCATATTCTGGTCTCATCTGATAACAGAACATGCCCCAATTGTTCCAACGTCCAATTTCAATGATCCCTTGCAAAACATAGGCGTGCTTGATAATGAGCTGGAGTAAGTTTTTAACAAACTGCAGTTACTCAAGTTACTTTCATGCAGTATTCGTCTTACTGTCCGCTGACTATTAGCCACTCTTCATACTTCACGGAGTTATTGTTGCAGTTGAACAGCATTAAGGTGACAATTTTTTAATGAAGTTGATACAATAAAGCGGTCATCCTGATCCGTTCTATATCTCCTTCTGCCTGTAGCAGGTCGTCTATGAAAGCATCCATTCTCTCCATAACGTTGGAATACTCTTCGAACCGCGGCGCGTGTCATATACAGTTCCGACCAACAGCTTTTCGCGGTGTAGTATGCCTTAAACTAATACTCTTGAAAATCAATCAAATTATGATAAACGAATAATATGCAAATTTAAATTGCAAAGGCAATAGGTAATTTCAATCTTTCACATGTTTTTTATTCTCGTTATAATCACCACATAAATACATTGGCTTTTTAGAATTGGTAAAACCATACTACATTATAGATAATAATATAAACTTAATAAAGTCGGAACACAGCCTGAATGTATAAATATATTCTCAACCTTTCCGGAGCTCTATAACATTACTGAGTCTTTTTAGGACTACCAAAACAAATTTCATGTGAAATTTGTCAGTTATTTAATAGCTTTAAGTCCACCTTCGTGGCACTCAACAAAAACGAGAAAAATAACATTGTTTTTTACGATCATGTATTTTCGATATTTTAAGCGAGTAGCCATTTTCAGACGCGTTTGTGGGAATATGCACGCAAATTTATTGAAAATGTTCATGTTATTGGTCTGTTTTCGAATCACTTTAGCTAGATTTTACATATCAAGTTTTTTGTCATCTCTTAGTCAACACGGCAGTCCATTTGTACCGTTTAAGGAAAATCAATGGGTTGTTGTAAATGGGTGCGTGGAAGTAGACTGGGACGGAGATTTCACGTTTGTCTGGGGCAGGGGGATTATCGACAATATACCTGATAGTAGCAAATGACCTGGCAAGGCAGGAAATTAAAGAGATCGAAATAGGAGGGAGAATTGATTCAGACCACATGCCAGTGGCAATAAACTTGAAGCCTATGACAATAGTTGTGCACAGGGAGGAGAAATGGGTTACCAGATGGGACAAGGAAGCAACTGAGACGTATAATGCTAGAATGGGAGCAATAAACTAGAAGGAATTAAATCACATAGACAAGCTAGTAGAGAAGATGCAGGCAGGAATGTTTAAGAAGAAAATCACATCAGCGTCACCGGGAAGATCATGGACAGACAAAGAATATATGACGGAGAAACAAAAGTACAGAGAGGTTATGAGAAAGTGGCGAGAGTGCACCGGTAGTAAAGAAGAGTGGTTAAAGACGAAAGGCGAATTAAAGGATTTGGAGACGAGGACAAAAACAGAATTGGGAGAGAAGAGAACGTCAAGGCATACTAAACATCAAAACACATTTCTTGAAGTAAAACAGCATTCAGATGGAAATGTGGAAAAGTCACGTTAAGGTTTTGTTGGAAGGAGTCGAGATGCAGGAAGAAGTAGGGAATAGAAGTGTAAGGGAGGAACAAGCTAAGGAAGAATTATGTCAAGAAGAAGTTACAACTGGTGAAAAGGATAAAGTTATAGCAGTATTATAATAAAAAAAGCGGCAGGGCCTGACGGCGCGGCGTAGGAAACGAAACCTGGAAAGCTGCTCCGAAAGAGTGTATTGCTAGAATCACCGAAAAATTTAATTTGGTATGGAGGAGAGCAAAGAGTGTCCCAAAGAGCTGTAAGGAGGTAATATTTCACCCAATACATAAGAGCGGAGACAGGGAAAACGTCGTAAACCACAGGAGGATTACGTATTCACTAACGCAGTGGTCCCCAACCCTATGCCCGCGGGCACCGTGGCGCCCGCCGAACGTTTTAGGCATGCCCGCCGTAAGTAAACGTAACCAAAATAGCAGCGTATATTGCAGAACTTATTCAAGTAAGGACCGAAGAACTGGAGCTAGAAATTTTGGACCTTCAAAACGACATTTTCCTAAGATCCAATGTATCAGATGAGGCCTTCTTGAAAAGAATAAGATGCCAGCCGCCCGACCGGCTTTCTAGATTGTGCTCTTGAGTGCTAAAAGGTTGGGGCAGTTCCCTGCACTAACGTATGAAATTTTAACCAAAATCTTGGACATTTCTAAATCGACATTCAAATTTTTCTCTGTGAAGACCATTCAATGCACTGAAAAATCCAGAACATTCACCGGGGGGGCTATAAAAATATGAATTTTTTATTTTCGTCATTAGTTCCTTGCAGTAGGGCGAGTTTGGGCCGGCGTCGCGACAGTTGCGAACGACACAACGCGATGCCGCTTGCAATAAAAGATAAAACGTTCAATTCTCTGCGGGAATCGCGCAAAACCGTAACCGCAGAGCTTAAGTTTTTATGGCGACGCGACGCCATCTTTAACGGAATCGGGATTAAACTCTGAAACAAACTAAAAGGTTCTATGCCCGATCGAACGGTGCCTGTTCCGATCCGTCAATTGGTTCGGACGTTCTAGGTACCACCGCAAAACGCCTCTGGTTTTTTCACTTTTGCGCATTTTTCTCTTTAAACTGCCGCAGATTCTCCAAAAGTGGTTGCAGTTTAAAAATCTTGCCGGAATAGTATAGAGAACGAATCCAACCGGCAACCTGGAGCCCTTTAAATAAGTGTAGATTGCCAAATCGGCAAAAAAAAAGTTGCATTTTCTCTTGCACCAGGTGAACGGACCTCGCAGGACGGCGAGCAAGGGCTCTAAAAACGTGGCGCGGCGGTAGCTAATAATTTTTCAGATCCGACGAAGAATGCGCCTTGAAGGTAAAAAATCGTGATTTTAAGTTTCGGTTTGGTGCGTCCGAAACTGAGGGAGTTGAGTCGCTAAAATGGCACCGCTCAACGGGGCTCTCGGTTGTCCATCTGAAAAATGCACAATCTCATTTGCGCCGCTGCCGCCACATTCGTCGGGCCGTTTCCGCAAAAACCTCCATTTTCGGGGGGTTTTGTCCCTCTGGAGGGGCGCGGCAGTAGGTAAAGATAGTTCCTTCTAATCCCTCCTCACCCATTAGGATTTACATGTAAACCTCCACCTTATGGGAAATTACATGTAATCCCTCCACCTTATGGGAATTACTTGTAAAATTTAGCCTACCCCTCCGTATGGGGAATCCTATAGAAAATAGTTCAGAACGTAGCCGAGCGTGTATCTGTAGATGGCGCCAGCGCTAGGGAGAGGGGGCACCGGAGGGAAAGAGGGATTTAGACCGGACAAGAGCGGACAATACCGAACACGAATAGACTAAGCGGGAAAATTCAAAATGGATTGCGGGGAGGCGAGTGTAGAAACACTGTCATCTTCTTGGAATTAATCTGTGTGTTCATCTTAGAGTTTGACCTAGTTTTTGGTTATTGAACCCATGCAAAGAATCGTAGGAAAGTTAAAACCGTAGAGTCAGCATTTGCCTGTTTCAACTTATCTGTAAACGTGACTGTCAGTTTCTTGTAATTGTTCTATGTTTATTCTAAAAACGTGACCGTAGAAATAAACACTGTCAGTTTCCTAGAATTATTGTATTTATCCTATTAAGAGTTTAACCTAGTTTTTGATCCATACAAAGAATCGTAGAAAAGTTAAAACCGCCGAGTCAGCATTTCCCTGTTCCAACTTGTCTGGGTGATTCTGAGAAGTTTTAAGTTATTTTAAACTCATATGTGACCTCATTCGCATTATTTAAGTATTTCTGTTATTAGGGTTAAATTTGGAGTGAGAAATGGTATTCCTTCTTTTAAGTTTATGTAATCAGTTTAGTATTTGAACTTGAAGATTTTAAATGTGTATCAAAAAGATAACATTATTTTAACAACTACGACAGTGAATGTTTATGTAACCGCACGCTTAGCACCGGGCGCTTTAAACTATATAAACAATCGTGTCCAGTTTAAAAATTACAACCGCTGCATTTAAAAACTACCGCAATAAGAAACGCGGTCTAATTAATTTAGTATTTGATCTTGTAAATGCATGCGAGTATGACATATTTAAATCGTAAGATAGGAAACGCTATCAGTTTCATGTTTCATTTTATCTGGATGCTAGTTTGAACTTATTCTATGTATTCTGAGAAATTTGGATGAGTCATACATGCATAAAATCGTGGGAAGGTTAAAACCGTTGTTGAATACCACCGAGTCAGCATTTTCCTGTTTCAACCTGTCTGGATGAGTCATTGAACACGTTATACATCCGACGCATTTTGATTGGCTTATTGAGTCTACATACTGAATATTCACCCTAAACCTCCAAGAAGATAAAGTTGGAGCCGTAGACAGTCAACAATACCCAACAAGGTTAAAGTTTGCGGGAGATCCTTCGATTACAGAAACAAACACAACAAAGCAACAGTGAAGCTGGTCGAGCAGAACATCATCCAAGCTTGTGTCAGCTATAGAATTGATGCTTCAAGGATTTATGTAGATAGCTTTATTAGTAAATTGAACAGCCGTTGTACGAGAAGCACCATTCTATCTATCCACTTTCCGTCCACTTTCCATCCACTTTCCGTTCACCGTCCACTTTTTTCCGTCCACCGTCCACTTTTTCCGCCCACCGTCCACGTTCTGTCCAATTTAACTTTTAAACAGCTTTCAAACAGATTTTAATCAGATTTTAACCAGCTTTTTAATAAGCTTTTTATCAGCTTTTTAATCTGCTTTTAAACAGCTTTTTAATCATATTTTTATTCAGTTTTAAACAGCTGTTTAATCAGCTTTTTAATCAGCTTTTAAACAGCTTTTTAATCAGCTTTAAAACAGCTTTTTAATCAGCTCTCAAACAGTTTTTATACAACTTTTTAATCAGCTTTTAAACAGCTTTTTAATCAGCTTTCAATCAGCTTTAAATAGCTTCTTCTCTTCAGCTTTAATCTCATTGTATTAGTTGGGTTAGGTTAGGTTAGGTTACGGGAGGTTGGGAATGAAGCGCGCTTTATTGCCAACCTCCCGTAACCTAACCTAATGCTAACCTAACCTAACCCAACTAATACAATGAGATTAAAGCTGAAGGTAAGAAGCTATTTAAAGCTGAAAAAGTGGACGGTGGACGGAAAAAAGTGGACGGTGAACGGAAAGTGGATGGAAAGTGGACGGAAAGTGGTTGGATAGAATGGGGCATCTCGTATAACGGCTGTTCAATTTACTAATAAAGCTATCTACATAAATCCTTGAACCATCGATTCTATAGCTGACACAAGCTTCTGCTGGACCAGTTGCACTGTTGCTTTGTTCTGTTTGTTTCTGTAATCGAAGGATCTCTTTAACCTTGTAAACTTTAACCTTGTTGGGTATTGTTGACTGTCTACGGCTCCAACTTTATCTTCTTGGAGGTTTAGGGTAAATATTCAGTATGTAGACTCAATAAGCCGATCAAAATGCGTCGGATGTATCACGTGTTCAATGACTCATCCAGACAGGTTGAAACAGGAAAATGCTGACTCGGTGGTTTTCAACAACGGTTTTAACCTTCCCACGATTCTATGCATGCTGTATGCATTATAATTTGGATGAGTGTATGACTCATCCAAATTTCTCAGAATACATCGAATAAGTTCAAACTAGCATCCAGATAAAATGAAACATGAAACTGATAGCGTTTCCTATCTTACGATTTAAATATGTCATACTCGCATGCATTTACAAGATCAAATACTAAATTAATTAGACCGCGTTTGTTATTGCGGTAGTTTTTAACTGCAGCGGTTGTAATTTTTAAACTGGACACGATTGTTTATATAGTTTAAAGCGCCCGGTGCGAAGCGTGCGGTTACATATACATTCACTGTCGTAGTTGTTAAAATAATGTTATTTTCTTGATACACATTTAAAATCTCAAGTTCAAATACTAAACTGACTACATAAACTTAAAAGAAGGAATACCATTTCTCACTCCAAATTTAACCCTAATAATAGAAATACTTAAATAATGCGAATGAGGTCACAGATGAGTTTAAAATAACTTAAAATTTCTCAGAATCACCCAGACAAGTTGGAACAGGGAAATGCTGACTCGGCGGTTTTAACTTTTCTACGATTCTTTGTATGGATCAAAAACTAGGTTAAACTCTTAATAGGATAAACACAATAATTGTAGGAAACTGACAGTGTTTATTTCTACGGTCACGTTTTTAGAATAAACATAAAACAATTACAAGAAACTGACAGTCACGTTTACAGATAAGTTGAAACAGGCAAATGCTGACTCTACGGTTTTAACTTTCCTACGATTCTTTGCATGGGTTCAATAACCAAAAACTAGGTCAAACTCTAAGATAAACACACAGATTAATTCCAAGAAGATGACAGTGTTTCTACACTCGCCTCCCCGCAATCCATTTTGAATTTTCCCGCTGAGTCTATTCGTGTTCGGTATTGTCCGCTCTTGTCCGGTCTAAATCCCTCTTTCCTTCCGGTGCCCCCTCTCCCTTGCGCTGGCGCCATCTACAGATACACGCTCGGCTACGTTCAGAACTATTTTCTATAGGATTCCCCATACGGAGGGGTAGGCTTAATTTTACATTTAATTCCCATAAGGTGGAGGGATTACATGTAATTTCCCATAAGGTGGAGGTTTACATGTAAATCCTTATGGGTAAGGAGGGATTAGAAGAAACTATCTTTCCCTACTCGCGGCAGGACGGCGGACGAAAGCTGGGCATGCACAACGTGTGGACGGACATTCGCAGTTAAAGCATCGAAGACGCGCGGTTAAAACACACTAGATCTGCCTCCTGCGACATAAAGAAGCCGAATTTGATCTTTTCAAAAACCCACGTGGTGCGGTGCCAGACGAAATTTAGGAAACGCCACACGTCAGCCGTCTCAGAATTCATTGAAATTTGCGAGTCCGTCGTGAGCTGTCGATTCAGACCGAACGCTTCCCCACACGGACCCCAAAAAATTTCCAAATAGAAAAAAAAAATTTTTTTTTTGCATTCCAATTTTTTTCTTTTTCGGAGATCACGGCGATGATGGTCAGGAAAAATTGAAATTCACGCAAGGATTCCGGTAGAAAATAGCCACTGCTTTCGAGACTTTTGTCTGCGATGTTATTCACATTTTGCTGCGAATCCGGGTCCCCCGACTAATACACCGCCTCCGGCGGCCCCAGCGGTCTGGAGTAGTCCGTGCATCATATTGTTATAGCCAACAAAATATACGATCGAACCCACGTACGGCGATTTTCGATAAGGCTTTCGGATTTTCGGGTAGTTTGGGCGACCAAAATTGATGATTTTTTTGCAAGAAAAAGTGAGTTTTCGCAATTTCGCACTCAAAAATTTCCAGCTAAAATATCGAAAAGTGAGTCGGACGTGTGGCGACGTTCCGAACACACCGACACCGGAACCACTCCCGTGCGACGAAAACTGTCCGAGTTGTGGGTGAAAAAGTGGAGAAGTTTGAACAAATTAATTTTTAGAAATAATTTTTATAAATCACTTGAATCTTTTGCAAATTAGTTGTGTTAGATTTTGAGTCGTTAAACAATTTATAAATATTTAAAAAAAAAAATTTAAAAATCATGTTCTTTGCGGTCTTATTTATTCTGTGGCTTAAGGTCGATTTTCATATGCGCGACACGCAGCTACGCGACGTCGTGCGACATCGCCTGTCAAATAATGACTACATTGTTTTAAATGTGCACGTCGCGTAGCTGTCGCGTAGACATAGTAAGAACGTGCCCATTTGAAACAATGTAATCATTGACAGGCGATGTCGCGTAATGGCGATGTCGCGTATGTATATGAGAATCGGCCTTTGCGATCAATAAGTAGCACATCTATGTGAAAGGGATTGCATAACTACCGGCATTTTTATGTATGTAATCATAAATAATAGACACTAGGCGTAAGTTTTACACGTTGATTTATTTAACACTATATCGATTTCGGCTTCTTATACCTTCTTCAGAAGATTAAGTACTTTTTATAAATATTGGCGCTGTGTGTTATTCCTTGTTAACCCATTAGCGCCCAAAGATTTTGTTTGGGAAAAAATAAATCAAATTTACATCACTGCATATATATGTGTATTATAAGTGATACAATATAGGACAATAATAACAAAAAATGTATAAGAAGTGTCATATGTATGTGTACTCAATCGAGTACAGTGGGCTCAACCGTTTTATTGGCAGAAACAATCTCTTTCTATGCATAAGGTAACATTGCATTTACAGCATGCCCATGTCACTCTTAGTGGCACACTACACATCTCAACTGATTCTTCAACTTCTTGGGGAAATGTCCTCCTTCGCTAGATCGAATACTGATCGGAACTGAAGCAGAAGGTCTTTTCTTAGACGTAGATGATCGTAAGTAGTGACGTATTATATATCGTTGGAATTCTAGAACGTCCATTGGTGATTTGGTAGATTATCCAAGCATTTACTACAATCAAATTGATCATATGGGTGAAAAGTGGCCACCACCATTTCTTGCCGCGAATTCCAATTCGGTTGGTGTCCACATACACACATATACCTGTTGTAGGTTTGGAAGAGAAATGGTTGTGGCATATCAATCTTTGAAGCAGCAGCAGTTGACCAGCGTTTTACCATAGCTACTGGATTGAAACAATAATAATTATTTGCCATCGTTACAATGTTATTATCCTTCCATTTAACGGAAAGCAATTTTGAGTTCTGATCAAATTTCACCTCATAAAATCCACGCTCCTTCTTTTGGAAGGTTTTTTGATCTGTTATTGGGCACTTTTTTGTTCGGTTAATTCTGATTGTTCCTGTTGCGCGAATATTCATTTCGTTTAGTATGGCTAATAAATCATAACTCGTAAAATGGTTATCGAAAAAAATTGTATGGTCAGATGGCACTGCAAATCAATTATTCGAGAAGTTCTATTACAATTTTTTAACCCAATGGCAATAGCAACAACAGTTTTTGCACCACAGTAAGTGCCAAAGGCGAAGCAGTATCCGGAGCTACTGCACAACGTCAAGTCTTTATAACCAAATCGGACAGGTTTTCCCTTTATGAATTGCTTGTGGCGCCCGAAATAGCTAACCGAAGCAATGGTCAATTGATAGCGTTTCACAAAATATTCCCTACTGTCGGAACTTCTAATTCAAAATGTTCAACGAATTTTACTCATTTTATCTGATTTACTTCATCATCACGTAGCGCTACAACCCTGGGTGGGTCTTGGCTGACTGTACAACTTTTTTCCAATTTGTTCGGTCTTCCATCAACCTAGGGTCAAATGGAATGTTCATTTTCCGGAGATCTGCTTGGATGTTATTTCTCCATCGCATTCTGGGACGTCCGAGCGGTCTCTTGCCTGTGGGAATCTCCTCCCATACCAGTTTTACAAGTCTTTCGTTATGCAGTCTGTGCACGTGGCCTGCCCATCTTAGTCGCTGTGATTTAATTTCTTGGACAATATCGGTGTCGTTGTAGAGTGCTTTTAATTCGATATTGGTTCTGATCTTATACTGGTCTGTGGTGATGTCATGGTGAGGTCCGAAAGTATTTTTCGTTCAAAGCGTCTGAGCTTTTCTTCGTTTGCTTTGGTCATGGTCCACGTTTCGCATCCGTATGTTATTACAGGTCTGACGATGGATTTATAGATTTTGATCTTTGAACTTCTTGTGAGATTTTTTGATTTTATGAGCTTATTCAGTGCAAATAGACAGCGGTTTGCAGATTGGATTCTGTCTTTTATTTCTTCGGTAACATCGTTGTCCGCTGTGATTACGGCCCCCAGATACTTAAAACGTTGTACTCTTTCGAAATTAAAGGTGTTGATCGTCATATTTTGTCCTATTCTGTCTCTTCGTGTCGCTCTATTTATACACATATATTTCGTTTTCTCTTCATTAATCTTCAGCCCTACTTCACTTGTTGCTCCTTCCACCTTGTTGAAAATGTCTTTCGTGGATAGAATGGAGTCTCCAACGAGATCTATGTCATTTTGGGACCTTGACCCGATAGCAATTCTGTTTTTATTTCGGCCGACCTCATGGCTTTCTCTAATACAAGGTTGAATAGTAGTGGAGATAACGCATCACCCTGTTTAAGTCCACTGTTGATTTCAAAGCTGCCAGACAGTTTATTATTTACACGTACTTTAGATATTCCACCCTCCATACAGACTTTGGTCATCCGAATGAGTTTCTTTGGTATTGAGAACTCCGCCATGGCATTCCATACTTGGCTTCTTTCTACGCTATCGTATGCCTGTCGAAAGTCTATGAAAAGATTGTGTATGGGTTTGTTATACTCCCATCCCTTTTCTAGAAGTTGTCTCAGCGTGAATAGTTGATCTGTTTGCCCTAAACCCGGCTTGATATTCGCCTAGGACATTTTCAGCATAAGGGATTAGTCTACTAAGAATGATGTTTGAGAGGGTTTTATATGCCGTGTTTAGGAGTGAGATTCCTCTATAATTCGCGCATTTTGTTTTGTCCCCTTTTTTGTGGATGGGCACTATTATGTTTTCCTTCCATCGTGCTGGTATCCTTTCTTCTAACCATATGTGCGTTATTAGCTGGTGGATTTGGCGATGTAGTGCGTCTCCCTCATATTTCAGAAGTTCTGCTGGTATCTCGTCCGTACCCGGTGCTTTGTGATTTTTCAGCTTATTTAAGGCCTTTTGGGTTTCTTCAAAGGAGAGATTTTTGACGGGCATGTCCGCTGTGATATAGATCTCTTCTTTGTGCTGTTCTTCCTGTATGATGTTTAGAAGGTCTCTAAAATACTTTTTCCATTCTTCAGTTATTTCTTTACCGTCGATTATCATACAGCCTTGGTTGTCTCTCAGTGTGTGGATGGAATTGGCTCTATGCCCTCTTTTCTCAGAGGAAATTGCTTTGTAGAATTCTCTGGAGCCTGGTTTGGGCCGGTCTCTCTCCATAGTTTCATATTTTTGTTGTTCGTAGTTTCTTTTCTTTGTGCGTATTATTTTTCTTGTTTCTTTTCGACAGTCGTCATATTCCTTTTTACTTTGGTCTGTTTGCAGTTGTATCCAAGTCTTTCTTACTGTTTGTCTTTTTTCCAGTTGTTTCCGACATTCCTCGTCATACCATGTTTTTGCCCTCTTCTGCTTACTCCTTCCAAAGATCTTGTCAGCTGTCTTGGTTATTATTTCGGCAGTCGCTTCCCATAGCTGTTCTATATCATTGTCTTCTCTTTCAGAGTTCAAGGTTTGTTCAAGTTGTTCTCTATAGTTTTGTTGTTTCTCTGCATTGTGTATTTCCTCCATGTTCCATTGTGGGTTTATTGTTGTTTTATTGTATTAGTGGCTAGATATTCTGGACTTGACTTTTGCTCTGACTAAGTAATGATCTGTGTCTCCGTCTATTCCTCTCAGGCTTCTTACGTCTATAATATTGTTGCCATGACGGGCATCTACAATGATGTGGTCAATTTGGTTGCGTGTAATATGGTCGTTTGAGACCCAGGTTTGCTTATGGATGTCTTTATGCGGAAACATGGTTGACTTTATTAGCATATTATTAGCTGCTGCAGTTTCTGTGAGTCTTAAGCCATTGTCGTTGGATATATTGTGTAGGCTGTGTTTACCTATTGTGGGGTATAGGCTGGGCTCTTTGCCTATTTTAGCATTAAAGTCCCCGCAGAGTATGCGCATATCCTGTTTGGGCATCGTATCTATCTCTCTTTCTAGGGCATCGTAGAAGTCATCCTTGATATCTTCATCCTTCTCTTCCGTTGGTGCATGCGCTGAGATAATCGCAATGTTGTATCGCTCTCCCTTCATTCGTATGTAGCATATCCTTTCATTTATAGGTTTAAAATTTAGTATATTCTGTACTAGGTTGTCTCTAATCACAAAGCCCGTTCCAAATTCATGTCTTCCGTTTTTGTTACCGCTGAAGAAGATGGTGGATTTACTTATTTTTATATTTCCATCGTCTGGCCATCTTATTTCTTGGACGGCTGTTATATCCATTCCTATGTTTTCCAGTTGTTCCACAGCATTTATAGCAGCTCCAGGTCTGTACCAACTCTGGACATTCCAAGTTCCAATATTCATGGTCCTTTTACATTGCATTTGTCGTTTTTTGTGTTTGTCTGTCCGGTTCCGAGGCAAAGTTGCAGTTTTCATAACTAGTTTCTTTTTTCCGAGGGTGGGTAGTTAACCCTCCGCTCAACCCTCCTCTTTTATCCGGACTTGGGACCGGCTGCAGTAAGGTGATTTCAGAGCTGCATTATTTGCCAATTTTCAATGTGTCAAAATTATGACACATTATATTATTATGACACATTATATTATCTGATTTACTTACATCATTATTATCAATCAGGTGGATATATTTCTTTATATCTAAAAAGCGATTCCTGGACATAGTATCAGATACCAATGGAACTTGTAAATCTTCATCCAAATTTTAATTGAGTCTCTCACGAGGCAACTGATGATAGCCAGTAAAAATCAGTATTCCTATGAAAGTCTTTATGTCCACATTGGGCACAAAAAAACTATGATTGTTTTTCTGCGTTGAATATAAATTAGTCTGTTGCACAATCATACTGATAACACTGCTATCCATCAGTTTTTCAAATACCTCGACAGGGTTTAACAGATCAACTCCTCCCTTTACACAATCCTCTCGATTGCGATTTCCTTGTGCACCTTTCATACTTATGTCTAATGTTTTATTAGTCCGTTTGGGTTCAAACTTTTTTGTTCGTTGGATACGGCGTTGCAATCATCTTCGGAGTCTCCATAATCACATTATCCATGTGAATTTCCACATGTCGAGGTATTTCATCCGGGATTAATTTAGGAGTTTGTTGTTCGTTTTCGACAATATTTTCCTCATCGGTTTGTTCATCAACGTCAGGTGGTACAACAACCATATATACATCACCATTTTTTTCTGATGTTTCTATGTCATCTACAGCTGCTGTTATATTGGTAAATCGTCTGTCATAATAACATGGTGATGATATTGTGGGAAAATCGGATTCTTTCATGATGTGGATCTAAAAAGGGTTTACATAAGAAAATTTCGCTCAAAAGTAATGCTATAACCCTACATTAGCCCACTGTACTCGCACGAGTACAGCAAGTAATATTACCTCATAGAAAATCAACAAATCGGCATGCAGGCGGCATACTATCACGTTTATAAATAATCAAGTCCTACTTACACAAAACAATTGCCAAAATTAATTGCAAATTTTATTCAAGCATGTAATACAGTTTTCAGAAGGAAGTGCACTGCGAAATGTATCTGTTACCACGTTACCGATTCAAAACATAGCTGCAAATGTCAACAGTTGACGATGGTAAGATATACACCAGTATTATGCTATATGCTTCGTTAGTAATTACCTACAATGCGCAATGCAACTATTTAAATATATATTTCGGTAGAGGTCAAGTAATGTCTCAATATTTGTTGTACTCGAGCGAGTACAATGGACGCTAATGGGTTAACATGGCAGTGAAAAGGTTAATAAAAGAAAACACAAACTTTCGTTTCAATTGCTTTATTATTTACGTGTCATACCTACGAAATGTAGTAAAAAAGTGGCGCAATTATGAATATTTATAAATATGCAATTCTGGTAGAAAATAAATGTGTTTTAGGAAGTTAGAAAAGGGTAAAGTGGTCCCGAGGATTGCATGGCCTAGGGGCCATGGCTAATCCGGCCCTGGCTCCATCCACTCAATGGTAGACGCTCAGATACGCAGATAAATAACTTTTGTAAATACAGATACACTTGTCCGAGGCGATCCTATGGACTCACGTGAAAGGTATGCCAATGGCTTTGCTTGGAGCTTTTTACTTGAATTTCATGGCATCAAACACATGGCATCCCAATAGAAATCATATGAAAATGCTCAATTTGCAAACAAATGTTAACTAACTTTTATATATGGAAAACACAGAATTATTCATTAATATATGGTTTATTGCCGTCAGAATACTCTAGGATGCATAGTGTAGAAAATCATGTCTTAAAATCTGTCACTAACTCTGGGTCTAAAAGGTTAGTTTCGGTTTATATTGCTTTATTTATTTGCAATAACTAAAATAAAAGTTTTTAATCTTCTTTGTTCTTGACTTGGCTGTAATTCTATTTGTTTGAATAAAAATGGAAATGAAACGAAATGTTTCATTTAAAATATTTGTGTTTTGATTTAATTTTGAAAACACACGGAAATATGTTACAGGATTAAATGAAATGAAATATTTTTGTTTCGTTTATTATTTCTATGGAAAAAATTGCTATGCAAATCTTTCCATCAGGAATTACGAATTTATCGTTTTATTTATTGATAGAGAGTGCAGCGGGATATTCGCATATATATTTTCTGGCTTTGTTTATTTCAATATCATTGTACGCTTGGCCATAAATTAAAATAAAATTCGTCCATAAAATTCCAACGACATTAAAATTAATAAAACAAGGAACGTGTGCCATAATTTTATTCAATTCAATTTCACCAAACAGAATGGAAAATCATTTAGAATTCTCGTTCGGCAGCAGCTCCTCTGCGTTGCGTGTGTTATGCAAAATGCAAATAATAAATACACCGTCTTGTCGTAATTAAAATAAATTTCGCTCTGAAATACCTCATCTCCCTGTTCGTCTTCCCCCTTTTCCTATATAAGCGCCAGTTGCTGCTGACTGTTGAGAATTACACCGAGGAAATAAAGAATGATTAAACGCATTGGTCTAGGTACGAGGGGTTGCAAACTCTGAAATCGAGAAATCACGTCCACGTCCATTTCATAAACTCTCAACTTGTACATTCTGCACCCTCCCTTTTATATACACGTATGTGTGATTCGGGGGCTGAAAGATATATATTTTATTATCGCGCTTATAATGGATTAGATTGGATTACTTCTGGTGGCTGCTTTTAGCAAACCATTATATATGGGGGCTATTTCCAAAAATGCGATATATTTTTAAGACAAATTGATACGCACTCTGGAAATAATCCGTGAGATATTCACATCATTTATTTAGGTTACTAGGTCCCACTATCTCTAAAACGTCTTTGTGCAATAACTATTTGTGGCTTTTATCATAGCTAGCTTTTAGAATATAGAAAAAATCTTCTCTTTACGAAAAAACTAAAAGACATCCGTGTCTAAAAATTGAATTGAAATTTTTGCTTGAATACAACTTAAACATTATATAGATTTCGGATTAACTGATTTTAGTATTTATTTGTAAATATTTTTTAAAGCTCGTTTTTTGTGGATCGATCGATAAGACTAGACGAAGTCTATAGGGATTCCACTTGACAGACAAGACTAGGGGAAAATTTATATACACAGTGACAACCCGCATACATTTTCTCGCCAAACTAAATTTTGGGTTTATGAAATATGTATTTGCATTATTATTAAATTTAGTAGCGAAATATTATTAATTTCCACTCCATAAAAAATCGAATAAATCCCCAACGATAGTATTTATGAATAATTAATAAATAACGTTCATAATAAATAGTTTATGGCCGCCGTACTAAAAAAAAATCTCAATGTGAAATGCAAGCCTATTGAATAATTAATTTAATTTATTAATCGTAAACATGGTTTTATTGGGCTGGATTCGCATAATGCTACATTTTATTCGCCGCGTTTTATTTCCCCGATGTTGAAAAATGTTTTAAAAATGAGGGTAATTAGCTGGGTGGATTAATTAAAAGTTCATAGTTAATGAAAAAAACATAAAAAATTTGCCCAGTTTTCTAAAGTTAAATATGACGAGAAGTCTTAATTAATAGGAGTTATTATATAATATTCTCTAGGTTGGCATAATTTAAGTTTTACAATTAGTTTATAATTTTTTCGTTAATTAATTTTTTCAAGGGGCTTTTTAATTAAAAATTTTCCATATATTTACATGTAATATACATTTTCAAATCTTCTACATAAGACTGATTTCGATTTACATAATTCATATTACAAACTAAATGTCCTTCTGTAACTCAAATATCTGTGGTTATTTCTTTGTCCACTTTTTTATTTTTTGTTTTATTTTCTGGGTTTAGTGTATCTACTACAGCCTTTGAGAGAAAAACTATATACAAAGGTACATGGAAAATGCCGGGAAGCCAACTGGTGAACCAAATCGACCACGTACTTACAAGGAGAAGATACGACTCATCAATAACCAATGTGAGGACCCACAGAGGGCCAAACTACGATAGTGACCATTTCCTGGTAGTGGGAAAATTACGGCAGAGAATATCAAATGTCGCCAAAACTAAAGTTACAAAAAGGGAGCAGTGGGATACAGACCAGTTGGGCAAAAATGAAGCCCTAAACAAATATCAAAACGCCATCAGCATGCAGTTAGATAGACTCTCAGACCATAGCAATATTGACGATGAGTGGAAGTCCATGGAGAGTGCAATAATAAAAGTAACCAAAGACGTAGTAGGGACAAAAAGAAAATCAAGAAACATAGATTGGTTCGATATGGAATGTGAAAGGGTTATAACAGAAAAGAATAATGCGCGACAAAAGATGCTGCAAAGAAACACTGGAGCTAATAATGCAGTATACCAAGAGAAGCGGAGAGAAGCCAACAGGTGCCTAAAGGGAAAAAAATAGATATGATGCGTAAGAAAATAGAAAGCATAGAAGAGAACTATAATCAACGCAAAGTGAAGGATTTCTATAGAACAATCAGAAATGAAGCGAAAGGGTACCAGCCAAAATTAAACGTATGCAAGGATAAGAACGGAAAAATCCTAACGGAAGAGAAAAATCTCATGGATAGATGGCGCCAGTACTTCGCCGAGATACTAAATGTTGATCATATCGAAGACCTAAAAGAGCCAGAAACAGTAATATACACAGCTCAAGAAAATACCGAACCACCTACATTGGATGAAGTCAAAACAGCCATGGAAAAGCTTAAAAATGGTAAGGCACCCGGCGAGGACGGCATCACTACCGAAATTTTAAAACTGGCCGGAATAGATGCACATAAAAGACTGCACCAACTAATATGCAAAATATGGAAAGAAGAGATGCCTGAAAGGTGGAAAACTGCGTTAAACTGCCCTATCCACAAAAAAGGCGACAAAACAAACTACGACAATTACAGGGGAATAACACTACTCAACACTGCATATAAGGTACTCTCCAATGCGATATTCGACAGGATAAGACCGTATGCAGAAGAAATATTAGGGGAATATCAATGTGGCTTCCGAGAAAGTAGATCAACTCTGGCTCAGGTATTTGTGCTAAGTCAAGCAATGGAAAAATGTTATGAATAGAACATCGACCTGCACTGTCTGTTAATCGATTTTAAAAAAACATTCGACAATATTAAAAGAGCAAAACTAGGAAGTGCACTTGCTCTAATGGGTATCCCACATAAACTTTCCAAACTAGCCATGATGACAATGGATGGATCCAAGGCCAGAGTAACAGTCCAAAACAAAACATCAAAGGAATTTGAAATAAGAACCGGTGTTGGGCAGCGAGATGCCTTGTCAGCTGTTCTTTTTAACCTTGCGCTAAAAAATGCAATTGGAAACCTCGAAAATAAGGGAAATATCATAACAAAATCATACCAAATATGTGCGTACGCGGACGACATACTGATCATGGCTAGGGACAACAGAACTCTATAAGAATTGTTTTAAAAATAGAAGAGGAAGCGAGCAAAGTCGGCCTGAAAATACATGCAGATAAAACAAAATATCTAAAACTGTCACGTGATAACCCAAGAAGGGCTCCTCAAAACTTCATTATAAATGATCATCGGTTTCAAGAAGTTCAAAATGTCAAATATCTTGGAGTAACTTTCAATAACACAAATAATCTATCACTGAGGGTACAAGATAGAATCCAAGCTGCGAATCGATGCTATTATTCACATCTGAAGCTCTTCAAATCAAAAATCATCTCACGTAAAGCAAAACTGCGAATATATAAAACCCTGATCAGACCCGTGCTAACTTATGGAGCTGAATCCTGGAGTATGTCGGAAGCAGACAAAAACTCTCTTCGTATTTTTGAAAGACGGATTTTACGGAAGATCTTTGGACCAGTGAGAGAGGAAGAAGGATACAGAATTCGCATGAACTACGAACTTCAAGAACTAATAGAAGGTGAAGACATAGTAAGATTCATTAAGGCACAGAGACTTCGATGGGCGGGCCACATGATTAGAATGCCGAGTGCAAGAGCATCCAGATCCATCCATAAAGCGCAACCTAACACCTCAAGAAGCAGAGGTAGACCCAGAACCAGGTGGAACAATAAGGTAGAGGAAGATGTAGAAACTCTACAATTAGGAAACTGGACACGTGTTGCTGAAGACCGTTAAAGGTGGAAGGGGATTGTTAAGGAGGCCAAAGCTCACCCTGGGCTGTAGAGTCAGAAGAAGAAGAAGAAGTGTATCTACTCTTCCAATTTATAGGTATATTTTTTATGCATTTATGTAATGCCTGCTCCACACTCTCGCGGAGAAACTTCGGCGAGGATCCTCGCCGAAGTTGTTCGAGGCGAGGAAGTACACGGAGGAGGCATCTACGCTTTCGCCTTACTTCGCGAGGACCTCAGTGCCATGACCGACACCGAACAGGTAACACAGGCTGCTGCTGCACCTGTTTGTACTTTTAATTGTTATGATTATGTTATCCCAATAACTGGTTCCCTTTGAAAAGCCTCAAGGAATTGTAACTGGAGTTCTTGGGACCAATCGCTCATGATTTTTGATAATATTTAAATTAATATAAAATTTAATAATATTAAATAAAAATATTTTTAGTTTTTAATCGATCAAGAAACGGTTGTGAACTAACATACCTGCTTACTGTTGACTAAATTAAAGGACGAGTAAACACGAGAGTGTAGACGTGATACTCGTACTCGCGCCTCGTGTCCCTTTAACTCGGGTACGAAAAACCGCTTCATGAAGCGAAGTTAGCTAAGGCAAGGCGAGGAAGCATAAAGCGGAGCGAGTAACCTGACCACACTCTCGTTCCTCGCTCAACTCCGTGCTACTTCGCGAGAGTATGGCGCGGGCATAATACTTCTACTTTTCTACGTCTGAATCTTATTACGTTTTCAATATTGTCTTTTTTGAAACAAAAGGAAAACATAAGAAATACTGCATGAAGATGGAAAAGAGATATAGTGAATGAAAGAAGTATGGAAGAAAAGGGAAGGAAAATAAGCGTCATTTGAATCAGTGCACTTTTGCCATTGTAACACAAGTCGATTAACTCAATCGGTATAAAAATTGACTGCTTGGAAGTCGACGAAGGCCGCGTTTGCCTGGTGCTGATTGGCGGTTCTACCGGTGAGGAAGTTATCGAAGGACTTGAAAAGATGGTCGGCGGTTGGCGAGTCTGGTCTCGTTTAATTTTCGGACGATGATTTGTGAAACGTGTGGACGGGCGTTGTCGTGGAGCAGAATCGGACATTTTCTGTTGACCAGTGCCGACTACTGCTGACGCAATTTTGGGTATATTTCGTCGATTTCCTCATAATAGGACCCTGCTGTAATGGTTTGGCCCAGTTGCAGAAGTCATATTAAATCATAGCAGTCGCTGACCACTATGCAGTAATAATGGTACTTTTTTGGTGGGTTTTCGCCTTTGGGAAGCGCCTAGGTGGCTCATCGATGTTCAACCATTGATCTGAACGTCTCCGGTTGTCGTAGAGGATCCACTTTTAATCGCACGTAACGATCCGAGCCAAAAAAGATCGTTTTGGTTGCGCAAAAGCAAAGAGGAACAATCCTCGAAACGTGATAATTTCTGTTGATCGTTCAAATCGTGGTCCACCCACTTTTCGAGCTTCTTGACCCTTCGAATACGTTTTAAACCATCAAAAACCGCATGGGAGCTGACGTCCAGTTCTTCCACCATCCCGCGCACCGTTTGTGATGGGTCAGTTTCCACCAGGGTCTTCAAATCATCCTGGATTACTGTAGGTCGATCACTTCGGGGTTCATCTTTGAGGCTAAATCTCCGGAACGTAATTTCGCAAACCAACGTCGAACAGTGTGTTCATTAACACTATCATTTCCAAATGTCGGATTAATTTTTCAGGCTGTTTCAGCAGCGCTTTGGTTTAATTTGAATTCGTAGAGAAAAAATCGCTCGACGACATCATATGGTAATAAGCTGAAAATAGGCAAAAAAGCTTAAAAAAAACCAAACCATTATAGCAGGGTCCTATTATGAGGAAATCGACGAAATATACCAAAAAATTGCGTCAGCAGTAGTCGGCACTGGTCAACAGAAAATGTCCGATTCTGCTCCACGACAACGCCCGTCCACACGTTTCACAATTCACCATTCGAAAATTAAACGAACTGAGCGTCGAGGTTCTGCCTCACCCACCATACTCCCCAGACCTCTCGCCAACCGCCGAACATCTTTTCAAGCACTTCGATAACTTCCTCACCGGTAGAACCATCGCCAATCAGCAACAGGCAAAAACGGTCTTCGTCCACTTCCAACCACACCCAACCCGGACTCGCTTCCCCCTTCATTGGAAGAAACTGGGAGAATAACAGGGGGGTTTAGGAAGACCCGATCCTGTGTTGAACAGATCCTCAATCTAAAAACTGTACTTGCATATTCCAAGATGGGAAACCGCAAGGTAGTAGCCGCCTTTGTTGATTTTAGGAAAGCCTATGATTCTATTCTATCAAGATTCTATCAAGATCAATTCAAAACTTGGAGCAGGATTCAAGTCGGAATACATCGGCCAGTACGGGTTAGGAGAGAGAAACCATCGGGGGGATACTATGGAAGTCTTCGTCGAGGAGAATGAATTCGTCGTACTAAACGCTCAATTCAAGATGCCCCCAAGGAAGCTCTATACTTGGAAATCTTCACTCAGCAGGCTAGACCATCTCAAGAAATTGATAAAACCGCGTCAGTAGAACAACAAATAACAGTTTAAAATAAAATCAGCCAAAATACCAAGAAGACACATATGAAGGAGGGAGAAAATAAAAAGAAGAAATCATGGATGACAAACGAGATACTAAAATTAATGGATCAGAGACGTGAACAAAAGAACAACAATGAAGAATACAGAAAAATAAACAAGACAATTAGACAAGAAAGGCAAAAGAGAGAGAAAGAGAGGAAGCATGTCAAGAGATAGAACAGCTGCAGAAAAGATATGATTTTAACGTGCATCGAAGAATTAGAGAACTGACAGGCAAAACAAGAAAAAAGAACTTTGGAAAGCTGGTGAACAACGAGGGAAAAATCATCATAAACTTAGAAGACAAAAAGAAAACGTGGAGGGAATATCTCAACAAACTATTTGAAGATGAAGAGAGAATAGCAACACCAATCATCGAAGGAGAAACGGGACCGCACATCTTGGAAGAGGAAGTAGACGTAGCAATAAAACGAATGAAAGATGGGAAGGCGGCGGGGCCGGATGATATACAGGTTGAAATCCTGAAACTGCTAAGTGACAAACATATCAAAATACTTACCAACATCTTCAACAAAATATACAACTCGGGCAGCATACCAGAAGAGTGGTTGAAGTCGGAATTCATCGTATTACCAAAGAAAGTAGGAGCAAAACGTACATAGGAGCAAACGTAATACACAAGAGAATTTATAACAAATGTGAAGAACAAATATCAGCAAATCAATTTGGATTCATCAACGCCGTAGGCACAAGGGAAGCGCATTTCTCAGTGCAGGTGCTCTTTCAAAGATCTAGAGACGTAAACTGCGTAATCTACGTATGCCTAATCGATTATCAGAAAGCGTTTGATCGAGTGCAACATCACAAAATGATAGACATCCTTAAACAAGTGGGAATTGACGCCAAAGACCTACAAATCATCACTAACTTGTACTGGAAACAGACCGCTTCCATGGAAATTGAAGAGGAACAAATAGAAGACATTGAAATAGCTAGAGGGGTAAGGCAGGGGTGCATTATTTCTCCGATTCTGTTCAATCTATACTCCGAACAGACCTTTAATGAAACGCTAGAAGGCATAGAAGAAGGCATTTTACTGAACTGAGTCAGATTGATTAACATCCGATATGCCGACGACACAATGGTATTCGCTGACTCTCTTGAAGGACTCCAAACACTAATGAACAGAATTGTAGCGGCTAGTGAAAAATATGGACTTAACATTAATAACAACAAAACAAAATTCATGGTCATTAGCAAAGACAATATAGCTAATGCAAATCTCTACGTTCACAATCAACAAATAGAGAGAGTGAGACAAACTACATACTTAGGTACACTTGTGAACGAAAACTGGGACAATAGCCAAGACATAAAATGTAAAATTGGAAAAGCCCGAGCTGCCTTCAATACAATGAATAACCTCTACAAAAATCACGAACTACATCTTGAAACCAAAGTACGCATGTTGAGGTGCTACATTTTCCCAATATTACTTTACGGAGTCGAGTCCTGGACACTAAATGATGCAACAACTAAAAAGCTTGAAGCCTTTGAGATGTGGCTATATCGACGTATCCTGCAAATATCTTGGAAAGACCGAGTAACAAACATCGAAGTCCTCCACAGGATGAAGAAAGAGAAGGAGGTCATGGACACCATCAAAACCCGCAAGCTCCAATATCTAGGCCACATCATGCGGAACGAGGACAGATACGCCCTATTACAAGCCATCATTCAAGGCAAAATACACGGAAAACGAAGACCTGGACGGAGGAGAATTTCATGGTTGCAGAATCTCAGGGCGTGGTACGGGAAGACTTCGAACGAGCTCTTCAGAATAGCAACCAATAAAGTGAAAATAGTCATGCTCATCGCAAACATCCGAAATCGGATATGCACATGAAGAAGAAGAATGATTCTATTGATAGAGAAACGCTTAACAAAGTACTCCAGGAACTAGGGCTAGACAACAAAACCCGCAGACTCATCCTAGAAACTTTGACCAACACCCATTCCAAGATTAAATTTAGAGGCGAGATTTCAAAAAGCTTCGAAATAAAAACTGGTGTGAGACAAGAAGATGGACTTTCCCCACATCTCCTCAACTGTGTCCTTCAAAAGGTTATGAGAGAATGGCGCAAGGAACTGAAAAATTTGGGTGCTCAGAGTGGTATCTAGCTGGGACGTATGAACGATGGATTGGTTGTATATTGCCTGGCCTTTGCAGGTGACATGGCACTGTTTGCTGATTCTCTTGAGATGGTAACAATGCAGGCAAACTGCCTCAGAAAACAGCCTGCCAAGGTGGGTCTTAAAGTGTCGCTGAAAAAAACTGGAGTGAGACAAGGAGATGGACTTTCCCCACTTCTCTTCAACTGTGTCCTTGAAAAGGTTATGAGAGAATGGCGCAAGGAACTGAACAATTTGGGTGCTCAGAGTGATATCTATCTGGGACGTAAGAACGATGGACTGGTTGTAGATTGCCTGGCCTTTGCAGATGACATGGCACTGTTTGCGGATTCTTTTGAGATGGCAACTATGCAGGTAAACTGCCTCAGAAAACAGCCTGCCTAAGTGGGTCTTCAATTCTTCACCAACATTAGAGAAGCAAACAGAGAGATGCTACTAGAACAGGGAAACGTCAAGAAGACTGAGAAATTTAAGTATCTCGGATACTTATAATGGATTGAATATATGTATATATTGAATATATAGATAATGGATTGAACCCAAATTATCAGAAAGAGCATCATTATCCAAGAGAGTCAACAAGTTAGAACTAGCCTATCGACTGACTAAGAACACTTACAATAAGAAATGCCTGTCACGCAATCTGAAACTTAAGCGCTACACATCAGTCTTACGACCAGAAGCCCTCTATGCCATGAAACCTCTTTCCTTGAACCGAAGAGGTCTAGTAGAGAAATTGGAAATCAGAGAGAGAAGAATCCTCAGGAAGATCCTAGGCCCGGTAAAGGAAGATGGGGAATTCCGAAGGCAGCATAACTCTGAGCGCTACGAACATATTGAGATGCTCTCTGACTGTGCGAGGAAGAGAAGGTCAAGGGTAGCTTTCTATGACCACGTTGAAAGATTGCCTCCAAACCGACTAACAAACCGTCTGTTCACCTTCTGGCAAAATAAGAAAACAGATCTCAAAAACAGACAGTCTCTGAGACGCACCCTGAAGGAAGTCCGTGGATTTCAGGAAAAACCTCGAAGAAAAGGTACCCACTGGACAGAAGAGAGAAAGGAGTTACACCGGCAGAAGATGCGACAGTACTGGGCAAAGGTCATAGCCCAACATTTGAACAAGTGTGGTCCAAAGTAGGCCTATTCGAAAGAAGAAGAATATAAATAAAAATGTTACTAATTTAACATTTGAAAAAATAATATTAGTGCAGATCAGATGCCGCACTTTACTTACATATGTAACGATTTCGTGGGGCGAATGGGCATATGTGTATGTGTATGGCAAAAATTTTGGAGTATCGCATTGGTTAGTGGAGGGATTGACTTTCTTTGATTTTCACTTCATATTTCCAATTACTTATCTGGTTGTGTTAACTTTGCAATATTTATGAAAGCAAATACATATTTTATTAAAGGGCGGATTATATGCGAAGCGCATATATTTTATTTTTAAATTAACGCTAATTAGCAATTGCATATATTGCATATTTGGGCATGCTCATGCATATTTCATCAAAAGCTAATAATTTTTACAAAAATATTTTAAACATCACGAGAGTACCTTAATGGAAATTTATGTAAATTCTTATTTTATTCAAACAATGTTGGAAATTAGACAACTACTCGGTAATAATTTCGTTTATTTAATCAGAGGAAAGTACTGACAAATGTGGCCATTATATTGCCCATTTGTTAATAGGAATTCTTCATGAGGACCATTTTGGAAAATCATATTTAATTTTATCGGAACAACTTGAAAAACTAATCACTTAACAATTACCCGATTTGTACAAGAAGGTTTGTCAAATTTCTTTTTACCCTGTGAAAAGTTTTACTTATGTTGTTAGACGCTCCACCCTGATAAAAGAATTTCAAAATTAAAAAAGATTTTTATTGTAACATTATTCACATAGCCTGTTTAGCTCACTGTCTAAATCGTGTAGCAGAAGATATTAGGAATCGATTTTTCGTTGTTAACGATCTAATTAGTGATGTAAAAAAATATTTTCAAAAGCCCATTTCAGAGTCAAATTTTATAAGGAGCGACTTCCGAATATTCAATTGCCTATAATTACCAGATGGGGAACGTGGTTAGACGGAACTATTTTTTTTATGCCGATAATTTTGCAGGTATTAACCCTCCGTTTGGCACATAGTCCACTGACCTTTGGTTTGGCACAAGTGGTCTAGCCAGACCCCTGTATATTTCCATACAAACATATGGAAATATCGCATTGTTGGAGGCGTTCATTGCTCTTCCGAAACAATTATTGGTGTAGTGCACGATGGAATGTAAAATTGTGCCAACAAAAGCATTGTCAATTTTAGATTCGCTTTGCTGCTTTCAGTTTGGTGAAAAAATATCAGCAATAACTGTACGACCAGGGTTACTAAAGTTAACCTTGTTTAGTTTCCTTGTTTAGTTTGCTTCTTCTTCACGGCCTGTGCATAATTTTCTTTGCAGCGGATATTTTGTTTTGGAATCGCATGCCCACCAACTTTTGTTGTTATTTTGATGATTTGATGGAATGTATTGAGTAAATTTTGTTCTGCCGCGGTATGGAAATAGATGTTCATCAAAAAGTAAAGTTTTTATGCGAATCATAGTGTCTCGGAAGTTTTTCATTCAAAAAATTCCATATATCACGAATTGTCGGTGCGTCTTTGTCAGTTCGTTGGCGAAATACACGTGTACGCCTATCACCAAAACGGATATATCGTAGCAATCGCTTATGAGACATAGCTGATCGGAATATGGGTAGGCCATCTGTATGGCAAAGAACTAGTGATTTTTACATGTTATTGTATGAAACTCCAGCGGCCAAAAATACACCAATAAATGCATCTAATTCAATGCTCGTTAGATCTTTCCAAACTCTTGGTTTCTTTATCGGGATTTTTCAGATTCCACCTTTGAAATGTATCTTTCGCATAACGATTCGTTTTGATGATGATAATGATGAATGTAATGTTTTGTCAAAAAAAAATTCTTGAATGCCTCGGAATTGAATAAATCGGAACTGAATTTTGTTCCTTGGGTCCAGCTCGAAAACGCATAATATTGTGATCAAGCAAAAGACCAAAAGCAGCTGGTTCATTTCATCCTTTCATTTATTCCACTTTGTACCGTCTTTTTATTCCACTTTGTACCGTCCACTTTGTACCGTAAGTTTTTCGCAGTCTAAGTCATGAAATGATATTTTAGACTTACATTTATTTAATTTGCCATTCCTGCTTCATACATCGGACCTTCCTCTTCTTCGAAAAAACTATTTTCCGCGTTTCTCTCTTCCAATCGAGCAGTTTTGGCCTCCTTTGATGCGCTGGATGCTCGTATCTCGGAGCGGTCAATCCGGGCGTTGTCTCGTTTTATAGCAAAAGAATGAGCTTCAGGACCAATTTTGATTCCAGTAAGCGCCATTATTTTTAAAATAGGAATGAAGCTTTCATTAAAAGTACAAACAGCAAGAAATGTAGCTATCTCAATTATTTTAGCTCCGGAATGAATATGTTTTTGGCGCGAAAGTCCAAATCAAAGAGTGAAGAGACTCATTAGTATTTTGAGTTTCTGAACCTAAACATCGAGTCAATAACTCCTCTGATGATAAACTCTCGTAAATTGGCTTTATGATTTTCAAAACTTTATCACACAGAGGAGGATTTTCGTGGTCAAACTCCTCTAATGTACCTTCAGATGCAGCTTTTTGCCACTTACAGCAACTGTCCGCACCAGGTGGGCAATACATATGTTGGGGATTTTCATTCGTAGAACTATTATGGTAGTAAGTAGCCCAAATTGCATTTTTCATGTCCTCAACAGAATCAGGGTGCCGGCGAATCGCTTAACCGTAATATAAAGACACTTTATTTATGACTTTATCAGTTAATTTGCCTTCACCTTTTCCACCAATCCCTTTATTATCTTTTTTCGCTTTTCGTAGCCTTGCACCCATTCTTTTCTGGACATATCCTAAGCACTCTTTTTTTGGACAAATGGGTCACCATCGTAAGGATCCATATCGAGTATACCCTTGAATGTCTTAGTGTCACCATCTCCAATATATTTTACATATTTCACTCCGATTTTTTCAACCGATCTACAGAACATTTCGACAATAGCATCAACTTCCTTTTATCTGCACTTCCTTTATGGTTCATTGTTCAATGAACTGAATGTCACAATTCTTTATGGTCTACATACCAATAGTTATACGCAGATATACCCGACTTTTTCTTATTTTTCCAAACATTACATCCTTGACGGAAACTGGATTTGATAACTGTATCGACAACCTTCTTGCTATTTTTTGCTAGGTAAAGCAAGCAACTCCCACTAAGTGTAGTAACTCCAGATAAAGAATTAAAACCTCTTTTTAAAACCTAGCATTAGAATCACAGGCCGAAATTAAATCTATTTCTTCACTTACAGCTTTGGAAATAATGAGGTTATAAATTGCAGATGCGGCCGTATATATATTTTTGATACAAGCGTAGTAAGTACCGATGGATATTCCTTGACAAATATCCATCATACAGCAGAAGATATTTAATCCTTCCCTGCCAACTCCCAAAAGCCGCATGGCAAATATCATTCTTCGGTTTACTTCAAAGGATTTGTCGCTCAATGGACATGATGGTATATATTGTACTCTATAGCAACTGCATTGCAATGCGATATTAAAACCTAGTCCGCGATGAGACGTTCGTGAAAATTTAATATCTTTGTTGCATGTAGTACACAAAACTAAAGAAGAAATCGCTGAAAAAAACCGTGAAAAACTCCAAGACACAGTAGCTGTAATTATTTTCAATTATCACTTCTGCATCATTTGTTTTCCTCAATTTTGCTGCTGATGCACTCGTAACACTGGTGTCTTCTTCTTTTTCCGTGTATCAATTGCCGTGAAATTGCCTTTTTATTGATCGACTTGGACGCATAATCTTTTGCGCAGAGGATTTTTTATCCATTTTATTTAAAAAAATTTAAATTATCACTCAAAATATTTTTATTTCACTCACAATATATACATTCACGTGGTTTGAAAGTTAGAATTCAACTGATAGCAGCTGGATGCAACGTCTCTAACGTCTTTTGTACGATTAGTTCTGGCCGAGCCAGTATGGATGCCGCGTCAGCAAAATGCCTACATCTCCGAAAATAATTAGAATTCTTGATTCTTGATTGAGCATATTCTTGAATAGTTAAACTTTGAAAATATGAAAAAAAATCGATTTTTTCGAATTTCTAGACTAGAATACCCCCTTATTGGAAAATTATGTAAATTCTTATTTTGTACAAACAATGTTGGAAATTAGACAACTACTCGACAATAATTTCGTTTATTTAATCACAGGAAAGTACTGACAAATGTGGCCGTTATATTGCCCATTTGTTAATAGGAATTCTTCATGAAAACCATTTTGGAAAATCGTATTCGATTTTATCGAAACAGCTTGAAAAACTAATCATTTAACAATTACCCGATTTCTACAAGAAGGTTTGTCAAATTTCTTTTTACCCTGTGAAAAATTTGACTTATGTTGTTAGACGCTGGTCCAAAGTTCCTACATGATAAAAGAATTTCAAAATTTAAAAAGATTTTTATTGTAACATTATTCACACAACCTGTTTAGCTCACTGTCTAAATCGTGTAGGCCTAAAGGCCTAAATCTTACCAGACCCCTGTATATCTCCATACAAACATATGGAAATATCGCATTGTTGGAGGCGTTCATTGCTCTTCCGACACAATTATTGGTGTAGTGCATGATGGAAAGTAAAATTGTGCCAACAAAAGCAACGTCAATTTTAGAGTCGCTTTGCTGCTTCCAGTTTGGTGAAAAATTATCAGCAATAACTGTACGATCAGGGTTGCTATACTGCTTTGCCAACTTCAGCAATATATACGTTCAAGTTAACCTTGTTTAGTTTCCTTGTTTAGTTTGCTTCATCTTCACGGCCTGTGCATAATTTTCTTTGCAGCGAATATTTTGTTTTGGAATCGCATGCCCACCAAATTTTGTAGCCATATTTTGATGATTTGATGGAATTTATTGAGTAAATTTTGTTCTGCCGCGGTATGGAAATAGCTGTTCATCAAAAAGTAAGGTTTTTATGCGAATCATAGTGTCTCGGAAGTTTTTCATACAAAAAATTCCATATATCACGAATTGTCGGCGCCTCTTTGTCAGTTCGTTGGCGAAATGCACGTGTACGCCTATCATCAAAACGGATATATGAGCCGTTTATTTTGAAAGTGACCTAACTCCATTTATGTTCGAATCGAGATATTAAAGGGTTTGCGTTAGATAAATTTAACAAATATGGGTAGTAGATAACATAGTCGAATAATGTTTTGGTGTTTCTAAGGGTGTCAAATGTAGCACTCCAATTAGCATATTTAACTTTATTTTAGAAATAATATGCTTTTCATGGCTGTAAATGGACTTGGGCCACTTTCAAAATCAATGAAATTACGTTTCCAATTTTTAAGAAATCACAAGTCCATCCATACATAAAATAAATTTTCCTTGAAATAAAGATAAATGTATTAGTATATTACGTAACGAGAGTTCTAAGAATCATATTACGTACGAGCGGAACAGTTACCCGCGTATGCCTACGACCCTCTTAGTTACACTACGGCCCGCGAAGCGGGGAGAGCGTAATTCCGGGAGTACGTAATTGCCTTACAACTCGAGTTATGTACTATACTTTATCTACGACCACACTAATTTGTTTCTGTTTAATAAGAAAAATATGTTTGGTGTAACAAATTTGTTTCTTATTAGTTTATGTTTATTGTTTTATCATTATTTAACATTATAATAAACAAACAGTTCTATTTTCATATATACTCGACATTATTTAACTTGAAAGAAATGAATAGGAGTACATTCTTAATGGTTACATACCTTATTATTTAGTACTTACTTGGGTTAAACTGGAATTTGAACTGGGCTCATAGATCCTATATCTTGATTATACAACCCAATGCACGCAATATCAATTTCCGTTAGTTTGAATTGCGGCACGGGGGGCGCTGAACGTATGAGCACGTAGTAGCAGCTCTCAACCGATCAACGAATCGTAAACCAAACGCACGTGTGTGTTATCAATCATAACATACGTGTGTGTTATGATGTATTTGCATAGTCCACGAACTGTAGAATAATGGGCATTTACAACAGTGGTCGTAGATAAACACTTTCATCTTATAAAATCATGAATGATAAATAACAGTTGTTAAATAATTTTTACATGAATATTAATATTGTTTTATTATTTATTATTCAGTCTCGTCCAGTTTGAGCATGCGGTAGGAGTAAAAAATAATTATTGTGGGCAGGTGGCATACAATGTGGTATACAAATGTGGTATACCAAAATTCTTGTATTTGAGGTTTGTGAGTGGTCTCGTAATTTTTTGTAGTTTTTTATTTTCACATTGAAATTCATATTCGAAGATTCATAAGTTTTCTCTTGGGATATTTTAATATATTCATATTCTCATACAGTTTTTATGCAATTTAATTTGTTACAAACAAATTATTAACCAATTACTTAAAATTACAGTGGTATATCAAGATGCCCATATCCATTTGCAAAACGAAACTGAAATTTGAAATTAAATTGTTTATAATAAATTCATTGAACATTGATAATTCAACTGCTCATTTAATAATTAAACATAAAGCTTACGAGATCACATAAACTTTAATTGCATATTTTCCATCGTTTGATACTCTCAAATGGGCCTTCGCCACTTTCAAAATAAAACTTTTCATCACTTTATTAACACACATTAACACAGCAAATTTTGGTGTTACAACATCTTAATGATTTTAAATATATTAGTAACAAGTTACTTCAGTATAAAAAGATCAAGTAAAAATCTAACTATTAAGGTAGCTAACTCAATATTTTTGAAAAATGGACTTAGGCCACTTTCAAAATAAACGGCTCATATCGTAGCAATCGTTTATGAGACATAGCTGATCGGAATATGGGTAGGCCATCTGTATGGCAAAGAACTAGTGATTTTTACATGTTATTGTGTGAAACTCCAGCGGCCAAAAATACACCAATAAATGCATCTAATTCAATGCTCGTTAGATCTTTCCAAACTCTTGGTTTTTTTATCGGCATTTTTCAGATTCCACCTTTGAAACGTATCTTTCGCATAACGATTCGTTTTGATGATGTGATGATGAATGTAATGTTTTGTGAAAAAAAATTCTTGAATACCTCGGAATTGAATAAATCGGAACTGAATTTTGTTCCTTGGGTCTAGCTCGAAAACGCATAATATTGTGATCAAGCAAAAGACCAAAAGCAGCTGGTTCATTTCATCCTTTCATTTATTCCACTTTGTACCGTCTTTGCCAAAGAAAAATTCATCAGTTGCAGCTTGTTGAATTTTAAGAAGTGCATCTCCCTCTACTTCTTCTTATTCGTCACTATCTAAGATTTCGTTTGGTTCGATTACCAAATCCTCTTCAATATCAGACGCATCTTCGTCAGGTACATAATCAATATCATTATTGTCGTCCTCGTCTCTCAATGGATCATGTTCGATCATTTTCATCAATCTCTTCTTCAGGATTACGTTGAATTTCGTTAGATAAAGCCGATAGCAGTCGTGAATGAAAATCAGTATCCAAACTTTGTCTACGTAATCGCGTATAAAACCAACACGTGGGTTGTTAGCTAGATATATCAAAGAACGATATACAAGTAAGACAAAAGCTCGAGCTCACTGGAATGAGATATAGAGGAACTAGAAAACGCGGTAAATTGTTCAAAATACATTTTAGTTCTTGAAAAATATATTTGGGTACGGACAGACCAGTTCTCAGTATGACCAGGAAGTAGAGATTCCTTAAGTTCCATCCATTCAGACAAATTGCTAGTTCTCTCCTTCCACACATGTGTCAAACCGAAGTATATTCAAATACATATCCTTGTAATTACTCTTGTATGACATGTAACCTTTTATTTATTCTTTTAAATGGAAGCTAATGAAATTTTAGGAAAAGTCAAGGAAATTTAAGTCGATAGCTCAATTAGAATTATATTAAAAAAACAAATGAAATCGCAAAAGGTCTGGCTGGTAAAAAACCCATGCGCCAAACGGAGGGTTAAATATATAAAATGATTCCAGGGTCGCTTTGGAAAATTGCAAAAAAATACGGATTTGAATTCTGTTAAATTGAATTGAAAATGTTTAACATTTCATTATAAACAGAAATATGTTTTAAGGCCTTAATTATATCTACCTTTTCTTCATCAATTTCTGTCAGAGTTTTACATACTGTACTGCATATATGGTCGAATGGAGTGCATATTTCCTCAAAAATAGATGCATATATATGCGCATATATTTCGTTTAATTGGTGCATATAATCCGCCCTTTATATATTATAAATCATGATTTCAAATCTGTTCGAGCGCCGTAGTTTGTCCTGTAAGGGTACACATGATATTTAAAAAAAACCTTTAATATCCTTCTTAATGTACAAACGTTATAAGGTACACACAGATATCCAAGCCAATTTGCAAGTACAGAATTTATTTATTTATTCGAGTCAGAAGTACAAAATATAAAACATGAAAGATACATAAGATACGTACACAAATAAAGTTTGTAATTTTAAACAGTTCCTGCCCAAAACTCAGCCACTTCGAGAACACTTGGTTTAGCTTGAGTCGAAGCTTTCATTGTACTGTAATAGCTGGATGGCCACAACGGACAGCATAAGAGGTGTTGTGCAGTTTGAACTGCTCAACAATCACAGGACAGTTTTGGTTGGAAAATGCCACTTAAATAAGTTGTCCGTGATCTTGCAACTTCCACACGCAGTCTGTTCAGGGACTTCCAGATTGACCAGTTCTCAGTATGGCCAGGAAGTAGAGATTCCTTAGGTTCCATCCATTCAGACAAATTGCTAGTTCTCTCCTTGCACATGGCAACTCTTGCTGCTGCTGCTGTTCCTTGCAATGTTTGAGTAATTGTTAGATAGCTCTTCTCTCTTCAGCAGCTTGAGCTCTTCCCCATTATCCTCATCTTTTGCCTAGCCTCATGCTGTACTGTGACTGTTAAAATCACCGACTACAAAGTTAAAACTATGTTTATGAAAGCTTTTAGGGGTAGCAAAGGAAAACTCATTACTCAGTTCAACAGTCAATATTTCTATATCCTGGTATTCAGAGATGGACGTGGACGTAATTTAAAGGTGCCTTAATGTCCGAAGAGTGGGTGAGAGGTCATAGTACATGATTTACTCCTTTCATTGTTTGCAGACACTTCACGTCTGATATCAGGTGGAGTGATCCCTGCCAGATAGATCACTTTATTGATGATGGTTGGTCTCAAACAGCTTGAGATGATCCTGCAGCTCTCATTTAAGGCAACATAAACCTGCTTTGCATGAGCTGACATGTACCATAGAAGACTAGCATATTCTCCTGATGCATAGCACTAGGCCAGTGCTGTTGTTCTTAATGTTTGATGGATGGGTGTCCCAGTTAGTCTCTGACAGTTTACATAGGAGGCAGCTCCTCGGAGAGCTCTTCTGCTTCAACTTAAGGTACTGCTCCTTGTATGTAAGTGTACAGTCCAAGGTAGCACTTAGATATGTGGGATGGAAGCAATGATATAATAACGAACCATACCAGAATGGTTCAAGTTTTCTACTAGCTTGCTTATGTTTCAAGTGGCAGACACACACTTGAGTCTTACTAGGATTTGGTATGAGCTGGTTCCATTCATAGTAAATACCAAGCCTTACTGGGGCACGGCTGAATGTATGCTCTACAACTTCAAACTGTTCTGCTTTGGTAGCGAGAGCAAGGTCTCGCTTAAAAGCATAAATTAAACTTTTGCATCCTTGAGGCTGTGGTTGATTATTTGTGTACACATTAAATAAAATGGGATACAAGACACTTCTCTGGGGTAATACATACTTCTGAGTTCTCCATCGGCTGTGGTGTCCTTGGAAATCAACGAGGAACCGATGATCTTGTAGAATTGTTGCTATCAACATAGTGAATCCATAGTCGTCAGTTAAATTATAGAGTCTATATAACATCGTTCTATGGTTTACGGTGTCTTATGCAGCGGGGAGATCAACTACAGCTAAGACCTTTTTCTTTCCAAACCCATCTTCTATGAACTGAATGAGGTGTGGGACTTGTGAAATGCAGTTTTTGCCTGATCTGAATCCAGCTTGTTGAGGGATGAGGAGAGGATCAACTACAGTAGTTCAACGATTCAGGATCATTCTCACTGGGATCTTGTAGAGGTGGCAAAGAAGAGATATTGGTCTAAAATTTTTGGGGTCATTTGATACTTGATACCATTCTTTGAAATAGCAATTGCATGAGCCTTGTTGCGGCATAGTTTTTGATTCTTGAAAAATGAAATGCAGTGATTGAAAAGATTTAGAAGCCAGATTTTTGTGGCATTGCCAAAATGTTTAATTTCTTCAACACAGATATCATCCAGTCCTGCTGTCTTGCCATTCTTACATCTGCGGATGGCTGTTTCTAAATCGGGGCAGTCAAATGATCTAGTGAGTTCACTGTTCTGATTGTGATATTTAAATCAAGTATCAAGTCTGATTTTCTAACTTAAGATCTTGGTGTACTGATATTTATTAGTTATCATGCGATTTTATTGGCAGTGTTGTTTGCGTGTATGGGGCTCTTAGTAAGATCAGTATTTAGTTTCTTAAGCAGCCTCCAAGTCTTCTGACTATTAACAGGAAAGTCAGTTTCCTCCATTAGTTTCAGCTTTCTCTCTTGTTCTGTGCTATCCTGACCTGCTTTAGGCCTGCTGAAATGGTTTCATCACTAAATGGATTATCTTCGAAGAGTGAAACATAATTACTCATAAGATCAGCTGTTTTAGATGTTGAGCCATGGAAGTATTGTGTCCTGCAACCTCAGGATGCAGGATGCTTTCTTCGCTGCTTCCAAAAATATATCACATTCCTCTGCTGTTGACCGGATATCAGCTACAAAATTATTCAAAGTAGAACTAATTTTTCCCAGTCGGCTTTCCGGAAGTTGAATCTTCTACGATTGGGTAAAATGATCGGTCGCGCTATTGCAGCAATTTGGCATATCACAGATCGATGATCAGAGTTAGGTAATGGAGAACAGATTGTCTTCATACATTGTTGGCCTATGTGCCCACTGGCAAAAAATCAGATCTGGATTGTATCCGCGTTGCCAGCGCCCACTATTGAAGGAAATTTACTGTCATGAACAAGTATTTCTGGAAGGTATCAGCCCATTTTAGCACTTCTTCCCCATTATCATCATTTTGTGCATAACCCCATGCTGTAATGTGACTGTTCACCGATTACAAAATAGAAACTATGTTTGAAATGCTATTATTGGTAGCAAAGAAAAACTCAATACTCAGTTCAACAGTCCATATTTCTATATCCTGGTATTCAGAGATGGATGTGGACGAAGTTTAAAGGTCAGGTCGAACGAATAAGGCACTTCCATACTGTCTGTGCGGTCTCTCGGCAATAAATCAAAAGCCAGGTATTTTGGGACGTCGATGCTAATTGTCTCCTTGCCTCTTGTAGGCAAAGAATGTTACAGTTGTTAGTTCGACATATTTCACTTAGCAGCTCTTCTTTTGTTGTTGAAAGTCCCTCTGTGTTAAAGGTGATTATAATTAGCCTTGAAAAAGGATTTTGTGAAAAAGATGTCATCTTTTATCTTGTTTGTACTTCTGGAATGCTGATGTTCAGTTCAGTACTAGAGAATCTAATCCAAGTTCATATGCAGGGGCACCACGAGCAGGAATAAGCTTCATCCCCAAGTATACAAGAAACAAATAGAGCAGATCGCTAAATTTAAATGCTTGGATTTAAAAGCTGGATCACCGAAGACCTGGATCTAGATCTGGAGGTAAGAACACGCATGGTAATAGCCAGAACAACGTTCCTTAAGATAAGAAAAGTATTTTGCGATAGAAGCCTAAACTTTAAGCTAAGATACCGGTTCGTTAAGTGCTACATTTGCTCGGTACTGTTGTATGGTCTTAAGGCTTGGACGTCATCAGTACTATGAACAAAATAGAAGCGTTTGAGATGTAGATCTATCGAGGAATGCAGAGAATATTCTGGGCGGAACATGTCACGAATACTAAGGGTCCTAGACGCATGGAAATAGACAGACACCTATTGGTTATTGGGCAGAAACGTAAAACAGCGTACCTATGACATATCCTCATAATTACAAAATATAGTTACACTCATTGTTTAGAGCGCCACAAGACCGAGCAGAATTTGCCATGATTGTTGCTAACCTTCAGTAATGGAGAAGGCGTCTAAACAACAAGACACATTAAAAAAAGTAACTTCCAAACCATAAGTGGCAAACGTGCAGCGCGCTAGTGTGTTACCTAGCGTGCTAGGAAAACAACATCGTCTAAATTGGGTCAGACTTTTTGGATCAGAACTTAAACCAAATCAACCGACCAGACACTTGCCCAAAGATATTTACGACTCTTGGATATTTTCAGACCAAATATACTACTAAATACTAAACATAAATAAAAATTTGATTTTTTTTTAATAACATCCACTTTGGGACAGCTTTACTAATTAAATCAAGGGAGGGACACGGAAATCTTCTGTTACTCTTTAGCACACAGCGCTCTAGATGCATTGTGTGAGCCTTTCGCTACGTCAAAGCAACGTCTTCTGTTACTAAAACTACGTCTTCTGTTACTCTCCTAAAGAGTAACAGAAGATTTCCGTGTCCCTCCCTTGATTTAATTAGTAAAGCTGTCCCAAAGTGAATGTTATTAAAAAAATTTCAAATTTGAGTAGGCATTGTCTATGTGACTGTTATAAATAGTTATCAATAAATAAAAATGTTTCTTACATTTTGAAAAAGAAGTTATTTAGACGATACATGAAGTAACTACAGTATCTAGTTATCTAACTATTTATTCGTTTCTGAATGTAGGTTGGGCAACTTTAACAAATAAGATATGAAGACTAAAACACCCAGTCTAGCCAAAAAGCCTTATAAATTGTAATAAAAAGCTTAAATTACTTTTCGAATAGTATGAAATGATTGCGGCTAGTCTTATTAATAGGACACATTCAAATTGGTTAATCCGGTTATCGGACTTTGGCTGGCAGCGATGTCGCAGCTTCTGGAGCACACGCTCACCTTAACCGGATTAACGCAAATGTGCCGCGCCCAACACCTAGCTAATCAACTAATCTGCCTAATTAATGTTCCTCCGCATTAAATCGAGCCGATTATACCGCAGCGATATGTCGCCGAGGATTATCTCCGTTTCCCCGCTTACACACATAATTTTTATTTTATTAGCTCCTGATGAATAATTTGCATAATTGCCTCCCGAACGGATTTAGTTATAAACATCAAGTGACTTTTTTACGTGTTGGTTTTGCGTTGGGTAAATTGTGGCACGGCATAAGCGTAATTCAATTTATCGATGCTTTTAATACCGTAATATATCTATTAAAATTCAATTGTTGACAATCATTTGTAATTTAATTGCATTACTTTAATTATTATTTTGTGAGCAATGCGAATTGCACCATTAATTTTCAATTGACCTCACAATTATTATCAAAAAGTTATAATGTTGTAACGACGTTTAATAATTGTCGGCTTGAACAAGAACTGTTTTAACAAATTTCTACTAAAATATTCCAAATTTGTTAAATTTTAACGTTTAATATGATAATTTTACTTACTATTTGTTAGTACAGTGTAATCTCGATAATCCGACACATATGAGACAAGGAAAACACTCAGAAAGAGTGGTGGGAACGAAGAGCGCGAGCGGTCTCCAGACCGCCGGATTACTGAACATGTTGTGTGATTAACCAACGCCCGAAATACTAAGATGATACTGTATATTAGTACAGTATTAAAAATGAAAGTATTGTATTAACAATGAAATAAATTTGGACTAATTGTGACAGAATAATTGCATTAATTATAGGTTTGCTTAAATTTTTCATTACCGTTTGAATCGTATTACAATCTTAGCATACAGATAAGATATTATTTTTATAATCTTTATCTTGGAAATCAAGATTAATAAATTTCTTCCGTAGGAAAATGTCAGATAGAATTTGTGTTAAAGTATTTAGTTTAATCCTGCTGGCGATCGAGCTTTTTTATCTTCGTTGCATTCTTTCATTTTGTTTGGTTGCTTTGTGCTTTAATGTGTTTTTGTTGCTGTAAATTTCTGAAGTGTCGCGTATAATATCCGTTGTATGGGAGAAATGAAAAAGTTTGTAGCAAGTGTTGAGAACAACGAGGTATACGGCATGTTGCTAGTAGCGTTGATATAATATAAGAAATTCTTGAAGTTTCAGTCAAGTCACTCCACTTATGAGTGTCAACTGGCGTATTACAGCCACCCTTTCTGACAGGAACCACTTTAGAATCTTTCAGATCTCGCCGCTCTCTTTGTATTCTAGCAGGAGGCAAAAAAACGAAAAAAGTTGAGACGGGGCAGGTATTTAAAGTTTCGGTGAACCTTTTTTCCTGTTCGCCACGGCCGTTTTCCCTCGGTCCAAAGTTATCCGCTCCACCCTATCATTTCAGTAAACTGGGGAATTATTTATTAAATTTCCAATTCAATTTCACTAACTCTTTTAAGATTAAAGGATTATCCTTTTCTCTCAAAGTTAAACCTTTATATCATACTTTATTACATTGAAACTTCAATAGAAAATTGATTTGGTAGATTTATATAACATTTTAAAATGTGAAGAGTTGAAAATAATGTTAAAATAAAATTTCGATCAAATCAATAATTTTCTAAAAATAATTTTTCATATAACCGCAAAATAAGAGGAGCTCTTTCCAACGTAATATTAAAAAAAAACAAGAAAGCGTTTTAAATTCGGGCGATTGATATTCGGGCGTTTCTTGCCTGATTAGATACAGATACAGATTATTCTGCTCCTGAAGATGTTCCTGGCTATGCAGTTTATTACTGCACTTTATCTTTTTAGGCTTTTTATTTGAATTTTTGTCGAGCGAACATAAAAAGTATCCACAGCAAAATTAGTTTTGTCTATCAACATTTCCATAACTTAATTTTGTCCGCTTAGTTTTGTGTTTGCGTAACAATTGTGTCCATTTACTTTTGTCTATAAAAGTTTACGCAAGTCAATTTTGATCATTTAGTGTTCTTTAGATAGATAGATAGATTGTAGATTTGACGTTGCCTTGTACTGCGACCTTAATAGATCTATTGTATCTAACCCTCTTCCTCTAAACGCAGCTATACATACCCATTTAGAGCGCCTCCTCTAGTCCTGGTTCCATTAGGAATTTCAGGATTTGGGTGGCATTCAAGACTGCAATTCCACTGCCTTCGTGCAGTGGGCCTCAAGGTACATTTTTCTCTTGCGGAACAGGTCCCTTTGAGCAGATATATGGGGGTTTCCTTTGCTGAGCCACATAATGCATCTGTTATTTTCTTCTACGCCTAGGCCCTTGAGATGATTTCTAAGTCTGCAGTGTCCCATCAGGACTTCTGTCAGCTTGCTCCAGTTTAGTTTCTGGCAAGCTTTTGTTCTTTTCTGGTTAAAAGATTAGCCTTACTTTAGATCAGGGGTCTCAAAACTTTCCAGCCTTAGTGCCATATTGATTACTCCAGTAAGTTCCGAGGGCCAAAACCATATTATCATTGTTGCTGGTGGTAAAAACTGAAATAGTCCACTGATGAAAAAAAAGTCTGAAAAAGTACGCAACGTTTAAAAAAGGCTGCAAATCGTGCTAAAGTCCGCAAAACGGCAACACTGCATATTATTAATTTTCCTGTCATTATCTGTAATTTCTAGATTAGTCGTAGAGTACGAGCCATGAGGAGTAACGTGACACGACACCTGGTGAACACAAGCGGAAATAGGTAGTACCTTCTATCGCTAACAGATGGCGCTAATAGCACGTACAGAATAATCTCGTTGATTCGAGAAAGTTCTGGTGTCTTCCACTCACTTCTAGATGGCAGTAATTGGAATATATAAGAAGGCTAGTGGCGCAACCACAAATCAGTTCCTATGACACTGTTGTGAAATAAAATAGTGCGTACCTCCTTAAAACGTGTTTGTGCGTGTTTAAGTTTAAGACATCTTTGTAACAGTATTTGGATTTGAATTGTTGCTTTTGTGTGTGATTTAGTAATATGGAAAAGAAGCGAAAACTTGATAGTGAATGCAGAAAATGCAAAGATCAGTGGAACATTCAGTATTTCGTAATTGAGTCCAGTAACAAGGCGCTATGTTTGATTTGCAATTAAAGCATAGCCGTTCTCAAAGAATATAACATTAAACGTCATTATGAAACAAAACATTTTCAAAATTACTCAAAATATACAGGAAGTTTGCGGACAGAAAAATTCAAAGCTATGAAGCGCGGATTGAAATCGCAGCAATCTTCATTTACAAAACTCAAAACTGAACAAGAGGCTGCAACTCGTGCCAGCTTTCGTGTGGCTCTTGAAATTGCAAAACGTGAAAAACCATTCACCGATGGAGAAATGATCAAAGAATGCATAATTGCAGTAGCCGAAGAAATGTGCCCTGAAAAGGTAAATTTATTAAAAACTGTCAGTATGCCAGCAAACACTCTGGCTCGAAGGGTAGAAAACATCGCTGAAAATATATCCTCTCAACTGTTCGACAAAAATGGACATGTTGAGAGGTTTTCTTTGGCCTTGGATGAGTCAACGAATGTGTCAGATACTGCTCAGGTGTTGATTTATATTCGAGGAGTAGATAAAAGCTATGAAGTGCATGAAGAACTTCTTGATATGTATAGTCTTCATGGCACAACTACTGATACAGATATTTTTAAAGGAGTTGAAATGGCCATTAATCAAAAGAACCTTCGATGGAAAAACTTGAAATGTATTACAACTGATGGAGGCAAAAACATGAGTGGGAAAGATAAAGGAGTGGTCGCTCTTGTGTCAAAGGCTGTAGAAAATGACGGTGGTTCAAAACCATTAGTCTTACATTGTATCATTCATCAACAGTCTTTAATTTTGTTCCAAGTAACCAAGTAGTAGTGTAGTTCCAAGTTTTTCCAAATAACTTCATTGTAGACTAGCGTCTACTAAAGTCTACCAAAGTTAATTTATATGGTACCCTTTTTGAATAATAGGTTTCTTCTTTTGAAAATTAAAAAAAAAAAATGAAAAACAGTTTTCGATTGACAAACTTTAGAAAGCATCTCATGTACCTACTTACCCACTTTTTCTTCTTCTTCGTCAGCCTTGGATATAAACGTCTTCCATATTTGTCCCTATATCCCTATGCGTGGAAAGTCAGTGCCAGTTCCGGCCCACATGCTGCTTTACGTCAACAAGCCATTTCGTTTAGGGTCTTCCGATAATCCTTTTTGTTAATCGTGGCTGTCATTTAACTAGACGTTTTGTCCACCGAATGGTATATTGCCGTGCCACATGCCCAACCCATTGCCTCTTATGTACAGCTACACGCTTAATTATGTATTTTGCCTTCGTTCTCCTCCTAATTTCTGTATTGCGTATTTTGTCACCTAAAAAACCTAACCTAACCTAATCTGAATGAATGACGTATATGCGATACCAGAGTGGCGCATACTAAAAGCCACATTGTAATGGGGGGTTTAGTGTGAGCTTATAAAAAAGTCTGTATGTAGGCATTTGTAAGATGTACGCACAATAGACTTTTCATTTGAGGCTTATAGGGACGTTTCGATCTTTAAGAATATGTTCTAACTTTTTGTTCTACTCTTCTGGTTATCTCAGACTTTTGATTTTGGTGTTTTGATTTGTTAATACTTTCTTTTGATTTTCCTTGCCCAATTAAATTAAGTGACCTAGGTACACATTCTTCTAGGGTGTCAAACACTTGGTTGTCTTTTGTTATATGCAAGTCGTTCCTACTCATAATCTTGGTTTTGTTCAGATTTATTTTTTTCTAGCCGCAGGGACGCTTCGTGACGTTGTGTCATCATACGTTCATTGCGATCGCTGCTTTTTAATGCAAAATCATCGGCAAAACTTAAATGGTTTAAGTATACTCTGTCTACATTTATAAACCTTGCTTCCTAATGCAACCTATTAAATACATTTTCCAGGCCCAAGCTAAATAATTTGGGCGATATGACATCCCCTTATCGAACGTCTCTGTGGATTGGTGTGCGATGTGTTAATAAGTCCTAGTCAATTAATACCTGTAATGTTGCATTTTCTTCTTTTATCTGGTTAGAGTCTGTATTTAGACTCTAGAGTCTGTATTAGTTTCTGTATTTTATCAGGTTAGAGTCTCTTGCAACTTTACTAACTGTATCCATTGCTGTTATGAACGCCCATGTTTCTAACGAATCAAACGCTTTGTGATAGTCTATGGGTGACAAATGAATGATGGTATTTCGTAATCAAAATGGTGATGGTATTTCGTAATCAACACTTTTCTTCCTTACGTTGTCAATTGTTTGCCGGTGGTCTGTTATGCAAAAACCTTTTCGGAAACCTGCCTGTACAACTGGCTGGTAAAAATCAAATTGTCAGACGTTTGCTATAATCTTTGTAAGTAAGATGTGAATATGCAACTTATGCAACTATGTGATTTATTGGTCGATAGTTTTCCATATTGGTGGTACTGCCTAAAGAGTAGAATAACTTATAATAACAGCGAGTATAATATATATTATACAAGAGTATAATAACAGCGTTCTGCCATGCATTAGGATCTTTTCCTGGTGCAGGTATTTATTAAGGCGAAAGCGGAGAAGAATCATCTCCACCCGTCTTAATCATTTCAGTTGTTATTTGAATTGAACCTACAACTGATATTTGAATTGAACCTACGCACTAGTAATTTATACCGATTGAAGTACAGATTTCTTCATTTACTGATTTATCAGTTTTAAAAATTGGAATGCCGGTTTAACTGTAATTTATTCAAAAATTATATACTTACTGAATACATTAAAGGCAAATAGTCATAAGAATGTTTGGTTTTTGCTTCGCATTCATTCATAGACAAAATTGTGAATAATTAACGCAAAACATTTAAATATCCACAAAATATTTAATAATAAATGTATATATATATATATATATATATATATATATATATATATATATATATAAAGAGTGGGGGTAATAACAATCGTTATCAGTTAAAGAGTAAATTTTATAAAAATTACTACGCAAACGGTAGAATTCGGGTAATACGATTAACAGAAAAAACTCAAATTCTTCTTAAGTCGACGTTTCGATTTATTGATTAAATCTTTTTCAAGACCTACAAAATTATTACAGAAAATTACAAAAAACAAGTGAAAGATGTTATTGATTACTTACAAAGAAGGTAATGAACAAATAATTAAGACGTGAAACATCATATAACTTGACCAACAATGTGGGTTACATAATCGTTGCTGTAAAACGAGCCATGGTGAATTTTAATTTCGGTGTTTGAAATTTAATATTTAGTTTACAAAATGTCCGACACCAACCCGATCGGCACAGCACGAGGAAACCAACAAAACCTCTTCGTTCTCTTAAAATAAATTAAAGTTGAAAAAAACAATTTTTTTTCAATTGAGCTGCGAAGGTGCGCATTGGGAAAGATCGTGACATTAGAAGGACACAGGAGTCACAAGCACACAGGAAAAAGAATATTTAACCAATGTTTGAAGACATACAGTTCGAAAAAAATTTTTTGAAACCGCCACTGCGTCGTAGTTTCCTAGAAACCCAGGTAATCTGGACGATCCCTAGATCTTCTTAGAAAAACAGGAGCTCAACGACCCCCATTTAAGGAAATTGTATAACAGTAGAACCACTAGAGACAACGAAACCGCAGCACAAATAGAAAATAAATAGCAAAACAGAAACCACCCATCAAGTTAACTGTGTCTAGACGTCGCCCAAGTCATGAGCCAAACATACATATTGCTCAACCCGTCCATGTCCTTCCTTGAGTTCATGGCTGCACCGGCGTTATAAATGAAACACAGTTCCAAGAAAAGTCTTATAGATAAGCGTGGCTCCCTTGCAAGAACTTTCAGGTCATCGTAATTGACCCTATAGTCCTTGTCATTGCAATGTGTTGCTAAGGCGCAAGAGTGGGGTTTTAGTCTGTAATCACTTCTGTGATTGGCCAGTCTGGATGACAATCTTTGGCCGGTCTGACCAACGTACACAAGCTCACACTCGGCACACGGAATGCGATAGATTACATTTGATTGCATTAACGTGGGGGTTGAATCTTTAACGCGGCTGAAAGATCTGCTGATGGTGTTGTAACATTTATCCGCTATAATGGCTGGGCTCTTGTTCTTGAAAATTGATTTTATTCTGGGGGACAGTGATTCTACAAAGTGTAAGCTCTTGAATATTTTCGTGTCGTCCTCTGCGACCACCTCAGCGACAGGTTGTCTTGTAGGATTGGAGAACAACAACTTCCTAACTACTGTTGTGGGATAGCTGTTCTTCTTTAGGATATTAAACAATCTCTCTAAACTATCATTACAAAGATCTGGATGTACAATCTTGAATATCCTCGTCTTAAGACCCATAACTACATTCAGCTTGTGCTGAAAAGGAGCGCAGGAAAAATAATTCAGGTATCTGCCCGAACTGGTAGGTTTCTGGTACCAATCTAAATTAATGCGGTTGTCATTTGTCCTGATAATCAGGGTGTCTAAAAAGGGTAGAGTATTATTATTTTCAGATTCAATTGTGAAGGTAATGCAGGTTTATGCGCTATTATTCAATATCCAAGCACATTTCGTAAAAACCGCCGATGCATCGTGTAAGAAGATCGTCTCTGGTCGGTTATTTGTAGACTGGTTTTACACCTTCATACACTTAAATTGGAAGAGCTGGCTTACGTTTGTACTCAGCCAAACTATTTGTAGCCGTAGCCTTTTGCCATGAGCAACTTTTTCGCAGATACTAGAGCATTCAATTCATTTGGTGTCTCTAACTCGCTTAATCGCAATCGCAACGGCGATTCAGCGGTCTTCCTCCAGATATTTTCGGTCTCTTGCTGTATGTACGTGACTCGTACGTAATTATCGATAAATAACAAAGGTAGCTGAAATTGCTTCCTTCTCAAACGTTTTACTGTACGAAACTGAGTGAAACCGACGTTACTAAAGACGGAAGAAGCAATAATCTAAAGGCATGGCAAATAGCTTCAAAAACATCTGCTGCATACTTTCTCTAGTCTCCTAAAATACCGACCTGTTACAACTATACTTTGAAGAAACAAGTACTTAGAGATATTGTCCGGCCATCTGACTGATCTGATGATGAACTTGAATTCGAAAACGAAATCTGACTGATGACATAATAGATATTTCTTATTGAACATTTTTTTAAAGTATGTTCGGAAAGGTCGAGTTTTGTTCAATTAATGATCTAATTAATGCGAGGCTGATCAGATTAGAAATCTGTGCCAACGTTGGAATGCTCATATTATATATTTGGGCGCACATGCAAAAGAAGTTTTCTCAGAAAACGAGAATTTTAGGAAAAAACGTTTTATTTCACCGCCAAAACCACAACCAGTTTATGTTTCAAACAATCTTCTCCACCTTTACCCTTTCCTGATTGCATGAACCTTGTTCATGGCTCTTGAATATTTTCAGCCGATTTCTAGTAATTAAATAATAAAGCAAATTGGACTATCCAAATTGACTTGTCGTTTTTTTTTTTCTAAACAATTAGCTTGATGATTCACATTTTAGATAATCTGGAAAGACGTTGTACACCTTGGTATCAATGATATCCTAAGCTACACGACATATAGTTAAATTTACTCTGGGGTTCATAAGCATCCTGTTTTGCAGCATGTCGTCTTTGAAATTCCTGTAATACCTCTGATCGCTCTATTTTTGCTATGAAGATCCTATGAATGTGCGGGGAGGAACCCCATACTATTATCACATGTGATATTCTCGAGTGTATTTCAGCAAAGTATATGTTTATAAGCACACGGATGCTAACTACTTTCCTTGTCCTTCTTAACATGTAAATCTTGCCGTTGATCTTGTTAATAATTGTTTCTGCGGTAAGATTCCACGCAACACGTTTCTCAAAGAGAATTCCTAGAAAGTTGGTATCGCTCGCTGGATCTCATCCTAATCAATTTTTAGTGAAAGGCTTTCTATACGTTTCCCTCCAGTTTCAAAAATTATTTAATTTGTTTTATTGCCGTATAAATGCAGATGCTATTGATATGCTACTTGAGAACCAATTGTATATATTATGTAACAGCCTGTTTGCTTCCAATTACGTCGCAATTACAGTTTCTTTTGAAATTACGAAGCTGGCGTCAACCGCATACAGGGTGCAATGTTTCCCATTTATAAATTTAATAATATCGAGTACACTCCCCTGTGGGACACCGATATCGGTAGTGTGTGTTAAATTCGAGAGGCCATTACTGTGATTTTGGTTGATTTTTGCAAACTGTTTTCTCTCTCGGAAAAACAACTTGAACCATTCGCCATTCTCGCCTGTTTAATAATTTCCTCAGAGACTTTCATCATATTTTCGACTTTTTTAAATCCTGCACAAAACGATAACATGTTTTAATTACCCGACCGACATGATTAGTTACCATTTAATACCGGAAACAAGAAGAAGTCTAATTACATATCCGGAAAAATGCTTTACATTAATAGGAATTAAATAGACTAGGTCAGTGGTGGCGAACCTATTGCACTCGTGCAACAGCTGACACGTTGGAAAATTGTATTGGCACCCGAACTATTTTTCGCGCGTGCCTTCTAAACTTCTTAAATTTAACTTCTACTTTTGCAAGAATTTTTTTACTTTTGAAAAATGCAAGAAATTTTTAAGTTTCTCAATCTACTTTTGTGCAACATCAAGGCGTAAAATATAAGACGTGTTATATATGCAGGATAACATAGTAATTTTCACTATAAGAAATGTTCATTCATTGTAAAAGTTACCTGGCACGTCAGCATTTCAAAATGTGAACATTTATATAAAATGGCATGCGGCCGGAAAAAGGTTCGGCACCCCTGGACTAGGTAGACCAGACTAGAGAGACAGATTAGACATACAGATAGGGTCGAAGGCAAAACTAGACAGTAACGTTGACTAAATAAGTGAAGATAGAGAAGACTGGATAGACAGACTAACTAGACAAGACTAGTTGGCTAGACTAAATAGTCTTGTCTGTGTAGGTTAGTCCGTCTACTCTTCTTTGTACACACACGTCTATAAAGTGTTGTCTATCTGTCTGCATAATGGTGAACCATAAAGGCCTTCGACGTGTTGTTCGTTTGGTATTATGTTTCTTCCCTTTCCCATGCTATATTCTATAACTTTTGACAATGCCGATACTAAGGAAATTGGCGTATAATTATCTCCCTATGATTGTCTCCTTTCTTGTGGACTGGGTTTATTACTGAGTTTGTTTTAAGTGCAGTGGGCTATTGTTCATTTTTACATGAGCAATTTACAATTTGTGTTTTTGCCGATGCGAACATACTGCCAGATTCCTTAAGGATGCAACATAGTAGGAATGATAAATATGTTGTGGTTCCTTGTCTTTCACTGAATTGAACAAATTTCAATATGACTTTTTATGGAAATATTTGCAATATCTACATCCTTTACATGGGTACTGATAGATGCACTATTTCCAAATTGCTAGACCTCCACCAGAAGATATTTTCCTGCTGTATGTGCTTAAGATATTGTAACCATGAGTGGGAGTTAGCCGTATGTATTCTTCCCGAAGCCAGGTTTCTTCAATACATCAGAAATACGGTTTATATTCCTCAATTAAAACTTCTATATGGTTAGTTTTTTTTTAATTAAAAACCAGAAGGTTGTTTTCATTAATTCCTGTTGTTTCTTTTATTTTGTTCGCTGATTCTAAATTGCCCCTTGAAAATCTTGGGGATCGAAGTCCCGTCGATGGAAATTAAACCTTTCATATAGGATTCCTTCTGGCCAAAATGATTGTTCATATACTTGCTCCTTCATCTCAAGCTCTATTCCGACTTTGAAACTGATTGTCTTGTATATGACTGCTATTTATGCTTTTCATTTTCTCAACATAGAAATTAGTATGGATTTTCCAAGTATATCATTTTTATTAAATGATTTAGAACCATTTCCTCCGCCACATGCTCTTTGGACCTAGAGATGTGCAACCTGATTTTTTTTTTGGCTGTATCTTCCTTCCATAAAAACCGCCTTATTTTCTTCTTCTCAGACTGTCTCGATTCCTAGCGAAATCCTTTTCTTTTTACTGTTTGCCGTTTAAAGCCGCGAACATGTGCTTACCACTTGCTGCTTTTTGCGATTTTTTGTTTTCCTGCCGTTCGTTTTTAACTGACGGTAGTGCGGAGGATTTGGTTGGCGGCTCGTTATGCCCGCCATACACGCTACGGTCTACCGGAGAGGTTACATGTGCAGGTTTGCTTGCACAGATCAACCGTACGCAAGAAACTGCACAGGTCTATTCCCACACATTGTTATTCCCACATTGCGCAGGTAGACCTCTCCGGTGGACCGTTGTGTGTATGGCGGGCATTACTTTGCTAGTGAGAGGGATAGTTGATGACAGTTTCTGTACTGTCTGACTGAGCTACTAATGGGGTTGCCTCTTTTTCGTAATGATTATTATCATGAAGGGTGGTAATTATTTGTTTCGGGGTTTTAAATACAGTATAATCTCGGTAATTCGGCCGTTGGTTAATCGGACGACACGTCCAGTAATCCGGCGGTCTGGACACTGATCGCTCTCTTCCGTCCCACCACTCTTTCTGATAATCCGGGGGTTTTATCCGTCGGATAATCGAGATTATACTGTATATTCTTTTAATATATCATTTACACCTTTTAATATATTAATTGTATCATATTTTGGTTATTGTTGGAGTTCTTTGAGTATTTTGGCATTTTAAGACACCTTCGCCCTGTTCGCTTACCTCAATTTCTTCATCCTCACAATCAGTTTAGATCTGGTGTTGGCAGGTGTCTGGTTTGGCTTTTGTAGATAGGGCAAGATATCCTGGATGGAATGTGTGACTACACTTGACGCACACAACTGGATCGCTTACTTTCCCGTTGCAGAAAGAGAACAGATTCTCGCTAACTTGTTTACTATCTGCTATCTTGAATCAGAATGATGAGATGAAGAGTATACAATACGCTTCATTAATATTAATATCCTTTGCTTCTTCTTCGAATTTTGAATAATTATAGTAGAGTCCTGTGTTGATACCGATGTGCCTTACACCTAATCTAAGGTTTTCCAGATATTTGATAAATTTTTGGTGACGTGTTTTATATAACACTTTTTGATACTTAATTAAACATACGCTTATGGTGATCTAGGCATTTTTGCACCAATAATAAGTCTTTGTATGACGATTTCAGAGGACGAATCGCATGACTTGGCAGGACGATTTCGCATGTGAAATTATCTGTTTTCAAAATTGCTATGAAAATGAACTTCAACCATTCATTTGGTAGCTCGAGTAATAAGTTCGACGAAACCATATTAAAGGAACTCACAGACCGGCGCGAAAGTTTCGTTCCCGCGACCGCTGCGATATCGCGGCGGACCGGTTAATACGGCGGCTTATGTACATTTTCAGACTAACAAGCCTCGAAAATAGCGCTTGTTGGTCTGAACATGTACATAAGCCGCCGTTTCAATCGGTCCGCCGCGATATGGCAGCGGTCGCGGCAACGAAACTTTCGCGCCGGACTGTGAGATACTTAATATTAACTTAAAACAAACGGAACACAGCCTGAATATATAAATATATTAAGCCTTTCCGGAGCTCTATAAAAATTATTGAGTCTTTTTAGGACTACCAAAAGAAATCTAACATGAAATTTGTAAGTAATTTTACAGCTGTCAGTTCACTTTCGTGGCAATCAACAAAAAACATAAAAATAACATTGTTTATAAGATCATGTCTTTACGATACCTTAAGTGGATAGCCATCTGCGGACGCGTTTCGAGATTTATCTCTCATCGGCACAGCTTTGCTTCCATGAACAAAAATTTTTAAACCACTCGCTTGAAAACCCATGTGGTGTTTAGGGTTAGATGTTTATAATTTTGATATTTATACATATAGAGAATTTATTCTTATTAATATTTATTTTATTTATATAAGTTTTATTATTCCCGAAATTAACGTCGACTGATTCTGCTAATTTAATGATTTTATTTATTTTTTATTTAATTTATTACCTTTAATTTCATATAATTAAAACTGAAATATTAAGATTTTTGCTGAAATATTAAGATGTTTTTTTTTAAATTGTTTAACTATTCAAATATTGTGTAGTATAACAATGTTGAGATTGTGATGTTGAACATTTTAATAAAAATTTTAATGTACAATAACCTCTTTATTTTGTTTCAGGTAAGCATCCGCCTACACCGCAATTAGATATTTATTGCTTTTCCTTTAAGGTAAATCATTTTTTAATAATCCCATTCTTTATTATTCGATCCTTGAGTTGCGTTTATCTCCCGGAGGATTTGTACGACATACAGCATTTTTTCCTCCTGCTATATTAATATCGGCGGCGGTTATTTCTATTTTCCTTTAAGCGGATGTAATAATCTTCAAAAAGGGAATCCGCAAGAAATTGTCCGGAACGAGAACAGATTCTTTTCATATAAAAAATGACATTTATAGCGCGCAATGTACCGTGGCCGGGGGGATTTAGAGACACAACCGATTCGGCATTACTTTAATGGGCGGGCGCGTACCGAGGGGGCTCAATATTATCGTCGACGGGGTTGAAACGAAAACTACGTTTCGATCCAGGTTTTTTGTTTTGTTTTTGGATATTTCATTTGGCATGGACACGTGTCCCACGGCAATGTTTTTTTTTTCTGCATATTATTTTTTTTGGCGATATGCTGAAAGTTTAATCCGAAAAAGCTTAATTAAAAACTATTTCAATATATGCTACGAAATATTATTGATATTTCCTGTTACTAATTTAGCGTCCATGCTAAAATAACCAATAAAAGAGTGGATATTGGACTATTACATTTTAAGAAAACTCTACCAAAAGGACGAAAACAATTTGTTTTTATATTTTCTTGAAGTTTCTTTGCATAATAAATATTTCCAATTTTTTTGTTAAAGAAAATTTGAAGTCAAATACTTAATTTTTTGGGTAAATAATACAAAAGGGATGAATTAATTTACCTGTAATAAGCTGATGAATATTTTGTATTGTATAAACGTAATTTTCCATTTCCAAAAATTAAATATTTTTCTGCTATTCTAAATTTTCACTATTTTTTATATAAATCGTTAAATAATTATATAAATGTATTTAAAGTACGAGAACAAATGTACGATTTTTTTTTCGATATTTTTAGTATTGGCATTTTAGCCACATTTTGAAGGCCTCAATTTTGTTTGTAGTCCAAGTCTAATATTGGGCACGTGTTATATAATTACAAAGTTTTACCCTTATATGTATAGCAACTGTACATTTGTATGTTTCCGATACGAGAAAAAAAATTTACATTGTTAATCTAAAATAGTTTTTCTTTGTGCTGGACGATTTTTGTTGTTGTCAAAATGTATTCATTGTCTTTAATTAAATCACAAATTATTTAAATTGAACAATTTGAAATTTGCAATATGCATATGCATGTAAACAACAAAAGGAGTAAAACAAAATCGCTTGATAGAGACAAAAAAAGAAGAGTTTAGATCGTTTGATATGATGAAAATAAAAGCCGAGCAGCGATTTACAAAATAATCACAGAGGGAGGATAGATCGGAATCCGCAAGCCAGTAATTTCGCTCACAAAGACATCAAAAAGAAAGGTAACGGGCGCCAATGTATTTGCGCTACGCGAACAACAATTGGTAATTACGTCGGAGCTACGCTTTCGGATTAATCCGTAAACAATGCCGCGTCACGTCCCGATGCTGCGAGGACGATAATAACAATATTTGTACAAGGCAAATGGAAAATTAGAGGTTGCACGATTACAGCGAACGGAGTTTAATATTTATATGCGAAGGATTAATTATTCCTCGGATCAAGTGCCCGCATTGTTTGTTTAAATATTGCTTTGAATTGCTGCTTTGGTCAGCGTTGGAAATTTTTAATATGATTTTAGATATGCCCAGCCATGCAAAATTGATAATCTCTCTATTCTTTATATTTATCTATTTGTTTTGTTTTATTAATTTACACAAAAATATTTTTACGTCCGAATAAATATGTGAAATTAATTCAATATAATATCGGTAATTCGTCCGTTGGTTAATCGGACGACACGTCCTGTAATGCGGCGGTCTGAAGACCGCTCGCGCTCTTCCCTCCCTCCATTCTTTCTTATAATCCGGCGGTTGTCTGGTTCCATATGTGTCGGATTATCGAGATATAACTATTATAACTGTTGATACATTTAATATACGTAAACATTCTAACGTGTTTATTATGTTTTATTTTATAATGCAATTAATTTAATTTAGAAAATCCTAGAAATCTTTAGGAAAGTTATGAAAATTCGGTAAAAAAATCAATAATTCAGAAAAAAATTCGGAAAAATATTAAATCCGCATATTTTTTTTACAAAAGTTTTGAAATGTTGACAACTTTTTTTGTTTCGATGCAATTATGTTCATAATACTACGAAATATAATAAATGTGAATGTATTATAAAACATAAACAAGACTATAACCTCCGATTGTATCAGGTCGTAAAGAAAATTCGCTATGCAGCATTTCCACTCCAAATCTTTTATTTCGCAAGCTGTTTTTGTCGTTTGCTAAATTGAGTCCATGGGGATCAAAACCCACTCCGCACACAACTGTTTAGCTAATTTGTAGCAGCTAATGTTAAAATATTTCAGTTTGTATAAACTTTTAAATAAAAAAAAAATAATTTGCAACAAACGCAACTGTATTGCTATAAACCAAAGATTATAATACAAACACCAAAAAATCCAAAGAAATAAGAAAATAAAAATGGAGTTTGTGGCTTTTGAATCCAAAAAAATATTGGATTTATTGAATTATGAATATGGACAAGGTGAATTTCGTGGGTCTTAACATAATGCAAATTAGAAATAAGTCATGGAAAAACATCGTATAGAAAAAAAAAACACAACAATTTTGATTTGGTGGTATTTGAACCAAAAATACATTTTTATAGCCGATTATAATTCAGATTTAATTAACGAAGCTTGTGACTATTTCTGCATATTAATCTGTGAAAAAGTAATTGAAGAATTTCCTAGCATTATTATAATACTAATATACATGGTGGGCCATTTAACGTGGCCAACACAAATATCTCCGTTGCCTTTAGAGTGACGAAAAAAATGCCGAAAGGGAATTTTATTGATTTCGATGGGCCGACACAGTGGTTAAAAATCCTTTTTTGTCATGGTCAAAGTTTATACGTCCTCAAGGTCATCAATGGTTTTTCAAATGGAAACATGTTTTTTAGGGTTCCGTACCGAAAACGGAACCCTTATAGGATCACTTTCTTGTCCGTCTGTCTGTCTGTTTGTCTGTCTGTCCGTCTGTCTGTCTGTCAAGATCATTTTTGTCAGGAACGCGTACAGGTAACAACTTGAAATTTGTATCAAATACTCGGGTCTGCGGTCTCTTTCAGCTGTGAAAAAATCAAACTTGTAAGTCAACGCGATCAAAAGATATGACCGTTTATGTCGCATATTTTGCGATTTCACAAGGGAATCAAAACCTATAGTATAAACCTATAATATATATAAACAAGAAATTGCGCAAATAAGTTGGGGTACACAAGTATCCAAACCCGACTCTCACCTCCACGTTAGGTGATCCCTGGAGTAGGACCCTAGGTAGGTACCCCAAACAAGAACTGGAAGTCACTATAGGAGGACACAAGCCACGTGGCAGATCGAGGACAAGGTGCAAGCAATCGGGATGGCAAATTGGAAAGTCTCTGGAAGAAACCGAAGTACATCGTCAGCCCTCATTGATAAAAATACGAAAGCCCTAAACGGGCCGCAACGGAAAGAAGAGATTTTTTTCGGAAACTGCATTTGAAAATCTGCTGGTATCGAAACAAACTTTGGTGAATATTAGTTTGTTACTTGAAACACTCTGAACTAGAAAAACATGTCCAAATCGCCTTTTTCGAATTCTTGGAAAAGTGCAAATGAGGTCAAAACATGTCCGCATTAAGTCAAAACATGTCCAAAGTAAGTAAAAACTTGTCCAAATTAAGTAAAAACTTATCCAAATTGAGTCAAAACGTGTATAAATTAAGTCATATCGTGTCCAAATTAAGTCAAAACTTGTCCGAATTAAATCAAAAATTGTCCAAATTAAGTCAAAATTAGTTCAAATTACGTGAAAGCTTGTCCAAATTAAGTAAAAACTTGTCCAAATTGAGTCAAAACGTATTCCAATTAAGTCAAAACGAGTCCAAATTAAATAAAAACTTGTCCGAATTAAATCAAAACTTGTCCAAATTAAGTCAAATTTAGTCCAAATTACGTAAAAACTTGTCCAAGTTACATCAAGCCTTGTCCAAATTAAGTCAAAACCTGGCCAAATTAAGTCAAAAATTGTCCAAATTAAGTCAAAATGTGTTCAAATTATGTCAAAATATGCCCAAATTGTCCAGGTGTGGTCTAAATTTGTCCAAACTAAATAACAACTTGTCCAATTTGAGTAAAAACTAGTAGATAGGCTTTAAGAGTTCTAGCGCAAAATCCTATAAGGATTTACATAGGGGTCTGAATTCACATCTCTTCAGGTCCGGAAGGTTGGTGGGCCGGAGAGACCTCTGGTAGGGGGCGCCGAGGGTGGGGGGAAATCAAATATGGTTATCTGGCAAGCAGCTTATCAGCTTTAATCAGTTTTTAATCAGCTTTAATCAGATTTTAATCAGCTTTAAAACACTAAACAGGGTGTGAGGAGGTCTATGAAACCCTACGCCAAACAGGGTGCTTAGTGTTTTAAAGCTGATTCAAGCTGATTAAAAGCTGATTCAAGGTGATTAAAAGCTGATTCAAGCTGATTAAAAGCTGATTAAAGCTGATAACCTTAATCCCCTCGGGGATTTAATTTCCCCCCCGCCAGAGGTCTCTCCGACCCACCAACCACCCGGACCGCAAGAAATGTGATTTCCCTATGTACCTATGACCCCTATGTAAATCCTTATGGGATTTTGCGCTAAAACTCTACTAAATCTTGAATCTACTAAAACTTGTTCAAATTAAGACAAAATGTCTTCAAATCAAGTCAAAACTTGTGCGAATTAAGTCAAAACTCGTTCAAATGAATTAGTCAAAAATTGTCCAAAATCCAAATTAAGTCAAAACTTGCTCAAATTACGTCAAAACTTGTCCTAATAAAGTCAGCACTTGTCCAAATTAAGGCAAAACTTGTCCAAATTAAGTCAAAACGTTTCCAAATTACGTCAAAAGCGGTGTCTTACAGCACATGTAAAGGGAAAAATCTGAAAACCGTAAATATGTAGCTTAATTACAAGAAAAATGTGAATTTACTATTAGAGACTTATGAAAATTCACTAATGTTGTCGTAGTGGTATTGTCAGGCTCCAGAAGCATATGGGTTGCATACAGTTAGGTCCTATTCGGTTAGGTCCGAAGGTTAAAAAGTATGTGTTGGCGCCAAGCTGTTTATTCTGAATTTTCTTTGTTTATATTAGTTATGCATTTCATCAAGTACGCTTTATATGCATAATATATACAGGGTATATATTATATCTAAATTTTGCTTGTTTATAACCGACATGCGACATACTCAAATCCCGTAATATCCTGTATATATTATATTTCGTCTAATTTTTCTTTATAATCTATATAATATGTTGATAATCTACATAATAATACTATACTATACAAGTTTGTACGGAACCCTCGGTGCGCGAGTCACAACTCGCACTTGGCCGTTTTTTTTTTATCAAGACATTGTAGCCACTATTTAGACGAATCTAGCGACCCACGATATCAAGACCTTGAAATGATTTGACAAGTGCATCCATTGAAAATAACTTTGAATAAGCGTATCGAAAATGGTATTGTACAGTAAAGCAGAGAAAGTGGTATGATTCTGATTTATGGTGAGACCGGCAGAAACTTTGTGCGAGCACAGGAACTTTATGCACAACGTTATCCTGACAGAAATCATCATTCCCGTCGACGTTTCGATCGAATTATTTGTTTATTCCGTGAAACGGGCAGTGTTAATGCACGCAAAAAGAAACGTCGCAAGACTAAAACAAACGAAGAAGCAGAGATTGCCGTTCAAGCTGCAGTAGTTCATGATCCGCAATTAAGTAGTCGGCAAATTGAGCCGGAATTTCCAAGGCGAGTGTTTTAAGAATATTAACAGGTCATAAATTCCATCCGTGCCATATTTCCTTGCATTAAGAACTTCATGGTACTGATTTTGGGAATAGGGTTCAGCTCTGTGAATGGGCTCTGCGTTAGTTACATGTGAATCAGAATTTTTTTGACGACGTTTACTGACGAGTCAAAATTTAATAACCATAGAGAGTTGAATACGCATAACAAGGTCAATATTGGTCAATAGAAAATCCAAAGTAACTCCGGCAAATTGTGCACAAGCGTCCTTGGGGTGTTAATGTGTGGTGTGGCATAATTGAGGACCTGAAATTTGAATGGACGAAAATACGTCGAGTTTTAGAACACTTTTACCAGGAGAATTACTACAAGACACCCCGCTAACACGGCGATGCCGAATGTGGTATTAACAAGATGGTTGTCCAGCTCATTGGGCAGTTATAGCTCGTGAAGTGATAAAATTTCCCAGACGCTGGATTGGGAGAAGTGCAGTAATACGTTGGAATGCTCGTTCGCCGAATTTAACGCCACATGATTTTTTCCTATGGGGAGTTATAAAGCATCGTGTTTACCATGGTGTTCCGGCAAACATGCGAGAACGAATTAGAAGAGGCTGGGCCGGTATCACACCAGAAAATATTCGAAGTTCAAGAGAATCATTTATCGACGTCTTTTAAAATGTGTCGAGGTTAATGGTCATCACTTCGAACATTTGTTGTAATAAATTTTCTGCAGAAAAGATCAACTACATTATTCGGATATTTTTATTATCAATAAAATCGCAATTCCCCGTTTTTACACCAGTATTTTGCTGAAAAACCATTGCAAGGTCATGATATCAAGGGTCGCTGGATTCGTCTGAATAGTGGCTAATAATGCCTTGATAAGAAATAACATGTTCCCATTTGAAAAACCATTGATGACCTTGATGACGTTGAGGACGATCAGCCCTTCGAAATCAATAAAATTCCCTTTTGACATTTTTCTCGTTACTCTAAAGGTAACGGAGATATTTGAGGTGGTCACATTAAATGAGCCATCCTGTATACAACAAATCCAAATTCAGTATCACGGAATTGGTAAAACCATCCTACGTTATAGATAATCATACAAACTTAAAACAATCGGCACACAGCCTGAATATATAAATATATTCAACCTTTCCGGAGCTCTATAACAATTACTGAGTCTTTTTAGGACTACCAAAAGTATGTTGAGGGCCACGAAGGTGGACTGAAAGGTTTTAAATAACTGACAAATTTCACATGGGATTTGTTTTGGTAGTCCTAAAAAGACTCGGTTTTTGTTATAAAGCTCCGGAGAGATTGAATATATTTATATATGCAGGCCGTGTTCCGATTGTTTTCAGTTTGTAAATTCAGTATCATTTCATTGCATATGCTAACAAAACTATTTAATAGAAATGGAAATATTATCTTTATTCTTTATACCAGGTGTTTCTAACGGGATCCATGTGGGCCCTCTCGAGCGAATGAACGCACCCAATTTCCCTCTTGTGGACAATTGACAACTTACCGCTCTAGTTGCACAATATATTATAAATTTGTCAGTTATAAATATTATGAGATTGTATATAATATTTTGGTAACGGCATACATTTTAACATTATCATCAATAAAATTTTCTTTTAGCTACAGGAAAAATAAGTAATATATTCAATATAAGTGTATCAGTCGATTAAGTCACTCGATTAAAGATTCAAGGAGAGTTTTAGGGGAGCGTTGTCTGATAGAGTGTCTAGTTGGTCATTCTAAGCAAAGTTAGTCAACGACGTTGAACGTCATGGGGTTGTTTTTAAACTTTCTTCGAGGTCTGTCATGTCTGTCGGAGCGTGGAGATATCTGGGTTAGTTTTTAGAGGAGTTCGTTATAGTGGTTGTGGAGAGGGTTGTTGGGATGTCGGAGTTTGGATGTATGTTTTTTTATTATACGTTCAGCAACCTCAAGCGTTCGTCTTCATGAATTATTGGTCGATGTTATTACATGTTCATAATTAAGAATGGGACGACAAATTGATTTGTAGATTCTCGAGGCGGTCTTTGTAGAAATGCCCTGGTTGCCGTTTGTTAAATCTCTTAAGTGTTTGTAGCTCTGACTTACGTGAGTTGGCACCTGTTATGAATTTGTGTAGAGTCCAAAGTAGGTCCCATACATTTAATGCTGCTGGAGGGCAATATGTCAGTTGAGCATGTTTGGATGTGAGGTGAATTTAAGGATATTTTGTGGTTTGGCAGGAGCAGTTGGCATTTGTATAAATTTGGGGATAATCTTCACAGGTTTGTAAGGTTTCGGATAGGTCGATGGCAGATTTGAGGGAGCTGCTGTGGGAAATCAATGCAGTGTCGTCAGCTTATTAAATTAAGAAGAATGATAGGTCAATTTAAGATTTGTCTAGTAGGTAGAAGTTATAAATGTAATGACTGTAAATGTTGTATACTCCAGTCGTTTTACCTCGTTGCTGAAATGTCCTGACCTCTTGCGCATAATTGTGGAACGCATCGTCACACTAATAAGCGGGGCCTTCAGTTTATCGCCGGTTCCGAACGGCACTATTTTAGAGGTTCTCATAGCAGAATTACTCGTGGTAGTTTGCCATTGCTTTCCGCGAGATGGCCACAGCATAGTTCCGTGAAAAATTTCACGGTTTGTCATCCGGGGATCGAACCTGGGATCTCAGGTGTAGCGAGCGGATGCGTTCACCACTACACCACTGTGACCCCAAACAAAAAAAACCAAAATGTTGTATAGGAGAGGGGAAAGTGGATAGCCTTGAGGGAGACCTTAATGGGACCTGAGGAGACCTTAGAGGGAAAAATGCGGGAGATGAGATGGAGTTGATTTTCACTTTTGAGGATCTGTTGAAAAGAAAGCTTTTAGTTATGTGGAATATTCTTTATAACCAAAGGAGCAGTGAAAGGAGTAAGGAGGAATATTGGTTAGCGACATTTTGAACAAAAGGCCGGCATGTCACACGCTATCAAATGCTTTGTTGTTGTTCAGGAAGAGGACTGCAGATTTTTATTTTGGAGGTATGAGGATTGAATCTTGTTGGTTAAAATGAATAGAAGATAGATTGTGGAATGGGAGGGCAGGAAACTGAATTGATATTTGTGGATGTGGTCAGAGACGGAATTCCATATTCGTTTTTTTAAGGATATGTTCAAGGATTTTTTCAAGGCAGGGAGGAGAGAGATTGGACGATAACTGTTGGGGAAGGATTTATTTTGGCCGGGTTTTGGGATTCTGCTGACTTTCCAGTAACTTGGAAAGGCACGTTTCAAGCAGCAGAAGTTGAAAATTTTGACGGAGCGGATGTCTTCGGAAAGGAGTCGGATGAGGTATATGATGACTATAGGTATGATGAGGTATTTGGTGACTAAATCGGACCCAGAGGCGGAATTTTTGGAAAACCATTTAAGAGGACAGAATGGAATTCTTCAAAGGAAATTTCATCAAAGTAATCGGAGGGGATTGTCTTAAAGAAGTCAATAAACCAGTAGTTTATTTGGTTGAAGTTAGGTTTGTCAAGGTCAGCGGAGTCTGAAGGTGAAAATGATTTTTTGAAGTGCTGTGCTCTCCGTAAACCGGTGACATATTCGGTCGAAGTTTGGTTTGTCTAAGTCAGGGGAGTCTGAAGGTGAAAATGACTTTTTTTGCAGTGCTCTGCTCTTAGAAAATTAGTGATTTATTCGGTCAAAGTTAGGTTTGTCAAAGTTAAGGGAGTCTGAAGGTCAAAATGATTTTTTTGAAGTGCTCTGCTCTCAGTAAACCAGTGATTTATTCGGTCGAAGTTTGGTTTGTCAAAGTCAGGGGAGTCTGAAGGTGAAAATGATTTTTTTGAAGTGCTCTGCCCTTAGCACACTAGTGATTTATTCGGTCGAAGTTAGGTTTGTCAAAGTCAGAAGAGTCTGAAGATGAAAATAATTTTTTGAAGTGATTTGCGAAAAGTAGAGCTTTGTCAGAGTCACTGGAGAAGGTTGCATTATTGAAAGACAGGTCTGGGATTTGTGAGAACGGTTTGTGTTTTGATAACTTTTTGATCTTTGTCCAGTAGGTTTTTCCTTGGTCTTTTTCAATGTCCTGGCAAGAAGTGACCCAACGATGGGAGCGGAACTGTACGATGAGTTGATGAATGTTTTTGTTTAGTCTGTTTATTTCTGTTTTGATGTCGGGATTGTCTGTCCGTCTGTAGTCTCTGTATAATTGTCTTTTAACATTGATGAGATTTAGAACGAAGGGCGAAAGGGGTTGTCGGTAGTACTTGGAAGGCAATGGAGGAGAATGTTTTAATATTGAAACAGTTAGAGTTTTTTGAAATGCAGTTAATATGTCACAGTTCAAAAATTTCGTAGGAATTTAAGGAGGGAATATAATTTTAGATTTCGATGTTAACATTGGGAATATGGGTTTTCTTTAGGTTAGGAGCAGGGAAATAGATTTGAGGGAGAGGCTTCTGAATACTATTAATAATGAATAAATAAAAAATTATATTTATCTTAAAATAAAGACAAATATAATGTCTCATATGTATTTTGAAATTACTGATAGCTGATACCAATTAGAAATTTTATTTAAATATTTAACTTTACACTTTACTATTTCTTTAAATTAAACTTAAAATTATTAATTAAACTTGAAATCATTTGCTTCGGTGATAAATAATTAAAAAAACACACAATTGGTGATAAAACCTTTACACGTTAGACCTTTATATTGAAAAACAAAACCACAGCTAAAATTGCAAAACTTATACCAATTGCGAGTAAGAGGCCCTTAGAGCACCAAACGAAGTTCTTGTGCGCAGTTGTCGAATCTACCATGGTACATGCAGCGCCAATCTGGAAGTGAGCCACGGAGAGAGCAAATATACGGCAAAAACTGCAATCGGTAGACAACGACAAATGGCGCTATGCGTGTCCAGCGACCAGCTCAGGTGGCACTGTTCTTGTTATTGCGGGAATGACTGCGGAGCACTGCTCCGCAAGAGACAAATGTACTTTGGGGCCAACTGCTTGAACGCAGAGGAGTTACAGTCCTTGAATCCAACCCAGATCCTGAAATTCCTAGAGGAATCAGGACTTGAGGAAGCGCTCTAAATGGGTAAGTATACCAACGTTTAGGGGAAGAGAGTGGGCTACAATGGATCTATAAAGGTCGCAGTAAAAGTTGTCACCACCAAATCTACAATCTATTGCGGGAGTAGTTCGTATAAAATTCCTTGTTGACGAAAGAGGCACTCTTTAAAACTAAAAGAGCAGTGAAAATAAACAGAAACTGAGTCATAAGACTAGGACCCATGCTCTAAAGTTGGCAGGAGTACTGGGAAGCCTAGGAGAGGGATGAGTGGACAAGATTCCTGATACCAAAATTGGATCTATAGGTCCATGGGACCTACTACCTGATCCAGGCGCTGAGCAGCCACGGGTGCTTCAAAGACTCATTATAAAGATGAGCATGGGATCCCATCGACCTATTTCATCCCATCGTCCTATGGAATGGGATGGGTGATATGAATGTCGCGTTAGATGGGATGGGTTGGGACGACAATTTTGCATGGGACGAAGTGGGACGAGTTTTGATAATCTTGTAAATCTAGTTCGCACATAATGAATTGCATATTGTACCAATGCGCACATTTACTATAATATGACCAGCCCAGGAGATTTCTGTGATAGCGATGTAGTTCCTGAAAAGTCTTACGCTCCGTTTGCGACGAAAAATGATTACTCACTGTCAGATAAAGAAATTACGCAAAATTAAATTTGAACAAGCTATCGTTAAGAAAGCCTGAACCGAAAAGAGAGTCTGCTGTATGGGAAAAATGGTATGAATGCGACGGGCCGCGCGACCGAGGTGGGATGGGATAGGATGGAACGATAATTTTTGGTTTGCGGGATGGACAGTGGGACGAGAATATGATGAGATAGGACAGTGACAGGGATCCGTCCCACGGGATGGGATCTAGAACGAAAAAGTCGTCCCATGCTCATGTCTACTTTTCACAGCACTGGGCGCGAAGCAGACAATCAGTGCGTCTATTCGTATTTATTTATTCATGTCAGTACAAAAGATAAATAGAAAACATAAAACATGAAAGATTCATAAAATGGGCACAAATACACAAATAAAGTTTGTAATTTTAAACAGTTCCTGCCCTAAACTTCGAAAGCACTTAGATTAGCTTGAGTCAAATATTTCATTGTACACCTAGATGGGCACAACGGACAGCATAAGAGGTGTTGTGTAGTTTGAACTGCTCAACAATCACATAGGACAGTTTTTGTTGAAAAATGCCACTTAACACTTATGTCAATACCCAGCCGTTACGACGTTATTCAATACCCGGGTACCTGGGTACCCGCATGGGTTTTTCATTGAATAAAATAATTTTAATACACGGAGACTTTCACATTACAACTCGGGATTACCCATAGAGTATTCCACTACCCGAAAACCCTATTTCAATAAATAAAACCGCCGGGTGGGAAAAGTGTGGAATCAAAATATGGTGGATATTCGACACAGAAAATTCATATCCATTGAAAGGTCAAATTAACAGTGGCAAAATAAGCAGAAAAGCGTTTATTGTATGGAACCTAACAATTGTAGGAACTTGAAAAAAAATTGAAATACATTCCAGTAGACATGCTAGCATCTAAAGATCGTGAACAATTCTCTTCTTTATTTGGGTTTCATGAAAAAGCTACTCTCTTATGTTCCTAAAAAAAAGTTGTTATACTTCTATCTACGATGCACTCAGATGCAGCAATTTGCAGCGAAGACAAAAAAAATTTAACCAGGAATTGTTCAGTATTTTAATAAAACAAAAATTGGTGTGGTTTCCACAGACGGACTAACCGATGGCCTCTCGCATTTTTTTAATATTTTGGATATCGCCAGTCTTGCCAGCTATAATTTATCTAAACTAAATAAAATGGTGAAAAAGACAAACTAGCGCCGATTATTTTTATGAAAATTAAGTGAAGAATTATGTATGCCAGCGATTCAAGAACGATCTCAAAATATGCAAATTATCAGAAATTTCACCACTAGCATTGCCATAAAAAGCATCTACAGAAAACTAATAGATCCTACAAGCAGGGCAACAACATCAAGGGAGTCAGACGGGTTTACTGAACAGACAGATTCCACTGGACGAAAAAATGTTGTAGGATCATACTTGTACATCATACTTGTTACTAGGGTGTCTATAAAAAACGGAGAAAAGCGCGAAACGCATAAAGAATGTAACAAACCAGTTTGCGATGAACATTCAAAAGCAATTGTAAAATATAACGTATGTTTCCAATAATAAATTGAATATAAAAATATTTTATGTATAATTTATAATAAGTTTTATAATAAAATTAATTAAAAATGAAATAAATCCGTTTATTTATATATTAAGTAATATTTTTTATCCCTAGAAATAAGTTTAATTATTTATTTTTATTTTGGGTACCCGGGTACCCGGGTATTGAACAACGGGGTATTTGACTTTGAGTCCAAACATTTAATATATTTTTTGGCATATTTTATTATTAATGTATATGAATCGATGTCAATAGACTCATATAACGAGGATATGAAAGGATTTGATAATTTTTCGTTAAAAATAAAAAATATGTAAGTAAGAACATGCAAAAGGGTACCCGGGTATTGACATAAGTGTAAAATTAGTTGTCCCGTGATATTGCTATTTCCACCCGAAGTCTATTCAGGGACTTCCAGATTGGCCAGTTCTCTGTGTGGCAAGAGATTCCTTAGGTTCCGTCCATTCAGACAGATTGCTAGTTCTCTCCTTCCACAAAAAGAAAGAACTCTTCATCCACATGGTAGCACAAGTTGCCATGTGGAAGAAGAGTTCTTTTGTAGGAACGAAAAACTCGTCCCGTGCTCATCTCTGCTTTGCACATAACATCTAGTCTGAATCGCAAAGACGGGCCGCGCGACCTGGGTGGGATGGTATGAATAGGATGGGATGGGACGATAGTTTTAGGTTTGTGCGATAGGACAGTTGGTCGAAAATGTGATGGGATGGGGCAAGGACAGGGACAGTGACTCGTCCCATGATCATCTCTGCTTTGCACAGCATTGGGCGCGAAACAGACAATCAGTGCGTCTATTCTGATAAGACAGATAGTGTGTGCCACACAATTTGAATAAATGTCTCAGGTAGTCATTGGAGAGGTACATATGGATACAAAACACAAAGAACTCTAGAAACGAGACACTCACGGAGACAATGCTTAGGAGTAACTGGACTGCAACAGAAACCCTGATAGATATACTAAGCATGAAAGGACAAAACAAAATAGACGAATGAAAACAACCTAAACTCATAATCACCTTTCGTGGATGGTGGACGTAAGGACACCAAGAAAAGATAAAGGCAACGCTATCTTGAATATATGCGAAAAGTAATACCAAGATGCCTGTCAGTTTCCAGGGGGGATTGGGGCGGTGCACTTATCAAGTAGAACCGAATGTGCTTGCTAAGTCTCTATTAAAGATGTACGTTTAAATTGATACCATGTACAAGACTAGATTTTTATCGCATATTTTACTTCTTACATTTTAAATTATCTACATTAAATGTTGCCTAAGTGCTGAGAAATAAAATCTGAATCTTCAAACTGAACAATCAAAATGCAAATGCAATATTTTCTGTCCCTATTTTGTTTAAATAAAAAATATTCTAGAAACAACTTTGCTATTTCCTAAAAAAAAAAAAATGTAATTTGAAATTTCTAGTGACTCTACTTCAAAATACTGTTCAAAATTCTTAGTATAAACGACTTTCAAATCAGGAACATTTCCTGAATGCGTATTCAATTATGATTTTCCTGAATGAATATTTAATTTGTACTTATTGTAAGTATATTTTCTTCATTTTTTTCTTCTTCTTCGCGAATGGGTCGCTTAGGACCACGCGAAATCAACACTTTATAGCCTTCCTGTTGGTCCAGTATTACTTCATGAGCAACGGTTGTGTCTGTTTTCGTTGCTCTGACCACTGATATTGTGTGGTCTTCTTCTCTTCTTCCTCAAAACCCCGTGTGTGAGTGATTTTCCTGATTTCATTCCGGTCATGAAGTTTTGGTGATCCTAATTCCATCAAGTCTTTTTCTGTGATTTTGTACCAATTCGATCTAGTAGCCTTGCTTTTTAAGAAACTATGTAAGTATATCTATAATATGATTTATTTTAAATTTGAATAAATAAAAAATATTATAATAAATACTTTATTGATAAGAAAATTTGGTAAACCCATGCTACGTTATAGATAATTATACAAACTTAAAACAGTCGGAACACAGCCTGAATATATAAATATGTATATTCAACCTTTCCGGAGCTCTACCACAACCACTGAGTATTTTTAGAACTACCAAAACATTGTGTTTTGGAAATTGTCATTAATAAAAGCCAAGCTGCACTGATGAGTGATGAAACGCGTCTGCAGATCACTACTTACTTAATGGGAAAGACATGATCTTAAAAACAATGTTATTTTTATGGTTTTTGTTGAGTGCCACGTATTTAATTTGAATGCAATTTGAAAACACCACAAAAAAATTATTTTTACAATGAATAGAATAAATACATAGACTTCAGCATTACATGTACCTATTTCCATTCACAGGGAATCTTAAACTTTATAACACTTTGCATTCGAAAAATTGTACGAAATACGTCTTTACGTCCCACGCCGCACAAATCCAATTTATTATATTCCCCACGTAATAAGCATTTTTATTAGAACAAATATGTGCATAAAACGTATATATAGAAGACTTTCCTTGATATTTCTTTTAAACATATACATGTACAAACTAACAGTGTGTAGGTTTCTCATTTACTTTTACTCCGGATATTCTTTACGATCTCCGGCTCTCGCAACCTGCCACAGACTTGTCGTTTTTTGCTCCTCTTCTCTCAACTAAATTACGTTATATTATTTATTGCACTGCAGGAATTCATTAAAGGAAACTTTATAGACGTTGAAGGAACGAGTTTCCGACACCATACCGCGTCTCAAACAAAAGAAAATAGAGCACGATTTGCTCTTAAATATTTCTACTTTATTTTATATTTTACAGCGCATTAGGTTTTCTCCTTGTAATGAATTATTTTAATTTTTCAACTTCTGCATACAAAACTTAAATTAAATTTAAGACATTTTTCAATATTTTGCTTTGATTAAGTCTGTTAAATAATCATCAACAGATTTAGTTCAATAAAACAATTTGCAATAATATAAAATAGATTGCGATGTATTTGTGAAACTGTGATTCGAACAATCTAAAACCTATAGAGTATATAAGCCGTAATTTATTTTTTTTATATGAAAGGAAGGAACAACAAAGAAAAGAAAGAAACTTTGAAATATTAGGTAATCCAGGATCAATTTAAAAAAACTATGTCAAACTGATATTAAACTAAAGAGAAATCTTCGGCTATATGTTTTCCTCCCTCCCTCATATTTTATGGACTTGCTTTGCAGCTCCCATTGTACAAGCATTATTGTTAGAACTGTACGAGAATCTCGCGAGGCTTTCTCTCTATCTCTCGCTATCTTCTTGATAAATTTACCAATTTTCCAACTTAAATTGCTTCCCCCTGTCACGTTTTCAATTTCGACTTATTGATGTTGCTCAAGTGGTATTGCATAAATATCCTCGTACGAGAATCAATTATTTATATAGAACGAGAATTATATAATTTCAATATTTAAAAATTCATGTATCGATAGTTTCGCTAAACTAATGGAGGATTTATTTAGTTTTAATAATTACAGACAAGTTTGATTTGTTTTAGACTGTAATTGACGTGCTGTCCGTCCTAATTTTGTAAACATGAAATATGAATTTTCGATTAGAAATACCTTGTTTTTCAAACTCCTACCGAATATTAAAATAAAATTTTACAAAACCTTTAAATTTTTGCAACTCTGAAATTAATACAGTTGATGTCTTAATTCAACCAATTTTCCGGAATTGCAGAAAATTCTGCAAAACCACTAAAATAAGTCCCCTAAAAAATTACAATATCGCAAAATTGATAAAATATCACAAATGATATTCAATTTTGATAGCCCCAAGTTGTTGAAATAATTGATTGTAATGCAAGGAATCAACGCCGCTGCCGCATAGGAACTCGCGCTCGGGTTGTTTGTTTCCGATATCTGATTGAGATAGTTTGTTTGTCTAACTAATATTGTTGTTGCAGTTTCACTTCGTTTGTCTGTGTAGTTTGCATATCCAAATTTCTCCGTCTACACTTATCAAATAACATTACTCTCTTGATTTATATTCTAATAAAATCGAACACGGGAATAAATAAACTTTAAAAATTACAGTTTCAAATAGTAAACCTTACGAATTCTAAACTGTAAAAACTACACATTGCTTTTGTTAAAATTACAGTTTCCGGTATTATTAGTAAATAAGTTTTAAAAATTACAGTGTGCAATCTTTGTATGAATATAACTCAGGAGAGTAATGTTATTTGATAAGTGTAGACGGAGAAATTTGGATATGCAAACTACACAGAGATCAGGATCCAAGCAATAACAATTTAAATGATTTAATAAATACGAACCTTGAAACTACAATTTTTGAAATGGACTTTTTGAAAAATCGACTACAAAATAGATTTAATTCAAATTCGCACCTCCAACAGAAAAGTGACACAAGTGCGAAATGGCGGTTGAAGAATCGCCATTTTTTTAACTGAAAATTGGGTCGATTTTTGGTTTAATCCAATTATTTTTTTCATCTGAGCAGATTTTCAGCAGAAAGATGGCAGATAAACAGTTGTTCTCAGAAATCAGTAATTCGCACTTTTCTCTTGGATGTGCGATATGTAATAAAACAAATTTATAATTTAATATCTTTGGAAATACATATTTTTATGATTTGCGTTTTATATGTTTTTGATATGCGATTTTGATGAAAAGCCTAAAAAATCATTGTCCCGCTTCTCGTGTCTGAAGCAGATACAATTTTCGCGAATATAGCTACTTCAAAGTTACATTTTCCTGTGCCAATAATCTTAAAGAATGTTAGGCGTATACGCTCCAAGTGCGTGAATATATACGACCTTTTCGAGACCCCTCGTCAGAGAAAGCGAGTAATTCAGATATTCATTACGGATTTCAAGTGCACGTCCGCCATTTTCGCGCAATGAACCGTGAGATTGGTGGGCTTTTTTCAATAGACCCCTTAAAGTAATTAATTTTTTACGTGTGGATATTCGCATGCTTCCTGCCGGGAATTTACGCGGATCGATATTTTAACGTTTGCCAGGTAAACACATCTCGCCGGAATTTTATATAAAATAATGTATTAGCTTTCACGTCAAATTTAATATCCGCGGATTATGACGATAATTTTTCATTTTCAATTGCGTTTTCATCGACTGTCAATACAATCCCTATTTATATTTTATTTCACACAAATTGACTTTCGTTTTAAATCATTACCTTCTGAGATATAGACAAAGCAATATTACGCAATTATTACATAAATAAATAAAACCATAATACCATAAATACCACATAATACAAAATACCACATAATACCTTCTTCTTCTTATGACGCCCTCTCCTTTCGAAGGTTGGCGATCCACATAGCTAACATTGTTCTGGACACAGCAGTTCGAAAGATTTCAATGGAAGTTCACCCAAACCATCTTCTAAGGTCTTTCAACCAGGAGTTATGACGTCTGCTAACATATCTTTACCCTTGAATCTTTCCTTCAATTATTTGTCTCAGCAGTTCATACTTATTGCTTCGCATAATGTAGTTTTTCTTTCTTTAATGAGGGTCATTACTTCTTTCGGCTTCTTCATTCGTCTAAGCGCTTCTTCGTTCGTAATTCGTTGGACCCATGAGATGCGGGGCATACGGCGATATAAGCACATTTCAAACGCTTCAATTTTCTTTTCAGTTGCAGGGTCCAGGGTCCAGCATTCACATCCGTACAGCAACACACTTGAGACATAACATCTAATCATGCGAACCCTAAGTTTCAAACTCAGATCAGGACTAGTAAAAAATCTTCTCATGTTTACGAATGTTTTCCTGGCTTGTTCGATTCTGGAACTGATCTCTCGTTTCGGATCGCACCACGCATTGACTATGGTACCCAGATATTTAAAACACGACACTTGTTCAATCCGATTGCCGTTAATCGAAATTGTTTCAGCAGTGGGTCTCTTGGAGAAAACTAGCAGTTTGGTCTTTGATATATGGGATGGGATGATATATGGGATATATCCATGATGCTCACTATATTCAGTTATTATACTCATCATATTTTGTAGGTCTGATATGTTATCGGCAAGGACTACGGTGTCGTCTGCGTATCTGATATTGGTGATACTTACTCCATTTATTTTGATACCTCCTATGTCTTCCGCTAAAGCTTCTTTGAAAAAAGCCTTGAAGGTTTGGAATGCGTTAAATGCTACGCACCGAAAACTCTGGAATTCGCGATACAAAACACCAATAAGGAAATCGTGTCCACTCTAGAGCAGATATTATTGCAAAGCAACGAAATTAAAAGCAAACTGTTAGGTGCAAAACGTTTCAAAAAACAAGTGAACTTGGGTGCACAAGTATGTGTTTTAACTTTGGCACACGAAGACCACCAAGAAGCCACTCTATAAAGAATCGAGAAAGGTTGGATAGTGCAATTCCGTTTAGGCCCGTCTTTACTAGGAAGAAAAGTTGCTTTATTTTGTAACTACCGGAAAGATAACACGGAATTTAAACCAAATCGCTATTTCCAATTGCAATGGTCACTGGACGATGGATGCACAAACGCCGATGACATTGCACTACACACATTCATCACAGCAAAAAATTCTGGAAGCTTTCATTACTATTTCACATACGAAGACGATCCTGATAATTCGAAATATCAAGGATCAGGGTACTTTATAGTTGATCCCATTTTGAAATATGGAAGCAATGAGGAACCACCTTTAGATTGTATTCAATGTCAGACAGTTTTGGCTAAAAGTTTGGGGCCTTTCAGTTCTTCGGAAAGAAAACTACGCGTAGCCAAAGAAAGCGGTTATAACATGATACATTTAGGTTCTAAAGCTTCTAACTCTTCGTATAGTTTATCAGAACAAATGAAGCTGAACAAGATTTCTAACGGCGAACACAATCTTACGTTTGATGAAGTGGAGGAATTTATCAAGAAAATTCGAAGAGATTGGAAGATGACTTCGATTTGTGATATCGTCCTTAACCACACAGCAAACGAAAGCGCTTGGCTGATTGACCATCCTGAGGCTACTTATAATCGTTTAAATTATCCTTATATGCACCCGGCTTATTTATTAGATGCAGCTTTGCACCAATTTACAATTGATGTCAAGAATGGAATGTATGAAGAGCGAGGAATACCACCAGAAGATATTTCCAACGAAGAACATTTAAATGCTATAAGATACGCTTTGCAAACGGACGTCCTTAAGAAAATTAAATTGCACGAGTTATACATTTGTGATGTTAATAATTTGGTGTCCGATTTTGCCACTGTGGCTCGCAATAAAGTGCCTAGAGAAGAACGTAACAGTAAAGAAGACTTAAAAATAATTCAAGACAACGAATACCGAAGATTAGCTTCCCAAGTCGATTTGGAGGCAGCCTAAAGAATGTTCAATATTTATAGAAATGATTGTTTTGATGAAGAAACGCGCATTAGAAAATGCACGGAAGATTTCAAGTCAGCTCTGGACAGTTTAAATTATAAAATCGAAGAAAAATTAGGCAAAGACTTAAACGCAGCTGTGGAGAATTGTTTAGTCGGAATTAGATATTCCCGAGTGCAAGCCGACGGTCCAAAAATTTCCGTCTCTCAAAAGCCTCCGTTAAGTCGCCGTTAGTTTATCGCTACTGAATCCATCGAAGAGCACCAAGGAATTATGTACGGTCCAAACTCGAAATACTTGATGGCGCATAATATATGGGCACAATTATATTAATATGGGCACCTCTGCACAATTTCGCCCCTGACGTTAAAGTTTATTTAAGGAGAGAGCTTATAGCTTGGGGAGACAGCATCAAACTGAGATTCGGAGACAAGCCCGAGGATAGTCCATTTTTATGGGCTCACGTGAGGAAATATGTGGAAAGCACAGCTAGAATTTTCAACAACTGCCATTCCACTCCTATTCCCGTCGCGGAATACCTTTGGATGCAGCCAGAAAAATAAGACCTGACCTATATGTAGTTGCAGAACTATTTACCAACTCTGACCAAAAAGCCAACATTTTTGTCAATAGACTTGGAATAACATCTCTTATTAGAGAGGCCATGTCGGCATGGGATTCCCACGAACAAGAAAGATTGGTGTACAGGTATGGAGGATACCCGGTTGAGGCGTTCTATCAACCAAACGTCCGTCCTTTGGTACTTTCCGTTGCCCACGCCTTATTCCTAGATTTACCCAAGCCCCGTTGAAAAACGTTCTGTTTTCGATATGCTTCCCAGCACTGCATTAGTAAACATGGCTTGTTGTGCTAGCGGATCCAATAGGGGATACGACAAGTTATTGCCTCATCACATTCACAAGAACAAGGCCATAAGAACACTCAAATTACGGAAGGCAGCTGGCCGGGATGGTATATTCCCAGAGTTTATAAGGCACCTAGGACAACCTGCGAGAGAATAGCTTAGAAATTGCCTCACATATATACTAAATACGGGACAAATCCCGGAACAGTTCAAAATAGCCCAGACCCTTGCTATTCTGAAACCAGGGAAACCAAGTGACGACCCAACTAGCTATCGTCCAATCGCACTGCTCAGTGTTTGCTATAAATTACTGGAGAGGCTAATATACAATAGAATATATCAAACTATATGCGATATTATTCCGCCAGACGTCAAAACGTCAGTAGCATTTGTTGATCTAACGGCTGCATACGACACCGTATGGCTGGATGGTCTAATACTAAAACTAAAGAAAACAATACCCTGCTCCAAGTTAACTAAGCTTATGGGAAACATATTAAGAAACCAATATTTTAAAGTCACTCTTGTACAATCAACTAGCAAGTCATACACAGTACTAGCCCCTATACTCTTTAATCTTTACACCAGTGACATGCCGGCAACCAACTCCCGAAAGTTCTGCTATGCTGATGACACCGCTATAGCCACTCAAAGCAGGCTCCTTGAGGATGGTGAGGAAACTCTAACGGCGGACTTAGAAAATATCGGGCGATACTACAAACAGTGGCGACTATGCCCAAACCCAAGCAAAACCGAGGTATGTGCATTACATCTTAATAACCGCCTCGCAAATAAGGAGCTGAATGTCACATTCTGTGGTAAAAGAGTAAAATACAACAGCCACCGCAAATACCTTGGCGTTACACTAGACTGGTCCCTAACATATAAAAGACATTTGGAGTTAACTGGGAAAAAACTAAAAACCAGGAACAACATAATTAGAAAACTGGCTGGGACTACTTGGGGAGCAAAAGCAGAAACACTACGAACGGCACCTCAATCACTTGTCCTCTCAACGGCAGAATACTGTGCACCAGTGTGGTACAAGAGTTCTCATACAAACAAAGTCGATGTGCAACTCAATGATACCATGAGAATTATATCAGGAACCCTAAAGTCCACTCCGATACTCTGGCTTCACGCACTAACAAATTTAGCCCCACCAGACCGGAGGAGACAACAAGCTGCTGTTCGCGAATGGGACAAACTACACGATCCTAAACACCCTAGAATTCTAACAAACCACACGATATTGGATAATGCTCCGGGCCGTCGTCTTAAATCCCGAAAACCCATTTGGCAAGATAAGGTACTAACCGACCATGAGCCATTTCATATCAGAGAAGCTTGGAAAACCAAATGGACATCCAATCACGATTTTAGCCATAATGACCATGAGGATCCTACAGTCCCTCTCCCAGGAATGCAAATGTCTATGAAAGCATGGTGTAGCCTTAACCGCATCAGGACTGGCCATGCCAGATGCAAGTCCATGCTGTACAAGTGGGGACTCTCGTACTCCCAGGAATGCGACTGTGGAGCGCCAGATCAAACTGTAGCTCACATAGCCCACGAGTGCCCAATAAGAAAATTTGAAGGAGAATGGAGCGAGATTCTGAATACCACTCCTGCTGCCGTGAATTGGCCGACCTCCCTGGATATCGATTTATAACCCATAACATGTATCTCAAATGCGTTCGTATAGTACATTTGGTTTTTAATTGTTAGTCAATCTGTAAACGTGTTAGTTCTATACACACACACACACACATATATATATATATATATATATATATATATATATATATATATATATATATATATGTACATACTCTACCTACATTTAAGAGTGAATTTGTAGATCGCCATACGATAAATAAAAAAATAAAATCACATCCACGTCGTCGATAAGATTCGAGAGTATACAGAATGGAGTGAGAAAGCACCGGAAGATATTCATTTCGATGGGGAACAAAGCGGAATCATCGCAGGCAAAAGAGCCTTGAACGAATTAAATTTTTATTTGGGTCTTAAAGGATACAATCAAGTGTATGTCGATCAAATGGATCCAGATGTAGTAGCTGTTACAAGGCACAATCCCGTTACTCAGGAAAGCGTGATATTGGTAACACGGATGCAGCTAATGACCAGCGTTATATGAGAGTTGGCAAACCAGATGAGATCATCTTGGAGGCCACGTTACAAAACAAAACGGGTTCAAAATACGGTCCTGCCTCATTCGAACGGGATAATAAGTATATCAATGGATACACAGACTTTGAATTGATTCTAAAAGAACATTTTCAAGTTGATGAATGCGGGTACTCGCGCAACGAAACTCAGGAGATTCAGTTGGAATTTAAAAATTTCAAACCGGGCAGTGTAGTCGCAATTAAAGTATCTCTACCAGAAGCAGTACAAGAATCAGTTAATATGTTGGGAGAATTAATAGCAAACATCAATAAAAATGATTTGGTTGAACTAATTTCGAAATTAACTTTGGCGGATTACAACCGTATTTTGTATAGATGCGACCAAGAAGAAAGAGTAAAGGATAAGCGATCTCGTAAACTCCAAACCCTCGCCCATCATGCGTGGGTTTGGAGCTTACGATACCCCAGATTATAGACCTATGGTATCTCTGCACTTCTATGCTAAAACATTTAAGGAAAAGAGGGCTTCTCCTGTGCCTAGTCCGTTCTGGAATCCAAATTGAGTGTTGACTTATTTGTTCTTCGCATTTCTTATATATTCTAGTGTGGATTATTCTCATAAAAACTTTAAGGATATGTGGCATTAGACTAAGCATGCGATAGTCGTGACATTGTGATGCGTTTCTTTTCTTCGGAATCGTTACAAAGGTAGACTTTGGCCAGCTGGGAGGGATCTTTCCCGTTCTGTATATGGTATTGAATAGTTCTAGCATCAGATCCAGTCCTTTGCCTTCTTGGTCAGCAATGGTTTTAAGTACTTCCATATGTATCTTATCTGCTCCCGTAGCCTTTCTGTTTTTCTGTGTCCTTAACGCGTGGATGTCTTCAATCTTTGTAATAACTAGTCCATCTTCTACATGTTCAATTGCTACCCTGGGAATCTCATGTCTGTCATCATCAAAAAGCTCCTCCACGTGGCTCTTCCATTTTTTAGTTTCTCTTCTACAGCAGTTATGATTTCATTATTAGTATCTCTGAGAGTTCCTATTTGGCGTTTTCTTCCTACTTCAGCTACCTCCCTAACTTTCTTATGTACATTAAACGAGTCATGTTTCTTTTGTAGTTCTTCAATCTCTGTACATTTCTCGGCCAGCTATTTTTCCTTTGCCTCTCTGCACTCCTTCCTTACAGCTTTATTGAGTTCTTTATATTTTAACGGTGTGGATTTGGTCACCCTTCTCTGTGTCATAAGTTCTAAGATTTTATCCGTCATCCATTCCTTCCGCGCCTTGTCTAGTTTATTGTCTGTCGAGTATTGTATATGTAGTATTATATGTCTAGTATTGTCTGTCTAGTATTGTCTGCCTTGTCTTATCTGTCTATTCATACTTGTATAGTCTTATCCGAGCGTAGTCTCTGTAACTTTATGACTGCATGTTTAACTGTATGTGAAATACTGTATATCTTGTCCAGTCAGCCAAGACTAGGCTGACTGGACAAGATATACCGTATAGTCCGTCTAATTTACAGTAAGCTTTTCCAAAGCGTATCTAGACTATGTTATCATTTCACAGATTCATAACAATTAATAGATAATTGTTTTGAGTATTACAATCACCAGCAATAACTCTATTACCTCGATTAAATATCAATATCCTGCTAATAAGTTCGTTAGTTAAGCCAAACTGACATTTAAATTGCACTGCATCACACCAGGCCCCATTTGAAATTTGCTCGTAATAAATCCAATACAATGCAAATTCAATTTTCTTAAATTTAATTTACGTACAATAGCTGATATATTCGACTCAATCTATTATTCTTTGTTTAAGAGAAATGCATTAAATTTTCCTGGATTTATTTTCGCAGCGAATTTTTATAGTAAATGTACCTTTGAGGATGTCGCGGTTAGCTTTAACACGATTCCTTGTAGCAACAAAACTCCGGTCGTAAGTTGGAATCTCGTGCGGGGGAAAAACTTTTATACAACTGGATTCGCCTCAGGGCGGTGGATGTAGTGCGGTCTTTCATCACTACATTATCTCGCGTCGTTCATCTTACGCCATATAATTTATTATTAACTTTATTTTACAGACAGAGAAATATCTAAATACTTATTTTACAACTTATTTACAACAATTTTTATGGCGTGTGACATTACATTCCTCATATACGACTCCGCAATGTTAGACATAAACTTTTTTACGTTAGCTTTTCCCTTGTAAAATTGTTTTTTTTTTGCCTAGCCTTGTTTTCTTCACCAATAAACAAATATTAAAGTCTTCAAATATAATTAAATTGTTAATGAACTTGTTTAGCTATTTAGGTTTAAAATAGCTAAACAAGTCTGGTATTGTCTGGTGCGGTTGGTTATCGTCTGGTCTGGTTTAGTCTCGTCTGATTTCTACTGGTCTCGCATGGTCTCGTCTAGTCTCGTCGGGTCTCGTATGGTCTCGCCTGGTCTCGCCTAGCCTCGTGAGGTCTCGTCTGGCTTCGTATGGTCTGGTCTGAACAAGACTAGGCAAAAACAATTTTTATAAGAAAAGTGGTTTTCTAAATTGGATGTTTCGTTGTGCAAATTAGAAACAGACTAAATATATTTATTGCCACTTATCTAACTCACAACTGTAAGTTTATCTGTTTATTATCTATTTAGCAAGTCTAATTAGAGTTATGAATCCCATAAAACGCATATTTTATATTTTATTAGCGTAATTTATTATTACTATTATAAACTGGTTGGGTGAAATTGTTATTGCAGTGTGACAAATCAAACTAACTGGAGAACTCGAACTGTAGAACATTAATTTTCCAGCGGAGTCATAAATGATATAAAGTGGTTCACCATTTTGTGATGTATATTTCAAGCCACGTGTGCATCCTGTATTCCAAAGGCATCGCGTGAAAGATTCACGGAATTTAAATACCTTATTTTATAACCCCTGCATTTTTAGGGCATATAGTGCAGAAAATAAGAGAAATATAAGTTTGTTATCGGTGATAAATTATTGATGATGGAAAAAGATTTGCATGTAAAGTGTCGTATTAAATTATTTAAAATAAGTTTAAAACTAAAAGTAATGAGTTTTATTACATTAAAATTGTGCCATTATAGTGTTGTTTTATGCTGTATTAAGTTTTTATGGATATTGTTTATTAAGGGAAGTGAAATGTTACATAAGACTAATTCCATTGAAAAAAAAATCTGTGTGTGTGTGTTACATCAGAAAATCTGGAATCACTTTGTTTTATTAAATAATAAAAAGACGTTCCAGGGCGAGCTCTCCATCTGGATTACATTCAATTTCCCTTATATTTCCCAATTATATTAAGCCAATAATACTAATCATTTTTGTAAAAATCTATCCTCCAATGTTTTCGTTTCCTTAAACAAATACTTCACTTACCAATGATATTCAATAGCAATTTCTAAAAGTATAATTTATTTAATGTAAAGTTTGTTTAACTTTAATAATCTATACCCACCGATTAGAAAATATTGGTATAAGAGCCATAGTAAATAAAGAAAGACTTTTAACTTAGTCCTAGTTCAAATACATGAAATGACTCATAGATAAATGGTGTCATATAAGACAGTCAAGAAGTGTAAGTCAGACCAACAAAGCCAGACTCATGAAGAACTCCCAATTACAATTGCTGCAGTGGAATATGCTATAAGGCCTAGACGGCTAAACCGCCACAGCTTTTAATCGCGTGATTTTGTAACTCAAGTAAGCTAATACAATCGGTTTTCTCCCGCGACTTATTTTTCCTTGCGTACTGTGTGTTTTTCGAGCGGTTTCTCGGTTATAGTGGTTAAAACCCTAGTGCGGTCTCGGCCTAAAACGCTCTAAAACGGTAAAGCGGTAGGACCTTACGAGATTCCCAGCGAAATATATAAACTCATCGATAAAACTGAAACTTTAAAGGTGATAACAAAATTGTTCAATAAAATATACACCAGTGGAAAGTTACCGGTGGTCGGTAATCCCAAAAACCTGGCCAAAATATGAAGGAATCGTTAAAATAACGTGATTTTCGCTTCCCTCACGTTTTCAAGATCGTTAATCACGAATCTGAATTCAAAATTTCGAAATTCAAAATGGCGGATACAATATGGCGGATAATTTTTCGAAAAAAGCCTTCAATTTTGTTGATACTCAGAACTTAAGGTGTTTTAAAAGTCGTCGATCACGAAACTGATTTCGAAATTTCAAAATTAAAAATGGCGGCATGCAATATGGCCGATAATTATTCAAAAAAAGTATTCAATTTTCGTAAAACTCGGGATTAGGCGCTTTTTGACGTCGCTGATTGCAAAATAGAATTCAATAGTCTAAAATTCAAAATGGTGAAGCCAATGTGGCGTGCAATTTTTAGAAAAAAGCATTAATTTTTATTGAAACTCAGATTTAGGGGTTTTTGAGGTCGCTGATTACGAAACTGAAGTTGAAACTGATAAAATCGCGGCCGCAGTATGACTAATATGAATTTTAAAGATGACTATTCCATTTAATACTGATTTCACAAATATGAAATTCCCTTTTTTGTAAAATAAATTTCTTTCGAATTATCCACAGGTTCTGTAGAATATGGAAGAATAACATTAATAGGAGAATTATCTTGACCAATTTCCCATAAACAATATTTCAGACGCAAAAATTACGAAAACTTGCAGAAAGTGCACAACACATCATCGCATAAAAGTTATAACCGAAAACAAAGTCGCAGCTAGTTGCAGCTAATTTTTGGATATGTTCTGAAGATATGTCTAAGAAACAATTTCCATACGGTTTTCACCCCTCCATAAGGGTTTTGACTGATTGCTTTTTTCATTGGAAGGTGACCAAAAAAAAAAATACCATTATTTTCATTAATATCTTATTATTTCGTACATTGCTCTTAATAATTTCAAGAAACACACTCAAATTGTACTTACTATCTGAAGAGTACCTACTATCTTACTATCTTCTACTACTAAATGGAGGAATCCATTTTGCAGAATCCAAATCCGTTAATTTTTTTGCGATTCTATACGCGTCGGAACTTTGTGTTACTTTGGACGAACAATGAGCAGACAATGCGGCAGGCCCGATGCGTACGGTACTGACGATTGTAATACATTATTGCTATACCGGTAACGGTCATAATAATCAAATAAAATCAAATGTGTTTTTACTTTTGGCCAGCTTTTTGGGATTTCCAAACCAATGTGGCGTGACTAAGAAAGCAACTGCTAAATGTAAACTGATTACAGAACAAATATCTTAATGAATCACTAAAAATATTTCTCAAAATTCATTATGGCCGGGTATGTTCTAAATATGACGAATACATAAGCGAATCACAATTCGGGTTCCTCAATGGCTTATTTGGGATAAGAGTTTGTTTGTTACTTCATGGTGAAGTAAGCCTACTAGTGGATTGTATTAATACACATATAGTTTATTTAATTGGTTTATTAATTCTATGCACTAATATTGGGTATGTTGTTCTCTGCTCTATCGCTGAATACACACTCTCTTTCTATGTATCTCAACAGTTACAAGGAAAGCTTAACTATAGGGGTGGAAAGAGGGGGGGTTACATAACCCCCGCCGATGAGAGAAATATGAATACTTAACAGTGTTCTAAGCTCAAAGCTGTTATAATATATCAGTTGATGTCTATGCATGTTTCATAGACTTCCGAAAGGCATTCGACAGGGTCAAACATGATGTATTGGTAGAGACTTTAGACCCTATAGGACTGAACACAAGGAATATTAGGATATTTGAAAATATATATAGGAACCAAAGAACGGTGATTAGAATAGATGGCTATGATAAACCGAAAATGAAGATCAAACGCAGAGTAAGGCAGAGTTGCATTTTATTGCAATTTGTTCTTTAATGATAACTCCAAAAGAATGTTCAAAGAAGAATTGACTGATATACAAGCCGTCTTTATTATAAATGCCGAAATCACAAACAACCGTCGCTACGCAGACGATACCTATTGTTTGCCTGCACTCGGGAAGATTTTCAACGAATACTAGATGCATTCGTCGAAAAATGCGCAATGGTTTCGAATCTTTTCTCGAATTAAATCCAGAAAAGACAAAGTATTAGAAATTAGCAAGCAATCTAATATCATAGTTAACATAAGAGTTATAGGGGTGAACTATTGAAGCAAGTGAACCAAATAAAATATCTAGGCAGCACAATAACTATCAACGCGGATAGTCAAACTGAAGTAAAATCGAGGATTGAGAAGATTCGGGCAGCATTTAGAAATATGAGTAGGGTCTTGTGCTGTAGAGATCTGAAGTTAACTCTGACTTGACAAATGTTACGTCTTCTCCACCTTGCTATACGGTATGGTAGCCTGGGCAATAAACAAATACGAAGAAAGACGACTTGAACTTTTTGAGATGTGACTTTACAGGAAAATATTAAAAGTTTCATGGACGGAAAAAGTATCCAACTTGGCGATACTTCGAAAAGGTCGAATAAATCCACCGAAATTGTCACCAACATCAAAAGGAGGGAAGTAGAGAACAGGACGTCATTGAGGGAAAAAATTCTGATAAAGAAAGCCAGGCCGCAGAAAAATATCATGGCTCAAGAATCTACCTGACTGATACAAAATCAACTTTTCTGTTCAAACTTGCCGTCGACACTAAGGATGGCCTTGTTGGTGACCAACGTTCTGGAAGGATGTGGTACGTAAGAAGTCAAGAATTGATTAACTTAGACTATAATTAGATTAGTTTAACATGAGCCAGACTTATTGTTCAATTGGAAAGTCAGTTTGAATAAGTTAGATTAGATGTTAATATAAAACTACGTTTAAACAAATTATTTCATTTAAAATTTGTATCCACTCACAATTAGATAAGATAAGTTTATTCTAATCTAATCTGATATGGCGTAGCTTGATCAATTAACATAACACTTGGCTTAACTGGCAATTAGGTCATGTCATTATTTTTTTTTGTGTGGGGGTCCTTTGGCTGCAGCCTTTTTGCACTGCGACCAACTTGATCTATTGTGCTCGACCCTACTACAATTACTCTACCAGGAATTCAACTAAGAGGCTAGATATTCCTAAGAGGCTGGCTACTCAGCTACAAGCTGGTCAAAATTGCGACCCCGAAGTGGGCAAGCCTTATGTGTGCTAGCGCTACACATGTGCACATTATGTATTCAGCGGTTTCTTCATCTGATTCACATAATCTACAGGCAACTTCCTCTGCCTTTCCCATTTTGTGTAGGTGATACCTTACCAGAAAATGTCCTGTGAGTATGCCTACCAAAGTTCTGATTTCTCTTCTAGAGCAGCTTAGCATCTGCTGCGTTATTGCGGCAGAATAGTTTATGAGCATTTTAACTTGCCTCTGTCCTGGTGTGTTCTTCCAGTGGGTTTGCATTTGCTCTTTTTTCCCATTTCTTAGCCCCTTGCCTTAAGTGGGCCCATGTAAGCCCACAAGTTGGCTCCGGGCACAAGAAGGGAGCCTCGGCCCAGCATTTGGCGAGTGTGTCGACCATCTCATTCCCGTATATGCTCTGGTGACCCGGTGACCACATTAGCGTGAGTCTGTTACCTTTCACCAGTTGCTTCAGGGTTTGCTTACAGTTCCAGGTTAATTTGGAATTAAGTTGTGGGCTTTTAAATTCCTTATAGCTACCTGGCTGTCCGTTAGGTTGTAGATTGGCACTCCTTTAAGACGTTTCTATAGGCAGATTTGTGCGCATCTTTCAATGCCTATAATTTCAGCCTGTAGTACCGTGGGTGCCTGGCCCAATGGCGTGGACTCCCTCTGACTCCGGCTGTATATGCCATCCTGTACCATTAGCAGTTTTTGATGCGTCGGTGTACCACATGGACGCTTTGTCTTTCAGATTTTCGATTCTTTGAACACTGCTTTGGCGGTCATTGATGATCAATTCAAGGGCTCTGTCAAAGTCGTATTCTGTAGACATTGCGTCTAAGGGATGCTTCAGAAATTTATCTCTGATTTGTTCCCATATTTTCATGTGTCTCTGAATAGGCGATGTACACCTTAGTCTTAGAGCACTGAGAAGACCTTCTTCTTGTACCTGTTTGTGCAGTTGGAGTTTGTGCAGTGCGCTAGATTGCATCGCTCCTGCTATACCCAAACACGCAAGCCGTTGAAGCTTTTTAGCATGTTTTGGGTCTTTTTTTTTCTTTGTTTTGTACCACCAAACGAGCGAACTGTAGGTGATAATTGGTCTTACCACTGCTGGGTTCTTACACAGCAGTGTAGTACACCATAGGATCATTTTGGGTTTTAGTCCCTATGTTTTCCCAAAAAGCTTAGGGCAGATCAAAAAGGCCGCTGTGGCTTTTGAGAGCATTTTGTTCAGATGCGAGTTCCAAGTGAGTTTCTTATCCAAGGTTACCCCTAGATATTCCACTTCCTCGGAGAACTCTAACGTCAATCATCGTTGCTCAATAACATCAATGCTCGTTGCTTTCAAGTTCAGCTTCCTCTTTCTGGTAAAGGGGACCATTACTGTTATGCTCGGGTTCATGATTGTTCATGAAGGTTCATGATTGTCCTACCAAACTTACCCCTTATTGTGATGGCAACATCGTCTGCATAACCAACTATCTTATACCCGTTCTTTGTTAGCACATCTAGGAGATCATCAACGACCAGGCACCACAGCAGAGGCGATAACACCCCCCCTTGTGGGCAGCCTCTCTCTGTGGTTACCGTCCTCGTGGATCCCCCAGTGCGGCGGTAATTTTACGATTGGTCAGCATGTCTTGAATTCACTCAATGATAGGGTATTCGATCCCATTGTTGGTGGCTGCATTCTTTATTGATAAACAGGCTGTGTTATCAAACGCACCCTCTATATCTATAAAGATACCTACTGCAATTTCTTTGCAGTCCAGTGCTGCTTCCAATGTGGTCGTTATCTCGTGTAGAGCGTCCACTGTGGATATGCCTGGATGATACGCGTATTGGTGCTTATGGAGAGGACTTCTTTTAAGAGGTCCGCACCGCATGAGATTGTACACAATTTTTTCCATTGTTTTCAGGAGGAAGGAAGTGAGGCTAATTGGTCGGTAGGACTTTGCCAGGTCTTGAGGCCTTCGCCCTGCTTTAAGGATGAATATCACCATGGCCTCTTTTCCAGCGGTATGTACGCCAGTCTAAAACTGGCCTTAAATATCTCAGCAATGCAGGGGGCTATGGTTTCGACACCTTTCTGCAGCATTGCCGGGAAAATGCATCAGGTCCGGCAGACTTAAACGGCTTAAAACTGTTGCACACAGCACATGCGACTTTTTGAACAGTAAACATGGTTGTTGCCATGTTTTTGCAGATTTTGGTTGGGCGCTTTATCCGCGATATCCCTTCACCAGTTATAGTTGATTTAGATCCAGGAAAGTGCGTCTGCAGTAAAACGCTTATAATTTCCCATAAATCATTACCTCTCAGAAATGCCCGCACAGAAAACACGCCAGGTTTTCCTTTTCGACCTTCTCAATTCTTTGTTGTAATCAGTAAGTGCTACTCTGTGGGCTTCTCAGTTGCCTGTTCTTTTCGCACCGTTGAAGGCTTTCCTGGCCGTCTTTCTCAGACGTCCTAGCGCTTTGTTCCACCAAGGAACAACCCTTGATTTTTGCATCTTTTGTCATGTAAATAAGATTAGATTATATTTCAGAGAAGCAATCAATCAGGTAATATTAATGCAATCTAAATTTAGCACTATCCTAATCTAACATGACTGAGTAACTTTAAAATGCCTTAATATAATCATACTGATGCACTCTCTGAAATCAAATCTAATCTCACCTGATTGTCAGTTAAGCCATCTGTTCTGTGAATTCGGGTAAGAAGGGTAATAATCAATATTCTTATCAATTCTTTTTCTAATTAAACTTTAAATACTCTTCTAAAAAATCACAACTATTCAGATCAATAAGTTGAACAAATTTGGCATAATCAATATTTAAAAAATAAACGACTTTGACTGGTATTAAACACCATGGCACGTAATACCTGCCACTATGTTGGTTATGTCGGTCAGGCTCTGTTGAGGCATAAGTCGCAGATATAAACATCAGAAGAATCATACCCTGAGCACTCAGCGTGAGCCCAGAGACCACGCATCACAAACCTATACCACAACTCGTTATTTTGCCAATAATCATCGCAGATTATACATTTACTTTCGAAGTTCTTACCAACGACAGTATCATCATCTTCACGCAGGTCTGTCATTTCTATTTCTGAGTTCGACGTACTATCATTTTTCTTGGTTTTATCTTGAAGCACCCTCCTTTTAGCCATTTTTACAACAATCGATTTTTCTTCTTTTTCCTTGTCTTTTAGTCAGTTTTAAGTTTGAGAGCGACTTTTTTATTCTCTCTTGTCAATTTTCTATTTTCTTTCTCGACCAGAGTTACATTGTTGGGAGTTCCTGTTAGGATGACTACATACTGTTTGCGAGGTAGAACACATTTCAAAACGTCTTTCAACTTATTTGGAAGCGGCAGAGGATCCTTAGCAGTGGCAGTTTTATAAACTCCTGAATTTGAAGGAATGGGGTTGTTATAAAAATTAGTCGATTGCACGAGTTTGGAATTCGTTGCTGTATTTATCTGCGTTATGCATCGGTGCAGTCGATGCAATCGGTACATTATTTATCTGGGCTGGTTCAATACATCAACAAGAAGTAATGGCAATTGAGGTGAGTTTGTCTGGAAACGAGTTAGTGGATCACTGGTTCAGCTAATATTCTTTGGGTATCTGTGGTCTTACTATCACCGGCCTCTTATTTCTTCTGCCGAAGCTACCACTTCGTTGCTGTTTAAAATGTCAGGAGCCACAAAATTCTCGTCTGTAAACACGGATGGGTTTAAAGGATATATTCCTGTAGCAGCAAAACCAGCTTCAGCCTTTGGGATGATTGCTACTTTTTGAAAAGCTTTCCTGAACTACGAATCGAGATCGTTTTGTGTAACTTTTTCCCCAATTGATTCTCCTAGAAAAGGTTGCATTCTTGTTGATAAGCTGCTTTAAGGGGACTTACATGGAACATCGCAAAGGCTGCATTCTATGCGAACCATTTGGTGGCAATGTTAACATCACTATATTGTGGCTTTTGCAAAATTCGTAACCTCTCAAAGAGATGTGACTGGAATGATTGTCAAGAAAAAGGAACATGGGCTCATTTTCTGAAGGTTTGGTGAAAGAGATCTTTATAAAATTTACAAAAAATGTGTAATAAGTTTTGTGATTGGATATCAAAAAAGAACATCAGCGAAGTCAACATTCATTGATCCATCATTTTTTTGAGCAGCGATAAACTGTTCAGCGAGGGCCATCTGCTTCTAAAGCAGATAATTGTTTCTGTCGTGGATAAATTAACATTGGTGAGACGTATACTCCGGTAGCATTCACAGCACACACAGCTGTGACGGTCTTCTCACGTTGTTGAGGTAAGCCTGTCCCAGTAACAATTTTACCAGGGTCTTGCACTGAGCAAATTCCAGTTTCGTCTACATTCCATATGTTCCTTGGTAGAAATATAGCTATTAGCTCTGTAAGAAGTTTGAAAAATATAGCAACTTCGTCCCTGTTAAAAGCACTGTAATTAAGCTCTGCTTTGAGCTTTCGTGATGGACAAATTATTCCTTTTTATGAATAGTTTGAGCCCTTGAGCCCTTGCCAGCTAATTCAAGAGTTTTTTTAATAATTCACTTAATGTTATTTTTTACAGCATATTCATACAATCTTTATAATTTGAAGTGAAGTGCACCCATAAAATATTTTACCGAGGACCTTCATTTGCCATTTCATCTTCTTGGGGGTTCAGTAAGAGTAGCCTGACGAAAAACCTTACATTTAATTGTATTTGCTTGATTTTCAATTCTTAACTCTTCAGCATCAACAATCTCAATTACAATTAGTTTTACACCATTGACAATTTTTTGTTTATTAAAATGAATAGGGTGGATATTTTGTTCAAAGGCGGTTATGAGAATTTTATCCATTATCATACTTTCAAAGTCGACATTCAAAGAATTTTTTAATAGAAAAATTACATTTTTGAATTTACAATCATTTTCTCTTATACCAGAAGTTATATATTACAAAACCCTATAACTTTGTTTGCTGCTAAATTTCTTCTTGTTTCAAATATACCTATTTTGGACCACTCTTGTTCAACTATTGGGCTTTAATTTTTACCCAGTATTGTCGCATCTTCTGCCGGAGTAACTCCTTTCTCTCTTCTTTCCTGTGGCTACCTTTCCTTCGGGGTTTTTCCTGAAATCCACGGACTTCCTTCAGGGTGCGTCTCGCAGACTGTCTATTTTGGAGATTTGTTATTCTCAGTTCATTATTATCCTTCTCGGTTTCTGTCAACCAAGTGGTACGAAACTTCTTCGTTCGCCAGAAGGTGTACAGACGGCTTGTTAGTCAGTTTCGAGGCAATCTTGCTACGTGGCCATAGAAAGCTACCCTACTTTTCCTTGCACAGTCAGAGATGTCACAGTCCTCTCAATATATCGTAGATATGTTGCTGCTAAATATCATATATTTTATTAAATTATTTTTTGTTTGTTACCTTCTGTTGTTTTTATATTGGAGACGAAGTTGTCTTTTTGGTCGCGGATGGCGCTAAACGCGGTTATGCACGGAGGGAAAAGATAATAATGATTTTCTTGATGTGACTTTCTTCACATATTCCGTTCAATGAGTATGAAAAAATTTTAGATAAACATTTTAATTTCCTACAAACAAAAGGTTCATACAAATTTTTAAACCAACTACATCATAACGAAATTAAAAATGATTGATGGCCTTGTTGGACCAAAACATATACAAGCATTTGACTATCGTACATTTAGATTTGATTTGACTATCGTACTGTGGCATTGACTTTGTACAACCTTGTTCTACAAGACTTGAGACTTGATAAACCCTGTCATGTTCTCATTCAGACACTTAGTATTAACGCTTGTAAGTTAATACTAAATGTGTCTAAATGTCAAAGAAATGTCCTGTTTATCAACGTCAAGAGAGGGATGGATTTTAAGAACAAAAGACTCTCCAGTACAATATATCTGACGACTCTGCCCAACAGATAATATTTGAGAAGAATGAACAGATATCAATTTATAAATTCCAGCGCCAGTTTAAGCAAGTTAACGTGGACTTCTGCAAACATCGACTCCAAGAAGAATCTTGGACAGATATCTCAAATTGTGATGAAATTGATGTAAAAAGCAATGGGACTCTTTGGGTGATGGATGTTTTTCTAAAACACTTCTATATAAGTTTTCCTCAAATGATTACGAAAATCAGGAACAATTTTGACTACATTTATAAACCAGTGAGATCCATATGTTGAGGAAGCAGATATCATCGCTACAACAACTGGCTAAATGTAGTCGTAAAATTAGAGAACAATATAACAATTCTCTAAAAAAATATGAGCTACTTATTATTAAACAAAAGATCAATAACATAGATTACAAATTAAAATCTTCTGACAATTTGTGCAAATCAACTTAATATTCAATCCAATAACCAGAATAAAGCCGTCGACAAAACAGTAAACACCAAGTAAACACAGATTTAACACCATCGTATGTAGCCATAAAATTCAATAACCTTTCTACTGATAGTGCCGAAGATTTGATTAAAAACTTACTTCATACTCCTCACCAGGACAGCATAATCCACATGAATAGATCAATGTTTCTAAACCCACTAATAGAAAACGAATTATATCACATAGTGACGGATCATAAAAACAAAAAGAGTTCTGGATACGATGGTATTCCTATAAACATAATAAAAGAAACTTTGTGGCTAATATCGGATCCACTAATTTTTATCATAAACAACTCATTATCACATGGAATCTTCCCAGATCAGCTAAAAATATCTGTAATAACCTCCATCTCTATAAATGGAGACAGAAATAAGCTAGAGAACTACAGACCAATCAGCATCCTTGCAATTTTTGCAAAAATCTTTGAGAAAGTTATGTTTTATGTTAGATTGGATTGTTTCTTACGAAAATATGGCATCCTGTGTAATTCTCAACTTGGATTTGTTAAAGGCAAACGTATTGATACGGCATGTCTTAAGTTTATTGATAAAATCTATAAACTGATCGATAGCAAATATATTCCGTCTGGGTTGCTTATTGACTTATCGAAAGCTTACGACACAGTTGATCATACTATCCTCATGATTAAACTTCAGAAGTTTGGGATAAGATGAATCGCCCTAGAATGGATTAAATCATATTTACACAAGCGCACACAAGGTACGAAGATAACAATAGCAAATGCCACAGTGACTTCTAATATGAGAATGGTGAAGATGGGTGTACTACAAGGGAGTATTCTGGAACCTACTCTTACTTATTTATATAAACGACCTGCGGAACACAAGTTTTAATTTTAATTGTGAAATGAGAAACTATGCTGACGATACCAGTCTTCTGCTAGATAATGATTGCGTCGCAGATATCCAAGCTAATTCCTCTGCAGCCATTACTTCAATTAAACATGGTTTTACATTGAACGTCTGATCATGAATGAACAAAGAACCATTATTATTATTTTTAATACTAAAAGAAACATGAAAGTAAACCCTTAGACTTCTAGGAATTTAAGTTTATTTAGATTGGTCTCTTCATATTGCCTGTGTATTAAAAAAACTGAGTAGAGAATTATCATATGGAATCTTCAAACGTGAACTCTTAGAAGAATCTTGGACAAATATCTCAAATTTTGATGAAATTGATGTAAACAAGTAATGGGACTATTTTATGGATATTTTTCTAAAACACATATAAGTTTTCTTCAAATGATAACGAAAATCAGAAACTACAAGGGAGATACTACAAGGGATCTTCCCAGATCAATTAAAAATATAATTCTGAAAATATATAATTCCTAAAATATTATTCTGAAATAACCATTAACTGAAATAAATTAACTGAAATAACATACGCGCTCAGAATGCTACAAACATATGTGGGCAAAGAAGTCTTAAGGACGGTTTGCTTCGCAAACTTTCATTCTCACCTCCGTTTGGGAATTATTTTCTGGGGTGGCGGTAAAGGCAGCGGACTGTTATTTAAAGCACAGGAACAAACAACCAGAATCATTTATAAATCAGATTTCAGGGAATCTTGCAGGGGCATATTTCAAAATGTTAACTGGATATATTTATGAGTTTATTGTTTTTAAGTTCAAAAATAAAAATAAATTTAGTAATTATGTTGCATTTTAAAACACGAGACAAAACATTTATAACACGCCTCTGCACACCTTATCAATGAGACTGAGAGAAGCCCTATTTATTTCGATATAAAAGCGCTTCGGTATAACGCGCTACCTCCAGATATTAAATCAATCACAGATCAAAAGGAAGTTAAACAAAACATGATTTCTGATTTTATTAATAATATTGAACCATATAACTAGGATGATTTTTTTTCTCGGCCTATAAATTATTAGAAGCCCCTAGTAAACTGTTTTGCATTTACTACCTCTTGTTGGGTATGAATTGCATATCGTTTCTTATTATTTCATTTTGGTAGCTTATACTTTGTTTCCTTTGTATCAATTGTTCGCTAATCGTAGCTTCACCCAACAACTAAGTTATGTGACACATTGCCAATTTTCTAACGCTATTTCTGTACAATGTTAGAATCGTTTATTTGTATTCTAACTTGGTTTGTGACAAATATCATTTTTTTAACGTTGTTAGTAGTTAAAGTAGTTAGTTTATTCTGTACAAACGGAGTAATAACTAATCAGTAGTTAGAGTTTGTTTAGCAAAATCGTTTCCAGTAATGTTAACATTAAAGTATTAAAAAAAAAACAGCGCAAAATTGGCATCATTACCTTTTTTGCTAAATTTATTTTTGTATCCACTCGACGAAACTTCTTCAAACCTTTTTTGTCAATTCAAGGACTACCTACTCCTCTTGTAGAATTTCGGATAAAAATGATATTCGCACAATATCAAACTAAACTCAACGAACTAAACCCATTATTTTTCTCGTTTCCCTCCAGTTTGTCCTTTTGGATTTTCCTCATTCTCAACCTTTTTTCCTTGTGGCTTAGACTCTCGTGCACGGTTGTGAAAAAAGTAATGGGGTCGCAGAGGTTGGTTCCGCGTACAAAGGGAGACGTTATAATGCATTCGTGTACTTACATGTAAGGGGCGGAGACGTCCGCATAAGCACAACATGTCGGTTTACACGCGTAACAATGCCCGATTTTCAATATATATTGGAGACCGCACGCTGTTTTACAGGTGTATCGGGGCTCGGGTTCACGGTGCGTGTTTGAACCGCCAAAAATAAAATAATCTCTGCAGAAGGTTGAGGCATTGCCCGGTAGGAAATGTACTATAACTATAGCCACGGGGAGATTTATCACAGTGCCAGTTTACAAGCCGCGAATATAAAGATGTCCAACTGTTATGGGTCTGCAGTGGTCACGTACTATCTAAAGCAGTGGAATCTCCTGCACGAATTTTCAGAATAATTAAAACCACCGAATACAAACATATTTTACATGCAGCAAATTATTTAAATTACAACCATATATTAGTTTTGTATCATAATGGATTATCGATCGAAATGTTTTTTGTGGGTTGTCTGTTGGAGTAATTTCGATTTAGAAACTGATTATACTACGAATAATTGTATCTTAACTGTTCCATCGTCTTTGTTGTTACATGTAATCATAAATGTAATTACTGGTTTAATACATTTTTAAAATAATAATACGTTTATGTCTAATAAAATGACATTTCTTTTTAGATTTATTTTTAATACACAATTTTCAACTAATTTCATTCCTCATTAACTAAATATTAAATACCATAAAAGACATTCTAAAATTACAAAATAAAAACGTTTTTTTGTAAAGCTTCCAGGTTTTTTCAATTTATCATTCTAACGGAACGAATGCAAACTTTTATAATTATATTTTAATTATGTGTTATGTTGGTTTGGGATTAATAAGGTGCAACATGTATTATTCAGAAATTCTGCGTAAAGCTTTTCATTTCAATTAGACTTGGAAAAAAATGTTGGAAACTCAAACTGGAAACCCCAATTAAGCCTATAAAATATTAACATTAAATCAAGAACAATACAATTCCGTATCCTCAAAATGAGTTTCGCAATCCCATTATTTCCGTACTTTTCCTCCACTCAAGAGAGACGTCGGTCGTTCAAAGAAAATTTATAAATCCCAATTTCCCTTTGATTCACCCCCCTGCATATTTTAAGGGCAGGTGAGAAAACCGGAACGCAATTACAATTAACATAATTTTATTATTAATTTATTCAATTAGCAGCTAAGTCAAAGAGAAATTTATTAAACAAGAAACCGAGACAATTTTAAACGAATTACAATGTCGGTTTTATTCGAATGCATTATAATAAATTTTCAACTGCACGTAAAAACGATTTTAATGCTGTTTTATGTAGCGGGAACGATATAATAATGATATGTTTCACTTCTATTTCAAACCTTATTACGTGCGGGTTGATGTACACTGTTTTTCTAAATTAATGGCATTACTGTCACATATAAAAAACAACATAATTCCAAGGTTCCATTAAATATATACTACAATTTATAATAATAGTCAAATTATTTTTTAATCTAATTCTAGATCAAATGATGGTATGTATTTATATTTTATATTTATATCTGGTAAACATTGATATCCAGTAAATATTTATTTTGTCACCAACTTTTGTACTTTCTTCATAGTCACCAGAGACAATTTAAAACGAATACTCTATATTGTTAAGTTATAAGTTAAGTTACTGTTAAGTTACTGTTAAGTATAGATTCTTCGACCAGTGACTTCTAACGTTGGGAAAAATTTTCTACACATCCCAGAAAAAGATGATTTAAGTTTCTATATTTAGATTTATCAGGTTTAGTAGTTTAGAGTTTATTTAAACGATATAAATAACTTTTATAAAAAACTATTATATTGGATTCGGTTACGGTTACGGATTGATTTTTATTTCGGATATCCGATAGTTTCGGTAACGGTTACTGAGCTCCATAACATCCCTGCCAGAGCTTAAGTCGTACCACTTGAATTTTGAACGAACAACGGCGACAACAGCACATACGACGGCAACCTGATATACATCATAGTCAACCATGTTGTATTCCGTATTATTGCCCGCCATGAACAAGCATCATTATAAATCCTGTCATCAAGTAAGTTTATTTAAAATTTCTCATAATTTTCTGCATATGGTTGGTAGTTAATGATTGGTAGATTGGTTGGTAGATTGGTAGTCAATGAAGCGTGGCAAAAGATCAAGCAGGATATCGAAGATACAGCAGCAGAGGTTGTGGGGTGGAAGAAGGGACAAAGGCGTAATAACTGGTTCGATGAAGAATGCAAGGAAGCTCTGACAGAGAAGAACAAAGCCAGAGAAAAAGTACTACAACGAAATACTAGAGCGAATGTAGAGGATTATCGAAACAAACGGAAAGTTGAGAAAAAACTCTTCCGAAGAAAGAAATCTGAAAAAGATGAAGAAGATTTCGCGGAAATAGAAAGAATGAGTAATGCCAACGAAACTCGGGGACTCTATCAAAAGGTCAGAAATGCGAGACTTGGCTACAAACAGCTGCCACTTCTGTGTAAGAATAAGGACGGCAGGGACCTGCTCAACCAGAACACTCGCGTAGTCCAAGAGGAAAGTATAACGCCAACATCAACATCAATATTAGGGACTGAACAAGTGGAGGAACCCACCTTAGAAGAAGTAGAGACTGCAGTGCGCAGGATCAAAAACAATAAGGCGCCAGATGCAGATGGCATTCCAGGAGAATTGTTGAACTATGGAGGTAGAGCCTTAATATCGTGCATTCATGATCTCATACTAAACATATGGAGAACGGAAAAGCTACCGGATGCATGGAAGCTAGGGATAATATGCCCATTAAACAAGAAAGGTGATAAGTTAGATTGTTCTAATTACAGGGGGATAACGCTGCTAAACATTGCATACAAGGTCTTCGCTAATGTGTTGTACCGTCGCTTACTTCCATACGCAGAAGAGAATATCGGTGAATACCAGTGCGGTTTTCGCACAAACAGGTTAACCACAGACCAACTGTTTGGCATTAGGCAGATCCTGGGGAAATGTAATGAGTTCAATATCACGATACACCATTTATTCGTGGACTTCAGAGCAGCATACGACAGCGTTATAAGACACAAACTGTGGGGGATATTGACAAGTTTCGGATTCCCTGAAAAACTGACAGCCCTAACCAGAGTAACACTGTCTGAAGTATCGTCTGTAGTAAGAATACGAAACAAGTTGTCTGAGACTTTTATAACAGAGGAAGGACTACGACAGGGAGACCCACTGGCAACTTCACTGTTTAACATCGTACTAGAAAAGGCCGTTAGGAGTAGTGGAGTGGATAATAACGGCACTGTGTACTTTAAGTCAACACAACTATTGGCTTACGCAGACGACATTGATATAATTTGCAGAAGCGAACAGGCGACCAAAACTACTTACTCGCTGCTGGAGAAGGAAGCAAACAACCTAGGACTCACTGTCAACGTAAACAAAACGAAATACATGGTGGCTAATGAAACTCATCGGAAGGTAGGACCAACGCTAGAACTAGACGGAAAGTACTTTGACACAGTAGATACATTTGTGTACTTGGGCTCGCAACTAAACAGCGTAAACCGGATGGGCGAGGAGATTAGAAGGCGGGTAACTCTTGGTAACAGGTGCTATTATGGGCTACTTAAACTTTTTAGGTCCAAAAGAATCCACCCCAAGCATAAGTGCACACTGTACAGGTCACTGATAAAACCGGTGGTAACCTATGGTACAGAAGCATGGAGCTTAACACAGAGCGAAAAACAGGCTTTAAGTGTATTTGAGAGAAGAATTCTACGTGCAATATTTGGAGCGACCCAAGAAGTCGTTTTTTTAGTAGTCGTTTTTATTGATCTGCAAAACAGAAACTCTTCTTTGATGTGTTCCAAGTGGATATATCTAACGGAAACGAGTAATTGGGAACATGAACTAACATCGGTTGATTCGTTAAGTTGAAAGGAAAAGACAATGGATGCCTTTATATCAGATAAAAATTTGTTCCATCACATCTAAGGAGATGTCTGAAATGTTTCTCTGAATTGTCTTGTTGGATAAGAATATATTAGGTATTTTAATCGCACTCGCTTCCCCAAGAACTAGCTTAAACAACATGGTTTGTTGAGGGCAATTCTGCAATTGTATGGGACTTTTTATTTATGGCAACTTCCAGAGCAATTTCATATGATGCCTCAACTACAGCAGCTTTCTTGTTAAAAGGTCCCAGTTATATCCAACTTTTGTTTTGTCCAAGGCAGCTTCATGTCGTTTAAAAAAGTCCAAGTCTTTTGTAATATATTCAGAATGCTATTCAATCACGTTGAGCTTTGGGGGTTACATAGATTTAGCACTAAGAACCGCTTTGCATAAAACACACTGTGACGTTACTAATAACAGTCGAAAATCCAAATTTTAATACTAAAAAAATTTACATGCAAAAAAATGAAAAATATTTTAAGCAGTTTATCACCCCCTGTAAAATGTCACAACAGTATTTTAAATCGTATAAGTACGATTTAGGAGACCACACAAATAAATAAAAATAAATAATATAGCATGGCTAGTTTAAAAAATATATATAACACTACCTCAGAAACTGTACATTTATATTAAATCCAACCGATTAAAGTCGTATAAAATCAGACTTACCGGACTTTTTGTTGTAAAACTTCCAGGTTTTTTCAATTTCTTTTTGTTTTTGTAATTCACAAGAAAATACTTATAGCTACTGACACTTTGTTCCCAATTTATTTACGAAAATAAAAGTTGATATATTTTCCATCAAATGACATTAAAAGGCATTCATTTTTGAATGAAGCACCTGGTACGATCTAGGTGACCAGTACGCATAACGCAACTATCTCCTAATACTATCTTTTTTTTTCTCTTTTAGCCCGTTTTCGTCCACTCCAGAATATAGGCCTGTTCCAAACTTTTCCTTATTGATCTTTTCCTGGACTACGAATCGAATTAGTCGAATGTCGTCCCGCTATCTTGCCTGAGGCCTGCCAATACTTCTATTTGTTCTTCGCGGCCTCCACTGTAATAGAATATTAGCCCACTTTATGTTGTCTCTCGTTATGTGACCCGCCCATTGCCATTTAAGAAACACCACTCGCTCCACCACGCCCACGACCCCTCTTCTCCTCCTGATTTCTTCATTTCAAATTTTGTCCCCGAGACTGATTCCTAGCATCGCTCGCTCCATTGCTCGCTGGCAGACACGAAGTCGATTTGCGCTGTATATAGCTAGCTATAGTTAAGTCTCGAGCCCAAATACAATATGCATGAGTCATAAACCTTTACCTTGAGGTTCATAGGGATGCGTGTTTCCCGGAGAATGTAGCTGTGCCTGCTAAAAGCCGCCCAGGTCAAGCCGATACGTTTGGTGATTTAAGCTGTCTGATTGTCCTTTGTCATTGTCCCAACTTGATGTTGCGTCACAGATATACATACTCACCGACTTTCTCAGGAATATGATTACCGATGGTGAGCATTCTATCGGCCTCATGCTTTTAGTTTTCTGAAGATTTATTGCCAGCCCCACCGCTTGGGAGGTTTCTTGGAGTTCGCGCAGCATTATCCGTAGTTCATCTGGGTCGCTGCTGTTATCGTAAGTACAATATCGGCGGCAAGGCGTAGGTGATTAATGCGGCATTCGTCGATGTCAACTCCCTTTCGCTCTCAAGAAACATTTTTAAATACGTTCTCCAACGCTAGGGTAAAAAGTTTGGGTGAGATTGTACCGCCTTGTCGGACGCCCCACTACTCAGTAATTCTCCCGTAACCCTATTCTATTCCATCTTGACATACAAAGTAGCATGTTCATAGATATGTTCAATATATCTATGCTTGAATATCTAGAGTATATACTAGAAATAGGGGTTAAGCACAAACGATCACCTACTAACAGTAAAACTAAATAAAAAAATGACCGAATACAACATGACACTCCATATGGCCTTTGTTGACTACGAAAAAGCTTTTGATTCTATAGAACACTGGGCTATAACCAACTAACTAACGGAAGACCGCATCGATCACAGATACACTAATCTTCTCAAAAAAAAAACATGAGAATGCCAAAGCGTCGGTCAGAGCCCACGAAAAAACAAACACATTTGAGGTGAAGAGAGGAAGCAGACAAGGTGACACCATCGCACCACAATTGTTCAACTTAGCTCTAGAAGGGGTAAACCTTAGGTATAGAAGGGGTAAACAAATCAACTGGTCAAATCGAGGAATTACCGTAAATGGCGAAAAGCTAACACACCTAAGATACGCAGACGACATCGTATTATTCGCAGAAAACTCCCTAGATCTGAAGGAAATGTTAACAGACCTGGAGGAAAAATCAAAAAGCATAGGGCTAAAAATGAACATAAACAAGACAAAAACAATGTGTCTCCAAGATCCAAATATAATAATTAACAACCAAAGGATAGAAAACGCAAACGAATATGTCTATCTAGGCCAACAAATAACCCTGGGCAAGGATAACAAGAACATGGAAATTGAACGGAGAATTAGACTGGGTTGGGCGGCATTTGCAAAACTCAAAGGTATACTAACCAACAAAAAGATACCCCTACGACTGCGCTCAAGGCTATGACCAAGCTATGACCAATGTATCCTACCAATAACAACATACGGAGCACAAATATGGACCTTATCAAAACAAATTGGGAACAAACCAAGAGTATCTCAGAGGGTCATGGAGAGAAGAATGTTGGGTCTATCACTACGAGATAGAAAGAAAAACGAATACATTCGAAACAAGACCAAAGTGACCGACATAGTGGACAGGGCATCTCAACTCAAATGGGACTATGCAGGACATATCGCCCGTATCAAAGACAATAGATGAAATGGGAAATTATTGCGCTGGAGACTATGGACAGGTAGAAGATCAAGAGGAAGACCAATCGTACGGTGGTACGATGATCTTAAGAAAGTGGCAGGACTGCACTGGATGAGAACTGCTCAAGATCGAGACCGATGGAGAAAACTAAGAGAGGCCTATGCTCAATTCTGGGCGCATTACGGCTGAAAGAGAGATACTAGAAATATCCATCGCCCGAAGCACTAACCAGGTTTCAATCGAGTCATAGACTGTCTGATAGCCCACAAATGCCATATCTCTCGATTAATGTGCGCACCGTTGGAATATGGTCAATCGTGCTGAATCTTCAGGAGTACTCGAAGGAGTACTCGCAATAATTTCAGGCAATATTCTACGGTATAAGTGACGAATTTACTTAATGAATCATCAAATGAACATTTTATATTATAGGCAAATACGGTAGGCACTATACGGTACATGTATATGTGTTGTAATGAAATCAAATGATTATTGGTATAGTTATTGTCGGGGTTTGGCGAACATGTATTTATCGGTTTTAAAATTGATTCAAAATCTGCGTATAAAATAAAGTGTATACGCATTTTTCAATCGTAATTTTGGAATTTTAATATATCCCCCGGGACCATATCGCCTCTCTTGTCTTTTACAATGTATTTTGTCGGCATATTTGTGTAAATTTTATTGCATTCGTTCAATTTGTGCTGATTATAGGTGGATTCGGTTGAAAAAAAGGTTTGACAGCCATCACATAATTTTCTACAATCTGGTGAGGTTTGACTTCTTACAAGTCTCAGCATATCTGTTATCCATACCTAATGACCTTTAACACCCTCTTCCAAATATAATAAATTTACATGTCTTTTTAGAGTTTACTTAGTGTGAAAAATCGGCCCTACAACGTCATGCTGTTTAGATTTAAAATTAAACTGCAAACCATTTACGTTAATGCTAATATTATTGGTCTGTTCAAGTTTAGAAATGTGTTTAATTTTAAGTGGAAACTCTAGTCCGTCGTAATTTAAAATTTGAGAAAAGTGAGGATATGATGCCAGGTGATGAGGATTTTCATTCGCAGGGTGTAATGCGGATGCAATGCTCCATAAAAAACAAAACTCGTCTTCGTTTTGAACATTGATACATGCTTTCCGGTCCCTAATCTCTTTCGGCAGTTCAATAAATGACGACCCAACACTCAAAATTTTTTGACAATTACCGTAATTTTAAACTTACTTAGTTTTACAAAGTATTGGTTTATATTTATTTAGATTAACTTCTAAATGGGAAATCTCCCTTAGTAACCAACCCGAATCTTTCTCCTGAAACTCGTCACATTTTGTCTTAATTGTAGCACACATATTATCATAAATTTCGACAAAGTTACTCATGCTAGGTGTTATCTCGCGATACTTTGTATTGAATGATTTCAATTCGCCCGCGAGATTTTTTTCATTTATGTAAATACTAAATAGCTCCTGAAGCCAACCTGTTCCATGAGTTGGTAAAAAATTTCTGGGTAAAACGGATGGTTATGAATTTGGATAACAGCTTATAAAGGGTGGATGGTAGGTTGATTGGTACTTTTTGAATAGCAAGATAACTTCTGTGCGAAGCCAAGGGTCAGGGAGTTTGCGATCATCGAGACACCTGTTCAGGAAAATCAAATTGCTTTGTTTTAGTGTTTCTCCTCCGGCCTTCAGCGTGTTTATTTTAATTAGTGTTTCTCTTCCTACGTTCGTTACTTTATCTTTAGCAGCAGCCTTGCCGTTTTTTAACTGGCCCAATGCTGTTTCCAGTTCCGGTCTGTCGATCATTTGGAGTTTCTCGAATCCCACATTTTGGATACATTTTCTCGTTCGCCCCGTTCGCCCCCGTGCAGACAATTTCCGAAATTTTAACCTTTTCTATGACAACTTCCTTTACTTAGTTTTTGTTTTTGTGACAGACCAGAACGTAAGATTTTCATACTGTTGTTTTTCCAAATCGTTGCTTCGATCGTTATCGTGTTGTATGTTATACAGTCTTTTCTAATAACTTCAGTCATACAGTTATACAGTCTTTTCTAATATACGGTCCTATTCAGGTCTGCATATCTCGGCGAGTCCCTGCTAGTTCTTTGTCGCGCCTGGATCTTCTCCTCAGTCTGCGGGCTGATTCTCGTATTTATCGGTTTTGGTAGCGTGCAGACTTTCTTTATTGCCGTTGGGATGTTTTTTGTGCTTTTAGTTGACAACGCGTTAAGGTTTTACGAGCAACTGAACTACAAGGGCTGGCCCTTGTAGTTCAGTTGCTCGTAACCTCTTATCAAAATGCGCGCTATACTCTTCTTCTTTCCCTTATCTGTCCTTGTATCAAGTCTACATCCGCTAATACTCATTCTATTACGTTTCGTTACGCCTCATTCTATTAGTAACGTCTATTGATATCCTTTCTCAAAACTACCTCCAGTTTAGAGTCCACTAACTAATCTAACTAATAAGGCAGAAACTAAATTCAAATTGTCTCTCACTAATTAGACTTTGCTAAATCCAAATCTGTCTTTTTTTCTAGTCTACGTCTGCTAATACTCATTCTAGTACGTATTTTATCTTCCCTAAGTATCTAAGTTCGATTATCCCCTAGTACTTAAGTTAACGATAATTAAAGATATTTCAAAATTAGATTTTTCAAAATAAAAAGATTTTTAAAAATAACAAGAAATTTCCGTCGATGTATTTATAGAACTCTATGAGAATATAAAGACAAATGATTTAATAATATCGGTATGTTTTATATTAAATTTTAACAAATCATAAAATATCTATGAAGATAAAACTCGTACAACATATTACATCAACCATTATATTTAATTGCTTGTACAACTGTAAGATAGGATGCATTACATTGTACAGTAAAATTATATGCTCCAACAGTATCTTATATGCTCTTATTTTGACTAAAAAATATTCAAATGAAAATTTAGACCTAAGGCAATTAAATTTGCTTTTCTAGTGTTAGTCTAATGATCTAAACCTGTAGTTTCAGATCCAATATTTATATTACCCATAATAACATAGTTTATTCCTCAGTTTTACTTATTTGTCTGTTTCTCAATTTGCTACCAATTGAAGTATGTAACGATATTGAATTGCAAAATTTCTTCATAATTTAATGGCCTGTTAGTTATTTTTTGCAGCGAAATCTTTTTTTTTTTTAAATAATTAAACCGTCCGTGAAAAGAACGTGAATTTAAAGAAAATAAGAATTTAAATTGGCCAAATTTATATTGGGGCACGTCTTCGGGGATATTTTCAGTTTATAGGTGTATTTATTTTCTCGCAGCAATTCAGCGAATATTCATGACAATATATAGACTTTCATCCATATCTTTCAATTTGCAACGAGAACAAAACGATATCTATATATACTCGACGCTTGATATATTTCAAATATTATTTCCGGCTGAAATCGGCAATATCACGTTTTTTTGTTTCCTCCCAAAATTGAACGATACAATTTTTAACATCCTTACGATTAATTGCCTCCCAACAGGACTATAAAAGCAGACTGGTTAAAAAATTCTATTTTTGTGGTCACAATTACACTTTTCATGGATATAAAAAATATAATAATAAAGCGACGACACAATAGAACAGTATCGTGTCCGAGTGCATTTTTTATTCAGTACCGAAACTCAATTACAGCGAACGATAGAGTATGCGGCGATAAGCAAAAATGTTGTTGCAATGGAACATGCAGAACATTGAAATAATAATAATAATAAAACGTATAGCGTTTCGACCACTGCGCGAAGTTCACAATAAATCAAAGGGTAATAATTTCAACGCCGCATGCAGTTATTTATCGTTGGGACGTCGTGGCGTGGAATTAAAAATAGCTCGGAAAAAAGGCGAAATTAAAAATCAAAAACTTTATATTTTTCAATTTCGCTAAAGCATCGCGAACGCAGCAAACAAAAAAAGCTAAACCGGGCGACATAAATCTTTTCAAAATACACTTTTTTACCGGTTTCCCCACATAGAAATATGCTCTCAATCTTAAAGACATCCGGGATAGAAAAAAACTACTTCAAGTTTTCAGTAAAGCTTAAGCTTTCATCCTTTGTAGCCAAGTAAAGGAGTAAGGTTGAATATCGATTACATAAACTAGATTTAAATAAATATTTCATGGAAAATGCGATGTTCCAAAGAAATACTTTTTCATTGCAATCGATACTGGGAAAGTTTGGGGTAGTGATTATAAAGTTTTCTTGAAATGTTGAAGTAGACAACTAAACCACTTTTGTTTAAATTAGAGTGGATTTTCTATTGAATGGTTAGAAGAAAATAAATTGTTCTTTTTATAGATTGAAAAATACGAATTGTTATTTTATTTTACGAAATATTTAATAAAAATAAAAACTTGATATATTTATGTTAATGTTATGAAAATATTATGCAATTTATACACTGAATATTTGAAATAATATTATTTTATCTACTCGCACATCAAAATGAACACTTTAATAATAAATAAATTATTGTATGTGAAATATTCCATTACTATGATCGATGATATATGATATTATGATCCATATTATTATCGTGTGTAAAAGTATCCATATCGTGCATAAAAGTCCAATGTAAATCAAATGGAACTTCATTATTAAACGATTTGTGTTTTTTGTTACTATGGCAACAACTAGCGTAACAACTAAACAAAAAAACATACACGCAGTAAAAATACATTTTCTGACGCATAGTAAAATTAAATTTTGAATCAAGAAGTCTCGGCTTCAATTTAGCCGAGATTTATCTGGCTCTAATATAACCTAACATAACCAAAACCTAATCCAGATTAAATCTAGGTTAACCTAGACTATACTGACAACGACCAAATAGTGTTCCCGTTATTGTATGTTTTTATGAGCAATTTTCGTCATGGAGGCGCTGAACGTTCTAACCTTATTGTGTCAGTGATTTGAAGTATATTGTCTGTCAAAATTACAATGTTTCAATATCATCGGTAAGAAACTTTTTTTTGGCCTCCTGAATTGTAAAGCTAGCTTTGATATCGCGTATACGTCAAGCGAAACTAGATTTTTACACACAATGTTGCAAAGTACGACTACTATGCGGTAAACATTACGGTAAATATCAAGTTTTTCCGCACTTTAATGTAAATAACTATTTTTGTAGATTCAACAGTATTTTAGGGTAGGTAAGGTTAGGTTAGGTATTTTTGTAGATTCAACAGTATTTTAGCATTCTTCGTAGATAAAATAATGTAGAAAACAAGTGTGTAAAAGGCTTTTGTGCACTCATTGCCATCAAACTTCGCAACTAATGCACAAAAGTCATTTTTCACAAACTTGTATCATAAACTACTATTAACCCCTTGGGATCCCAAACATGTTAGCCACAAAGATAGAAACAAGATTCACGACGCCTGGAGTAGAATTGAAGCTGAAACTACCTGTTCGGTGTCGGTCATGGCACTGAGGACCTCGCGAAGTAAGGCGAGAGTGTAGATGCCTCCTCCGTATAGTTCCTCGCCTCGAACACCTTCGGCGAGGATCCTCGCCGAAGTTACTCCGCGAGAGTGTGGAGCAGGCATAAGACGTCATGTATATGTGATAAGATCACATGTATATTGACACGTCAACGCGCATTTGATTCGTATGTCAAAGTATTAAGAAAAATATAAATTTTCTCGTAACATGCTCCAAGAAGAATTGATGAGGTAATTATTATTATTACAATATAATAACTTACAGAAGAACCTTCTCTACATTTTGTCAAATGTCAAATTTTCTACATTTTGTCAAAAAAATCCAATTTAATTCTTTTAACATTTTCACACGTTCTTTGTTTGACAAATATGACAAATACAAGTTCCTCGTGAAAATTCCCAGTGCAGTGTCGACGTTAATGATAGGTAATCATAATTAGTAAGTCAGAGAGGACACCGTCGTTTACATTTTCAGGAAATTATAGCCCATAATTAAATTTGAGCTGCTTGTAATTCATGCTCGGCTCTAAACACATGTTACGGTTCGCCCTTTTCCATATAAAGCACACTATTTAGTTCTCTGAATCGCGTAACACAATCGCTACCAGAATTCACCGAAATGTACAATAATACCGCGCTGTTTAGTTATTACACGTTTTATGTAACAGATGCTTTATGCTGTAATTGCAATTGGGTTAATTGAAACATCTACATGATGAAATAGTCAAATATTAATTATTAGCACTTGCAGACAAATATTAACAAATTTAATTATATACCTACATTCAATTAGATACTAATAACATTATATTTACAATAATATTATCTAACTCACTAACTAATAAAATTTCCGCATAAAACAATGATTTATATTATAAATTGATCCATAATTTTGAAATCTTGTTTATTCAACTTGTTGTGTGTATTCAATTGGGAAAAAAGTGTATTCCAAGTTATAAGCAAAGCTGCACTGATGAGAGATACATCTCCAAACGCGTCTGCAGATGGCTATTCTATTAAGATAAATGGAAAGATAAGATCTTAAAAACAATAGCGACAGTTCTATTTCTTGTTTAGTGTCACGAAAGTGGACTGGGGGCTACTAAATATCATAAAAATATCTTATGTATAATTCAATATCCTGCGTGGTATTAGCAATTGAAGTTGTAGTTTCAACATGAAATTTGTTTTGTAGTCTTAAAAAATCTTAATAATATTATAGAGCTACAGAAAGGTTCAATTTATTTATATATTCAGGCTATGTTTCGCCTTTAATTAGTTTTGATGATATATCTATAATGTAGTATGTACAAATAAGGTAGACTCCCGTAGATGCGCTGTCGTAGAACGCGAATTCGTATAAAGTTCGATTCCCATATGAGCGACACTCAGCTACGCGACGTCGTACGACATCGTCTGTGAAATAATGATTACATTGTTTTAAATGAGCACGTCGCCTACGAGCCCATTTAAAATTATGTAATCATTATTTGACAGGCGATGTCGCGTGAGCTCGCGTAGCTGAATGTTGCGTATATGAGAATCGGCCTTTTTGCAACGAAAATATTGCGACTAGTAGGGGGAAGTACGTACAAAATGACATAGTGAGCTTATTTCGAAATTGGCGGGCTATAGCGAGGCCACTGACACTGCAACACGTGACGGCGGTCATTTCGACAGTCCTGTGAGATGCCGGGCGCCGTTGGCTCATTCGCGGAAGAGTAACGAGTGTTAACTTGTTTGTAGCCCAAAGAAGTTTATTTTATTACATGGCTTTCTTTTGTTTTTTTGGTGAGTAAACTGTTATTTGTGATTAATATTTATTAAAATCGATGAACTATATTAGGGCCTAGTGATTTGAATTAACATTAATGCGATTATAGGTTGTTTAAATAAAATATGACTTTTCAATGGAAAGAAGAAGAAGGGCCTAGTGATTTGAATTAACAATAATGTGATTATCGGTTATTTAAATTATTTATGACTTTTCAATGGTTGTTTTTTACATTTGGACAAAATGACATACCTATACACTAGACAAAACGAAATAGCATGTCATTTTACCCGTAAAGTATCTGTTATTTAAATCTATTCTTTATTAATTATTTATTTATTGTTATTTTATTAGGATGGTATTCCGCGGAATTAAAAAGAAAAACTATTCGGCAGTCTTGGAGCCAATAATTCCTGAATAAAGCTATTGAAGCAGGGAAGCAGATGTAAATGGCATGGGAATTTACTGGAAAATCATTTGGTGTTCCTCAGGCGACTCTTGATAGACATGCTCTCTATATGAATAAAACCTTAGAATCAAAGACCAAAGGATTATGAAGTGTCTAGAAAACATTTTCAAGTGAAATTGAAAGGCAATTATTCTTCCTTTTTGTAAGGAATCTGCCTTGTTCTCTAATTTCTTAGAGTTGTAGCTGGGATGATGAATGCCAGATTTCATAACAACGTATGGTAGGACGTCCTGGTGGTCGCCTGGATCTTAGGAGACCGTCCCTTGCAATTTTCGGCAATCTGGTGTAGTCCATCCGCTCCACATGATCTCTCCATTCGCGACGCTGTTTCGGGACCATCTCAGTATGTCTTGGATATCGCAAAGTTCTCGGTTGTCTTCGTTTCTTTTGTGGTCCCTTAGTGTGTAGCCTGCTATGGATCTTAGAGACATCATCTCTGCTGTACGAATACTGTACTCTGCTGTACTCTTCTTCTTCCTTTTTGTAAGGAATCTGCCTTGTTCTCTAATTTCTTAGAGTTGTAGCAGGGATGATGAATTCCAACTTTCATAACAACGTACGAGAGAACGTCCTGGTGGTCGCCTGGATCTTAGGAGACCGTCCCTTGCAATTTTCGGCAATCTGGTGTAGTCCATCCGCTCTACATGATCTCTCCATTCGCGACGCCGTTTCGGGACCATCTCACTATGTCTTGGATATCGCAAAGTTCTCGGTTGTCTTCGTTTCTTTTGTGGTCCCTTAGTGTGTAGCCTGCTATGGATCTTAGAGACCTCATCTCTGCTGTACGAATAATCCTTTTTGTTGTGGAGTTTTCGGCTCTTGTTTCTACAGCGTAGGTCATAACGGGTCTCACACAGGTCTCATATCTTCGGACTTTGCTTTCAATGGACATGTGTAGTTTCGCCATATTATATCTCTAAGGAATCCTGATATTAAAGCTGCTTTGGTTGTTTTAGAATTTACTTCTTCTTGGAGGTCTCTGCTGCTCGTGGTGTTGACACCGAAATATTTGGAACTCATAATCTGTTCTACTGGTTTATTGTATATAGCCAATTTACATCTTCTGGGATCTTTTGAGATGTTTAACACTTTTGATTTTGCTACCGATATCTCCATGTTGTATTTGTCAGCTGTCTTTTCGAACTGATAGAGCATTCTTTGTAGGTTGTCTTCATCTTCTGAGACCAGCATGGCATCGTCGGCGTAGCAAATTACGTTTAGTTCCTTGTCCTCTAGTGAGTATCCCTTTCCAACCTTTTTTACCTTAGTTATAATTTCGTCCATAATCAAGTTGAAGAGGATGGGGCAATTATTAGTAAAACACAAAAATTTTTAGAAACGCGACTTTTTGGGTTGACGCGCGTTTCAGTCCAGGAGCTAGTCTTTGAAGTACCTTTTTGCTCATCCTTTCAATAAGAATAAGAATGGTGCTGGACAACATTAACTTGACCATTCCCTGAACCAACTTCTTTTGCAAGAGCCGTAACATTTATCCGAATTTATGAAGAATTTTTGAAGGTACACAATATAGTTTTGGCCACTAATGGTAGGAAACAAATCGGCTATTTCACGAGTGTTGGGAAGGGATCAATTTTGACAGTGGTGTGTTGTACAAATGCCTCCGGTTCATTTATTCCACCATCTATGACTTTTATACGTTAGTGACCATAAACTAGTTAAGGAGAAGAAACCCCAGCGCTTACGATGTGACAACATGGACCAATTCAGGCGAAAAATATAAGACAACTTAAAAGCGCTTCGAGACAATACAAGTAAGATGTAGATTGAAGAACTATGGTAATGGAATAAAAAGAACCATGCTGACAACCAAAGAGCAAGTCCTCCGCGAGATTGCTAGATTGCTAGATTGGTAAAAACAAGCAATGGATGACATTAGGTAGACAGGTGTAATAACCGAAGAACAGAAGACGAGGAGACGAAGAGAAGAGCATTGGAGAAGACAGAAGAGTATATGGAACTATAAGCCGCGAAATACAATTACTAAGTCGACGAGACAAAAACGAAAACCCCCGAGAAACATGCAAAGAGATTGAAAGATCGAACGAGACACGCGATTTACTTCAAAGAATCAAGGAAATTACGAGAGAGTTCAACTCAAGAACGTGGAAAATAGAAAACAAAGATGGGAAAGTCATTACCAACACCGACGACGTAGTAGAGGTTTGGCGACAGTACTGCGAAGACCTATAAGCGGATGAAGGTCATCGTCAGGGAACAGTTCGTCTTCCACCCATCACACAAGTAGAACAGGCACCTGACATCTTAAAGGTTGAAGTTGAGCAAGCAATCAACATTCTCAAGAAAAATTCAAGAAAGCACAGGGGAAGATGATATCAGTGGTGAAATGCTAAAACAGCTTCAACAAGGTATGGCACTCAGGGCAATGGACAACTGACTGGAATACATCTATCTTCATTCCACTGCACAACAAAAGGATCAAGCCAGAAATGCAGTAATTACCAAACTATTGCATCGGAACAAGCTACATTCGTAGCTGGTAAAGGCACTCAGATCATGAATATATGGCAAATTTTCGAAAAAGTCCTGAGAATTTGCAAAGTCCACATATCTATGCTTCCTCCACTACAGCAAATCGCTTGACTGTTCAAACTGGCACCAACTATGGAATGCCCTCTTTGACATTGGAACCGCTCTGCACCTTATCGTTCTGCTAAAAACATTAGATGACAACATCAAAGGAATCATCAAGATCGAGAGAAGAAACTCAAGAAACTCCTTTAGGATTGGACGAGGATTTCGGCAAGGGTGCGTCCTATCACCCAACTATTCAACATGTATGATGAGTTTATACTAAGAGGAGCTCTGGAGAACTGGTAAGGCGGAAGAGTCATTGGCGCTAGGAAAATAAACGGTTTGCCGACGATACCACAATCATCGCGCAAATCGAAGAAGAAATGACCGAACTTCTGGGAAGAGTCGAGAGAGAAAGCACAAATTTCGGACTTAATCTAAATCGCCAGAAAAACAAAGCTGGTGGTAGAAAACGTCGACAATATAATTTATCTAGACTCCTGCATAAATAGTGACGGCAATTCTACAGAAATTTGAAGACGCGTAACTCTTGCGAAAACAGCCATGTCTAAACTAACCAAAGTACGGAAAGATGACCACATCGGGAAAGAAACAAAACGAGGCTCGTCAATAAACTGATGTTTCCAATTATACTATACCGAGCCGAGGCATGGTCTCTGAAAGCAATAGATCGGCAGAAAATTGACGCTTTCGAGACTTGAACATGGAGAAGGCTACTAACGATCTCTTGGACAGCACATAGAACTAATGTATTTATACTAAAAGATCTCGAGTTTGACATAAGACTCTCAATCGTTATCAATCGACGAATCAGTTCGGTTAATCGGTTGAATACAAAGCTGTTAGTAAAATGGTTAAAACATTTACAAGGACATGCGAAATCTAGTAAAGAGGACTCGGTACTACTTATTTGTGATGGTCATCCAAGTCACAATAACATTGACTGTTGCTAAAGAAAATGGTATTAATATGTTTTATTTGACGCCACATTGCATATAAAAATTGCAGCCCCTCAATATTTACGGACTACTAAAATCATATTTTTATCAAGAAATCTGTCTACGATATTTTTAACAAGAAAGTGTTTTATAAGTCATGGCGTCTTGTTACCCATTTACAAGTAGGATTTTAGTTTAGTCAAGCATATGGAAAGGTTGCAACGGTTTAAAATGCAAGCAATTGCTTTAAAAACACAGGTCTCCGGCCAGTAAATACTAATATTTTCCAAGCTACATGTTTGAATCCGCAGAGACCACAATTATTCCGTTTAATCGGAGAATGTTGCAATGGATCTAAACCTGCCATCGGACATTTGCTACCAGCTGAATCTGTTGACACTTCTGAAGTTGTGACCGCATCAAAAATTTAACGGAATATTCATAAGAAACCGAAAAAAAGAGCAACCACAAATACTGAGGTGGGAGTTGGTATTTCTGATGATCTAGATTTAGAAATAAATGTAGAGGATATCTCTTGCAGTTTAAGTAGCTTCAGCAACTTACGATGACAACGTGAAGCCTGGCACATCAAAGCAATAAGTAACATTTCCAGTTGCAACTATTTCACCAGCACCACAGGTACAGTTCATTCGAAGCCGAGCAAAAAAGAAACTGAAGCCCGTCAAAGGGATTGACTTTTACTCTTCTACTCTAAAAATGGTCGCAAAAAATGCCATCGCAAAAAATATCTCAAAGGATCCACCAGAAAAAAAGGCAGCTAAAGAAAACACTTTTTAAAGATGGAAAATCCAATGACAAAAATGTTCCAGTTTCCAAAAATACTCTGGAGAAACCTTAAGAAAAGAGACAAAGAGCACAGAGGCAGCGATAGACTACTTAGGTCGATCATAGCTCGGGTTTTTTTTTCTCTAACCAATATGGTTCCAGGGGGTTAGCCCTTAAAACACTACAGCCCATTGCCCTATTGTATTTCCCCACATTGTTTCGTTCATGCAAATAGATCCAGTCCCTCTATTAGGTCCAGGATCCTATGTGCCATGTTTTTCACGGGGACTCTCTCAGCTGTAATATCAAGCTTGTGTCTCCTACGTGCAATTGCTTCACAGTGGAAGATTATATGGGCGGCGGTTTCGTCCTCCTCGTAGCTCGGGTACTAAAGATTTCATCGCCGAGGCAGAGGACGACGTTAATGACTGCCCCTGCATTTATTGTAATGATTTTTTTTCCCGTTCTAAACCCGGTGAAAGCTGTACACGGGGTATATATTGTTTTCTTTAGGCTCATGCTTCATGTGCCGATGTCCCAAAGAAGATCAAATCATTTATTTGCGAACTCTGTTCTTAAAATTTTTATAATTAAGGGTACTTAATTATAAACTATTATTCAATCAGGTCGGAATACAAAAACAGCTCACAGAAAAATTCCCAACAGACAAAGGACTAAGACAAGGAGATGGCCTGGCCCCGATCCTATTTAACCTAGCCCTAGAGAAAGTGATCAGAGGCACAGGAATAAAAACTGACAGCACCACTATAAACAAGTCATGCCAAGTTATAGGATATGCAGAAGATCTGAATATAATGGCAAGGAATGTACTGGCAGTGACAGAAACATTTATGCAGCTGATAGAAGAGGTAAGACCGATAGGACTGCTGGTGAATGAAGACAAAACGAAATACATGACCATAAAATCAAGGACGCGGCTGGGACAGAACATAGCCATGGATAATATGAATATTGAAGTGGTACGAGAATTTAAATGTCTGGGCTCAACACTGAACGAACAGAACTTAATACCACAAACAATTCAACAGAGACTGATAGCCGGGAATAAAGCGTACTACGCAGTTCAAAGCGTGATGAAATCGCAAATAGTGGGGGTAAAAACTAAAGTGAAAGTGTATAAAAGCATCATTAGACCGATAGTGACCTACGGGTGCCAATCGTGGACAATGACGACCAAACATGAGGACACATTATTAAAATTCGAGCGAAAAATATTGAGAAGAACATTTGGACCGATCCAGGAAGAAGACGGGTGGAGGATAAAGTATAATCACGAACTGGTACAACTGTATAAAGAAATAGACCTAGTCACATACATAAAAATACAACGGCTGCAATGGACAGGACACGTAGAACGCATGGGAGAAGAAAGAATACCACAGAAGATCTACAAAGGAAACATGGAAGGCAACAGGAGACAAGGCAGACCACGACTAAGATGGCATGACAACATACAAAAAGACGCAAGAGAACTAATAGACATAAGGAACTGGAAAAGAGCAGCAGCGGACAGAAAAGGATGGAAAAGAATGCTAAACGAGGCTAAGAAAGGAGGAGGCTAAAGCCCACAGAGGGCTGTAAGGCCACGCATGGAATTATAAACTAAAATTTTAAGAACACAGTTCACAAATAAATGGTTTGATCTGTGGAATGGTTTTCTCTATGTCATTTTGTCCATACTATATGGAAAAAATGTTTTTTGTATTTTGTTAAAATTTTTCTGAATATATATTTTATTGCAGTTTCTATACAATTAAAAGACCTAGGATGATTATAAATAAATGAGACTGATTATAATTACGTTAATTAAAGAAATATCATTCAAAATGAAAACACCATGTCATTTTGTCTCTATGTCCCTTACTTATATAGTGCGTATAACGCGTTACAAAAATGTAGCATTTTCGCATTGTTTCTGATTTGTTGTTTAGAAAAGCGATTGTATACGATTATTTATATAAATAAACAATGATTTAGAAATATTCTTGATTTTGCATAAATAGGTCACATATCATTGTCCCGTATAATGCGATTTACTATTACAGCAGCCTTCCGTCTCAAATACTGGGAAATTAAATAAATTAAAAAAACTGATAATATTTGTAATATTTTGTAATTTATGTATATTTGTAAATCGATTTTTAGTTCTTGAGATTTAATTCCATCTGAATTGTTTATAAAAATGTATTATTAATTTATTATTGGGATCTAATAAAATGTCAATTTCAGAGTTAGGATTTTTTTTAACGAAATTTAAGATTTTTGTAGATTTTAACATTTTTAACAATAATTTTTTTTATGAAATAAAGTTATTTACCCTCTAGGGCTAATGGCCTTAGTTGTACAACGTTAGACTACCACCAAGATAGTTTTGATATCATGGATTTGGCTGCTTAGGAATATAATTACCCCGAAGACAAAGTCAGGCGATCGGATTCCAGGATACCTCACAGTTTGAAGCTAGTGCATGGATCAGAACACCACATAAACCCCAAAATCTTCAAAAAGAAAAGGATATAATACTTCGGTACGTACAACATTAACTCTCTCATCCAAGTTGGAAAGCTAAACCAGTTAACAACAGACTACGTAGACTCAACAATTCTATATTGATGCTCCAAGAAACAAGGTTTATAGATGTGGTAACATTTGAATCAGATGACTTAAGAATCTTCAAGGAGAAACCTGGGACTAAGATCATGCAAAATGTCCCACACCTCGGAACAGCATTTAATGTGAATAAAAAATTCTTGAACGCCATAATGGACTTCAAGAGTACAAACTCTTGACAAAGAAATCTGCCAACAAAAAGTACACGATAATAAATACCCATGCACCTATTAATCATGGTAAACAGAACTAATTGATAAAGCAGATGTTTGAGATAAATTGGAAAATGAAATACTTAGGTTCCCAAAAAACAATATCATCATCCTAATGGCAGATTTCAATGCTCAGCTGGGCCAAGAAAGGAAATATCATGCAATAGTGGGTGAGTACTCTGCTCACAAAATAACTAATAGAAATGGAGAGAGATTGTTCAACCTATGCAAAACGACTAACCTGAGATTATGTCTATCCACTTCAGAGCAAAGCCAAGTAAAAAGGAAACCTGGGTATTAGCAAACCCAATATTGAGAGAATTCCAACTGGATCATGTAGCAATATCCCGAGAAAATTTCAAGGAAATTCAAAATGTCAAAGTCAGAAATGGAGCAAATGTAACACCAGACCCCTACCTTTCCCAAATCAAAATGCATTTCATCCCTGGAAAAAGTCTATGTAATCATGGAAACAACATCCTAAAAATTCTTCGTGGTATGTTGGAACACAAGGAGAAAGAATAGGTAAAAAATTCATCATCATCATCATCAATGGCGCTACAGCCCGAGTCGGGCCTTGTCCTCCTGAATGCTCCGTCTCCAGTTTTCTCGGTCCAATGACCGCGTCCTCCACGTTGCAAATTTCAGAAGCGATCTGCTGTCTTCGTCAATGGAATCCTCCCAGCGTTTTCTTGGTTTTCCGACTGGTCTTTTTCCTTCCGCTTTTCCTTTTTGTACTCGCTTGGGTATTCTTCCGTCTTCCATTCGCTGTACATGACCAGCCCACTGTAGCTTTCGGAGTTTGATGAGAGTGGAGACTTCTGGGTCCTCAAAAATAGCATACAATTCCTTATTGTACCGAATTCGCCATGCGCCTTGTTCTCTCACCGGTCCGAGGATTCGTCGCAATACCTTTCTTTCAAAAGCATTGACCATTTTTTCTGATGCCTGTATAAAGGTCCACGTTTCACTGCCATAGCAGAGTACAGGTCTTATTATTGTTTTGTAGATTTGCAGCTTCGTTTTTCTGTGCACGTCTTTACATTTGATTATAGGAAGTACCGAATAATATGTCTTGTTTGCTATCATTATGCGTCTTTTTATTTCGTTGATTTCATTGCCGTCTTTGGAGAGATTGGCTCCCAGATATATGAAATTGTCCACATTTTCTATGTTATAGTTTGCTATCGTTAGATTTTGTCTGATTGGCGTGTTTCTTCGTGATTGTACCATAACTTTCGTTTTGTTTTCATTCATGCGTAACCCTACTTCTAGTGCTGCCGTGTCAAGATTAACGAATACTTCCTTGGCGTCTAGTTTTGAGCGCGCCATTATGTTTATGTCATCTGCGTAAGCTACTATTTGGGTTGATTTAAATAATAGCGTCCCTCTGGTGTCAACAGGGAGTTTTCGTACGACATATTCCAAAGCCAGATTAAACAGTGTGGGTGCAAGGCCATCTCCTTGCTTCAGCCCTGAGAGCGTTAGGAAGCTTGTTGTCAGCTCGTTCTGGATTCTTACTTGGCATGTTGAGTTGGTCATTGTAAGCCTTGTCAGTCGAACGAGTTTCGCTGGTATTCCCAGTTCCAGCATTATCGTGTACAGTACACTTCTGTCGATACTGTCATAAGCTTGTTTAAAATCTACGAATATTTGGTGCACATCGATGTTATATTCCCAGCATTTCTCTAGCACCTGCTTTACTGAGAAAATTTGATCCGTAGATGATCGTCCGGCTCTGAATCCTCCTTGGTATTCTCCAATTATATTTTCGGCATAGGGTTTAATTCGAGACTCAATGATCTTCGTCAAGATTTTATAGCATGTGCACAGCAATGAAATCCCTCTATAGTTTTCGCAGCACAGTTTGTCACCCTTTTTGTATATCGGACATATAATGCTTTTTCGCCAATCGTCAGGTAGTGTTTCCTGTGTCCATATTTGTAGCAGCAAGGTGTGAGTTTTTGTAGCTACGCATTCACCACCGCTCTTCAGGAGTTCGGCTGGAATGTCGTCTATGCCCGGCGCCTTGTTGTTTTTTAATTTGCTGAGGGCATCTTTTACTTCTTCTACTGTAGGGAGGCTCACTATATTTTCGTCAGTAGCTGCCTCGGTCAAGTTGTCAGTTACGGTAGTGGACGGTGGTGAATTCGGGTTAAGCAACTGTTGGAAATATTGCCCCCATCTCGTCTTTATCTCCTCTGTGCTGCTGATAATGCCTCCTGCAGCGTCCTTGCATAGGCTCGTACTTGGTTGAAACCCTCTTGAAGGTAAAAAGGTAAAAAATTGCAAGTACCAATTTGGGAGGAAGTGACAAGAGGAAGTGTTTGGGAGGAAGTGACAAGAAATCTTACAGATCTGGACATGGAAGTAGGAATTCTGCAACATCGTGGTACACATTCCTGTGGAAGAAGAAGTCTGAAGATGCAATAAAAGATAGATTTGACACATGGAAACTGTGGAACCAGAACAAGACGCCAGAAAATTTGGAAAAGTTGAAACTAGCAAGAAAGAAGACATATCAAATTTTGAGGAAAGTAAAAAGAATATTGAAGTCATGTTGGACATGTTCGACATCCATATTCTGTGTGGACATGGCCATCAAATTATAGAAAATTTCAAGAAGAATAATATCAGTTTATTCTTCAAGAACAAAATAAATGGTTACATGGCACCCAGCCCCAATTCCAAAAGGATGGAAGTTTGGCTCTTAATAACCAAGACAACTGCAAAATACCTCAGGAGAAACTAAAAATAAAAATGGATACACCACAATATCCAAATTCTGAACCACCAGATGAAGATGAGTCAATAAATTCATTGAAAAACAACAAAGCATCTGGGGAAGATATAGAATAATAGCTGAAGTCTGGAAGGTGGCCAATGATGCTTTTATCACTAAAACAAGAAAACTGTTTCAATAAATTTGGAAAAAAGAAAACACACCCGAGGATTGGGTAATAACACTCATCAAACTATCGAGGTATATCACTCCAACCCGTTACTCGTAAAATCTTCTCTAAAATACTACTAAATAGGCTTCTCAAGAATACGTTTTTGTCCAGAACAAATATTGAGTTTTAAAATGATCATCAATTATTACACCACACGAGCTAAGGACACCTTCATACCTTTTGTTAACTTAAAACTTGTTAACAAAAAGGCTTGCGACTCAGTAAGCTGAGGAACACTAGTCAATGGGCTGAGAGAATATGGACTTGATTAAAAAACATTAAACCTGATCAAATTAACGCTCACAAACACTGTATCAAAAGTAATATTTCAGGGAGAGATAGGCAAACCATTTCATGTGAGAACAGGACTAAGACAAGGCCTTTTACCGATGCTGATTAATATGGTTCTGGATAAGATAATGAAGATATTCTGGCAGGATATCGCCTCTGGTTTTTATTGGATCAAGGAACAAAAACGTAAATCCCAAAAGCCCGGCCTTTGCAGACGACCTGATTCTCTTAGCCGAAACTTAACAAGAAGGTGCAACACACATCAATGAACTCAAGGAAATACCGAAGAAAGCTGGACTACAGATTTCCTTCCAGAAAACAGAAATAATGACGACCAACAAAAATCATACGAAGAAAACAGTGAAGACGAAACATGGGCAGATTAAAGTAGCAAACCAGTTTAAATACCTTAGAGAGACTATCAGCGACAATGGATCCGATAAACCTACAATAGAAAATAAAAGACTGAAACTGGAGATACTAAATTTCATCACTAAAAACATCTACAACAAAAAAACTTGTCCATCAATGCAAAAATAAAGCACTGTAATGCTATGGTAAAGCTAGTGATACTGCATGGAATCAAAACTGCAACTTTAACAAGCCTGGAGAAGCTTTTGAAAATCGAAAGAAAGATATTACTAAGAATCTTCAGTCCGAGAATAGTAAATGGAAACTACAGATTGAGATCAAACAAGGAAATTTATAAACAGGTACAAGACTTACTAGGAAACAAATATAAGGATGAGACGACTTTGACTCTACGGCCACATGATTAGAATGAATCCTCAACGAACAAATAAACACATTTTCGACAAAATATATAACCTGGAAAGCTATAGTGGTTATGCCAAGCAGATGAAGGATGAAATAACAAGACTTGGAATCACAGATGAAGACTGCCAATATAGAGACGGATGCAGGAAACGACTCAACAGCATTAAAGTTCTAGTTGAAGAGAAAGCGAAACGTGAGAATAGCAATTCAATAGAGCAGAGAGGAACACACAATAGGAGTCAATGAAGACTTTTTGGAGCAGGAAGGAAAGTCAAAGTGTGGCGAGAGTAAGAACTAAACAGTGATATCTGCGTGGTCCTTAGACGGCCGGCTCGCGAAGAAAAAAATATTAGATCCCCATAATATTAGGATTTTGTAATCAATTCATTAATTAGATACCCGCCTTTATTGGATGTCGAATTGCAAATTAAACCTAATTGGAAAAGTTCGTTTAATTGAAATGTATTAGAGTTTTGTGACTTTTGATAATAACGTCTCAAGTTCTACCGTTCGCCCTTCCGTTTTTTTTTAATATAAATAGTAAATTTCCTATAGCGACGTTAAAGCTGTCTTTGTACTTTTAGTTTTTTAATTAAAATATTAATTAGATTTCTTTCCTTATACATCGGATATTGAAAAAAATTCAAATTGATGGAATCTGAATAAAGTTTCATGGTTTTTATAAGAGATGTAAATTAGAAATAAAACTTATCAATAAAATCAATTAAATTAATAATCAAAAATTTATATATAAAATCAATAAAACCTACTTTTTAATACATTAGTATAATAATAAAATAATTTGAGATAGAAAAGTTTCAAATATAAAATTACTTCAAACATTCTAAACACACTAGGAAGATTTTACCAATTCTCTAAATTTACTAATTTTTTATTTGTTACGACTAAAGTTATTTTTTGTTAAAATGGTTAAATGTTTTAAAATGCATAAATATGTATGATCAATGTACTTGGTAATAGAAATGTTGATTGGTATTCATGAATACATTTCATATTTTTTTTTCATGAATGTATCCGAAAATGATGTATGTTATTCGTGCGAACAAAGCAATTTAACTTTGTTACATGACCGGCTCGTTATATGCGAATATATGTTAGTGAGATCCATAAACATGTCGAGGCATGTTTTAAAATTACACTGTTTGCTTAAACAATTATTTCCACACTCTCGTACAAAGTAATAATTTACATAAAAAGTGGATTCATTCTGCGGAGGTGCATTCTGCGTTCTTATCCACTTCTCCGACAATTTTTGTTGGACAATTTGCATGAAATCTCCATCCGTTACGGCCAATTATAATCCCCGCCCTCATTGTTTCCTCGCAAGCTTCACAACTAATAACTATATTCAGAATATACCAGTCAATTCTTCAAAAAAAATTATCGTGCTTTTTTAACCCTCGTGTTGTTATCTTGTTTTCGTTTTTATTTGCGACGGAAAATAATAACTTTGCGGGATTTTTTTTTCAGTTACTACGAAATCCCTGTTTATTTAATCTACTGAGATAAGCAAAGGGAGGATGCGGATTAGAGAATTTAATTCCCGTTTTTTATATTGTGGACGAAATGTAAGATGCGCTATCGCGGTAATGGAAAATTAGGTTTGTGGCTGCGGCACGTCAGAAAGTAATTTGAATTGTAAAGATTATGTAAATATCTTTTTCGCGTTCCATTTTTTTTTTGGTCGTCTTTCGAGGGCTTACTGAGGCAAATTATTATAATATTTTGCTTGGGTTATTGAAATGTCTAGTTGGAAAATATGCTTTTTTCTTCTTCTTGTGTTTAATGTTTTCCGCGGTTTTACACATAATGAAACGGGAATCCTTATTTACTTTATTCGTATAAGTATTCCACAAATTCCATACATACAAGGAAATAAAAACAAATATACATTTTTGAGGATCTCGTTTACATTTGGAATTATAAAACTTGCGAGGTAATAATAATTTTAAATATTAACGTATAATTCTCTCATGTTTTAGTTTTGATTAATGAAGGATCATGGGGCAATTTTTTCGGTTATTGAAATTGCTAGAATGAAAATTCTATACATTTGGAACTTAAGAAGTAAGAAAATTTAAGAAGTGAAATATTAGCACATTTAAAATAATTATCTTAATTATAATAAATAATATTTTAATAATGAGTAATATATTTTAATTATTATTAAAATATTTTAATTAAATAATATCCCTATCTTCTTCTTTCGAATAGGCCTACTTTGGACCACGCTTGTTCAACTGTTGGGCTTTGAGTTTTGCCCAGTATTGTCGCATCTTCTTCCGGTGTAACTCCTTTCTCTCTTCTGTCCAGGGGGTACCTCTCCTTCGAGGTTTTTCCTGAAATCCACGGACTTCCTTCAGGGTGCGTCTCACAGATTGTCTGTTTTTGAGATATGTTATTCCCAGTTCTTTAATATCCTTCTCGGTCTCTTCATAAATGCCGTAAACCAATCGGGGCCAGCTGGCTTGTTTGATTCCCAAGACTTTGGGACTTTCAAGTTATTGGACATAGCAAGCTCGTACGCTATTTTTCGAATATCCTTGGGAGACAATCCGAAATAAATACTTGCAGCTAGAAGTATGTATTTTTCCAATTCTTCTTCCTGTTCATCGGTAAAAACCTGTCGATTTTTTTGGTACCCTATTTTTGATAGATGGTGTTGATATGGCGACGTTGCTCATCTCTCCGGCAGGAAATTTTTTACAATATCTTGTTAAGGTGCGATAATTAATTCCAAAATGCTTCGCGACAGACCTTATAGATTTTCGATAGTTTCGCACTTCTCTTGTAGCACGCAGCATCAAAGCTGGTGAAACAAGCCCTCGAGCAGACGTTCTCTTATGATGCCGTGGCATTTTTATAACTAGCTGTAAAACAAACAAACATTTATGTAGCAAAACTCCAAAAAGCCAACAAAAAGGTCAGCACACATGCATGGGGTTGGTTGTCATATGTGACTACCAGCCCTCGTCACGCTGAGACAACCTGCCCCAAAATACGTTTTAGAAAATAACCTTTAAAAATAAATTCAATTCGATGTATATTTATAAAACCATATAAGGATATAATGGACCATATATTTAACACAATAAATACATGAAAAGGTTTGTTACAATGCAAACTTTAGGCATACTTACAAGAATCGGCACAGATGCACAAAAAAACACTTTCACTGTGTGAAAAAAACGAAAGCATGCCTCTCTGTCACAGCGTATCTGTGCAGACTGAAGTGAAGTGGGGAGGGTTGCCTGCGCGGTTATTCGACGCCGATCAAATTTCATATTCGTTCGTTAAGTTTTCTATTTTGACCGCTGTGACAACCAACCCGTGAGACAACCATACCCGGTCTCCCCTATACAAACACAGCGAGCGATTTAATGACACGCAATCTGAAAATTGCCGCGGGAAAACGCTTTTTGCGGAAAAACGCTTTCGCCTAGTGCAAGCCGGTAGGTACATCGAGTTGCCCGCGTGGCACGTCACTGGCTGCGGCCCGCCACCGTTCCCGCGTAATACAAAACACATTTAAGTACAGAAATAAGCACTATAAATGAAAAAGTACTAAAATGCAATGATGCTATAAAAATAGCGTTTTATGCATTTCCATATTCAAACATGCAAATGCATATAATCCGATGTCTAATTATGACAAACATTCCGAAATCACAGCTTCCAGTGGAGAAAGTAACCGAGTACATATATTTGGTGCATAAGGTTACACAGGGCTTTGAGAATCAGGTAGCGGAAGTATAATCGCGGATCGCGCAGGCTTCGGACGCGTTCGGTACCAATAAGCTGATTCTTCTTATTCTGGATCTCAAAGTGAAAGTCTTCGAGCACTGTGTCATGCCCGTGCTCACGTACGGTACCGCCGAAAAGTTTCCTAAGACCGCCGAAAGGTTTGGAGTCACGCAGAGGGGCATGGAGAGAGCGACCACCCTTCGTAACCCGAAACGTAACGAATGGATCCGAAATAAGATCAAGGTGAAAGACGGCATGGCCGTCATAGCAAGGAAAAAGTGGACATCGGCACGACACATTGCGAGAATGAACGAGGGTCGTTGGACGAGACGAGTCCTTGAATGGAGACCCGAAGGCACGGCAGACCACCGCAGCGCTGGATGGACGACATTCGACGGCACGGAGGTTTAGACTGGATGAGACGGGCACAGGATCGCCAGGAGTGGAAGAAGAGGCCTACATCCAAGATTGGATCACCAAAAGGCTATGATAGTGATTAATTTTTCGCAGGCAATTGTAATATGCAGTAAGTTGGTCGGACAAATAAACAGCTTTCTTGATAATATTGTAATCGAAAATTGCATCCGGTTTTATTTTATTGTTAGGGCACTCAATTAATGCACTCTTTCTCTTACAGGTGATCAACATACAAACAGTTCTCTTATCAGTACATTTTGAAAATGTAACCCCGGAATGAGATATTGCACTAAAGATTGCACCTTGTCTCTGCTCTGGCGGTAAAAATCTTCTGCTAGGCTTAGGCCGAACTACGGCTAAGCCGCCGCGGTTTTAAAGCGCGATATTTTGTGACTCAAGTAAACTAATACAAGCGGCCTCACTTACGGTTTTCTCCCGCGACTGATTTTTCCCATAGCGTACTTTCTCGTATATGTACCTTTCATCGATACGGCATTTAACTAGAGGTTGCTCTATGGCCCACCACTCTATGGAGTCAAACGGTTTCTCGTAGTCGTTGAAGCCTAGGATAAGTGGTTTCCTGTACTCAATGCATTTCTGCACGACTTTTTCTCGTTTCTCGAGCGGTTTCGCGGTTGCTGCTCTTGGTAAAAAACCTTAGTGCGGCCTCGGCCTTAGTTTTAACAGTACCACAAAGAAACAATATTTTTTTAGCAAATCTTCATGGAGCGGAAGAGCCAGACTCGTATAAAAACAGTATATAAATTTGCACCCTCCCCAAAATTATCCTCCATCAATCGCATGTTTATAATCTCCCCATTTCTTTTCAGTTCTTTTATAATCTCCCCATTTTTCCAGCGTATGCCTCCATATTGAAGGTATAGCCACCAGGGAAACAAAGTTTATGTAATTTTATCCCAAACTTGTGCCGCTTTCCAGAAATGTACGTTTAAATCTTAATCGTCTTCGCCAAGGAATCATGCTTTTGTCAATAACAACTTTCCCAAGATTAACTGCTTTTTTTAAATTTTTAACAACTTCGTTCATTATACGAGGGTAGATTGAAAAGTTTCCAGAATGGGCAAGAAAACGCAGTAATTGAACAGGTTTTTGTTTTTATTTTTCAACCTAATACCCTAGCAGGGCGATACACTTATACCCAGCGGTGTTTTAACATTTTTAAGCCTTCAGAAAAATATGATTTCGGGAACTCTGCAATATAAGCTTTAGTGGCAGCGATGACCTCCTTATTTGACAGTTGACGAAAAAATCCGTTGGATTACGCTTTAACAAGGCCAAACACTCTTTCGAAGTAGTCACACGATTTCGCTTGTTGTCCACAGTCAGCAAACGCAGCACCCATCGCGCTGATAGCCTCCTCATGCCCAAACGTTCGTGCACGATATTTTGCACAGGTTCATATGAGATGCCCGTGGTCTTTACTATTTCGCGCAACTTCACTCGTCGATCGGCTAACACGAGATCATAGACTTTGTCGACAATTTCTTCATTCGTGGCCGTTTTTGCACGTCCACTGCGTGGTTCATCCTTGGTGCTCGAACGGCCACGTTTGAACTTGCTCCCCCAGAAATTATTAGTCGAAAATGAAGGTGTGGATGTGCCATGAACTTTCTGCAAAATTTCATCCATCCAGAAATGTTTGATGACTGCACGAAATTCGTTTTTATCCATTTTTGCAAAAGTGCCTGACCAGTTCACAAGATTGCCTAGTAAACAAAAACTGAAAGACGAACCTGTCTGAAAATTTGACAGCTTTCCTTAAATAGGTTGGCCTTGACAATTTCACGATACGCGCACCATCTATTGCCCATTCCGGAAACTTTTCAATCTACCCTCGTATAACGTTATCATTAAATTATACTCGCGTGTGTAAGAAACCATGTTGAAGTTGTGTCTACATAATGTTTTTTCTAGTAAAAAAAATTCGTAAATTAGCAAAAAAGTTATGACCGCAGCGGGGCTTAAGAAGTTGAGATATAGAACATATAGATTACGATGTTTTGTAATAGAATCTAGAAGAAAATCTTGCACATGTCTGCCTCTGTACATGTGAGATTAAAAATTCCAAGCGCCGGCCGGCATGGCGATGTTCCGCGCGTCTGGAAAATTGTTAGTTTAGAATCTACGAAGATGTGTTTCGTTGGGTCCTTGCATTTTCGGATCCAATTATTTTGAGCTTGACAAAAATGAAACCAAAAATGGGTAATAATTTGTCATCAGAGGCCCTAGAGCTTTTGCTTTCCATGAAGATGATGAGTCTAAAAGTTTACTGGAAATTTTTGATAAGCGTGATATTGATTATAATTATAAATACCCCGACAGTGGTAGAGACTGATTAGGGACTGATTTCCCCATTTTCTTCATTTATGGTTGCTTTTACATAATAACTGCTACATAAACTGTTTATTATTTCGCAATTGCAATATTCTAATTGTTATTACCAATACCCTTACATAAGAATAAAGTGGAGGGCTGCGAGAAGAATTCAAGGAAAAAATGTTAAGGGACCTGAGATTACCGAAGGACGTACAGGAGTCGTGGAGTACCAACAGCAGTGTTATAAAGAAAGCTGGTGAATTCGTGCTAGGTGTAACACCCGGAAAGGGACCGCCCGAAGATAAGGTGGCATAGTTGTGGAATGAGGAGGTCCAAAAAGAGGTAGAAGTAAAGAAAGATGCTAAGAAACAATGGGATTTAACAGGAAGAAAGGGAAGCCTATGGGATTGCAAGGAAGAAGGCAAAACGAGCTGTGTCAAAAGCAAATACTGAGACAGTGGAGGAGGCATATGAAGAGTTGGAGAGAAACCAGGATGACAGGCAACTGATTAGAATTGCAAAATCCAGAGATAAAGTGTCCAATAGATATAACATCAATGAAGCACATGAAGGATGAGTCAGGTGTAGTACTACACGATCAAGAAAAAATGCTGGAAAGAAGGCTGGAGTACTTTGGTTTTTGAAAACTATTGAATTAAGAAAATCTGAGAGAAAAGTACCAGGAAGGAGAGGTAAACGAAGGAGTGACACAAGCATTAAGCGGGAAGAAGTAGAATATGTGCTAAAGAAAATGAAAAACGGGAAGGCAGTAGGTACAGACTTAATCCCAAAAGAAGCCTAGAGAAGCCTAGGAGACAGGGGTATTCATATCCTTTGGGATTTAATGAAGAATATTTGGATCGAGGAAACAAGGCCACATGCGTGCAGAAGTATTATTGTTTCCATATAAAAAGGGAAAGGTGATATCCAAAATTGTGGCCATTATTGAGGTATAAAGAATTAAGAATAACTAATTAAGAAAACAGAAAAAAAGAACGAGAAACGAGATCAACTCTCTTTGAGGTACGGTGGTATTAAAACAGTCCCACCAGTAAATATGTATGAAAAAAGAAAGCTCAAAGGGTTAGAAGGACTAGACAAGACTAGAGACTAAGCCTACATGACTTTCGTCAGTTAGGTATCAATTAGGTATCACTTAGGTATCAAATAAGTCTTGTTGGTTGTCTCATTGGTGTCTATCAGTCAGAAGGAGCCATCAGATGGTGGATTATTTAAAACTTACCCGATCTTGGTGATGAGTTTGCCGTGGACGTGGAGGTAACGGGTTATTATATTCGATAAATAGCATCAGAGGCATTGAGTTGCACATCGAATCGTTTCATCCACAATGATTTTAAGTACATTCCTCTTCTTCGTCTTTTCCCGTTCATGCCGGCTCGACGTTTCTGACAAGTCGTTTCCATTTTTTTCGGTCGCAAATGGTGTTTTCTGTTAACTACTTCTCCCGGAGATCATCCTTCACGCAGTTCATCCATCTTCTTCTAGGCCTGCCTCTTTACCTTTTGCCTTCCACCTCCAGATCAAGCGCTCTCCTTCTTACAGAACTCTCATCTCTGCGCTTGATATGCCCATGCCAGAGCAAGCGTCTTTCTTGCACTTTTTTTTATATTTCAGTCACTTTTACGCTGCCTCGTCTGAAGGTGTTTTTAATGTGATGGTTTCTTGTAACATCACACATCCATCTTAGCATCTTCATTTCAGCTACTCCCAGTCGCTTGCACTGTGATTGCACTGTTGGACAAGTTTCTGCTCCGTATAGCATTGTAGGTCTCACTGCACATTTATAGGCTTTACCCTTTAATTGGATATTCAGTCTCTTACCAGATAACCTTTTCCAGTTCAACCAGGCAGCTTGGATTCGGTGGGTAATTTTCAGATCTAAATTTCCATCGTCAGATACAGTGGATCCCAAATACTTGAAACTGTTCCTTGCCTGTAGTTGGTTACCATTCATTTGAATAGTTAGTTTTCCAGTTCCTCCAAGGCACAGGTATTCGGTCTTATTCCTACTCATTTTAAGGCCTCCGTCCTCTATGGCTCTTCTCCAGCATTCCAGTTTATATTCAAGCTCTTCCCTGTTTGTGCTGCATAAAACAATATCATCTGCAAATAGCATGCACCAAGGAGCTGGTTCTCTTAAGCTATCAGAGAAAACCAAATCAAATCAAATTAATTTAGAGACATCCATTATAAGATTCAAAATACAGGGGCTTAGTACAGATCCATATTATTATTTTTAAATAACTTGTATAATTGATAAGTAAGACCTTTGTCAACAAGTGCCTGCGGCGCATTCTTGGCATACGCTGCCCGGAGGCTGTCTCAAATGTTACTCTATGGATGTTAACAGGTCAACAATCAATTGCCAAGGAGATCAAGAGGCGCAAATGGAGTTGGATAGGCCACACGCTAAGGAAACCCAGCTCAGATATCTTCAGGGAAGCATTACAGTGGAACACTCAAGGCCAACGCAGGGTAGGTAGACCTCGCTCTACCTGGAAACGCACAGTGGATAGCGAAGCCAGGAGAAATGTAAAGTCCTGGAATGAGGGCAAGTGCTTGGCGTCGAACAGGACAAGATGGAGATGTTTCGTGGAGGCCCTTTGCTCCTCCTTGGAGCCATAGGAATCAATATATATATATATATATATATATATATATATATATATATATATATATATATATATATATATATATATATATATATATATATATATAATTGATAAGGATCAATACAGTCAACATTTGTTGCGAGGAACTCCTCAATGAACGGTGGTACTTCGAATCTTTCTTCAGTAGCTGTTTGATTGATGGCTCTCCATTCTTTCCTTGCCAAACATCTGGAGCATCCACAGACTCAAGGCTTACTGACTAACTTGTACCCGCGTCTGAATCTATTTCTTCCGAAGTAGAAGAAATTCCATGGGGTCTACTAATTGGAAATACTTACTCATTGGAAGTACCACTAATAGTTAGAAAATAGTGAGGTTATTATTCTGGCGCCGAATGACGCTACCAATGCGCATCATGTTAGCGCTTGTGCTGCATGTGGCACATCTAGCGGCTGCTAGTAGTACTAATCTGATATTTAGAATTTAGACTTGATTCCACTTGTACTAGATATTGCACACTTGTACTTTAGTACTAGATGCCACTTGTTCCCATTGGCGTATTCACAAAAAAATTATTACAAATAAAAGAAGGTCAATACGCCGGCGTCAACGTGTTAAATGACAGCACAATACGCAGAAACGAGTTTTTGACAAAGAGCTTACTAAGTCTGCGCACACGCAAAGCAATGGCGTGCGTTTTACTTACTATTTGGAGTATTACTAACTTTTTGGTACAACTCAGGGCGACTCGAGAAATCAGCTTCGTGATCCAATTTTGAGTTGCGAGCCATAAGTTAAGAACCGCTGTTCTTATAAATCAAATTTAAGTTTGTCTAAATTACCGACTTATTATAAATTTAAGAATTAAATAAATGTATCTCATATTACAATATAATAGATTTTGTAACTAGGGCGAAAGGTGGTCAATATTATTCGAGTACGAAAATGTACACACGAATGAAATAGGGACGCGCATTCACTCGAGAGTGAAATTGACAATCTCGCCCGTGTTTCAAACAGTATTTTTTATCACACGTGCTAGGGGATATATCTTCCAAGTTTGAGAACCAGGTGCCATCTAAAAAAAAAATGGAATCAAAATGATAAAATTCTGACACTTCACGTCACTTTTTTAATACCGAAGTCTTGATTGTATTCATTTTATTTTTATTTATTTGTTTTTTTTAATGTAACCTAGCGATATTTAATATTTGCGTGCGTTCATAGTTGAATTTTTTTGTGCGCATGTGTCAAATTTCACTTGTTATACGTCAAAATTGCCTGAACTTTTTGACTTATGACTATATATGAGCCCGAAACTTACATATTCCCGCCTTTCAAACTTGGCGGATGCGCATGCGCTTAACTACCCGTAGAAAGGTCTATGGTAACATTTTATCGCATTAAAAACCGTATACCAAGATACAATTGTGCATGAGTGATAAAATAGTACATTTTGTAACTAGGGCGGTAGGTAGTGAATTGGACACGAGAGGCACACGTACGAAATGAGTGCGCACATTGGCTCGAGAAGGAAATTGACAATACGTGTTGCAAAAAAATTTTTTTTTTTCAGGGTCTAGGTGCCATCAAAAAAAAAAATTAGAATAAAAAATGAAGAATTTGCTTTTTTCTCCGATGGTGTGGATTCGTCATAAGAACTCTCCTCAGTCTCCGGTATCACCATCGAATTTACACTCATTTTAAAACGATTTCTTTCATTTTTATTTTGTAATGAAAACAAATATCTGTCACTTTCACGTCACTTTTTTAATGTTGAAATTTTTGTTTACTTTGTTTATTTAATTGTTTGTTTTTTAATGTAACCTATCTAACCTATGATAGCAATCAATATTTGGACTATTGGTGGATGCGCCAGGTAAATGTAGTATCAATTCCAATAACACGATTTATTTTATTGCACTTTTTTATACTTTCGAGTAGTTGGAAATAATAAAAGTACGGTAGAAATAATAAACGTTTATTAGGGAAATTGTAGAAACTAACTACATAAAATGGAAAAAAAAGTAGTTATGTAAACCTTTATATTCCCTCGATTTGAAAAACGCTGGGAATCCATACAGATGATACAAACTGTACAAACCTCCGATCCACTTTACTTGTAATTGAATTTGCGTATGAAAAGTGCAGCGGCGGCTGCGGTGCTGGATTAGCGCTCGCCCGCACAATAGTTTATCTGAAAGACCGCAACAGGCAAACCAGCGTCCAATTAGGTTTAACACATGAAATGATCACCGATTGACGACGGGAATGTTTCATTAGGTAGTTACCATTCTCCGTTCCGATGATGATTCGGTTTATTGAAATAGTTTGTTTGCGGTTTAAGATAACGAGCCTTCCGTCCGTTGCATCCGCTGCCAACGAAAACTTTATATATTACATTGTTTCCTCAATGAGGATTCCAACTGAATTACATTTATCACCTCTATACCATTATATATGTATATTTACTTATAACTTTCAATTATATTTACAGCAGTAAATATTTTATAGTATGTAAAGGTTTATATTATATAAATAATACATTTATGATTGTAAAAATTAGTGATGTAACGAATAATCGTATTCGCATTCCCGAATATTCGCATGTTTTTTAATATTCGCATACGAAAAACTAATGGCAATATTTTGCGGACATGAGCATCATCAAATATTATATTATTATTATTATGCAGTATTCTGCCTAGTGGCAGGTCCTTGGCTTTGTACGGAGAATTTCTGCCTCCAATGTTCCCTGTCCTCAGCTTCTTCGTTTAGCCTGCTGTATCTCCTCCTTTCTTTCATGTCATCCAGATGTTGTATTCTTATTCTTCCTGGACCTGCAGTTCCTTTAATCTTCCCTTCAATGACATTATGTATGAGCCCCTCATGTCTAATTATATGTCCGATCCAGTTGGCCTTCCTGTGGAGAATTGTATTTAGAATAATTCTCTTTTCTCCTGCCCTTCTTAATACCTCCTCGTTTGTCACCCTATCTGTCCACTTGATCTTTTCTATTCTCCTCCAACACCACATTTCAAAACTTTCGAGGTATTTTTTCTCCCTTTTCCTCATGGTCCACGTCTCTGCTCCGTACAGTGCAATGCTCCACATGTAGCACTTCACCAGTTCCTTAGTTCCAAGCTCAACTTGCTAGTCAGTGGATTCCTATTCTTGTTGAATGCAGCTTTGGCCATGGCGATTCTTGCTCGAATTTCATTTGTGCAGTATGCATCCTTTGGCAGCAGGCTTCCCAAGTACTTGCACTGTTTTACATTCTCCAGTTCTTGATTGTCGACTGTTATCTTCAAAGGTTTTTCCCTTTTTGATATCCTCATCACTTTACATTTTTCCTTGTTAATTTCCATGCCATATTTCCTTCCAGTTTCCACCAGCCGGTTCATCATGTGTTGTAGTTGTCTTTGGTTCTTGGACAGTACTACCAAGTCATCTGCATATTTGTTGGTGTTGATGAGGCGTCCCCCTATCTTGAAATTTCCACATCCTTTCAAAGCTTCTCTCGCCAGCCATTCACCATACAAATTGAAGAGACTCGGCGATAGACAACATCCTTGTCCGACTCCTCTTCCTATTTCTACGCTGTTTGTTTCTCCGTAGTTCAATTGTACTTTTACTCTTTGTCTCATGTACAGATTGCAAATTAGTCTCCGGTCTCTCCAGTTGACACCGATCTCCTTAAGAATATTCATCAATTTTGTCCAGTTAACTCTATCGAAGGCCTTCTGCCAATCTACAAAACACACGCAGACTTCTTCGTTAACAGTCAAAACTCTCTCCGACAATATCCTCATCATGCCTATAGCATCCCTAGTTCCTTTTCTTTTCCTAAATCCAAACTGATTATCTTCCATTATTTCTTCGATTTTATGTTCTATCCGTCCATTGAGTATTTTTGCAATGATCTGTGCCACGTGTGAGATCAAACTAATTGTTCTGTAATCACTACATTTCTCGGCTCGCTGTTTCTTTTCTAGAGCAACCATTGTGACATCTAAAAAGTCTTTAGGCCATTCCCCAGTTTCGTAGATTTTGTTGATGAGTTGTGTCAACGCTTTCAAACCTCCATATCCGATTTCCTTCAGCAAATCCACTGGTATGTCGTCTTCTCCTGTAGGTTTCCTCCTCTTCATGGCCTTAATTGCCTTCTCTACTTCTGTTTTCAATATGCTGGGCCCTTTTTCTTCTTCATCAACCGCCTCCTCAGTCTCTATTTCAATTACTTGCGGGCGGTGTTTCTTATCGTAGAGTTCTTTTACGTATTCCTCCCATAGTTTCAGCATCTCCCCTTTTTCTGTCTCCATTTGTCCTTTAGAGTTTTCTATTCCGAAGTTCCTTACTCCTTTGTTCTCACTCCCTCCCAACTCCTTCGTTTTCTGATACATCAGGTCGTACCTTCCTCTCCTTTGTAGTTCCTCTATTTCTTCACACATTTCTTCTAGGTATTTTTCCTTCGCTTTGTCTGTTTCTCTCCTGAGTGCATTGTTAAGTCTTCTGTATTCCGCTTCGTTCACATTTTTACATTTCCTCCTTTCCTCCATCTTCTCCAGGATCTCATTAGTGATCCAGAGTTTCCTCGCTCTTTTTGCTTCCCTCCCGACTTTACTCTCTAAAATATTCAACAAGGCCAGCTAAATATTTCTCCACTGTTCTTCTGCACTTGCACTTACATTTTCCTCTTTCAATTCACTAAACACATTCTCTAAGGATTCTCTTACTGCCTCTTTCTTCTCTCTTAGCTTTTCCAAGTCTCATCTCTGCTTTCTCTTCCCACACTGTCTGATCCTCTTCAACCTTGTAATGATGTCTGCAACCAGAAGGTTGTGATCCGAATCTATATCGGCAGCTGGCATAGTCTTGGTGTCTTTCACACTGCCCCTAAACCTCTGCTTTACAAGTATGAAATCTATCTGATATCTACTAATGTCACCTGGGCTTTTCCATGTGTATAATGTATTCTTCCTTTTCTTAAACCAAGTGTTCATCACTACCAAATTGCTACGCTGACAGAATTCCACTAGCATCCCTCCTCTATCATTTCTTCTACCTAACTTACATTGTCCCACGATGTTTGCTTCACTACCTTGTCCTACCACACTATTCCAGTCACCCATTATTATGGTGTTTATTTTTCCTCTGCCTTTAGAGTGGACGATGTCCGCTATTTCATCGTATATTTTCTCCACTTCTTCGTCATCATGATCTGATGTTGGCATGTACACTTGAATTATCAGAATGACCACTGGTTCTGCACTTATTTTCACAAACATTAGACGATCACTGAGAAACACCATTTTAGTCACACTTTGCACTAATTGATTTCCTATCACTATTGCTACTCCACGTTCATGACTTTTTCCACCTGAGTAAAACATTTTGTAATTATCTGACACTATTTCACCACTACCTGTCCATCTCACTTCACTTAAACCCATTATGTTCACTTTACATTTATCCATTTCTCTTTTTAGATTTTCCAGTTTCCCTGCTCTTCTAAGTGTTCTTACGTTCCATGTCCCGACCCTGAAATTAAAATGTCCACCTCTTTTGATGACTCTCCCCGAAGTACTCCCCACCCGGAGATCCGAAAGGGGGAGTATTTCACCTCCGGAATTCATTACTCCAGGAACTGCCATCATCATTCTCCGTCTTCCGACGTTCAGGAAATATAATAATGTGGTAGTCTTTCCATTTCCTTTCCACATAGCAGTATCACGGCCGAGGAACCAGACTATGATTTGTTTCGCCCATGACTCTCCAAACTAGATCCAACTAAAACGTCATTTGCTCAGTGCATCAAGTCAATACTAGTGCCCGCTGCTGCCAGGTACCAGCTTACCACCGTTGGGGGGCCTCTTCCGCCAGATCTGCCATACCGATGATCTTCATCTCTGCATTCACTGCCGTTGAGTATCATCGTACGGGTAGTAAGTCCGTACGGCAGCAGATGTTTCGCTGTGGTTGGCATTATTATTTACTCCTTTTTGTCCATTTTTTGGGGGGAGCAAATTTAAAAATCTGGCACATGCCAGAATTTCATAAAAGGGGAAATAAAATATACGTATGCGTAAATAATATTAGGTTTGATTCTCAGTTTAAACTCTTCTTGAAGAGCGTAGGCAACCTCTCGCGCATACTTTTGGAACGCATCATCCTATAGTTATTAAAAATACTATATTACTATATTATTGAAGCACAAACTATATTATTAAACTAAACGTTTTAACTATAAGCATTATTTATTCAACCTTTTCGGAGCTCTATAACATTATTGAGTCATTTTAAGACTACCAAAACAAATCTCCTGTGAAATTTGTCAGGTGTTTTATATCTTTCAGTGCACCTTCGTGTCGCTCAACAAAAATCAGAAAAAGAACATGAAACAAAAATGAAACTGAAAATAACATGTTTTTAAAGATCATGTTTTTGCGATAACTTAAGTGGAATGCCATCTACAGACGCGTTTCGAGATTTATCTCTCATCAGTGCAGCTTTGCTTTTATGAATAATAATTTGTAAACCACTTACTTGAAACCCACGTGTAGGTCTGTAGGTTTGATATTTTTAATTCGACATTTCGTGAGAGAGACATGAACTTAGCAGGTTATTCATTTAAATGATAATTTAACATTGGTAAAACCATACTACATTATAGAAAATCTCTTAAAAACTGAAAAATTTCACATGAAATTTGTTTTGGTAGTCCTAAAAGACTCAATAATGTTATAAAGCTCCGGAAAGCTTGAATATATTTATATATTCAGGCTGTGTTCCAACTTTATTAAGTTTATAAAATAAATTAAAACATAATAACGATAAAATCATGTCAATATTAGAAATCTCAATTTATTTAGCTTTCATATTTTAAAATTCATTTAAGATTAATATGATAGTTGCATGAATCTGAGGTGTAAATTCTACAAAGATTATAAAACACCAAAAGAATTTTACACTAGACAGCGTTAGTAAACAATAATGTTTCCGGATAGGAAAAAGTTTGTACAAAGAGGTCAATTTTCTGTTTTAAAAAAGTTAATTACTGGAATTACAGCATTGAAAACATTGTTAAAGCGAACGAATATTATTTTTATATCAGATTCCAAATTGTTGATTAAAACAACACATTGTGATTTACCTGCAACACGTTGTGCCGTTTGGGGAGGAATTCCTGTCATGTCTGATGCCTTTTAATGGAGCCCCCGCACCGCTTTGTATTTTGTTACAGGCTGATGCTCGTGCAAAGCATTGTTCATTAATCGACTAGTTAGTTTACATGGCGCGATGTAATTGTTATCATTATTCATTTAGCCGAAACGTACGAACTGCGCGCAACAAACTTATTCCGTTTGCGCTTTAATTGCTCAAAAAGGTTTACGGCAAAACACACACACGCCCTCGACAACGCAATCGGTTAATTATGGATACACACATGAAATATTTAGGAGTTGAGGATGGTTTCATCCCGGGGAGGATAAGGGACGCTGCTTCACGTGACGGGACTCTCACGCTCGTGATCTCCGTCGCGACGCCTCAGAACATGCAATATGTATATAGGGAATTTGCCGGGGAAAAAGTAAATTTAAATCTCAGACCCTTCTGTCGAAAAATGTATTATTGAGTGTATATTCAGTTTGCTTTTGCATACTATTTACTCATATTCCATAAAATTTTTCGCACCTACAAATATTTGCATTTACTTTAAATATCTGAATTTTTCCGTGCAGATTGAAAATCTTTTCCATCCTTATCGAAAGGAAATAGGGTAAGAATAGGATTTGTTGGCGTTGCTGTAATTTTTTCTTCAAATCCTTTTACAAAAATCTTATAGAAAACGATTTTTAAAAATAGATTTAATCTACATTAACCCGTAACTACTAATATTGTAGTTCTGGTGCATACTGTCTGACGTGTGGTCTGAGAGACCGCTTACTGTTTTGCATGCAGTTTTTTATTAAAGTTTAAGTTAATAAAAAGCTAATAATAATATAAACACATATATTATGACTGAAATAAAAATATATAATTCAAACAAGCATCTTTTACATATTCTCGGAAACATTGTAAACAAGCCGGATTATAACGCAAGCATTTGTAGTTTTTCCTCTTTTAGTCTCCTATAATGATAGATTTTATTTTTATCCATTAAAAAATCTATAATTGTCTATAAAAAAACATAAAAAGGCTTTGGACCAACTTACAAAATTAGAGATTAGAAAGCGAATGCTAAAGTGCTAATTACATGGACCGACAAAATTACCAGGAAGCAGTAGTGCACAGAATGGATATAATCAGAAAAATCCATAAAAGTATTAAAATGGAAAATTTGAGTACTTGGGACACATCATAAGAAGAGAAAGATACAACATCCTCAAAGTAATTATCCAGACACAGATAGAAGTTCAGACAGTCAAGCAAGTTCAGTTCAGCACTAGTTCAGTTCAGTCCAACCAGTTCAGCCAGACTCAGCCTGCAGCCAGTTCAACCATATACACCAGTCCAGCCAGTTCAACCAGACTCAACCAGCAGTTAGTCAACCAGATCAGAGGAATTCGGTCACACCACAAATTGGTGACCCCGACGTGATCCACAAGAGGAATCCGATCACCTACAAATAGGTCGTCGTGATCGAAAAGAGAAAACTACACACTCAAATATGGAACCAAATGCACCTGAAATCTGCGGCATCGTTGAACCACACCCTGCATCTGTGCCAATAAAACCTTACACACGAAACTGAACACCATCAACAACCTCTAGGATGACGCCTTCAACCATCCACGAGGACACCGGTAGCTACGTCTGTAATGACGCCTTCAACCGTCTACGAGGACGCAGGCAACAAACAACGTCTACGATGACTTCGTCAACCGTCTACCAGACGTCCACGAACAAACACCGCAACAGCGACAATGGTGACGAATTCAACCGTCTATCAGGACGCCTGGCAACAACGAGGTCTGCAATGACGCCTTCAACCTTCTACCTAAACGTCTGCAACAACAAACAACGTAACGACTTCAACCGTCTACCAGACGTCAACGAACAAATGCCGCAATAGTGACTGATAGGTGCAAGCTGGTTTTGCATAGGAAACCGCCTATCAGCAAACGACGTCTACGAGGACGCCTTGCAACAAATTTGAAACAACAAACGACGTCTACGGTAACGACTTCAACCGTCTACCAGACGTCCACGAACAAACCCCGCAACAGCGACGACGATGACGAATTCAACCGTCTACGAGGAAACCTGCAACAACAAACAACGTCTACGTCTACCAGACGTCTACGAACAAATACCGCAACACTGATACGTGCAAGCAGGTTTTGCATTAGGAAACCGTCTATCAGCAAACGACGTCCACGACAACGCCTTGCAACATACTTGCAACAACAAGCAACGTCTACGGTAACGACTTCAACCGTCTACCAGACGTCTGCGAACAAACCCCGCAACCCAAACTTAGTTTTAAGTGAGCACTACAATAATTACCCAATTGTTTTCGGACAATTTCCAATTACAACACGGACAATTTTTATTAGGGTCGGTAATGTCATACTCGAGCAGGTTAAAAAATATTTGGACAAGTTTTAAGAGGGCATTACGGTGATTACCCAAATATTTTCGGACGGATTTCCACAAATATTTTATTAGGGTCAATGATGTAATCCCCTATGTTACTAAGGTCGAGGTCTTGCAAAGAGTCAATAAGCAAACAGAAGTTCTCAACACAATAAAGAGAAGAAAACTGGAATACCTTGGTCATGTTATCCGAAATGATAAGTACAGGTTACAGCAGACAATAATACAGGGTAAAATACAAGGTACGCGCAGTCCAGGCCACCGCAGAACATCATGGCTCAAGAACCTTCGCCAATGGTTCAAGTACAAGATCCCTATTTCGAAAAGCTGCAGATAAAATTCAAATAATGAAATTGGTCGTCAACGCCCTTGGAGGGCATGACACATGAAGAAGAAGAATGTAATCCCCGGGGCAATTACGACAAGATGTTTTTCCCGAGAATCGGTAATCACCAAAGCAACAAATAGCCGAAAATAGATAATATATATATATAATAGATAAAATAATCACCCCCAGATGAGGGACCAGTATACCTGGACATAATATAAATACCTGGACCCCCAAATAAGCAAGACAGTTCGAGCCAGACAGTTCAATCAACACAGTCAGGCGCAACCAGTCGACAGTCCAGAGAGTCAGGCGCAAACAGTCAGCAAGTCGACTCCAGTTCAGTTCAACAGTAAGGCGCAATCAACCAACGAATCCAGTTCAGTCCAGCCAGTGGACCCACACCTCAACTTGACGTGTGTCAAGTGAGATGAATTTGTGTTTACCGAATTACTGCCGCTATAAGCAGTCCCCCCTTTTTTAGTTAACAGCTTAGGGTGGATGAACTAATAAGGGTACGGGCATTCCCCTGTCCTGGAGATAAGAAATTATTGCCAAAGGCGGATGAGCCAAGAAATGGCCAACGGCAGGAGAATACAGAAGACAACGGGAAACCACTGTATTAAAAATCCCAAGGATATCCCTAGTACAAATTATCATGGATGGGTCTTAAGTGATCGGAGGGTGCAAAGAATCTCCGGGTCAACTATGAAAATCGGTACATGGAACGTCAAGTCCATGCATGAAACAGGAAAAGTGTATAATGTGATTCAAGAAATGCAGCGAATAAGAGTGAATACAATAGGAATAAGCGGAACCAGATGAGCTAACTCAGGAGAGTTAACCATCAATAAAAACGGATTCGGAAACGGAAACAATGAGTCTGATCACTGGAATGGAGTGGCAATATTGGTTGACAACAGCGTAAGACAATCGGTGACCGGATTCATTCCAATATCGGACAGAGTAGTCATGCTACAAATTCAAGCAACCAAAACAGTAACTAACATTATTCAAGTATATGCACCTACGGCTGACAAAAGTGAAGAAGGAATAGAACAATTTTACAACGATATCCAACGAGCGCTGGAAATTACCAAGACCAGAGACAGTACAATTATAATGGGAGATTGGAAAGCGAAAATCGGAAAAGGGAGAGATGGAGATAGTATAGGAGAGTTCGGATTGGGGACTCGAAATGATAGGGGAGAAAGGCTAGCACAATTCTGCCAAGAGAATAACATGGTAATCACAAATACTTATTTCAAACTACCAGAAAGAAGACTATATACATGGAAGTCGCCATCAGATAGGACCAACAACAAGATTGTTAGAAATCAAATAGACTACCTCTTAATAAACAAGCGCTACCGTAATTCTATCAAATCCGCTAAAACATATCCCGGAGCGGATATATCAACAGACCATAGCCCAGTAATAATAAGCATGAAAGTAAAACTTAAGAAGCTAATACCGAAACAAAATAAAACCAAATTAGACATCTCACAACTACAAGATCTAGTAACGAGAGAACAACTAGCAACAGGAATTAACAACGAACTAAGTCAAATTAAATGTACCACAAACGAAAATAGCATCAAGAAATGGGAAGCGTTCAAAAATAGCATATCCAAACCGACCAAGGAAATATTGGGGAACAACAAAAGTAATAACAAAAACAAGCCATGGATGACTGACGAAATACTGCAACGAATGGAAGACAGAAGACTGCATAAAAACAAAGACACATATAAAGGCATACAAAGAGAGATAAGAAAAAAAATACGATACACAAGAGAGAAATGGTATGATGAAAAATGCTCAGAGATAGAAGAACTTATATCAAAGAATGACAGCTTTAATATGCATGAGAAAGTCAAGGAACTATGTGGTATCAAGAAAACGAACAGAACTAATATCTTGTTAGACAAAAATGGCAAAATAGTCCCTGATATCAATAGAAAACTAGAGAGATGGAAAGAATACATTCAAGAATTGTTTGATGTTGAGAGGCAACCGGAAACAATAACAGAAAAACTGAGTAAAGAAAACGGTCCAAATATAACGAAAGAGGAAGTCATAAACGCAATCAAACTCATGAAAAACAACAGAGCATGTGGCCCGGATGAAATACCAGCCGAGATAATTAAACTCATCGAAGAAGAACAAATAGGAATACTCGTTGACCTGTACAATACAATCTATAATACAGGCAGTATTCCTAAAGATTGGCTGATTTCAAACCTTTGTGGCTATACCAAAAAAACCTAATGCAAAAGAATGCAGTGACTATCGAACAGTTAGCTTAATGAGTCATAGTCTCAAGATATTTCTAAAGATTATACATCAACGCATTTTTAGAAAGCTTGAACAAGATATTAGCGAAATACAATTTGGCTTTAGAAACGCTATGGGAACAAAAGAGGCACTGTTTGCTTTCAATGTGCTAACACAAAGATGCATGGATGTCAATCAACCAGTTTACGTGTGTTTTCTGGACTACAACAAGGCCTTCGACAAAGTCAGACACAATCATCTTATTCAAATGCTCCGTCAAAAGAAATTAGATATGAAGGATATTAGAATTATATCTAACCTTTACTTTAATCAAACTGCCCGAGTAAATGAGAGAAACGATCTTTCCGAAGATATAGAAATTCAGCGAGGGGTGAGACAAGGATGCGTGCTGTCACCTATGCTCTTCAACCTATATTCAGAAGATATAATCTAACGAGCACTGTCGGAGGAAACAACTGGAGTTAGAGTTAATGGAAAACCAATTAACAATCTACGGTTCGCAGATGACACGTTAGTGATTGCAGAGAACATGGCGGATTTACAAAGACTAATTGATAGTAGAAAGCAGTGAGGAAAACGGACTAACACTAAACATCAGAAAAACTTAATTCATGTTAATCTCTAAACAACAGCACCCACAAGAGAACCTAAGAATTCTTGGAAAAGTGGTAGAAAAAGTATCAAAATACAAGCACCTAGGAGCAATTGTCAACGAAAACAATGACAACACTGAAGAAATTAGAGCAAGAATGGGACAAGCAAGAAGTGTGTTTAACAAAATGAGAGGAGTATTTTGCACCAAAGAAATGAGTTTAAATTTTAGTATCAAATTGTTGAGATGTTATGTATATTCAATACAGATTTACGGAATGGAGGCCTGGACGCCAAAGAAAAAAATGATAGATAAAATGGAGGCATTTGAGCTATGGACTTATAGAAGGATTCTAAAGATAAGCTGGGTGGATAAAGTGACTAATGATGAAGTAATGAGAAGAATGAAGAAGGAAAAGGAAGTAATCAATACAATAAAAGTCAGGAAGCTGCAGTACTTGGGTCACGTAATGCGGGGGGAAAGATGGTTCCTGCAAGAGATTATACAAGGCAAAATGCAAGGACGGAGAAGCATAGGAAGAAGACGCATTTCCTGGTTGCATAACCTAAAAAAATGGTCCAACTGTAGTTCCAGCGATCTATTTAGAGCTGCGATGTCGATTCTAAGAGGAGACGGCACTTAAAGAAGAAGTGGACCCATTCACACCGCTCCAGCCAGTGAATCCAGTCAACCAGACTCAGCTAGGAGTTTAGACAGTCAAACAAGTTCAGTTCAGCACTAGTTCAGTCCAGTCAGTTTAACCAGACTCAGCCAGTTCAACCATATACACCAGTCCAGCCAGTTCCCAACAGTCAGTCAACCAGACCAGTCCAGTTCAGAGAGTCCAGGTCCATTCATTCCCTCACAAGTGTTGGTATCTCTTGTACATTTGTATATATATCGTCCATATAAATAAATTCCTTTGCAAACCATGAGTGATACATAATTCTACCACGACGTCTCATATCACATTAGTTATTCTTATTTCTTCTTTTTGGCAGAATTCAACCGACAACCGAATTTGCCGACAGTTCCAGTCACTTCTCCCTCGCCTATTATTACGTTTAGGTGGCTCATTACAACAAGAACTTGTGTTTTGCGATCGGTTTGATTTGATCACTTTATCCAAGTCTTGGTAGAACGATTCTATTTCGTCTTCATCTTTGTCTGCCGTAGGTGAATATACTTTAATAATATGTTTACTGGAACCTTCTTTGAATCAACTCAAATCAAAATCTATTTATTTCATTATTCAAGACAGTCTACACAGACAAGTAAACGAAATATGTCAAAAACAGAAAGAAAACCCAATACATAAAGCAACAAGACTGAAAGTTGACTGAAAGTTAACAAAAAAAAATCTAAAATACATTTAAGTAGGTCTTGTTGCTACAAGCTATGTGCAGAGTGTCACAGTCCTGGTGATGAACTTTCAAAGACTATCACAGACAATATTAAGCACTTGTCTACTATAAACGCTATTCCAAAAAGCGGTAGGGATTTGGTATTAGCTACTCTGATCGCTGGATTCCCTTTGTACATCCTGTATTGTCCACTTTCAAATTGTTCCTCATCTTTGTACCGTGTTTCTGTACCTTTTCTTTACCTTTTTCTATACCTTTCTGTACCTTATCTCTTTGAGTTTCCCCACTTTAAGAAGTGATTCGAGTTCCAGACCAGTAACTGCGTTTTGTCTTGAGTTTATGATTTCCAGGGGTCTCCGACTTCCCCTCGCGTTGTAGTGCAGGCTTTTCAGAACCCTTCGGCCCGCTTGCATCACTGGTCGTGACGGTGGATTCCTCTATAGAGCAAAAACTGTCTAATCATTAGACTGGGCAAAGTAGGTTATACTTTGCAAGATTAGAACTAAGATTGTCTTAGAGCAATCGAAGCAGCCGCCCCTCGCATGGGAAAACAGACGCTGACCAAAACGCCGCTCGATACGAGAACAAACACGCCTGGATTTTAGGGTTCTTGCGTCCTGTCCATCGTTGGGAATTTTTTCCTCTTCCGCTTTCCAGGCCGTTGACCAGTTTTCAACTGTAAACTTAGGCAGGGGCGCTCACAGGGTACTATCAGCCGGGCCAGCTGAACCCTGTTTTTTAACGAGGTTGTTACTACTCCCACTCCTCCTTCCTCATTTAAAAAAAAATTGTAATAATCATATTTTGAAATTATTTAATAATTATTTAATAAATTATAATAATTCTAATTTAAAATTGTTATATTACTATTTTTTAAGTCCCACAAAGAAAAAGAAAATTATATGTATTATTTCTGTGTGAAAACTAATTACAATAATATAAATAGATTTTGGAGGAAGCGAAAAAAAAATCGTCTTCCTAAGCATACATTGGTTGCCACCCTTATTTGATCGGTCACCCCTTTTTGCCCTGTTTCCTCGAAATAGGTCTGCCAGTCAATATTACCTAACACCCTTCGACAAACACAAAAAAGAGCCGTTCCGTTGCCGACGCCGGTAAAATATAGCAATAACCGTTTTACGGATTGTGCCAAAACGCATATAAATATTATCCGGTTTTCCGGAGAGCGGGCGGCCGCAAGAAAATCTAATTCTGCGGATTAATGACGAGAGGAAAACTGTGTGGGAAAATAAAGGAATTGCCGGCGGGAAAGTCTCATCCGTTTTTCAATTCGGCCCCGGCAGTTACGTCTGACGACCCGGTCATTTCCAAGCCAATATGTAATTTTGTTTTTCTTCTTAGCCTAAAGACTATCATCAAATGATGATTGCTGGATATAACAGAAAATACAAAACTTTATTTGTTGCTATACCACAATCATTATTTAACTTGTTTGTGTTGTTTCTTTACCGTATACCTTCTTTAAAACTTAATCAGTTTACCGTAAACTTATCTTATTTCGTATTGTATTATCTTATTTTTATCTTATTATCTTATTTCCTACAGAATTATTTAAATTTATATTATTTCTCCTAATTTTCCTTTACTATAAAATTCCCTTAAAATTTCATTTTAAAAATCAGGTTTAAGTTTCTCTAGAAATTAATAAATTTAATCGAAATGCATTGAACATATTAATAATTCAACGAAAACCTACCAAGTTCAATGATATTTAATGCTCTGAATTTATTCAATTGAAATTCATATTTTCTTAATTTATTTACATTTTCGTGTATGCTATTGATTTATTTAATCTAATTATTTTATTTCTGTTTCAGGTACGTGGTACATTTGCTGCTGAATTATTTACCGTCTGTAAGTTTTAGTTGGATCTTTTATTAAATAGCAATTTAATGAAAACCTTTCTCGAATTACCATCATCCAGGCAGAATTAATTGAAGTATTTAGGTCCGTCTACAAAAAGTTTCGCAAATAATTTCAAACGAGTAGCTTCCTACTTAATGATCGCAGAAAGTTTTAAAGATAATAGTGCATATAAAAACCGTTTCAATTAAACGAAAATCATTAAAGTGCACAATTGCGATAATTATCCAACTGAGTATGGAACAACAATGCGGCGCACCGCTCTCGTCTAAATATTACTAGAAAATAAGTTTTAATTTCTTATGCATGAGTAAGAAATGTATATTCAATTTATTTTATAACCATTTCAATGGTTTCGCTTTGACTGCGTTTAATGGAAATGGCGGAAACAAATAAAAGAGGATTGTTTCGCTGCATACATGAGTTGATAATTAAAATAGATAATAAATAAAGAAATTAACAGTGTTCCAAATTTGCGTGCAATCGAAAAAAGAAACTTAGTTTTAATTCAAATCTCCACCCCTTAAATATCGATATATTAAAGCTAAAGATAATTGTGAGTTTAATTAAAATTGACTACTAGCATGCGTCAATTTCCGCTATGTTAAGGTAGATTTCCATATGCGCTACACTCATCTACGCGACGTCGTGCGACATCGCCGGTCAAATAATGGTTATATGGTTTTAAATTTGAACGACGGGTAGCTGTTGCGTAGCCATAGTGAGAACGTGTCCATTTAAAACAATGTAATCATTAGTTGACAGGCGATGCCGCGTGACTGAGTGTCGCGTATAGTAGTCATTATTATTGATTTATCAATATTTATTATATATATTTATTTAGTATTGATTTATCTAAACAAGATCACATATGCGCGGCGCTGCCGCGCTTACCATGTAGTCTTGATTTATCTGCTCAAGAACATATACGCGCGGCGCAGCCGCGCGTAGTATGTAGTCTTGATTTACCTGAACAAGATCACATACGCGCGGCATTGCCGCGCGTAGTATGTAATCTTGATTTATCTGATCAATACCTGCGCGTAGTAGTCCTGATTTATCTCAACAAAACCACATACGCGCGTAGTATGTAGTCTTGATTTGTTTGATCAAGACCATATACGCGCGGTGCTGCCGCGCGTAGTATGCAGTCTTGATTTATCTGATCAAAACCACATACGCGCGGCGCTACCGCGCGTAGTATGTAGTCTTGATTTGTTTGACCAACACCATATATATATATATATATATATATATATATATATATATATATATACTTGATCAATTAAATCAAGATCACATACTGCGCACGGCAGCGCCGCGCGTATGTGATTTTGTTCAGATAAATTAAGACTAAATACTACGCGCGTCAGCACCGCGCGTATATGGTCTGGATCAAATAAATCAAGATTACATACTATGTGGTCTTGATCAGATAAATCAAGATTACATACTACACGCGGCAGCGCCGGGTGTATGTGGTCTTGATCAGATAAATCAAGATTACATACTACATGCGGCAGCGCCACGCGTATGTGATCTTGTTCAGATATATCAAGACTAAATACAACGCGCGGCAGCGCCGCGCTTAAATGTTATTGATCATTAAGTTAATCATTATTTGACAGGCAATGCCACGTGACGTCGCACAGCTGAGTGTCGCGTATAGTAGTCTTGATTTATCCGAACAAGATCACATACTCGCGGCGCAGCCAGGCGTAGTATGTATTCTTGATTTATCTGATCTAGAATATATACATGCGGCGCTGCCGCGCGTAGTATGTAGTCTTGATTTATCTGAACAGTATCACATACGCGCGGCGCTGCCGCGCGTAGTATAAAATCTTGATTTATCTGATCAAGACCACATATACGCGGCGCTGCTGCGCGTACTATGTAGTCTTGATTTATTTGATCAAGACCATATACGCGCGGTGCTGCCGCGCGTAGTATGTAGTCTTGATTTATCTGATCAAAACCACATACGCAGGGCGCTACCGCGCGTAGTATGTAGTCTTGATTTGTTTGATCAACACCATATATATGTACTTGATCAATTAAATCAAGATCACATACTGCGCGCGGCAGCGCCGCGCATATGTGATCTTGTTCAGATAAATTAAGACTAAATACTACGCGCGTCAGCGGCGCGCGTATATGGTCTGGATCAAATAAACCAAGATTACATACTACGCGCGGCAGCGCCGCGCGAATGTGGTCTTGTTCAGAAAAATCAAGATTACATACTACACGCGGCAGCGCCGCGCGTATGTGGTCTTGATCAGATAAATCAATATTACATACTACGCGCAGCAGCGCCGCGCGTATGTGGTCTTGATCAGATAAATCAAGATTACATACTACATGCGGCAGCGCCGCGCGTATGTGATCTTGTTCAGATATATTAAGACTAAATACTACGCGCGGCAGCGCCGCGCTTAAATGTTATTGATCATTAATTTAATCATTATTTGACAGGCGATGCCGCGTGATGTCGCGCAGCTGAGTGTCGCGTATAGTAGTCTTGATTATCCGAACAAGATCACATACTCGCGGCGCAGCCACGCGTAGTATGTAGTCTTGATTTATCTGATCAAGAATATATACATGCGGCGCTGCCGCGCGTAGTATGTAGTCTGGATTTATCTGAAGAGGATCGCATACGCGCGGCGCTGCCGCGCGTAGTATGTAATTTTGATTTATATGATCAAGACCACATATGCGCGGCGCTGCTACGCGTAGTATGTAGTCTTGATTTATTTGATCAAGACCATATACGCGCAGCGCTGACGCGCGTAGTATGTAGTCTTGATTTATCTTAACAAATTTACATACGCGCGTGATTTATCGCGTGATTTAAGTAATGATTTATCTGATCAAGACTACATACGCGCGGCGCTATTGCGCGTAGTAAGTAGTCTTGATTTGTTTGATCAAGACCATATAAGCGCGGGGCTGCCGCACGTAGTATGTAGTCTTGATTTATCTTAACAAATTCATATACGCGCACATACGCACAGCCGCGCGTAGTATTTAATCTTGATTTATCTGATCAAGACTACATACGCGCGGCGCTACCGCGTGTAGTATGTAGTCTTGATTTGTTTGATAAAGACCATATACGCGCGGCGCTGCCGCACTTAGTATGTACTCCTTATTTATCTAAACAAAACCACATACACGCGGCGCTGCCGCGCGTAGTATGTAGTATTGATTTGTTTGATAAAGACCACATACGCGCGGCGCTGCTGCGCGTATTATGTAGTCTTGATTTATTTGATCAAGACCAAATACGCGCGGCGCTGCCGCACGTAGTATGTAGTCTTGATTTATCTTAACAAATTCACATACGCGCGGCACAGCCGCGCGTAGTATGTAATCTTGATTTATTTGATCAAGACTACATACGCGCGGTGCTACCGCGCGTAGTATGTAGTCTTGATTTGTTTGACCAAGACCATATACGCGCGGCGCTGCCGCACTTAGTATGTACTCTTTATTTATATAATCAAAAACACATACGCGCGTTGCTACCGCGCGTAGTATGTAGTATTGAATTATTTGATAAAGAACATTTACTTGATCAGATAAATCACGATTACATACCACGCGCGGCAGCGCCGCGCGTATGTGATTTTGTTCAGTTAAATCAAAACTACATACTACGCGCGGCAGCGCCGCGCGTAAATAATCTTGATCCAATAAATCAAGACGACATACTACCCGCGGTAGCGCCGCGCGTATGTGGTCTTGATCAGATAAATCAAGATTACATACTACATCATTAATTTAATTATTATTTGACATGCGATGCCGCGTGACGTTGCGTAGCTGAGTTTCGCGAATAGTAGTCTTGATTTATTTGATCAAGATCACATACGCGCGGTGCAGCCGAGCGTAGTATGTAGTCTTGATTTATCTGAACAAGATCACATACGCGCGGCGCTGCCGCGCGTAGTATGTAGTCTTGATTTGTTTGATCATGACCATATACTCGCAGGGCTGTTGCGCGTAGTATGTAATCTTGATTTATTTGATCAAGACCACATACGCGCGGCGCTGCGCACGTAGTATGTAGTCTTGATTTATCTTAACAAATTCACATACATATTCACATATTATCTGATCAGGACTACATAGGCGCGGCGCTGCCGCGCGTAGTATGTAGTCTTGATTTGTTTGATCAAGACCATATACGCGCGGCGCTGCCGCACTTAGTATGTACTCTTTATATATCTGATCAAAACCACATACGCGCGGCGATACCGCGCGTAGTATGTAGTCTTGATTTGTTTGATAAAGTACATTTACTTGATCAGATAAATCAAGATTACATATAACGCGCGGCAGCGCCGCGCGTATCTGCTTTTGTTCAGTTAAATCAAGACTACATACTACGCGTGGCAGCGCCGCGTGTAAATGATCTTGATCAAATAGATCAAGACTACATACTACGCGCGGTAGAGCCGCGCGTATGTGGTCTTGATCAGATAAATCAAGATTACATACTACGCGCATACCGCGCTTAAATGTTCTTTATCATTAGTTTAATCATTACTTGACAGGCGATGCCGCGTGACGTCGCGTAGCTGAGTGTGGCGTATAGTAGTCTTGATTTATTTGAACAGGATTACATACGCGCGGCGCTGCCGTGCGTAGTATCACATACTCGCGGCACTGACGCATGTAGTATGTAATCTTGATTTATCTGATCAAGACCACATACGCGCGGAGCTGCCGCGCGTAGTATGTAGTCTTCATTTATTTGATCAAGACCATATATGCGCGCCGCTGCCGCGCGTAGTATGTAGTCTTGATTTATCTTAACAAATTCACATACGCGCGGCGCTGCCGCGCGTAGTAGGTAGTCTTGATTTATCTGATCAAGACCACATACGCGCGGCGCTACCGCGCGTAGTATATAGTCTTGATTTGTTTGATCAAGACCACATACGCGCGGCGCGTATTGACCACATAAGACCGCATACATATTTTAAATTATTTGATTAAAACTAATTATGTGATTTGTTTAATGTGATCATTCATTTAGATTATTCAGTTCCACCAACAAAGTGGCATCTTCGGATCAACAACATTTATCATCATCAAATACATTTATAAATAAATGGTCACATGAAACAAATCACATAATTTTGATCAAGAATGTCTTGGAATTGTCTCAGAAATTACCTTCAATTAGATATATAATAAGTAGAATTTAGAATTTCGCAACTCATGCATAAATCCCCTTCTTCGCACACTTGTGCTATAAATCACTATTATTTAGACTTCGTGATGATTTTCATGATTAATATGATAACAAAACTAGATAAGGTGTTAATCAGACAATACCAACGAATACAACATAGGACAGCAGACAATAATTAATGAATATATTATTTTATGTGAAGGATGCCATTATTATAATCGTGCTTTAAAGTATCCAAATCGTGCGTAAAAGTCCAATGTAAATCAAATCGAGTTGCATTATTAAACGATTTCGCGTATATGAGAATCGGCCTTTATAAAATCTCATTGTGATATTCTTAAGTCTTATTCTTAAATCTTATTCTTAAATAAATAAAAGTCTTTTTCTGATCCTCGAACATATTTATGTATAAAGCGGTAATTATATTGCGATTTGAAAATGTTGTTGAAGTTTTACAACGCACAGCTCATAAAATGTGAGTCTGCTTCCATAACTGCAACAATCTAGTAAACAAAAATTGCCGACGGAATCTTTAATCGTGCTTTTATGGCCTCACAGAATTCCCACTTTTCGATAAATGGCTTTTTTTATGTTTTTGCACCTTGTAATAAGAAATTTAAAGCGTAAAAAAGTTAAAATTAAGCGAGGAAAATAATAACTCTTCGAGTTTTAAAAAATACTTTCTGTTGAGTTTAATGGCACTTTTCGTTTCGCATTAATCCGTTGGAAATGAATAACAACTTCGTTTTACGAAATCATGTCGCTTGCTGGAGGCCTAAATATTATCCAAGGTTTATCGACGCCGTTTACTTCCATTACATTTATTGTAATACCATGCCTTACTAAACAGCGGTTTTATTGCTTCAATTCCTTCCCTTTTCTTTGCATAATTATTTATTTTAAGGAAATACTGCCACTTTATCGAAAATCATTAATCTTGACAAATTTTTAACCCTTTCGAATAAACTAACAATTTTATTTAAAATTGCACCAAACACAAGATAAACATTCAATTTTACTTTCAATTTTGTATTATCCGTAGATTTTGATTTTCTAAATATTCTAGGATTTAAGGAAATAAATATGGAAATTTATTCATAAAAAAAAAATACATATTATAGGATTACCCCAAAAATTACCCTAACAGTAATAAACAAAAACTTGGCCACAAAAAGAAATTAAATTTCCACTCACACAACAAAAAAATACCGAAACCACGAAACAAAAGGGCTTTTTTATTTATGTTCTACCACGGTTATTATTGTAATGGTCCAGTGGCCACCGCCGCGAACACCCCTGCCTCTGTCTTTTTACCCATTCATAAAATTTTGCCGATTTGTGCACATTTGCCACTCAGATAAAATTGTGTAGTTTCGATAAGCGATAAGCGCCGTGAAAACTAATAATTTCGGCTTCCTGCTATCCGATTTCGATATATTTCATGGAAAACACTGCGGTAGCACAAAAAACTAATACAAAATATCACGATTCGATCATCTATTATTATAGATTTCAATATTTTATCATTCAATAGATAGTTTTATAGAGATAAACGTTTGTGTTTGTGGGCTGATGTTTTCTCTTTATTTATCTTTGGCGCTCCATGAAACAAACAACTGGGAATGATTAGCTTTGCCAATTCTATAGAAATTGAAGACAAAAGCTCAAACTATATATCAAAAACTTATATCTTAATGCACAACTGATCTTATCTATTTAATCTTGTCTGTCTAGTCTTGTCTATCTAGCCTTGTCCACCTAGTTTTGTCTGTCCAGACTTGTCAGCATAGTCGTGTCTGCCTAGCAGTGGCTGACTAGTATTGTCTGGCTAAATTTGTCTGTCTAGTCTCACCTGTCTACTTTTGTCTAACTAGTTTTGTCTGTCTAGTCTTGTCTATCTAGTCATGTCGGTCTAGTCTTGTCTGTATAGTCTATCGAGTTTTATCTGTCAACTCTTGATTGTCTAGTCTTGTCTATCTAGTATTGTGTGTCTAGTTTTATCTATATAGTCTTGTCTGTCTGGTCTTATCTGTCAACTCTTGTCTGTCTAACCGTGTTTGTCTAGTCTTGTCTGTTTAGTCTTGTCTCTCTAGTCTTGTCTGTCTAGTCTTTTCTGTCGAGTCTTGTCTGTCTAGTCTTGTCTGTCCAGTCTTGTCTGTCTAGTTTTGTCTATCCAGTCTTGTCTGTATAGTTTTGTCTGTCTAGTTTTGTCTGTCTAGTCTTGTCTGTCTAGTCTTATCTGTATGGTCTATCTAGTCTTGTCTGTCTAGTCTTATCTGTCTAGTCTTATTTGTCTAGTCTTATCCGTATAGTCTAGTCTCTCTAGTCTTATTTGTCTAATCTTGTCTGTCTATTCTTTTCTGTCTAGTCTTATCTGTCTAGTCTTATCTGCCTAGTCTCGTCTATGTAGTCTTGTCTGTCTAGTATTGTTTGTCTAGTCTTGTCTATATAGCCTATCTTATAGTCTATCATATAGTTAGATCTTTTCTGTCTTGATTTAGTCTTATCTGTCTAGTCTTGTCTGTCTAGTCATGTCTTTATAGTCTATCTAATCTTATCTTGTGTGTCTAGTCTTGTCTGTCTAGTCTTGCCTATCTAGTCTTGTCTCTCCAGTTTTGTCTGTCCAGTTTTTCATGTATAACCTATATTTTTATACACATATTTATCTACATCATTTTATCTGATCTTCTCTAAGTATTTGCTATGTAACATTTTAAATATTAAAAATATTGTTAACATTTTCTATACTTTATACTAGCTTAAACTGAATTAGAGAAACAGCTCATGTACTATTTTCTAAACTCTTTTCTTAGATTCTCATGCTCGAACTACTTCTTCTACAATTTCCTCTTCGTCTTCTGCTACATTATTAGCATTTCCCTTATCGACAATTGGAATTAGTGAAGATATTGGCACACCCAGTCCTTTAGCCAAAGGTTCTAAAATGTCTTTTAATGTAATAATTAACAGAGACGTTTGTGGTCGAAGCCAGTATCTGTTTCAGCTCTAGGAAAAGTTGTCTGGCCTCGGCGAAATTTTCATTTTTCACACAGATTTGAATCATTAACGCGTAGGTATCGCCTCGGCCGACCGACGATTCTAAATCTTTGCCTCCGGATATTAATAATTGTTTACATTGTGCCATACCTGTTGCGAAATCTCCTCTTTCAAATAGCCGTTTGATGTCGACGAATTTTTTGACTGTTGCCAATTGTTGTTGGACAATTTCTGTGACTCTGCGATGCTGCGCCAAATCTCGGGGTTGATTCACTTTGGCCAAAGATCTTCAAGCCTCAGTCAACGCTCCAAAAGCTTTTTCATAATTTTGAAACTCATCAATTTCAACTTGGGCACATGCTACATAGAAATTGGCCAAAAGATCCATAGCTTTTCCTTTGGAATAAAACGTCATAATATTTCGACTTCTGGTTGATTTTGCCAATCCAAAGATTGCAAATAATTTGCGGCCATAATGTAAATTTCTCTTTGTCTTTAAACTCCCTCAAAGAAGATGATCTTGTCTGTGTCACCCGATTTCAACAAATCTTTTGTGGTGGTACCACTGGGACGCGAAGCTAAGTTGGAAACCATGAACATTGATTTTTTAACAGTGAATTATTGATCTTTGAGTTTGGTTAACGGTCTGAGGTTAGAGAACACAAGTCGATTATTATCGCTGTAAATATTTAAATTATAATAGAAATAGATATACAAATATATTGTCATTAAAAACAGTTCGTTCATTAAGTGATTATAAATCTTCTGACACGACCCATACTTTCATAGCCCTAATTTTATCTCCAGCTTGTGTGAACTTCTTGGTAGCTAAATGATGTTGCACTGAACCATCAAACTTTCAGCCAGATTCTCTAAAACTCGAACCTTCTCACCATCTTTAATTTCATCCTTTTCTGGAGTCAATTTCTCGGCCAAATCCTCGTTTAATTGAACGTTGTGTTCTAGGCAAACGGCTACGGCCTCCGCGTACCGTTTGCCTACGGCCCAACAAATCCACCGCCTTATCGTACTGCTCGTTGGTCACAAAATATTCGGTAAGTTTTGTCTGTCTAGTTTTGTCTGTCAACTCTTTTTTGTCTAGTCTTGTCTGTATGGTCTATCTAGTCTTGTATGTCTAGTCTTATCTGTTTAGTCTTGTCTGTATAGTCTAGTCTGTTTAGTCTTGTTTGTCTAGTCTTGTCTGTCTAGTCTTGCCTGTCTAGTCTTATCTGCCTATTCTCGTATATCTTGTCTTGTATGTCTAGTCTAGTTTATCTACTCTTTTCTATATAGCCTATCTTATAGTATATCATATACTTAGATCTTATCTGTCTTGTCTTAGTCTTATCTGTCTAGTTTTGTCTGTCTTGTCTTGTCTGTCTAGTCATGTCTGTATAGTCTATCTAATCTAATCTTGCCTGTTTATTCTTGTCTGTCTAAGTCTTGTCTATCTAGTCTTGTCTCTCTAATTTTGTCTGTTCAGTCTTGTCTGTCTGGTCTTGTCTGTATGGTCTATCAAGTCTTATTTGTCCAGTCTTATCTGCCTAGTCTTATCTGTATAGTCTAGACTGTCTAGTCTTGTTTGTCTAGTCTTGTTTTTCTAGTCTTATCTGTCTAGTCTTATCTGTCTAGTCTTATCTGCCTAGTCTCGTTCATCTATCCTTGTCTGTCTAGCCTTGTTTGTCTAGTCTTGTCTATATAGCCTATCTTATAGTCCATCTTATAGTTAGATCTTATCTGTATTGTATTAGTCTTATCTGTATGGTCTTGTCTGTCTAGTGATGGCTGTATAGTCTATCTAATCTTGTCTGTATAGTCTTGTCTGTCTAGTCTTTTCTGCCTAGTCTCGTCTATCTAGTCTTGGCTGTCTAGTCTTGTTTGTTTAGTCATGTCTATATAGCCTATCTTATAGTCTATCTTATAGTTAGATCTTATCTGTCTTGTCTTATCTGTCAATTCTTGTCTGTTTCGTCTTGCCTGTTTAGTCAAATACAAATTCATTTATTGGCCGTATACAGAATACTGGATGCATACAGAATACATATAGGCAAGTCAAAAAATTGTTAAATAAATCCGCATGCTTCTAAAAATTCTAGCATTTTATATGGACATTGAGCCACGAGAATTTGTAATTTTTCTTCCAAAGCCTCTACATGAACGTTGTTGTTTTATTTCTAGTGGAAGCAAATACAGTTGAATTCCAAGAGCGTCAGGAGCCTTGATGCATACGAAGTTCTTGTTTGGGGCGTCCACAATTTTAGACGAGTTCTGGTGAAGTAGTTATTTTTATTTTATTGTTTTGGTATTAGATGTTGGTTTCGGTGGATATAGGTAGTTGTTTCTAATATGTGTAAGCTAAGGACACAGTTAGAATGTTAAGTTTCACAAAATGACGTCTGCAGGAGGCAAACGTTGGCAGATCTAGCATAGATCGTACAATTCTTGGGATTTCAACAATTTCGTTAGTTCAGGGGACGCTTACCAATTAATAATGCCATACATCAAGATCGACTGAATTTCAGCGAAATATAAGTTTATGTGTCCTGCAGTGTTAAGAATGTTCTGTCTAGTGTTGTCTGCCTAGTCTCGCCTGTCTAGTCTCATCTGTCTAGTGTTGTCTGTCTGGTCTTGTCTGTCTTGTATTGTCTGTCTAGTTTTTCTGCTACTCGTGTCAATCTGGTCTTGTCTAGTCCGTCTAGTTCATTTAGTCCGTCTAGCCCGTTAAGTCCGTCTAGTCCATCTAGTCCGTATAGTCCGTCGAGTCCGTCTAGTCCGTCTAGTGCGTCTAGTTCGTCAAGTCCATCTATTCCGTCTAGTCTGTTTAGTCTGGTCTTGTCTGTATGCAGCAGGTTCTAGCGTAAATTCCAGGAAAATTGCTAGAGATTATCTGTGTGATAAATGGCAGATAATATGATGGGCTCCAGATAAAGGGCACTGGGCGAGACTGCTAATACTTAAAATAGTTCCTTGGATAAGCAGAAAACAGGGGGAGAAATTGATTACCATCTAACCTAATTTCTTGATTAATTTGATTGATTTTGATTGATTGAATTGATTTTTGATTAATTTTATATTAAAATTCTAGGTTAAAGCAGAATAATAACGATATATTTATTGAATAGTTTAATCATTTTTCTTTTATATTTACAAGCGTCTTGCATTCGAAATTATCTAAATCCTTGGAAGTTCAAGTTCAGGACCAATTCCTGCATTAGATCTTCCAATGATTTAGAGAAAATCTCGAATTTTATGGTAAACGCAAATAACAATTAGTTTCCATTCCGACTACACAAGAGAAAACAAATTGAGAAAAGTTTAGGATAAGCTGATTTGAAGAAAAACCGATTATATAATTTCGCATACATTTTTAAAACTGGCAATAAATATAAATTTACAACTTTACGGAATCTCTCTATTTTACACACACAAAGCTTTCTTTAATGCTTGACAAATATTTACCAAAACAACTTAATTTCCCGATTCGTATCATACATTAATAATATTATTATTTAAATCTTGTTGAGTTTGAAGATTTTGATGAGTTAACTTTGTTGACGATATGTGTACAATAATTAGATTATAAACCTAGAAATTATAATCTTTGAAGAAAAGATACAAATGCTACTATTTAATACATTAATAATATTTTAAAGGACGAGTTCAGTAAGCGCGATTTTACAGCACGCGTCCAAGTTTGGTAATGGACAAGTGCTGCAAAAGGCCTTACGAACTAGTTTTATACAATATTTTTTCTATTTTGAGCTCTTTTATGCCATTTCAAAATAAAAAAAATCCCGATATAGGTATATTGAAAAAATTATATCGCACTCGGCGAGCCATAACCGCAAGCATATGAGTGCATTACAGACGCAAAATATAAAATAGTATATTAGAGAACGAGTTCAATAAGCGCGATTTTTCTTTGAATAGGTCCATTTTAAATAAGTCCTTTTGTTCTTCATTCTCTTCCATTTATGTATATTTGTATTTAATGTGCAAATCAGATTTATATTTCTTTGCGTAGACGACAATACATGATTTAATAATATCATGTTAATTAGATTTATATAGTTTTTCAACTTCAATTATATAAATAATTAATTTATACATATAAATAAATGAATAATCTAGTAGAATATTAATAGTAATAAAGCAAATTAAAACATATTTCAGTTTTAAAAAAGAAATCCCCTTGGGGTATCCTTTCGCCATTCTCATTTAAAAACATTTCCAGCATATGAAAATTTAGCAGTGTTCGTCCACGTCCTCATGGTAATAGGTCACGTCGCCTCCGCCATGTTGGCAAGTCGCTGCCGGCTCGCGGTGTAATTAGCGACGCTAGATTGATGGTATTGCGCGCCTCGCCACCGCTCTTGTTCTTAATTAACTTCGTTCGTCCGTGCTTTAGTTTCCTTCTTTCTATCCGCAGATAATAACTGTGTGGTGTGAAGACCTCTCACTCTTCCACGCACACCTCGACTTTTGTCGAGATATTTTCCAATTAGCATAATGCGACTTCTCATTAGGATTAGTGATTTATTGAATGCGGATGAATGATGGAGTTTTGCAAGGTGTAGGAAGTCTGGACGGAGTTATTAAAAATTAATGGCTAGTTGGAGTATAAATTGAAAGTTTCAAGCTCTTTTTTTTCGTTCTCGTTTCTGTTCAATATTAACGGGGTTTCAGGTTCTCGCAAATTAAGTTTCGAAATATATTTAAAACTAGTTTTTTATGCAGAAACTACCAAGTCGAGAAATTTGGGAAATAATTCCATTAGTTAATAATAACTTTTCAGATTGTTTTAATTAATTTCATATTTTCATATATAATTGAACTAAAAACTCTGGAAAGTTTTGAAACCAACAGTTAAATTAAAAATATATATATATATATATATTTCTCTCGTATGCTTTTCCATTTATAATTTAATATCTTTAAACTTCTTGTACAAAGAGGCATTAAATTCGAGCATATATGGCCGTTCGACTAGTTCACATCGATAGAAAATCAGCTGCATATACTAACACACAGCCGAACTAATGGAAAAGAGACATCTGCACTGAATATTTGAGTCCATGAATATACAATTCAGAAATTAATTTCGAACGTTGCGACTTTTAATTAATTTGTTTTCAATTTCAGTATCGGTCCGGAAAAACGGAACGCGTCGAGACGTTCCAATAACAACTGAACAATAATGGGCAATTGTTTTCGAAAATGTGCAACTTTCTAAAAAGCTTTTCGTTGCGCGCCGTGCACACAACACAGAAAAATAACCAAAAAAATATTAATAATTAAGATGCCTGATATAGTTTCTAAAACTGTATATAGTTTGCACTATATACAGAAAAAACGTAGGATAGTCTAAATCTGGCAGTCTATCGTCTATCCCAAAATTGTTAAACACATCTTGTTGTCAAATTTCAATTATATTTGGCGTAGTCTTAATAAGACATAGTCTTAATAATATTATAGAGCTACGAACAGGTAGAATATATTTATATTTTTATGCAAACTCAGACTAAAACAAAAATGGAAAAAAGGATAAAATTATAGATATGAAATGTTGATAGAAGTTATAGAACTAAGTAGAGAATATAGAATTAAGTAGAGAAATTTGACAAGATTGCAATATCTACTAAACCAAATCTGTATTATCCGATATTTAATATAAGCAGTGTTTAATATAAGCATTGAGATAGAATTGGTGAAACCATCCTACGTCATAGAAAATCATACAAACTTGCAACAAACGGAACACAGCGTTTCGAAATTTATCTCTCATCAGCACAGCTTTGCTTCCATGAACAATAATTTGTAAACCACTCACTTAAAAACCCATGTGGTGTTTAGGATTAGATGTCTCTCACACAAAATGTCAAAATTATAAACATCTAACCCTAAACACCACATGGGCTTTCAAGTGAGTGGTTTACAAATTATTGTTCATGGAAGCAAAGCTGTCCTGTGAGAGATAAATCCCGAAACGCGTCCACAGATGACTCCGATGACACAGAGATGACACAGATGACGCGTCCACTCATGTCTTTCCGATACCTTAAGTGGATCTTAAGGTATCGGAAATACATGAGCTTAAAAAACCTTGTTATTTTTATGGTTTTTGTTGAGTGCCACGAAAGTGGACTGAAAGCTATAAAATAACATACAAATTTCATGTGAGATTTGTTTTGGTAGTCCTAGAAAAACTCAACGATTGTTATAGAGCTCCGGAAAGGCTGAATATATTTATATATTCAGGCTGCGTTCCGTTTGTTATAAGTTAATATAAGCATTGTTTATTTAGTTTATTTATTTTATATTCATTTAGTCATTGTTGTGGTCGTAAGTCAATGAACTAGTTAGTAATAAATAATCTAGAATTACCATTTAAAGCCAGTATTGGAGTGCACACATTAATACAAGATCCATTAGTGAATTTGCAGGCTGACCATTCTGAGCTTTACTTGGCAAGATGACAACAGTTGCAGTCGCCGCCTTGAGTTTAAGTCCGAGGCTCAAAGGATTAAATTCTATACAGAATTAGAATAGAACTCGAGCGCGTTCATTGATTGTTTACGTTGGGTTTGATATTTTTAGTGTAATTGAAGATTATTATTCGTTGTCGGAGCCAAATATCCTACGTTATGTATCTCTAATCAACAAAATTTCTTTTGTCTGCGCACTTCAACACGTTGCAGTTAAAACGTTGCATGTAGATAGGAAAACTGCGCGGACGCGGTACAGTTGCAGCGATAACTGAGCTACAGAGTATAGATATCCATGAAATGTGCCAAGTCGGCGCCAAGACGGTAGCTCCGTTTTGCGATTCATTTTGTTTAAAAATGACCAGACTAGTATCTCTTACACGACGATTTCACTAAAACTGTGCGAAATATACAGATATATCTGCACCGTGTAGACACTCTACAAATTGCAACGTTTTCATTCCGTCTTAAGACTGCGCAGACAAAACGTTGTGCAAAACGGAGCGTCATGACCGGCCTTTAGGTCATGTACAAAACCGATACACCTATTTTGTGCTCGTTGTATTCTGGCGCAATCTGTCTTACTAATGAAACTGGTAAACACCGATTCAGGGTAAATAAGTCTTTACAAAAGATAGGCAGTCACTAGTTTACTCTTTAAATTAAAAAATGGGATATACCTACAGGAATGCAACACTTTCAAATTTAAATAAACACGCTTTAAAAGTGTCGATACATTTGATGAAAATTTTAAACTGTCATCAAATAATAGTCCGAATTTTTTTTTATTCATTTGTTATGTTCAGGCGCTGATCCTACGAACCCCCAAACCTCCAAAACCCTGTCTGACTACGCCCATGAGTCTTCTATGTTTGTCTTTGATTTGCGCTGCGCATGATTGATTTGTGGATGGACAGCAAAATGCTCAAGCTGGCTCCGGGAAAAACGGAAGCGGAAAACCGAAGCAGAAGCGGTTCAGGAACGGGAAAGCGGAAAATTGGGGACCTTTGATTCAAGCTGAGGGACTCACGAAGTGTCAAAACACTGAAGAGGCTATAAAATATCTAGGGGTTGAAATAAATAAGAATCTAACATTCGGGGAGCACGTTAAAAAGCTGTCGATAAAGCCCAAAAAACCTGTGCGCGTTGGAAGTCTCATGCCTCACGTAACTTAATATTCGCACTTTTTCAAAACCGCGGTTTTCGGTTTTTGAAAATTAAAAACCGCGGTTTCGGTTTCGGGTTCGGTTTTTAACAACTGTTGGTGATTGTGCCTGATATTTAAACGAGATCTTAGTTTTGCACATAAGTTGCCGATAGTAAAGCCGGATGTAGCTTTAATTGTAGAGGGTGCTTGAAACAAAATACTTAATCTTTTTGTTCTCTCAGAAGTTTTATTATATTTAGCAAACTCCTTTAAAAGCATTGGGAAAACTATTTGTTTGCATATTTGTTTGTTAAGCACTTTTATTTAATTCTTCTTGGATAGCTTTTTGTACTTCGTCTTGCAAGGAATAGTTTTGATTGGTCACTTCTTCTAATTCTTCTGCATTTGTGGAGCATTCACCTTCGACTTCAATCTTATTGTTGTCTGGATAAAATCGTTTTATTAACGACTAATCGATTAAACTTTCGAAGGATCTAGTAAGCATCTAGCCAATTCTGATAATTCCAGATTTCCACGGGTCTTGAACGTTCCATGATATTTAGTATCCAGTATCTTAGTCAATAATAATCCCACGGCAATAAATCCCAGACTCCATCAAACTTCGAGGTTTTTGCAACCAGAAATTGGAAACCGCGTTGAAATCGCTCGATAACTAACGCCGCGACCGCCCGTCACAGGCACGACAGGCACTTGTTGGTTGATTCTCCTATTTCGTTACCTTGTCTATTCCAAGATAAAAATTAGTCGATCATACTTCAAGCCAACAAGACTAAAACATGCTAAGGGTGACCGGAATGAAAACAGTGAGAACAATAGTGGGGAAAACAAAAAGAGACAGAGTAAGAAACACATATATCAGAGAACAATGCGAAATACAAGACACTGTGAGATGGGGAAGACAAAGTGAGAGGCAGTGGTACAACCATGTAGTACAACGGATGGACGAGAACAGACTTCCGAAAATAGTCCTAGAAAATAACCCGCCCGGCTCAAGACCTCCCGGGAGACCACCTAAAAGATGGAGATATTGTTGGCAATGTACCTGTCAGGAAAAGATGCACAGGCGGCTCCAGAATTAACAGATCGACAGAATTCCAAGAAGTAGAAGAATTAGACTTCATCGGTTTCTTCTTCTTGTTCCCTGTTCTTCTTCTTTTCCCCCTTCTCTTCCTCCTTTTTCTTCTTATTAAATTTCTCCTTGTTGGTGTAATAATTCTTGTTTAGATGCCATCTCATGGCCGCTTCTTTCGGTAACATCGTTTTCAAATTCATCCTCGTTTCCTTCGTCAATTGGGCTTTCTCCTCCACTTGAGAAATCGTCATTTTGGGTTAGACATCTTTTAATCTAAAGGGTTTTGAGTTACATGCTCAAAAATGAAGAAGTAATACTTACTCAAACTTATGAAAACAACCGAAATAAAAAAGATCGGGAACCCAAGAAATTATAACACAATTAGGCACCCGTTCTCTAACTTCGAAAAGCAATCACTCCGCGCGCATTTGTGGCCAAAGTTTTTTGTAAATCCCCAATATTCAAGGAAGCGTGGCCTATGATTGTAGACCGCGCGCCTAACAGAGGAACAGAGGGTTAAATTGTTTCACTATCACTCGACTTTGAAAAATTGTAACGCACCACGAAAATGTCGACATGGTATTAGTTTATGGGGAATATGAAAAGAAGCCTAGAAGAGCAGTACACTTGCACATTTAGAGAGAAAATATTAGCAAAATTAGAACGCAATTTACGTGCAAGTAAGGAGGTATTTTTTTCTCTATAAGAAACAGAAATTGTTTGAAGGGTTAATTCTGACACTACTGTTGCCACTGCTTCATAATATTTTAAAGACTATCGTACTAAGAGCAGCCTACTATAAATATAACTACCTCCAAGCTAATCCCACTGGTGTGTGCTTTCCTTCTTAGATACAAGGAAGCAAAGAGGAAGCTAAGGGTGGCCTGGCAGAGCCAAAACTTGGAGCATAACAACACACCGAAATACCTGGGCATACACCTGGACTGAACTCTGAGTTTTCGAAAACACTGTCGAGGCATCAAAGGGAATGTATGCGCAAGAAACAATATCATTCGGAAACTAACAAACACAAAATGGAAAGCACAACCTCATACACTCCGGATTTCGTCTCTTGCTTTATGCATTTCTACCGCGGAATATGCTGCGCCGGTATGGTTCAATTCCGCTCATACCAAGCACGTTGACGTGGCACTGAATGAGACGGTGCGCATGGCTGCTTGAAACCGACCACGGCGGAGGAAATCTACCCAATAGTTGGTATTGCCTCTACAAGCAACCCAATAGTTGCTTGTTGGTACGGCGGAGGAAATCTACCCAATAGTTGGTATTGCCTCACCCACAATCAGAAGGTGTGTTGTCGCGGGGGCTGCGCGAAAAAACAAGAAACCAACCAGAGGCGTCCCTTATTTGGGAACCAAACGCAACCGCATAGACTTAAGTCTCGGAAGAGCTTTATGCGGTCGACAACAAACCTGGAGATTACTCCTGAAGCACACCGAACAAACCTATGGCAAGTGGCTGCCTTCCGCACACGGATCGAGGCAAATGAAGAACTGGCCCCTGGACACCATCTACCTTTCCCCACATGGAGTTGCACGGTGTAACAGTAACCTTAAAAAATGTGGCTGCAAATAGTATGATAATTGTGAATGCAGCGTAACTCAAGACCACCAAAATTTCTCTGTGTTCACAAACATGAGTGAGACTTGTACAAAGCAGGACCTGATACTCACAAATGACAAAGTCGCATATGTGCCTGGTTTTTGGAAACTGAAAATTTGATTTGTTATGGTGATCCGGACACGGAAAGTAAGAAAGTCTTGGAGCCGTCTGTGCAGAATTAGTCTTCTTGACTTAAGCAGAATTAGTCTTCTTGACTTTCTTTTTATTTATGCGTGCTTTTTACATTTCTAGAAAAGATATTTTATCTTAATAATATTAATTAAGAGTTTACAAATTTAGTTTTGAATTTCCAAATCCTAGTTTAATTTATGTGCAGAATCAGTTTTATTATCAGTTTGTCGTTTTTTACAAGCTTTGCGATTTTCGCTCGTGAAAATCGGTAAAAATGGGCGAAATTATGATGGCCCAACGTCGGAGAGCTTATATCGTATTTGGAGTCCTCTTGGTCGATGATTATGAATCGATGCATTTTTCGCACCACACCAGTTGACAGATTTCAACTCGATACTTACATCTTTTGTTCCTTGATGGAAAGGGACGAATTGTAGAAAATATAAACGGCCTGAAGAGTAGAAGGTACTGCTAATAGTTTCTTTATCTTCGAATATTCTGTCTGCCTCTATATTCCAATAGTAATAAAATTCTCCGTCGTGTGTGGTTAGATTAAATTGCGAAATTTCTGCAGACCTTGCAGATTCTTGAAAAATCTCATTGTTCCTTTGAATATTTTTCGCTTTAATTAGCGGCGAAGCTGAAGGTTTTGCAGAAATTACTCCTTTCGATATTAAGAGCCGCTTAACTACCTGCAATTCTTCCAAAAACCGTTTTTCCAGTTTTTTTCAATTTATTATTTAATTCTGTTGAAGTGCAAATGCCTTTTAGCTGTCGTGTAATTGTCGCATTTGCTGAAGCTTGAGTTTCTTCGGTGGCTATTTTACAAACGGCGTGTTGTATTTCTTCAATTTGATCATAATTGTTGAAGTAATCTTTGCAATGTGTTGAAATGATGAAGAGGACAAATACGAGTAGAAACATTTTACACACAATAGAGTTGTTCTATTCGGAGCAAGAACGAAATGCAAATTGAGAGCTCGATGATTTTAAATAAGATTTTGTTTACTTGAATGGTTAGGTTTTTTTAGAGCTTACGCCTGCCAGACTACTGCAGCGTTTTACAGGCGGAGGTAACCGCCATAAAAGGGGCAGCAGAGTGGCTGATGGTAAATGGGGACCCTGGTGAACAGATCCACATTTACACCGATAGCCAAGCTGCTCTCCGGGCAGTTACTAGCGTGTGCACCAACTCAGCAGTGGTCTCTGGCTGTCGGAGAAAGCTGAATGAGCTCGCAGCACACACAAACGTGAGACTCACGTGGGTACCAAGCCACAGCGGGATCTCAGGTAACGCAAAAGCGGATGAGCTTGCAAAGAACGGCACAAGCCTGCACTCAACCGAAATATTACAGGATATTGGTATTCCATTTGCCTCGTGCAAGGAGACCATAGCCGAAATAACCTCGAACCTAGCGGAGCGAAGGTGGAGGGATGAAGAAACCTGCGAGGTAACCAGGCAAATATGGCCTCACCGAAACAGGAAAAGAAGCACCAACATCGTCTCTCTAAAAAGAAACGATATCAGACTGGCAGTGGGAGTCATCACGGGACACTGTCCCATTGGCGAGCACGCTGAGAGACTGGGCATAGCGAAGCGGGACTACTGCAGAGGCTGCCTGGACGAGGAGGAAGAGGAGAGTGTTCAGCATTACCTATGCCAATGCCCCTCTCTGACCGCAACACGATTGCTCTTCTTAGGCCGACCTTTCTTGGATGATCTCTCTGACCTCGCATCACTAGACTCTCATGAGGTTCATCCACGGCTCGAAATGGTTTGACAAAATCCCCTGAGGAGGGTTGTACTGCAAGTACCGTGGTAACACAACGGGCCCATCTGAGGCCTATGTGAGCATTAGCTGCCACTTAAACCTAACCTAACCTAACCTTACTTGAATGGTCTTGAGGGTTCGGTGCATGTGGTTTTCGGTGAAAATTAAACTTGATGAAATACCGTGCTGGGATTTGGGTTACTGGCTCACTGTAATAATTAATAAGCGTTTTGAAATAAATTCTAATGAGCTAGGTGATGGATTGATTATTTTTATATGTTCCATAAGGTGTCTTCACTGGAGCCCATAATTGTGCTTTTAGATTGTATCATGTTCATTTGGAATTGGATTACTATTAGTAAATATGTTGTCATTGAACGCAATATCGTTAATAATAATTTTCCATCTATGGGAAATCCTCGGCAAGCTTCAAAATCAACGCTGTTATGTATAAGTTGAAACGAAAAGTAAAGCTTTTGCTGAAATTGTTTTCGGTTAATATATTCCTTAGTTTTGAATAATATTTTCTCAGTTTACAACGTTTGTCTCAGTTACAACGACGGTAACAATCTGCGTCATGCAGACGCAGATGCAGACATAAATCGTATAGACATACATCCAAGGTCCTGCATCAGATTCCGACAACAGAATGCTGACTAAATAAAAAGCCGTTGCAATAAGCGTTACCAAAGATTGCACGATAATAAATAATATCTGGGTATAAAACGTTTCTGTAATCTCATTCCGATTTGATGTAACTTACAATGCAAGTAACTTAGAGTTTCTGTGAAATTTTCAGGTGAATAAACAATTTTGTTATTTTCGTTCGTTGTAGTACCTGAAAATAAGCTGTAGGTAAAATCAGCCATATTATCATCTAATGTTGAAGCTTCAATTTTACGCAGACAATCATCAAAATAATCATTAAGTATTTTCTGAGCATTGACATTGATGCTGTGAATTGAAGAACCACGAACGATGTTACACCAATAGGCATTGAATACATGAAAACGTTGATTTCAAAAACAGCAACTCCAACGAGAAATATGTAAAGAAATATATTACTATAAGGACCAATCCAATCGCGATTTTATGAAGGCTATACTTCGTTATTCGTGACACATCAATATCTATATTGGCTAAAAAAAGCTACCTAAGCTGTTACCCATTATCTGATGAGTAAAATGTGCCGACTTTTCTTATGGTAGTTTCCTTCTGTCCATTGTAGTTGTGTTTTGAAAGGTATTTCGAAAGCCTTCGAGGTATCAAGTCTGCTTCCTTGTTAAGGATTGTCTCTTTCATTACATCAGGTATTGTGGTATGAACTGACTTTCCAGGGTTTTCCATCTATTGCTGGACTTGCATCTGAAAGCTCCCATCCTCGCCTCACCTAAGATGAAAATATCCAGGGAAGGGAGACTTAATATTGCTTCCAGAGCAGCTGAATCTGCGGTTCTCATCGATCTCGTAATTAGTAAGCAGGCTAATCTCTGTTCGCTGGAGAGTTTGTTTATAGCCTGTTTCAGTCTGGTCCACCAAATTGTGGACCACTATGTCAAGATGGGTCTTACTATCGCGTTGTATAACCAGAGTGAAACTGTGAATAATGAAATACGACATTAGGAATAATCAATATGAAATGGGAAATAATTAATACGAAATTGGGAATATTCAATTCTAAACTGGGAATAATTAAAATCAAACAATGAATAATCAATATCCTTCTTCTTCAGGTACCTTCTACATTACTGAAGGTTGGCAACAATCATGGCAAATTTCGTACGGTCTTGTAGCGCTTTGAACAATGGGTGGGAGTCCAGGCCAGTCCAGTCTCTTATGTTCTTTAACCAGGAGCACTTCCGTCGTCCTGGACCAGGGGTGCCGCCCCTCTATCTTGCCCCCTATTTTTTAGAAGGCTATGTAATATACATATAATCAATATTAAGTTGGGAATAAATAATATAAAAAATGAGTTTAATAAACAAAAATTTGAATATCTAGTTAGGTTTTCAAAACCCTTATACTCAAATTTCAACTTACTTTTCTCAATTGAAACAAATGTTTGCCTAAATTCCATGTGATAATAAATTTTATTATTCTCGTGTTGGTTTTACAGTAGGTATTAGTTAAGCTTTAGCTTATAAATGTGATAATTCTGGTAATTGGTTATTTGCTCATTAATGTAATTGTTGGTTGGAACACGTAATGCGGTTATAATTGCGCTTGAAAATCCCCCGCTCGTTAATTAGATGAAAATTTGTAGTTTTCAGCGTACCGACGCCCTGGCATTTTTCCACTCCCATCTTCACTTTATCTCCCCAAGCAAATATTTGTCCTGAGAATTCTTTTAATCAACCGGCGTCAAAGGAGTCCTCCCCGAAAGAAGCAAAGAAAACGTATAATTAGGAAATAAAACAGTATATTTAACAAAAAGAAAAACTTGAAATTCTTCCTTAATTAGCCTTACGGGGAAATAAGGTTGACTCGGTGCGAAATTCGTTTCGCCACGAAATCCCATCTTGGCTTGTAATGTCACACCCGGCAAGTAATCCTTTTACTACGGCCTTGCCAGAGAGAACTGTAATCTTATTTTTTTTTTCGAAAATGTAAGCCCGTAAAAACGTTTTCTTTGACACTTTTACCCTCCTAATGCCCACCAATCCATTAACCTTTTAAATAATTGGATACCGTTATAGGGGTAAATAGTACAGTTGTTGGTCAGTAGGTAGTGATTGGTCATAATTTGAAAACTATATAACTATAAGACAATCTTTTGGTGACATAATTGTTTATTAACAGAAGAAAATTCTATATTCTTTTCTGTATTGGATACAACCCATAATTTTGTTATAACTTAAAGCTTCATGTGTGTATTTAATTAATAAGATGAGCAGTCCGAGATTTACGTCATTTTAGACAGATATGTACAAAAAGTAACCTTACTATTTCTAGATATTTTCATGATTTAATAATGATTTTTGTGCTGATTTTTGGTATTTGTAAATGAATACAGGTTTAAATTATCGAAATAAAAAGTTTTTTGATAAAAATAAAGTACTGACTATGAAAAATATGATAAGACAATAAATATCGCACGATAAACAGTTTTTATAGTGATAGGTCATCCGACCAATTAGCATTTTGACGTTAGAGTAACTATGTGACAGTTATTCCCAGAGTGTTTAACCTACAAATAAGAGGACAAGAAAAATATTCAGTACACAATTTTAAGGCAATTAAAAATGAAAAATCTATTTTACTTGAATTTATTTATGTATTTGTTATTGTAGTTAGTGAAAATACTAATTTATTTATTTCTAGGTTAAACACACTAGTGTTAATATACATAAAATGACAAAGGTAAGAAAAGGTACAATCTTAAAACAATTGGAACACAGCCTGAATATATAAATATATCCAACCTTTCCGGAGCTTTATAACAATTAATAAGTCTTTTTAGGACTACCAAAACAAATCTCGTGTGAAATATGCCAGTTATTTACCAGTTTTATAAAAAAATATACGGATAATCAAATTGAAGATGCTATTAATGCAGTTTAAAATGGTATGTCACAATGCACAGCTTCAAAAAAGTATAGTATTCCCAAACCAACAATTCAATTTAGAATTAGTGATACATTCATCAAATCTACTACAGGTCCGTCTCCTGTATTAGTATGCAATGCAGAAGAGGACCTACTACATTGGATAATTGATTGTCAACGGAGAGGATTTCCTAGAAGAAAGATTAGGACCATCTAATACAAGCTATTGTCAAAGAGTTTTTGGATCAAAGTAAAATAAAAATCCTTTTTGTGACAATGTTCTAGGAAATGGGTGGTATAAAGCCTTTCTTGAAAGGAATCCGATTCTTATTGAAAGATTTTCAGAAAGAGCAACTAAAGCCAGCTCTTGTGTAAGTGAGAATAATATTAAAAAATAGTTGAGTGAAATATATGATTATTTATCAAAAATTAAATATTTACACATATTAAAAGATCCGACTCTTGTTTCCAAAGGTGATAACAATGGTGAAACTTATTTTATGGTATGTCCAAAAATGAAAAACATAATAGCCCCTCGTGGGGCACAAAATGTTTATGGAATTGATCACGGCAATTTCAAACTTAATGGAAAGACATCTTAAAAACAATGTAATATTTATGGTTTTTGTAGAGTGTCACGAAGGTGGACTGAAAGCTATTAAATAACTGACAAATTTCACATGAGATTTGTTTTGTTAGTCCTACAAAGACTCGGTAATTGTTATATAGCTCCGGAAAGGTTGAATATATTTATATATTCAGGCTGTGTTCCGATTGTTTTAAGTTTGTATGATTATCTATAACGTAGGATGGTTTTACCAATTCGAAAAAAAAATAAAAAGAAAAGGATAAACAAAAAGAAAAACAGAAAACTTTAGAAAAAAAAACTGGCGGAAAAAAATCATAGAGTTGATTGAGGATCAAGAAAATAATGGTGGCAATTAAATGAATAATCATAACATTAATTATAAATTTATGTTTAAATTGTTTTTTTTAACAATAATTAAATATTTTTCTTTTATTAGATCACTGGAGTGTTCATCACTGGAGTGATCACTAGTTCATAATAGTTTTTCATATTTTCAAATTACTTTTATTTATTATAAAGCGTTGACTAATTACTGTAAATCCACTAGACAATCACTACATTCTTATGATCTATAACTATGTTTTTAGATGAATCAAATATTTATCTTCTTAATTTCTATAAAATTTTAACCTTTTGATTGGAATTATTATTTAAATAGAAAAGTGACGTTTTTACAATTACTAGCACTATAATAATTCGTAAATTCATTTTATACAAGCATGCAATTTATTGTTTTCATTGTTCGATTTCTAAAATGAACGATCACTGTACTGTTTACCCCTATATTACCCAAATCTTTAGTTTTAAGAAAGAAAATACCATTAATTTTAAATAAGCACTTCTGTTGTAGCAGAGATTTAGAAACATTTTGTAGAAACATATTACTTCTTAACATAATATTATTATATTCAGATTTTAGAATATTCTTTCATTAAAATATACAAACTAATGTTCATGGTAAACAAATAAAATGCTTCCTTACTTGAAAATACTTAATTCATTGATCTCTGAACAAAAGTATAAATAGAATTGGTAAAACCCTTCTACGTTATAGATAATCATACAAACTTAAAACAAACACATCCTGAATATATAAATATATTCAGCCTTTCCGGAGCTCTATAACAATTACTGAGTTCTTTTAGGGCTACCAAAACAAATCTCATCTGGAATTTGTATTGTTTAATCACCCGCATCGGTTTCAAGTAAGTGGTTTACAAATTGTTGCTCATGGAAGCAAAGCTGTTCTGATGAGCGATAAATCTAGAAACACGTCCACTGATGGCTATCCACTTAAGGTATCGGAAAAACATGATTTTAAAAACAATGTTATTTTTATAGTTTTTTGTTGAATGCCACGAAAGTGGACTGATGGTTTCACATCAGTTAACAGTCGACTGATGGTCGACATGTTTCTTGAAGATATTTTCAAATTCTATTTGAAATTTTATTAAAAATATATTTTCAAAGTCAGTGAATTATATTTATTATCCGCAAGGTTATGGGATCTTAGTTCCATTGGCATTATAATACACAGTTTATCACAGAAATTAACGCAGAATTTCACTTAAAAAAGGTTTTAACACAAGGCTTTGAATAAACCAGATTGTACACGCTCATAGTAGTGAAGTAGTGAAGTAGTGAATGCTCGCACGAGACAAACCATATATAAACTAATGTGGTTAATGGTTATGTATGTTAACTAACCATTCGTGACTTTTGGAAAACCTTGGATTTACAGAAAAGTGATGTCCCATGTAATTCATTTTAAATATTTATTAGCAAACACATTTTGAAACGTAAACAAATCGATAGCAGTTTCTTCATAAATCACTCATGCAATAGCAGTATCTCATAGATTGGTGTTATAATTTAATAGGCAAGTCATAAATATAAATTGTATTAATTGGCTTTCCAATAAAAGTGTTATATAAATAGCCCTTTCAATATTGCTATCCTCGTTTTTATTCTACTACCATTGTTATCACCATGCGTTTCATTCTATTTTGCTACTAAATTTAGCGTAATGGCTCCACAGACATTATAATGTTGTGTATACTATTTTATATTTTTAATGTATGCAAATTTTACGTGGCTATGGAAGTCGAGGATTATGATGAGTAGAAAATCCAAAGTAATAGTTTCGTTAAGCGATGACGTGTAATGATGCAGTTATTAAGATAAGGGAGACGATTTTAGTGGTGGTCCTAGAACTTCTCCCTGGGCTTATTATTCCATTAAGCGTCACGGCGCTACTAACTTCATTATCGACTGAAAGCCCCGCGGGTGTTTCGTTTAAGTAATAAAGTTGATGCGCGGTCTCTTCGTCTTTCTGCTTATTTGCCTGTTTTACGATCGCCGCGCTACTTATATTTTATATAAAGCGTGTTTACGACGGCGTTTATTAGCACGTGCAATATCAGTGCCTTAGATCCATTGTCTACATCCCGTCCGCAGTCGATTTCTGATTGAGATTTATACGACAGATTTGTATTTATTCAAATTCGTTGCGTCAGCCGTTTGTATTCCGTTAAATGAAAATCTTAAATCTTTCGCGTAAAATGACAAGAATTAATTCATATTGAATCGCTCGCGACTGAAGCCTTTTTATTTATTTTCCTGTTTATAATGACGCATTATGTATTCATCTGCATATACGAGTTGCTGAAATTGAAAGGAGTGCCCACAAACAGAGAGAAAAGTGCGCTCGGAACATATTATTTTACATTTTTATTAGTTCTGTGCATAATTGTATGCGCGTCGTGTATTTATTATTGCCGGGTATTTTATAGCATTCTGTCTACCACGCCACAAAGAATAAAGAGAATTATTAAAATTATATTTCGTAATTATATTAATCACAACGTTTCCGCGTTTCCTGCATTCAATGCAGTTCTATTCCAACGTTTTTCACAGAATTAAGGTCGATTCCCATATGCGCGACACTCAGCTACGCGACGTCTTGCGACATCGCTTGTCAAATAATGATTACATTGTTTTAAATGGGCGCGTAGCTGTCGCGAAGCCATAGTGAGAACGTGCCCATTTAAAACAATGTAATCATTATTTGACAGGCGATGTCGCGTGAAGTCGCCTAGCTGACTGCCGCGTATATGAGAATCGGCCATTATGTGTTATTTACAGTAAGCATATTACAAGTAAGCACGTCTGAAATAGACCCACAAACTAGGCAGACAAGACTAGACAGACAAGACTATAACTACAGTAGCAATCTGGACAAGAACAGAGTCAGACGAATTAGGCATAGCGGAATTACCGATCAATGAACTGTCAATAGAAAAACATTTTGAAGTATGTGGTCTCAAATGGACTCACAAGAAGGAAATAACGAACATAATAAACATTTACAGACCGCCGTATATTCTCATATACGCAACACCCAGCTACGCGGCGTCACGTGATATCGCCTGTCAAATAATGATTACATTGTTTTAAATGGGCACGTTCTTACTATGGCTACGCGACGTACCCATTTAAAACAATGTAATCATTACTTGACAGGCGATGTCGCTCGAAGTCGCGTAGCTGAGTGTCGCGCATATGAGAATCGACCTTTATTGCATTTATGGTACAACTAGAAAATATACTAACTCAAGTCTTTACGATTAATGACAAGTTATTATTAACAAGTGACTTTAATATTCATTTTGTAGAAATCACCAGAGAATGTAGTAACCTAAAGGACATGTTGGTATACTATGGACTAATACAGAACGTCCATGAATACACTAGAGTGACAGCCACAGCTAAGAGAAGAATAGATAAGATCTTTACTAAATCGATCCAATCGCAGATGATGTCCTTTCTCAAGAGGATCAAGTACTTTCTCAAGAGGAAATAAAGAGAAATTCACCAAATCATTAATTGAAGAAGAGTAGAACGACATGTACAAAGAAGAAAATTCTAATAAAAAACCTTTCTCCTAATTCTTCAATACCACTTCTTCACAAGCTTCCCATTAACCCCTTGACATACGAATAAATTGCGCGTTGACGTGTCCATATACATGTGATCTTATCACATATACATGACGTCTTAGAGACGTCATTGTATGTTAAGGGGTAAAAAAGATCTGCACAATATAAAAGAGACTTAGGCTGGTTAAATTAGGGAATAATAAATGAAACAAAGGTATTAAGCATAATAGAAGACGAAGATGAAAATTTAATCGAGTAATCCAAAAGTAATAGCGACGACAGCGTTTAACAAATATTTTCAATGCACCTCTCAGCTAGTTACTAGATATATTCAGCTTTCGCAAATAAGAAATGACCATATCAAACATACCATACAATCGATGTATTTAGAGGAGCGCACGGAAACCGAAATGCTTCGAATCCTACTAGCATTAAAAGACAAACCCACATTCGGTCCAGTTCAAATCCCAGGTAAAATTATAAACCTAGCTATAGCAGAACTAGTCACACCAATAACCCATCTAGTTAGTTACTCATTCAACAACGAGCTATTTCCAGAAGTTTCGAAAGTAGCAATGATTACCCCGGAAATGAAAAAAGGAGACAGAAAAAAGTTATCAAACTAGCGTCCGATTGCGCTAGTATCGGCACTTTCAAAAATACTTGAAGCAAGCATGTTAAATCGGCTAATACCATTTATCAAGAAACACTACCTGATCCCAAAGCAGCAACACGGTTTCAGAAGAAATAAGTCGACTCAAACAGCCATTATAGAATTAGTGACTTAAATACTGGAAGAAGTAGATTGTTGGAAGAAGTAGAAATTTTTTTCGACGTGTCAAAGGCCTTTGACTGTATTGACCTCTGTCATTCACTCAGGAAAATTAAAACGTATGGAATTAGGGGAAGAACAGCCGTTTGGTTAGAATCATACCTAACCACCGGGAAACATTTTAAAATTATCAAGTTAGAATTATAAACCCGAGAGGCCACCAATCGGAACCACTTACGACTAACACAGGGTTACCACAAGGCAGTATTCTTTCGCCAACACTATTTTCATTGTATACAGCAGATAGAATTAAGTACATCAATTGTTGTCATTGCACATTATTTGCAGATGATCGCAGTTTCCTAATTTCTGAAGACACAGCCAAAGAAAGTATAAAGCTAAAATGTGCCTTTTAGAAAAGTATCCGACCTTATTTTTTATTTTCAAAACCTAATGGATTTGAATCAAGCACGCTTGTATTGTTTGTTCCCGCCTGTAGATAGCGTCAGTTTCTGTCGAGCAGTGTTCGAGTGACGTAGTGTGTAGTGCTCTCGGTTTTTCAATGCAAGTAAAATCACCAAAAAGTACCATAGGGATATCCTATGTCGCCGACTGGAGTTGTGGTCCTCAGGTAATTGGCGAATCCATCACGACAATGCTTCAGCACATTCTTCGCACTTGGTTAACATTTTTTTGGCGAAAAACCAGACTCCTCTGGTTCGACAGACTCCTTACTGATATGCCCCCCTGCGACTTCTGGCTATTCCTCAAAGTCAAGAGGCCATTGAAAGGAACGCGATTTCAGACAAAAGAGGACATTATGGCTGCAACTACAGCCGAACTAAAGTCAATTCCGAAAGAGGGATTTTCGGAATGCTTCCAACAACGGCGGCACTGCTGGGAGAAGTGTGTGCAGTCCCAAGGAGACTATTTTGAGGGTGATTAGGTTTCCAACGCTCCAGGTATGCCAGTTTTTTTCATCCGACCTTTAGGGATACTTTTCTAACAGATCACGTATATTACCAGAAACTTTAAACATATGGTTTTCAGGAAATAATTTGTTTATGAATACGGAGAAAACCAACTACGATATTCCAAACAAGTGCACACGAGCACACGAGATCACTCTGAAATTAAATAATATAGACTTACACAGAACAAGGCAAGTAAAATTTCTAGGAATATGTTAAATACCTTAAATGGTATTCTACCATCGAAGCAAATATAAAGAAGCTAAATATGGTAACAATGTAAATATATATTATTGCGAGATACAATTTACGCTAACATATGTTTTAGCACTGGCCTGGGTAAATAGTGGCCCGCGGGCCGCAAAATGCCCGCGTAGACATTTTATGCGGCCTGTGAAGCATTTTATTTAATTAAAACAAAAAAAAATATAAAAACAAAAATAAAATGGGTTGGTTTTGAAATCGTGTCCTGCCAAAATATTACTTCACTGAGCAAGTTGTAATTTATCCACAGGAACATAGATTGTGTAGGTTTCGGTGGCAACTTCTACTGCGACGTTCATAGATCTATTGTACCTCACCCTCTTCCTCTAATAGTTATACTTATATTATAATAGGTATTATAATAGGTATACTTACCCATTTAGAGCGCATCCTCTAGTCCTGATTGCTTTAGGAATTTCAGGATCTGGGAGGGATTCAATCTATACATAGTACTCACAATGATCTTATTTCGTATTGCAACATTAAAAAGCTAAAAGGAAAATCCGAAAACTTGTGATTTCATCAGATCCGAAAACTATCACTATAAGAATATAGTCGGTTTTTCAGGAAGCTATCGAATAATTTTCAGAAATTACAGCTCCATCTTCGGAATCAGATACATCTGATGATTAAAATTTTTAACAATGTTATTAAATATCATTTTAAGACTAGAATGTCAATCCCAATCTAGTTCATTGTTACCTACTCAAATACATTGGCCTTTACGGCCAGTAAAATATGATTGGGCTTCTATTGTTAAAAAATTCTTCAAAATTTTTTCAGAATTTTGTTATGTTTTAGGAACTTAACTCAATGAACCAAATTCCATGGTCCGCCATATTGAGTTTCGAAATTATGAACTCGTTTCGTGATCGGCGAATTTCAAAACCCGTGAATCTCTACAAAGTTTCAGCTACATTGATTGATTTTTGGAAAAATCATCCGCTTTATAGCATCCGCCATTTTTAATTTTTAAATTTTGAATTCAGTTACGAGATCAGCGACCTTAAAAACGTGAGGATACCTTAAATCACGGTATTTGAACGTTAGCTTCACATTTTCGACAGCTTTTTGGGATTTCCTATTACCCTTCTTCGGCGGTGTTGATTTCCCCATTTCTGTCTTCTTCGAGGTCTCTTTTGGCCTTTTCAAATTAGTACGCATTTGCTGCTTTTCTTGTTTCTTTGGAAGATTCCAGCTGATGTCAGGATGGTACTTCTATTTATTTACGTCTATGTTTCGATTTTGGGACAAGAGTCGCTCCCTGCAAGGGTCCCTTCAAACGAAACCGACGAAAGGCCACGCATACATAACGAAGACGTTGATGGAAAGTTGTTCGGAAGTTATTCTTCTTGCGTAATAACTTCTGGAGTTTTACTTTTTCGTGCGCGGCAACGTTTTGTGCACTTCAAATCACAATACAGCGCTGGAATTCTGTTTTTTTTTCTTGCTCGTGAAGTTGTAGAATTACAGCATTGCATTAAGATATAGAGACCAAATCGAACAAAATAGCCGAATTGCACAGAAAACTTCCAGTCGTTTGAAATCCAGCTTTTATGTATCGTGGAGAAAGTGCGAAGTCTAGAGCGGATCATAGTATGTCTGGAATATGTTAAATTTCATTAAATATGTCAGCATTGTTCCGTTGAGATCTAATGCAATGCGATTTATAGTTGTACACATGTCATATAGACACAACTGTTTACGACCTGCGGTATAATTATCATCCACAAAGTGACCCGACTCCCAAAGGATTTGCCCACCCCTGATTCAGACTAATTCTAAAATAAGAATAAACTTATTGCGATGAACTTAGTCTAACTAAACACCTTTTCGATTTGCAAACAGATTATTGGTTTTAGACCAGGCCTGGGCAAATAGCGGGCTATGATATTATTAAGTCTACGATACAATTATTATGATTACCCGGCCAGATGCTTACTTTATGCCCCCCCTGCTACTATTTCAAAGACATATAGACACAACTGTTAAAATATAAAAATACGGTCCGCGGTTTAATATTCCTCCTTAATGTGTCCCGAGAGCCAAAAGGTTTGCCCGCCTCTGGTCTAGCACCTCAAGCCGACAGACTATTTATTGTCCAAAAGAAGAATAATCAGAGCCATAGCTGGTATTTCGATCACCACTTCTTGCAAAGCTAACTTTCGGGAGATGGAGATACTTACCCTACCATGTTTGTATCTATTAGAAATCGCTTCTATCGTATTTAAAGAAAGACACTATCTAATGCAGCATGAATCTCTTCATAATTATCCAACAATAAGTTATCTACGTCTCAAAAAATAATCTGGTGATTTGCGAAGGCCCAAACAAAAGTGCAATAAATATTTACAACCAGAATTTATCACGGAGGAAAAAAATGAAAACTTTTAGATGCAAATTAAAAGCATATTTATGACAATTCTATAATATAAATGAAATACTCTATACTATACTAAATATATTTGTGAAGTAACCCGAACATTTGCAACTCCACTTTGTTTTATGAGAAATAAATTAATTTTGATTTGATTTGACTAGACGGCTCATTTGTATTTACCTTCATATGCAGACATGCGGATTTCATCCAAAAGGACAATTTGCTGGTTGTAATGCAATCAGTTTTACTTTTCTATTGTTATCTACTTACACGAGATCTCTGGACCTGAGTTCATCAGTTCATCAGAGTCCTGTTCATCATGATCCAGTCTAGATAATTGTTTGGCGTGTTGGTACTGTTAATATATCGTAATATTGTTAATATATCATCTTCATTCTTAGGCCAGGTAAATTCATGCATCCGCATATCAGTCTCCAAAGATCGTCTCCATATTTCGGTATCGGTATCGTTAGTTTTATAATGGCCGTTTATTAACTGGATTGCGTGGTGGGACAGACTGATGTAAAAAAATAATGAAAAAACCCCTCCAGATCTTAATGGACGGTGAAAACAGCTTGGTACACAAGCCTGTTGTACCCAGATCCCATCAGTCCTGCCAGAACTTCTCGAAATATCCTTTGGAGCACGATCTTCAAGCCTGTTTGGCAATTTACTAAAGGCAGATCTTCCTTGTCAGCTGCTTGTTTGGCAAGCATATCTGCTCGTTCATTGCCTTCAAAACCAGCGTGGGCCTTAACCCAATGCCAACGGATCTTGTGCCTCCTTGAAACTCTGGCAGCTGTCTTCCACGTCTCCAACAATAATTCAGTGGGTGCTTTTAAATTCTTCAGAGCATGCAGAATAGATTGGCTGTCACAAATGATTGAACAGGGTCTGCTGCTGTTATTTTCCACACAACTCAAGGCTTGCAGTTTGGCCAAAAGTTCAGCTAGAAAAATTGAGCAATACTTTGCTAATTCAATAAGCTTATGGTACACTTCCTCGTCCTGAAAATAGACGACGAATTCAGCCCCACCACAAGCCTGCTTCATGTATTCTCCAAAGTTCAGGAATTTGTTAATTATGACACCTAAGTACCGCAGGTATTGTTGGCATGATTTGACTAGACAGACAAGACTAGACAGACAATACTAGACAAATAGGACTAGAGCAATAAATAATATATAAAGTCAAATGTTGTCTACAATCTCCACTTGATGGACAAGACGATGTATTTTTTCTGCGATCAATTTTCCTTAATCTTTGGGCTGCTTTAGGCATGCATTGAAAGTCTATTATATTGAATATAAACTCAATGTTGAAATCTAACGAAACGACCTTTAAGATCAGCCCTATCAACTGGTTAATTAAAACAAGACAATCAAAATCAAGCAGTCATAACTAGACAATACAGTGTCGATTTGACAGACAACATTAAACAATCAAGACTCTACTGTCTCGGCTTAATATATAAGAGTAGACAAAAAAAATCTGAGCGATTTTCTTCGGGATGAATTTTTTTGCAATTCTTGAGCTACGTTTACGCTTTGATTTCTAACTTTATATTTTGATTAATTTAATATATTTATATTATTATTATCGTATTCTCCCAATAATGGAAGACGTTAAGGAAACAGCTCAATCAATTTTTCTTGGCGTTCTTCTTGTTTCTCCAATAAGCTGTCATTCTTTCCGAAAAGGCTTGTTTACGTTCTTCCGACCACTTCAGTCTGAACTGCTTTAGTTGCTCTAATGTAACTTCCCATTTGTCTACTTTGTGTCTGATGGTGTCTCTTTCTAAAATGTCTCTTGTACATATGATTGCATTTCTGATTTCTGTCCTTTCGAAGTTCGTCTAACCAAGATGGCGAATTCTTTAGTGAGTTGACATAATCTAATATCCTTTTTGACAGTCGATTTGCTGGTAGCCTTGTTAGATGTCCAAAGAATTTCATTCGTCTTTTCTTCATGTTAATTTCAATGTTTGAAAACTTTTCTGTTGTTTTTGATTGATTTTAGCCTTTAGCCGTCTTGGGTATTTCTTGGTCCTAGGATTTTTCTGATGATCTTTCCTTGTTCCTTTTTGATTTTCTCTAGTTCTTGTTTTCTGTTAAGTGTTAATGTTTAACTTGCGTAAAGGACTATTGGTTTTATAACCGTGTTGTAATGTTGAATTTTTGTCAGTCTTGACATAGATTTTTTATTATAGATGTCTTGGACTAATGTCTTCTTGATATTTTGGAGACGGTTTTGCTGTGAGATCTCTCAATGTCTGTCACTTCGATGAATTCTCCGAGGTATTTAAAGTACGGGACTTTGTCGATTTTACCGTTATTTGTTCTCAGGGTCGCGATATCAGTTTTTGTACAAAACAATTTAGTTTTCTCAAAAGAGATCTGTAGTCCCAATTTTTCTGCACATTCCTTAAGTATCTCAAGCTGTTTGACAGCAGTCTCCCATCCTCTGTTAGTATCGCCAGATCATCCGCAAAAGCGAGGAATGGTACGTAGAGGTTGTTTTTGGAAAAGCCCAGTCGAATCGGTTTCGAAGACTCACATTTCTTGAGCTCCTTCTCCCATTCTTCCATAACCTTGTCTAGCACGATATTGAACAGAATAGGAGAGAGTCCCACCTTGTCTCAGAATGTCAAAGGGTTTTGTAATTTCCCCCATAAATTTCAGATTTTGTGCCAGTGAGTTTGTTTTATGAGTTCTAGGGTTTTAGGATAGCCCTCTCCTTCTAGAATTTGGAATAGTGAGGATCTGTCTATCGAATCGTATGCCTTTTTGAATACTGTGGGCTTTTGTCTAAGGGCTCATATTTTGAGTATGGTTTTGAGGTTGATAATTTGTTCTGAGCATGACCTGTTTGGTCTGAATCCTGCTTGGTATTCGGATTGTTTGGGTTCTAATTGCTTTTGTGTTTTACGCAAGGGACAGGCTGATAGTATTTTGTAGGTGACATGTAAAAGAGAGATACGTCTATAGTTGTTTACATCTAACTTGCTGCCTTTTTTATGTAGTGGATGGATTAGAGCAATCTTCCAGTCATCCGCGAGCTTTTCGGTTTGCCAAATGTATGGAATTATTTGTGCAATTTCTTTGAGTGAATTTGGGCCTAAATTTTTCAGAAGTTCAGCAACAATCCCGTCCTCCCCTGATTTTTTAAGTGTCTTGATGCGTGATTAAATTTCTTCTTGCGTTGGAGGTGACGAATTTTCTGGTGTGATTTATGATTGTACTTTCTGGAATCTCCCTTTGGGTTCTGGACAATTTAAAAGCTGTGAAAAATATGTAGCTAATTCTTTGCAATTTTCCTTATTTGTCAAGACTAGTTTACCATCTTGCTTTCGAAAGCAAAGGTTCTGTGGAGAATACCCTTAAATTTGGTTCGCAAAGGTTTTGTAGAAATCGTGTCTGTTGTAATTTTTGATTTCTCTTTTCTTCTTGTTCTTTTTGTCTTCGATTGACTTCAGTTGGTCGTTTATGCATTTCCGTCGTAAAATCTTAGATAGATCCTTGCGAACTTCGAAAATTTGTTTCTTCTGATTTGTTACAATTGTAGTTTTGAAACGCCTTTTACCTTTCTTCTAGTGCTTTCTCACATTCTTGATTTCACTAAGGATGTTTGACTTGGATGTTCACTTGGTTTCTTGCTAAGAGGGATTAGTTTTCTCGCAGTCTCGATGATTTTAATTGTTCTTCCCATTTTTGGAGGCCTTGATCAAATTTTTGAATCACCGGTGCTTTCCTATTGAGTTTCCTTTTGGATGTGAATTTAATTCTTGTTAAATAATGATCTGAATTGATATTAGCACCTCTGCGCACTTGCGCATCGTGTATTTCCTTTTGGTAGTAATATGATATTGCCACATGATCAATCTGAAATTTTCCTAAATAATGGATGGGTGATCGCCAGGTTTTTTGTTTTTTGGGATTCTTCTGGAGTGATGTTGACATAATTTTGAGGTTGTTTTATTGGCATAACTCTATGAGACGTGTGCCATTTTATTGGTGAACCTGTGGGCCGGATAGTTTCCCACTGTCCTCTTGTATTTGTGTTCCTTGCCAATCTGTGCATCGAAATCACCGAGTAAACTTTTCACATCATTTTTAGGGATTTTGACTATCTCTGTTTCAAGTTTTTCCCAGAATCTTTGTGTTTTTTCGGGCTCCTTTTTATTGTCACCATTTGTTGGTGCATGTACATTAATAGAGGTGTAGCTTTTATTTATGTGCTTGATTCTTAAAGTCATAAGACTATTGTTGATAGGTTTCACCTCTATTACAGAATCCAAAACTTTTTTTGTCTACACAGAAGGCCATTCCTCATAGTGCTGCTCATTTACCGTTTTTTTTGTTTGTTCCACTTTTAAAGATTCTATAATTATTGTAATCTTAATATATATTATTTTTCTATAATTTGTTTATTGTCCATATATTATGGATTTATGTATATTGGGAAAAATACAACGATTTAGTCAACGACTAGTTTTCAATAGTTAATCTAAATTAAGTTAAATAAACAAAATCATCCAAACTCATAATAAAATCTCACATTAACAAACTCACAATAAAATCTAAATTAATAAGAATTGAAGTTTTATGAAGTCAAATTTCAAAAATAGTTTTCATGTATATTCATCATAAGAATCATTTTACCCAAAAATAAAATTTATCATTTCCACTTATTTCCACTTTCCATCTTTTTCATTCCATCTTTTATCATCATTTCCACTTTCAGATTTCCATATGTTTGAGATTTTTCATCCAGTAGATGAAAAAAAAAACATTGGAAAAGTTACAGCAATCAAGCGAAATAATTTTAACAATTTCAACTTTATTCAAGCAAATCAGCAAGGCTGAGGTGAAGTCTAACATGTGCTAGTCTACCTCAATAATATAAGGTAGGGTAGAGAGATAAACAGCTAATTGTGGTAACAATGACAATGACAATAGAGATTATACAGACAAAAAATTAGGTTCGGTAAGGTTAAAATGATGATACATACACAAACAAGGATAGCGATGAATAAATTAATAACACTAATAGCTGAGTGCTACCTATACTTGTGTGTAAGATCAAGACAACAAGCAGAAGTAAATGCAGAGGGAGGAGGTTTAGGTCCTACTTAGTACTGTAGCACCATTGAAGAATAGATGAGTGATAATCAAATAATGATATCATAAGACATTTCTGGACGGGGCTATAAGGAAAGGATCATGCGACTTGTTCCATCAGTTTAATCGAAAACTAATTAAAATAAAACTTCGTTTTATTTAATAGAAATTATTTCAATATTGTGCGGAAAGTGTTGCCTTTGCTTCTACTAAAGTATTCGAGGGAACTATAAATTTACATGATATTGTATGTGAATGATTGTACGGTATCGAGACATTGATATTTTTGTTGCATGTCCTAGATTAGGTTAGCTTAGGTCTTCTCTTCTTCTTAAATCCATAGCCGGCGCATGGAGAGGTGGTCGACCTCGTAGCCAGTACGCTGCTGTTGGTGCCGCTAGATTCCATGCTCCATTCACTATACGCTTCCATGCTAATCGATCAGTTGCAACGGTTCTTGCCTCAACTGTTGTTATTCGCTGGTTTTTTAAATCGTTCTCTACGTGTTTCAACCATGTGGTCTTCGGTGCTTGTTTTTGTGTTCTCCAATCAAGAGGTCGTTTTTTCCATAGGAGTTTGTGCGGTACTCGATTGTCGCCCATCCTACAGATGTGGCCGAACCATCGTAATCGGCGTTTTTGAATTTTGAACTCAACAATCGGTGTCTGTTGGTCGCACCTTTCTCTGATTGTCTCATTTCGGAGGTGGTTGAGGAGTGAGACGCAGAGAATCTGTCTCAGGCATCGCATTTGGAAGGCCTCGAGCTTGCTAAGGTCTGGTTTGAGTAATGTCCATGTTTCCGATCCATAAAGAAGATTTGGGAGGATCAGCGTCCGGTATAGGCGTATTTTGGTTTTGATGGTAATATTCGTCCGCTTCCATATGCACCACTTGAGTGAAGCAAACGTTGCTGTTGCCTGGCCTATCCGGCTGTGAACTTCGGCTATCGAAGCTACTTTCTTCTCCACAACCAGTGATCCAAAATATTTGAACTGTGGTACCTGCTCGATTGTGGTTCCATCGAGGTAAACTCTGGCTTCAGATCCATCCGTTGTAAGCACTTTGGTCTTATCCGCATTGATTCTCAGTCCGTATGACTGGGCAATGCGGGAAATGTCATACAAGGTGTCTGTTGCTTCGGCATCTGTGTTGGCAAAAACCGCACTGTCATCGGCGAACATCAGATCAGTTACGAAGTTTTTGTCATCATATCGAAGTCCGCGTCGCCCATCAAACGCTTTTCGCATAATCGTGTCGATCACAATGTTAAAAAGGAGCGGCGAGGCCACGTCTCCTTGCCGGACTCCGGTTCGAATCGGGAATTCCTCAGACATGTCGTTTCGGATACGAACATTGCTGGTTGAGCCGTCGTACGATGCTTGAAGAAGTTGAATGATTTTCAGTGGCACGTGTTCGATCTTCAGGGCTTCCCACAAGCTTGTCCAATCGATGCAATCAAAAGCAGATTTGAAATCGATGAAGACGATGACAGTTCGTTTGCCACATCGAATTCTTTCTTCCATTAGCTGACGAAGAGCAAATATCTGATCGATGCATCCTCGATGTGGTCGAAATCCAGCTTGTTCTTCCCAGCATGTTTGCTCTCGATGTTTCTGTAGTCTTGATTGTATGATTTTCATAAATACTTTGCCGACGATCGAGAGGAGGCTAATACCACGGTAATTCTTGCATTCCCGACTGTCGCCTTTCTTCAAAATAGGCACAACAATCGCTTTCTTCCACACGGATGGAACACAATCTGAATGCCATATATGCACTGTGAGAACGTGAAGTTGATGTAATAAGACGTCTCCCCCGGCTTTGATCATTTCGGCAGTTACTTGATCTCCTCCCGGCGCTTTACCATTTTTCAGGGATTTTATTGCCGTCTTCACCTCATTGATTGTTGGTTCAGTATCGGGAAACTGATTTATCGGCTGCTCAATAATCGGCAGTTCGGGTGCTGGACCTACTGGCGGATTGTGGTTGTACAGCTGATGAAAGAATTCTCTCCACCGCTGTAGACGTTCCTGAGGAGAGGTCACGAAAGTTCCATCCAATTTTTTGATATTGTCATTTGTTGATGTTGTTTTGCCACTTAACCGTCGGATTGTCTGGTACAGCGTCCGGTACTCATGCCTTGACGCTGCTTCTTCCATGTCAGCCGCGATGTTATTCCAGTAAGCTTCCCGTTCCAATTTCATTTTCTGTCGAACTTCTTTGTTCAATCGTCGGTATTGTTTGAAATCGACGTGTCTCATTTGCTTCCGCTGGTCGACTAGATTGAGACAGTCGTCCGATATCCATTGCTGCGTCCGTCGGCGGATGGGCGGACACAGCTCCGTTGCACACCCCACAATAGACTCAGAAAGTTGTTTTTCTTCTATGTTGATATCGACTGGTATCGTGAGTGCTGCAAATTTGTTGGATAATGCGATTTGAAATTTTCGGCTGGTTTCAGGGTCTCGCAGACAGGCCCAGTTCCTCTTGGCTGATGGTGGTGCCTTTTTCTTTGCTCTTTCTAATTTCAATTGTAGTTTCACTCGTACAAGATAATGGTCTGATCCACTGTCGGGTCCACGCATCGCACGTACATCTTTGAGCGTCGATCGGAATCTGGTGTTGATCAAAATGTAGTCCAACATCGCCGAATCGTTGCCGGATGGATTTCGCCACGTGAGTTGATGTTTGAGGGGGTGACGAAAGATGCTGTTGCCGATGATCAAGTTGTTTGACGCTGCAAATGATAAGAGGCGTAATCCGTTGTCATTTATTTCCCCGTATCCGAATTTTCCCATCGTTTCTTCCCAACCGGTTCGATCTGCACCCGTATGTGCATTAAAGTCGCCCATAAGTACGATTAATTCGGTTTGGGGTATTGTATCCAGTGTGTGTTGAAACTGGGCATAAAATTCATCCTTGTTTGTGTCCGGGCTGGTCTCAGTTGGGGCGTAGACGGATACGATATGGGTCTTAATCGTTCCATCAATAGTGATAACCGCCAGACGCTCGGATATCGGTTGGAATGCGATAACACTGGCAGAGGCCCGTCGATCAACCATAAAGCCAACGCCCGCTTCTCGTTTGTCGCCACCAGAATAGAATAGCGTCATCGTCTCGTCGATTGATGGTGGGTCAACCTTCATTGTCCCAGATCCTGTGAGCCGCAGTTCTGATAATGCACAGATCGATATTTTGCATTTCAATAATTCCTTGGCGATAATTTCCTTTTGAGCAACGTGATGTCCCGTTCGCACATTCCATGCGGCGATTGGTATTTCTGATTTCGGTGTGATTAACCTGAGTCTTTGGCCAGTAGTCCACTTCTCACCAGCATCCCTGGTTCCCAAAGCTGGCGCATCGGCTGCCCCGGATGCGGTAGCATTAATTCGTAAGTGGTTAAGTCGTGTATCCATGCGGTTTCTTGCCTAGTTTCTTCGGTTTCCCGATTCTGGTCGGCGCGGCAGGCCGACCACCCTCCTCCTTTCACACCCTGGGCTTGGGACCAGACGACGGCGGAGACGACGGTGTATTAGGTCGAAAAAGGTTAGGATATTGTACGTGAATGGTTTTTGGAAGAGAGCTGTACGGAATTGATGTTTTTGTTACATGTCGTAGGTTAACTTGATGGCTAAAATATTGATTTTGATACTATTTAATATTTTAGTAGTGTTAGATATATAACAGGCCTAGAATTAGAAAAAACATATTTTACAACTTTAGTTTCTTAAATAATTATACGTTAAATAATTTATAATTTCTAGTAACTAGTTTGGTAATTTCGTCTAAACGACGGGTATAATATTCATGATTTTTGTTCATAGAAAACTTATAGCAAAAGCGATTGGAGTTTAAGAGAAAATAAGGTAAAATATCCAGAGACACCCTCGGGTGTTTCTTTTCTCCTTGAGTACGGCGAGTATCTACGCGTTAATATTTATTACAATAATGTTTTTAAGTATTTACTAAAAATTTTATGTTTCTCATAAATCGCCGATGTTGCTGACAAATATTGTTTGAATATCGCGGGGTTCCTCGCCAATTACCTCAAGAATTCGCGAAATGTTTACATTTACATAATCATTTCCCATTCTAGATAATTAATCCTTAACGAGATAAATAATTTATTTACACATTTTCCTGCCGAGTTTTTCAAATTAAAAATCAATTTTTGAGGCAGTCGGCGTAAGGAAAATAAAACATAAACATTAATGTTGTTTTTACATTAGAAAAGCAATCAAGGATCTCATTCCTTTCGGTAAGGATTTTCTCGTAATTCTTAATGCGAGAGTGTGCGTACCTAAGATTAAAAATCTATTTACGTTTCGGCTGCGAAAACGGGGGGTGGTTTCTTCGGGGATGTAAAAAGAAACTTTTTCCATTACATAGATTACATGAGAGCGTGTCAAGTGAAACATTATTATGTGAGAAATATGTTTTTCTTGCTTCCTCTTCTCTTGCCCGTTCCAATTTCATTGCGGACGGTTTGGGGGATGTTTTTTTTCTCTGTTTTGTAGCGATGCGCAAACTTTGACGCAAAGTTCTTGTATTGTTATTATTATTTAAATTTATACTGGGAAATGATACGTGAAAACTAAACTTTAATCAAAGTTGCTGTGCAGGAAGAGTTCGGCAGAGCGAGTTTTATTAGTTTGAACTAGCAAACCAAACATGGCTGGCAGATGCCATTTTCTAATATAACACAAGCCCCTAAACTTTACGACCCATAAAATATTTTGATTATATTTCGACATACCGAGTCGGAACTTATTATAAAGCTAATTGAGTCAAATCTTTGCGGAATATCCTATTTCTTGTTTTATAGCGATTAGTGGCGGGTTTATTATCTTATATGTGCTGCGATTCTAGTCGGGTTTCTAGATAAATCGTCTTACGATTTTATTATTTTAGTTCGCTCGTAAAGACTCAAGCACTGCATGGTAGGTGGCATTATATAACGTTTAATATAGGATATTAATGTTTTAATATATCACGGCTCCCCTTATACCCAACTCGAAATTAATATTTCACACAAACTTACACTTCACTAAATCATTATTTCTTCCATTAAAGAATATCTTAACCACACGCCTATTATTTTTTAGTACCTACCTACTATAAATCAAACATTAAACGGAATTTCCAATATTTGTCTCTAATAAAAACTGAATTACTATTGCAAATGTTTTTAATAAAACAGCAAAAATATCTAAAATAAATCAATTTTTTGGTAAATAAATGTTTTTAAAATATGATTGTTTCTGCTGTTGGTTAAAATAAAAGTTGACATATTTATTTGAAATATGTCACGCAGGTCGAAGCTAACCAATTTTAGATAAGGTCGCATCAATTTCCTGGTCAAACGGAGTTGATGGATCGCCGATCACGGTTTGATATAGTTTATGTGAAACCTGTTTGGAAAGGATTCCGAATAATATTTGATAAATAGCTTCTAAAAGACTGAATTCGCTGCGCGCCAGTCGAAAAATCATAGTTTCTTTCCCTTAATTATTGTGTTAAACTCACGACAATTTCACGCCACCGCGACCGTAGATAAAGACTCCATCCTTCATCCGTGATTCCTCCACGTGCCTTAAAGAGATAAAACCCCAGTGAGCACTTATACATTTTGACGAATACTCTACACCTAATCCACTTCTTTTCAACGAAAAATTTCCCAAAACTAAGCCAGAAATATATATTCGCAGAGACTTTCACCCGACATTATAATTCTATTAAATGTTTAAAGCTGATCATACCACAAACGATAAGAACTAGAATAGGTGAATTTACAACATTAATAATTCCTAGTTTAGTTTCAATCAGATAACATTACGCCTTCTACAAATATCCAACCACCACCATTAGCATTATATATATATATATATATATATATATATATATATATATATATATATATATATATATATATATATATATATATATATATATATATCCTTATGTGCTGAAAGATGGTTTGGGATGCGGAAGTTGGTCCCGTCTTAGATGAACTTATCTCCGGTTGCTAAGGATTACGGGAAGACGCTGACATAACAGATCGACACCGGCGTACAATGGTCGCTCTCTCGAAAACTAATTTAATCGGCTTTCCACCACGGACCGGTTCTCCCGCGCCTCCTGCTCGCATCACAAATTCAGATGCGACGTCGTTATATGAGCGCGTTTACATAATAATGCACGCAAATTGTTGTGCTGCATAATGGTCGAGGACAAACCGATGCGGAGGGACACAGGCCATTCAGAAAACTAATTCGAGTATTGTCCGCGGCACTCGAAAATGTTAGTAGCTCGGTTGGGATTGTATACCATCATGACAATATTAAGAATATTATGATTATACGAATTGGTCCAATAAGTAAGTGCGTAACAGACAGTACGAGACAAAATAACATAGGCATTAAAGAGACGAGACAAGATCAGATAAGAATAGACACATTAAGACAGACGAGATATACTAAGCTATGCAGATATGACTGGAAAGACAAAACTATTCAAAACATGATTAAACAGACTGGATTAAATAGACAAGGCTGGCTAGACAAGACTACGCAAACAAGACTAAACATACAAGATTAGACATATTAAATTAGATATAGATTAGATATATTAGATATAACTAGACAGATAAGTCTAGACAGACTATAATAAAGAGAGAAAAATTGACGGACAGCTTTGCATACTCTACTCATCATATGAACTAGTGAGTCCGCGTCCGTTGTTTAAGCAGTTCATGCCTCTCTTATTAGGAGTTGCTTTATCTTCTCTTCATTAAAATGTTTCGTAGTCCAGTCAGGCTTAGACGAGTACACGTTTTGTTTGGATTTTAGTTTTTCCTTTTTTTATAAAGTATGTACCTTTGGTCGCTCAGACTTTCCTTATTCAATACTCTCCAGCTTTGGAACAAGTTAGATATAGAATTGGATGAAAAAGTGAGCTCTATAATGGAGCTAGACCTAAACCATTAGGTGGACTAGAATGGACTGCAGGTATATCTGTTTCTGCCGCCCAATCCGTAACCATGTTTCCTCTCTCCTACATATAGGGAGATATACAATAGGAAGACATTGCGTTGAAATCTCCAGCTATAATACCTGCTTTATTTTTCTGTTGCCTGATGTTTTCATTTAGTTCTCAAAGGGATTTGGACAGTTGCTCGATCGTGTCGTTTGGGGAAAAATAACAACTGTATATGATAAGTTGTTGCAGCTCCAGCCAGACAAAGCCCGTCCCTTTTCCAGCTTTAATTAGAGCTAGGTTTTGGTTCCTGAACCAGATCGCTGAGTTGTTTTGGTCGTCCGTAAGCGATTTGGCCTCTATTGCATTTTTTTTTTTTTTTTGCTCGCTCATCAGTACTTCCCTCCACTTTCATCCTATATCCTTCACTTCCTACGCCGTCGCGATCAGTAAGTCATGAGCCGTACGGCACCTCATTGGATAAATTTATATTATTTTAATCATTGTTTAGACAAGACTACATAGACAAGACTCGATAGACAAGACTAGAAAAGCAAGACTAATGGCTTGATCACACGTAACGAGTACAGTGTCGAGGCAGTAAAATGTCATTCGGCCGAGAGAGTAGAGTGGGCAAGTAGGTGTTCACACGATTTAATTTTTATGCCGGGTGAGTCAGTCAGTGATCATGATGGATAGTAAAAGGTTGATTCAAAAATGCACTAAGATGCTTATACCTCATTTAATTGAGGAGTTAAACGAATTGTTACGAAACGATAAGAAGCGCGTTTGGACAAGGCATTGGATGTTGCGGAGACCCGAACTTAGAGCAAGTAACAATCTACTTCGGGAATTGGAATTAGAAGACCCATTTTCTTTTCTTTTTTAAAAAACGTACAAAAAAATTAATTAATAATTAAATAATGCAATACTTCATCAAAAGTTTCAATTGTAGTATTTAATATTTAAAAAAACAAACTAGCCACCGTCACCATTCTGACAAAACGAGGAGAGCACTTGTTCAGACATGCCGAGTGGGACAGCGAGTCAGTAGCGGTAGGAGTGGGGATAGCCACCCGGCCTGCACTCGGTCTAGTAAATAGAAAGGTGTCCGAGTGAGTGTCTTGCCATTTTACTGGTCCAAGCACTCGGCCGTGTACTCAGTGACATGTTTACACGTACCGAGAATTCGGCCGAGTTTACTGTCTCGCCACTCTACTCGTTACGTGTGATCAAGGCATAAACAGATAAGATTAGACAGATCAGACTTGTCAATCAAGACTGTTTTTTGAGAGACGTAGCTGGAGGTAATACACCTGCCAGACAATTCGCCCCCCTGGAAACACAGCCGTGTACTCTGTTACTGCTAGTGGCATGGCTTCGTGTGTATTTTTTAAATTTAATTTCTCCTTATCTTTTTTCCTTCGCTTTATCATTTATATTGGATTCCATAATAGATTGAATATATTGATGTGTTTGAATCCTGTTTTCTTTTAAGCATTGTGTCGAGTTATCAATAGGTTCGTCTACATTTTTTTGCCTTTTCTGTTGAAATTTTCTGCCTTTCCATTTGCCAGTCAGAACATCGAAGATTGTATGGCCCACGGAATCGGTCTCTCTGTAGTAAATGCCAATTTGGTGCAGGTACTCCTTGAAACAGGCGTGGCCGGTCAATATTTAGATGTGGTAGTAACTATTTTTACCATGTGCTTTGTTTGTCCAAGTTCAAGTTCAGGGATAAGAAATTTGATCCACTCTCCTTTAATGCCTTGCTGCTACCTTTTCTGCCATTCTATAATTTGTTGTTTTCTGGTCGATTTTTTTAAAGTTTGTTGTGACCCGTCTCCTGCAGTTTTCTTTGCTCTGCCTCGCTTGATATGGTGTGGTAACTGTTACAGATGCGTAGTGCTAATTTTCTTTGTACTAACAGGAGCTTTTGCGTATTGCTCTGTTTTCCCAGTGCTCTAGCCCATATTGGTGCTGCATCACAGTGGCATGTATTGCGTAGCCGAGCAGTCTCCGTTTACTGCTCCTGAGAGTTCCAATGTTGGACATTATTTGCTGTATTGAATGCGTTGTCCGCATCCCATTGGCTGCAGCTTCTGCTATGTGCGGTGTGAAAGATGATGTCTTATCTATTACTATGACCAGGTATTTTATTTGATGCTTGGGCATCATCGTATTTTTTTCAATTTTGAATTTTATTGGTTGGGCCTTTTTTGGTTCTATGAGAAGGACCGATTCAGTTTTTTCAGGCCCAAGATTGAGGCTTTTGGATTTTATTCATTTAATGATTTGCTCCATAGCGTGGTTTGCCGTCTGCATCAATCCGTCTTCAGTTCTGGCTGTTACCATTTGAGCTAGTCCATGGTTTTTGGTTGATTTCTCAAATTCTCGGTTATTTCATCAGCTGTGTTTGCTACAGTATTTCGACTCAAGCTTACACTTTTTTTTTAATTTGTGCTGGACATAATATTTCCATCGTTTATCAAAAATTTTTTAAAATGTCTCAGTTGGCCGTAATCTCTCTATTTCGGGCCGGAAGTGGCCCGTGGGCCGCGTGTTTGACATGCCTGGTCTATAGGATGTGCGGTTAACTATTTCTTTATCTGCTTTTCTCATAAGGATGAGCTTTGCCCTTTTCCATCTGGCCGGAAAGTTTGCCCGCTGTGAGCAGCGTGTTCATAGTGTCCAATACGAAACTTGTTTGGTGCTGGGCAGCTATTTTTACAACTTCAGGTGGTATTGCATCTGGTCCCGGTGCTCCGTTGTTTTTTAGATATTTCTTCTCCGTTGATATTTCTTCTGCCGTAAAGAGAGGTATATCGGTGACTTCGGGAAATTTACTGAATTATGACTAGATCTTAATGGATAGTCAGGCAAGACAGGACAGATAATACTTTTCTTACGGATGTAGCTTGCAGATGAGATCTGAACAGGCATGTGGCCCTACGAACATCTCAAATCATGCCCGAACCGCAGCATATCTTCACCGTGATTGTTGTAGTTAAGATGGTTGTTGATTCACCTTATTTGGGCTTATTCGTTGATATTTCTGTTGCGTCTCAGTCATTTTCCTTAAAGGAAATAATTAATAACGAATCTGGCCATCCTGACTCAGTTTTCTTTATTTTGCAGCATGTAACCCAAAACCATTCTTGCCTTAAACAATATCTCCATGTAGATTGTTAGCTCATCCCTTTCTGCTTCCCATCTCCAGCAGTGAAATATTGTCCAACTCTCCGCAGTATTCACATAAGTCATCATAAGTCATCCGCGGAAGCACCCATGCTCTGTGAGTCTCTGAGTCGGGTGAAAGTTAGTCTCACCATACTTTCCGTTAGCCCATATGGTGATATATGGATCAACTTCGTCCATTGGCCTTTTTTGGTCGCCCACCATTTTTGTTACCACTCTGCTGGGAGATTTTTTCTAGCGGAAATTCTAGATTGCCTATCACATCCGGCCTCGTATAGTTCGACTCTCTATTTTACCATGAACTCTATTAGCTTTATTATCTTTAGGGCTATACCAGCTATTACCAAAACTGCTTCGCCCGATACTGTCTTGTATGCGCTACAGATCCCTATTGCAGTTTTTCTTTGAATTTTCGCAAGTTACTGCCGCACTTAGAGCCCATATTGGGCAACATATAGCTTGTCCGATTTTATGATCATACCAAGGAGCTAACGTTTGGAGATTTTAGGCCCACCTACATTGGGCATCATTCTGTCCAATGCCGCCGTTACCTTCATGCCTTTAGCTGCTGCCTTCGTGAGGTGTGTACCGAAGGAAAGGCTCTTCTCTATGACTACCCCGAGGTATGTGATTTCATTCTTTCGGCTTATATATGTATATTGCACCTTAAACTTTCTTGCGGTGAGTCTCCTTAGACTGTTAAGTAACACTGCTTCTGACTTTTCGGGAGCAAGACTCGGAGCAAGACTCGCAAGGGCGAATTGTGCGGTTTGCAGTTTGCATTAGCATGGATTCGTCCACGAAGCCAATGGTTGTGGCACCCTTTGGAAGGATCAATTTGCGGAGGCCATCATATAGGATGTTCCACAGAGTAGGGCCTAAGACTGAACCTTTGTGGATCCACGCTACTCAGTTTTCTCTCTACTGAAACTCCATGTGCCTTTAGAAGTAGTGTCCTATTATCGAAGTAGCTTCTTATAAAGCGCGGGAGGTAAGGCGCTATTCCTCTTTCCGTTAGTTCCTTCATTATTATGTTGGAAGTAGCAATGTTAACAACTAGCACATCTACCAGTGTGCTTAAAAACCAAGGTGTTCAATGCATGTATACTGCATGTGACCTACGGCTTAGAAACTACCACCTTGGCCGAAAAGAGCGCCGAAAAATTAAGGACAACCCAATGAGCTATGCAACGTGCAATGCTTTGAATATGCTTGAGGGACAAAGTCTAAAATGAAGTGGTACGAACAGGCGTAGCACAGACGCAGAATGTTCTACAGCGTAGAACAGGCGTAATAGATGTAATGCACCAAGTGGAAAACCTCAAGTGGAGCTGGGTAGGGCACGTCGCAAGACAAGACTCGTTGGACAAATAGAGTTACACAGTGGAGGCCACGCACAACTAAGAGAAGCGCAGGGAGATCTTAGAAAAGATGGCTGGATGATGTAAAAGAATAGTCGGCAAAATATGGCAACAAGAAGCCCAAGACAGAAAAAAATTGGAATAAATTAGGGGAGGCCCATGTCTAGCAGTTGACTTTGAAAGGTTGAAGAAGAAGAAGAAAGCACTGTTATAAGAGTTTCTAAAGTTGTAAAATGTAACTAATAAGTGCACATATCTTCATTGTGATTTGGGTGCCAGTTCTAGCTTCTTCTGCAAGTTTTAGGACCGCTTCTATTGCGCGGAGAAAGGATCTGCCCTCTCCGAATCAAATTGTCTCCTGTACAATCCGATGTCTGCCTCCAGTCCTCTTTTAAGTCTGTCCACCAGGAGCTGCTCTAGCAGCTTCCCCGGCATGTCCAGAATACACAAAGGTCTATACAATGACGGATCGTCTTACGCAGTGGTTCTCAACCTTTTTTTTTGCTGCGGCACCCTTATGAAGCTAAAAAAATCTCGCGGCACCCTTGCCGGTCTACAAAAAATTCGCAGCACAGCTACCTAAAAACAGTTTGAAAACTAAGTTGTCTTTTATGGGATAAATAAAATTGTTTAGAAGATTTTTTTATTATTTCTTTTAAGTTTATCGGAAGTTTGGTTAATTTCTCCCTCAAATCACTTGGTACAGAGAGTTTGCTCCTGTACCTGCAACATTGAGAGGCGGGGTATCATTTAATTTCTCGAAGTCGTTGGAAAGGTATTCCAATGTATGCAGCCAATCGACATCAATTGATGGATAAAAGGCCACCATTGCAACCGCTCCATCGCCGTAAACATCAATACACCTGCTCCAATTCAAATCATTTTCTGTATATATTTGTAGATAACTTTGAAACTTTCCTCGCCAGTGGTGTAAGTTTCAAACAATTTACTCATCAAAAGTTCTTCTTCTATTTGCATTTCGAATAGATACCTTACAAACACAATAAAAACAGCAAGTCTGGGATATTTCGTCTTCTCCGACGATGATGGTTGTCATTGAATCAGTCGCTTCAGAAATTTCAGTGAGTTCATCACCTTTCCGTTTTAAAGACCCAGACACGTTTACATCCTCATGTAATTTTCTTTTAACTTTTTTTAAATTTCTTGATTATTGCTGTGGCAACCCAGTTATACGCTTGCGGCACCCCAGGGTGCCGCGGTACCCAGTTTGAGAACCACTGGTCGAACGGTTTGTCACCCTTGCGGAGTAGGACATCCATTTTTTTGGGAACAAGACTAGAGAGCGAAGTCTTTTTTTTTGAGGGGGGGGGGGCGTAGCTGGCGCTACTTAACCTAACCAGGCAAGTGCCCCCCCTGGAACGCATCCGTACACTCTGGACCCGCTTGTCGCATAACCTCGGAGTGACGGATGGCTTAAATGTAATCTACTTTATGTTGTTCCTCGATTTGATCTCATCGGCCTCCTTCTCGCTCATTATTTTATGAATCAGCCCTTGGATGTTCCTCCACCATGATTCATCTTTCAACATACTTTTGATTATAATTCTCGGACGGATTGATTCTCCCAGTTTTTTTTCCGCTTCTTCTCTGTCTGTTTCCCCCCTCCAGCAATCGAATATTGTGTGGATCACGCTGTCCTTCTCGCCGCAATATACACACAGGTCGTCAGCTGCGTTGCCGATGTTGTGCAGATAGTCCTGGAAACATCTGTGGCCGGAGAGGAACTGGGCTAGATGGTAGCTAATTTCCCCGTGTTTTCTGGTGATCCAGGGAAATATGTCCGGGATTAACAGTTTCGTCGACTCTCCTCGTTCGCTTAACTGCCACCTTTCTTGCCACTTCTTGAGCAGTTCTTGTCTGGCCAGACGTTTACTTTGTTTTTACACTCTTTTCCTCTCGTTTGCGATCAGGTCTATTGGGGGGATACCTTAAATAACCGGCGCGGCCACTCCTGAAACTGTTCTGTAACCTCTGCTTACAGGTAGTGCCATTTTTCGCTGCACTTGTACGAGCTTCTGCAGGTTAATTTCTTTTTTTTTTGTTTAGAGGCTCATATAGGGGCACCGTACAGCATGGTAGCCTGCACTACAGAGCTGAGAATTCTGCGCGAACTACTCTTTGGCCCTCCCAGATTTGGCATGAGTTGTATGACTGCCAGTGTTCTTAAACCCCTTGCTGCTGCTTCTGTTATGTGTGCAGCGACCGAAAGCCTTTTGTCGATAGTTATTCCAAGGTACTTAATGGTCTCTTTTGGTCTTATTATTGCCTCTTCCACTTTAAATAATATGGAGCTAAGTTGTGTTAGTCCGGTGAGGAGGACAGCTTCAGTTTGTTCTGGTGCTAGACTTAGGTATTTTTCTTTCAAACACGCACTGATTAGAGATGTTACATGGTTTGCTTTTTGCATCAGCTCTAGCGACCAGTGCTATATCATCTGCGAAGCCGATTATAGTAGCCCCCACTGGAAGCCTCATTCCGTCGTATAGTATGTTCCACAAAGTGGGTCCCAATATCGAACCCTGTGGAACAGCACTACTAATTTTTTTCTCTTCAGTCCGTCGATCTCCTTGCAGTATGACGCTTCTCCCACTGAGGTAGCTTCGCAGCATCCGCAAGAGATAGGGGGATATGCCTCTAGTTGTTAAACAGTCCATAATATGCTTCCACAATGCACTGTTAAACGCATTTCTAACATCGAATGTTAGGAGAGCACACATTTGCTTGGTTCTCTGGGACCCACTGTTTGCCTCTTCTGCGATTTCCAGTACAGCTTTTAGGGCCGTGATGGTGGATCGTCCTTCCTTGAACCCATACTGGTGCTTTGACAATCCGACTCCTGTCTTGAGCCCTTCCTTCAATCTCGTAAGTAAAAGTTGTTCTAACAGTTTCTCACATACGTCGAGTAAGCAGATAGGCCTGTAGGATGTGGGATCATCTATTGGTTTATCCCCGTTCCTGATGAGGACGAGCTTCGCACGCTTCCATCTAGTTGGAAAGTTAGCGGCGGTTAGCAAGTTATTCATGACTTTCGGGACGAAGTCGAATTGATGTGCAGCTTTTATCTTCACTACCTCAGGTGGTATACCGTCGGGGCCTGGTGTTCTGCCGTTTCTAATGCGCTTGCTCGCAATAGAAAGTTCCTCTTTGTGAAGTGGGGCGTATTTACGACTTCTGGTTGTAGCCAGTCAAAAGGAGCATACTCTGGGAATAATACATCCGCGACTTGACGCGATCTTTCCAGCGACATTGGGAGATTTTGAGGACGAATCCTTAAGTTCCTTCTTATTATTTGGAACGCGTCTCCCCACGTATCCTTGTCCAGATCCATGCACAGTTTCTTCCAGTGACTTTGTTTGGAATTGTATATTTGCTGGCGTAATTCCTTTTTTAAGCGTTTATATTCGTGTTTAAACAATTTAATATTTTCCTCGTTAGTTTTTTTGGTTCTTTGGCGCGAGTATTTTCTTCTGGCGACTATGCATTTAGATCTCATGTCAGCAATTTCATCGGTCCACCAGTATACTGGCCTCTGGGGTTTTTTATTTCCAAGCTTTCGCAAGGTGACGTCACACGCTCTGCTCATCACGTGAGTCAGTGTCTCAGCGTTTTCGGTAATTTTATTTTGAAACTGCTTTGTCAAGCATTCTCGAATTTTCTCCTCCTGCAGTTGTTGTGAGGTCCAGCCGCTTGTTGGTGACTTTTTGGTGACATTTTTTGTGGTCTTACATGTTGCCTTGTGGTGTACAAGATGTATCGATGGTCACTCAGAGATTCTTTTTCGAGTACCCTCCATCCTAGGAACCTGTCGCTTATGAAGTTGGTAGAAAAGGTGAGATCTATGGTGGAGCCCGAAGTTTCCCTCACAAAAGTGTAGCTATCTCCTTTATTCTGGATGACCAAATCAAGATCCACTGCCCAGTCTGTCACGATGTTTCCCCTTTTGTCCAAGCATGGGGATCCCCAGTAGGGGGATTTTGCGTTAAAGTCACCAGCTACTACTACCCCTCAGAGAGCGAAGTCTATACAGACCAGATCAGACGGCCATTATTTGTCAAGCAATACTAGGCAGATTATATTTGAGAGGCAAGTGTAGACAGCTTTTTTGTTTTCACATATGCTGTAGCCTATGTATTGAGCATTCCGTCTAAAAGACACTTTGCTGGCTATACTGTCATCATGGCCACATTTTTAGAACTTTATTTGTTTAATCATGGGCAAGTCTCTATCGGATACCTCCGGCTCTCTGTGAGATGACAATTGAATAGAACATGTAATGCTGAGTCCGTTTCGCCGCAGGTGCATAGCGGTGATTCTCTCTTTCCAAATCTGTGGAGGTAGGCCTGAAAGTTTCCATGACCAGTGATCAGTTGCACCGCGTGGTGTGTCAGCTGTAGATCCATTTTGTCCAATCATCTATGTTGGGTATAATATTCTTCGTGCAGCGCCCAGTTTTTGAGGCATCTCAACTGCTATTCTTTTAGGCTGTAAGAAGCTATCCTTTGCTAAATAGTTTATCTAGGTAATTTAGAGTATGAAAATGGGATATCCTGCAAATCTTCACCAAAAGGATTTATGCCTGAAGCTTGCCTCGCCAGACTATCTGCCAGTTCATATCCGACTAAACCGGCCTGAGCTTTCACCCAGTGCCATCGTAAGTTGACCTGATAAGTCTTTTGCCGCCTGCCACGTTTCCACTAAAAGTTCTGTGGGCCTTTAAACATGTAATAAGGCTTCCAAGACTGATCGGCTATCGCGGATGATTGAAGAAGATTGGATGTGGTCTATGTTTGCGGAGACATATTGTACAACCCTCTTAATTGCCACGGGCTCTGCTTAGAAGACAGAACAGTAATTTTCTAATCTAAATAGTTTATGGAATATTTCCTCATCCCATCTGTATACGACAAAAGCAGACCCAACTTCGTATTTGGATTTTGAGCCATCTGTGACAAGGTATTTGTCAAGGTCAGATAGTATTTCATGTGGCTAACATCTGACGGGTGAATAAATCCTTCTATATTTGCGCGTGTTTCGATTTGGTTTGGGGTGGCGTTTAATCCAGTAACTTCTCTAGACAGATTTTCCTCCATGGAGCGCATATTGACGATGAGTGCAGCTTGTTTGACTTTTAAGTCTATTGGAGCGAAACAAGAGATGACACAGGCTGCCTCCGTAGAGACTGTGCGGTTTTGGCTGCTCGAATGGTGATAGGACGTTGCGCTCCTAGGAGTTTCAGGTTTTCCTTCCATATACACGTCATCTGCCATATTGAGGCCCCATAGTGCAAGCTGCCGATTCCAAAGGCTGCCTCCGTAGAGACCGTGCGGTAGGATTTGGCTACACGAATGGTGGTAGGACATTGCGCTTCCAGGAGTTTCAGATTTTCCTTCGATTTACACATCTGCTATATCGAGGCCCCATAGAGCAAGGCCGGTTCCAAGGCTCCCCTGTAAATATCTGATAGAGCCTGATAGAGCCTTAGATTAGATTAGATTAGATTCCCGACTTCCTCTAAGGGTTTGGCGCACGTCAACCTTAAGGCTTATTGTGCTGTCGGTTGATATCAAACTTGCAGTCCGACGTCTGTGTCACTGACTAGTTTCCTTAGTTTTCCTACAAGTTTGGGTTCCCATGTGGTTTGTTGGTTCCAGTCGAGCTGGTGTCGCATTCGTTCTAGGGCAGGGCATTCGAAGAGTACGTGGTTTGCTGTTTCATCTTCCTCTCCGCAGAGTCTACATAAAGGTTCGTCTCGGTAGATTTTTACTTTATGCATGAATTCTCTAAATCCGCCAGTGCCTGTTAGTAAACTAACTATCTGCTTCGTGTGAGCTTTGTTTAGTTTTAACAGGTCCTTTGCTATATTGGGATTAGGTGAGTCTATTAGCTTCCTGCAATGGGTTGCTTTATCATAGGAGTTCCATCTGAGTTTGTGTTTATTTTTCATCCAATCATTGATGGATGCTCTGGCGCAGGCTTTTTCTATACCTATGCTCGGTTCGGGACCAACTAGTTTCTTGCGGGCACCTTGTTTTGCTAGGTCGTCTGCATGTTCGTTTCCCTCTATACCACTATGCCCGCGAACCCAGATGATTTTTACTGTGTTCTGTTGGCCTAGTGTATGTAGTATTTCTTTGCATTCTTTTATGATTCTTGATTTTGTACTGCAGGCCTCTAGTGCTTTTAGCGCTGCTTGACTATCAGATATAAAATAAATGTTTCTGTTCCGATATTTTTGTCTGTGGCATTCAGTAGCACCCAATAGTAATGCGTGTACTTCTGCTTGGAATATCGTGCAGTGTTCGCCTAGGCTGGCTGATTCCCTAATTTTGGGATTTTTGCTGTACAGGCCCGATCCGGCCCTTCCTTCAAACATTGAACCATCCGTGTAAAAGATTATGTTCTTGTTCGTAGGGGTGGGAAGCTGGTCCGGTTTCCAGCTTGGATCTATGTGTACGGTGAATGATTTTTCGAAATGGAATGACTTGTTGGTACTGTCGGTTCTCATTTCCATCAACGGTATTCTGACTGCCGTCATGATTTTCGTATGCCCGATCCTACTGGCTGCGATCCATTGACCCGCGCATTGTAGTCGGTATGCCGCCATTCTTGCTTCTCCTTTTAGAAAGATGTCTAATGGTGGTGTATCTAGTATCACGTCTAATGCTAATCCAGAGGTAGTTCTAAAGGCTCCTGTGGTGCATAGATTCGCTAGATGTTGTATCCTGCTTAATTTTGCAACAGCAGTTGATTGTTGTAGTTTAGGCCACCAGGTTACTATGCTGTAGGTTAGTATTGGTCGAACTATAGTTTTGTATAGCCAGTGAGTCAGTTCCGGTTTGAGACCCCATGTGCTACCTATGGCTCGTTTACTTATCATCAGCGTTTGTTTGCATCTGGAGATTGTCTTGTTCGTGTGGGGATTCCATGTTAGTTTGGAATCTAGTGTAAGTCCTAGGTATTTGACTTCGTTGCTCCATTGAACAGGTTTCCCAAATATTGAGACATTGGTTTGGTTTGTGATTTTCTTCCTATTTGTGAAAGGGATCAGGGTGGCTTTCGCAGGGTTGATTCTTAGGTCTCCTGTCGAACACCAGGTCTCTGTAATATTCAAGGCTGCCTTCATGATTTCTTCAACCGTTCTTTGGTGTTTACCTTGAATCAGTATGACGATATCATCGGCATATCCTTGAGTGAAGAACCCTCTTTTGTTAAGGGTGATTAGTAGCTCGTCGACTGTTAGGCACCACAAAAGTGGTGACAATACGCCGCCTTGGGGGCAACCTCTTGTTGTTGACATGGTTATCTCTTCTTCCAGTAGTTTAACTTTTACAGTTCTGCTGTTAAGCATCGACATGGTCCATCTGGTCGTAGTGTTATCTACGTGGTGATTGACCATTGCGTTTTCTATTGAGATGTAAGATGTGTTATCGAAGGCTCCTTCTATATCTAAGAAAGCACCTAGGGCAACTTCTTTGTTCTCCAAAGTTTTCTCAATTTTACTTACTAACTGGTGTAACGCTGTTTCGCATGACTTTCCTGTTTGGTAAGCGTGTTGGTATGTATGAAGCGGAGATCTAATCAGCGCTTCTTCTCTCCAATGTCTGTCTATCAGTCTTTCTAAGGTTTTTAGAAAGAATGATGTCAGGCTGATTGGTCTATAGGATTTAGCTTCGGCATAGCTAGATTTGCCTGGTTTTGGGATAAATACCACTCTTGTCTCTCTCCAGGTTAATGGAACATGTCCTAGTGCTAGACTTGCTCTAAATAGGTCCTTAAGAGGGTGGAGTATGATATTCATGCCTTTCTGAAGCATTATTGGATATATGCTATCTGTTCCAGGAGATTTGTAGGGGCTGAAGAGTTTGATTGCCCATTTAATTCTCTCTGTTGTGATAATTCTTTTTGCCACATTCCAGTCCTCTCTGGTTGCCGTATGGCTTGAGTGGAAAGGAGTGTGGTTTTCAGCAGCTCCTGGAAAATGCGCGCCTACAAGATGTAGCAGTGTTTCACGTTCATTTGCTGTGAAGTTCCCGTCTGCTTTTTTGAGGGTGCCGACGGGATTCGAAGCTTGCTTTGAGAGAATTTTATGGATAGAATTTTATGATAGAGCCTTACTAGGACCATCTTAATTGCGACGACCCCATTCCTAAGCTACAGTTTTTGACTTTGGCACAAGTCTGCTTGATGTGGGATTTAGACACCTGTCGATCAGAATGCCTAGGTACTAAGTCTACTCTTGGCATTTAATAGACAGGCAAGAATAGATTGGCAAGTCTAGACAGAGTAGATAGACAAGAGTCGACAGACACGGCTAAAGAGGACTAGGCATATTGGACTAGACACCGAAGTATAGACGAACATGATTGGACAGAGAGGACTAGATGACAAAACCAGACAAGCAGACAACACTAGACAAACATCAGTAGACATAGAATGATAGGCAGACATGACTCGACAGCGCCTTGTCTGTCTAGATCAGCGCCTAGTCCAGACCGACAAGTCTAATGTAAAGTTACGTGGAATAGATATTTAATACTAAATAGTTTTTGTCTATTGACAAGATTCGCGTGATAAATAACATTGGAGCTATCTATCTTTGTAGATCAGATTGTTTCCTGTGATGATCAAGTATGTTAATCCTCGTATTGTTGTACAGGAAAAATTGTTTATCAAGCAATAATTTGCATAGGATAAACATAATATTGATTATGTACACAACGTGCATTTGCAAATCCAAAATGGCACGTTTACAACATCACGAGGCTTTATGCATTTTGACGGACAATAATTTTACAAAATAAACAGGAAAACAGTTAAGCCTCAAGTAACAAATATGTGATAAAGTAAAAATATACGGAAAGATTTACGGAAATAAACGGAAATCGCTTAGTAATTTTTGAGTGCTATATTAAGTTGTTCAGTTTTATTCCAAGAGACGCTTGGACGGATAATTTTTGGTTGGGAAATCAAAACTGGAAGTTATTGGGAAATGCCAATGTAGGAAGTATATCTACTTTTGACGGATCTTATTGCTAGGGGAGTCTCAGACATTGAAACAACGAGGGTTAAGACGGAATGCGGGGAGAATGTCTAATCAACGAATTAAAACCCTCGGGAAGAATCTCTGAAATTAAGAAATGTTTTGAATTTGCTGAAAGCTTTTTGAGAAAGATTAGTCTTGATCTTGTCCGTACTAAAATGACAAAATAGTTATTTGAAATAACTTTTATAGATATTGAATAAATTGATAACAGAGAAATGTATAATAGATTTCAATAAATATATTTCAGCATCTAAGCTTACATAAAGAACAATTCTACATGTTAATGTAACAAAATAAATCAAAATGTTGTTTCAAACTCGTTTTTGCCTTCATTTATGATAGGGTTTTGTTCCATCATAATATCCCTGCATCGAATAGGGCTCTATGTTGATTAGACTATGAAGAATATCTTTCCTGTAATTGGTAAGTTTATGATTATTTAATAGTTAACCCCTTGATATACGAATAAAATGCGCGTTGACGTTTCCATATACATGTGATCTTATCACAGATATATAACGTCTTACGGACGTCATAGTATGTCAAGGGGTTAATGAATATACGTTTTGCAACAATATTATACAAGTATTTTGAATACTCTGTATACTATTGTTGGAAAATTTAAGAGTAATAAAATCTCTGTTGCCGATATCAATTTAGCATTCCTAATCGGCAAATTTTATGTTTCTCTACTAATATCAGTTATTCGCGATTTTATGGGTTAAGTACTTCAGGACCAACATAAAATTACTGAAATATTGTATCCTAATAGTATGTTGCGAATTTCTAGTCAAATTGTACAAGCAATGATTATATAATAGTCGCTAATATAAAATAGACTATAATAAAATAGATTGAAACTTTTATAACGTGAGTCCCAAAAGTCTTCGAATCCACTCTTGCCATGAATTTGAAGAACTAGGTCATTTCTTAATTGACACACATAAAATTAAACAAATTATGAAATGTTATTTTTAAGTAGCTGTCAGTGGTCTTGAGGTTATGTCGCATTGTTTTTAGTGTTAAGTTCAACAATTTCATTAGTTATAAAATAAAACTCCTTCTCATCAATTTAACACTGATTTATTTTATTGTGTTGTGAATTATTAAATTAACAAAGAAGAACAAACATTACAACAGATGTTGAATGTGTTGTTCATTTTCACGAATACACAAATTAATTCGCCGTTTTATGTTATCGAACACATTTTGTAATACTGTGTTGTGTATCTCTTCATATTTTCTTATTACATTGTTTCGGAGATCTTCTACTGTATGCACTGGACTGTTGAACACTGAATTTTTTAAATATGGAAAGTCCAGAGGAGTTAGATCACAGGAACATGGTGGAAATTGGTTTTTGCTTATTGGCCTGTCGTCAAAGAATTCATGAAGTTAATTTAATGTTTCACGGGCAATGTGAGGTCTAGCAGAATCTTGTTGGAAGAAGCCATTTTTGAGTTTAGGTTAGGTTAGGTTAGGTTATCATCATGAAGTTCGTTAATAAATTGTTGCAAAATAGTGGTTCTATAAGTGGCAGCGTTTAAATTACCATCGAAAAATATTGGACCGATAATTCTGCGACTTGACATAGCTGACCACACACCCACTTTGATTGGATGCAGTGGGGTCTCTCTAAAAGTATGTGGGTTAGCAACTTTCCACATGCGCATGTTTTGGGAATTAATGTATCCGTTTAAATGAAACCAGGCTTCATCAGTGAAGAATGTTAAATTTAAAACTTCTTCGTTCAAAATTTATTTGAACCACCGATAGTAGACCAGTCTCTTATTATAATCGAGTGATAAAAGTTCTTGGTACATTTGCAACTTATATGGTTTTATGTGAAGATTTTGACGAATAATGGTGTGAGTGGTAGTACGACCTAAATTCAACTGTTGAGCTAGTCTCCTAATTGAAGTAGTAGGTTCGTCTTGGACTGCATTTCTGATGTTGTTTATAAAATTCTTATTAATAATACGGGACCTTCCACTTTTTTGTTTGTTGTTAATGTTAAAAGTACTTCGAAAGAAAACAACTGATCGTAATACCTGCCTTCTGATCTGATTCCTATTAAATACAGCGATAGAAAAACGTTGCCTAAATTCTTCAACGCACGGGTCGATACTGTATTCCCATTTTCCAGGCGTCATCATCACGAAAATAACTTTCGACAATAAAAGTTTTCTGCTCTATTGTAAACATTTTTAAATTAAAGAAATCAAGTATGACCGTTAGAAATAACATAAAACGGCGAATTAATTTGTGTATTCGTAAAAATTTCAGTACAGAAGGATATGGAGGGACGTATAAAGCAGGCACCCATACAGAGCTGTAGCTCCAAGGAAAAAAAATAATTCGTGAAAATTGACAACACATTCAACATCTGTTCTAATGTATGTCCTTATTTGTTAATTTCAGAATTAACAACAGTATAAAATAAATCAGTCTTAAATTTATGAGAAGGCGTTTTATTTATAACTAATGAAATTGTTGAAATTGACACTAAAAACAATGCGACATAACCTCAAAAGCACTGACAGCTACTTAAAAATGGCATTTGATAATTTGTTTAATTGTATGTGTCTGAATCAAGAAATGACCTACTATTTCAAATCCATGGCAAGGGTGGATTCCAAGACCTCACGTTAGTATAAATTTTGTTGAGTCGCGGTGGTTGTTTGTCTTTGGACAAACGTTCGCGTGATTAAATCTAAGGCGGTTAATACAAGGTTGCCAATAGATTCGATCGGCACTGGAATTTAAATGATTGGGCAATAAAACTTGTACGCCTCGATAAACATGTATTTAATATTTAATTCTATTTTAAGCACCTGTGACGACATTCGTGCACTGTCGGAATTTTGAATCTTCTTGATATGTTTGTGGCAAGAGGGCTACAATTGAACTGAGTTTGATTAAATATTGTTAAAAACAGGAAAACTCAATCCACGTCCCATTTGCCTGTTCCCACTGAACCAACAAGAATTCTAACCCGAAGTGCACATGGTAATTTCTATGGCTAATCTTACAACTACCCAAAATTTAAAATACTTATACCTTAATTTAAACATTGCATTGTATTTTCAATTGTTTACGACCAGCAAGCATCAAAAAACCATTAGCGATCGTAAACATCCGCCGAAGCGTATTTACGAAGGATTAGTGATTACAAGTTGTCTTAGCGGCCATAAGCAGCTCTAAACGCATTCAACAAATACGCACTACCCTATCGACCAGATGTTGAGAATCTACTGGTTGGTTTAAGATAATCTTAATGTAAATATTATTTCCCAATTTTTGAAACACACGAAAACAAAGAAAAATAAAATTGTTGGGTCTTAACATACTCCCGGCCTTGAAAGTCTCGACTTACAATTGCAGCTATATCAGATCTTACAGAATGAATTTCTACTATTCCTGAATTATTCCATTGGAAGGGTAGATATCTTTGGTGCAGTTCCCTTTTGCGCAAGATTTTGAGAGTCTTGGCGTGGAACCTCTTCTCCACGTCCAGTTCGTATTCCATGTTGTGGAAGCGCGCCTCCAGTTAGCTGATGATGCGCTTGCCGCTGATGGCCTTGGTCTATACCTCCTCGATACGGAGGACAAGTTCTGCACTTCGATATCGAGCGACTTCTTGATGACTTCGATCTTGATGATGCGTTCTTGTTCCTCGTGCAGGATCTCAACGGTATGTTTGATTTCAGCTTGGACGCGTTGGTGATGTTCGACGGAGTCTTTTTGTGATTTCGTCGTAATCGGCTGCGATGGTGGAGATTTCTTGTTTGATCTTGCTCTTGGAGGAGGCGAGGTTGACGTTGATAAAGGTGAGCTCGTTGAGGCGAGAGACGGATTCTTCGAATTGCAATTCGTCGGCCTTCTTGCCACGCAGTGCAGCGTCATACTTGCACCTAATTTCTTGAACTTCTACGCTGAGAGCTAGGGCGCGTCCTTGGGACACGCTTAATTGGTCCAAGGTGACTTGCAACTGGCGCTGCACTTCGTCGTAGTGGGCGGCGATTTCGGTCAATTGGAAGGATTGTTTCTTGATGGTCTTCTGGAGGTCGATGTTGATCTTGTTGGCGGGTCGAGGGACATTTCCAACTCGGTGATTTAGATCTGCAACTTCTTCTTGATACGGGTCACCTCAGTCTTCAACTTGGTCTCGGCCTGAACCACGCGGGCGTTCAACCCCTCAATCTCAATGCTGGTAACCTTATGGATTGCTTCGATTTCTTCGTCTTTCTCATGGAGACGCCTCTCGGCTTCATGGCGTAAACTATTCAATTTGGAAGAAAGACGTTGGCTGCTTTAGTTGGCGTTGGTTGCAACAGTCTTGTTCCTTAGCTTTGCGACCGGCTTCGGCTTCCTGGCGTTTCCTCTTGAGTAGGGAGGCGGTTTCTTTGGGCTCGATATGGACATCTTCCAAGAGCTTTCGGAGCTTGAGGAGTTCAGTATCACGTTTCTTGATGATATTGAGATGACTTTCAGCACCACCTTCGGCTTCTTCAAGGCGTTCGGAGAGTTGGATGATTAGCAGGCTGAGGTCGGTCTTCTCTTTCTCAATCTTTGAGTCTTCGGACTCGGATTTATCAGAGATTTTTTCTTTCCTCGTGATATCGTCCAAATGAAGTAATGTGTGATGTCGTCCTGTGCACAAGAGACAGTTGAAATTGAACTTACACTCATCCACACAGTGTCCAGTTTGTACACAATTCACGCATAATCCCTTCTTATTGACCATGTCTAGACGTTCTTGTAGGGGCATGAACCTGAACGTCGTACAGCTGTTGACAAAGTGATGTTCTGTACAAAAGTTATACTGCTTGTTGCTATTAGTATTTCTCTTCTGAGCATCTGATGCGGAAAGGAACGTGTGGGCCGTGCTAGGATGGGTTGGTCTTTTATGTGGTGCGCCTTGATACTTTCGTCTAGAGTTCCCTCCTTTGACCTCCGTATGACTCCCTGGATTCCTTCCTAGAATGTTGCATTGTTTAGACAGAAACTTGCTAAAATTATCCCAACTTGGGGCTCGTGTCTCCTCGCTAAATTCATGCCACTTATATCTTGTTTGTGTATTAAGTTTTGAAGAAATTAGATAAATCAACATGTCTTCGAATAACTCGTCATCCGTTCGTCCAGTGGTTCTGATGGATCTTACTAATTTAGAGGCAATATCGTAAATATTTCTTAAGGGTAAAAATGCTGCCCACCTAGCAGTTGGTATTTCAGTCAATTCCGCGAAATATTCTCGAATTAAATCTGCATTATTGTCATAACGTTCCTTCAGCGTTTCCCATGCTATTTCTTAATCTTCCGGTGATATTTTTAAAGTATCAATTAAATTGATTGCACTGCCTAGTCTTAGAGATGCCTTCAAGTAATGAAACTTTTGGATGGCATTCAGAGTGTTTGCCTCATGTATTAGTATTTTGAATGTATTATAGAATGAAGGCCAATCTTTTCTATTTCCAGAGAATCTTGGAAGGTCAATTGGAGGCAGACCTTACTTGAATATAAGACTGTGGTTGAACAAACGAACATGGTGGAGCCTTATTTTGTTGTGTTGAATTACTTTCAATAATTCTGCGTGCACTTGATATTATTGTGTCGAAGCTCATTTTAATCTCAGAATGGGTATCCTTGTAATCGTTGTCTTGGTCTCAATCTTCCAATTGCTCCAACGCCTGTTTATAATCATCAAAATACTTATTATTTCTTTAAATTTCATTTTATAGAATCAAGGCTATTTGTCTCAACATATTTGTCATTGACGTCTTAAGCGTCCTCTTCTTAATGTTATAGAATTTTAAGCATTGGTCTAATTCACTATTTTCTGACTACATTCTTGAAGTGATTTTTAATCACACGCTCGAAGGACCAATAAGTTTTCTTTGTTTCCTGTTTCTTGTTGATGTCCGGTTGATTCTATCCGATGTATTAGCATTCAAAAGCCACTGGTTTTATATTCGGCTCGAAGGACCTAATGTTGAGTCGCGGTGGTTGTTTGTCTTTGGACAAACGTTCGCGTGATTAAATCTAAGGCGGTTAATTTAGGGTTGCCAATAGATTCGATCGGCACTGCGATTTAAATGGTTCGGCGAAATAGAACTTGTACGCCTCGATAAACATGTATTTAATATTTAATTATATTTTAAGCACTTGTGACGACGTGCACTGTCGGAGTTTTGAATCTTCTTGGCATGTTTGTGGCAAGAGGTTTACAATTGAACTGAGTTTGATTAAATATTGTTAAAAACAGGAAAACTCAATCCACCTCCCATTTGAATGCCCCCACTGAACCAACAAGAATTCTAACCCGAAGTGCACGTGGTAATTTCAATGGCTAATCTTACAACCACCCCAAAATTTAAAATACTATACCTTAATTTAAACATTGCATTGTATTTTCAATTGTTTACGACCACCAAGCATCCAAAAACCATTAGCGATCGTAAACATCCGCCGAAGCGTATTTACGAAGGATTAGTGATTACAAGTTGTCTTAGCGGCCATAAACAGCTCTAAACGCATTCAACAAATACGCACTACCCTACCAACTAGATGTTGGGAATCTACTGATCGGTTTGAGATAATCTTAATGTAATTATTATTTACCTACTTTTAGAAACACACGAGAACAAAGAAAAATGGTTTTAAGACCAAATAAAAATAAAATTGTTGGGTCTTAACAAGTTTAATATAGGGAATATCGTTAATTTGTAATAGTTGTATTTGTTTATTTTTGCGTTCGGTCAACAGATAAATTTAGTAATACAACAAAAGGTAACTTTAAAGATTTGTATTAAAGTATTAACAATATTTACATGTGCATAATTGAATGTTTAGAATTTTAATAAAATACCTTTTTCTTGTAGTAAAGTATGGGAGGTAATGAAACTACGGTTAGATAACCAATCTGTACCACTTGCAATAATACTTGGTAATAGCATTAAACTCGGGAATATGACGAGAAGTTGCGGTAATAAGTTAATGAAGTACTTACACTAACAAATTCGCTCCAATTTATCTGAAAGGAGCCACTGCTTCGAGTCTGATAGGGTACTTAACTCTACTACCGATACCCAAAACTAAATTTCTCTCCGCCCTTCAGCCCTTATTATTTCAAACACTGAACTAATCGACCTCATTCCACCACCGCCGCCAAGAAAATTTAATCTTACCTAAAAAGTGTATAACCTGTTGCACGTGATGAAGAAAAAAGGAAATACATGGATAGTTTTCAGCTGAATATATAAATAGTTTTAATGGTGGAAGTTTTTTAAATAACTTTTTTATCATGTCATATCGGATTTCTTACAGCGAAACTTTTGAATAACTAATGTTCAATCATCTCTGAAAATTCTGTTTATTTTTTCGTTGCGGTTAACTTTTTCTTGGTGCGGTCCGTTGAGCTTTCGATATCGCAAATTCTATAGAAAGTTTAAACTCTAAATATTTGTTCCATTCGAAAGTCCATGTTTTACATTCGGTTGAGTGCGTTGTTTATGTTTTTGTTCGAGCAAACAACGGAAATAATAGGAAAAATAAAAATAAATTCGTTATTTGACTTTTATATCGGGTAGTATTTGTTATTTGGAGAATCAGGCAAAAGTCATGAACTTAGGGCTGCGGAGTCCGTTGTAACCGAAGCTTGTTATAAATGACACTTGCCACGGAGTTCATGTGGCCTGATCAATTTTCCCCAACACTGCTCGAATTCCGTGCGAGGTTTCGCCACTTCTCTCTTCCTCCCGTTTAAATAAATTTAGTTGCCATCCAAATAGTTTACCTCCACCGTACAAGCCAACTGAATGCGAAATATGATATATGGGTATTTCTCCCATAATTTTATTTTTCTTGTCGCCGGACCATAAAAATATTTATTTAAATCATTAAAATCATTGAATCAATATTATAAAGCCATATTAGAAAATTAGTTATTGTTACAATTCTTGGATGGCAAACTATAAATTTAATAATTTAAAGTAAAGATTTTACACCCCGAATAATCACAACTGGAACATGCTGAAATTCCTGACCGTCCCTATGTCGCAAACATGGCTTTAGGCTTGGTTTAAGGGTCAAAAGTTAATTGAACAAATACTTACAATCTAACTCATGCTTATATTTAAAAATAGAAGAAACCTTTAATGGACAAAGATTTTTTTATGATGTTCATTTGGAATCCAATTATTGGAATCTTATTATTTTTATAGCTATAAAGTATGTCGCCGGATTCTTGTTCCTGACCGTCCACAAACTCAATTAAAGTAGTAGTACTAACCAGGCAGTAAAATATGGCCGTGCTACCTACACAACTGATAGTTAAGCTAAAAAAAAACAGCGTAACGAATGCGTGCTTGCATGGTGACGAATTCTAGTGAAAATACGGGTAATAATTTATGTGCATATTTTAATTGTCTTCAAGACCGTCCCTAGCATTATTAGAGGTTTTAATATTCAGTATTTAAGATTAAGTACGGTAGTTTCTTTCCCGTATTATCCGTTTACGAAATATATAAAAAACCCTGCTTTTGAAAGATGAATTCAAATTCAAAACAGTTTATTTCATTAAATAAGCTTACATGTTACAAATAACATAAATGTATTTCAATAGTGTACACTAAATGAAATGTCCTTAATCTTCATATAATTTTATCTGGTTCTGGAATTCCATTAATGAATATGGTTCTATATCGATAAGGATACGATTGAGTTCCTTCTTTAGATTCTTCATCGGCAGTGTCTTTACATATAATGGTAACGAGTTAAAGAGTTGCATATTACTATACGGCGGTATCTTTTCTGTTAGCGTTAGTCTGTGTTTGGGTTTCCTAAAATTTTCGATATTATTACGTGTCCCTTTGGCGTTCGTCACTTTAAATTCTTGAAATAGGTTTTTATTCTTGACTAAGAATACTATCGACTCAAAAACGTAGGTGCCAATAGTTGTAAGGATTCTTGCCGTTCTAAACTTCCCTCTATATATTTCCCTATAATTTAAATTATATATGATTCTTATAGCTTCTTTCTGAATCTTAAATACATCATTTGTTAGTACCTCATACTACATTATACCGAAAGGTTGGTGGCTGTGAAAGTTAGCGTAATATACTGTCTTCATAGTTTCTCTGTTCAGGAGTTTTTTCAGGATCCTCATAGCATATACAGCTATATTTACTTTTTTAATCAGCTGCACTGTATGCGTTGCCTATCCTAGTGTATCATCGAAGTGGATCCCAAGCAGTTTTATATTGTTCTGTAGTTCAATAGTAGTATTTGAGTTTGTAGTCATCCTATTGTATGGTCTTGTATCCCGTATGGTTTTAAATATTGTGATCATCGTTTTTTCATGATTCAGAATAAGTCTATTTTCGTTACACCAGTTTTTCATATTTTCCACACGGTATTGATGTTAGTCGGTAGCGAATCTATTGACCTATTTCCTATCACTATGCTTGTGTCGTCTGGGTAGTTTATACCTAGTCACGTTTCTCGTGTTATTTTGTAGATTTAGGTCTGGGAGGTCATTCGTGTAAAGTACGAACAGTAGGGGTCCTAGGGTTCTACCCTGAGGAATCCCCATATTAATGACTCTGGGTGTCGAAACCCTCCCTCCCTTGCCCGCGGACTATTTCTGTTATCTGAACTTTATTTTTTAGAAAGTTTGTGGTTAGGTCAAGCGCAACTCCCCGAATTCCATTGCTAGATGCTTTTATCGCTAGAATGGCACGGTCTACTGTGTCACACTCTTTTGAGAGATCTAGGAGTATCCCGCATGGCACATTTTGCTCCTCCAGTTGCTGAATAATTTCTTTTAAGAATTGGAAGCAGGCGGTCTCTATAGCTGATCGCTGATTTAAGAGCTGGTGTTTGGCTATAAAATACAGCATTCTTTTACAGATTAGTTTCTCCATTATTTTAGAGTGTGGCGATATTAATGTTAATTGGTCTGTAATTGTTGATGTCGTCTTTGCTCCCCTTTTTAAATATCGGCACTGTCTTAGAAACCTTTAATGCTGCTGGGTAGATTCCGGCTTGGAAGGCGTTGTTGATAATTGCTTCCAATGGTGCAGATATTTCTTCCGCAACAAATTTTACGGTAGAGATTGGGATTTCATCGATTCCTGTGCTTTTACTGTTGTTTAAGCTTTTTATTGTCATTATTATTTTATTTTATTGTCATTATTATATCCTGTGCTCTCGGTTCTAAGAACATTGAGTGCGGATTGTCTTGCAGTTTCATGCTGTGAGGGTATTTTACTAGGTCTTGTGTCATCTCTTTAGGTCTTTCAGCATAGAAGTCCATCTTGTTGGCCGTGAAAACTGGTCCGCCCTCTTGAGTTTCTGGTTTTGGTTTGAATTGGATAATTTCGTGAACTGCGTCCCATGTAGCATTTATGATGTTTTCATTATCTTGGATTTTCTTCTGGTAATGTATCTGTTTGGCTTGCTTTAATAAGTTTTTGTATTTTTTCAGGTTTGGCTATAGTTTCGCTTTAGTCCATTATTTGCCCGACTTAGGATCTGTAGCAGTTCCAATTGCTTTCTGAGCGAGTTAAGATTTGGATGAATGAAGATATTTTTTTTTGTTTGCTTACTGTTAATAACTGTCAAGGGGAACGATTCATTGAATTGGATTTTCAATGTTTGGATGAAATTGCTCCACTGTCCGTCAACATCTGTGTTGGGTTTGCTGTAAAACTCGTCCCACTCTTCTATGACCAGATTTTCCTAAAAATTCTTTCTCATCCTTAAAGTTTCTCCTGTGGCGAAACTGGTTGAAGACTGAAGACTGTTGAAGACTGAAGACTGGTTGAATTTCTTTAAACCTAAAAGTAATCCGTAAGGCGAAGTAATCGAATAATTTTGGCACATCAGCTTTTGTCTGTGTACACTGCAATATTGTCAATACAAGTGTTCGCGCTAGGATGGGTGCTTTTTTTTATTGTTAAATATATATTAAATGACTGTAGAAGTGATATAAATTGTCTACTATTTTTTGAAGATTCCAAAATGTCTATATTGAAATCCCCAGTTATGATTATGAGCTTATTCTCAGTAATAATCTTGGTCAGGAACGTATGCAACTTTTTCCTGAATATTTTCTCATTCGTTAGTGACGCTCTGTATATTCCAATAATTATTGCCTCCTTTTTATTAGTCGATGTCTCCAATGCTACACATTCAAATATCGATATTTCCGCTTGTTGGTTTATGTCTGATCTAATTTTATAATTTCTGCCACGGCTGTAAATGCCGACCCCGCCATGCTTTCCCTTCTCTCGGCAGAAATATGTTGGCAGGTGCAATTTAGTTATTCTTATTGTATTCAGCTGTTCTTCACTCTTCCAATATTCGCTTAGGATTAAAAATTCGCACTGTATATTGTGTTCGAGCATGAATTCAATCCCTTCTACTGAATTCCCAATCGAATGTTTATTCAGGCTTATAATACTTGACTCAATATTTTGTATCTTTTCGGGTATTTTTATTCACTAGATTTTCTTATTGTCTTCTTTGTCTTATGGTGTATATTGTCCACATTTTTTACATCCTCTCCCTCGTTTTTTCCTGGTTTAAGAAAAAATAATGGTGGAGACATGTATATTTAGGCCATAAATCAGGTTTTCTTAGATTATAATATACATCAGCCGGTACTGATATTTTAAAGGAAGAGTACTCATTCGGATGTTTAGACCTTAGTTGTTTACACATTATCGTGGTACATTTCTTATCGTCTAAATATTATATGATGTCAGCTTCTGTTAAGGTCGGGTCTAACCTGCAGACGTGGAGATGTTCATATTTTATGGCTGCTTTTATTTCACTTGCTTCGTTAGTGCCGTGTGTTATGGTGGATCTTCCATTCCTTCTTTTACAGTTTTGGGAAATCCATGTCTCCTTGATTTTATTTATATTTATATTTTTTGAACTTCGAAATTTCTTTGAAATTTCTTAGTTCCTCCTTTTTTTGCACAGGTACATTCACCTCTATTATCTCTTCTTTCTATTTCCTTATCGGGTATATTGCTGAATTCTTGTTCGGCTTAGTTTGATCTATTGAAATATTTTGTATTAAAATATTTTCTTCCTAAACAGTGTGTGCCAGGTTTCGTTGGTGATGCTTTTCCTCACGTAATGATTTTATTTCACAGGTGAGGTCTTTGATTTTATTTAATAGTGGCTCCACCTCCCTCTTTACTATTGCCGATATTAAATTGTTGAACTCGGCACACAAGAAATATGCTGGGATCTTATCCTTTTGCTTTGTTAAGAGGGTGTTTGACCGTAGTTCTCTCGTAATATTTACGTTTTATATTTTTATTATAATACTTTATACAACTGTAATTATTTAATTATTCTTAATTTCACTTTTTCACACTTGCTGCGTACTATCTCACCGCCAACCGTTCGCTTCGAGCGTCGAGCGATAACTGAATTTTACGTTGTAAATTTGTCAAAAACTTTCGCGTTTGTCTGACCGTCCCATTCCAAGAAAGAAAGAGAAAAGCTGACAAAAAGCTTAAATTAACTCAGTGCGAATCGTGCGAAACAATTGCAAGCTAAGATGAAAGAAGACGAAATTTTAACAAAATTGTCTTCACCACTTGCTCTATCTAGTAGAGTTTATGCAATAGAAAACTACAAGACCGTTTGTCAATCAATGGAATATTATCATTCATTTAAAACACGTTGCTTTTATTTTTAAGTGAATTTTATATTAAGTTTTCTATTTATCATTTTTTCCATGTTAAATAAATTTACATATATATGTATATATATATATATATATATATATATATATATATATATATATATATATATTATATATATATATATATATATATATATATATATATATATATATATATATATATATATATATATATATAAATAAAATTTAGAAAGATCCGTTTTCTTAACCGTTTTAAACTGAACCTGACATTCTCCTTTTATTCAAGATCGTCCCCAAGTTTTTCACGACCGTCCCTTTAAAAAAAGTGTAATTTTTCTGAGATTTAGCATTACATGATATATTTAAAGCAAAAGCAACCAAAGTAAATACTATATACTTCTATATAATATTTACTTGGAAGTGTATTCAAATGATTCAACTATTCTAAATTTACAAATGTATAATAAAAACACCTCAATTTACTATGTGTTTATCATTGAATATTTTCTTTGTCGGGGTTAGCTAATTAATTTTGGAGGGGGGGGGGGGCGTTCGAGGTTGTTATACCTACTAAAAAAAATGACCTAACTCCATGTTTTCTAACATATAAGTTGATTACTAGATGAGGGACGGTCAGGAAATTAAGCAAGAGTTTGATGTGTCACCGGGTCACCAGGGCATATATGGTAATGGCACTCGCCAAAAGCTGGGCCGAGGCTCCCTTCTCGGGCCTGGAGCCAACTTGTGGGCTCACAAAGGCCCACTTAAAGTAGAGGACTAAGAAATAGGAAGAAGAGCAAAAACAAACCCACTGGAAGAACACGCCAGGACCGAGCCAAGCTAAAATGCTGATAAACTATTCTGCCGCAATAACGCAGCAGATGCTAAGCTTCTATAGAAGAGAAATCAGAACTTTGGTAGGCATACTCACAGGACAATCCGGTGAGATATCACTTACACAAAATGGGAAAGGCAGAGGAAGTTGCCTGTAGATTATGTGAATCAGCTGAAGAAGCTGCTGAACACATAATGTGCACATGTTTAGCTCTAGCACACACAAGGCTTGCCAACTTCGCGGTCGCAAGATTGACCACCTTGGAGCTTAGAAGCAAGCCTCTCAGATATATCTTAGACTTCGTTCACGAAGTTGAATTCCTGGGAGAGTAATTGTAGTAGGGTCAAGCACAATAGATCAAGTTGGTCGCAGTGTAGAAAGGCTTTGCAGCCAAACGACCCCCACACAAAAAAAGAGTTTGATGGCTTTGTAAGCTTGTAAGTTTTATAAGGCTTAATAGGGTTTATCACCCTTACAGTTTTAACTAGATTATATATCCTTGAACTAAAAATAAACTACCAAATCTCGATTTTATTTTTTTATTTTTTTGTATATATGTAATTTGAAAGGTATATACGTAACACTTTCTGGTATCGGGCGGCGTTCTGGTCAGCGTCTGTTTTCCTATGTGAGCCCCTCACATGGAAAAGCAAGGTATCGATAGCTCTAAGACTTACAATCTTAGTTCTAATCTCGCAAAGTATAACATACTACATATAAAATAGTAAAAAATAGTAATAAACTACTCCAGATGGTAGCTCGGTAGAGGAATCCACAGTCACGACAAGTGGCGCAAGCGGGCCGAAGGGCAAGCGGTTATGGACAGCCTGCACTACAATACGAGGGGAAGTCGGAGTCCTCTGGAAATCATCAACTCAAGACAAAACGCTGGTTTGGAAAAACGATAACTGTTGAAGCAAAACGTTACTGGTTTGGAACTCTAAATGTACAATCACTTCTTAAAGTGGGAAAACTCCAAGAGATAACGAAAACTATGGGAGACCGTGATATCAAGGTCATGGCGAATAGCCATGACCTTGATATTACGGTCTCCCATAGTTTTCGTTTTTCGTTTTAGGAAACACTACACAGATATAAGGACCGATTTGAAAGTGGACAACACAGGTTTTATAAAGGGAAAACAGGGATCAGAGTAACTATACCAAATCCCTACCACTTATTGGAACAGCGTTTATAGTAGACAAGTGCTTAATAGAGTCTGTGATAGGCATTGCAAGTTCATCACCGAGACTCTCATTTCTGCACATAGGATGTGACAACAAGACCTACACACTCATAAATGCTCACAGACCGATCAACGAAGATAATCGCAAGAATCCAGACAAAGTCGAACAGTTCTAGGAAAAGAGAGAAGATCAGATGTCTTGGATACCAAAGAAGAACATCAAGGTAGTAATGGGTGACTTCAATGCGCAGATCGGGAAGCAGAGAAAATATCGGAAGATATATAACGCACATAAACGTACCAATAGGAATGGCGAGAGACTCTTAGAACTTTGTTTAGCCTTTACTCTACAGCTTATGTCAAGGACTTTCAAAGCATATGTCCAGAAAACAAAAGACATGGCGATCCCCCAATCCTGCCCATTTCTACGATGGGAAAGAGAGAAATCATTAATGTGATAGTAGCAAGACGAGCAGAAGTAGACTCCGATCACTACCAGACCAGAATTAAATTGAAGTTTTCACCAACCAGGAATAGAACAGGAGGCAAAATATCCCTCGATATGATGTCGGAAAATTAAAATCCAATAATGCGGCAAGGGAAAGTTACAAAGATGAACTGAATTGCCTTACGTCAGGAAATTGGGATGTAATCCGAGACAAGATCCAAGGTGCCGCTGAAAGAACGATTCCTAAGACAAAGCCAATAAGACAAAATTGGTGGAATGCAAAATGTGACGATGCACTGAAACGCCGGAAAGATACATGAAAGAATTGGAGCTCAGCGAAACAAGATGATGATCTGTTAAACTTCCGAAATCAGACAAAACATAAAGCCCGGACTTTCAGAAGGACTAAGAGACATTATGAACAAGATCAGCTGAAGAAAACACAAAAGATTTCCAAATAAACAATACACGGAACTTGAATTGGACGTTCAAATCGCGGTTATGGGTTTTTCAGGCACAATGAATGTGCTTCAAGAATGATGAAGGTAGGGAAGGAATGACCTTTTCTAGATATTTCGACTCACTGCTTAACTGCGATTATCCGCAAGAAAACCTGAAAACTGAACCACCAGAAATATCATCATTCAAGGGTAAGCACTCCCTGGGTTTTGATTTCCGTGGATTACTGTTAAGAAATAAAGATCCGCATTGAGAAAGGCCGTGCATCCTTTGTGAAGATTAAAAAGCTACACTGTAGTCGCGACTGGAGAATTCAGATGCTCAAATGTTACGCATTCCCAGTCCTTTTGTATGGTGAACTAAAAGCCTTTGCGATGTGGCCCTACCGTAGGATATAAGAGTATCATGGACAGAACATGTGACTAACTTGGAGGTTCTGAGAAGAATGGGGCAAGTCAAAGAGGAATTCAATGGAAAGAAAAGTGCAATATCTCAGCCACATCATAAGACGTCCAAAATTAGAGATGCTGTGTGGGAATCGCGGGCAAAAATCTATTGGAGCGAGAAGAATGTCCTGTCTTAGGAATCTGCGAAAATGGTTCAATGTCAAATCATCTGACCTATTTAAGGCTGCAGTTTCCAAAATCAAAATAGCCAACCTCTTGAATGGAGATAGCACATGAAGAAAGTTATTCATTTTTCTCTCCTAATCGAAGCAGATTATATCGTTATCTTATTTACCAACTACTAACCCTGAACGTAAGTAGATATAAGAAATGGTCGAGGTATATAGCGCATCTGGCGCATCAAGGTTGACGACCCCTGACCTAAAGTATAAGTAGTATTGTGATATTAAGACTTGTTTAAAGTATTAAGAAATATATACTTGTATTAAGACTTATTATCACAATACTATTTATACTTTAGATAAGGGCCAATCTTTTGCATAACATGCGCCAATTTTTTGATACACGAGTTCAGATACGACATATACCTCCACCATTTCTTATATCTACTTAGTTTCAGGGTTAGTAGTGGGTAAATAAGATAAGGATATAATCTGCTTCGCTTACAAGAGGAAAACGAATAACTTAATTATTATTTTTCTTCTTCTTCATGTGCTATCTCCATTCAAGAGGTTGGCCATTTTGATTTTGGAAACTGCAGCCTTAAATAGGTCAGATGACTTGACATTGGACCATTTTCGCGCAGATTTCCAAGACAGGACATGAAAGGTTAACGAATTAAAATGAAAAGATGAAGTTTTGGGAGAAATACCCATATAGGTTAGACGCATATGTGTTCTATATCAGTAATAAATTTACCTCACACCTGCAGTATCCAATATAGAAAATTAAAAACTTTTGATAAAAAATACATTACCGTTACAATCTCAACCAGATTTGCACCAGATTTTTTATGAAATATTGGAGCTACCATTAGCTGATAAATTGTGGGATTATAATTTAATAGACAATTCAATTCTGTTTTAATTGAAAACGTTTTCAGTCGTTCTGTATGTATTTTATTTTCCAATTTTCGATTTAATTTTATTTGCATTGTTTCTGGATACACAACAATTCCAGTTTTTCATTTTGGATTTATTGTTGGGGAAAGTTTCAATGTTGGTGTTAGCAAATATTTTGAAATAAGGAAATTATGGGAACGGTCCAGTAGTATTAATCCCGACAATGTTGACAAATGCGGCTTTAACAGACAAGTTCCGGGGTCAGCTGTTAAGCTCTAGCTAAATAACCCTAACTACATTCACCCTCCGACAAGTCGGATACTTGTAAGCAAAATTTCCATCTCCAATATTTACTTTTCGAAAAGCCAATTTGTATATTTTAGACAACCCAATTTAATTAAATAATATTTTAGCAAGCAATTAATAACCCGATGTTTTCGGCTATCAGACATAAATTACATCAGCGATGACACGGAGCATAGTTTGGATTTGAAGCAGTTTGACAATATACGACTACATGCGCAGCATTTGCTTTAGTCGTTTATAATTTACGAGGTCTGCTTGCATCTCTTAATTACTGTCCGTATCCGGCTTCGATTTATTAGGGGTTGTGCGCCGTGTTTCATTGACAGCATAAACCATTTTTCATGCGTCAAGCCAAGGAAATGATTGAAATCAGAAAAGTGTTCATCATAAAACCACATTTGCGGGATTTATATGCTTTTATACTATAAGTCCCCAACTTTTTTAAAATGCAAAATCCACACGAATCTCGTTAGGATTTCCATTGAGCGAGATTTAATATTTTATTATTAGTCAATTCTCGATTTTGAGAATCATTTGAATATGAATAGAGAAAATTTCGAAAATGTCATAGAATTGGGAGTGATGTCTGAAATCCAATTTTCGATCTATTTACCATAATAATAACACAGTTAGAGAGAATATAATTATTGCAAAATATAAATAAATATTGCTTCACAGCTTTTCTTCAAATTAAAGTTTGTTTAACATATTATATTTCGTTGCATTATATAGTTTTGGTTATAATATATCTCAAGTTATTGATTGTTTGTAAGTTGATGTCAGCAGCTATAAAGTTGTCAGTTACCATATCCTATAAACTTAACACATATATACGCGAACACATCAATATTTCACAAAAGTGAAGTATTTGCAGGCGAAAGTACATTTCAATATTACACTCGGTAAACTGAAATATAAATTTATCGTGAAAATATGCATATAAATAGCTGATGCGGCGCAATAAAATATGCGAAGTTAGAATTTCGCGACTGGAAATAAATATCCGTTGATTTACTCGTCGCGTTTTGTAATAATTACGTTTGGTCCGTGTCGTAAACAAAACGCAGTAATTGGGGAAAATGATTATCTCCGGCTCTGTGTACCCAATTGCTAACAAATCTAGGTTTATAGCTAATTAACTGACGAACGCAACAGCGAGTTTATAGTCCGTAGCGCTATTTCACGCATCTCCCTTTCTTCTTATTATTATTTGTCTTTACGGACAGCTGTTGCCCGGCGATCGATTTTTATAGCGGTGTAGAAGAAAACTGCGCTACTGGGGGAAAGACAATGGCATTTATATCGGCGACGACTTTCTTTAATTATTTCCATTCAACGCCCTTCATTATGGAAAATATTTTGCGAGCAATTACACCAATAAAATTAAAATCTTTTTCAGATTTTTAACTGTGTAAAATGTTTAATATTACGAGAATTAATCACAGGTAGTTAAGACAAACAAATCACAACTCTGTTTTGATTTTAGTTGAACCCAACTAACTAAACCAACTAAAATCAAAACAGAGTTCTGATTTCTCTGTCCTGACTATTATATAATTCTCTTATTATTTATTAATTTAAACTGGACGTGATTCAATAAATCCATTTTTTATTCTTTACGGCCAACTACGGACCACGTTTGGCAGTTTTTACATTATTTTTGGTACTTATGTGTTAACGCCACCACCGCTACATTTTTAAATCCCAAAAAAACAATCTACACCTAAAATTTTTTGTAAATAAAAAAATCCTTGATATTTGGGCCTAGGATTCTACAGAGCATTTTCCTTTCTCTCCTCTGGATGTCTTCAAGGCCACCCTTCTCAATCATGTCTAGTGTTTCTGCTGCATACAGACATTCAGGTCTGACAACAGTATCTAGGTGTCGGAACTTAGCTCCAAAGGATAGACTTTTTGTTGTATGTATCCTTCGCAAGTTGATAAGCCATTTACATTCTTCTCTCCCGCTCTTATATGGCATCCTTATCCGACCAATTGTCCTGTAATTTTTCTTCCTAGTACTTAAAACACTTAACTCTTTTTATCCTGGCTTCTCTCAACACCAAGTGGAGAGGAGCGTCTTTGATATTGATCATGAACACAGTCTTCTCAAAAGAAATTTGATTCCTAGTCTTCTTGGCATCCTCTCGGATCATCTGGAGTTTCTCAACTGGATTACTCAATTTGGAAAGCAACTAAAAGAATTAACCATCCACAAAACCATATACCAGCTATCAGGAAGGCCGGTGGAGAAAGGGCTCAAAGTGACGCCGAAAAAGCCGGAATATTTGCAGAACATCTCGCGCAGGTATTTACTCCAATTCCAGCCCAACAACACGATGGAGATATAGAAGACTTCCTAGATAGACCCCTCCCTCTGGACCTACCCATCAGGCATATTTCTCCTGTGGAAATAAACAGCATGATACACAAAGAGGTCAATGCGAATAAATCTCCTGGATACGACCTGATCACAGGCACCATCCTCAAGAAGCTACCAAGGAAGGACATAGTATTCCTTACCAATCTATTTAATGCTATAATTCCTACATCACACATACCTAGCCAATGGAAAGTCGCCCAAATCATAATTATTCAGAAACCTGGCAAACCACCAAATGATATTAAATCGTATCGCTCAAATCGTGTAAGCCTTCAGCGCATAACATCAAAGTAATTTGAAAGACTACTGCTTAAAGGAATAAAACAATTGATCGACAAGCTTGACATTGTCCGAGAACATCAATTCGGATTTAGATCCAAGCATTCAATAATAGAGCAAGTCAATCAGGTCTTTAACACCATAGCTAACACGCTGGAATGAAAGGAATACTGCTTGGCAGCATTCCTCGACATAAAACAGGCCTTTGACAAAGTGTGGCACTCAACCATTTCGGTTCCGTCTTACTCTTCCTGAAAAATTCAAAAATCCTCTTCGTCAGTCTGGTACTGTTCATCCTCATCCAAGTCCACATCCTCATCAATCCTCATCAAGTGCCCATAAAACTGTATTCTACTTTTTCCCATTAGGGCTACAATTCCTTCTGTCTTCAGGTATAGTTCTTTGTTAGGATTTTGTCTCCTCTCGCCATCCTTGATATTTGGGCCTAGGATTTTTCGGAGCATTTTCCTTTCTCTCCTCTGGATGTCTCTAATGCCACCATTCTCAATCATGTCTAGTGTTTCTGCTGCATACAGACATTCAGGTCTGACAACAGTATCTAGGTGTCGGAACTTACCTCCAAAGGATAGACTTTTTGTTGTATGTATCCTTCGCAAGTTGATAAGCCATTTCCATTCTTCCCTCCCGCTCTTATATGGCATCCTTATCCGACCTATTGTCCTGTAATTTTTCTTCCTAGTACTTAAAACACTTAACTATTTTTATCCTGGCTTCTCTCAACACCAAGTGGAGAGGAGCGTCTTTGATATTGGTCATGAACACAGCCTTCTCAAAAGAAATTTGAAGCCCAGTCTCCTTGGCTATCATCTGGAGTTTCTAAACTGGATTACTCAATTTGGAAAGCAACTAAAAGAATTAACCATCCACAAAACCATATACCACCTATCAGGAAAGTCGGTGGAGAATGGGCTCAAAGTGACGCCGAAAAAGCCGGAATATTCAACATCTCGCGCAGGTATTTACTCCAATTCCAGCCCAACAACACGATGGAGATATAGAAGACTTCCTAGATAGACCCCTCCCTCTGGACCTACCCATCAGGCATATTGCTCCTGTGGAAATAAACAGCATGATACACAAAGAGGTCAATGCGAATAAATCTCCTGGATACGACCTGATCACAGGCACCATCCTCAAGAAGCTACCAAGGAAGGGCATAGTATTCCTTACCAATCTATTTAATGCTATAATTCCTACATCACACATACCTAGCCAATGGAAAGTCGCCCAAATCAAAATTATTCAGAAACCTGGCAAACCACCAAATGATATTAAATCGTATCGCTCAAATCGTATAAGCTTTCAGCGCATAACATCAAAGTAATTTGAAAGACTACTGCTTAAAGGAATACAACAATTGATCGACAAGCTTGACATTGTCCGAGAACATCAATTCGAATTTAGATCCAAGCATTCAATAGTTGAGCAAGTCAATCGGGTATTTAACACCATAGCTAACACGCTGGAATGAAAGGAATACTGCTTGGCAGCATTTCTCGACATAGAAAAGGCCTTTGACAAAGTGTGGCACTCTACAAAATCAAAAGGCTTTTACCGCAATACTCTTGCTTTTGAAATCCTACCTAAGGAACCAATTTCAAGTACGGTGTGGCACGGAGCTATCACCTCTTTGCCCGATACGAGCAGTAGCGCCCCAAGGTAGCGTTTTGGGACCAATCCTCTATACACTGTTCACGGCTGACCTGCCTGTACCCCACAACACCATGGTTGCTACATTTGCCGACGACACCGCTATCTTGGCAACTCATGAAAATCCAGACGCAGCTTCAAGATCACTGCAAAGCGGACTCAACAAGATCCAAAGATGGCTCAAAAGGTGGCGAATGAAGGCTAGTAATACAAAGTCTATCCACATTACCTTCACTATGAAGAAAAACGACTGCTCAACGGTTTCACTCAACAACGAACCACTCCCGAAAGTCGAAGAAGTAAAATATCTAGGCATGCTCCTGGGCCGCAGGCTAACCTGGGCGAAACATATTAGGAACAAGAGGAAACAACTGGATCCACATCCTCATCAATCCTCATCAAGTGCCCATAAAACTGTATTCTACTTTTTCCCATTAGGGCTACAATTCCTTCTGTCTTCAGGTATAGTTCTTTGTTAGGATTTTGTCTCCTCTCGCCATCCTTGATATTTGGGCCTAGGATTTTTCGGAGCATTTTCCTTTCTCTCCTCTGGATGTCTCTAATGCCACCCTTCTCAATCATGTCTGGATCATGGTGGCTAAAAACATGTACTGGCTCATAGGAAGGAGATCTAAGCTATCCCTGCATAATAAAGCCCTCGTATACAAGACCATACTAATGGCAATCTGTACCTACGGCCAGCGACTCCAACATAGAGATCCTACAGCGATCCAATCCAAAACGCTGAGAACCCTAGCGAATGCTTCATGGTACGTGACCAATGCCACGCTACACAAAGACCTTGGAATTGACACGGTTAAGAATATAGCTCAAAAGCTAAGCACCAACTACGAGAAGCGACTCGAAGACCACCCAAACCCGCTGGCACACAGCTTGATAGATCAAGGATCAATCGTAAAGAGATTTAAGAAATACAAGCCGGTGGATCTGCAAGCACGGTTCCGCACAACCAGCTGTCTAAAACTAAAAAACCCCAATGGAGAAACGTAGAGCAGCGTGTGCACTCTCTACTTCCACACAAAAATCCTACCAGTCATCAAAACTAATAAATGTTGCTTAATATAACAGCTTGTAGTTCAATGTAATATTGTGAAAATAAAAAAAAATCATCGGGAGTTCTTCAGTTCTTTTTATCGCTGTTTCAACACCGGTAGTGAGTATAACAACATCGTGGCTGAATGCCATACAATCCGTTCTTATACTTTCTTTACCCCTCCCTAACCTGAAAGCCTCTTTATCCGAAATTCCCTTCGTCTATTTTCGAATCACTTTTTCTAAGATGCAGTTGAATAATATGGGTGATAGCCCGTCGCCTTGTCGTACGGCAGTTTTGGTTTCGAAAGGCTCTAACAACTCCTACCGCAACTTTATTTTGGAGAAAGTATTGCTAATCGTCTGTTGAATTAGATTCCTCGTCTTGTTGTCCACTCTAAATTCCTAGAGAATTGCCAATAAGGTTTTTCGGTCAATGGAGTCATAGGCCTTCTGGAAGTCCACAAAGACGGGGACATATTTATTCTGTCCCAACATCTTGTACTTACTACTATTCCGCACATACTATTTTCAACATTCCAACATACTATTCCGCATGTTGAAGATTTGATCCGCACAAGATCTCCCTTCCCGATGTCCTGCCTGGTATTCACCCAATTCAGATTCCAATAACCCTTCTATTCTTGTCAGTAACGCTTTCGAGAAAATCTTGTAAGGAACTGAAACAAGAGAAATGCCTCAATAATTATTAACGTCCATCCTGTCACCCTTCTTATGAAGGGGATGGATCAAAGCCATTTGTCAGTCAGCAGGAATCCTCTCAGTTATCCATATGTTCTCAAGTAACCGAGTGAAAGATTTTACAACTCCCGCAGATCCCAGTTGTAGGAGTGCAGCGACGATGCCATCTGCATAAGCAGCTTTTTTGGCCTTAAGGCCTTAATCCGAAAAATTTCGTCTTCGTCAGGAGACGATGTCTTGGGAGATGATACTTCTGGTGGTTCCATTTTCAGGTTTTCTTGCGGGCCATCACAGTTAAGCAATGAGTGGAAATATCTGGCAAGGATATCACAGATTTGCTTATCGGTCATTCCTAACCTCCCTTCTTCATTCTTGCAGAACATTCCTGCTGCCTGATAACTAGGGTCCGGATTAATATGTAAATATATTTTTTTAATTCAAATTGTTTTCGGTCTTTATTTTGTTTTTCGCACAAATTATGATATTTGGAACGAGAATCTTTATTTTCAATATTTTTCCATATTTTTCCATTATTCAATGGTAAGGTAAGTTTACAAAAAAATATTAAAATTATCCATATTTTTATTTTACGACGAAACAGCAATGCACAAAATTGGCGTTTGTGCCACTTTGATATCGCGCTTGCTACGATATCGTTTGTTTCATTCTGCACAGTCGTACTTACGTGCCGTGCTGAGTTAGTGCGTCACTGTGTTTTGTCTATTCGCGTCCTTTCTAGACAAAATTACATATCTATACTCATACCGGCAAGAGAATGCATCTCGTCTCGACGAGTTTATCATTATCCTGCGCATAACCCCACATTGTTTCGAGTGCGCGGTGTTTAATTGTCCGTATTTGAAAAACTGACGCATATTTCGTAACTCAAACTAATCTGCGCGTTCCTTGCCCTAAATATTTCAGCGCAGTACAGCTGCATTCTCTTCTATCTATCTATCTATCTTCTTATTTAAATAAAAATGCCCAAGAATAAACATCCATTGCGGTTCAAATTGGAAAAATATATCGAAGATTTTCCAAATCAATCTGTACGGATGGGAAAGTTCTGTTTCGTAATGTTTCTGAAAAATATGTATCGACTGAAGTAGGGAAAGATGTCACGTTCTAGACCCACCGCCACCACAGTTATGCGCATGCGCGATGACCTTTAACCCCTAACCTAACCTTGACCCCTAACCTTGACCTTGTAACTTCCGGTTTCAACTTCTGGTTTCCGGTTTCGACTTCCGGCAGCTATTTTCGGAACTTCTAGATGCGCGGGAAAATTCAAAATATAGACGCGAGGCGGGGAAATTCAAAATTAGATCCTGTTGACACAAATGAGGTGTGAAGTTGGTTGCATACATCAACGGGGCTAGATACATGAGACTAGATAGACGGGATTAGATACATGGGGGACTAGATAGACGGGATTAGATACATGGGGGGCTAGATACATGAGGCTAGATAGACGAGGCTAGACACATGAGACTAGATACATGAAACTAGATACATGAGACTAGACAGACGGGGCTAGATACATGAGACTAGATTTTATATGTAATGGACAAGACTGGACAGACAAGACTAGACAGACAAGACTAGACAGACGAGACTAGTTAGTTGAAGGTAGACATAATTGATTGCAAACATATTACGGATTGATTCAAATGAGATTATTGGTTTTAGGCCGGACAAGATCGGACAATACCGAACAAGGTCGAACAAGAACGGACAAGACTATACAGACCTTATATTTATCCGAATAATTTCCTATGAGTAAGCGAAATTTCATAAAATTGTCTGTGAACCAGATCGTATTAATGATTTTCATTTATATAAATACCAAAGAGTTCAATTTTCTGGCATCCACTTTTCATCTACTTGCATCCACTTTTCATTTACTTGCATCCACTTTTCATCTACTTGCATCCACTTTACATCACGCTAAACAGGGTGTGAGGTCTATGTGACCCCACGCTAAACAGGGTGTGAGGTCTATGTGACCCCACGCTAAACAGGGTGTGAGGTCTATGTGACCCCACGCTAAACAGGGTGTGAGGTCTATGTGACCCCACGCTGAACAGGGTGTGAGGTCTATGTGACCCCACGCTAAACAGGGTGTGAGGTCTATGTGACCCCACGCTAAAGAGGGTGTGAGGTCTATGTGACCCCACGCTAAACAGGGTGTGAGGTCTATGTGACCCCACGCTAAAAATTGGACGAAGTGGACGGAAAGTGGACGGAAAGTGAACGGAAAGTGGACGGAAAGTGTTTGCTAATAAAATCTTGTACTCATTGCGGTAGGTTAGTTGGGTTAACATTAGGGTAGGTTAGCATTAGATTAGTTGGGTTAGGTTACAGGTGTTAGGAATGAAGCGCGCTTCAGTCTTAACACTTTCCGTCCACTCCGTCCACTTTTTAGCGTGGGGTCACATAGACCTCACACCCTGTTTAGCGTGATGAAAAGTGGATGCAAGTATATATATATATATATATATATATATATATATATATATATATATATATATATATATATATATATATATATATATATATATATATATATATATATATATATATATATATATATATATATATATATATATATGTATGTGTATATGTATATATATATGTATATATTTTATTTATATTAAACAATCCCTTATATATTTTGGTTCAGTCTAATCTAGTTTCATGTATTTAGCTTGGTCTGTCTAATCTCATGTATTTTGCCGCCAACCCCCCCCCCCCATCTATCTAGCTTCATCTAACTAGTCTCGTCTGTCTAGTCTTGTCTGTCTAGTCTTGTCTGTCCAGTCTTGTCCATTACATATAAATTGAGGGAAAAGGTCAACTGTAATTATTTATTCGTTAATCAGCCAATCAGCATCGAGATAATTAGTTTAGCAATATCTGCCGCGACGGATGACGTCATCTACTGCGGGGTAGGCGGTCGGGCGGTAACTCCCTTAGGGCGCATGCTAGAGCCGTTCTGACACCAGATTTGATTTTTCTCATCAAATGGTTTAAAATGGTTTAGTCTAGTCCGTCTAGTCTAGCCCCACGTATCTAGCCCCGTCTATCTAGTCTCATGTATCTAGCCCCGTCTGTCTAGTCTCATGTATCAAGTTTCATGTATCTAGTCTCATGTGTCTAGCCTCGTCTATCTAGCCTCATGCATCTAGCCCCCCATGTATCTAATCCCGTCTATCTAGTCTCATGTATCTAGCCCCGTTGATGTATGCAACCAACTTCACACCTCATTTGTCTCAACAGGATTTTGAATTTCCCCGCCTCGCGTCTATATTTTGAATTTTCCCGAGCATCTAGAAGTTCCGAAAATGGCTGCCGGAAGTCAAAACCGGAAACCGGAAGTCGAAACCGGAAACCGTAAGTCGAAACCGGAAGTCGAAACCGGAAACCGGAAGTCGAAACCGGAAGTTCCTAGGTCAAGGTTAGGGGTCAAGGTTAGGTTAGGGGTTAAAGGTCATCGCGCATGCGCATGACTGTGGTGGCGGTGGGTCTAGAACGTGACATCTTTCCCTACTGCCTGAGCAACGTTTTTTAATATCGCAACACGTATCTACTGCAAAAGAAAAGGTAAATATTACAACGGAGAATATATTTAAGCTACAACTTTTTCCGAATGAAAAATACCTTTATGGAAATTAAACAATCCTGTTTATGAAAATTTCTTAGAATAGGACAAATATAGGCAAAGATATTCCTGATGAACCCACACTTCTTGGAAAAACTATGTAAGTGGTATTTATGAAGATTGTTTAGCGTTGATTCGTAAAGATATTGAAGGTGGCCCCATATGGGTTGCAATCGACGAAAGTACAGATACTCAAGGTCGTTGCATAGGCAACGTGATTACTGGTCGTCTATTTGAAGACAGATCCAGCCAATCTTTTTATTAGTATGTGAAGAACTTCCTAAATTCAACCACCAAACATCAGCGAAGCTTTATAATGATCCTATGGGTGTTTTGTGGCCTAATGGAATTAAACATTAACGAGTTTTCATTTTACTTACAGACGCTGCTCCTTATATGGTTAAAGCAGCAGATGCCTTAAAGTTGTATATTCCAAATTGATCCATGTTACGTGCATAGCACATGGTATATATAGATTAGCCGAATACATAAGGTCCCAGTTTATAAAGGTTGATAGTTTAATATCAAATCTGTTGAAAATCTTTTTGAAAGCAGCAAGCAGGATCTCCAAATTTAAAGAGATGTATCCAGACCTTCCTTTGTCACCGGAGGCAGTGCTGACACGTTGGGGTATGGCTGACAGCAGTTGAATACTTATTGAAACAAAACTAACACTCAACATTTTAATGAAATCAAAACAATTATTTATGAGTTAGAAGATGAAGGCTGCTAGTATTTTAGTATCATAAGAACTTCTTGAAGAGAGATACTCTGCGTAACGATTTGGTCTACACACCCGATAAAGGCACTAGAAAATCCTTCTACATCTCTGAATGACAACCTGAAGATTATTAATGCAATAGAAAAAAAGTGTCTGAAACAAAAGGCCTGGTTGCTGACGGGGTTAAAGAAAAATGAAGTTATGTTTTGAAAAAAACTAAAGGATTTGATACCCTAAAAAGAATTAACAGCATGTTGGGCGGAAGATTAGAAAACAACCTACACATGCCCCATATATTTGCAAAATGCAAATTGAACTATGCTCCAGTGATATCCTGTGATGTTGAAAGATCATTCAGCTAGCACAAAGCATTATTTCGACCAAACAGAAAGAGTTTTAATTTTGAAAAGTATGTGATTGTGTACTGCAATAATTTCAATAATGTTAACGAAACGGAAGGCGAATAAAATTGTTCTTATTTGTTTTTCACATTAAACAGTGTTTTCAAAAAACTATACTTTTTACCTTGTATATTGTCCCTTTACTTTATATCCCTAATACTTTATGTCCCTAATACTTTCATATTGTCCCTTAGTCCTTCTGAAAGTCCGGGTTCTATGCTTCATCTGATTTTGGAAGATTAACAGATCATCATCTCGTGTCGTTGCGCTACATTTCTTCCATGTCTCTTTCTGGCGTCTCAGTGCGTCGTAACATTCTGCATTCCACCAATTTTGTCTTATTCGCTTTGTCTGAGAAATCGTTTCCTTGCATGGTGGCAATCGTTTCCTTGCATGCGGCACCTTGCATCTTGTCTCGGATTACATCCCAATTTCCTGACGCATGGCACTTCAGTTCCATCTCTGCAACTTTCCCTTGCCGCAAATATGGTTTGCAACTCTAAATATGCAATCAGCTCTTAAGGTGGGAAAACACAAAGAGATAACGAAAACTCTGGGAGACCGTGATATCAATGTCATAACCATTCAGGAAACACGGTAAAAGTTGGATTTTAATTTGCTGACATTATATTGAGGGATATTTGGTGTCCTTGTTCTTTTCCTGGTTGGTAAAAGCTTCGATTTTATTCTGGTCAGGTAGTGATCGGAGTCTACTTGTGCTCCCCTTGCTACTTTCACATTCATGATTTCTCTCTTTCCCGTCGTAGAAATGGCGACGTGGTCGGTCTGAAATTCTCCCAATAGAGGATTGGGGGTTCGCCATGTCTTTTGCCTCCTGAGTAAATGCTTGAAAGTCGTTGATATAAGCTGTAGAGTAAAGGGTCGACAAAGTTCTCTCGCCATTCCTACTGTTACGTTTATGTGCGGGATATTCTCCTACTATCTTCCGATATTTTCTCTCCTTCCCCATCTGCGCATTTAAGTCACCCATTAGTACCTTGATGTTCTTCTTTGGTATCCGAGACATCTGATTTTCTAGCTCTTCCCAGAACTGTTCGACTTTGTCTGGATTCTTGCGAATATCTTCATTGGTCGGGCTGTAAGCATTTACGTGAGAGTGTAGGTCTTTTTGACACATCCTAAGTGCAGAAGTGACAGTCTTGGTGATGAACTTTCAAAGCCTATCATAGACTATTATCCCATTTTTACCAAAACTCCTACACTCAATATGGAGGTACAATAAATACCGATGTACCTGCTTGTGTATAGTAGTCAAAAATGGGTTAAGCACTTGTCTACTGTAAACGCAGTTCCAAGAAGCGGTAGGGATTTGGTATTAGCTACTCTGTTCGCTGGTTTCCCTTTGTATATCCTGCATTGTCCACTTTCAAATTGGGCCTCATCTCTGTACCGTGTTTCCGGAATGGCCATGACCTTGATATCACGATCTCCCATAGTTTTCGTTATCTCTTTGGGTTTTCCCGCCTTAAGAGGTGATTGTACATTTAGAGTTGCAGACGGCGTCTTGTCTTAAGTGTACAATTTCCAGGGGACTCCAACTTCCCCTTGCATTGTAGTGCAGGCTCTCCAGAGATATACCTATGCTTAGTATTACGTGTAAATATATTTGCTACTGAAGAACAACTGGTAATACTTTATACATTCTATAAACTACCGCCAAGAAGACTTTACACGTGGAAAGCACCCACTGATTCCGTAAACCATGTGGTTAGAAATCAAATAGACTATATCTTAGTGCACAAGAGATACCGAAATTCCTTTGCCTCTGTCAAAACGTACCCGGGAGATGACATTATGTCTGACCACTACCCATTAGTGGACGCAATAAGGATGAAAATGAAAAAGATCAAGAAAACTGAAAAATCCAGATATACAATCTCAAGTGAGACAAGAACTGGCAGAGCAGAGTAAGTGCGATCAATGACGAGATAGATATCGAGATTCGGAGACTTAATGACATTGTAGACACCATCGGTGAGAAACATCTAAAACCAGACAAACACGTCAAGAGAAAATCGTGGATGACAGACGAAATTATATAGTTGATGGAACAAAGAAAGCTGTTGAAAAATAAAAGTACGTCTGTATACATAAAAATACATAAAGTGGTACAAGAAAAGATAAGGGAAGCTAAGAACACAAAGCTACAAGAACACTGCAACGAAATCACGATAGTTTTAAAGTACACAAGAGAGTTAAAGCAGCGGGTATCTTTAGGAAAAGGACGGCAAACGGAATAGTAAACAACTTAAATAATAGATTGAAAGTAGGAGATTACCACTACGATATCTTCAAATCTGTCAGTAGCTACAATTACAAATCTTCTGTTACTCTTTGGCACACCCCGCTGAAGAAGCGCGGTGTGAGCCGTTCGCTGCGTCAAAGCAAGTAACGGGAACGGTCAAGACCGATTTGTGTCAGGGGCTGAAGGCCAACAGATGTTATGAAAGAGTAAAGAAAATAAAGTTAGAATTTGTGTAATTACTACCTTAGAATCCAAGATAAGAAGATCTCGTCGGCTCCTCATCCAACGGGAACTCTTATCTAATGGCACACTGACAGATAACGTAAATCAATAAACAAACAATAGATTCCGGTTTGGAATTCGCATCGCAAGGCCACCATGGATTGTGGTTAGCAAATTAATTTACAGAAGAAATAACAAAGTTTAAAATGAGATGTCATGGTTTGAACCAAATTAATAATAGAATTGAATTTGGCACCACGCTTCTTCAGCGGGGTGTGCCAAAGAGTAACAGAAGATTTCCGTGTAATTGTAGCTACTGACAGATTTGGAGATATCGTAGTGGTAATCTCCTACTTTCAATCTATTATTAATTTGGTTCAAACCATAACATCTCATTTTAAACTTAAATAATGTTATTATAGAGAAACAAGAAAAGATAGCTGTCTGGAAAGGCTACATTAAACAGCCCTTCAAGGACACTCGACCACAACTCCTACCGATGACAATTAAGGCCCTGCCATACCGGTTGATGAAGTGCGGGTGACAATCAGACAAATGAAAGAAGGAGAAGCCCCTGACCCGGATAATTATCACACAGAATTCATGAAGCTTCTTGACGATGAAGGCGTAAAACCGATAACACGCATATTTAACCGCATTTATGAAACAGGGAACATTCCACAGGAATGGTTGGAGTCGGAATTTATAACACTACCAAAGACACCAGAATCAAAAAAATGCGAAGATTTCAGAACGATTAGCCTCATGAGTCATTCATTAAAGGAATTTTTAAAAATCTTACACAGAAGGATCAACAAAGTATGTGAAGAGCACATGTCAGAAACACAGTTCGGGTTTCGAGACGCAGTGAGCACAAGAGAAGCGCTAGTTAGTATCCAAGTGTTGATTCAGAGATGCCGGGATGTTAACTGTGATGTGTATGTCTGCTTTGAGGATTACAGTAAGGCCTTTGATAGAGTGGAACACTATAAACTCATGGGAATACTAACAGGTTTGGATTTACGACCGAGACTTGAGGACAATCGCATCTATACTGGAATCAAAGTGCTTACATAAACGTAGATGGAGACTGATTAGAAGCAATAAAGATATTACGAGGAGTTAGGCAGGGGTGCGTTCTATCGCCGATATTGTTTAACATATACTCAGTACATATATTTAATAAAGCCCTGGAAAACTATAACGCGGGAATACTTGTAAATAGAAAACGAGTAAATAACTTAAGGACACCGTAATTATCGTAGATAGTCTAGAAGACCTACAAGAGACTATGACAAGAGTGATAGAGGCAAGTCAGGAGTACGGGCTTGATATAAACATAAATAAAACCAAATATATGGTGATTAGCAAAAATAACATACCACTGTGGATCTGATAACTCCTAATAACCAACATATTAAACGAGTCAATACATACACATACCTGGGAACTATGCTAAAAGACCAACGGGAACACTCACAGAAAATAAGATGCCGCATAAAAAAGCAAGGGCTTTATTCGTTAAAATGTCATCAGTTTTTAAATGTCGTTCCTTGTTCATGACGACCAAGCTGCGACTATGTCTTCTCCGTCTTGCTTTATGGGACAAAGTCCTGGACTGAGACCACCATGAAGAAGCTGACAGCATTTGAAATGTGGCTGTATCGCAGAGTCTTTAGGATTTGTTGGGTAAACCACGTAACCAACGAAGAAATCCTTCAAAGAATGAAGAAATCCACGGAGATAATAAACACCATAAAAGCACGCAAGTTGAAGTACCTGGGCCATATAATGCGCAATGAAAAGAGATATGGTTTACTACAACAAATATTGCTAGGGAAAATCCCGAGTAAACGCGGCCAAAGGCGCTGGAGGATTTCTTGGCTAAAAAATTTAAGAACATAGTTCTCTCTGAAAACCCCCGAGATTTTTAGAGCAGCCGTGAATAAGATCACGATAGCTAGAATGATTACCAACACCCGGACCGGATAGGCACCAAAAGAAGAAGAATATTACTTTATTGTTTATATTTCTGATTAGATTTTTCTTTTCAATTCAATAAAAATATCATTTAATTTAAAGCCTTATATTTAGACAGTTTGTATTATTAAATCTCCAAGAATTTATTCTTTATTAATACTCCTTTAATTATCCCATGATAAATTAAAAACTTTAAACATAAATTATATTAAATGTTGATTATTATCATCCCTATTATTCATCGTTTGTTTTATTGGGAATGGAAAATAAATTCAATTTCCCATTCCCAATAAAACAAACGATTAATTTTACTTCTAATTTTCTGTTGTTATTTTTATGCATGTTGTTAATATTGGATTATCCAGAAGCTATTTAACTATTTGCCACTTTTCAGACAAATTCACTTTATTACAGCTGCTGAACGTTTGAAAAAAAATGACCCAGCAAATGCAGATCTGAGTGCGATCGTCCTAAATAATTCAAATAGATTTGAATGGGAGTGGATAGGTTGGATGGGAATTTGAACGTTAAAATCACTACCAAAATGTATTTATTGCAAAACAGAGTGCTGTTACCAAAGCGTTTCTCGTTTTAATTTCCTGACATAAAAAACGTATTACACTGGTCCTGTCGATCTGTGCAAATCAATCTTTCACGAATGAAACACGTCGACAATATCAAGTCATTTTTAATATTTCAACACTCATACACAATATAAGAAGTTATTATGAAATTAAATTTAATATGAAGTAAAAATTATTTTTTACAAAATAAATTGAATTTAAAATACTTAAAAAAATCTCAAAGTGCAGCTTTGCTTTTATGAATAACAATTTGTAAACCACTTACTTGGAACCCATGTGGATGATTACAAATTGTTATTCATAAAAGCAAAGCTGCACTGATGAGAGATAAATCTCGAAATGATGATCCAGATGGCTATCCGCTTAAGTCATCAAACAATGTTAATTTCTGTCTTTTGTTGAGTGCCACGAAGGTGGGCTTGAAAGCCATAAAATAACTGACAAATTTCATATGAGATTTGTTTTAGTAGTCCTAAGAAGACTCAATAGTGTTATAGACCTCCGGAAAGGTACAAACATATAAACGTATAAAGGTATAAACATATTTATATATTCAGTCTGTGTTACGACTTTATTAAGTTTATATGATCTATAATATAGTATGGTTTTACCAATTCTAAGTTATTTAATTTTACACACATTGTAATCTATGGTGCTAAATATTAGTACTTAATGTGTTGCAATAGGTACTTTTTGAAACTTTTCAACTTTAAACCTTTTAAACTATTCAGCTTTGACTTATATGGTCAGGGAGTTGGTTAATTGTATTTGCTATTTTTTAAGTATAGGAACATTTATACTTTGCACTCCGATGTTTTGGCGGGGTCAGAAGGTCTGCTCCTTAAGTTTACGTTGTGTATATCTGTTCTAAACCTTATGTTGTTGTAGAGGTATGCAGGCAGTTTTTTTTTTCTTAAAAAAAAAACAGGCATGGTTATATGATATTCACGTACGACATTTGTGCGTATCCATTTATTTGCAGTTTCGGTGTTGATGTGCTGCTTCCAACAGAGCCCATGCACAAATCGGATGCAGCGTTTCTGTAATGTTTGTATACGGTTCCTGTCTGCATAACTTTGCTTATATTGCTTCGGAATATGTGAGGCCAGTCAAAACTTGCGCGATAACCATGTTTTAAGGTTTTCATAAATAATTTTTAACTTTTATATGCCTTCTTAATTAATTCATTAATATGCGAACGGAATTTTAATTTTTCATCCATTTTCACACCCAGATTCTTTGCCTCACTGGCCAAATACTTTTTAGAATTAATCGCTAATTAATTTTTTTTCCAATCAATTTGTTAATTTTTTGAAGCACACTGTGCCCATGACTGTGTCCATGAGTATTCTAAAATATGTTATAAGTCCCGGTTAATTTCTATTTCAGCTAATTTTCAATTATCTCGTACGAATTTGTATGAGTTGCGTATCATTGGCGTACTGTTGGTGTTTACAGTGTTCGACCATAGACCCTAATTCGCGTGTCTAAATTGAGAAAAGTAAGGTTGCCAGGACAGAACCTTGCGGTACCACCACTTTGAGGTCGCGATATCTGGACATTAAACCCGGCAGAATAACTTTTTGTCCACGCCCTTCCAAATAGTTTTCAAAAAACCTTATCGAGTGAACTGAGATAAGCCTATGTAGTGAAGAATATATAATGATATTTTGTGCGAGATGTCAAATGCCTTGCTGTAATCTTACAGATACTAATCTCTATTCTATGGCTCTACAAACCAAGATATGGCCTTGGCCTCCTCCAACAGCCTACACTTGCGCAAGGTGTCTTTATCTTAGACAAGTGTAGGTAGGCAGCTCTTAGAGCTTTTAACGTGCTTGGCGTGCCCCTATTCGCGGAGCTTTCGAGGCAGATTTTTACTGTGATGGCTTTGCCAGACTCATCTACAGGAGGACCGTGGCTTATTTTTACCATGTCCAGCATTTGAACCCGGGACATGCGGTTCCGAAGTCTGACACCTTGACTACTAGGCCACCACCGCCTCCTAATAGTACTAATGCAGATGCCATATAGTTGTCCAGCGCCCTAAGGATATCGTCTATAACATCCATGAGCACAGTTACACAACTGCGATCTTGTCGAAATTCAGATTGGGTAGGTGGAAAGAGGTTTTTGTGTTCTACGTAAGCACGTAACTGATTTTCCACCACCGTTTCCAGGATTTGCGACATGGTGGACAGTAGGCATATTTGTCTAAGATCTGTGATGTGCTTCAGGTTACGGATTTTTGTTATTGGCTGCACCAGTGCTGTCTTCCATTAAGGATGGGAATTTCGATTTTCGTTATGCAAGAGTTGGTATTCTACTCGTCTTAGCGGCAATAAGCAACCTGCAAACGAGTAAATAAGCAAGGATCCCTCCGTTAATCCTTCGAAGCAATTCCGAGAGCATACATAATATCTAGGTTACCACATAATAGACTATTATACCACAAAATCAATATTAAGCCATATTAAGGCAAGAATTGCCAATGAAGTAAAAAATGTCAAAATAGATTCATTTCAAATAGACACCAAATTAAAATATATGAGCGATTGATTGGACTAATTAACTGTACCTCTGGCTATGAAGTTGTGGCTAATTGCATAAGCAAGTTGAGGCTTGATATAGCTAATTGTTTTGGAAACTCTACTGACGGAGCAGCAAACATGCAAGGTCTGTATAACCGTTTTACAACATGGCTCTTAAAAGATTCTCCTGGCCAAATTCACGTTAGGTGCTATGCACATGTACAAAATTTGGTTATAGGAGACATTAGAAAACAGTCCCGGTCGTTTCCTTATTTGGACGTATCTACAAAGCAGCAGTATTTGTCAGAGAATCCCATTTAAGAATGAACGTGTGGAAAACTGAATCAACTAGTAGCTTTGTAAATATTCTAGGAGAGGCTAGGTGGTGGGCCAAAGATAAAGCACTATTAAAAAATTCTGCCATGCAAACCGGTGCTTTTGTCGAGTTATCCCAAGCATTATATGAAATTATAAAATTCCAAAACTAATGCCGAGGTTCGATTTAAAGGAAAAACTATACTTCGCGGTTTATAAAATATTAAACGACCATTAATGCTATATTGTTTTGAGATATTTTAATGCATACTACTCCTCTCTCAAAGTATTTGCAAACTTCTGCTATGGATCTTTTGCAAAGATACCTTAGAAGCACTGAAGTTCTGAAAATTAGCAAAGAAACTGAAGAGTTTATTCAAAAAACGAATGATCAATTTTTTGAAAGCACCATCCCTCTAGAAACTAATAAACAAGTACAAGTGGAAGCACCCAAAGAAGACGAGTAAAACGAGGTATCAGGAGAAGAGTAGTGAAGACGAGGCACCACAAAATCCAACCGACAAATTGAGGATTGAGATTTTTAACGTAACAATGGACAAAGTTATCAATGTTTTAGAAAGTAGATTTCATCACAAAGAGTTGTATTTTGAATGTTTCCACCCATCACATTTTTCAGTTCTTTCAAAAATTCCAAGGAATAAAAAAACGCTGTAAAAATGCTGTTGAAGGCAAGAACTCAAAAAGACTTTTTTTATATGAAGGTCCAATAAATCGGATGCTGCAAATTAAAATGATCTATGATATTCATGCAAAACTTAAATAAGTCCGTATGAGATTTTTATCGATGCGGCAGAGAACTACTTTAGTAATGTACACACGTATACATGCGGTATATTTGCACGCCGACGTTTTGAATAGGGAAACTTTGAATGCACAACTAGTGCGACGTTTGATGTCAATACACAGTCCAAACATAATGAAATTCAATATAATGGAGCCCTTAAACAATGCCTGTTATATAATACCTGTCAGTTTATATTAGCACATATCCCAACCGCGCGCTGGTACTCTTCATATCCTGTCGCTGGCACACGTAAATCGCATGTTATAGTTGAATATTTCATTATTTACTTACTATGCTTGATTAAACTCGCGTGATTGCGTAATTTATTCGACCTCTGGCACAGAAAGGAGGACTAATTTTGATTGAAAGAAATACATCACGTTCGCTGTGATTGGAGTTGAATTAGGAGAAAAAAGTATATAAGAAAGAAAGCGGACGAAGAGGAAAATAGAAGAAATAACTGCGGAGATAGATTTGTAAGGGGATTTACAGAATTGACGGGATTCATTGAATCGGAGCGAGTAATAAAGTTATACACATGGAATTCCTACTAACCCGGAAAACGTTTCTTTCTTATGATTGAAATTACATTAGCATTCCATTTTCGTTTATAAATCAGCAGTACCTACTTTCGCGATTTCAAGCCTTATTTCAACCCTTCACAGCCGTTGTAATTCAATTTGTAATTTCATTTCTAATAAGATACACAGTTCTATAAAGTTTCTTATTATTGACTTTATCATTTACTTATAACAATTTTAATATTTAATTTTATTCTGAAACTATTCCTACAATTTTGTTTTATTCGTGTCAGAAACACTTACATTTGCATAGAATTGAAAAATTCACTATGTTTTTACCACACTTATACGATGTAAAAATACTATACAACTTCTTATTCACAGTAATTTAAATTTCTACACATACCACAACTTAAGTGTCGACGTTTGACGGTCATTTTCACACACTGTCACTTACATTTGCAAATAAAGAAGCATGAAAGGATGCAATTGAAACATTAGATATAAAAAAGATGTGTAGTTATTTGAGATCCCACACTGTATAACACATAGTTCATGTAGGTTACTGCCGCCCAGAAGTTGGAAACCTCTAGTGCATTTGGTTAGGCATGCAGTAAGTCATTCACAGTACATGTTGTCGGACACTGTTTAAGGGCCCATACAATAGCAACCTAGTCAACAACCTTGTCGTCAACAAGATTGAGGTTGTTGCCCACACACTAGACAACTAAGTTGAAAACATTGGTATCAGTTGCACGTTGCTTTTGTTCGGTTTATTCGTCGGAGTAGAGCTTTTAGGAAGAATTTCAAAATAATTAATGAATATATGATGATGTATATAGTTTTGAACGAGTTTTGTGACGACGATATGGGTCCCTTGAAAATGAAAAAAATGTGGGCGAAAGAGTGGTTGCAAAATCGTAGCCACTTTTCGCATTCCAGTTTAATGAGTGAGCTACGCATCAGTTGCACCTGAGAACTTCAATTTTTTTTAAGAATGGACACTAAAACGTATGATCAATTGCTGGATAAAGTGCGACCATTCATTGAAAAAAGTGACACGAAAATGAGATGTGCTATTACTGCAAATGAACGGCTATCTGCAACACTGCGGTTTTTGGCGAGTGGACAGAGCTTTGAGGACCTAAAATTTCTTACAGCTATATCGCCACAAAGTCTTGGGAGAATTATCATAGATACTTGCAAAGCTATCAACAAAGTTTTGATAGAGTATATTTAGGTTCCAAGAACACAAGAAGATTGGGTGATAGTTTCCGAACAGTTTAGAAGGAGAAGGAGATTTCCAAACTGCATTGGGGCTGTCGATGGGAAAGAAATATGTAGAAATAAAATTCCCGACAATTCAGGATCTTATTATTTTAATTATAAAAAAAGTTTAGCATAGTTTTACTTGCTTTTGTTGATGCGAGCTACAAACTCTTGTTACGATTTCTTAGTGGTTAAGGCTAGCGCTAATGGCCGTGTATCAGATGGCGGAGTCCTATCTAACAGCAAATTTTATGAAAAGTTGAAGACAAATAAATTAAATATTCCCGAATCAGGGCAGATGCATCATAATTTTCCAGAAAAAAATCCATTCGAGATTCTGTGGGAGATGATGCATCTCACCCTTTGCAAAAAAATATCATGAAATCCTACAGTGGAGGTCATCTTTCAAACGATGAATTAATTTCAACTATCGACTGTCAAGAGCAAGCAGAATTGTTGAAAATGCGTTTGGTATACTTGCGTCTAGATTTCGGATTCTGCTAAATATTATAAATTTGTGTCCGGAAAAGGAAGCTTTAATTACTTTAATCACTTGTTATTTACATAATTATTTGCGAAGAAATAATTCGTCATTTTACTTGCGCGGCAGTGAAGATTTTGAAAATACTAAAACTTCAGAAATCGAGTTAGCACCATGGAGAGGTGACCCCCAAAAATTATGTGAACTTGAAGCAAGTTTGTCAAGAAATCCTAGTTTTGGGGCAAAGGACACAAAGAAAACATTTACAACTTATTTTAATGGAGTGGGAGCTATATCGTGGCGAAATAAATGTATTAACAAATAAGTATAAACAATGTATAAACAAGAATTCTAGAACCTTCAAAAGTTTTCAACTGATGTTTATAACCAAGTCTTCAACCTCCCCACACACTCCCCAACATGGTTGCCAACATCAGACTCCGCCCACCAAAAATCCAAGTTACTTTGATTTTATTCAATCTTGTACTCAACCTGAAACGTTGTCTTCAACCAGCCCATACACTACTAAACCTTGTCGTCAACATAGCAAGTTGATGACAAGGTTGTTGACTAGGTCGCTAGTGTATGGGGCCCTACTTACACTGGAGTAGATGGGAGGTCGTCTGTATTACCCCACATTAACATAACAAGGACTCCATTTGGAAACCCCATTTTATCAAGGTGGTTTTAGATCTTGTTGCTTCTAACCGTAGTCTGTTGAGTGATCTCCATGTAATCTTGCAAATTTCAAGACCTCCATTTTACTCCATTTCTCTCTGTAACCAGGAGGTGGTTTCTCGCTTGTCTTAGGCCAGTCTTTAGAGCTATTAAATCCACAAGTAATTGCTTTTGTGTCCCGGCCAGGGTCATTGTTGATTTCAGGAAGCTTTTTCTTGATTTGAATCGTGAATTTACTGGCTGATATCCATATAGAGGGTGTGTTTCAGATGCTGAAGCCTGCTTTTTCTCGTAATTAGTCCCAATCTCTAGACGAATATCAGGTGGAGCAATACCAGCTAAGCTGTATAACTTATCCAGTGGAGTGGGTTTTAGACAGCCGGTTATACGGCAAGAATCATTGAAAGTTACATCGACCACTTTGGCGTAGCTAGACTTCGGCCACACTGGGCAAGCAAATTCTCCAGCCGAGAAACATAGAGCCATTGAAAAGTTTCTGACGGTGCTACGGTGTGTTCTCCATTTGGTGCCAATTAGCTTGCTTATGATGTTATTTCTGGCTAAAAAAATACTTTTTGTTTGGTGTTCAAGCAAGGTTTCCTGTAAGTTAGAGAGCGGTCAAGAGTGACTCCTAGCTATTTTAGAAACATACAGTGGTCTAGCATGACTCCATCCCAGGTAATTTTGAGCGTTCTGGCTGCTTGCTGGTTCTTAAGATGAACGGCACAAGTCTGTGTTTTACTAGGATTTGGTCTCAGATGATTTTCTTTGTAGTAGCCTGATAGTTCTATTAATGCTTTGGTCAGCTTTTGCTCAACAGTATCAAAGCAACTGGCTTGGGCAGAAGAGGCACAGTCATCTGCAGAAATGCAACTCTGCGTCCGCTCAGATAATGGTTGATCGTTACTGTAGATATTGAATAGCGCCGGAGCAAGCACATTACCTTGGGGTAGAGATGAGCATGGGATCCCATCGGCCAATCCTATCCCATCGTCCCATGGAATTGGATTAGTGGTATGAACGTTGCGTGGGATGGGATCGGATGGGACAACAAATTTGTAAGGGACGGAGTGGGACGAGTCTTTATAATCTAATAAATCTAGTTCGTGCATATTTAATTGCTTATCGTGCCAATACGCACTTTTTCCATATATGTCCAACCCAGGAGATTTACGATGATAACGATGCGACGAAATAGGTTTATTCACGCTCAGATAAATAAATTACGGGAAAATTAAATTTGAATGAATTATCGTTAAGAAATTCGAACCGAAACCGAGAGTCTGCTGTATGGGAATGGGATGATTGGGACCGGTCACGCGACCGTGATGGGATGGGATGAATGGGATAGGATGGGATGAATGGAATGGGATGGGTTGAATGGGATGGGATAAGATGAATGGGATGGGATTGGATGAATGGAATGGGATGGTATTATTGGGATGGGATGGAATGAATAGGATGGCATGAATGGGATGGGATGGGATGAATGGGATGGGATGGGACTGAAATTGTAGGTTTCTGGGATGGGACAGTGGGACCAAAATGTGACGGGATGGGACAGTGACAGGGATTCGTCCCACGGGATGGGATATGGAACGAGAAACTCGTCCCATGCTCCCATCTCTACCCTGGGGTAATTCCTTCTTCTGTGATCTCATTTTCTGCTTTTTCGCCCCTGAAATTCAACAAAGAATTTTCCTATTTTAATGAAGGTTCCTTATGAAACAGGTTAGTTGATAATCTTTGCTGTGCCTCGTAGGCTGTTGTTAGATCTATAAATACAGCTTCTGTGATAACTTTCCTTTCAAGCCCATCTTCAATATGTTGACTGAGTTTCAGCACTTGAGATGTACAGTTCTTCCCAGACCTGAAACCGGCTTGTTGTGGAATAAAAACTGCCTCCAACTCTACCATTATTCTATTGAGGATGAGTCTTTCAAGAAACTTATACAAATGGCATAAGAGATATGGGACGATAACATCTGGGATCATCCATATCTTTGCATGCTTTACGAATCGCTATAACTTTGGCTTTCCTCCATATGTTTGGAATCTTGCAGAACTTTATGCAGTTTTTCATCAGTTCTTTCAGCCAGCACCTTGCTATTGGTCCAAAGTTATTAATCTGCTCAGCTCTTATTTCATCGATGGCTTTGCCATTTTTGCATTTGCTCAGCAAAAGAACTATCTCATCCTGCGTGAAAGGTTGTTTTAATGAAGTGGTTTCTTGATCAGGCAGCCTCTAAGAATTTTCTTATCAGTCCTAGCCATACAAGGTGTTTTTTCATTAAGCACATGCTGGCGTGCAGTATGATAGGCTCGGATATTCGCATGGGTGTTTGCTTGGAAAGGATCATTATTCAGGCGCCGAAAAAGTCTCCAAGCCTCTCCACTATTCCTGCCCATATCACAGTCTGACATTAATTTTCTCACTGCGTATGCTTTGCCTCAGTTATTGAGGAGAGAACAGAGCGCGCTGCTTGGGAGGTTTCTTAACTGAAACCTCCAAGGATCTTCTGCATATCGTGTGTAATACTCTTCTAGTAAAATGGTTGTTTCTGAGGTCACACCTTGAAGATATACCGTCCTACAGCCTCTTGGAATACAGGAAAATATACAACTCTTCCTAGACCTGAAACCGGCTTGTCGTGGAATAAAAACTGCCTTTAACTCTACCATTATTCTATTGAGGATGAGTCTTTCAAGAACGTTATACAGATGGCATAAAAGAGATTATGTAACGGTAACATCTGGGATCATCCTTATCCTTGCCTGCTTTACGAATTGCTATAACTTTGGCTTTCCTCCATATTGTTGGAATCTTTCAGAATTTTATGGAGTTATTCATCGGTTCTTTTAGACAGCGCCTTGCTAATGGTCCAAATTTCTGAATATGCTCAGCTCTTATTTCATCGAGGCGCGCGACTTTACCATTTTTGCATTTACTGAGCACAAGAACTATCTCATCCTGGGTAAAAGGTTGTTGTAAGGAGGTGGTTTCCTGATTAGGCTGCCGCATTTGCTCAGCAAAAGAACTATCTCATCCTGCGTGAAAGGTTGTTTTAATGAGGTGGTTTCTTGATCAGGCAGCCTCTAAGAGTTTTCTTTACAGTCCTAGTTGTACAAGGTGTTTTCCATTAAGCACATGTTGGCGTGCAGTATGATCAGCTCGGATATTTGCATGGGTGTTTGCCTGGGAAGGATCATTATTCAGGCGCCGAAGAAGTTTCTTGCCCATATCAATGTCCGACATTAGTTTCTCCCACTGCGTATGTTTTGCCTCAGAGATTGAGGAGAGAACATAGCTCGCTGCTTGGGAGGTTTCATCATATCGTGTGTAATACTCCTCTAGTAAAATAGTAAAATGGTTCTTTCTAAGGTCACACCTTCATCACACCTATACCGTCCAACAGCCTCTTGGAATACTGGCTCGCGAGCAGAGTTTAAATAGGTCAAAAAAATGGTTTATAGCTTTCCGGCCCATATGAAATTGTTTGAACTTTTTCATCCAACATTCTGGAGAACTTAGGCGAATTGGTCTTCTTGGAGTTATACCTTCGCCTGAAGCCAGTTTCTTAAGGTCTTGTGATGGGGAAAAGTTGAAACATTATTGGTCTGTGTTGTGTGTTTGGGATAGGAGAACACACCGATTTGTGGCACTGTTCTACTATGTTTTCACTGACAAAGAGGAGGTCGGGGTTGTACCCTCGTCGCCATCTTCCACTATTAAAAGGTGGAGGCAATTTGCTAGCATGAATAAGGGAGAGCTAGTTGGTTTAAGCTCAAGGTATAACAGCTTCTCCGTTTTCATCCTCATGTGAGTACCCCCAAACATGGCTGTGGCTGTTAAAATCCCCAATTACTACATTTGTCTTCCTGGAGTCAAAATTGTAAGGTTGGACGAAGGAAAACTTCCCTGAAGGAGGCTTGTACACTGATGTGACCACAGAGTTATTTAGCTCCAAGGTGATAATTTCGATGCTACTTTTCCACTCACTTTTCCACTCACTGTTTATATACAAACTTCAGCGAATTTAACATAACGTTCCAATTCATTTATGGTCATATCTTGAATTTTTGCATTTAGTTTTTTCATCGAAATTTGAACGCAATTTCGATTAAGTTGCCAATATTTAAACTTAGATTCGAGAAAGTAAGTTGTTTGAAAAATGTAAGTTAATGGACTGCTCACATGCTTCTTTAACCAAAATTTCGAAGCAATAACCTTTTCCTCCTTTTGTTTGTCTGTCTTTTCCTTCATTCGATGATTGAGGATCTTTAATATTGCTTATATGTGTTCCTGTAGAGGATCCGCATCGCACGAAGTTACAAACTGGATTCTTATCGTTGCGTGTCTTCACCAACCTCGCTTGTCTGTTATGGAACATTTTTGGAACAACATTACATCGAGTTTTACCACTTCGAAACCAGATGTTTCCTCCCCATTCCAAGAAATGTCTTTCGTCCTTTTCACCATACGAAAGGAGATTTTCGATGTGCTCTGCAGAGAAGTCCCTTCCACAAATAATTCGTCATCGCCCGACAAATCGTTTTAAAAAACCTAACCTAACCTAACCTTGCACACCGGCACCGGTCGGTACTACGTGGTCTGTTAGAAAAGTATCCGACCTTTAGCCGGTAAAATCTTCTTTCGGAATCGAGTTTAGCTCGGCTGTCATTGCAGCCATAATGTCCTCTCTTGTGTGAAATCGCGTTCCCTTCAATGGCCTCTTGACTTTGGGGAATAAAATACATCAGGTTTTCAAAATAAAAAATAAAGTCGGATACTTTTGCTAACAGACCACGTATAGGATCAATCGTGGATGATGTGCCAATGATCTTCTCCATGTTTGAAGATGAAGCAGAAATTGAACTTTGAAGTTCGAGATTGTGGTTCAGGTATTATACTTTCTCGAAATCCTCCGGTATTGCGTCCGCGAGCAATATCATGTAGGATTCTTCTCTTGAGAGGAATTCTAGAGATATTTCGAGCGACAAACTGTGCAAACGTTCCTTGTTGTCGTACGTCTGACACAGTTCCTTCATTGCTCTCCTCATACAGCCATTGACTACTAGAACTTGCCTCTTCACTTCGAGCAGGTTGTCCATGGTTAATGTCAGAAGAATTTTCGGCAAAATGATTTTGAGTGTCTTGTTGTCTATCCAAAGGTTCGTGATGTGGATTAAAAAGGAATTCTCCAAGACCTAATTCTTCCAAACATCAGATTTTTCGTTTTTAAGTTCAATATTCTGCTTTATCAAATAAACCAAAAACTATGATACAAGACAGATACAACGACGAATTTAAACTTATTTGAATACATAAAATCTTGTCCAACTTTGTAAATTTATATAAAATCCAACTAACCCCGTGTGGGGTTAGTTGGATCCTCTATCGGGCGCCTCCCCAGGTGGCAGATAAATAAATGCCGGCGCATTCGCAAAGGCAACAGGATTTAATCATTCCTGATTATTATAAGGAATACGAAAATAACCCCGGAGTTTTTGAAAAATTTCTATTGGGAGATTCTGGTTACGGCAATGAACAACGAATATTAATATTCGGCCGGGAATATCATAAAACATGGAGTGCTCAGATGCAAGAAATTTTTATGGATGGCACCTTTCAATTAGCACCACCTCTTTTCAGTTAAATATTTGTATTGCTAGCTCGACGTGGAAATGAAAACCGGTTTGTATTTCCTATTTTATTTTGTCTGCTTCCTAACAAAATGGAAAGAACGTATTCAAAGTTGTTCCGAATGATTAAAGAAATATGGCCAGAAGTTTCTCCGACTACCATTAACGTAGATTTTGAAATAGGGATCCATCAAACATTACGAGCTGAATTTACTGATGTAAACATCCGAGGATGCTTTTTTCATCTAATTCAAAATCTAAGAAAACATCTTAACGATGTGCATCTTCTTGGTCGATACACGAATGATTCCAAGTTTACATTGCAAGTGCGAATGATAACATCAGTGGCATTTGAACCAGCAAATGATGTGGACCATGCACTTGCTTTTTGGAAGAATTTCTGCCGCCAGAATTAGAGCCTATTATTGATTGGTTCTCAAATACTTACATAGGCCGATTGAGGATTAATGGCACAAGAGGACTCTTGGCCATGGCACAATGGCACTCTTTCCATATGAAATTTGGTCGGTGTACCAACGAACACTTGCAGGGTCTGATAGAGTGAATAACTTTGCGGAAGCTTGCCACAAAAAGGTACAAGGCACAACAAGGGTATAGCATGGCACATCCAAATCTTTGGAAATTTGTTTCACAGCTATTTTTGATTCACTTTTTTGTTCACTTGTTTTTGATTCATTTGTTTTGATTCACGAATACTGCAGAATTTAATATAAATTCATATAACAGGGACAACATGTTGGGGTACCTGAGAGGATTATCTCACAATTATGAAATGTAATTTCTAAACTTTAATGAAGTTATTTATGTTTTATTATTAGTTTTTAATTTAACGCTGTTTTCACATGAATTCTACTGTTGGCTAGAAGGTGACTTAATAAATAATTTAGTTTATAATTTCCTTTATCTTTCAAGGGGCGTGCGTTACTTTTTTAATTATAAAAAGGTTTCTTTTTTTTATGTTACCAAAACCTATGTTATACTAGAAAATTTATATATTGATGACTGGTGCCGATTTGCCCGGTGCCGACTTATCCGGTGCCGAGTTTTCCCGGTGCCGACTTGTCCGGTGCCGAGTTGGAAGTGCCGAGTCGTTCGGTGCCGATATATCCAATGCCGACTTATCATGTGCTACCCGGTAGTCATGGATTTCAGAATGAAGAAATAGGTCTAAAACTGGAAAAAGAACTGAAGGAGATAGACTCAAAACACAGCAAATAGACACAGAAACCATTTGGCAATAATAAAGATTCAAGATCTGGAAATCGGTTATAAGGAAAATATTAAGAAGAAGGAATGTATGAAGGATGAAATCTGACACAGAGAAGGGTGGCCAAATCTACACCGTTAAAATAAGGAAGAAGTGCAGAGAGACAAAGGAAAAATGTCTGGCCGAGAAATGTACAGAGATCGAAGAACTATAACAGAAACATGACTCGTTTAATGTACTTAAGAAAGTTAGGGAGGTAACTGAAGTAGGAAGAAAAAGCCAAATAGGAACTCTAAAAGATACTAATAATGAAAGCATAACTGGTGTCGAAGAGAAACTAAAAGACGGAAGAGCCACGTGGAGGAGCTTTTTGATGATGACAGACATGAGATTCCTAGGGTACTAATTGAACATGGAGAAGATGGACCGGCTATTACAAAGAGTGAAGTCATCCACGCGTTAAAGACTAAAAACAGAAAGGCTACTTGAGCAGATAGGTACATATGGAAGGACTTAAAACCATTGCTAGCCAAGAAGGCAAAGGACTGGATCTTATCCTAGAACTATTCAATACCATATACAGAACGGGAAAGATCCCTACCAGCAGGGTCAAGTCTACCTTTGTAACGATTTCGAAGAAAACAAATGCATCACAATGCGACGACTATCGCATGATTAGTCTAATGCCACAGATCCTTAAAGTTTTTCTGAGAATAATCCACACTCGAATATACAAGAAATGCAAAAAAGCGACAGTCAATTTGGATTCCAGAACGGACAAAGCACTCGAGAAGCCCTCTTTTCCTTAAATGCTTTAGCTAAGAGGTGCAGAGATATGAACATAGTTGTCTATGCTGGATTTATTGACTATCGAAAGGCATTCGACCGTGTCAAACATCAAAAGATAGTGGAAATATTATCCGCAACCGGGATTGACAAAAGAGATATTACATTGGTAACGAATCTTTACTGGAACCGGATTGGCGAAGTAAGAATAGACGGAGGAACATCTGACACTGTGTCAATCCGAAGAGTCGTACGACAGGGCTGTATATTTTCAGCACTTCTATTCAACATTTATTCGGAGGTAATTTTCAAAGAAGCTTTAGCGGAAGACATGGGAGGTATCAAAATCAATGGAGTAAGTATCACCAATATCAGATACGTAGACGATACAACATATCAGACCTACAAAATATGATGAATAGGATAACTGAATATAGTGAGCATCATGGATCAGATATAAATATATCAAAGACCAAACTGCTAGTCTTCTCCAAGAGACCCACAATTTTGATTAACGGCAATCAGATTGAACAAGTCTCGTATTTTGAATATCTGAGTACCATAGTCAATGCGTGGTGCGATCTGAAACGAGAGATCCGTTCCAGAATCGAACAAGCCAGGAAAACATTCATAAACCTGAGAAGATGTTTTACTAGTCCTGATCTGAGTTTGGAGCTCAGGGTTCGCATGATTAGATGTTATGTCTCAAGTGTGTTGCTGTACGGATGTGAATGCTGGACCCTGGACCCTGCAACTGAACAGAAAATTGAGGCGTTTGAAATGTACTTATATCACCGTACGCTCCGCATCTCATGGGTCCAACGAATTACGAATGAAGAAGTGCTTAGACGAATGAAGAAGCCGAAAGAACTAATGGCCCTCATTAAAGAAAGAAAAACTGCATACATAGGCCACATTATGAGAGGCAACAAGTATGAACTGCTGAGACTTATAATTGAAGGAAAGATTCATGGGAAAAAATTTGTTGGTAGACGTCAGAACTCCTGGTTGAAAGATCTCAGAAGATTGTCTGGGTGCACTTCCATTGAAATCTTTCGAGCTGCTGTGTCCAGAACAATATTAGCTATGTGGATCGCCAACCTTCGAAAGGAGAGGGCGTCATAAGAAGAAGATTAACAAATGATATATCTTGGGGATTATCATTATCAGAAACCAGTCCAAAACTAATACAAGTGTATTCACAGTAAAGCTTCAGGTCGTATATACACAAATGTAGTTTTAAATATTGCATGGGACAATAAGCATAAGTAAAAAGGATTTTATTTTTCCCGATAAAATTTATACGAATTTTATCATCCGCAACAACAATTTTATTTACTGGCCGGCATTTCGATATTAACTCGAATTATTAATTATTAAACGCTTATTCAAATATATGCATCAAACAGTGAATTATCAATCATAGAACACATTATTAGATATTAGTTCTGAACAGTTAAATTAAACACCGAGAAATTCGCGATTTCGTAGAAACGCGTGTTTAAATTACGCCGCGGTTTATTATTTTTTTTTCTTGAATTTTCGAAAAAATGTTATTTTTATGGATGAAGGGAAGAGATGTGTAATTGCGAGCTGCGGAGGTGTTTCGAACAATAGATTTTTAAACAATGCGTGCATGAGGTGTGGATTCGCATTGTAATGTAGAAATTCTACATCTGATAATAACAATTTTTTTTTCACTGTATTATCTCCTCGTACATTTTTTTATTTTTAGGAGGCGGAATATAAAGCACGCTCCGTGCGTTCATTATTCCCAGTTTATTTATTACTGAAAAAAATCGTCAGGGCTCCAGCCATGAATAAAACGCACGAGTTTTTTTTGTGACGCAAGTTAACTTTGTTATTAAATTCTATTATTATATTTTTTAAGGACAACCTTTGTCAAAACGACATTGTGATTCTAATCCATTTGTCTGTAGCATCGAAAATAAAATAAAAATCCTTCCAGAAACTTTTTCAAATGATTTAACTAATTAACCGTTATCATGCGGATACTTATTTTATCTGCTCTAATAATCAATCTCGTAAAATTTTTGTAACAAAATTTTAAGATCCGATTTTATAGGGTCGTTGGCTCCAAAAATTTCTTCCAAAATGAGGGATTATATTAAGATGAAAGTTTATGAGCATCCAGAGATTCTATAACCGGCAACCTATATTATTAAGAGTCGTTAAAGTCGTGTTTGGTAAAACTTTCGGCCTAGTTCAATTCAAAACTATTCAAATTACATACGAAACTATTTCAAGATGTTGAGAAGGAAACTTGTATTTAAGAAATAACGAAATCCTATTCGTGCTAAATATGTACTCGGCTCATGAATGGTCCTGAAATTGAATGTCTATGCAATGCAGAAAAAGAATTTTTCATGAATATAATATGTTATAATATTTACTCATTATAGATATAATTAAAATATTTAAATGTTTAGTTCAATTATCTAAGCTAGAAAATACTTAATAATATGTCAAAAATACAAATAATACACAAAAGAAGAATATTAATTCTTAACAAGTATAGAAACACAAATAAAAAAATTAATAAATAATTAGTAAAACGTTTACACAATCAATCGTTCAGTGCCATATGATATTCTTCTAGATTGTATGGCTAAATGTTTATAATAAATTTATAAAGTTTTCTTCTCAAGAAATTCAGGTTTTTGAATTTTTTAAATTGTTTGTGCAAATTATTATGTAATTTAATTAAACTGCAAGGTGGATTTTTCGTTGATTCAAACACTAGTTTGTGCCTAAGAATCTGGTATAGTTGCTTTACGTGTCTAGTCTCCTTTTCAGATCGTTTTTGGAAATCTTCAAATAAATGTTTGTGTTTGATAAGAAACATTAGACTTTCAAATACATATGTGCCCATGCGAGTCAATATATTTGATGGTCTAAATCTTCCTCTGCAAAACTCTCTGAATTGCATGTTGTTTACTATTCGAAAAGCTTGTTTTTGCATAATAAATATGTTATCAGTATTAGTTCCATAACTCCAGAATAATCTTCTTCTTCCTCTTATTTTAGGCAGCATCGCCTAAATTATCCTGACGCTTTTCCTGTGACATAGAAGTCCAACGGTCTTTCTTTTGGTCTCAATTTGATGATTTTGAAGTGTAAAGTACGATATTGCGAGATGTACTTAAGGACCTTAGGGTTGACCGTGAACTTTTTAATGTACGTATAATCAACGAGCGCATGTTTTTGGAAGCTGTTTTAATTCCCACTGTAGTCCAAGGTTTATGACGCTTCGGCTTAATGGGAGTTAGGGGGAACGCTGAACAACTGGCACAGGAAACTTTCATTAAAAAATCTGAGAAGTTAAGGTCTACCTCTCCGGAAGGAAAGTTCCAATCAATGGATTTACATTTATTTCGAAAATTTATAAAGTCCTTTGTTGAAAAAAATCTATCCAGGCGGTGGGATGTGGGTTTTGGTTTCTTTCTTAGAGAAAAATTGGTCAAAATTGCTTCATGATCCGAGAGACCAGAGCAAATAACAATAGATTCTACTTCATTAGTTAGTAGGTCAGACACAACGTAGTCAATGCTGCTAGCTGTAGTTTTTGAGATTCTGGTTGGTGAATCGACATGCATTTGAAGCCCAAAGGAATCAAAAATAGATAACAAAGATTTCTGAACAGCACACATTAACAAAGTCACAAAAAAATTCCACATAAAATTTTTCTGCTTTTAATAGGTAGAGCATCGAGCAAGCTTAGAAGGTTCAGTAAAAAAGATGAACTATCTGAACTAGGTGATCTATAAATACATATTATATAGAGATCGAAAAGTAGACTGTGCACTAGCGAAAATTCAAAGACTTTCTCAACTAATAGGGAGTCAAATTTCGAAATCGGAGACCCTCTCACCGGATCACCCCTAGCTGAAGGTTCTTCCATGAGCTGAATCTTTTTTATTAAACCGAGCAGCAGTGGTGTTTTTTCCAGTAAATAATAATAACCGGTTCAAACCGGTTCATAATAAAAACCGGTTCACCTACTTTTAGCCAATGTACAGTTATACATACTATTTGAGGAAAGCTCATTTCTTCTAAAAACAGAAACAATTCATCTGTTTTGTATCTTAAAGATTGTATATTTATGAGAACCATCCTAAGCTTGTGGTTGTTAGATTTGGAAGACGTTTGGTCCTCCGAACACGTCAAATTATTAATTAAAAATTTCTTTTCGGCGAGTTACAGGAAAAATATTTTTTTTTACTATCCCTGACTTTTTGAAGGTGTATGATCCAGTCGGAAGAGACGTAGGACCTATAGGCGGAGAGGTCGGCATACACATCGGAGGTAAAGATGCCATAAGCTTTGTGAAAACTAAAGAAGATGGCACGAAGGGCTTTTATTTCAATGGGGAGGCCTTCTGACGCTAGAAGCACTTTTATGCTGGTGTTGGTGAATCTATAGTAACACACAGTGGCGGGTTGGTCATGAAGGTATAACTTTACTGCTCTCATGATGACAGGTTCTCTTAGTCTTGACAAGGTGTTTCGATTATCTCCATTAGATTTTTTTGTTAACCGAACTACTGGTGGTGTCATGTGGTCCAATAAAGTTTGTGGGTCACTAGGCCTAATAGGGCTGGAAATTATTATCGAGGAACTGTTAGATAGGACATTTGATATGCAAGCGGCTATACCCTGCTAGTCAGATGTGATCGTAGTAACAGTCTCGGTGGCATGTTTGTTGTTGTAGGAGATGGTCCCTATAGTCACTAGAGTGACGGAATTACCTTGGCTAGTGAAAATGACCTGCTTAGTCTGGTGGGAATCAGCTTCAGGATTACGCTGAGATAACAATTACGGCGGAGATGGTAATTTCGGCGGAGATGCGGCAGACCAATTTACGAGAAGTCCAGTAGGCCAGAGGTTGCTTTCGAATAAGCCGTAGATTAGGCTTTTTTTTCTTATGCCAATTTTAAACTACAGTTTAGAGGGGTTGAAACGTTCTTTTGTTAGTGGGAAACATCTTATAAAGTCTGAAGTCCTCATTTTTTTTTTAATGAGATGAACCACTTGAATAGATTAAAGCTGGTGGAAAGATTACTTGCGACCACATAGTGCCATTTTGTTTCAATCCTGTCATGTCTCGGATTCAATGTAGAAGAAGATCTTGCATTGATGCATTGATCGACTTCCTTGCGAGAAAATTCCTCAGGTGGTGTAGGACACTCCGTTTAAATACAAGAGGATGAATTTCTCAATCTATTAGTCCTCGGCTCATTAATTTTTTGAGTAACTATTTTTATTTCGTTGTTAGGATCTTCTATTAGTTTTTCTACGCGAGCTAAGCTCTTCTGCGTACTGTCCAGCTAATCTTTTGCCTCGATGGATGCATAGTCGTGAACATACACGTTGGATGGTTGATCCTCCGCTTTATCGAAGAAAACCGACGACAAGTTAAAGACATTTTGCTCCATGAGCCTTACGGATTTTATGATCGAATGGGGGTTAAAGTTAGTGAAAGACTTAAATACTTTACAAATTTCATTTGTCTTCTGTTTGTGGTCTATTTTTACTTTTGGGAAGTCGGCCCGTTGTTCTTCCGCCTGTTGGTGTGCCGTCTCTGACGATTTTCATAATTCTGTGCTCATCCATTCTCGCGACAAGTTCGTTCCACATTATTCTCCTTTTCCGAGCCCAGCATGCAAAGTCTTCCACCCCACATTCCTTTATGATTTCGGAAAAAGGACGCGGATGAATAAAACAAAAACAAAACGACGATAAAAAAAGAAACAAAAACAAACTACACCGAGCACAGCGAACCAGAGTATTTACATTTTAATACTTTCATCATGTATATGACTCCCGATTTACATTACACAGCTTCTTACGGCTGCCTTTTATCACTGATTCCATAGACACACATTTCCTATAACTCACCACCCAATGCTGCCACAGTTCCTCACCTTCTCTAGTTCTATCTCTTGCAACCATCCAAAATCTCCTACCCCGTTCTTCACTTCCGCATCTAAAACGAGCACTAGTCGCTTATGTGATCTCATGATTGAGGAGATATTCTGGACATCTGCATGTAACATGGATCTTCCCGCAATCCTTGTTATCAGTACCCTCGTCTATATGTTTCTATCTCTGCTGCAACTCTATCTCTATGAGCCCCTGTTCCAAAACCCTTTCGACTTACATTCCTTCATTCATCAATGTCTCGTCTCTTTGTGTTTACATTCGCCTCTTTCATACATTAACTTTCGTACACATCCCCACTTTGTTTAATTCTCACTTTATTTCCTTATCACTTTCAGTACATCTTTAACTATTCTTTCGCCATTCATACTATTCACCTATTATCAATGTTGCCTAATCTCGTTACTGCATAACTAGAGACTTTTGTTGGTGTTTGTGTCCTGGAGAACAATACACCATATTGGAGCTGTTTCCTCTATTTTCCATCCTCCACCCTCCCTACATTTTCGCTCCATATATTAGAATACTTGTCTACTTATTACTCATTACTTGAATACTTGTGTACGCACACATGTCTTCCACACTACTATTTTCGCCCTGTATTATTCTTTCTTGGACACCTTTGACGTAATCTGGCTCTGTATTATATTCTATCTCCTTCACAGACTTAACTTCGGTAACAATCCCTCCTTTCGCTCTTCCTCTGTTTGCAACTCTCTTGGCAAATTGGCATTTCCATACATATTCCGTCGATAATAGCTTTCTTATTTCTTCCCAGTATTTTTCCATTATCCACGTTTCCGTCAGTCCTATGATATGGAACTTCTCAATATACTGCGTAAATATTTTTCTATCTTCTCCCTTTACTTTCTTCTTCAACCCTGCCAGGTTCCTCTCTAATATATTAAGTCTCTCTCTCACCCCTTTTCTCTTCCCTCTATCTCTTTTGCCTGTTTAAAACTAAAAACCCAGATTTTCCAGGGAGCTTGTTCCTGGATTGTACTTATGCCATTCGTTATCTATACTAATCCTATTGTATACAACTTTAGCCTATTTTCCAGCTTTTCTAATTTCCTCCGCCTTTAGTCTCAAAACAGCTTGCATTTCTCTCTATTTTTTGTTAAATTATCATCGATATAAACCTCAGTACCTTGTAATTCATTCTTCCTAATCATTATTTGCTTCTTATCCTCCCATTTCTCAACCTTAGCCACGATTGCTCTATTTCTTTCATCGCTCTTTAGTCCTATTCTATACATTTCCTTAATTGCTGGGGATATATTCATCCTTTCCACCATTAGTGTCTTAACGTCGTCTTCCCATTTTTCTCCTTCTTTGATCTCCTTAATTACGATGTTTTTTTTCTCGCCCTCTTTTCCCTGTTTTCTTCAGCTTACTCATTTTTTTCTAATCTCTTCATAATGCCTGAGTTTCTTTTTCCCATGTGGGAGAAATTCACGTGGGAAAAAGAAACTCAGGAGACACAAAAGAAACATCTCCTTAGCTTGATTTTTTATGAGTATAAGCTCCTTTTCGATTTTATTCTTTTGCTTTTTCGTTCTCCAGTTTCATTTCCTCTAGCTTTTCCATCAGCTCTTCTTTCCATTTTTTATTCTCAGTCCTCTTTTCCTTTAGGTTGTTGTTAACAGTTTCTAATTGTTTTCTTACATCGCTCAGTTCTAGTAGAATGTCCTCCAACATTGAGTCGTGGGACCGGCTGCTGTTTGTGCTATCCTCCTTCTTTCTTTTATATCTCGGCGAATGCGCTACTAGTTTTTTCCCCAAAATGGGTAGAGCTCACGCTGAACCTTCCCTGTTCTTCCTTTTCTTCATGTTGCTTAGAATTCACCACCTATCTGCGCACTACGCTTACTCTCTCTTCACACTTTCTGTTAACTTAATACCTTCTATGTTTTCGCGTTCCAAATTAATGGGGCCTAAACGGCCTTTGACGACTATGAGTCCTTCTGGGGTCCGCTAGAATCTCGACACTAGCGACCTAAATAACGGTGGCTTTCTTAACTATACAACTTGCTCAAACAACATCACGACACGACTCCGAAGTGTGTGTCCACTGATGGCTCTTTGTTTTGCGTTCCAAATTAATGGGGCCTAAACAGTCTTTGACGACTATGATACCTTTTGGGGCTCCGCTAGAAACTCGACACTAGCGACCCAAATAACGGTTGATTGCTTAACTATATAACTTGCTCACAATACAATCACGACACAACTCCGAAGTATGTGTCCACTGATGGCTCTTAGCGTTCGCATCTCTGTTGTTCTGAGAGCGTGTTTGGACATTGTCGTGTCCGCTCGAGTTTCTGCCGCATACGTTAAGATGGGACATATACTAGCCTTGTAGTTCCGAGTTTTGCTGGGTATTGATAGCATCTTGTTCTCCCATACAGCGTGGCGCAAGCATCCTGATATCTTTGAAGCTTTGTTTGCTTTGTATTTGATATCTTGTTGCAGGTCTCCCTAACTGGATAGTCGAATTCCTAAGAAATCGAAAAACATCACTTGTTCAATAATTCCATCCTTGATTAAATCTTGCATCTCGTGGGTTCTTTGCTTATTGCCATGCTCTTTGTTTTCTTGGTGGAGATTTTCATGTTGTACTCCGTCGCTACTTTCTTGAATTCGTGAACTACTTTTTAAAGCCCGTTCTCACTGTTCGCGAATAGGGTGGAATCGTTTGCGTAGCAGACACATTTGATTGTGTTATTGAGTATTCGGTATCCAGTAATTTCCTTGGTGTTACTGATGATCTGATAAAGCCTGGCTGTTCTTCATTTAGGGGGAAGCTTTCATGCAGGATCTCCGCTAGTATGCCGGTGAATATTTTCATGATGTTGTTTAATATAGTGATGCTTCTGTAGTTTGACGGATCCTCTTTACTTCCTTTTTGATGTATGAGGATCGTGATGCCTATTTTGCCGGCATTTAGGACAGATTCGTGTTTTATTATACAGTTTCGCTAATTCTCCTCTTAGAGTATTACACCATACTTGAGGAGTTCATTGCTGATACCCCCCTTCGTCCGCTGTTTTACGATTTTTCATCCATTTCACTGCTCGTGTTATTCGGTGTTCGTCAATTTCTAAGTGTGAGTCATTGGTTTCAGGTGACTCCGGCTGTTCGTTAATATCGTGTTGACAGTATAGTTGCGTAAAGTGTTCCATCCATTTACCTTCACTGATGTTAGTTAAAGTAGTGTGTTCGTTAATGTCCATTTCGATTGATCTTATATTCCTCCAAATGCGTGTTTGTCCTATATGGATATCTCTCTCCATTTCGCTACTGAATTCCTCCCAAAATTCTTTCTTGATATTACGTGTTGTGTTGTTAGATTAGTGGTCGCAGTGGTGAACGAATCCGCTTGTCATTCATGAGATCCCAAGTTCAATCCCCAAGTCGGGAGGTGATCAAGGTGCTATGCTGTGGCTACCTCGTGGAAAACAATGGCAAACTACCACGAGTAATTCTGCCAAGTGAAACCTCTCAACTAGTGCCGTTCAGAACCGGTGATGAACTGAAGGTCCCGTATATTTGTGAATGATTCGTTCCACAAGTATGAGCGAGAGGTTGCCTACGCTCTCGGGGAGAGTACGGCGCTTCAAGAAGAAGTTGCTAGATTTGCTTTTGAATAGTTTGTAGTGCCGGATCTCGTCTCTAGTGATGGGTGTTGTTTCGAAATTGTATGTATGCCTTCCCCTTTTCGGCAGCTACTGCTTTGACTCCTGGTGCCAACCATGGTTTTTCTTGTTAACGATGTGTCGTTTTCACTATTCTGGTGCCCACAGCTTCTGCGGCTGCCTTTTTAATGTTGCTTAGGTCTTTATGGTCTACTGCATCGTATCATTTAGGGAAAGATAATAGAAAACGGAGTGTAGGACGAAGGACGATATCATGGTTAAAAAATCTAAGGACATGGTATGGCAAAAAAACAGCCCAGCTGTTTCATGCAGCAATTGACAAAGTTAAATTCCTGAACTTATTAGCCAACAGCATTGTCAAAGGTCACGACACTTAAAGAAGAAGAAGGATTTTTCCCCATGCATCTACAACTTAGTGATTGCGTGTAATTGGTTGCCAGTTTATGTGTTCTTCTAGATAGTTCTGGTATAACTGATGTGTGCTGTGGTCCTAGAGCGATTCGAAGTTAAATTTAAGTTTTGGTTCACATGGTTCTTCTTTTTTTTGCTAGTATATATTTTGGTCTTGCTGAGTATGAGTTTGTGGTCTGAATTTACGTTTGATGAGCTCAGACTCCTTACATCTTCAATGATTTCTGGTGGTAGCGCTCTATTCGTTATGACAAAATCGATCATTGAGCTGTTTCCTTGGGTGCTTGTGAATGTAATTAAATGTTTTGGTTTGTGTTCATAGAAAGTGTAGTTAATTCTCAATTCGTTGTGAGCACAAAATGCCACTAGCATATAACCTGTTTCATTTTGAGCGTATTCGTTAAATCTTTTTATCAGCCCCTTGATTGGGACGCTACTTATTCTTGGGTTTTTCTAGGGACCGAGTTCTATCCCCAGAGCCGGACGCATTTGTACCAGAAGACAATGTGAAAAATATTAATTAGCGCAATTTACAATAACAAGTAGTTTTCTGGGCCTATAAGTGTATTTAATGCAAAATACAATAGGCCACAAGTAGGCCGCAGTGTTTGAAGGATTAATACCCGGCATCCACATCGGACCAAACTTAAAAAAAAGAAGAAGATTCTTGGGTTGATGTCACCTAGTATATATATTCTCTCAGTTAGTAGTATTCTATTAAGCTCTTCTTGTAGGTGTTCGTACCACTCAGAAGTTTCTTGGTTTGTGTTTGGTGCATAGACTGAAATAATGTGGCTGTTTATGGGGCTGAACTTGAAGGATATTGTTAGTATTCTGTCGTTGACGTATTGTATGTTTGTTATGTTGTTTTTGAACTTATCGTGAATTAACATGGCCACTACAGAAGAGACTCTTTTATTCTTTGCTACGCCACTGTGAATGAGGAGGTAGTTGTCACATTGCTGTGATCCCTTGCCCTTTTTCTTAGTTTCTGTGAGTGTGAAGATGTCTATTTTGTGCTGTTCTAGTTTTCACTATTTCGCATTCTTTATTGTTGAGTGAGCGATGGTTCCACGTTCCTAACCTCAATGTATGATTTTTGGGTTTCTTCTCCGAGTTTCTTGCTGTGGTCGTTTTCGTAGTTTCCTGTTCTGTTTCCGAGGCTGAATTGTCAGTTCTATGAGCACTATATGTTTTTACGTATGGTAGGTCGCTGTCCTCAGTGACAACACTCCTCTCCTCACATCCGGGCTTGCGGCAGACAACGCTAGAATTACCCCAGAATGCAATAATCGAAATTATATGATCTTTAGACCACAGAGAAGACCTTGTGAGACAATATCATTAAAAATGGAAAATAATATTGAATTAAAGCTAGTCTGCCAAGTTAAATTTAGTCTGCCAAGTTAAATAGTACAAAATACTTTGAAAAAATCACATAGATTTCACCATAAAAAAATTAACAAGAAAGCTTATTTAATAAGGATAATTGTTAACTTTTTAGCTATTTTAACGGATTGCAGAAGTCCAAGCAATTTTAAAGAATGGAATCTTGTGACCAAGTTATGGGACCCTAGAAAATCTATTGGATAATGCCTTCCACAAAGTCGCATCCATTATTGTAGTTGGAGACTTTAATATTAATTTTGAATAATTATATATTAATTTAATATTAAAAATCTTCACACAAAATAAACCTTACAAACATGCTGTCTCCCTATGGTTTAGTAGGGCTGGTATCCCAGCATACCCGTATTACAAAGTCATCCTCTACACTAATTGATAACATTTTCTCCAACTTTTAGACGATCTATCTACATGTGTGGAACGCTGCACGAACCAAACAAGAAAAGAAGTGTAATGGTGCTTAGAATTACTTTTCAAAATAAATCTATATTCGAGAAATACCTAAAAGAGGAAGCATGGTCCTATGTCTTTAACAGCGACAACAGTGCTGTCTAAGATATTAGAATACTGTTTCCTGGAGAGACTTTCATTGCGAAGCATAAAATAATACCCCCGGAACAACATGGCTTTCAAAGCGGGAAATCTACTAGTACAGCTATCCTAAAACTTTATAATAAAATCTTATCTGATGTACACAAGGGCAATTTCCCAATAGGTATTTTCTGCGACCTAAGTAAAGCCTTTGACTGTGTATGCCACGACCAATTGCTTGACAAATTAGGTTATTACGGCATAAGAGGAAAAGCAGGAAATTGGTTATGCTCCTTCCTACAAAACCGATCCCAATATGTAGAAATAAACTTTTGGGATAAGATAGGCATGTCTCCAAAAATTGCGACGAAAACAGGGGTCCCCCAGGGTAGTGTGCTCTCACCAACACTTATCGCATCTTGGCGGATTTTGTGGCATATCTACAAGAATGTGATTGAACGTTATATGCTTTTTAATATCTGAAAACAATTTGCAATCTAACTTGCAGTTCGAATTAAAAAATCGAACACAATCATGGACTCTGTAACACAATGGTTTTCCTCCAATAAACTGTTTCTTAACATGGAAAAAACTGAATTCGTGGTTTTCCAAACCAACAGCAGCAAATACGTAGAAAATATCCAAATAAACGTTGGAAACTCGGCACTAAATCGAACAAAATGCACAAAATTTCTTGGAATACATATTGAAGAACACTTAACTTGGCACACTACAACTCAGAGCATACGCTAAGCACTGAATCAGAAAGTATATTGCATTCGGTTCCTCAATTAAACCGAATTACTTGACTACTACTATCCTGAGATCCAGTCAGTGCTTTCTTATGGCATTGTAGTTTGGGGATCGTCATCCGAAATATCTCGAATTTTAAAATTTTTTAACATTCGTGCGTTAGTCGGCATTCCCACTTATGCTTCATGCAGGTCGCACTTTATACACCTACATTTGCTAACAGTTACTGGCCTTAATATCCTTGAAACTACGTGCTATGTCCACAAAATGAAACTAAGAATTCCTAGGAACAGTGATAGGCACGGCTACTGCACTCGAGGACACCTTAAGCTGTACCCTACCAAAGTAAGGTTGGATATCTGTGGCAAAGCCCCAAAAGTTAAAGGAATTTTTATCTACAATAAGCTCCCAACGAGCCTCACGGAGGAGACCTCATATAAGAGATTCAGAAGCCTAATGAGACAATTGCTTATTTCACAGCGTTCCTACGACAACAATGAGTTTGTGAATTCAATTAATTCTATATAGATTGTTTTCTGTACACATTCTTTCTTTTGGACATACCCACATGTATCTGTATATATGTACATCTTGTGGTCAATAAATGAATTCAATTGAATTGAGTCTGGCAAATCCAACTTTCAAATATTAAAAATCTTACCGTCACTCTATGTACTAGAAATGGCATGTTTAGGCAAAAACAACTCTAGCATAACTCTAGCTAAACTAACACCAAATAGAGACTAACACAATATCTCCAAAGATAAATTTCTCGATCGACAAAGAGCCGTATTAATTGGGAATAGAGATATTCAATAGGCTAGCAAAAAAAAAATACAGAAGAATGTAAATACTAGTGCTTCAAAAGCAATCAAAAGAGCTTAGTAAAGCCGGTACACAGCCTATCGAGACAGCGTATCGAGATTTATCTCTCATCAGTGCAGCTTTGCTGTTATGCATTATAATTTAACAAACACTTATTTTAAAGCCTCGTGGTTATAGATGACCGGAGGTTAGATTTTGTAATTTTTAAATTTCGTTAGAGCGACATGAACTTATCAGGTTTTTGACTTAAATGATAATGTATCATTGGTAACACTATACTATATTAAAGATAATCATATAATCTTTATAAAGTCGGAACACAGCCTGAATATATAAATATATTCAACTTTTCCGGAGCTCTACAATATTATTGAGTCTTTTTTGGACTACCAAAACAAATCTGCCAAAAACAAATGTGAAATTTGCCAGCCATTTACTGGATCTCAGTCCACTCCAGCGGCAATAACCGAGAAATAGAAAAATAACTATGTTTTAAAGATCTTATCTTTCTATTAACTTAAGTGAATAGCCATCTGCAGACGCGTTTCGAAATTTATCTCTCATCAGTGCAGCTTTGCTGTTATGAATTATAATTTGACAAACAATTACTTGAAAGGCTCGTATTCAATTTCATTGTTAATTATAGATAATTTAATTATCAATTAAAAGAGCATTTAATAGAATAGCATACTCGGTTAAGGAGTTAGATGACAAAACTTTTTAAACATTTCCCAGAATTGTTGTTATTTTTATTTTATGGGTGAATAAAATTTTATTATTATTAAAGAATGTATTGTCCTCCATACAAAGAAATATACAATCTGACTAAATTAAAAATTTAAAATTTAAAAAAATACACATTAAATACAAATGTCCAGAAAAGGAATTGAATGGAGAACAAAAGGACTTATTCAAGAAATTAACTTTTTTAAATTTGATTTTGATCAAAATTACGACTTGCAATGAATAAAAATGATACAAATTTCTAGTTAATCCACAAAATTTCTTATTCTTACAATTATCAAATTTTAATATACTACAGAAATCATTTTAAAAGTTCATTTAACATATTACGAAGCTTTTCCAAATTTTACGGAGCAACTTCACAAATCCGAAATATATTTTAGACTTTAATAAACCAAATACATTGTTATCATTTCTGTTACAATCTATACACCATTCCCATGCATTGTATTACGAGTGCATTTGATCATTTTCAACGAGGGTGTGAAAAACCGTTTTTTTTTTCCTCTCCTTTTTTTCACGAGTCCTTTCAGGCGCGTTACAAGCTCATTGAAAATTAAACGGAAGCGCTGGGGTTAGAAGGGCTGCAGGAGGCCTATATGACCCGCATTAACCCCCGTGTGTGAGGCATTAAGTGGCTTACGAGGTGCGAGAACACCTTTCAGTATTCTTCATGAAAAATCCAATACCTGTTCCCTTTTTTTGCATTTTATCATAATATGTTTTTAATTAGAGCTTAAATTAAATTTGAGGGACTTTTAGTAATTTATTCTATTAGCAAATTTTCTTTGCATTTTTATAATAATAATTTATTTAAAAAATCGTTATTGGAAAATATTAATAACGAGTACGACAATTAGTGCACATGTTTAACCCTTCCGAGACGAATTTTTTCTTAAAAAAATGGTGAATTATATGGTTTTTTGTCTTTAATGCGTAAATATAAGTATATTTAAGAAGCTTTCTGTATATCGATAATTTTTCAAAATAAAGTAATCATGCTTTTTAGTATAGGATATATAGTCCCAATAGTCTTATATAATGGGATTATATATCCCAATAGACTTTAGAGTTGAAATTTGCTCTGGGACATATTATCCCGTTAGTCTTGAAAGGGTTAAATACGTAGATATTGGTAGAATTTGTAAAACTATCCTGCGTTATAGATAATCATACAAACTTAAAACAACCGGAACACAGCCTGAATATATAAATAGATTCAACCTTTCCGAAGCTCTATAACAATTACTGAATCTTTTTAGAGTGTTTAAGTTTGTGTGATTATAACGTAACATTGTTTTACTAATTCTATCTTATCATTGAAATCAATAACCTGCTAAGTTCATGTCTCTCTCAGTAAATGTCAAATTAAAAGTATCTAACTCCTAATCACAATGTGGGTTTCAGGCGAGTGTTTCACAAATTGTTATTAATAAAAGCAAAGCTGCACTGATGAGAGATAAATCTCGATACGCGTCTAGATATGGCAACTTACTTAAGTTATCGGAAAGACATGATTATAGATATGATAAATCTATCTATACGATAAATGATAAATCATCTATATGATAAAGAACAATGTTATTTTCATGGTATTTGTTGAGTGCCAAAAGATTGATTGAAAGCTATTACAGAACTGACAGAGCATTCAAAGAACATTTAAAGAACATTTAACATGATATTTGTCTTGGTAGTCCAAAAAGACTCAGCAATTGGTATAGAGCTCCGGAAAGGTTGAATGTATTTATATATTCATGCTGTGTTCCGATTGTTTTAAGTTTGTACGGAGATATTGCATAATTATTTTGTTAATATAAGTAATTGTTAGCATAATAGATTTTGTGATGATTATAAAAGATTATAATTTGTTGTTATTGTTATATTTACTTTAGAAATTAAAGCTGACCTTAATAACGCTGGCTTTATTTGGCCTTAATTAGGCTGGCCTTACAACTAGCGCTGGCCTTAATTTGCCTTAATTAGGCTGGCCTTACAAATAAGGCTGGCCTTAAGACCAGTCCGGGCGAAAACGAGTCACCACACAAAGAGGTGACCGCTCAAGTTTACAAAATAGATCATCTTCTGCCGTTATGCTAAGAAATCAACTTCAAGAAGTTAGAGATGTCAATCTTAATGAATGGACCGTTAGATGAAGGTTTCATGCTGCTGGATTATCTTGTAGAAGGATGGCTACAGGTCAACCATTACAATATCGGCCTCGAATTTCAAGATAGGCTTTTGCCGGAAATTACTTGGCATGCCATAGTGATGACTGGAGCAACGCGCAATTTTGAAATGAGTCGCGTTTTAACCTCACTGGTCGAGATCAACTTCGACGTGTATGGATAAGAATCGTGCAAAGATATGCTCCAGTTTGCAAGCGATTTCAATTTAGCGATGGCTCGGATATGGTTTGGCCATGAATTTCTTCACGAGCACGCACTGAGTTGGTCTTCATACAGATTTTCTGACAGTTTTCTCATAAATACATTACGGAGGTTCTAGCCGATCATATTATGCCCTTCAAGGTGACTATGGATGAGCATGACATTATCATGCAAGGTAATGTTAAATCGCACACAGCCAGAGTTCTCACAGAATATGTGGATGAGGTGGGAATTAGGCGTATTGAATGGCCAGCAATCAGTCCAGACATGAATCGAACAAGTCTGGGATGAGTTGGGACGATGTATCCAAAGACATACATCAGATCAAAGAACTGGTCAAGAGCTAAGAGACCTAGCCAAGAGGAGACCAATCCCAAGCGCTAAGAACTGCTGATCCTGCTATTGCATTATTTCTTATTATTATTTCTTATATTTTTTCTATATATTATTATTTCTTGCGATTTCTAAATTAAGGAATTAAATAAGTTTTGCAAAATTTAGTTTTTTAAAACTCGTTCAAATGTTCAAAAATCGTTCAAATGCCCAAAACGTCCAAGAAATGACCTATTTGCCATTTATTTTGCCAATTTTGGCAGCTTTCTCACACTTATTGCAAGGTTTAGGTGCAGAATAATTTAGCCCAATTCCTTACGCATCCTTCGAGAGCAAATTTTTGGAAATTGGTAGAAAATTGCCTGAGCGGTGATTTGAATGTAAGAGTCCTCCGGCGGATCGATGCCGCCGTTGCAGTGGGATTTCTTAATTGAAACCTTATTAGTACATATGATATACGTTCTCCGACTAATTTTGGGACGCTGAATCGATTGCTTCAAACTAGAAGTCTCTGTGACGAACCGTTTAAAAGTTATGACATCGTGATATATGCACAAAATGAAACATCTATTTCCTTAAAACCGTTATTTCTCAAGTAAATGGAAAATTTCAAAGTGTTCCTGAAAGTGTTTTCCCTACTTGTTATGAATATATAACAAAAAAATAGAATAAATATACAAAAAAAATACATTTAATACATTTTAATATACAAAAAAAATGCATTTTGGTAGCAGCCAAAGTTCGTGAAATACGACTTTTTATAATAGGCAAAATCGAGCCCGAGCACAGCACTGAGAAACTACTTGATATTTTGAAGAAAATTTTAGCGCACCCGTACGAAAATGACCTCCTGAAAACGATGCTACAATCCATTTTTAATTATCTTCTACGTTTCTCGAGATATAGACTTATGAATTCGAAATTCTGGAAAATTTTAATTTAGAATTTCGGCATGAAAACTTGAATCTTCCCCAACAATTAGCACATCGACTTGTTCGTCTTGTCGTCTAGTTTTGGTGCGTATACAATGATTTCGCTGTGATTTGTAGTTTCAGAGAAATTGGGAAAAATCTTTCAAATGCCCAAAATGTCCCAGATATGGCCTATTTTCCACCTATGTTGCAAATTCTGTCAGTTTGCTCACACTTATTGCAAGGTTTTGGAGCAAAATAATTTAGACCAATTCCCTACGCATCCTTCGAAAGGAAATTTATGGAAGTCGGTTGCAAATTGGCTGAGCTCTGAATTAAAATGTAATAGTCCTCTGGCGGATCGATGCCGCTGTTGCGGTGGGATTTCTTAATTGAAAGCTTATTAGTTGATACATGGCTGATATACTGAGCTTTATATATGGTCTCCCACTAATTTTGAGCCACTGAATCGACTACTGTAAAGTAGAAGTATCTCTGACGAACCGTTCAAAAGTTATGACATCGTGAAATATGCGGAAAATGAAACTAAATCTATTTCCTTAAAATTGTTATTTTTTCAGTGAATGGAAAATTTCAAAGTGTTCCTGAAAGTTTATTTCCTGCTAGTTATAAATATACAATTTGCATTTTGCTAGCAGCTCCCTTTCGCAAAATACAACTTTTTATAACAGGCAAAATCGAGCGAAATTTCGCGAAATTCGGCCGCCCGAGCACAGAATTAGGAAAATCATTGATACTTTGCAAATAATCTAAAAGTACCCTTAGATAAATATCCTCCTGAAAACATTGCCGTAATCCATTTTTAATTATCTACTACCGTTCTCGAGATATAGACTTATGAAGTCGAAATTCTGGAAAATTTTGAATTCAGAATTTCTCCATGAAAACTTGAATCTTTCCCAACAATTAACACATCGATTTGCTCATCTTGTCGTCTAGTTTTAGCGTGTAGAAAATGATTTCGCTGGGATTAGTAGTTTCAGAGAAATTGGCAAAAATCTTTCAAATGCCCAAAATGTCCAAGACATTGCCTATTTTCCATTTATTTTGCTAAATTTGGCAGTTTTCTCACATTTATTGCAAGGTTTTGGTGCAAAACTAATAATTTATCCCAATTCCTTACGCATCCTTCGAAACCAAATTTATGGAAATCGGTTGAAAATTGGCTGAGCGGTGAATTAAAATGTAAGAGTCCTCAGGCGGATCGATGCCGCTGTTGCAGTGGGATTTCTTAACTGAAAGCTTATTAGTACATATGGTATTTGTTCTCCTACCAATTTTGATGCTGAATCGATTGCTGCAAACTAGAAGTTTCTGTGACGAACCGTTCAAAAGTTATGACATCGTGAAATTATGGAAAAATGAAGCAAAATCTATTTGATTACAATCGTTATATCTGAAGTGAATGGAAAATTTTAAAGTGTGCTTGAAAGTGTTTTACCTGCTGGTTATGAATATACAAATTTAATTTTGCTAGCAGCTTCCGTTCGCGAAATACAACTTTTTATAGTAGGCAAAATCGAGCGAACTTACGCTTAATCGGTCGCCCGAGCACAGAACTGGGAAACCAATTCATATTTTGAAGAAAATCTAAGCGCACCCGTAGGAAAATGAACTCCTGAAAACGACGCCACAATAGATTTTTAATTATCTGCTACCCATCTCGAGATATAGACTTATGAAGTGAAAATTCGGGAAAATTTAAATTAAAAATTTCGCCATTAAGACTTGTATCTTTCCCAAAAATTAATACATCGATTTGTTCGTCTTGTCGTCTAGTTTTAGTGTGTAAAAAAAGATTTCGCCATGATGAATTTCACCATGAAACTTGAATATTTCCCAACAATTAACACATCGATTTGTTCGTCTTGTCATCTAGTAGTAGCGTGTAGCAAATGATTTCGCAGGAATTTGTAGTTTCAGAAAAATTGGCAAAAATCGTTCAAATGCCCAAATTGTCCAAGATATGGCCTATTTTCCACTTGTTTTGCTAATTTTGGCATTTTCCTTAACCTTATTGCAAAGATTTGGTACAGAATAATTTAGCCCAATTCCTTATGCATTCTTCGAGTCCAAATTTATGGAAATTGGTTGAAAATTGGCTGAGCGGTGAATTAAAATATAAGAGTCTTCCCGCGGATCGATGCCGCTGTTGCGGTGGGATTTCTTAATTAAAAGCTTATTAGTACATATGATATTTGTTCTTGCACTACTTTTGGGACGCTGCATCGATTGCTCCAAACTAGAAGTCTCTGTGACGAACCGTTCAAAAGCTATGACATCGTGAAATATGCTGAAAATGAAACAAAATCTATTTCCTTAAAATCGTTATATCTCAAGTGAATGGAAAATTTCAAAGTGCACCTGAAAGTGTTTTCCCAGCTGGCTATGAGTACATAAACAAGCATTTTGCTAGCAGCTTCCGTTCGCGAAATACGACTTTGTATAATAGGCAAAATCGAGCGAAATTTCGCGAAATTTCTAAGCGCACCCACAGGCAAATGGCCTGCTAAAAACGATGACGCACTCCATTTTTAATTATCTGCCACCGTTCTCAAGATATAGAGTTATGAATTCAAAATTCTGCAAAATTTGAATTCAGAATTTCGCCATGAAAACTTGAATCTTTAGCAACGATTTAGACGTTGATTTGTTCGTCTTGTCGTCTAGTTTCAGTGTGTAGAAAATAATTTCGATGGGATTTGTAGTTTTAGAGAAAATCGCAAAAATCGTTCAAATGCCCAAAATTTCCAATATATGGCTCATTTTCCATTTATTTTGCCAATTTTGGCAGTTTCCTCACTTTTATTGCAAAGTTTTGGTGCAGAATTCTTTAGTCCAATTCCGTGCGGATCCTTCGAGGTGAAATTTATGCAAATCCGTTGAAAATTGACTGAGCGGTGAATTAAAATGTAAGAGTCCTCCGGCGGATCGATGCCGCTGTTGCGGTGGGATTTCGTAACTGAAAGCTTATTAGTACATATGATACACGTTCTCCGACTAATTTTGGGACGCTGAATAGACTGCTGCAAACTAAAAGTCTCTGTGACGAACCGTTCAAAAGTTATGACACCGTGAAATATGCGGAAAATGAAACAAAATCTTTTTCCTTAAAATCATTATATAACAAGTGAACGGAAAATTTCAAAGTGTGCCTGAAAGTGTTTTCCCTGCTGGTTATGAATATACAATTTGCATTTTACTAGCAGGTTCCGTTCGAGAAATACGACTTTTTATAATAGGCAAAATCGAGCGAAATCTCGCGAAATTCGGTCCCCCGAGCACAGAACTGGGAAAGTGATTGATATTTTGAAGAAAATCTAAGCGTACCCGTACGAAAATGACCTCCTGAAAACGATGCCACAATCCATTTTTAGATTACCATTTTTAGAGATATAGACTAATGAAATCAAAATTCTGAAAAATTTGAATTCAGAATTTCGCCATGAAAACTTGAATCTTTCTCAATAACTAACCCATCGATTTGATCGTCTAGTTTCAGTGTGCAGAAAATGATTTCGCTGAGATTTATAGTTTTAGAGAAATTGGCAAAAATCGTTCAAATGCCCAAAATGTGCAAGATATTGACCATTTTCCACTTATTTTGCCAATTTTGGCAGTTTCCTCACATTTATTGCAACGTTTTGGCAAAATAATTTAGCCCAATTCTTTGCGCATCCTTCGAGGCCAAATTTATGGAAATCGGTTAAAAATTGGCTGAGCGATGAATTAAAATGTAAGAGTCCTTCAGCGGATCGACGCCGCTGTTGCGGTGGGCTTTCTTAATTGAAAGCTTATTAGCATATATAATATATGTTGTCCGACTAACTTTTGGACGCTGAATCGATAGCTGTAAACTAGAAGTCTCTGTGACGAACCGTTCAAAAGTTATGACATCGTGAAATATTCGGAGAATCAAACAAAATCTATTTCCTTAAAATCGTTATTTCTCAAGTGAATGGAAAATTTTAAAGTGTGCCTGAAAGTGTATTTCTTTCTGGTTAGGAATATACAATTTGCATTTTGCTACCAGCTTCCGTTCGTGAAATACAACTTTTTATAATAGGCAAAATCGAGCGAAATTTCGCGAAATTCGGTCTCCTTAGCACAGAACTGGAAAACTAATTCATATTTTGAGGAAAATCTAAGCTAACCCTTATGAAAATGGCCTGCGGAAAACAATGCCGCAATCCATTTTTAATTATATGCCACCGTTCTCGAGATATAGACTTATGAATTCAAAATTATAGAAAATTTGAATTAAGAATTTCGCCATGAAAACTTGAATCTTTTCCAACAATTAACACATCGATTTATTCGTCTTGTCGTCTAGTTTCAGTGTGTAGAAACTGATTGCGCTGGGATTTGTAGTTTTAGAGAGAAATTGGCAAAAATCGATCAAATGCCCAAAATGTCCAAGATTATAGATTATAGATAAGATATAGAAAATAGACCATTATTTTCCACATATTTTGCCAGTTTTGGCAGTTTTCTCGCATTTATTGCAGGGTTTTGGTGCAGAATAATTTAGCCCAATTCCTTACGCATCCTTTTAGACTAAATTTATGGAAATAGGTTGAAAATTGGCGAATTAAAATGTAAGAGTCCTCCGGCGGAACGATGCCGCTGTTGCGGTGGGATTTCTTAATTGAACGCTTATTAGTACATATGATATATGTTCTCCGACTAATTTTTGGCTGCTGAATCGATTGCTGCAAACCAGAAGTATCTGTGATGAATGGTTCAAAAGTTATGACATCGTGAAATATGTGGAGAATGAAACAAAATCTATTTCCTTAAAATCTTTATTTCTTGTGAAAGTGAATGGAAAATTTCAAAGTGTTCCTGAAAGTGTTTTCCCTGCTGGTTATGAATATACAAATTGCATTTTGCTAGCAGTTGCTTAGCCGTTCGCGAAATACGACTTTTTATAATAGGCAAAATCGAGCGAAATTTCGCGAAATTTGGTAGCCTTAGCACAGAACTGGGAAACTAATTTATATATTGAAGAAAATGTAAGCGCACCCGTAGGAAAATGACCTGCTCAAAACGATTCTGCAATCCATTTTTAATTATCTGCTACCGTTCTCGACGTATGAAGTCAAAATTATGGAAAATTTTTATTCAGAATTTCGCCATGAAAACTTGAGTCTTTCCAAACCATTTATACATCGTTTTATTCGCCTTGTCGTTTAGTTTTAGTGTGTACAAAATAATTTCGCTGGGGTTTGTAGTTTCAGAGAAATTGACAAAAAACCGATAACGCACTTTTTTCCTGATCAAAACAATGGATTTTTTTCGCGATTTTTTCGGAAAATATTGGGGCCTTTTTTTCGGTTCTTCCTAAGAAAGTGGATGCGCTGAATACGATTTTCCTGTTTATTTCGTTACAATGCTCCAAATGTCCAAGATATGGCTTATTTTGTCCGTTTCCTCTCACTTATTGCAAGTTTTTGCTGCAGAAACTTTTTGCTTTGTTTTCTTTTGTAAAAAACAGTTATTACTTATTACTATTGAACAGTGTTTTAAAGGAATCAAAAAAGGTGAGAAATCCTATAATTACTGTAAACGTTAGTAGAATAGTTAGACACCTATCTCATAAATCGCTCTCTCTTGAAAATTACTTTCTATCCTCTCGAAGATTCCTTGGAAGAGCTCTCGGTTAAAAAAGGTACGTAAATCCGCATCGACGTGGGGGGTCGCATTAAGCGCCGTGTGCTGAATTTTAAATTTTTCTCTCGGAACTAAAAGGAAGGCGAATAATAAAATTAAAGCTTGTTACGGAAACGGTCCGGCCCGAGGCGTCGGTTTAACTTTTACGGCTCAACGGCCGCGTTAAAAAAATACAACAGAAAGAAATGCCCCTGCAAATCACTCAACAATCGTTCTTATAATCGGGCACGGAAAAAAGTGGAGGGTGGAGGTCAATTTTCATGCAAATCGTCCACCGGCGGGAGCTTCATTCGTCCTGTAAAAGGAAGACGGAACGAGTTTTGTCTTATTTCACGCGCCGTCAGCTGCAGCCTCCAACCGACTGCATATTAATCAATAACGATGACTGGATTCCACAGTTGACACTTTTAGGTCATGATTGATCCTATTTTAATGGGAATACTCTCTGATAGTACTATTACATTTAGACATACATAATCCTTCATTTTACATTAACCCATCAAAAGTTTTTAGTCAATTCCTGCTTCTCCTTATAATCACGTTTTGATTTAAAACTTACTTCCGAATATTGTTTCAAACTAAATCTAAAACTTTTAAAATATATTAAGCTTTACAGTCTGCCCTAAGTATTATTCTCTTAACCATTATTCCCGTTGACTGACTCTCTCAACTAAAATAATTGTTTAATATTTGAAAATTTATGAACTATATTTTGAATAATAATAAATAATACACCCTATCTATTTCGGCTTTTTAGGCCTTCGTCAGAAAATACATGTTAAATGTAATCTTCTGACGAAAACAAATTATCTTCTTATTTTCTAAAAAACTTTTATTTTTTGATTCGAGTTATTATTTAAATAGAAAGATTTCCTGTAATAGAAAAGGCTATATCTGAGAACATAGAAATACAATAAATTATGCACATATAGAAATGCAGGAGTAATATTTTCAAGTAATATTACTGTGATTCGAAATATCTTCAACTGTCGAAGCGTAAATAATAAGGTCGCAAAGTTAGCATGCGGGAGCGAAGAACCGTGCTGGCCCGAGAAACATTCTAAACAATGGCGCAATTAACTTTCAGTGCGCTCCTGTAAATTTGACGACTGTGCAACGGGGTTGCTCTTTATCTCCTCCGCTCGTGGAAACCGGTCCAGCTGTCCGATAATCGCCACCAACAACAAAAAAAACTCCCCGCCCCATCCGGGCTCAAAGTGAAAGTTTAATTGTTTCACCATACTTAATGATTTCGGGACGTCTATCTTTTTATGGAGACTTGACTGATTTATCCTCTGAACGCTTAATCTTCGGGCAAAAAATTATTTAATTCCACGAAATTGGGACGCGGATTCGTAAAATAAATCTTAAAATGGGGGAGCGATTATGAAGTTTAATCGATAGGTTTTAAATGAAAATTGGGGATTTATGTTGTGGTTTATACAAAATTTTAATGCAGAAAATATGATAATTGCGATTCTTTGATTGTACTAGGAACATTGTGTAAGCTTCTGATACTACGTCCTTATGTACGTGACCCTCACAAGCTTGAGATCACACTTACGTATTGATTCAAAAGCTTTTTGTTGTGCTGCTTGTATAGTATCACAAGCTTCCACCATCATCAACAAGGTTCCACAAGCATCGACAAGCTTCTTGTATGGTCTTGTATGGTATTGCCTGAGTAGGGAAAGATAGTATGCCAGAACATACTATCCCCACTCCTCGCAACAATATTATAGAATCAAAAATGACTTACGAGTAAATGAAGTTACTCCATTATTCAATAAAAAATAGGAAACTATAACATATTTGTATTTTTGCTTCTAGTAAGTTTTCTGTGGTTTTCAGTTGCTGTAGCTACAGTGATAATTATATGTCCTTTGTGTAGCTCATGCCTCCAATAAATATCGTTCTTTGAAAAAAATAATAATTTTAAAAATATTTTCTAGTCCATTGAGGTGGAATAAATATTTACGTAATCAATTATGCGAAAGCCTGGTGTGTTCAAGAAGAGTAATATATAGTTTATCTCCCCACGTTAATAAAAAATAAAACTAACGAGTGCGCTGGAAGCTGAACTAAAAGTGTAATGACATTGAGAAATGAAGCGCAGTAGTTGAACATGGAATGTAGTTAAGCGACTGAATTCTTTTACACAAACGCCTCTTACTAATCGGGCTCTCTGAATAAAATCAATCGTATCAGACACGATCAAACTCTAATTTATATATGTTTCAGTAATGGTAATAATAATAAAAAACTATAACGAGAAACCCAAGTAATGTTTTAGTCTTTAATCAGGGAGATCTCGCGATCGTCCCACGAATGCTTAATTTATACCACGTTTTCTTAGTTAATATATTTCGAGTGCGCCGACAATACTCCGCGAACGTAACCATAATTTAACAAACTGACAAGCGAATGCTAATTATTCAGGATTTCAATCTATGTTCTACATGGGAATACATCTCTGTCCCCTTGCAAAACCTCCAAGAATGTGGTTTACAAATCTCCCATAATACCCACAAAAATAAAAACATCTTAACCCATCCGAAAATTTACATGCAAATACAAAAATAACTATCCGATGTTAACTTTGAAATGAGTAATGCCAGGCAATAAGAAACCGAGATACATATACGCGAGGCGGTTTCCACATTATCTCGCCCCGTTATTTATTCCACTTTTGTTACCACCTATTCCGCTTTATCCGTATCACTGAAATTATTATTCAGTACCTCCGGGCCATCCCGGTGCAGTTTCTCTCGCCCGTTTCTCGCCCTGTCCACTATTTATGGTAAACGGATCGTGTCACTACCTATCGCGAAACGCCCGACACGCGAAAATGGGAAAATTGAAAAACACCTTCGTGCATAAAGCAAACATGAAATCTGTCAGGCTGTTTCAAATTTAAATATACGAATGAAAAGTAATATTTACGGTTTGTAAATGTAAGTTTTATGTATAACTTTTTTACCCTATTTACAAATAAGGAATATTTTCCATTTGCACTGTTACCAAAATATAGTCTATTTAAATTACAGTATATTGTTACCATATCTTAATAAATCTTATATTTATATTCTGGTTTGTATTATTTACAACATTTTTAACATAATTAGATTGAATTGAATCATATGCCGATTAAGAACATAAATCTGATATAACAATAGTATATTACGTAACAAGAGTTGTAAGAAACATATTACGTACTAGCGGAAAAATTACGCACGACCCGCGCAGCGGGGAGTGCGTAACTACTTCCACGGTTACGTACTTGCCTTACAACTTGAGTTATGTACTATACTTTATCTACGACCACAATAATTTGTTTCTGTTTAATGGCTCCTTTAGACCGGCGCGGAGCGTATTATGAGCGAAATTTCCGCAACGAAAAATTCGCTAGCGGCGCGGCAGCGAAATGAGAATGCCTACAGCAAAACGCTTTTTTTACGTGCATATAGTAGTCATGATGTCCTCAGAGCAAAAAGCTATACTATTTTAAGCATTGATTGCGTAAGATGAAATATGTTATTTTGAATTTCTGAAACACATAATAGTAGTTTATGATGCAGGTGTGTGAAGAAGGGCTTTTGTGCATGAGTTGCGAAGTATAAAGCATGAGCCGAAAGCTATTGGTTTAATCGCAATGAATGCACAAAAGCCTTTCACGCACGAAAATACTGTTGAATCTACCAAAAATATTGTATTTTACCTTTTATAGGCACCCTCTAGCTGGGTAGTGTGACTCCTTCTCTTCCAGAGATAGTATACCCACTAAAACCACGTCCCCCGTTTTTCTCATCTTGTCCCTAGCGCTGTCGTGGTTTGCACCCTATCGAGGTATTATCACGCGGCAACTTTGGGTTCACGCTCTTTGGTTACTTTTTAATTTGTTTTACTTCTTCCAGTCTCCTTGCATCTACTTGCTTGGCCTCCATTATGCTTTTTAGCATCTCCGCGATTGCGTTCCAATTATCTTTACTTTCTAGCATGGTTTCGGTCATATTCTCCTTTTCCGGCCATCCACCAGTTTTCCTTGCCATCCCTAATCTTAGCTTGTCCCATCTTTCGCAAAAGAATATCGTATGACACGCGTCATGTCTTTCGCCGCAGTACCAGCACCGATCGCTTCGCCTTTTGCCTATTCTGTGTAGAAAGGCATTAAAGCACCCATGTCCCGTTAGCGCCTGGGTTACATGGTAATCGACGCTTCCATGTTTACGGTCAGCCGATATTTGCACATCCGGAATAAATTCTCGCGTCCATGCGCCGTTTTTCGGCCCTTGCCAGGCATTTTGCCAACTCGCCATAGTGCGCTGCCTCATTTCTTTCTTGGATAGGCCTTGACATTTTCTGAGAGCCATCCTTTCATCTACAAGGAGTGTTATTGGTAAGGATCCAGCCACCACTTGTACACCTACACATAGCTAAGATTAGGCATGGCAAGGAAAACTGGTGTATGAAAATGGATTGAAAGTGGCCGGTAAAAATTGTACTGTGGACGGGGTCTGGGGGAAATGGAGGTTGGGGCGGGGTCTGGGTTTTGGAACTGGGGGCTGGAGGCGGGGTCTGGGTGTCGGGGCTGGAGTTTGGGGGTGTGGGGGTTCGGGGTAGTTTTGCTCCTTCGGGCTCAATGGGAATCTTATGGATGGAGCATCCCCATGTAAATCTTACGGCGGGAGTAGCCTAGAAGGAAATATCTTTCCCTATTGCTTGTACTCTGCCGAGACTGGCCGGTATGCAGAGACTACCCTAATCATGTGCTCTTATCATAACTGTTCTATTTATTCCCAGTTGCAGGGCAGTTCCCCAGATCTCCGCTCCGTATAGCATGATTGAAGTGACCACCAAGGACAACAAACGCCTGGTCAGGCTGAGAGCCCACCCCCAACGTTCGGCATGAGTCTCCCCAGCATCGTGGCCGTCTTTTCCGCTTTGGTCGACACATTACGAATGTGAGGCGTAAAGCTCACCCGCTGTTCCATAACTACCCCCAAGTATTTAATACTCTTCTCTGGTTTAATTATTGACCCACCCGGCTGAAACTGCACTGACTCCGACCTTCTGCCACCTACCAGGAGCACAGATTCCGTTTTTTGCATTGCTATTGTTAGTTTCATGTCAAACGTCCATTGCATTATCTTAGCTAGAGACTGGTTAGTTAAACTTATTAAGTCGTTCTCCTTGTGACCCATTGTCAGAAGAGCCAAGTCGTCAGCAAAGGCCACTGTTCGAGCGCCGACAGGGAACTCCACTTTCAGGACCGCGCCATAAGGCGGGCCCCAAAACCGAGCCCTGCGGAACCCCACAGGTCACCTTGACTGCTCCATCGTCTTCAACTATTAACCACCTGTCGCTTATATAGCTCATAGTTATAGCAACAATTTCTGGTGAGATCTCTTTCTTCTTAAGGGCTTCAACTATTTTGTTCCACGAAGCCGCGTTAAAAGCATTCTCCACGTCAATAGTCGTGAGAGCACACAGATCTCTGCTTCTCCATGAACCGCTATTTGCTAACCTTGCAAAATTAATTACCTCCTCCATAGCGCCAATGGTTGAGCGTCCCTGCCTGAAACCTTACTGCCCTTTTGAAAGTACGCCTCTTTCCTCAATTTCCTCATGTTGCCTTGCTCTGACGAGATGTTCGTATAACTTCCCCATAGTACATAGCAGGCATATTGGCCTTACTTTGCGTGTTCTGTCTTCGCTTGTGCCTTGTTTCGGTATCAATACTAATCTGACCACCTTCCATTTTTCCGGAAACACACTGACTGCAAAGAGGTCGTTCGCCACCGAGAGCACTGTTTCAGAAACCACTGCTACCACTAGACGGATCACTTCGGCCGGGATACCATCTGGGCCAGTTGCCCTTCCCATCCGCAATTTTGTTGTACCCGCATTCAATTCCTCCAGAGTAAAAGGATTTCGACTTTCTACTTGCGCGGGTACCTAGCGAGCCTCCGGTCGTTCAGGAAGCAACTTTTCTACCGCCTGGAGAGTATCTTTTTGCGTCCATACAGAGCGTGTCCTTAACTTTCTCAGGACTATTTTATATGCTTTCCCTCAGGAGTCCTTCTTCACTTCGTCGACTAATTTTTGCCATGTCAAAGCCTTTGCCTGCTTCACCTGTCGCTTCAATAGTCTCCTAGCGGATTGGTATTCTTCCCTGAGCTCTTGAATTACCTGGTATTTTTGTCTTTGGGTTTTGCTGAGGTTTGTTCTCGCCAACTTCTTCCTTGCCTCCTTGCAGGTAGCTCTACAAGCGGCAACTTCGGGCGTCCACCAGTACACAGGTCTTTTGGAGCCATAGTGAACATTCTTTGGGGTTAGCGTCTCTTCGCATCACTGCGTTATCGCCTCCATAAGTTTGTCTGCCGTGCAAGGAGTGCACCAAGCCAGCTTGCTGTAGATGTTTGCAGCCAATTTTACTTTCTTGCGTTAATCCCACTTCCATGTTACATTTACTCGAGAGGGCTCTGGCAGGTACCCAGATTTTTTCAGCATGAAGGCTATCGGTAGATGGTCACTGCTACATTCAGAGTCCAAGACTCTCCATCGATCAAGGTGTGTTCCTAGTGTGCTTGAACAAAAGGTGAAATCTATTATTGATTGGCCGTTTCCACGAGCAAATGTGGGGTTGATTCCATCATTACCAGTCCCCATGTTTAGTGCTGCTGCCAGATCAGCCAGCAGATTGCCTATTCGATATTCTATATGGGCACCTCACAGGTAGGCCTAGGCATTGAAATCCCCGCCTACCACAAAAGGACCTTCTCTCTCCTTCAGCGATGCTTCGAGTTTCCCAAGATATACAGCAAATTCTTCTATAGCGACATTCGGTGATACATAGCAGCTATATGGAGCAGAAGTTTGTCTGGATCCAGACCCACCCGGGGCCTTTCCCCCACTCTATCACTCTGAGTTCCTTGGTTCTCACCAAAATTGTTGCATCCTGATGTTCATCCACATACCACCCCCCTTTGCTTATGTGTTTCCTATTTGGTTCGCTCACCAGCAGAATATCGGCATTTTCTACATAGGCAGACTGATAAAGGCAATCGTGGGCCATCTGACTGCGATTGAGGTCTATTTGAATAAATGACACGTCTGGATTCTTCAACTTCCCCTGGTCCTGCTTTCCTGGACTGTTCGCGACCTTCTGGGATCTAATTGGATTTGTTAGAATCTTTGGGTTTCGTAGTTTTGATTACATGGTTTTCCCTTCTCCCCTCCCGTACTTGTTCTACCGCGTCCTTGTAGTTTTTGCACCGCATACTCCTTGCCACATGGCCACTCTCGTAGCAAGCATAACACTAAGGTGCCTCCCTACAGTCTTTCATTTCGTGGCCTCCTCCGCCACATCTGAAACAGATACCATATCTTCATTCTGTGCTAGTGCACATTGCAGCGTTATGTCCATATTCCTGACATTTATAACATTTAATCGGTGTTTCTAGCTGCTGTATGCGGCACCTAGACCAGCCAGATTTTAACGATCTCGGCATCAGCACTTTTCAATTTTGCAATCGCGTACATTACGCCATTGTTGCCTTTCTTGTTGGATATATGAATATGTGCTAGGCCCTCCACCTCCACTGATTTTGACCTTGATACTTGCCTGTGCAGAATTTTGAATTTTCCCGCGCACGGTGCAGGAACCGGAAATGGAGTGGCCGGATGTGGAAAACCTCACACCCAGCGTGTGGTTACATAAACCTCGCGCGTGTGGCTACATAGACTTCACACTTCCATGTGTGAAACACCGGAAGTGGGAAACCGGAAACGGAAGTCGAGATCGGAAGTGGGAACCGAAAGTGTAAAGGTTAATGAAAGTGGAGGGTCTAGAAGGAACCATCTTTCACTACTTTGATGTAATCTAGGTAAACCTAGATTTAACCCTTTGGTCCCGATCGGTACACATATGTACTACCGATATTTGAAAATTCCTAAACGAGTAATAAACTTCATTCGACTATGGAAACTTTTTCCACGCGGTTGTTTTGGGTCTTTTACATACAGTTTGTCAAGCTTACTAAGCCTGATAGTTTACTAAATTTTTTGATGGTGGAAATCAATCATTTTATAACAAAAAATTAATATCCTCAGAGATTTATTGTTCTCAGATTACTATTTATATTCAGGGACGAACCCATACAGGGGTTAATCTAGATTAGATTATGGTTAGGTTGCCGTAGTAACAACAAACAGAAATCGTTGAATATTAAAACTCCATTAGTTTTACATTGGACTTTTACGCACGAATTGGATACTATTACACACGACTATAATAATTGCATCCTTCACATACAATAATGTTATTTAGCACGTATTTGGGTTAAACTGGAAAAAGAGTGCTTGTAGATATAGGCAACCCAATGTACGCAATGTCAATTTCCGTTAGTTTTAATTTAGACACGTGGGGCGCTCAACGTGTGTGTTATCAATCAAAACTTCTTTAATCGCGTACTGTTACATTGTATTTACATAGTCCACGAATTGTACAATAATGGGCATTTACAATAGTGGTCGAAGATAAAATGTGTTAAGATTTTAAAAGAAAGTCCAAAAGCTTTATATATATATATATATATATATATATATATATATATATATATATATATATACATATATAAATTGCTTCCGGTTGTATTTTCAATTCATTCTGGATTGTTTTCGGTATAAACTAATGGGTGAGGTCGATTTATTTTTTCTCTTCTCGTTTTTTCTTTCCTCTTGCCGTCCTTTAAGGAGATTTAGATCTATATCGATTCACTAAGCTGGTTTATGGCTTTTGGCGACCGTGTTCTTTTCTTCCTCTATTACGCCCAGCTAGGTATAAATAAAGTTAGTGGCGCTATCGCAGCCTCGATAAAATTGATATCGGTCGGGGAATAAAAACTCATTTTTATCTGCTAATATAATGATTGAGTTAATTAAATGCGGGGAATCGATCCGGAACGCAGCGGAACACGGCACGCAAACACGGATCGGGATGATCCTGCAACGTCCGTGTAATTGTCACTAAACATCGGAATCACAGCGGTGTTTAAGCGAAGCGCTAATTATTTTTATAATCCCTATATGTTATACAATAAATAAATGGAATGGACGTTGCTAACTTGTTCGGTTATTTTACAATCAATTTATGTTAACTTTTGCAACACAAAGAATGTTAAACTAAATTACATGCTGATGTTATTATTTAGATTAATTAAATAGAATTATATTCAATATTTACACTACTGTTGCAACATCATTGCACAGTTCAATAATGACACTATAGTCAATGCTTCTCTAACACTTTTATGTGGCTACTTGCAAACTTGGGCCTACTGTCCACGGAGGTGCCATTTTATGAATGCCTGCAAACCTACAAATGACGAAAAGCGTCATTTGCATCTTTTTTTAAGTTTGGTCCAATGTGGATACCGGGTATTAATCCTTAAAACACTGTGGCCTATTGTATTTTGCTCACATATTTCGCTTATAGCCCCAGAAACCTAGATGTTATTATAAATTTGCGCTAATTAATTACACATTTGTCTTCTGGTACAAATACGGCCGACACTTGGTATAGAACTCGGGACCTCTAGACTTGTTAGTTTGCATTCTAACACGGGACCACGAGTATCACCACTACACCACTCGTGGCGACTATTTGCATCTTAGATACGTCCACGCAATCGTCATACATTCGTCACGCAAACTACAAGAAGGTTTATTGTCTGCTGGATATAGTAGTCTACATATAGTAGATTATAGTTTAAAATGTATCGAATGTTGTAGGTGATTGATTATTTATTTGATTGAAATATTTACTTTTGACGAGAAATTCTCGAATTAGAATAGAATGTGATATTATTATATAGTAAGAGGCTATATTAATATATAATATGGGTACTTACGTACTAACGCCACCGCAACTTCAGATTTGAACAAAATGCATGGGTAGATTAGGTTCTAACGGAGCAGATAAATCCAGACAACATATCGCGCGATAACGCGACCTGTCGATCTGAAACAAGAAAAAATATTCGATAAGGGTTAGATTACGTTATATTAGAGCAGATAAATCTAGTCCACATATCGCGCGGCAGCGCGACCTCTCGCTACGGTAGCAAGGCCTCTCGCTGCGGTGGCGTTAAAAAGTAAGTATCTTAATATGCACAAGGCAATATATTACATTTCCTTTATTTCCTTTAAGACCATTTCCTCCATTTCCTTTAAGAACGTTTATTTTTGCGTTGATTATATATTTATTATTTGAGATTGTTCTTTTAAAGAAATAAGAAAATTGTTTTTGAATCAGACATCGATAGCACCCACTAGGTAACATGTTCACAGTGATGTTGCAGGCATGTTTCCCGTCAACAAGCAATAAGTTGATGGATACTCCTCAACATTGGAAAACGTGCAATCAAATGAATTTGTTGCCGATTGCTTGTATCCGTAATTTCCATTTCAAACGAAAAATTTCACTCATCAATACTATACGGTGTTCTCAGCATATTAAGTTAAATACAGCATCAAGCACAGTGAGGTTTCATTATTAAAGAAGTGAGAAATGAATTAATCTTCCGGGGATAGTCTAAGTGTATCTACAGGAAAATGATCTCCTTAAAACGATGCCGTAATCTGTTTTTATATATCTATCGCCGTTTTCGAGATATCAACTCATGAAATCGAGATTCGCAAGAAATTTTATTAGGAATTTCGTAATCAATTGTACTTCTACTTTTTCAAGACCGAAATCATTCCAATCAAAGTTTTTTTGCCCAAAAGATGGAATTTTCATTTGCAATCCACATCTCATCGATGGAGAAGGTTGCAGGGCATAATGTGCATCCCAGCAGGTGGCCCATGTTTTATATCTCCCCAGAGGCATTGTTGGTCTTCCTCAATTTTCCACTTAAATTTGTTTGTTTTTACGGGTGCCACGCCGGTTCGTATTCTGTTTAGCGTTCTCCACGACTTCCAGTCCAAATTTGACGCTGCCCAGGGGCTTTCCTTGATAGGGAAGTTATCGGACAGTTCCACGCTGGCATATTGAAGACAAAATTTGCTTGATTTGGGCCTTCTCCGTTGCTGTCCTTAGTCATAAAGGACATGGCGATCGTCAAAGATTTGCTTAAATTTTTCTACGTGCTCTATACCCTTTCTTCTTCCACTTGATTGATTGGTGTTGGTTTCATGCAGCCATTAATAATCCTGCAAGTTTCGTTTAAGGCGATGTCGACCTGTTTTGCATGGCTTGATCTGCACCAGACTAGGCAGACATATTCTGCAGTTGAAAAACAGAAGGCTTGCGCAGATGTTCTCAAGACTTTGCACCCCATTTGCTTCCGGCTAGATTTTGTACAAGGCTATTTCTAGCAACTATTTTTTGTCTGGTTATGAGACAGTGATGTTTGTAAGTTAGTGTTCTATCCAAGATTACACCCAGATTTTTTCTTTTAAAGTTTGGTCCGATGTGGATGCCGGGTATTAACCCTTCAAACACTGCGACCACATACTTGTGGCCTTATTGTATTTTGCATTCACATACACTTATAGGCCCAGAAATCTAGTTGTTATTGTAAATTGCGCTAATTAATATTTTTCACTGGGGATTGGGCACTGGAGATAGAACTCGGTCCCTCTATACTTGTTAGTTAGCGCTCTAACATGAAGCCACAAGCGTCACCTCTAGAACACTCGCGCCGGCTACACCCGGATACTTAGTGTTTCGTCGTATTCTAGTTCTTTGCCCTCCCAAGACACATTTAGTTTGTTTTGAGCCTTGTGGGTATTTAAATGGAAAGCACTTACCAGAGTTTTTATGGATTCAGTATTAGCGAGTTTTTTCGATAGTACTTGGACATTTAGACTGTTCCCATTGCATTCTCCTGCCTTACCTCTTTTTCTCCGAATGTCTTACCCTTAGCTGTAACAACTAGGTCGTCAGCGTACACGTACCTTTTTGGCGTTTTCTGTTATAGGCTGGTCATTGGTGTATATATTAAATAGAGTAACGGCCAGAACACTTCCTTGTGGGAGACCGTTTCTTTGGATCCAGTGGCTTTATTTATTTTGAAGTTCCACATTAAACCTTTTGTTTTGGAGTATTGATTGAATTGCTCTCCTTAGTTTGTAGACTTTTGTGATTCTGTATACTTTGATAAGCAGGGTTTTATGGTTTATAGCAGGGATTCCCAAAGTACGACCCGCGGGCAAAATGCGGCCCGCGAACCTTTTGAATGTGGTCCTCAATGTCTATGTCATAATTTATGTTTTTATTAAAATAATAAATAAACAGTAAAAGAGATAATAAAATATTACGAATAAAATATAATAAAATGTGGATGACATTTTTCAGCCCTTTAAATAAACTTAGATACAAATACACAACAACAAAGAAATACTAAGAAACTACGAACTAAGAAATTTCTTCAGTGGTCTGAAATTGATGTTGAAAAAAGTTAAACAAAATAAATCCTCCGTTCTGGATAGCTATGTTATGGCGCAAGAAATGTTCAAACATAGTAAACCATTTTTAGAAGGAGATTTTTTTTTAATTGTAATTTAAAAGTTGTCGACGGTGTGCTCAGATAAAAAGTCTTTATTCAATGATATTTGTTGCTCGAAAATTACCACTTCTCGTAAAATAGAAGATATGATGAAGATGTTTTACAACAGTTAAAACAAATTTCAAAATAGTTTACTGCTTTTTCCATTGCTTTGGACGAAAGTACTGATATATGCGATTCAGCACAACTCTTACTGAAAGTTACTAAAATTTTATGATTTTTGAAGAGTTATTATCAATGGCAAACTTAAAAACTCCCTACAAGTGGATGTGATATGTTTTCCACGGTGGAGCATGCTTTTGATACGAACAATATTAATTGGAACAATTTTGTAGGAGTAACTGGAGACGATGCTCCATCTAAGATGGGCCACAAATAAGGGTTAATACTTTTTTTTAAATAAGTTGTAAGATGATGTGAAGATGATGTAATTTATCGGTATTGTCAGAGTATACCGATAAATTACATCATTATCATTGTAATATTCACCAGGAAATTCTTTTAGCTCAAGTGTTAAAAATGAATATTGTTATAAATGATGTTATTAACACAGTTAATTTTATCAAAAAACATGCTGTCAATCACCGCCAATTCAAAACTCTCTTAGAAGAATCTGAGTCTCCATTTGGAGACGTTATATATTTTCTAAGAGTTCGATGGCTTTCAAGAGGACAAGCATACAAACGGTTTTTTTGGTTTAAGAAAAGAAATTACAAAGTTTTTAACTGGAAACAATCGTTGCTGCATTGCTAAATATTAAGCGGTTATGCGACATTTCTAGTAGACGTAATTGGTGTTAAAAATAACTTAAATTTGAAATTAGATGGTAATAAGTTTTTGGCCCGCCAGAAATTTGGCCCGCCCAGGAAAAACTTTGGGAATCCCTGGTTTATAGTATCGTAGGCGGATGTGAGATCGATGAACACATCTCCTGTTATTTTGCTATTTTGGAATCCCTCTTCTATGCTTTCTGTGACATTTAGTACCTGACCAGTGCGTGATTTTCCAGGTCTAAAGCCTGCCTGATGGGGTATTAACAGAGGGTCTATGTGTTTCTGAATTTTCTGGAGGATTAACCTTCTGGAGGACTATTTTCTGGAGGATACAAAACCACCCATAAACGTTTGGCTTACGATTCGTTGATTGGTTGAGAGCTGCACGTTGATACGATTTTTAAATATAGTACTCCGTGATTTCCAAACAATCATTAAACGTAAGATCATTTACATAGAAGCTGTCATTCATTTTTTCACGATTAAATCTAACGAAAACTACAAATAAATACTAAATAAAAAGGTATGTAACCATTATGAATGTATTTCTTTTCATTTCTTCTTCCATCAAGTTAAATAAGGTCGATGGTGTTACATCAAAAGCAGGATCAAATTAGAGTGGTCGTAGATAAATTATAGTACATAATTCGAGTTGTAAGGCAATTACGTAATCGCGGAATTACGTAAATGTTCCGCTCGTACGTAACATGTTTCTAACAACTCTCATTACGCAATATACTATTATAAATTTATTATAATTATTATTAAAAAAAAAAATATTACTTTTTTTCTACTTTGTTAACCCAACTATGTAAATATAAAGTCAGCCATACGAGAAATATCAAGACATTTTCTAAAATTAAACAACATAGTTGAATACCAATTTCAATCAAATGACAGCAACTAACCTAATATTTTGAAAACTATATGTTTTTTGGTTAATATAGCTAATTAAGTTTTTTTGTTAATTTAATCTTCCAAGAATTACGTTTTAATGTCAAAGTGACATAAACGTATTTTTTGCTCTCCCTCCTTTTTCGACCTAATACACCGTCGTCTCCGCCGTCGTCTGGTCCCAAGCCCAGGGTGTGAAAGGAGGAGGGTGGTCGGCCTGCCGCGCCGACCAGAATCGGGAAACCGAAGAAACTAGGCAAAAAACCGCATGGATACACGACTTAACCACTTACGAATTAATGCTACCGCATCCGGGGCAGCCGATGCGTCAGCTTTGGGAACCAGGGATGCTGGTGAGAAGTGGACTACTGGCCAAAGACTCAGGTTAATCACACCGAAATCAGAAATACGAATCGCCGCATGGAATGTGCGAACGGGACATCACGTTGGTCAAACGGAAATTATCGCCAAGGAATTATTGAAATGCAAAATATCGATCTGTGCATTATCAGAACTGCGGCTCACAGGATCTGGGACAATGAAGGTTGACCCACCATCAATCGACGAGACGATGACGCTATTCTATTCTGGTGGCGACAAACGAGAAGCGGGCGTTGGCTTTATGGTTGATCGACGGGCCTCTGCCAGTGTTATCGCATTCCAACCGATATCCGAGCGTCTGGCGGTTATCACTATTGATGGAACGATTAAGACCCATATCGTATCCGTCTACGCCCCAACTGAGACCAGCCCGGACACAAACAAGGATGAATTTTATGCCCAGTTTCAACACACACTGGATACAATACCCCAAACCGAATTAATCGTACTTATGGGCGACTTTAATGCACATACGGGTGCAGATCGAACCGGTTGGGAAGAAACGATGGGAAAATTCGGATACGGGGAAATAAATGACAACGGATTACGCCTCTTATCATTTGCAGCGTCAAATAACTTGATCATCGGCAACAGCATCTTTCGTCACCCCCTCAAACATCAACTCACATGGCGAAATCCATCCGGCAACGATTCGGCGATGTTAGACTACATTTTGGTCAACACCAGATTCCGATCGACGCTCAAAGATGTACGTGCGATGCGTGGACCCGACTGTGGATCAGACCATTATCTTGTCCGAGTGAAACTACAATTGAAATTACAAAGAGCAAAGAAAAAGGCACCACCATCAGCCAAGAGGAACTGGGCCTGTCTGCGAGACCCTGAAACCAGCCGAAAATTTCAAATCGCATTATCCAACAAATTTGCAGCACTCACGATACCAGTCGATATCAACATAGAAGAAAAACAACTTTCTGAGTCTATTGTGGGGTGTGCAACGGGGCTGTGTCCGCCCATCCGTCGACGGACGCAGCAATGGATCTCGGACGACTGCCTCAATCTAGTCAACCAGCGGAAGCAAATGAAACACGTCGATTTCAAACAATACCGACGATCGAACAAAGAAGTTCGACAGAAAATGAAATTGGAACGGGAAGCTTACTGGAATAACATCGCGGCTGACATGGAAGAAGCAGCGTCAAGGCATGAGTACCGGACGCTGTACCAGACAATCCGACGGTTAAGTGGCAAAACAACATCAACAAATGACAATATCAAAAAATTGGATGGAACTTTCGTGACCTCTCCTCAGGAACGTCTACAGCGGTGGAGAGAATTCTTTCATCAGCTGTACAACCACAATCCGCCAGTAGGTCCAGCACCCGAACTGCCGATTATTGAGCAGCCGATAAATCAGTTTCCCGATACTGAACCAACAATCAATGAGGTGAAGACGGCAATAAAATTCCTGAAAAATGGTAAAGCGCCGGGAGGAGATCAAGTAACTGCCGAAATGATCAAAGCTGGGGGAGACGTCTTATTACATCAACTTCACGTTCTCACAGTGCATATATGGCATTCAGATTGTGTTCCATCCGTGTGGAAGAAAGCGATTGTTGTCCCTATTTTGAAGAAAGGCGACAGTCGGGAATGCAAGAATTACCGTGGTATTAGCCTCCTCTCGATCGTCGGCAAAGTATTTATGAAAATCATACAATCAAGACTACAGAAGCATCGAGAACAAACAAGCCGGGAAGAACAAGCTGGATTTCGACCACATCGAGGATGCATCGATCAGATATTTGCTCTCCGTCAGCCAATGGAAGAAAGAATTCGATGTGGCAAACGAACTGTCATCGTCTTCATCGATTTCAAATCTGCTTTTGATTGCACCGATTGGACAAGCTTGTGGGAAGCCCTGAAGATCGAACACGTGCCACTGAAAATCATTCAACTTCTTCAAGCATCGTACGATGGCTCAACCGGCAATGTTCGTATCCGAAACGACATGTCTTAGGAATTCCCGATTCGAACCGGAGTCCGGCAAGGAGACGTGGCCTCGCCTCCTCGCTCCTTTTTAACATTGTGATCGACACGATTATGCGAAAAGCGTTTGATGGGCGACGCGGAGTTAGATATGATGACAAAAACTTCCTAACCGATCTGATGTTCGCCGATGACAGTGCGGTTTTCGCCAACACAGATGCCGAAGCAACAGACACCTTGTATGACATTTCCCGCATTGCCCAGTCATACGGACTGAGAATCAATGCGGATAAGACCAAAGTGCTTACAACGGATGGATCTGAAGCCAGAGTTTACCTCGATGGAACCACAATCGAGCAGGTACCACAGTTCAAATATTTGGGATCACTGGTTGTGGAGAAGAAAGTAGCTTCGACAGCCAAAGTTCACAGCCGGATAGGCCAGGCAACAGCAACGTTTGCTTCACTCAAGTGGTGCATATGGAAGCGGACGAATATTACCATCAAAACCAAAATACGCCTATACCGGACGCTGATCCTCCCAATTCTTCTTCATGGATCGGAAACATGGACATTACTCAAACCAGACCTTAACAAGCTCGAGGCCTTCCAAATGCGATGCCTGAGACAGATTCTCTGCGTCTCACGCCTCAACCAACTCCGAAATGAGACAATCAGAGAGAGTGCGACCAACAGACACCGATTGTTGAGGAAATTCCAAAACGCCGATTACGATGGTTCGGCCACATCTGTAGGATGGGCGACAATCGAGTACCGCACAAACTCCTATGGAAAAAACGACCTCTTGATTGGAGAACACAAAAACAAGCACCGAAGACCACATGGTTGAAACACGTAGAGAACGATTTAAAAAACCAGCGAATAACAACAGCTGAGGCAAGAACCGTTGCAACTGATCGATTAGCATGGAAGCGTATAGTGAATGGAGCACGGAATCTAGCGGCACCAACAGCAGCGTACTGGCTACGAGGTCGACCACCTCTCCATGCGCCGGCTATGGATTAAAGAAGAAGAAGCTTCCAAGAATCTTATCTAATTAATACCTTAAGAAATTTTTACATAAATTCTTTAGGAAAATTATTTTAATATGCTTCATTCCAATCAATATGATATTGATTGGAGTGAAGAATATAGAAAATATTAATTTTATAAATATATATTAAAAATATGTTTTTAACTTCAAATTAATCCTTTTCAATTTCAAATTGATCTTTTTTAATTTCAAATTAAACTTTTTAAAATTCAAATTAAAGTTTTATTAATTGGAATGAAAAAAAATAAAAATTATAAAAATGTTATTGTAATGTCCTGCTACAGCTAGCAGTAATTTCATTGACATATCTACATAATATTTAGTATTTCGGCGTTTTCCAGAACCAGCCAGGCTTCTACGATGTTACTTTCAGCTATTTTATTGATGAATAAATTCGTGGCTGCAATGGGTAAATTATTTCTGCCTCTTACTGTTGGAACTATGTTGGGACATGGGCTAGAGCATAGCTTCCTAACGTGGGGTACATGTACCCCTGGTGGTACAATGCGTTGTTGCAAGGGGTACAATAGAAATTTCAAGAAATTTCTTATGAAGAGCGTAAATTTTTTGCGTAATTTCAAAGATTGTTAATGTAGTGCACCCAGTTATCAATTTGTTGTAGCTATCAAATAGCATATTCGTGTTTTTTTTTCTTGTATATGCCTGATGCTTCTTTTTTTTCATGTATATGCCTGCTGCCTCTTTTTATGTAAGTTAAAATCATCGTGCAAGTTTTGGAGCCTTTCTAGCTCCGAGCATTCTTGTTCAAACCAGGTGTTTTTTGCTTGTCGAATTTTGGATCTTATGAGTCTTTGCCAACTGTGGTACTTTGCACCATCTTTGTTCTAGTAGACCCGTCTTTCATACCTTAATTCAAGAATTTCGTCAGTTATCCATTCAGTTTTGGGTTAATATCTTCTAGTAGGGAGTTCTTTAATGCGCTTTTTAAAATTTCGGCTATGTGACTCCACAATTCCATATGGATTATGTATTGACAATCAAGTTCGTTAAACTTGTTGTTTCGTTGAAATATTTTGCTGAAAATTTGAATTTTTCAGTTGCTCAAGATCATTTTTTGTTTGGTTGGTGTTTCGCCCTCTGATGTAATCTTAGTTCTCAGTTTCGCTTTCAGTGGAGTGTGATCTGAAGGCACGTCACCTCCTGGATATGTACATGCTCTGATTATTGCTGAAGTAAATCTTTTATTTATTAGTATGTAATCGATTTCAAACACTTTCCTTTTCAAGCAGACTGGCAGATCGCTTTTGAATACGTCCCGAAGTTTTCCATATGCGGCCCAAGAGAGGATTATTCTTCTTTTAAATTCGCATGTTTGGTTGTCTCTAGTTATGCGTATTTCGTGACCTAAATAGGTGTATTTGTCTACGAAATCAATATCTCTATCGCCTACATCTATCTGTCTGCTCGGGACCAAGTTTGTCATACATTTTGTTTTGGAATAGTTCATTCTTAGGCCTACGGTATTACATGCTTGCTGGAGTTCTAATAGCATTGTTTTTATATCGTTAAGATCGTCAGCAAGCAGCACTATGTCATCTGCAAATCGCAGATTTGATAGATTTTTGCCATCTATGGTTAAGCCTTTTCTTTCCCAGTTGAGCTTTTTGAAAGCGAGTTCCAAAACCGCGGTGAACAATTTAGGCGATATCGTATCCCCCTGTCTCACGCCTCTACCAATTGGAATGGGTTTGGTGTTTTCATGGAGTTGAACCGTCATACTGGCGTTTTTGTAGATGTTGTAAATGGTTCTCGTGTAGCGATGGTCGACACGGCATTCCTGTAGTGCTTCCATAACTGCATCTAACTCGACGGTGTCAAATGCTTTATGGAAATCTATGAAGGCCAGTACGAGTGGTCTGTTGTATTCAATACTTTTCTCGACTATTGTTTTAACACTTTGTAGAAGGTCATTGGTTCCGTATCCTGTGCGAAATCCTGCCTGTTCCACTGGTTGGTAGAAGTCCAGTTTATTTTCAAGTCTATTTGTTATTATTCTTGTAAATAATTTGTAGAGATGACTTAGAAGGCTTATCGGCCTATAGTTTTCTAGGTTAGCTATATCTCCTTTTTTGTGCATTAAGATCACAATAGCGTTGTTCCATTCATTTGGTACTGTACTGTTGAACAAGCAAAGATTGAACAGGTCTCTGATTTTTCCTAGCAGGTGGACACCTCCGATTTTGATGGCGTCTGCGGTGACGTGGTCACCTCCAGGGGCTTTGTTTGTCTTCGTTTTACTTAAGGCTAATTCTATTTCATCTAAAGTAATATTTGGTAGTATTTCAGACCCTTGGTTTATGATGCCCTTTTTATTTGGTACGATATCTGGTTCAGATTCCGGGATTGGTTCTTTCTGGCTTGTATATAGAAGTTGGTAGAATTCTTCAACGACATTTAGGATCTCCTCGCTGTTCGTTGTTATATTTCCTTGTTTATTTCTGAGTTTAGTTATTTGTCTCTTCCCGCTTCCCAGTTTTCTACGCAGGACCTTCATACTTTTGTTGTTTTCTATGGTTTGTTGAATTTTATCTTTATTATGTGCTCTTATGTCGCGAGTTATTGCCTTCGATATCTGTTTATTTATCTCTCGTAGTTCTTCGATGGAGGTTGTCTCTTCACTTCTCATGTTTCTTCTACTTTGCATCAGCTGTATTGTTTCTTGGCTGAGTTTTTCTTCTTGTTTTGTTCTAGGGCAGCATGTACTTTGACTTTCTATTATGGCATTTGTTATTCGGTCGTTTAGGTTGTTGATGTTTTCATTTTTGTCCGCGTTTCCACTCGTCAACCGGTCTGCGATGCACTGTTGGTATTCCTCTACATCTAGTGGGCTGTGCCATTGTTGGTTGGTTGTCTTTTTAACCATTTTGTGTCTTTCTTTCTTTATATCAATGGTTATTTTTGATCGCACCATTCTATGGTCGCTCCCAGTATCAAATCTATTTAATACCGTTACGTCCTTGATTATATGTTTCTTATCCGTTATTACAAAGTCTATTTCATTTCTTGTGCGGTCGTCTGGACTTACCCAGGTCCATCTTCGATTTAGTTTTTTATAGAAGAAGCTGTTCATTTGAAATAGGTTGTTTTGTGGTAGGAAGCCCAACAACGTCTCACCTCGGTTATTCCTGCCTTCCAGTCCAAAGTTTCCTAAAGAAATTTCCGTATCGTCGCTTTTCATTCCGATTTTGGCGTTGAAGTCTCCGCATACAATGGTGAATTGGACTGGTTGCTCTCTTAGGGCCGTAGATATATCGTCGTAGAAGATGTCTACTTCCTCATCTCTGTAGTTGGTCGTGGGTGCATAGATTTGTACGATTTTTATGTGGTATCTTGTATTTAGTTTCAGGACCAGGATAGTCACTCTAGGGGAGATTTTCTTTATGGAAATTATATTCCTGCTGTGATGTTTATGTATTATAAAACCGTTTCCACCATTGGAATTTTCGTCGTTTCCCGCATAATATAGGCTATGCCCAGATTTTAGTTTTATTAGTTGCTCACCCCGTCTTCTAATCTCGCTGAGACCAACAACATCCCATTTTATATGATCTAATTCTGGCTCGAGTTCGGTGAGTCTTTCCTCTGATTGTAGCGATCTTGTGTTGTAGGTTGCGATATACATGTGTATATTCTGCTTCTTTGTTGAGTAGGTTTTCTGCTTCATTAGATGTTTGTCCCCCCCAGAATCCGTGGGACAGAATAATTGGTTATCATTGAGGAACTGTGGAGATATTCTCCTATCCGCCTGGGGTATTTGTTTGTTTACATCTATCATTTTCATGGGTAAAAATAAGGGTTTTTAACAGGGTTTACCACAAATGTGGTTGTGCGTATGGCGAGGCTAAAGTGGAACTGGGCTGGACACGTGGCCCGAATGTCAGATGGAAGATGGACCAAGAGACTACTGGAGTGGAGGCCAAGAGCAGATATACGAAGCAGGGGGAGGCCCCCCACAAGATGGACAGACGATATAAAAAGAACAAGAGGAGCCTGGATGCGAGAGGCTCAGGATAATAGGAAATGGGCGGAAATTGGGGAGGCCTATGTCCAGCAGTGGACGCAAAGGGCTGTTTGATGATGATGATGATGATGAATCGATTTGGTTACGTACGATTTGTTGTTGGTTGTCTTGTGGAGATTTCCAGGTGAATAGTCTTCAAGTACTGCTTATTTTGAAGTTCTTTTCCTGACAGAATTGTATTAATTAGTTTCCTCTTTCGTTTCTATCTCCTAGTCCAAACGCACCAACTATTCCATCTATTTTATCAGATCCAACTTTTGCGTTAAAATGCGCTATAATCATGGTCAGTTCGTGTGATTTTGTGTGTTGTAATAATTCGGAGATTTTGGAATTAAATTCTTCAATTTTATTCTCACTCGATTCCAAAGTTAGAGCATACATCTATATGATGTTCATAGAGAAGGGTTTTGCCTTTATTTTTAAGAGCATTGTTCTATCTGTGTTTGGTATAAAAGCAGTTATAGAATCAGCTATGTAGTTTGATACAATTATACCAACACCTCTTCTATGTCTATGAGTATCATTTCCTGAGTAATATATAGTTTTGTTTTCTGATTGAAATTTACCTGAAGCTGGCCAGAATGTTTCGCTTACTCCAAGAATGTCAATGTTTAATCTCTTTATTTTTATGATGGTGTTTGGGAGTTTTTGGGTGACCTGATTCGTAAAGGCTGCGGACATTCCATGTCCCGATTTGAATATGTTTTTTTGTTTTACCTCCGGGGATTCTTAGCACCCTCGATGAGCCGGAGACTGAAGGCCGTGTGTTAGTTGTAACTTCCATGTGACTTTTCGGAGGATATTGCTTCAGTGGTTTCCCGATGGGGGTTCAAGGGGTAGTGCATGCGCAACCGCACGACAATCGCACAGGAAGAGATTGGAGCATAGCCTCTTCTACCCAAGTCCGACTCTCACCTCCACGTGGTGAACCCTGGTAACCTGAGCAACCAAGCTGGAGATGCGGTAACCAATCCGTATGGAAAGCGCGGTCAGGGCCAACGAGAGCTGGTGAAATGGTCCTCCGAAAAGGGGGTTTTGCGATGGGCCAACAACTCATCCATAGAAAAAAAAGAAACCGTTACGAAACCACCAAACGTGCCTCGGACTGGACTGACTACTCGGCAACGACCACAGCAATGCACAAGGAAAGCGAAAGAAATTACGATGGGAACATGGAATGTAAGGAGCCTCTACCAGATAGGTGCACTAAAAGCCTTAACAAACGAAATGGAGAGATACAAACTCGACATAGTGGCACTACAGGAGACCAACTAGAGCGATAGCGGCATCATGGATATAGGAAAATATAGGATATGTAAAAGCAGTAATAATGGGAAGGCGCACAAGTTAGGAACAGGCTTCATACTCAAGAAAAGTGTAGGGAAGGATATTATGGACTTCCAAGCAGTAGATGACAGACTATGCATGATCCGAATAAGAATGAAGCTCTTCAATCTGACAATAATTAACGTACATGCACCGAGCGAAGAGAAAACAGACGACGAAAAATAGATCTTCTACGCAAAACTAGAAAGGCTATTCGATTCGACACACAACAACGACGTAAAGATGATCTTGGGGGATTTCAATGCTAAGATAGGGAAAGAAGACGTATACAGACCCACGATTGGAAAACACAGCCTACACGAAAATACTAACGACAATGGACAGAGACTAGTGGACCTAGCAGCATCTAGAAACCTTGTAGTCAGCAGTACGCTATTCCCACATAAAGACATCCACAAGATGACATGGAGATCACCAGACGGAAGGACACTCAATCAAATAGACCATGTCTTAATAAACACAAGATTTATGTCCAGCATACAGGACGTCAGAAGCTACAAATTACCTTCGGTAATTTGTAGCCTATTAGCCTATATATATTTGTAGTACCCTCGGACCATTACCTGGTGAGGATTAAATTAAAACAAAGGCTAGCCAACTCGAAAAAGCCAGCAAACAGCGGAATAGAAAAATGGGATGTGGAAAAACTGAACTTAACCAGGGTAAGGCAACGGTACGAAGGTCGCCGAAAAACTAGGAGTGTTGACGGAAAATCATAGTATTGAAGAACAATGGACGGAAATTGCAAAGGGGATTAAGGAATCGGCAGAGGAGGCGCTCGGGAAAGTCCATAGGAAAAAACGAAAACAATGGTACAATGCAGAGTGTGAAGAAGCACGCGAGAAACAACAGAAAGCTAGGGCAGAGAATTTGCAGAGACCCACGAGAGCCAAACAAGCTGAATACAACAAGCAAAGAAAGAAAGCATCCAAATTATTTCGGAAGAAGAAACGGGCCCATTTTAACGACCAGGTGGCACAGATAGGGCACCACCAAGAGAAACACGAAATTAGAGAATGCTACAAGATAGTGAACAACCTGCGAAATGGATTTCAGCCCAGAGCAACAATAATCAACAGTAAAGAGGGCACCTTACTGGCTGAAGAAAGTAAAGTGGTAGGTAGATGGGCGGAATATTTTAACGAACTCCTGAATACCTCACTACGAGTGGAATTAACCGGACAAACAGCTGAAGACGAACCAATTCACACACCAGAAGTAAGAGATCTGAGAGAAGATAACGAACCATCACAAAGAGAAATAAGCGAGGCGATAAAGGCACTAAAGAACCACAAAGCACCGGGACCGGACATGATAACATCTGAAATGATCAAAATGGGAGGAGACGCTCTGAACTGTGCTTTACACCAGCTGTTAGGAAGAATCTGGAGGACAGAAGAGATACCCGAGGAATGGCGGGAGGGGAAGATATGCCCTATCTACAAGAAAGGAAACAAACTGGAGTGCAAGAACTATCGTGGTATAACTCTTCTTAACACGGCCTACAAGGTGCTGTCATGGATAATCGGACGAAGACTCCAACCGTACGCAGAGAGCATTATAGGACAGTATCAGACAGGTTTCCGGAAAGGAAAGTCGACGACTGATCAAATGTTTACCCTCAGACAAATACTAGAAAAGACATGGGAAATGAACATCAGCACATACCAGGTCTTCGTAGACTTTAAACAAGCGTATGATACTATCGATAGAAAAACTCTCATGAAGACAATGGAAGAATTCGAGATACCACAAAAGATCATTAAATTGGTAAATTGTACGTTAAAAAAGACTTGGAACCAAGTCGGTATCCAAAAAACGACATCGCACAAGTTTGAAACCATTACAAGTCTGAGACAAGGAGACAGTCTATCACCCATATTATTTAACATCGCGCTCGAAAAAGCTATAAGGAAAGCTCAGATAGAATGCAACGGTACCATCTACAATAAATCCACGCAACTTTTGGGCTGACGACCTAAACATCAACGGTAGATCGCTAACGGCAATGAAAGATGCTTACGGTAAAATGGAGAAGAGAGCCAAGGAGATAGGTCTGTCAATAAACAAGGATAAAACAAAAGTAATGATGGTAAGACCGGGAGCGCCAGCACACGCAGTAAATAATCTGGATATGGGAGAGTATACTGTAGAAATCGTCAACAACTTTAAATATCTGGGATCAACCGTCACGGATCAGAACGACGAAGGGGTGGAAGTACAACATAGAATCATGCAAGCCAACAGGGCATACTTCACTCTTAAATCCATCCTTATCTCGAAGCTAGCTAGCAGACAAACGAAGTGTAATAGATACAAAGCAATCATACGACCCATCCTCACATATGGAAGCGAAGCATGGACGCTGACCCAGAAATCGGAAAAGATGCTGCAGATTTTTGAGCGAAAGATCCTGAGGAAAATTTATGGGGCAATTAACAGCGAAGAGGGCTGGAGAATTAGGATGAACTTCGAGCTATATCAGTTATACAAAAGCCCAGATGTGGTATCCCACATAAAACTAAGCAGCCTAAGATGGGCGGGACATGTGTGCCGGATGGCTCCAACAGCAGTGCCGAGACAAATACTCAGAGTGCCGGAAGGTAGAAGGAAAGCGGGCAGGCCAACGGCGAGATGGGAGGAAAGTGTGAAAAGGGATGCGAGAGAGATGCTGGGGGTGCGGAACTGGCGGGCGGCGGCAGAGGAAAGGGAACGCTGGAGACAACGTTTGGTGGAGGCCAGGGCTCGCTTCGGGCTGTAGTGCCATTGGAGAGAGAGAGGTTTCCCGTTGTCTTCTGAGGGGTTTATAGTTTTATTTTATAATTATAATTTGTATGTATCATAATTTATAATTATAATAAAACTATGTTATCTATCTAACATAAGATTATTTTACTTTGTTTTTTTTAGCCTAAACATATTAAAACTTTTCCCTTACCTCTAAAACATGGGGAGGGTACAGAATTTCTAGCAGTTTATTTTAGGAGGTACAATTTTCCAAAAAGTTGGGAACCACTGGCCTAGAGTATTTATCTTCGATAGAGCTCTATTTTGCCCTAGATGGTAATTAAAACGGGATTCAGCAATTAAAATTTTATTTTCCTGTGTTTGTGGAGCATATTTTGAAAATAAAATTGCTTAATTGTTACGTGGTCCAATTGTTGAGGTAGAGTTTAAATGGTCCAGACTAATCGTAAAGGTTTTCAATGTAATTTTTAAAGCACTTAATGCATTGCTTGCAAATGTTATGGTCAAGTTTACGTTTTTGGTTTAAAATAGCTTCAATTTCATTTTCATTCATTTTTTTAAGTAATCGATGTATTTTCTTCAATAATTTAATATCTCTTTAGATAATTCACTATTACTTTTTCCATCACGATTTTGTCTAACCATCTCGGATCCATCCTTCTTAAATCGACTAATTCTAGACTAAGCGTTGTTTTTTGAACGAAGTTCCTTTAGGGAGATCTCGGTAGGAGCGATTCGGCAGAAAACGTAACGTTACGTACGATGTCCTCGTACGCTGTCCTCGTTCGTTGTCCTCGTACGCTATGCGTTACGCGCCCTTTCTCTTTCAGTATATATGTCTATAATGCATGCTCTCTCTTTCTATCTCAGGGTGACAGACAAGCGTGGTCCATTTATAACCTTAAAACTAAACAAGAAGAAGAAATAAAAATTGTTCAAACGTATTTTTCTTTTTTGTTGTTTTAATTCATAGGAGAGTTATATTGTTTATATTATACTCAATATTTTAGTTAGATTTTAAGAAATGGACAGTCAATAAAGGATACAAAATACTGAAAAAAAGAAAGTTTATAACATATGAAACAATACAATTTGAAGCAATTGCTAACTGTTTACACATGTTTATCGTACATGTAATTTGAATGATTTATATTTACTATATTTATATACGTCGTATTCATATACTGAAATCAGTCAGATTGTTTAGAACTGAGCCATTGCATGATCTCTGTCGGCAGTTTGAGTAGTTTATCTAATTCGTGTAGCTTATGAAATCTCATGCAAGCTCAGCTCTTGAAATTGTATGAGGAACTAGTTTAACTGGGCTGTACACTATCATTCTTACCGATTCGGCATTTCCCGAAATGCCTAGGTGCTATCATCTGATAGTATAAAGCGACGTGTTTTAATTATCACACCTATTAATAAAGAGATAAATAAAGAAACATCCAATTTAAGATGGTTTCACGAAGTAGCAAGTCGTATCAAGTATTTCAAATAGAATACACAAACTGTCGGCAGATCATGCAATAACTCGGTTGTACACAATCTAACAGATTGCATTATATCACTAGGACATTTATATTTTAGAGAGACAGTGAAATCACAGGCTCAGCTCCAAAAAGAGTATCGACAGAGAAAAAAGGAAAAAAAAGTAATTATACAAAATACAGATTTAGAAAAGTAGGTTACAATTTTGTAATTTGATGCAATTGCTTACTGTTTACATGGGTTTATCGTACATGTGATTCAAGTGTTAGCTAATTTTGTTTACTATATTTATAGACATTATAGAGAGACGATAGTGAAATCACAAGCACAGCGCCAAAAAAAGTATCATCATCATCATCATCACGTAGCGCTACAACCCTGGGTGGGTCTTGGCTGACTGTACAACTTTTTTACAATTTGTTCGGTCTTCCATCAACCTAGGGTCAAATGGAATGTTCATTTTCCAGAGATCTGCTTGGATGTTATCTCTCCATCGCATTCTGGGACGTCCGAGCGGTCTCTTGCCTGTGGGAATCTCCTCCCATACCAGTTTTACAAGTCTTTCGTTATGCAGTCTGTGCACGTGGCCTGCCCATCTTAGTCGCTGTGATTTAATTTCTTGGACAATATCGGTGTCGTTGTAGAGTGCTTTTAATTCGATATTGGTTCTGATCTTATACTGGTCTGTGGTGATGTCATGGTGAGGTCCGAAAATTTTTCTAAGTATTTTTCGTTCAAAGCGTCTGAGCTTTTCTTCGTTTGCTTTGGTCATGGTCCACGTTTCGTATCCGTATGTTATTTCAGGTCTGACGATGGATTTATAGATTTTGATCTTTGAACTTCTTGTGAGATTTTTTGATTTTATGAGCTTATTCAGTGCAAATAGACAGCGGTTTGCAGATTGGATTCTGTCTTTTATTTCTTCGGTAACATCGTTGTCCGCTGTGATTACGGCCCCCAGATACTTAAAACGTTGTACTCTTTCGAAATTAAAGGTGTTGATCGTCATATTTTGTCCAATTCTGTCTCTTCGTGTCGTTCTATTTATACACATATATTTCGTTTTCTCTTCATTAATCTTCAGCCCTACTTCACATGTTGCTCCTTCCACCTTGTTGAAAATGTCTTTCGTGGATAGAATGGAGTCTCCAACGAGATCTATGTCATCTGCATATGCGAGTAACACTTTGGGACCTTGACCCGATAACAATTCTGTTTTTATTTCGGCCGACCTCATGGCTTTCTCTAATACAAGGTTGAATAGTAGTGGAGATAACGCATCACCCTGTTTAAGTCCACTGTTGATTTCAAAGCTGCCAGACAGTTTATTATTTACACGTACTTTAGATATTCCACCCTCCATACAGACTTTGGCCATCCGAATGAGTTTCCTTGGTATTGAGAACTCCGCCATGGCATTCCATACTTGGCTTCTTTCTACGCTATCATATGCCTGTCGAAAGTCTATGAAAAGATTGTGTATGGGTTTGTTATACTCCCATCCCTTTTCTAGAAGTTGTCTCAGCGTGAATAGTTGATCTATTGTTGATCTGTTTGCCCTAAACCCGGCTTGATATTCGCCTAGGACATTTTCAGCATAAGGGATTAGTCTACTAAGAATGATGTTTGAGAGGGTTTTATATGCCGTGTTTAGGAGTGAGATTCCTCTATAATTCGCGCATTTTGTTTTGTCCCCTTTTTTGTGGATGGGCACTATTATGTTTTCCTTCCATCGTGCTGGTATCCTTTTTTCTAACCATATGTGCGTTATTAGCTGGTGGATTTGGCTGGGTGGATTTGGAGTAGCTGGCGATGTAGTGCGTCTCCCCCATATTTCAGAAGTTCTGCTGCTATCTCGTCCGTACCCGGCGCTTTGTGATTTTTCAGCTTATTTAAGGCCTTTTGGGTTTCTTCAAAGGAAGGATTTTTGACGGGCATGTCCGCTGTGATATAGATCTCTTCTTTGTGCTGTTCTTCCTGTCTGATGTTTAGAAGGTCTCTAAAATTCTTTTTCCATTCTTCAGTTATTTCTTTACCGTCGATTATCATACGGCCTTGGTTGTCTCTCAGTGTGTGGATGGAATTGGCTCTATGCCCTCTTTTCTCAGAGGAAATTGCTTTGTAGAATTCTCTGGAGCCTGGTTTGGGCCGGTCTCTCTCCATAGTTTCATATTTTTGTTGTTCAAACTACGAACTTTTCTTTGTGCGTATTATTTTTCTTGTTTCTTTTCGAGAGTCGTCATATTCCTTTTTACTTTGGTCAAAAAGAGTATCGACAGAGAAAAAAGAAATTTTACAAACTAAGTAAAACTACTATAATTTATCTTTTACAAAGATAAATTTAATTCAAAGAAGAAATGTGTTGAACCTGAATCATTACAACCATCGAAATCTACTTTGAAATAATGAAGAAACTGAAAAAGTAATATTTAGTCACTTTCTGAATAATTAAATTGAATCATCAGATAATAATGAAGCTCAGCAAGTAATTAGTCCAAGTTCTCAATCATTCCAAGCCTCATACGAGGAACATGAACATTTAGTGCTTTAATTGCTGGCGACGGTAATTGCCATATATCTCTTATAAGAATTTTACAAGTCAAATATCAGCATCGTTTCTTCGACAGCAACTTTATAACGGTTTTGAAGGTTGTCCGCGGGGTCTGCGTCCATCTGGGCTGAGGCGCAGGTCTTCTGTGTCCGCCATTATTGCGCCTGACGTGGCCGAACCATCGCAGACGAGCTTCCCGCATTTTATCTTTTATTGGCGCCACTATTATGGTCGTCCGTACACCTGTATTTGTTGCATGGTCTAATCGTGTAAGGAAGAGCGCTCACCAGAGCATGCGCAACTGCATTACGTGCGAAACTTGCTCATGTTTGGCGTTGGCCGGCCAGCATTCAGAACCATAGAGCGCGACAAGACGTAAAACGCTTAACTCCGAGCTTTAGACTAGTAGGTATTTGTGGTCGCATAATACTCCCGCCTCCACTCCATCCGCTTGAACTTCTGCTACAGAAATAATTGGAGCGGCTCTTAGGGAGCATTCCGCGTTTGAATCGACATGTGGGGGAACTCCTCGTTGCTAATCTTGGAGAAGCAGTCACCCCATCGTTTCAGGATGGCGGCTGGATGCCGAGGAATCTGGTTGTCTTCATCCTTGATACTCATAACGTATCTACGTATCGACTTGAGCGAGTAAGGCGAAAGATCTGGTTTGTTCTTTGGTGCGTCTTCAACTCCTTGTACAGGTCCGCGTAATGCTGTGCCTTGGCAATTGCGACGGCTCGCTTTATCGTAGACTTGCAGTCTTATACAGTTGGTAAACGGCATCGAGGCGCGAGGTCCATCAGGTCTTGATGGCTAGCTTCTTATCTTTTATCGATGTCTGCACAGCATCGCTGCACCACCAAATTTGTATCTCGATGAAGCGCCTCCCAGGCTTGGTCGATCCAACAGCTGCAGCAGTATGTACTTGATGCACAATATTGTTCGAAATAACTTCTGATGGTTGGCTTAGGTGAATTGCGGGTAATCTCAGTACAGTAGCAAGCTCTTTCTTATGCTCAGGCAGCTTCTCCTTACTTAAATGCATGTCAAAATCCAACTAGTGAAAGATAAATACTTTATAGTGGGTTTGAATATGGAGATTTAGATTGTTTATTCATATTTTCCAGAACAAACAATTAAAATATTTATGTGCACTTTCATTATTTTAATAATAATTCAAAAAAGAAGTTGTTCGATTCCGTTGAATGCGCGAGGAACTTCGTTCCTGGTGGGGGTTCCATGACCGCATACGTTTTTTTATTAATACCTGCTATTTCTGTTGATTCGGCAATTGTTTTACATTCTTCATAATATTTTATAAAAATCTCCTATTTGTCTAAACTTGTTTTAGAATAATTACCTCTACAGGGTTCAAGTCCAAGTCATTCATCTGCGTATTCTACGACATGTCTTAAAATGCGATAATTATTACTAGTTTATTTATTATTTATTTCTTATTTAGAAAATGTACAAATTATTACAAATTACACATGAAATTTGTTTTGGTGGTCCTAACAAGACTCAGTAATTGCTATAGAGCTCCGGAAAGGCTGAATATATTCATATATTCAGGCAGTAATCGGTTTGTTTTAAGCTTGTACAAATTATTATTGTATGTTATTGAAAAAACTTAAACAAAGCTTGAAAACAAATATTTAACTATATTTTTGAAAAATATTTTATTTCATTAATCGTTAAAAATTTTCACCTAAAATATGTCTATGTCGATGGGTCTTATCTCAGTAATCTCTAATTATTGAGAAGACCCATCGGCATCGACAACGAAATTTTTATTTAAAAAAATCATATCCGCCAAAATTATTTTATTATACAAAATATAATATATTTATTTCTTCAGTTTTGATCCGATCTTGATTGAAAATCAAATTTTGAAATGAGTCGAATTTGAAATGAGTCTGATTTTGAATGAGATCGATTCTGAGATCGATTTGAAATGAGTCTGAATGTGTGAGGCCGGACTATTAAACTAAACTAACATAAAAACATTAATTGCAATAATGTGAAAAGACCAAATCAACATTTCCCTTGATTAATAACCGATTTAATTATCTTTTTCTTTGTTCCAGGTGAGTTTCAATCCCAATGCAGAACCCGCAAATTTTCAAAGGAAAATAATTCGAATTGTTTTGTGAAAAGGTTTGTAAATTTTTTTGAAATTCTCTTCGAAATTTTTAATTAAGACTTCAAATAAATATAATTAAAATAACTTACATCACCCAAATTCATATTAACTTGCGAATGAAAATGTATCATGGGTTGTGGTTAATTTGAGTTTAAAAAAGGTTAATTTGGAACCATTTAAAACCCTTTAAAAAAAATTCAAAATAAAAATTCAAATTTTCCAAAAAACGACTTATAAACCATTAAGAAATAAATACGCCCCAGTTACTTTTTATTTTCCGTTAAATTACTCTCCTGTGAAGCGTTCAGTTGGACGAACAGCGAATATTTCGCATTTCAAAGAATATTCCGAATAAGTTGCCCAGCACTGAAAATATGAAAAACGTTTTTGAATGCGTGCGGTCTTCACGTGCGGTGTGCGCTTTGATCGTCTGTCCGTGATATTTACGATTCATCGTATATTATATTAATAATAATAATAATATATATATCGTATATTATATTAATAAAAATAAAAAAAAGAATTGCATATATATATATATTATATATACATATATATATATATATATATATATATATATATATATATATATATATATATATATATATATATATATATAAGAGGGAAAAGGATAGGATTCTTGTGGTGGTAAACGGGAGAACGAATTCGACCGGAAATACGTGATTAATTTCCGATTTAATTGCGCACCTGAAAACGACAGTTGTAATAAAGTTTCGGCGGGGGCTTGGTATCCTGCAACGCTTTGTTCAGTTGCATTGAACGTGTGCGGTTTGGGTCCTTCGACCGCAACATCCTAACCGCGTCCACTAGTTTCATACAAACACAATACATGTTTACATTTCTAAACGAATCAAAGATTATTTATTATTCTTATCCATTTCCCTTCACATCTAAATTTTGACCGTATTCATTACTCTCACTCAGTTCCATATGAATGACGCAATGCAATAAAATGAAATTGAAAAGTCAATTTTTTAAAATTAATTAAAGTACGGCCAGAAGGATCTTGTGGTCGATAGCCCTTTGTATAAAGTATACAATAAATATATTCTCTCTCTACGTTAAAGTAATTAGGTGCTACCAATTATATTTTACTACCAATTACAGAACTAGACTACAACTATCTATTCTTAAATTATATTCTTAGATTAAAGGATGATGAAACAATAGATAATGATTAAATAATAAGTTTAAAACTTTGTCAAACGACAGCAGATGTCCCTTTGTACAATATTTTATCTTCGTAGATAAGGTAATGTATGATATACGTGTTTGATAGATTTTTGCTCTCATTGCGCACGAGCCGAAGGTGGTGTGTGGACACTTCCTTGAGGGACACCCATATTTGTAAACTTAACGAGGGATTGGCACAAGAAGTCTTTAGCACGAGAACTGCGTGCAGTCTGAAATATCATATATTCAGTTTTATCTCTGTTGAGGTAAAGACAGTTTGCTAAGAAACATTTCATAAGTATTTCCAGAAGTATATTAGCTCGTGTTGGGTTGTTTGTCCAAGTATGTTCAGAGGCAATAAATTTGGAGTCGTCTGCATACAGTGTGCAGTGATGTTCATTTATGAAGCAAGTCAAGTTTAAAAGGTATAGTAGGAAGTGTTGGAGCGAGGACACTTCCTTGAGGGACACTCATATTTGTAAACTTAACGAAGGATTGGCACAAAAAATCTTTGGCACGAGAACTGCGTGCAGTCTGAAATATAATATATTCAGTTTTATCTCTGTTGAGGTTTGCTGACAGTTTGCTGAGAACCATTTCATAAGTTTTTCCAGAAGTATATTAGCTCGTGGTGGGTTGTCAGTCCAAGTATGTTCAGAGGCGATAAATTTGGCGTCGTCTGCATACAGTGTGCAGTGATGTTCACTTATGAAGCAATCCAAGTCTAAAAGGTATAGTACGAAAGGTGTTGGAGCGAGGACACTTCTTTGAGGGACACCCATATTTGTAAACTTAACGAGGGATTGGCACAAAAAGTCTTTGGCACGGGATCTGCGTGCAGTCTGAAATATCATATATTGGTTGTTATATGGTGTTGGAGCGAGGACCCTTCCTTGAGGGACACCCATATTTGTAAACTTAACGAAGGATTGGCACAAAAACTCTTTGGCACGGGATCTGCGTGCAGTCAGGTTTTTTCACGCACAAAAGTACCTAGGGTACTTACGTATTAACGCCACCACCACTATATATTGGATCGAGTTCGCACTTCTGCGCTTATCTTGTCTTTCTATCTGTCCTATCTTTCTCTCTCTATCTTTCTATCTGTCTTTCTATCAGTCTTTCTATCATCTGTCCGCTTCGCGGCGGGCAACCTAATCTAACCGGGATTAAAAAATAAAATATTTTGAGTTTCAAAAATGTTTTAATTTTAAATAAAATGTTTTATTTTATGATTGATCTTAAAGATTGATTTAGGTATAGATTGGCGGCATTTAAAAATGTAGTGGCGATGGCGTTAATACGTAAGTCTAAACCAGTACCTCGATTACTTTATTTATTTATTTTTATAATTAGCGGAGATAAAAAATGTTAACAGCGCATTTTGAATTAACTTTTAACGTCTCCCTTACTGAATCGGCATGATGGAAAGCTACATTAAGATACGGTGTACAGCACACGCTTATTTTCTAAACATGGTCTGATAAACGTTTTTATTATTCGAGCATTCGAACGTGGCAGGTTTCAAATTCTTTGTTCGACCGAAAATACAAAAAAGAGCTTTTATAGTAACCGGGTTAGCATTCTAGGGTCAATACTAGTTACGCCACCGGTATATTATTATATTACCATGCGGAACACGACCAGAAGAAAATCAAGCAAAAAACTAAATTTTTATGTAATATTCTCTCCTCCTGAATTTTGATAGGAAATATCAATAAATCACGACGTCTCAGAGCCCAGATCCAGTGAATTATTTTTATTTTTACATGGTAAAACGGATGCTAATTTTATAGGCCGCAAGATAGTACAAAAAACGACGTTAGTTCCCGGGGCAATTGGGCATTAACCACTAAACGGGGCAGTTGAAAAACTCCGGGGGGCTGCGGCACGTTTCCCCGGAATCTGAAAGGCAGATTGAAATGACCCAGGGCCCGGTCTGCAATCACCATGCATCACTTAAATGTCCTCTCGCCTCTATCTACAGCGTCGTTACTGTTATTGCATTTCGTAGATTTGCAACTGCATATCTACTGATAGTGGATATCATTGTATCGTTTACACTTACCAATTTTACACCACATTTTGTTGCTACATTTATCTCCTTATTTTTATTACTTTCTAATATTCCATGACGCTAGAATAATTAGTGTTTTATAAATATCTCTCTCTCTATTCAATTAAAGTACTTATATAACGATTAATCTTTACATTTTCTGCTAATTTAATTAATAATTTAATTTTTAAAGATTTTATTGTATTAAAGTTTTCAATTTTAGATGTTATCTTCACAACAATATGAACAATGTTATTATTTGTTGATGATTCACGTAAATTGGATTCTCGGGGATCTCTTAAAGATGGAAGCAACTCAATTATTCTCTCAGTTTTGTTGCTTCTAATTAGGTTTCGGATCAAGTTTAGCAAATCTAAATAATTTTGATTATACGTAAAGTTTGTCATTTGATTATCCGAGTTTAGTCCTTGCTTCCGAGTGCCTCGAGCAAACTCACTAGTTTTTGTTTCGAAATTATAGCTTGTTGCATATAGTAATCACGTTTGCACGCGCAAAATTCAAGCACAATCTAGAATTTAATGTTTTGTACTTTAATACATCGAGTTTATATTATAATTCCTGACTTTATATTAAAAAAAAATCACAAATTTTAAATTCTTAAAAAGCTTTCATTTATATAATTTTCTTTTAATTTCCGAAATAAAATCTTCTTTTATGAATAGGATGGTTTCGGCAGATGATAACTACGTGGTAATTCATACTTTAAGTAACTCTTTTTTTATTTAAATTGAACTTACACTGAACTTACATTGAACGTAAGTAACTTCTTTTATTTAAATTGAAATGAAAATGAAACAGAAGGAATGTATGCAGTTTTCGTCTCCTAGTTCAAAATTGCAATTTGCGATATCAGTATAACATCGTCTGTAGAATGCGTCCCCTGAGTGTGTACGTACATCCCCTTTCATGTGCGTACGTCTGCTACACCCACGTAGGAGTTATATTGTTCTTCGCCCTCAGCCCAGACATAAAAAAAAAACAGGCGGAAATTATGCAATCGATGCAATTTTCGATCCCGGCTCCGAGAAAAAAAAATCATGAATTTCAATGAGAGTTCCAACATTTTACTAGCTGAAAAATATGTAATGGGTGCCAAGGGATTGTTTTCAATAAATTTTATCTTTCAGGAGATAATAATAATATTGTATTGGAAAACAAATGTTTTCATTTCATTACTCTCTTTATTTCTCTGCACTTGCCTCTATTTTAGCTTTGTCTATGAAAACTGTATTACAAAGAATACGAAGCATAAAAATACTCTAAGTTTCAACTATTTATTTAAAGACATAACAAGAATTAGGAAAACTAACATTTCTACCATTTCTAGTTGAAAATATAATTCTGTAACGTAATGTTCTTTTTGTATAAACTATAGAGATAATTTAACTTTATAATGGATTACATAAGTCTAATCTAAATATAATTATTTTGAATTAGTCCTCACGACAACATAAAATTTGATTTGGCAAATTTGTCGCGCGAAGTTTACCTTCTGCTGCTATTATAAAACGAATCCATTGTAAAACAAACTCAATTACAACCACGTAGATATAATTAATTTATTTCAGAATTCTTACTAAGACTATAATTATAATGGAAGTCTCCTGATTGTTTCCATGAAATATAGAACAGCGACTTAATTGAGATAGCACTCTTCCTGTATTAAAAAAAATATACTCATTGCACAAAATTAAATTAATAAATACATTTTTCAAGGCTTCGAGTAGCTTATAAAAAATATTTCATGTCTTTAAATAACTAGAGGAAACTTAGAGGATTTTTATGTTTCGTATTCTTTGTAAGATTTCTTATAATTTTTGGTTGATTTTAGCTGGTGGGCTTGAGCCCAGAGCGAGTGAGTCACTGATAATAGATTCAATCACTCTCTTATATATATATATATATATATATATATATATATATATATATATATATATATATATATATGGGTTCTGGACTCCTAGGTGGAGCATAGAGCCTCCATAAGCACCCTCCAGCGGACCCTATTCTGGGCCATTGCTTTGGCTTCACTCCAAGAGGTTTTCTGGGCTTTTAGTTTATCTAACACTGTTCTCCTCCATGTTTGAGCCGGTCTTCCTCGTCGTCTTGTTCCTTGGGGATTCCAGTCTAGTGCTGCCCTTGCAATGTCGTCTGGTTCTCTTCTTAGAATGTGGCCGATCCATCCCCATTTTCTTTTCTTAATGTCGCGCCCTATTGTTTCTTCTCCGCATCGTTTAAGAAGTTGCTCATTAGTAATTTTCTGTGGCTAGAAGATTCTGAGGATGATTCGTAGACATTTGTTGGCGAAAACCTGAAGTTTATGTTTTGTGGCATTAGTGTTTTTCCAGGTCTCACATCCATATAAGAGGATTGTTTGACGTTTGTTCTATATAAACGCAGCTTGCTCTTTGCTTTTATGATGTTGGACCTCCATATTGTGTTTAGTTGCCTGAATGCCATCTGTGCTTTTTGAATTCTGTTTAGAATGTCTAGGTCTGTTCCGCCCGTCTCGTTGAGAATGCTTCCTAGATACTGAAACTTTTCTACATTCTCAATTGGTTGGTCGTTTATTTGAAACGGTGCGTCGTTATTTGTGTGCATTCGCATCGCTTTTGTTTTTGAGACATTTATTTTCAATCCTATCTTCTGTGCCATGTCTGATAGTAGGGTGAGTTGCCTTTGCATACTTTCATAGGTATGCGAAAAAAGGCAAATGTCGTCTGCGTATTCGAGATCTTTGAGATTAGAGTAAAGAGACCATCGAATACCATCGTTTGGTCTGCAAGACTTTTCCAGGATATAGTCAAGAGCAATGTTAAAAAGCAAGGGAGAGAGCACACATCCTTGCTTCACTCCTGATCTCACCGGAAAAAGGTTGCTATTTGCTCCGCTAAGCAGGATACTACATGATACGTCATGGTACAGTTCTCTAATCGTGTCGATGATTTTTGTTGGCACGCCTCTTGTTCCTAGTATCTTCCATATAGCAGAGTGGGATAGGCTGTCAAAAGCACGTTCAAAGTCGATGAAAGCAAGATATAGTGGCGATCGCCATTCAACGGATTGTTCTATAATTATTCTTGTTGAATTTATGTGGTCTATGCACGAGCGGTTTGGGCGGAAGCCTGCTTGGTTTGGACGCAGTATGGGTTCGAATGCTTCTGCCTATGTTGGATTACACTTGCAATAATTTTGTTTATGGTGTTTAACAGCGTTATTCCTCTCCAATTTTTGCATTGCGTTAGGTCTCCTTTCTTTGGCAGTTTGATAATGAGACCATGTTTCATTTCTGCTGGAATTTCTTGGTTTGTCCAGATCCCTTTTATTATTTTTTCAAGTAGAGGTGCAATCCATTTAGGGTCTACCTTGATTAGTTCGGCAGGTATGTTGTCTACCCCTGCCGCTTTGTTGTTTTTCAGCTGCTTGATGGTATTTAGTATTTCTGTTTTTGAAGGCGCGTCTATTTTTATATTCAGCTGTTCATTTGCATTGTCTTCTGGAGCTATCACAAGTTCGTCTTCCGTGGGTGCGCTGAGCATATCAGCAAAGTATTCCTTCCACCTATCGAGCTGAGTTTCTGGGGTGGTCAGTGGGCGGTTGTCTTTGCTTCTAACTATATTTGTGGTCTTTGAGTGCTTTTTGGAGAGCTTGTTTGTCAGTGTGTAAAGAGTCCTCGAGTTGTTATTTTTGGCTGCTTCTTCTGCTTGCTCACATATCAGGTCAATCCATATTCGCTTGTCTTTTTTGGCAGATGCTTTAATTTGTTTGCATAGTTGTGTATATCTCCAGATTGCATAATTTTTTGTCATCGAAGTTTTGCACTGAAGTACCAGTTTCTTCGCATCCTTTCTGTCTTGTATAAGTTGCCATGTTTGGTCTGAGATCCAGTCTTTTCGATTTCTTTCCTTTGTGCCAAGGGTTGTTTTGGCCGATTCGAGTTGTGTCTTGGCTAAGCCATCCCAAGATGTTATGGGATTTTGGTCTGCATTTTCATGCAGGTTTGTTAGAAAAACTTTTTTGCAGTTTGGTTGGCGCAGTTTGTGTAGGTTGAACTTTACTCTCTTTGATTGTTCAGGTTTCTTTGGTACGGCCAGTTTGATTCTGAACGTGCCGAGCAGAAGGTGGTGGTCGCTGGCAATGTCTGCACCCCTTTTGTTTCTGACATCAAGTAGGGATCTCCGCCATGTTTTCGATATGGCAATATGGCTGGTATGGCTGGTATGGCAATATGGTCAATTTGGTTTTGGGTTTTCTTGTCGGGGGATATCCATGTGACTTTGTGGATTTGCTTGTGTGGGAACACTGTTCCACCTATAACTAGGTCTGATGTTGAACAGAGTTTCGTGAATAGTTCACCGTTTTCGTTTCTTTCCCCACATCCTTCTTTACGCATGATGTCTTCTAGATTACTGTTATTTGTCCCGACCTTAGCGTTGAGATCACCCATGAGTATGGTGATATCACCTCTGTTTATCTTCCTTAACGTACTTTCAAGGATATCGTAGAATTTTTTTTTCCTCAGCACTCGCACTGTTTGTGGGTGCATAGCATTGTACAAAGGTGATATTTCTGTATTTAGTGTGGAACCTTGCTGAAATTATTCTGTCATCAATGGGGTTCCATGAAATTAGGCTCTTTCTGGCTTTTTTAGTAATTATGAAACCAACGCCTCTTTCATGAGACCCAGTTTCTTTGCCACTGTACAGGAAAAGCTCCCCAGATTGTTGAGCTCCCCCTCGCCAAGCCAGCGAACTTCTGATAAGCCTAAAATTGAGATGTTGTAGTTATTTAATTCTCTCACCGCTTGATGCAGTTTTGATGCTTCTTATAGAGTTTTTACGTTCCAGCATCCAAAACGTAACTTTTCCTTAAGTGTAGCCAGTGTTGTCTTCGTTTTGTCCGTCCGGATTTGTGTTGTAGAGGTTTCATTAATAGCATAGTTTAGGCCAAGCAGGTTATTAGCCCACTGTGGCCGTAGTTTGGTGCTGGGGCTGCCAGCTATAGCTTCCAAACCAGCCTCCTGTTTACAGGATTTAAATCAGCCGCCCATTCTGGGTCAGACGCTGTTGCAGCCGCCCAATCTGGAACAGACGCTGCGGATTTGTAGCCGCTCATTCTGAGTGCAGACGCTACATTTGTAGGTTTTGGTCCGCCCCGGGTATTTGATTTCCCCGGTACCACCTATATCTAGGAGGCATCCCCCTATCCTCCACCTGGGGAGGCGGCCGATGGGGGACCTACAACCCCACACGGGCAATCACTCTCTTAATAATATCTAAATAATATCTAAAATCTCTAAATAATATTTATTTATTTATGTTCATGCTTTGGATCACAATAATGATCTAACAAATGTCAAGGGTTACTATTAACTGATGTCATTAATTAACATCATTACACAACAATACACAATAAACTATTAGATATAAACATTTAGATCACATCACATCTGATTATTAAAACAATGTTAAAAAAATGTCAATAGAATATGTCAATATTCTAGGTAATAATATATCGGTATGATGGATTATTATGATTAAATGTAATTCTCAAAACGTTGATAAATGTTTAAGATGATTTTATGGGCTAGTTTGTTGTTTCGTGAATATAAAAGAAAATATAAAATCGGAAAATTTAAGTTTGCAAGTAGCAGGTGCGGTCTAAGGACCATCTGCTGCTGAAATATTCTGAATAAAAGAGTAGCTGCGCATTAATGTGTAGCAGGTTTTGTAGTGCATGAGCTGCAAATAGTCTTTTGTTTTTACTAAAACATTTTAAGATCTTAAATTTTATCTCAAATCTAAAGATTACATTCTTTAACGAACTAAGCCTTTTTGCATTTAGTTCATTGCAGTTTATTAATTTTATTTGCTAATTTGTATTTTCAAAATACAATGCAAAGCAATGTAGCTATACAAGAGAGACAAGACTAGAAAGAGAAAACTAGAAATACTAGACTAGATAGACAAGACTAGACAGGCTAAACTAGACTGATACAGACAATACTAGTCAGACAACACTAGATAGGTCAATATCAAAATCAATATAAGTTTATTTCATTATCTAAGACTACAAAAAAAACGTTCTAAATGAAATGTGTCATAGAAAAAAGAAAATAGTATATCTAATCTTGGTAATTTACTCTTAAGTAGAATTCTTCGATATAATACGGTTCTATATCAACTAGGAGTTTATACAATTCTTTTCTGAAAAGGTTTGCATTCACTAGTTGTTTAATCCTCCTTGGTAGTACGTTATACATTTTCATATTGCTGTACGGTGGCTTTCTTTCAGTTAGCGTCAGCCTTTGCTGGGGCAGCTGAAAGACTTCGTTACAAAATTTGGTACTCCTTAGATTAGGCTTGTTAAAGTTCCCAAATAAGTGTCTATGTTTCAGAACGAAAAGTATAGACTTATAAATGTAAGTAGCTGTTGTTGTTAAAATATTAGCAAGTTTGAACTGGCCTCTGCAGGATTCTCTGAAATGTAGATTGTTCAGAGTACGAATGGCTTCCTTCTGTATTCTAAAAATGCTTCTGATGTGGATACTATTTCGCCAAAACATAATACCAAATTTTAAGTGGGAATACAAATTCGCGAAGACACCATCCTAAGAGCTGCAGTGTCCATATACCTATGAAGACATCTCAATGCAAAAACTGCCTTGTTCAGACGCTTTGTGACACGGAGAGTATGTGTCGTCCAATCAAGCGATTGATCTATAAATAGTCCAAGGAGCCTGATAAAATATTGTACCTCGAGGTCTTCTTTATTAATTTGTAATCTTGGAGGATAAATACTGGTTCGTATCTCTTTTGGTTTTAAAAATGAAAGTATTAGTCTTGTCTTTATTTATTATTAGTTTCTTTGTATCAAACCATGATATCAATGATGACATCGTGCTATTAGCATTTGGACTAATATCATCCACAGTTTTGTTAATGATGAGTAGGGATGTATCATCTGCATAGTTGATCATCAGGAGTTTCTCAGTAGTGGGTATTTGATGTAGATCATTGATAAATAACATCAGATATGCCGACGATACGGTATTATTGGCTGGTAGCGAAGCAGAACTGCAACACATACTCGAAAGAGTAAACCACCAATGTGAAGCTTATGGACTTCAAATGAATCTTTCAAAAACTAAGTGTATGGTAGTTTCTAAGGCACATAACCAACAAGTGCAACTAAATATCAACAATACCATAATTGAAAGAGTAGATTCCTACAAATATCTTGGAACCGTGCTAGACAAAACAAGCGACCAGGCAGGTGAGATACGAAGAAGGGTGGAGATAGCAAGATCAGCGTTTATGAAAATGAAAAAGTTTATTTGTAACAGAGACACTAATATAGAATTACGAATTAGAATACTACGCTGTTATGTGTTCTCTACCCTGCTATACGGAGTTAAAGCCTGGACCCTAAAGAAACCTGAACTAAAACGGCTGTAAGCGTTCGAGTTGTGGTGTTATCGCAGAATGTTTAGAATATCCTGGAAAGATAAAGTCACCAACAAACAGGTACTAGAAAAGGTAAAAAAGGAATGCGAAGTCGTGCTGACCATTAAGAAAAGGAAACTGGAGTATCTAGGCCATGTCATGAGAGGCCCCAAATATAGTCTTCTAAGACTTATTATGCAGGGAAAAATTAAAGGAACCAGGAGTATTGATAGGCGTAGAGTATCCTGGATGAAGAACCTGCGTGAGTGGTTCAGCTGTAGCAGCACGGAACTGTTCAGAGCAGCGGTGAACAGGATAAGAATAGTCAAGATGGTGTCCAACCTCCGGTAGGAGAAGGACTGCAAGAAGAAGATTGATAAATATTGAGAACAGCAATGGGCCAATCGTGCTTCCTTGTGGAATACCCATGTTCACAATCCTTGGAGAGGAATAAACAAAACCATGGGGAGAGTGAACCCTGGTTATCTGTTATTCAAAATCCCTATTATTCAAAAATGATTTGATCCAATCAGAAGCTACGCCTCTTATTCCATATTTGTTTAATTTCTCTAACAGTATCCTATGGTCTACTAAGTCATAGGCTTTCGAAAGATCTATGAGCATGCTAAATGGAATATTAACGTTTTCTAGATTTTCTATTATTGTATGTATGTATTGGAAACATGCAGTTTCTATGCTACGACCTTTAACAAAACCGTGTTGATGGCAATTTATTAAATTATACTTATCTAAAAAAGATGTTATTCTAGTACATACAATTTTTTCAAAAAATTTTGAGAAAACAGATAGGATACTGATAGGCCTATAGTTTCCGATCTCATTTTTATCTCCCGCCTTATAAATTGGAGTTTGAAGTTTCAGTTTTTCCGGAAATTTACCAACCAATAATGAATTATTTATTATGTTTATTAAACAGTAAGGGACTTAATATAGAAGGTAACACATTTGTTAGAACTATGGGGGGATGTCGTCAAGACCTACACCTTTTTTATTTTTTAAATTCACAATGATATTAAATATATCTTCTTCACTAGCTGGCACAAAGAATATAGAATTTATATTTATAAAAAAGAGATGGACTTACAAATTTTCTTTTTTTCTTTAACAATTCTTGAAAGTCGAAGGAAAATTTGTGGAAAATTTTGTTGGAAAATCTTCAAAAATAATGGAAATATCGAACAATTTTGACATTGTAATATTATTGTGTTGTTTCAAATGACGTTCACTTGCATTTGCGTTTATAAAAAAACAGATGGACAGACTTACAAACTTGATTTTCGCTGTGTCAATTCTAGAAAGTCGTAGGAAAATTTGTGGAAAATTTCCTTGGAAAATCATAAAAATTAACGAAATAAATGCCAAAGAACGTCCACGAAGACAATATGAATATAATTTGTACTCCACGCTTTTATTTATAGACAACACGGAAAAAATATTCTCTATTATTCATTTATTTATCTATTAATCTGCTTATATACTTATATATAATATATATTATATATATATATATATATATATATATATATGTATATATATATTAATTACTACTAATTAATAACTATTCAATCTGCTCTTAGCGATTGGGAAATCCTCCATGTCTGCTGCAAGTTTGGCGAGCCTTTCTGCTCGCTCATTACCCTCGATTAGAGCGTGAGCTTTAAACCGGTGCCATCGGAGCTCTATCCTCTTCGATACACAAGCATCTATTTTCCAGGTTTCCATTAACAATTCAGTGGGCGAATTAAATAAACTTCAGCAAAAGTTGTTAGATTGCTCTTACACATAACGCAAGGTGTGTTGTATGGCTATAAGCTCCGCCTTGAAGACAGAGCAGTAATAGTTTAGTCTTATATTATCACCGCCACAGTAAACTACAAAAGCAGCCCTAGTACCACTGTTGGATTTTGTTCCGTCTGTATACACCCGAAGTTGGAGGATATTCGTAAGAGTTAAATGGTAATTGACCAATGACAGCTTCGAAGGGCGGATGAGTGCCTGAGTGTTGACGATAGGTTCTAAATCAGCTGAGATTAGACGTAAGCCTCTCTTACTAATAAATCATCTACATTGGAATGCGGGATATAAAGTGCCAACTGTTTTAGGCGAACGTCGATTGGAAGAAGGAAAATCACGCGAATCGGAAATCACGGAGGCTGATAAAAAAATAATGAAAGGAGAATAAACGTAATCACGTAGGCTGACTCATTGCAAACTGTGCGATATGCCTTGGCTGCATGGATAGTAGTGAGGCGCTGTGCTCCCAATAGTTTAATCTTTCCATTAACACCGCAAGGCCGGTGTCAAATAGAAGCAATATACAGTAATGCTGGTTCAAGCGCATCATGATATATGTCAACTATTTCTGATATCACTAGACTCCATTTCACCCATTTTTCACAGCAAAACACAATCGTTGACTAAATTGTTTCACCGTACCACATGCAAGCTTTATGTGTTCCTTAAAGTTAAGGGATCTAACAATTATGACACCCAAATACATGAGACAAGACTAGACAGGCATACTTAATAGACCAGACTAGGCAGACAATATTAGGCAGGAAAGACTTGTCAGACAAGTCTAGACAGACAAGATTAGACAGACAAGGCTAGACAAGCAAGACTAGACTAGATTTTATCCAAGGATCAATTAAACCTGATCGATCTTCTCCTCGCCTGTGGCCTGTTTGAAACGCCATCTGGTTTTTCATGTGTCACAGATACTTCTAGTACCTACTAGAATTGGTAACATGTTTACAAGTGCCACCCATGCGACGGCAAATACAGAAGATTGTGGTGTCTTCTGTATCTGCCGTCACTTCGCATATCTTAAGACCATCGCATAATAATCTGAAACGCCATTAGAAGAAAAGTCGTCATACTTTAGTACCGTTATACCAGATCTTTTACGGTAGCAAATAAAACTCTCCTTCATAAAACACTAATTGAAGAAACTTGGGAAGATATGTATTGCAAAAAAGACTGTGATTTTAAAACAGAATCTATATCATTTCTAGAATTCCTTTCCTTCGAAGAAAGTGAAATAATCCGCATTCACATGGGCCACTCAGCAATCAAAAACTTCTAGCAGAAATCTGAAGGATTTGTTCATTCTCCAAAAAATATGTCCAACACTGAAGATGGTATATTGACTAGAAAAATGCAAATATCCGACGCTCATAAACTAGATAGTACGTTATTATTTCCACAACAAAATCGAAATCGCGGTTAACAAACAGTTACACTATTACAGTTACACTATTTGGAAATCAATCAAGGAATTAACTAATAAAACCAAAGTGAAGGACAATTTGAAATTATACATCGACAAAAGGAGATCAGCTCTCCCAAGGAAATCGGCACAGGATTTAATTATTTCTTCAAAAACTCTGCGGATGCAATAAATAGAAACATAGCACCTCTAGTGATAGGCGATGGCCACATAACCTTTAACGACAAACGCATCTCTCTAGATAAATTTTCATCTGTTGGAAGACCTAAACATATACTAAAATTGAGTAATGCAACAGCTCAAGGACAAGATGGCATTCCCTATAACATAATAAAATATTTCCACTCAGTGTTAGCATATACGCATCTTATCATTGCTACTTACAAGGACGAGAAGTTTCCGGTTGGCTTAAAAAGGTCCGTAACAATTCCGATACTAAAGAAAGGGGATTTAATGAATATACAATAGTGCAATCGCAAAAATCGTTGAATACACAATGAAATGCAGACTGATGCCTTTCATCAAGAAACACCACATCGTTCCAGTGAAACAGCATGGATTCTGTAAAGCAAAGTCTACTACAACCGCATTACAAAAATTACACCAACACACTGTGCAGGGGATAGACAACCATAAGTACCCAGTCGGCCTTTTTTTTGTGAACTGACCAAAGCCTTTGATTGAGTATCACACTCAAAGCTACTGGAAAAAAATAGAGAATATACGAGGAAAATATGGAAAATGCTTCAAATTATATTTGTCACAGAGGAGGCAATATGTGAGAATAGAAGAGTGCATATTAATAATATTATAGAGCTACGGAAAAGTTGAATATATTTATAAATTCAAGTTATATTCCGCTTTAATAAATTGTATTAAAGATTTGATTGTATCTATAATTAGATTGGTACAATATATCTTGATCAACATAGAAATATCTCCTTTTCTCTTTGTATATAGCAGACGACCCACTATACTTAAGCGGGGCCAACTGTGTGCTCTATACAGACGACGCAAGTTTTATGATTTCGGAAGATTCGATATAAAAAACGGAAGCAGTGCTAACAACCTTCTTAATAACCTTAACAAGTGTTTTTTTGCAAATGACTTGTATCTAAATAGAGAAAAGACAAACTATGCTATTTTTCAAGCCAGACATCGAGTCAAAGTCGGTGACTATTCATTAAAATTGGTGACATGCGAATGGAAAGAACGAGCAGTACCAAATTTCTGGAAGTACATATAGAAGATGAACTTAACTGAAATTCCCACCTACAGCACGTGACTTAAGTAAGAAAGCTTATTTGCTAATGATTCTCCAAAAACAAATGACCTATCCCTTCTGCTAAGACTCGGCCACGCGGAGGTGCAATCAACAATCCCAAACGCCATCTTATTTTAGGGGGCACCACCACAACTTGAGGTTGTTCTTGGGGCGCAAAAGTCGGTTAGTTTGGTCTATCAAGGATATCTCTTCTTGTCGTCCGTACTTCCGAGACCTAAACCTTCTGACGGTTCCCTCCTAATTTATTATGTCTAGGAAGTGGCATGTTTCATTTTCAAAAACAAACACAGCTTACCAAGAAAAATAGGATCAACACGCATACAAGACAAGAGACAGGAATCTCATACGAACATAATTGACCCTAGATATCAAAGTACCATATATATATATATATATATATATATATATATATATATATATATATATATATATATATATATATATATATATATATATATATATATGTATGTTGTATTGTTTTCTCGGGGATTCCGCGTTGATGCTGAACGTCGAGAATCCGGTTCTTTTCAGAGCCAACCCTCAGCATCAACGCGGAATCCCCGAGAAAACAATACAACACAGGTATCTATCCGCGAAAACCTCAAATACAATATATATATATATATATATATATATATATATATATATATATATATATATATGTATATATATATATATATATATATATATATATATATATATATGTATATATATATATATATATATATATATATATATATATATATATATATATATATATATATACAGGGTCCCATATTCTCAACAAGTTACCAATTCACTTACAAGAGGAAACTTCGTTTAAATTGTTTCGCCTGAACCTTAAAAATTACCTGATTGATATGTGTTTATACCACATCAATGATTTTATGTTAAAGCAAATAAATTGATTTGATTTGAATAGATAGACATGAGTAGAGAGATAAGGCTATACGGACAAGACAGACAGACATACAGACGAGACTAGACAGACAAGGCTAAGTGTTCAAGCATTTGTGTAATCAAAACATCCCTTGCGGCATATTAATAGATTTATCAAATGCCTATGATACGGTAAACCACGATTTTCTTATATGAAAGTGGTCTAAGTGAAATTTAAAAAAAATGAGTTTATCAGTTATTTCACACCACATTGTTTTTAACTAAATTTAGTCAATGCAATTTTTACGATATCGTCATAAATGGACCATTAGATAGTGGTTGTAATTTCAACATTATATCGAATTCATTTAGTGTTAATTATGAAAGTGGTCTTAGTCCAAAATTTAAAGAAATTATAAAAACATGAACTTGAATTGGCGCATGGCTGATTTAGATATTCGTATAATGAATGTATAGTCTACATGTAAAGAAATGTGAGGAAAATAAAGTATCCTTTGTAAAGAAATGGATCCACAGGAAAATATTTAGTACTGAATTTAACTTTTTTACATTTCCATGCTCCTCGAAAAGGCACATGCCAAAAGTGCGATTTACAGATTGGAAATCGGAATTGGAATCGGAATTTTTAATCGGAATCGGGGCATTGGAATCGGGGCATGCAATAATAAGTAATAGAAATTACATTAAGATGTAAACTTCTCTAAGGAAAAAGTCTTGTACATCAATACTTTTTTCTTTACAAAATGTGGAACGAGCTAGGAACTCTCTTATAAAATGCTTTATACCCTTATAAAATGTTCTATAAAACTTCTTTAGGTGCTTCTAAATTCCAAGTTTTGGATCTATCCCTTAAAAAGGAAGACCAAAAATATACAGAAATATTTAATTATTTCATTATACACCACCACCAGACCAGTAAGGAAAGAAAAACATAAAGATATTATGTGTTTACTATCATACATCCCTCCAGTTTTTCAGGAACATTTTAAGAATCTTAAAAACTCGAAATGGTAAAAATGGATGACTTTTTAAAAATAATTATTAAATGTTCAAGAATTATTTCCAGTTAGTCTTTCAAATAAAACTCATAGTTCTTTATTGCTTTACTTCATTTATAGGACATTCAGTTAATTTTGAAAATGATCTAAGTCAATTCAAACTTTTAAAACAACATTTTCGTATGAAATTCAGACAAAATATCATATTCAAAATAAATTTCAATTAATCAAGACTAATAAAATTATATATTAAAATGTCGCATAATATAAAAATGTTTTTTAATTTATTCAAATGCAATTCATTAAATATCTCGAAACGAGAAATATGTGACTTAGACCACTTTCATAATTATGTGCACATATATAAACTGAAAATAAACACTAAATTTATTCCGAAAAAACCTAAGTAAGAGAACGCAACAAACAGGTCAGTGCGGCTTATGGCACGGCAAAATCAAGAATTAGAAACATTACAGTAGTGATACCACAGGGTAGTATTTTGGACCCACTTCTATTTACGATTTACTTAAACGATCTGCCGCTAGCTGTAAATCAATCTGAAATAATAAATTATGCTATGATGACACCACATTATTAGTAGCTGGTAAATCCATAGAGGAGATTATTTCTAAATCTAATTCGGTAATAAACCAGACAAAAATGTGGTTCCACCTGAATAAATTCGCTACAAATTAAGATAAAACGAACCTAATCATTTTCCGAACATACCAATCTAAAATAAACTATCCAAAACAAATAGTAATTGACAGGGATACATTGGAATTAAAGAGTAATGTTCAACTTTTTGGGATACATATTGGTCAACATTTAACCTGGGAAACTCAAGTAAAAAAATATCAACAAAATTGAACACAGCAGCGTATGCCATACGCATTCTTCAAATATGTGTTAGTATAGAAATGCTAAAAGTTGTATACTATGCCAAGGTTTACTCACATTTCCGTTTTGGAATAATTTTGGGGAAGATGGAAAAGCGTAATCGAAATATTTAGAGTGTTAAAGCAAACACTAAGAATTATGCTCTAACTAAGTTTCAGGCAATTTTGCAGAGTTTTTTTATAAAAAAGCTAATATTCTTACAGTTGCGAGCGTATATATATATTTGAAACATTAACTTTTATATTTAAATGTAAAAAAAAATTATCTACGACCACCATTGTAAATGCCCATTATTGTACAGTTCGTGGATTATGTAAATACATCATCAACAACATCAACACACACGTATGTACCAGTCCGCGATTAATGATAATTTATGATTGATAACACACACGTACGTTTGGTTTACGATTCGTTGATTGGTTGACGCTGCGTTCAGTGCCCCCGTGCCGCAATTCAAACTAACGGAAATTGACCTTGCGTACAATGGGTTGCCTATATCTATGAGCGCTCTTATTCCAGTTTAACCTAAATAAGTACTAAATAATTAGGTTTGTAACCATTAAGAATGTTTTTTTTTTCATTTCTAATAAGTTAAATAATGTCGAGTCTTCTTCTTCTTTAATCCATAGCCGGCGCATGGAGAGGTGGTCGACCTCGTAGCCAGTACGCTACTGTTGGTGCCGCTAGATTCCGTGCTCGATTCACTATACGCTTCCATGCTAATCGATCAGTTGCAACTGATTCGCTGGTTTTTTAAATCGTTCTCTATGTGTTTCAACCATGTGGTCTTCGGTGCTTGTTTTTGTGTTCTCCAATCAAGAGGTCGTTTTTTCCATAGGAGTTTGTGCGGTACTAGATTGTCGCCCATCCTACAGATGTGGCCGAACCATCGTAATCGGCGTTTTTGAATTTCCTCAACAATCGGTGTCTGTTGGTCGCACCTTTCTCTGATTGTCTCATTTCGGAGGTGGTTGAGGAGTGAGACGCAGAGAATCTGTCTCAGGCATCGCATTTGGAAGGCCTCGAGCTTGTTAAGGTCTGGTTTAAGTAATGTCCATGTTTCCGATCCATAAAGAAGAATTGGGAGGATCAGCGTCCGGTATAGGCGTATTTTTGTTTTGATGGTAATATTCGTCCGCTTCCATATGCACCACTTGAGTGAAGCAAACGTTGCTGTTGCCTGGCCTATCCGGCTGTGAACTTCGGCTGTCGAAGCTACTTTCTTCTCCACAACCAGTGATCCCAAATATTTGAACTGTGGTACCTGCTCGATTGTGGTTCCATCGAGGTAAACTCTGGCTTCAGATCCATCCGTTGTAAGCACTTTGGTCTTATCCGCATTGATTCTCAGTCCGTATGACTGGGCAATGCGGGAAATGTCATACAAGGTGTCTGTTGCTTCGGCATCTGTGTTGGCGAAAACCGCACTGTCATCGGCGAACATCAGATCGGTTAGGAAGTTTTTGTCATCATATCGAACTACGCGTCGCCCATCAAACGCTTTTCGCATAATCGTGTCGATCACAATGTTAAAAAGGAGCGGCGAGGCCACGTCTCCTTGCCGGAATCCGGTTCGAATCGGGAATTCCTCAGACATGTCGTTTCGGATACGAACATTGCTGGTTGAGCCGTCGTACGATGCTTGAAGAAGTTGAATGATTTTCAGTGGCACGTGTTCGATCTTCAGGGCTTCCCACAAGCTTGTCCAATCGATGCAATCAAAAGCAGATTTGAAATCGATGAAGACGATGACAGTTCGTTTGCCACATCGAATTCTTTCTTCCATTAGCTGACGGAGAGCAAATATCTGATCGATGCATCCTCGATGTGGTCGAAATCCAGCTTGTTCTTCCCGGCTTGTTTGCTCTCGATGTTTCTGTAGTCTTGATTGTATGATTTTCATAAATACTTTGCCGACGATCGAGAGGAGGCTAATACCACGGTAATTCTTGCATTCCCGACTGTCGCCTTTCTTCAAAATAGGCACAACAATCGCTTTCTTCCACACGGATGGAACACAATCTGAATGCCATATATGCACTGTGAGAACGTTAAGTTGATGTAATAAGACGTCTCCCCCGGCTTTGATCATTTCGGCAGTTACTTGATCTCCTCCCGGCGCTTTACCATTTTTCAGGGATTTTATTGCCTTCTTCACCTCATTGATTGTTGGTTCAGTATCGGGAAATTGATTTATCGGCTGCTCAATAATTGGCAGTTCGGGTGCTGGACCTACTGGCGGATTGTGGTTGTACAGCTGATGAAAGAATTCTCTCCACCGCTGTAGACGTTCCTGAGGAGAGGTCACGAAAGTTCCATCCAACTTTTTGATATTGTCATTTGTTGATGTTGTTTTGCCACTTAACCGTCGGATTGTCTGGTACAGCGTCCGGTACTCATGCCTTGACGCTGCTTCTTCCATGTCAGCCGCGATGTTATTCCAGTAAGCTTCCCGTTCCAATTTCATTTTCTGTCGAACTTCTTTGTTCAAACGTCGGTATTGTTTGAAATCGACGTGTTTCATTTGCTTCCGCTGGTCGACTAGATTGAGACAGTCGTCTGAGATCCATTGCTGCGTCCGTCGACGGATGGGCGGACACAGCTCCGTTGCACACCCCACAATAGACTCAGAAAGTTGTTTTTCTTCTATGTTGATATCGACTGGTATCGTGAGTGCTGCAAATTTGTTGGATAATGCGATTTGAAATTTTCGGCTGGTTTCAGGGTCTCGCAGACAGGCCCAGTTCCTTTTGGCTAATGGTGGTGCCTTTTTCTTTGCTCTTTGTAATTTCAATTGTAGTTTCACTCGGACAAGATAATGGTCTGATCCACAGTCCGGTCCACGCATCGCACGTACATCTTTGAGCGTCGATCGGAATCTGGTGTTGACCAAAATGTAGTCCAACATCGCCGAATCGTTGCCGGATGGATTTCGCCACGTGAGTTGATGTTTGAGGGGGTGACGAAAGATGCTGTTGCCGATGATCAAGTTGTTTGACGCTGCAAATGATAAGAGGCGTAATCCGTTGTCATTTATTTCCCCGTATCCGAATTTTCCCATCGTTTCTTCCCAACCGGTTCGATCTGCACCCATATGTGCATTAAAGTCGCCCATAAGTACGATTAATTCGGTTTGGGGTATTGTATCCAGTGTGTGTTGAAACTGGGCATAAAATTCATCCTTGTTTGTGTCCGGGCTGGTCTCAGTTGGGGCGTAGACGGATACGATATGGGTCTTAATCGTTCCATCAATAGTGATAACCGCCAGACGCTCGGATATCGGTTGGAATGCGATAACACTGGCAGAGGCCCGTCGATCAACCATAAAACCAACGACCGCTTCTCGTTTGTCGCCACCAGAATAGAATAGCGTCGTCGTCTCGTCGATTGATGGTGGGTCAACCTTCATTGTCCCAGATCCTGTGAGCCGCAGTTCTGATAATGCACAGATCGATATTTTGCATTTCAGTAATTCCTTGGCGATAATTTCCTTTTGACCAACGTGATGTCCCGTTCGCACATTCCATGCGGCGATTCGTATTTCTGATTTCGGTGTGATTAACCTGAGTCTTTGGCCAGTAGTCCACTTCTCACCAGCATCCCTGGTTCCCAAAGCTGGCGTATCGGCTGCCCCGGATGCGGTAGCATTAATTCGTAAGTGGTTAAGTCGTGTATCCATGCGGTTTCTTGCCTAGTGTCTTCGGTTTCCCGATTCTGGTCGGCGCGGCAGGCCGACCACCCTCCTCCTTTCACACCCTGGGCTTGGGACCAGACGACGGCGGAGACGACGGTGTATTAGGTCGAAAAAGGAGGGAGAGCAAAAAATACGTTTATGTCACTTTGACATAAACAATTAATGTCGAGTATATAAACATATAAATAATGTCGAGTAACAGTTATATATGGAAATACAACTGTTTGTTTGTTATAATTTTAAATAATGTAACTAATAAGAAATAAATTTGTTATATCAAACATATTTTTTTTATTAAACAGAAACAAATTAGTGTGGTCGTAGATAAAGTATAGTACATAACTCGAGTTGTAAGGCAATTACGTGCTCGCGGAATTACGCACTCCCCGCTACGTGGATCGTGCGTAACTGTTCCGCTCGTACGTAATATGCTTCTTACAACTCACGTTACGTAATATACTATTACACATCATGAAAGCATTCACCACATAAACACAAGAAATAACAAAACCTATATACTACCAGCACATAATTTATTTATGGTGCGAAAGGACCATACTATAATTGTATTAAATTATATAATAGCTTACCCAATTACCTTAAAGAATGTAATAATATGAGAAATGCCAAAGAAGAAGTCTATAAATACATCAACGACATTGAAACATATACAATGGAAGACTTCTATAGGGCTAAAGTCTAGGTCAACCAATTTAAGATAATATTAATTTAATTTATGATAAAAATATTTAATATTATGATATATATTTATTAATATTATGATAAATATTTTTGGAAAGGCTGAAAGACCACGGGTCAATGGCCAATTGCTGTAGTTGTATTTGTTTGCATTTATAAGTATAACAATAAAGATGTTTTGTTATTATTTTTATAAATTTTGTTGATTTTTGTATAGCTTAATTTGAGGAATAAATTTAATTTGAATTTAAATTTGACTAAACAAATAAGTCTAGACAGGCAAGGCTGTATAGGTGGGGCTAGACAGACATGAGAGACAGGCTTTAGTACACTGACAAGACTAGACAAACAAAACTAGATAGAGAAGATTGGGCAATCTAAATTATGTAAGCAGGAGTAGGGTTTTGGAATACCCGGTCTTTTTAGACTTGGCGAGTCCGAGTCGAGTCCTAGTCCGATTTTTCGGGTCCGGTTCCGGGTCTGGGTCTAGCCTGCCTCACAAGTCGCTTATTCTCAATGACTCGTTAATCGGCAGTCAGCGGAAGCTGTTGTACTGGTTGTGGCCGGCTTGAGATCCAGGAAGCAACATTTGAGCGTAGGTCGATTTATCATGCAGTTTATAGAGTTATTAACTGTCGTAAAAAGTTTCTTCTCTAAAAGAGGTGACAGTTACCCACAGTTAATAAACAACGAGTGGTTATTTGATATGTCATTCTTGGCAGACTTTAGTTCAAAATTAAGCTTTCCAGATGATCCCATGACCCCCCGTGACTTCATGGTCCCAGACCCCCGGCGACCCGCTACGCGTTTTGGTCTATCTTGACAACAATATATACAAAAAAGTAGATCGTCACTACAAAAAGTTTGAACAGCCCTGGTCTAGATGGTATTGACGATCAAGATAAAAATTATTATTCTGACGAGAATAACAATGACTCGCAATGACTCGCAAGTCGATTCAAACAAAAACACGAAAGGATTTTTCATCTTCACGCAAATGGTAAAGCAAGCGATACTGTACGAACTTGCCGATTATGTTAAGTGGGAATTAGATAAACAAGGGATTTGGAGAATGTTATGGTAAATAGGTAAATAAAGCAAAACTCCACAAAAGCTAAGAGCGGAAGCCAAATGGATGAATTCCCTTCTAAATTGTCCAAAGTTAATTCAACTTGTCCGTCTTCTTCGACCTCATACACGCTCTCGTCAGAATAATAATTTTCATCTTGATCGTCATCAATACCATCTAGACCAGGGCTGTCCAACCTTTTTGTAGTGACGATCTACTTTTTTGTATATATTGTTGCCAAGATAGACCAAAACGCGTAGCGGGTCGCCGAGGATCTGGGACCATGAAGTCACCGGGGGTCATGAAATCATCTGGAAAGTTAAATTTTGAACTAGAGTCTGCCAAGAATGATATATCAAATAACCACTCGTTGTTTATTAACTGTAGGTAACTGTCACCTCTTTTAGAGAAGAAACTTTTTACGACAGCTAATAACTCTATAAACTGCATGATAAATCGACTGAGTCAACACACATTAGTATGTAGCAAAAGTTCGTTATCATTATTCTCATTTTCTAATATAAACAAACGTCTTTGAAGGGCAGTGCCACGTATAGAATTGACTATTTTAAAGACAGCTTCCATAACATTGTTTGTATTAAGTCGCTTTGAGCATAAAACTAGATGGTGGATAATGCAGTGCTATGCAAAAAAATATCGATAATTATCATCTTGGTGGCATAAAGCAACCAACGTTTGCCACCGGTCATACATGGGCATCATCCGTCGCAATCGAAAACAATTTAAAAATAGGAAACGTCGTTTCTTTCACAAATTCATTAAAAATTCTAAATATGTCTTCCCCTCTCATCCTTCCGTGCATAGGAATTTAAGTATTTCTTCTTTTACTGTACAATCATAAAATACCATCCGGATAAATATCACTAATAGACCTTTTAACGGATGTTTAACCGTATGCGCATCCGCCAAGTTTGATAGGCGGGAATATATAAGTTTCGGGCACATATTTAGTTATACGTCAATAATTTATTCTAAGCCTGCTATCGTGGAAGCCAGCGAACATATTATATGCAAGCCGTGGTAAGGCTGATAATAACTGCGTATTTTCGTTTTTCTTGCGCATCGGCAGTCAACGGAAGCTGTTGTACTGGTTGTGGCCGGCTTGAGGTCCAGGAAGCTACATTTGAACGTAGACTAGCGAGAAACGTGTTTTAATTTTTACTTTAGGCCTAGGCCGCACTACGGCTAAACCGCCGCGGTTTTTAATCGCGTGATTTTGTGACTCAAGGAAGCTAATACTAGCGGCCCCACTTGCGGTTTTTTCCCGCGATTGAGTTAGCAAACTGTGTGTTTCTCGAGCGGTTTCGCGGCCTCGGCCTTATATTTATCGAATGTATTTTTAAGTAAGTACATAGAAGCGTGAGGAAACTAAAGATCGACTCAAAATCACGCCGCGATCGACCGATAGATCGCGATCGACTGGTTGGACAGCCCTGATCTAGACCATGGTCATCTTCATCTTGCAAGCCGGTAATATTTTTCTTTTTATATACTACATCACAAACAGATAAGTGTATAGTGTGATTCAAACAGAAATTATAAAGGCTCGAATATTCTAATCCAAATTTCATCATTACACTTGCACCGTCGCCGGTTCAACTAACTATATATTTTTAAATTTTATATTAAATGTGTTTAAGTGTTGTTCTACATTTTCGACTAATTGTATAGCAGTACATGAGTTAAAAATTCTCAATAAACCCAGATTATACACTTCAGAGTCAATTCCATGCAAATTGATATTTAGATATGTTCGAATTTTCATTTTCCTCAAGTGTAATGCGAAATCGTCGATCTTCTTTATCGGGTACCGGGTATTTACCCTTGGACTCGTCGAGTTCGGGTCCGGGTACTCGGATCCGAAAATCCCTAAGCAGGAGTAGAAAAGACTAAGTACAATAGCGTGGCAAGAAGTGTAGAGACAGGAAAAGTAAAAATATATTTCAGAAAACAATAACTAATATTGTGAAACAAATATACAAGTATAAATAGTCGACAGAAAATAATTTGTTAGAATGGGTTAAGTAGAACTATTTCTTTATAGTTATAGCAAGCGAAGGCAAATAGACTAATTTTCTATTTAGGGATGCATGAATGTTTACTACGTAATTAGGAAAATCTTGCTCATTAGTTCGTTCTATATGCTATAACCTTCAATTAAATATACTTAGAATTTTGGTATATTTTCTATTCGCGTTGAGCACTTAAGATTTTATTATCTATATACTGCTTACTAACACTTACTTTTAATTACCTTGTTTGTAGCTAAAGAGCATAATTAATTTGGCACGTAAAATCCATGGCTTGAATAAGTAAGGAAAATTAAAACTAAAAATATTTGGTCTTATTTTATCATTGTGTTTTTATATTTATTTTCTGATTTTAGTTGCTATATTATCATGCACTCATGCACAATATTACTATCTTGGTGCACTTTTTTCAGTGCGATAAATTGTCAATTTTAGTATTATTATACATAATTTTATCATTGTATTTTTATATTTATATTCTGATTTTAGTTGTTATTTTATCACTCATGCACAATATAACTATCTTGGTGCATAGAGTTTAGTGCGATAAATTGTCAATATTAATTGTATTTAACATAATTTGAATAACGCACGCAAATATTCAATATCGCTAGGTTACATTAAAAGAAACAAATAATTAAAAATAAAATTAATACAATCAAGTCCTCGGTATTAAAAAAGTGACGTGAAGTGTCAAATTTTTTTTTGTAACAAAGTAAAAATAAAAATTATAGAAAACATTTTAAAGTGAGTGTAAAGCCGGCTTCACACATTGGCTTACACGGCCAGGTTAATGTGTGTTCCAACATTTGCTGTTCTTTCACACACCACAAGTGGTCCTCTACATATTGGCTCACAAGTGCCAACTTCTCAGTTTAAAAGTTGTAGAGCCATTGGTAATATGTCTGGTGATCTTGATCTTCAACTAGCGGTTGCTGCGTTTTATATAACATCAGCTGCATACAATGATAATAAATATATGGCCTATGTGTGGAGGGAGAACTTGTTATGTGGGAACATGCGCCAATTCCTTTGAAGCGGGACAGAAAACCGACAACCCTATGGCCAGCCGCCAATGCATGTGCCAACCTCCACCAGCTCATTCACAAGCGCCAACTTCTTCATCCACACATTGGCCATGTGACGCATGCCACATTACATGGCCAATGTGTGGAGCCGGCTTAAATTCTATGGTGATAGCGGAGACTGAGGTAAGTCCTTATGAAGAATCCACACCACAGTAGACAATTGAAAAAGCAAATTCTTCATTTTTGATTCCATTTTTTTTTTTGGATGGCACTTGGATTCCAAACTTGTAAGATACATTACCTCGCATGAGTGATAAAAAATATTGTTTGTAGCACGCGAGAAATTGTCAATTCTCGTCTCTGGCGATTGCGCGCTCTCTACTCATATTGACAACTTTTCGCCCTAGTTAAAAAATCTACTAAAATGAACTTTTAATAAAAAAAATATTTATTACTTTGCGACCAAGAGAATCGGCATTGTTGAGATGATTATGTAGATTATGTAGATCATGTAGATTATTTGCGTTTATTATAAAATCAACGACATTTTAGAGCTCTTGCTTTCCACAGTAAATTGTTTATTATTGTTAGGAATCCGTTAATTGGAGTTTACTATCTTGGTGCACTTTTTTCAGTGCGATAAATTGTCAATTTTAGTATTATTATACATAATTTTATCATTGTATTTTTATATTTATTTTCTGATTTTAGTTGTTATTTTATCACTCATGCACAATATAACTATCTTGGTGCATAGAGTTTAGTGCGATAAATTGTCAATATTAATTGTATTTAACATAATTTGAATAACGCACGCAAATATTCAATATCGCTAGGTTACATTAAAACAAACAAATAATTAAAAATAAAATGAATACAATCAAGTCCTCGGTATTAAAAAATTGACGTGAAGTGTCAGAATTTTTTTTCATAACAAAGTAAAAATAAAAATTATAGAAAACGTTTTAAAGTGAGTGTAAAGCCGGCTTCACACATTGGCTTACACGGCCAGGTTAATGTGTGTTCCAACATTTGCTGTTCTTTCACACACCACAAGTGGTCCTCTACATAATGGTTCACAAGTGCCAACTTCTCAGTTTAAAAGTTGTAGAGCCAATGGTAATATGTCTGGTGATCTTGATCTTCAACTAGCGGTTGCTGCGTTTTATATAACATCAGCTGCATACAATGATAATAAATATATGGCCTATATGTGGAGGGAGAATTTGTTATGTGGTAACATGCGCCAATTCCTTTGAAGCGGGACAGAAAACCGACAACCCTATGGCCAGCCGCCAATGCATGTGCCAACCTCCACCAGCTCATTCACAAGCGCCAACTTCTTTATCCACACATTGGCCATGTGACGCATGCCACATTACATGGCCAATGTGTGGAGCCGGCTTAAATTCTCTGGTGGTAGCGGAGACTGAGGTGAGTCCTTATGAAGAATCCACACCACAGTAGACAATTGAAAAAGCAAATTCTTCATTTTTGATTCCATTTTTTTTTTGGATGGCACTTGGATTCCAAACTTGTAAGATACATTCCCTCGCATGAGTGATAAAAAATATTGTTTGTAGCACGCGAGAAATTGTCAATTCTCGTATCTGGCGATTGCGCGCTCTCTACTCATATTGACAACTTTTCGCCCTAGTTAAAAAATCTACTAAAATGAACTTTTAATAAAAAAAAATATTTATTACTTTGCGACCAAGAGAATCGGCATTGTTTAGATTATTTGCGTTTATTATAAAATCAATAGAGATTTTGAACCTCTTGCTTTCCACAGTAAATTGTCTATTATTGTTAGGAATCCGTTAATTGGAGTTTACTTGATCAATTAAGGTTGTTTACATGGTGTTAATGTTTTGATCTTTATGGGTTTACTATATACAAGGTGTTTAGTAAATCACAATTAAATGAGGATAAATTGACTTGGACTCTAATCCAGCCAATAATCGAAATAGCTCACGCCATTTCTCAGTATTGTGTCACAATATCAAATAATAATTGAATTCGTAAATATGATGAATGTATCTTTGTGTGTTGTGTTCAAAAATAATGATTTTGATGCAGCATTTATAAAATGTGAGGATTTAATAAAAATTTTAAGGAAATTAAGTTTTGTAGGAGTAAAATAAGAATAAGAAAGATCTGCAAGCTCCATAAATAAAGATAAACATGTAAGAATATTGAAAAGCCTGGATATTTATTAGCTTGCAAAGGAGTCGGATATAAATCTTCTCAAGGTACGTCATGAAATATTGCTCGCAGATTTATTGCTTTCTAATGGACAGCCAATGTTATATATCTATCTTAAAGCATCGAGTCCCTGCGGGCCTCCGCTTTGCTTTTCATGTTCAAAAACTGTTTAAAAATTCAGATCGCTTAAGAAAACAACATATTCCTTTGTGCTTACGATAATAAATGAATCTATTAATGGGCTGTGTGAACATGCATTGTAGACAAGTTTATTAGTATTTATATACGATGTATATGAAAAAAATTGTGAAATATAGCGAGGTGTCAGAGCGGCGTAAGCCGCTGAATGAAAAAGCGACCGGTATGAAAAACGGTTGTCAAACACATTTCGAGCTTTTGTTCGCATATTATGAAAAAAATATTAAAATATATAAATAAAAATTATAGGCGTTGATGTAGAGGAAGTTTTGGAGGATAAGCCTCATAACTTCCTGTCATTAATCACGTGTCAATGTCTGGAGCTTCTATTAAACCATAAATTCAATAATGAATAATTGCCTCATATTAAAAAAAAAATGTTTGGAATTTTTTTCGGGGTTGAATGATAATCGCATTTTTTTTTTGTTGCGTGGTGGTGATAGTTTTTAATATAAAAGCTTTTAAAGGGGTGGTATTAGAACTGCAGTTTCTAGCTGCATATATACGTTTTCTGCATTTGAATATTCATTAGGGAATTAGTAAATGGGTGTAAAGGCGGAACGAGAACGCTATTGACTATAGGCGAAACGACCTGAAAATGAAGTCGTTTTCTCTTTAAAAACTTCACTTTGAATATATTTCCAGCATCCTTCCACTTCTTTTATTAAGTAATTCTAACAAGTGTGGGTGGAGTTGAATAGAAAATGAAATGTCCCAAAGGGGCATCGCCAATCTTGACTCCCATACATAAGGTGCTAATAGTCTTTATGACCATTCGAACCCGAGATTTATTCGATTTTATCGTTGACAGTCTAACTGGCCGTTAACTTGATAAAGTGCTGCATTGATTGTAATTAAGATCTTGCTTTCGTATTTTATTTCTTATTTCCTCTAACTTTTTTAACACTGCCTTTCACCAGACGATACAAAAAAGGAAGGTTTGAAAACTCAACAGCCACCCTTCTCCTTTATCTCGACCCTCTTTCACGAACAAATATTCCACTACTTACAAAACAAACTAAAAAAAAAGAAGATTTTTTCTTCCAAACAAAAAACCAAACCCTAAACACATCTGTTACATGATAGATACACACTATATTCAATTAAACACCGAAAGCTATTAATGAAACTCGTCTTTCCCGCACGAAATAAGTTTAGTAGGTTTGTAATCAATGATAGTGTTGGGATTCAACAAACAGGTTAAAATTATCAATCCAACCTATGGATATAATATTAATTCGATTTGAATGAAACAATTAGTACCCAGTGTACATGTCGAGTTCAATGTGAGTTTAACTCGATTTGACAGCCATTGTATTAGATTTAAAGGGAAATTTGAGTCTCTACAAATGACGCAACTTGAGCTTATAGCATCCTGTTTGTTCCACGTATGTCTGAATTTTAAACGTTGATGCAAAATTTACAATCTAACCAAAAAAAATATTCATAAATATCTGAATATCACATTAAAAATTGAATTCTGAAAAGCATGATCAGAATAATTAAATTAATTATTTGTACAGAAGTCTGTAAATCTATGATCTTTTGCCTTATATTGAAATGTGAATTTGTATACATATTTGATTTTGATAATGGCACTTACGTGTTAATGCCACCATCGCTATATATTGGAACAAGAGTTTGCGCTACCGCGCGTATGTTGTCTTAAAACTTTATCTGTCCGCTTCGCGGCGGACAACCTAATCTAACTGGGGTTAAAAAATAAAGTATTTTTAGTTTTAAAAATGTTTTAATTTAAAATCAAATATTTTATTTTATGATTTATCATAAAAATTTGAGGTGTACATTTAAAAAAGTAGCGTTGGTGGCGTTAATAAGTAAGTACCTTGATAATTAATAATTCAACTTGTTTGGCTGAATGTGATATCTCCTTTAAATATCTCAATAGTAAATGTTGTCCATATGCTTGAGCTAAAGGCGTCTTGTAAAACCCTACCAATCGTTGGGAATATAACGGACTGTCCTCGTTCTCGAACTTCCCTCATAAACACAAAACTTCGACGAGAGGTCTATATGAAAAGCCTTTAATGTCTTTCAGCATATTCCTCCGAATTGATTTTAAATCAGAAATCTCCGAATAGAAAACACGCTGCGAAAATAAAAGTCGACACCGAAATAGGAACAACAATGAACAACGAATGTGAACGAAACAGGAATACAAAGTATTTTTCATTTGTAATTGTAAGGTTTTGAAATGAGTTTTAATTATGAGCCAATGGATTACAATTATGAATAATTTCGTAAATAACTTTTCATATGTAACGAACGAAAGGATGAAATAAACGAGTTTACATGTGGTTGGCTGCAAACGCGAAATTATTAACTTTTCACAATTACGGATAGTTAATTAACGAATTAGTGAAAATGGAGGATTAATATTAAACAAGCTATAATCGAATACTGAATAAAATAAAACACAATGATAATTATTGGATTCGTGTGGAGCTTTGCAGTTACGATTTGATAAAATCGCAGAATTATCTAATGAATTCAGATAATCATTCCAAAATGGAATAACTAAAATTCATATACAATTACAACAACAATATGTATTATTGAATAAACTAGTACGTTATTTAAAACACAATCAATGCCTATCACAAAACTTGCATGATTCAATTAAACATAAATATATTTGTGAAAGAACTAAAGTTTTTAAACTTTTTTCGAGGAAAATAAAGACGAAATAAAGAAACTAAAAGACGAAATGCATAAGAAAGAGGAGGAATGGAAGATTGAAAAGAAAGAGCTAAACTTAAAAATTGGAGTACACTGTGGAAACCCAGGAAAAACAGAGAAGAAAGCTCAATATAATAATAATAGGCTTACAAACAAAGGAATGCCAAACAAAAAACTGACGTGGAAGAATTTATTAGAGATAAGGTAGGCGTAGAAGCTACGATAACGGAAGCCTTTGTATTAGGTCGTAAACCGGAAAGAAAAATAATACACGCTACAATAAAAAATTGGGAGCAAAAACTGAAGATTATGGCGAATAAAAAGAATCTAAAGGGAGAAAATATCTTCATCGAAAACGATTTAACAATAGCAGAAAGAGAAACCCAGAAGAAATTAAGCGACATTGCAAGAGAAGAAAGAGAAAAAGGAAATACCGCAACAGTAGGGTATAAGAAGATTATAGTAAATGGTAAGGTACTTGAATGGGAAGATATTAGGAAAAAAAACTAGTAACAGGAACCGGAAGGGACAACAGGATGACGACACTTGCAAGGGACACGGAAATGAGAAATAGTAGAATTAAGGGACTTCATATATTAGCGTGGAACCTAATAACCAACCTGGCAGGGTTGAAGAAGAAAGTAAAGGGAGTGGATAGAAAAGCGTTTACGCAATATATTCGGAAGTTCCATATCATAGGACTGACGGAAACGTGGATAGAGGAAAAAGACTGGGAAGAAATAAGAAACCTACTACCAAAGTGAAGTCTGTAAAAGAGATTGAATATATAACAGAGCCAGATAATGTTGAAGGTATCCAAGAAAGAATAATACAGGTGGGTGGTAATAACTGGAGAGTAGTGATAATATATAACAATAAAAACATGGAGGAGATTCTAAAGCATGTTGAGAAACGGATGGCAAGAGATCTCTCTCTCTCTCTCTCTTCAATTGCGCTACAGCCCGAAGCGAGCCCTGGCCTCCACCAAACGTTGTCTCCAGCGTTCCCTTTCCTCTGCCGCCGCCCGCCAGTTCCGCACCCCCAGCATCTCTCTCGCATCCCTTTTCACACTTTCCTCCCATCTCGCCCTTGGCCTGCCCGCTTTCCTTCTACCTTCCGGCACTCTGAGTATTTGTCTCGGCACTGCTGTTGGAGCCATCCGGCACACATGTCCCGCCCATCTTAGCCTGCTTAGTTTTATGTGGGATACCACATCTGGGCTTTTGTATAACTGATATAGTTCGAAGTTCATCCTAATTCTCCAGCCCTCTCCGCTGTTAATTGCCCCATAAATTTTCCTCAGGATCTTTCGCTCAAAAATCTCCAGCATCTTTTCCGATTTCTGGGTCAGCGTCCATGCTTCGCTTCCATATGTGAGGATGGGTCGTATGATTGCTTTATATATATTACACTTCGTTTGTCTGCTAGCTAGCTTCGAGTTAAGGATGGATTTAAGAGTGAAGTATGCCCTGTTGGCTTGCATGATTCTATGCTGTACTTATACCCCTTCGTCGTTCTGATCCGTGACGGTTGATCCCAGATATTTAAAGTTGTTGACGACTTCTACAGTGTACTCTCCCATATCCAGATTATTTACTGCGTGTACTGGCGCTCCTGGTCTTACCATCATTACTTTTGTTTTGTCCTTGTTTATTGACAGACCTATCTCCTTGGCTCTCTTCTCCATTTTACCGTAAGCATCTTTCATTGCCGTTAGCGATCTACCGATGATGTTTAGGTCGTCAGCATAGCCCAAAAGTTGCGTGGATTTATTGTAGATGGTACTGTTGCATTCTATCTGAGCTTTCCTTATAGCTTTTTCGAGGGCGATGTTAAATAATATGGGCGATAGACTGTCTCCTTGTCTCAGACCCGTAATGGTTTCAAACTTGTGCGATGTCGTTTTTTGGATACCGACTTGGTTCCAAGTCTTTTTTAACGTACAATTTACCTATTTAATGATCTTTTGTGGTATCTCGAATTCTTCCATTGTCTTCATGAGAGTTCCTCTATCGATAGTATAATACGCTTGTTTAAAGTCTACGAAGACTTGGTATGTGCTGATGTTCATTTCCCATGTCTTTTCTAGTATTTGTCTGAGTGTAAACATTTGGTCAGTCGTCGACTTTCCTTTCCGGAAACCTGTCTGATACTGTCCTATAATGCTCTCTGCGTACGGTTGGAGTCTTCGTCCGATTATCCATGACAGCACCTTGTAGGCCGTGTTAAGAAGAGTTATACCACGATAGTTCTTTCACTCCAGTTTGTTTCCTTTCTTATAGATGGGGCATATCTTCCCCTCCCGCCATTCCACGGGTATCTCTTCTGTCCTCCAGATTCTTCCTATCAGCTGGTGTAAAGCACAGTTCAGAGCGTCTCCTCCCATTTTGATCATTTCAGATGGTATCATGTCCGGTCCCGGTGCTTTGTGGTTCTTTAGTGCCTTTATCGCCTCGCTTATTTCTCTTTGTGATGGTTCGTTCTCTTCTCTCAGATCTCTTACTTCTGGTGTGTGAATTGGGTCGTCTTCAGCTGTTTGTCCGGTTAATTCCACTCGTAGTGAGGTATTCAGGAGTTCGTCAAAATATTCCGGCCATCTACCTACCACTTTACTTTCTTCAGCCAGTAAGGTGCCCTCTTTACTGTTGATTATTGTTGCTCTGGGCTGAAATCCATTTCGCAGGTTGTTCACTATCTTGTAGCATTCTCTAATTTCGTGTTTCTCTTGGTGGTGTCCTATCTGAGCCACCTGGTCGTTAAAATGGGCCCGTTTCTTCTTCCGAAATAATTTGGATGCTTCCTTTCTTTGCTTGTTGTATTCAGCTTGTTTGGCTCTCGTGGGTCTCTGCAAATTCTCTGCCCTAGCTTTCTGTTGTTTCTCGCGTGCTTCTTCACACTCTGCATCGTACCATTGGTTTCGTTTTTTCCTATGGACTTTCCCGAGAGCCTCCTCTGCCGATTCTTTAATCCCCTTTATAATTTCCGTCCATTGTTCTTCAATACTATGATTTTCCGTCAACACTCCTAGTTTTTCGGCGATCTTTTCTTCGTATCGTTGCCTTACCCTGGTTAAGTTCAGTTTTTCCACATCCCATTTTTCTATTCCGCTGTTTGCTGGCTTTTTCGAGTTGGCTAGCCTTTGTTTTAATTTAATCCTCACCAGGTAATGGTCCGAGTTGCAGTCTGCCCCTTTGCAGCTTCTGACTTCCTGTATGCTGGACATAAATCTTGTGTTTATTAAGACATGGTCTATTTGATTGAGTGTCCTTCCGTCTGGTAATCTCCATGTCATCTTGTGGATGTCTTTATGTGGGAATAGCGTACTGCTGATTGCAAGGTTTCTAGATGCTGCTAGGTCCACTAGTCTCTGTCCATTGTCGTTAGTACTTTCGTGTAGGCTGTGTTTTCCAATCGTGGGTCTGTATACGTCTTCTTTCCCTATCTTAACATTGGAATCCCCCAAGATCATCTTTACGTCGTTGTTGTGTGTCGAATCGAATAGCCTTTCTAGTTTTGCGTAGAAGATCCCATAGGCAAGAGATCTAGGGGAGAAAATACTGATTATTGGAGACTGGAAAGCGCGGATCGGAGAACAACAAGCGGGCTACCTAGATGCGGAAGGGGTGCAAATACGTAGACGCTCAAGGGATAAGACGTATAATAAAGAGGGTAAAAGATGGATTGACTGGTATGAAAGGCATAACTGGTACATGCTAAACGGGTGTACAAATGGTGATTGGAATGGGGAGTTAACGTATATGGGGGGCGCCGGTGGTTCGGTTATTGACTACGGGATCGCCAATGAAGCGGCAGTACGGAGTATTGACTCGTTTAAGATAGGAGAGAGACTTGACTCGGACCATCTACCATTAGAAATTAGGCTGATAGAAGAGGTAAAAAGGCACAGTGAAAGTAACCAGAAAATCGTCAAACAAGCAGTGTTATGGAATGAAGAGGCTGTCAGAAGATATCAAAAAAACCTGACGATTATAGAAGGAATGGTGGAAGTGGCGGAGTTTGGTCAACTGTTATAAATGGTACGAAAGGCTTTAATTGTTAAAGTTTCGCACAACCAGAACTGTCATGGAAATGCATGGGTGGACAAAGAAACTAGAGTGATGAGGAAAAGAACCAGAGCAGAATTTATAGCTTGGAAGGAAGAAAGAACAACACTGGAAAGATTTCAAAATCAGCTTAAAAATATGAGGGATTTGGAGAAGAGAAAGAGACAGGAATGGGAGAAGCTCCAGATGCGGAAAATCAACCAAACGAGCAGAGAGTCGGACATCTGGAAATACATTGCTGCAGGTAAAGAAAAGAGAGAAATCCCAAGGTCCATCGCGATAGAAACCACTTCAGAGATTTATTGGCAGACGAAATAACAGAGTACGGCGAGCGAAGGGATAGAAATTTTGGGACGGTAGAAACCAACAGAGAGGATTTCCTAGAAGAAATTACAAAGGAAGAATTGGAAAGTGTTCTGGCGGCGCTTAAAAAAAGGAAAGCCCCAGGGCCATATGCGGTACCAAACGAAGCGTGGTGCTTGGCTACACAAACAGTGAAGAAGAAACTGCTCGCCGAACTTAACAGTTTCTTCAAAGGCAGCAAACAAATTCCGGATAGTTGGCGAGAAGGAATTATTGTGCCAGTCCTTAAACATGGAAATAAGGAGGAATTGAGTAATTACAGAGGGATAACTCTTATGGATACCGCATACAAAATCTACGCTAAACTACTGGAGGGAAAATTGCTAGAAGAAGTGGAGGAGATGAAGCTGATTCCAGAAGTTCAAGCCGGATTTAGAAAAGGTCGTGGTACTACAGAACATCTTTACACACTAAACTATATTGTTCAAAAAGAATTGAGGAAACCAAACGGAAAATTGTACGCAGTATTTATCGACTTAAAAGCAGCCTATGACTCTGTAGTGCGGGAGAAAGTGTGGGAGTTTATGAGTTCAAAAGGTATATCGCGTCAGTTGAGAGAAAGTATCGAACGTCTGTATGAGGGAACATGGTGCAGAGTGAAAGTTGGTGAGGCTACATCTGAAAGGTTCGAGGTTGTGAAAGGTTTAAAACAAGGGTGTCCTCTAAGTCCATTACTATTCAACCTATATACGGCGGACCTAGAAAAGACGTTAAGTATGGGTCAGGCTGGGGGGGTAGTAATAGGGACCACGAAAGTCTGGAGCCTAGCCTACGCTGACGACGTCGTTGTGCTAGCCGGTACGTATGCGGAAATGAGTGAGGTATTAATACGACTGGAAAGGTTTTTTAAGAAGCGCGTGTTAAAGGTGAATGTAGAAAAAACTAAGTGGATGTTATTCCGGAAGAGAAAGGAAGCAAAGAGAGAGAGTTTTAAATGGGAAAAAACGGAGATAGAACAGGTTAGGAGCTTCAAATATCTAGGTTTTGTATTCCAGCAGAATGGTTCGTGCAGAGAGCATATTCGATTTATAGTTAAAAAAGCATGCATCGCGGCTAATAGGTTCTGGGATGTGTGGAGAGTTTACTTTAGAGAGAATTATAGGGCGAAGATGGTGATTTGGAAGGCATGCGTGCGAAGTATCCTGATGTTCGGGGCGGAAATATGGGGAGTAAAGGAGGAGGTGGACATAGAAAGGGTACAACTACAATATATTAAAAGGATTCTCCAGTTAGAGAGGTCTACCCCTTGGTATATTGTTCTCCAGGAGACAAACACCAACAAAGTCGCCAGTTATGCAGCAACGAGAGTGGCCAAGTTTGAAAGAAAAGTGGACAGTATGAATGAGGAAAGAATAGTGAAAGAAGTGCTGAAAGTGTTAAGGAAAGAAAGGATAGAATATAAGACTGAAACCAAGTGGGGATGCCAACGAAAGCTGATGTATGAAAGAGGTGGATGGAGTCACGTAGAGATTGAGAGAATGATAAATGAAGGAATGCTAGTTGAAACATTTTTGGAAGAGAGACTATTAGAGGTAGAGTTGCAGGAGAGACAGAAACACATAGACGAAGGTACTTATAACAAAGACTACGGGAAGATCCAAGTTACAGGCAGATGCCCAGAATATCTCCTCAACCCCTAAGTTTCACAGACGACTATTGCGCGCTTTAGATGCGGAAGTGAAGAAAGGGGTAGGAGATATTGGATGGCTGCAAGTGATAGAACGTGCCGAGCATGTGGAGAAGGTGAGGAGCTGTGGCAACATTGGGTGGCGAGTTGCAGAAAATGTTTATGGACTGAAGCGGAAAAGGTAGCAGTAAGAAGTTGGGAAAAAGTAATGGACGAAAGTGGGTCGGGCCTCAAATACATGAAGAAAATATTAAAATGCAAATACGCGGGTTCAATGAACTCAGAGTAGTTTGTGTTCTCTTTCCTTTTTGTATGTGTATATACGTATATATATATATATATATATATATATATATATATATATATATATATATATATATATATATATATATATATATATATTTCCTTTTTTTAGAGACCTTAATATTGTTTTTGTTGGTTTTTGCTCTTTCCTTCTTTATTTTTGTCTTTGTGTTTTTTTCCTTTTTTTGAGATATAGGGATCTCGGTTTTGTTTTGAATGTAAGTTTAGTCAATATACTATATAAATTGTAATCACAAATTTGTAAAGTAAGATTTATGCCAATAAAGGATTAACTACTACTACTACTAAACTAAAGTTTTTATATTTTCTAACAATTCTACATTGTACGGATAATTCCGAGAAATTATAATATAAACATATGGTACTTACTTATTAACGCTAACGCCTCTACATTTTTAAATGTCGCGAATCTACACCTAATTTCTTTTATGATAAATCATAAAATAAAACATTTTATTTAAAATTAAAACAATTTTAAAATACTTTATTTTTAACCCCGTTTAGATTAGGTTGCCAGCCGCGAAGTGGACATATAAATCAGGACAACATACTCACAACGAACTCTCGATCAAATATATAGCGGTGGTAGCGTTAATACGAAAGTACCTAGACATAAAACTGTATTATAGTGTATTTCGAATCGACTCTCTGAAAATAAAAAATAAACTGCAGGTGGTACATTTTCGTTTTAGACGAAGCTTAAACCAGAACCACAAAAATAGATAGGATAGGAAGAAATTGTATTTGCACAAGGTTTGACAAGTTTTGTATCTAACATTTTAATTTCGACAAGATCAGATAAAATTTAGACAAAATCAGAAAAAATAACAGAAAATTGCATGAAATATGTAACTTCTGCTCATGAATTAGACAAAAGGTGTTAAACTCAAAGGCTGACTTGGGCCAGAAGGTTTTACTTTTTGGAATTTGCACGGAAAAGGCCGGAAAAAAATCAATATTTATAGAAACCTAGGTTTATTTCGAATAATACTTTATAATAAACTTATATAAAGGAATAAGATAAAAACTATGTTTACATTCTGACACTTGACATCTCTACTCTGCCTCTATCTTGGTTAAACTGGAATAAGACCGCTCATATAGGCAACCCAATATACGCATTGTGCGCATGCAAGACACAACGAGACACATAGGGGTAGGGAAGATAATTTTGAAGGGGATATATAAAAATTGTTTAAAATTGTTTAAACTAATTAATTTTTTTTTCATATTTCGGATCGAGAGGTCGCGTTGCCGCGAGATATGTGGTCTTGATTTATCTGCTCCTAATATAACCTAATCTAGCCATTATCTAACCATCCATTTTGTTTAAATCTCTAGCTACGGTGACTTTTTTACGCGCCACTGGAAGTTTCAGGTCAATGTCCGTTAGTTTGAATTGAGGCATGGGGGGCGCTGAACGTATGAGCACTCTTATTCCAGTTTAACATCTTTCTTATCGTATCTTTTTAATTTCGGGAAAAACTGTTGATATTTTCGGTTGTAGTGTTAATTGCAAATTATGTAGAAGTCTGAAGAATGCACATTAAGGTATTTATTGTATACTAACCACTGAAATATATGCTAACTGGAACGTGCGCTGTCTTCTAAGCTTCTGCGGGCGGAGAGAGAGGTCCCAAGGGGAGCCATCCCTCCTTGTCTAGCCAACAGTGAACTCGAGAGTTTGAGGATGTGATACAGTCAGAGCGAAAAGCTAGTTGTATCAAGCCAAATCAAGTATTTATCCACACTATGTATATACAAAATATTAAAACTAATAATGTTTTGTCATTTATACTATACACTAAGTTTTTTACTAAGACTGTACTGGACGAAGTCATAGCGATCCGACGATACGAGAGACCCCTTGTGATGCTCTCTCTCGAACCGCACAAGCGACGAGGCAGCGCTCGTTCCAGTTAGTATATATTTCAGTGCTACTAACAGACTAACATTACAACAAAAGAATTTGAATGCAACCAAAGGATGTTGCCAACCTAAGGCACTAAATTGGATAGCAGTAAAGTAATAAAGGTTGCGTTCTCAACGCCCAACATTCTCTCCTGAACGCAAACCCATGTTAGTAATACAAGACAATTGTTTTTCAAATGTTACTCCTTTGGTTAAATTGTCACCCGCTATCAACCATTTAAAAATAAAAATAAATTACTTTAGATTTTACAATATTTTCTCTGAAAAAATATAAATTTATAAGCGATATCAGCGACTAGAACGGAAAGGTGTGTTGCAAGCTCATAACAATTCTGGATATGGATCATCCAAGTCGTGGATGTTAATAAAGTTAACATGCATTAAAATGAATGCATGGTAGTTAATAAAGCATCTCAATAACGACCCCTCCGCTAGAGCACCCGATTTTTCTGGACTCACACCAAAACCGATAGCCCATCGCCTCTTATTTAATGGTAAATCGTCAACTAAAGTGGGAAAAATCAAACTACAACGTGACAGTAACAACGAAAACGATGTCCTTAACGACCCTTTCAGCACTGATGAAATAAAACGAACAATCTACCAACTGAAAGAAAATTACCGGCCTGGACGGAATTAGGTACGAGCAAATTAAGCATTTTGGGCCCCTAACCATTGACTGGCTCACTCAAATGATGAACAACTGCGTCTCCAAAGTGCAAATTCCAGAAATTTGGCGGAAGTGGTTGCACTTCTGAAACTAGGGAAAGAGGCAACAGATCCTGGGAATTTTCGACCCGTCTCTTTGCTGTGTCACCTTTTCAAGGTTTTCTTGAAAGAATCATTCTTGACCGAATCTCTAAAATTATCGAGGAGGATACTATACCAGAACAGGTAGGTTTCAGACCAGTCAAATCGTGTTGCGAGCAAACCCTCAATCTTACTCGATATATCGAAGATGGGTTTGAACGGAAGCAGAAACGAAAGTCGCTTTCATAGTTCTATCTGCTGCCTATGATACCGTGAACTATCAGAGGCTGATATTTAAGTTCTATGACATCACCAAGAACTTTCGCCTGACTAAGTTGGTAGAATGCTTCCTACAAAATCGACGGTTTTTAGTAACACTGCAGTCTAGGAATAGTAGGTGGAGGACTAGTAGGTCAGCGTCCTGGCGGGAATCCTCAATAATATCTACACCAACCATCAAACAACAAATGGAGATACAAAGAGTTTCATATAAACCGATGAAACGCCTATTGCAGCTGAAGGCAGAACTTTCAACGACACATAGGATAAATTAACTCACGCTATGGAGCATCTAGCAGCCTACTATAAAAATAACCACCTCAAAGCTAATCATACTAAGACTTAGGTATGTGCTGTCCATCTTAGAAACAAGAAAGCACACAGGAAGCCAAAGGGTAGTCTGGCAGGGCCAAGAGTTGGAGCGTAAGAACACACCGATATACCTAGGCTTACGCCTGGATCGAACTCGGAGTTTTCGAAAACAATGATAATAGATCAAAGGGAAACTATGCGCAAGAAACGATATCATTCGAAAATTAGCAAACACAAAATGAGGAGCACAACCTCATACACTCCGGACTTCGGCTATTGTTTTATGCTTTTCTACCGCGGAAAATGCATGCCCCGGTATGGTTCAATTCCGCTCATACCAGGCACGTTGACGTGGCACTGAACTTTGACTGCATGAAACCGACCCCGGTGGAGGAAATCTACCCAATAGATGGAGGAAATCTACCCAATAAGTGGTATTGGCCCACCCACAATCAGGTGGTGTGTTGCCGCGGGGGCTGAGCAAGAAACCGACCAGAGGCATCCCTTATATGAGCACCAAATGCAACTGCATAGAGTTATGTCTCGGAAGATTTATGCGGTCGACAACACCCCTGGAGATTACGCCTGAAGCATACCGAACAAACCTATGGTAAGTGGCTGCCATCCGCACACGAATCGAGGCAAATGAAGAGCTGGTCCCTGGACACCATCTACCTTTCCGCACATGGAGGACGCTGAACACGCTAAGAACGGGAGTCGCACGATGTAACAGCAACCTAAAAAATGGGGCTACAAAGAGGATGACACTTGTGGATGTGGTGTAACTCAAGACTAGCAACATCTGGCTGTGTGCCCAAACATGAGTGAGATTTGCACAGATTTGCAAATGACAAAGCCACAAATGTGGCTGATTTCTCGAAACTGAAAATTTGATTTGTTACAGTGATCCGGACGCGGAAAGTAAGTCTGAGAAAATGTATTCTTATATTTATATGTTTAGTCTTAGATTTCTAACAGTCTCTTGATGCTAATTTTATTGCACTTTGGCTATCACTATAGATAACAAATGGAATTTATTGCTGTATCGGTGGTAACACTGTCTAGACTGAACCAAGTTCTTCTTGCAACTGCCAAAACCACAAGGCACATATATTCGGCACATATATTCGGCTTCTGCTGTGGAGAATGCCACAGTCTGTAGTTTACTATCTACGTTTTGTGAGCTGTCTAATGTAGTTGTGATGATCAAAACAAGTTGAACAAGTTGCGATTGTAATGTAGTTGTGAGTTGTGATATCCTATATAACCCACTATCATTAAAATCCTGTTGCAAACTGTCCCAGACTTTTTCACATGTTCTTTACATATGGTCTAGCAATTGAATAAGTTTAGATTTTGCCCTTGTTTACCTTCTTTAGTCGTTGTTTGATCCTTCATTCCTTCAAGTTAGCTTTCACTGCGAGTTTACAACTGGCAAAATTGTCTCTCCTACGAGTAGGTCTATGTGAAAAGGATTGAGACTAATATTGGACATCTTCTTCAAATAATATCAATTTTTCGATGGTATATGACCGACCGCTTCTGTTAGGTTATGCGGTGCCCTAAAAAATTGTGCCTGTACAAAAAAAACACGCTGCCCGGTTCTAGTTAGGTTGTTCTAGCTGGCCAGTTCTGTCGGAATTTCCACCTTTTCTACATTAATCACCTTGCTCTGCTATCATGTTGTTACGAATTTTCGAGTATTTTCAAACTTGGCTGGTAATTTGCAAAATTCAGGCACTTGAATGATTTTCAATTGAAGCACAAGGAATTTTTCCTTCAAATTCCGATCTGGGTACTGAGTCTATATTTATTGAGAAAATCGTAGAAAGAAAATTCCAAGACAAATGTCTTCCTGTGAACTAAAATATTTAAATTTCGTATCAAGTTCGGTTGTATTTTTTTTTGTAGTTGATTTTTTCCTTCGTATTTTTGATACGATGTGTGGTGCAGTATCATATAAACCTGTTCATGTTGCACGTTGGGAAGTGCTTTAAATCTTCATTTTTCAGGTGCTTTTCCCAAAGAACTAGCTTCCATTTCTAAGATGGAAAGCACATACCTAAGTCTTAGTATGATTAGCTTTGAGGTGGTTATTTTTATAGTAGGCTGCTAGATGCTCCATAGCGTGAGTTAATTTATCCTCTGTGTCGTTGAAAGTTCTGCCTTGAGCTGCAATAGGCGTTTCATCGGTTTATATGAAACTCTTTGTATCTCCATTTGTTGGTTGATGGTTGGTGTAGATATTATTGAGGATTGGCGAATGCTTTAATTATGTCAAATGTTCGTGTCATGTTCGTGATGATCTGATCTTTTTCTCGTAACGATAAATTTAAATCGGTTAAGTGTTTGGTTACATCAACCATGAAAAGATTCAAGATAAAACAACCATATTGGATCGGAAAACAAGCTTACGTCTGTAGCTTTTTAAAAACTAATATACTTCCACTTTTAAATCCCAGAATTTCAGAAAGAATCGAAAAACATCCGAGAATTTTCCGAGTCTGTCTAGTCTCGTTTGTCTAGTATCGTCTGTTTAGTCTTCTCTGTATAATTTTGTCTTGTCTCCGATCTGGCAGAAGTCATGTAGCGTGAAAGGAAACCACAAGCTCTTGGACATACAGCGCCTCAGCACTATCCGCGCTGCGAAAGCCTATCACACAATATCCTCGGAGGCAGCTTGTGCGATTACAGGTCTCCTTCCAGTCGACATTCGCCTCAAACAACTATCCCTATAGCTCAAACCAATTTGCAGGCGATACATTAATTAAAGACATTATAATCTTACCAAATACTTTGAATAATATCTAACTGAACGTTAATATACAAGAACACATTCACTAATTATTATTAGTTAGGTACCATTTGACACTGTCAAATCTTTTCCAAGGTCGGGTCTACACGGTTCGAAATCGACGAAATGCACAGGAGCTGCATTCCTTGCCTATTACGTTGGCTAAGAGGTACACCAAAAGCTCATTATGTTAGAAGATTACTGCTCAATATTTCAAGCAGAGCTCATCGCCATACTACAAGCCTTGCATTATGTTGAAAATCACAGCAATAGTTCGATAATATCTGACAGCCGATATGTTCTCGAAAAGTTTGAATAGAGCCACTGAACTGTTAAAGGAGACGTGGACGACAGCTGCAAGAGTTTCAAAGAAAAATATGATCCGATGGCATTGGATAAAAGCCCATACTAGATTCGAGGGCAATTTGCTAGCAAAACTCGTAACAAGCAATGGTCATCTACCAATTGCATATGACAACTTGCCTAAACAAGCGCTAAAATCAGGTTCGAAAGGACAATTCGAGAAACTCTGGCAGGATAGATGGAATGCAACTACAACAGACTTGTGGACTAATCTGTTTATACCGTTAATAAAGGCTTGGTGCAGCTGAAACATCAGTCTATCCCACCATGCAATTCAAATTATAATGCTAATGGTATGGTAACTTCAAGACATATCTCCACAGAATTATCAAAAAAATCTCCCCTTTGCGAGTGTTGGGAAAACGATGCATACGCCATATTCTCCTGTCCAGATATAGCACTATGGACACGTTCCTTAGAGACAGAAATGCAACATGGACTCACCTGGCCCGAGAATGAGGAGGATTTAACCAGAGTAGAAAAAAAAGTGGTGGTACATCTTCGATTAACACGCCAAGAAATTGTCCAGACTAGACCAGAACAGTTAGTTCAGATGTAAAATATTTTGGCCACGAGACACGGCCAAATCGTCAATAGAAAGCGTTACAGCCAGCAAAGCGTCGTATTTGACGGAATGCTGGCTTTCATATGCCTTCACATGAAAAACAACAAAATAGGCTGCCTAGTCTTGTCTCTCTCTTACTTTCTAGTCTTGTCTTGTTTGTCAGGCTTCTTATTGATAGAGTTGTCCCAGGTTACAATATACAGTTGTTATTTCTCACCCAACAAAAACATCGAAGAACTGTCTGAATCTCCTGAAGCTCTAAGCCAGAGTCTTAGATATAAAAAAAGAGGAATTATTAGAGCTGGAGACTTCAACGCAAAGTTCCCTTACTAGAGATCCCCAAGCATGGACATTAGAGGAAATATCGTCACCGACTAGGCAGCGGAACTGGATTTAAGCATAAAAAGCAAAGTTGATACACACACGTTCATGAGGGGAAGCTCGTGCTCAATAAGAGACCTTACCCTCTCCACAAACTCCATTGGCGACAGGTTGCAAGGCTGGAGGGTTCTTGACAAGATAACCTTGAGCGACCAGCGTTACATCCTTAATAACAAAGGCAAGATCAAAAAAAGCTATACCTAAAAACAAGTGGATCTTCAAGATCTTCTGGCTGGATCTTCAGGAAAATCTGCAGGAAAAAAAATTAAGGAGTGTCTAACAAAAGAACTAGAAACCATTAACACAGAAGATGCCGATACTCTGGTTCAAATGATGACCATGCAAAAGAGGAGACCAAAAAGTTATAAGTCAGTATACTGGTGGACCGACAAAATTACTGAGATGAAACTGCATGTGCCGCTGCCAGGAGAAACTACCAACGTAAAAGAGCAAAACAAACATTTTTTTTTTAAATTTTATTAATTTAATTATTTTAATTTAATTAATGTTAAGAATACAAGCGAGCAAGAAAGGAGCTACGTCAACTCATTAACAAATCAAAACAAAACCATTGGAAAAAAACTGTGCGCAGAGCTAAATAAGGACACATGGAGAGACGCGTTCCAAATTAGAAGAAGAAACCTGAAGATTTGGTTGGATGATCTTTAAATGACTGTGGAAGGAGTTTGACGTACTCTACTCTACTTTTGACGTAGCGGACGTACTATTCCTGAAACATACACCCTTTGCTTGGGTACAACCTGAAGTTTACACAACGGCCCCCTTTATGGAAGAGGAACTATCGCTGGCGAGTAAACGTATAAGAAATGGCAGAACACCGGGTCCCGATGGTATACCACCCAATATTGTCAACTGCTATACATAAACCTAAATTCGTCTTATACGTAATGAATATGTTGTTAACTGCCGGGAACTTCCTCTCTCATTAAAAACTCTCATTTATTAGAAAAGGAGATAAACCGATAAGAGATCCTACATCCTATAGACCTACCTGCCTATTGGATGTGTCTGGTAAATCACTTGAGCAGCTCTTGCTACTAAGGCTAAAGGGAGAGCTTGAGGCGGGAGACGATTTGTCCGAAAACCAATATGGGTTTAGGAAAGGTAGATTCACCATCAATGCCTTGAGCGCTGTCCTGGAGATCGCAGGAAAGGCTAAAAGCGGAATCCAGAACACCAAACACATGTGTGACTCCTAACACTTGATGTTAGAAATGCTTTTAATAGAAGCATATATGGACAGCTTGACAAGGAGTATATCTCCATATCTGTTCCGCATGTTACGAGGCTACCTCAGCTGTCGAATCATTACACTACTAGGAGACCAGGAAAAATAAGAGCGACAAATGAACAGTGTTGTCCCACAGGGTTCGATACTAGGCCCCTCCCTGTGGAACGTGCTATATGACGAAGTACTTACATGAGGCTGCCATTGGGGGCCACTGTAATCGGCTTAGCAGATGATATCGCACTAGTTGTCACAGCAAGAACAGAGCAAGGCTTAATGCGAACGGCAAATCAAGTAACAAAAATGGTCAGCGCGTGGATGAAGTCGAAGAACCTAAATCTAGCTCCTGAAAAAAACCGAGACAATCCTCTTCACAGGCCTAAAACAACGTAACCTCGTAAAATTGTGGAAGAGGCAATTATAACACCAAAAGAAACTCTAAAATACCTCGGAGTAGTGATCGATAAAAGGCTATCTTTCATGGCGCACATTACCGAAGCGACAGGAAAGGCAATGAGAACACAAGCAGGCATTCATCAACTTATGCTAAACGTATTGGGGCCTAATAGCAGCTCTCGGAAAATACTTAGTTCGGTAGTCCAGTCTACCATGTTGTACGGAGCTCCAGTATGGGCCAAAGAACTAGATAAAAAACGAAATCTCCACCAACTCTCCATCAACTCGAAAATGCCTTTATGTAAGTCATCTCGGGAAGCCGCCCAAGTCATCTCGGGAATACCCCCCATAGATCTGCTCGCAAAATAGCGGAAAAAGCTGCACGATGCAAACAAGCAGGAAAAACAACGGGCCAGAGAAGAGGAATGCAAAAAAGATGGCAGCTAAGCGACAAAGGACAGTGGACCCAAGTGCTAATCCCAAATATATCGTCTTGAGTAAATAGAAAACTCGGCGAAATTAGCTACTACCTTACTCAATTACTGACTGGTCACGGTCTGGAGTGTACGGAGGTAATTCCAAGGGGGCAACTTTTCTGGAGAAGTTATTTTCTTAACGCTAGCTATGCCTCCCCCCCTAAAAAAGCCTTGTCTGTCGTGTCTTGTCTGTCTTAGCCTTATCTGTCGAGTCTTGTCCGTCTATTTTCTGTAATTTTTTTTATTAAAGTGTCTGTCTAGTTTTTTTGTTGTCTAATTAGACTGACCATGTAATCCAATCTATTTAGTTTCCTTTGTAGTTTTTTTTTTTATCTCGTTTAATTTTTAAGTTGGTTTGTAATAATTTTTGTTTGACATATGTCTGGAATTTAATAATTGTGGTCAGTCAATATGTTGAAAGTGAAAGCCCATAAATATCTATAAAGCGTTTCAATGTCCTAGCGATCTTAGTAAATCACAGTGGACGCCTTTACTAAAAACGTTTCCGTGTATATCGCATTAAATGCTAATCCATTTAATAAATCACCGTTTTATTCGAACGTGATAATAAAGAGGTCGCCGGGCTTAATGACTAATGACTGAGGGTCAGTCGGTCGAGGAAGGTAATAGAGTTGTCAAAACTGGAACTGCATCAGCGTCGGCGGTGCAAGATTAATGCTTTTATGTCACCCCCTTACAAAAGGATAAACGATTTAAGTATTCATGTGGAGAAAGAATTGTTGAAAGCCATATATATGTATGGGTATGCAGTGTAAAAAGTATTAGCGAAACATTGGGGATGTAATTTATTATCGTTGTATCATAAAAGTATAAAAAAAACGGACATATCACGTATACGTCTCACTTTGTATGGAGATTAATATCAAGGTTTTTTTTATTGTTTGGATAAAATATTAGTTTTTAAACGCGACAACTTGTTATTCGTGATTTGTTGATTTCTAAATTTTACCTGAATAAATCAGAAATATAAGTTTTGGTTTAGGCCCTTTCTATATAATTTTACCTGTCTTCTATCTAAAATTTAAATAGAGATTGGTCAAACCATCCCATGTTATAGATAATCATACAAACTTGGAACAAACGGAACACAGCCTAAATATATAAATATATTCAACCTTTCCGGAGCTCTATAACAATTATTGAGTCTTTTTAGGACTACCTAAAGAGTACTACCTAAAAGTAGTCCTAAAAAGACTTAATAATTGTTATAGAGCTCCGGAAAGGCTGAATATATTTATATATTCAGGCTGTGTTCCGTTTGTTTTAAGTTTTTAAAATTTATATATTTTTAATGATTCCTCAAATTTGATTTGTTTGGAATAACTGGGACGATTTCATTGATCTATATCAAACTTAAAACGATATTAAAGTATTACAAATATACACTATATATTAGAGCATAAAGTATAAATTCTAGGAGACATTAAATCTATAAACATTTAATATCAAAGATATAAACACAAATATATTGGATGATATATTAACGAACGAGCTTTAAAACGGATTTAACGGTCGCAAACAACCTATAAGGCATATATGGTGGAATATAAAGTTTAAATTGCTGTAAAAATTGCTAAATAGCTTATGTTTAACTGCAATAATAAGTCTAGAGCCATGAAGTTCTTTGTATGTTTACTGTTATTTAATTTTGCGTTGGTATTAAAGTGCTGGAGATATTTATTAAGTCCACTTAAATTGAAGAATAAGTTTGATATAATGTGTTTATTTATGATTTTGAGTAGGTAGTGGAGACGACATATCAAAAGCCAGAGGAATTTTTAAGTATATAAGAGGATTCATATGTGTGAAGCTAAGTTGAAGACATTATTAAACCTCCAATTATTTAGAAAATAGGAAAAAAAAATACTATGTGAATTTTCATAGTATAAGAAAAGAATTAAGGAAACTGGACATAGTTTCCTTAATTCTTTTCTTATAATATTAATAAGATTTAATTCAGAAATTGACTAATAACATAAATAAAATATAATTATTAGTACGGTGTGGCTCCTGCATTTTACTTCTAAGGGAGGTCAATAGGTCAACCAGAAAAAATCCATAACTTGATATATGAAAATAATTATGATATTATGAACATCCAAAGACGCGTTTCTGCCTTTTGGCTTCATCGGTATGGACTTCGTATACTCTCGAATTAAATCAAAATTAAGTGTAAACTAACAACTTGCTCAATATGTTCGAATATTATGTAAATAAATCAATTATTATACATTTATCAAATTAATTTAAGAAATAATGGATTGCCACTTTTAGTTTTAGATTAATTAATTTTTCAAATAATAATGAAATTTAATCTAATTTTCCAGATGTATGGGTAAAAGTGAGAATCTTCCGTGCTTGTAATATTATTTCTGTTTTATGAAAAACATGATTGGTACGTAATAAATGAGAATATTATTATTCAATTAACAATGACAAAAAAAAATTTGAATACCTCATTCAATGTAAAGGGTGACAAATTAAGAGTGTCCTGATTTTAAACTGCAATTATCAAAAAACGAAATAAGTTGGACAAAAAAAAAATGTTGCATATTGTAGAGTAAAATCTAAAGTTTCGTAACAATTTAAATGCTTAATCCTAATTTAACAATTAATACTTATAAATTACATCGATTAAATGACCTCCTTTGCTATTACTAATGCTAAGTAGACAGACATGAATCTCATGTTTGGTCTGGCTGAAGGAAACGCAATTAAAGCTACGCGACTTATCAAGAAAGGTAGCTTGAAGAATACCCGATAGAAAAACTTTTGAGGCTGTCGATAGGCGTTTGAGGGAACACGCTCGATTTTAACCAATTGCATTTGGAGGCAAATAGCCCGCAATCCTGTTGTTGCAGAGCAGATCCCGGAGATTGTTGAAGCAAATCGAGCAACAAGTACCCGAAGTTGTTGCTGCTACAGAAGTACCCCATACGAAAGTTCGGCGGGTTTCCACGAACAGCAGTTGCATCCGTACCGCAATCAAAAGGTGCAGGCATTGAGTCGGGTGCTCGTCGCATATGGAGCAACCTTAGTACGAGATGGAATAATGAATTCCCACAACATTCACTGTTGGACGGACGAAAATCCTCACACTGTTGAGAGCTCATCAGCAACGATTCTCCATTAATGTCTGGTGGTATTGTTGACGATTTATTAATCGGCCCCCATATTCTACCAGGGCAATTGGTCGAAGAAGTTTATCCACGTTTTTTAACAGAAATTTTGCTAGAGTTGCTGGATGAAGTGCCTCTTTTGATCAGACGCCAAATATAGTTGTTGCACGATGGTGCAACTACACATTGTAAAGCTTAAGCGAGAGCTCAACTACATAAGACCTATCTATTAAGGTGGATAGGTCGAGGCGGTTCAGTTGCACCTTGCCAGCAAGGTCACCGCAACATGAACCCCTTGTACTACTTTTTTTGGGTCACATAGAAAAACTTCTATGAAACGGAAGTGGCGGATCTCGAAGAACTGCTGCGTCGTGTAAAACATTGATATGTCGCAGGAATTTTGGAACAAATTTGAAGATCATTACTGCGACTTGCTGAAGCTTGTGTTGGGGTTGAGGGACGGCAATTTGAACAACTATTGTGAATTAACCATTACAATATAGACAGTCTAGTCGAAAAGGTTTGTACAATTAGCGTTATGATTATTCTAATCTTTTTTATATAATATTTGTTTGTTGCTATCAATATTTTACTCATCTCTTATTTAATTAAACTTAATAAAGTCGAAACAGCCTGAATATATAAATATATTCCACCTTTCCGGAACTCTAAATTATTATTTCGACTTTCTATGAAAACAAATCTCATGTGAAATTTGTAAATTATTTAGTAGCCCTCCGTCCATTCTCGTGGCCCTAAACAAGAACCAGAAAAATAACATAATTTTTTAAGACCATGTCTTTCTATTCTCTTATGTCAATAGCCGTGTGCAGACGCGTTTCGAGATTTATCTCTCATCAGCGCAGCTTTGCTGTTATGAATTATAACTTGTATAGCACTATAGAGCTACGAAAAGGTTGAATATAAGTTTACTGGTTTTTGGTATCTTTTTGTTTCTTTTCTTCTTCCTCTAATTAAATTGTATAGAAGAAACTACATATGATTTTCGTATAACTTTTTTCCGTGTTTAGGTGTTTGTGGTTGTGTTTCAGTTTTTGAGTAATTTCTACGATGATTAAAAGATAAATCAAAAACTTCATTACATTGAGACCCATCATCTATAATATTATTATTATTACCAATAACGTCTAAACTATTAATAACATCACAATGAGATATATTATCGCTTAAATTAAAAATATCATCGTCTTTGGTTTCATTAACTAGATTTTCGAGCAGTTTGAGCAAGTGTCTCGCCAGTATTCTCCTTAGTTTTGCTGGTTATTTCGTCGATAGGATATAGGATTTTTCTAAATTATCACATGCTTTAAACTTAGATTCAGTAACTTCTATAACTACATTATGAAAACATAACGCCAATAACTGTCACATAGGTTCTCTAATCTCAGAATAGTAATTGGCCGGATGACCAATCAGAATTAAAACCGAATTAAATTATGAGAGTTCTGAGTAGCCCCCGGAGAGTTCTGGACAAATAATCAATACAATTTCTTTGTCAACCCAATATTAAAGAAGTGATAAGCAAAAACGAGGCGCCTAATTTTTGAAAATTACAGAATTCGAAACAAAAAAAAATTCCAAGAGTTCTGGGTAGCCCCTCGAGAGTTCTTCAAATCTCCTTTATAATTTCCATGCTCGACCAATATTAAAGAAGTTATAAGCAAAAACGAGGCGCAAAATTTTTGAAAATTACAGAATTCCAAAAGAATTTTGTTTTTCATGAGTTTTCATGTGAGTTCTGAGTAGCCTCCTGAGTGTTCTGAACAAATAATCTATACAAATATCTATTGTATAATTGTATAATTTTTTTTTATCAAACCAATATTAAAGAAGTTATAAGCAGAAACAAGGCGCGGATAATATTGGTTCGGCAAAGAAATTGTCACATCACTCAGAACTCACATCAAAACTCATGAAAACCATTTTTTTAATTCTGTAATTTTCAAAAAATTAACGCCTCGTTTTTGCTTATAACTTATTTAATATTGGATAGACATGAAAATTATACAAGAGATTTGTTCAGAACTCTCGAGGGGCTACCCAAAACTCTTAACAGAACTCATGTAAAAAAAAAATTTTTCCAATTCTGTAATTTTCAAAAAATTAGCGCCTCGTTTTTGCTTATAACTTCTTTAATATTGGTCTGACAAAGAAATTGTATAGGTTATTTGTTCAGAACTCTCCGGGCGCTACTCTGAACTCATATCAAAAGACATGAAAAATATATTTTTTTAGAATTCTCAAATTTTCAAAAAATTTGCGCCTCGTTTTTGCTTATAATTTCTTTAATAGTATTGATAATGTCATACTTAAGAAAGGAATGAGATTTCACACAACAACGCTGGAATATCATATATCAGACCATAACGCCCAACTAATCACATTCGAAAGAACAAATCAGCGAACAACTGTCAAATACCAGCGCCATTTCAATCAAGAGAATGTTACCCAATTTAAACAGCAACTACAGGAAAAAACCTGGCCCGGTGTTTGGGATTGTGGCGAATCAGAAGTCAATAAGCAATGGAACTCATTCATTAGCATTTTCTTAAAATACTTTAATGAAAGTTTCCCCAATATCCCCACTAAAATCCGAAATAATTCCCATTGTTTATATAATATTCAGGAGATATAAATGATGAGACAGCAAATGGAAATCTTAAAAACATTAGGTAAATAATATAATAACAAGCGTAGAGAATATAATTCACTAATCAGAAAGCAAAATATGCAAATATTGCAAACCAACTAGAAACTTCGGATAACTTGAGCAAGACAACCTGGGAAGCAGTCAACCAAATAACAGGGCTAAAACCAAGAACGAAGGGGTACCACATACAAACAGATGTAAATCCAATAGATGTTGCCAGAAATTTTAACGACATTTTCACGGATAATGCCGAACTTTTAATACAAAATCTACCAAACACGCCATACCAAGATAATATAACGTCGCATTTCAATTACTCAGGTTTGCGAATCCTCTAAGAGATAATGAATTGTATAATATAGTTATGGCCCTGAAAAACAAAAAGAACACTGGATACGATGAGGTGCCAATACATATTATAAAGGATACTTTTGAACATATAGCAGTACCATTAAAGTTCATAATTAACAACTCTATTTCAAGCGGCATCTTAATATTAAAAATATTAAAAATAATTCCCATCTACAAAAACGGAGATAAGTACAACTTAGAGAACTATAGTCCCATAAATATGCTCTCATCCTTTGCCAAAATATTTGAGAAGGTATTTTGCGCTAGGATAGAAGGTTTTCTCCAACGACATAATATCCTCAATGATAACCAACACGGCTTTGTTAGAGGGATAAGTATAGATACGGCATTTTTTCAGTTTATAACAAATATTTTTAGGCAGCTTGAAAACCTATCCGTTCCATCGGGATTATTGATTGACCTATCGAAAGCTTACGATACGGTAGATCATAATATTCTTTTAATAAAACTGGAGAAATGGGGAATCAGAGGAATCCCTTTAAATTGGATCAAATCGTACCTAACTCACCGGACGCAATGTACCAAAATACAGACACCAAATGCCACTACGAGGTAACACATGATAACGGTGAAGATGGAGATACCACAAGGAAGCATCCTGGCACCTCTTCTTTTTACTATCTATATAGATGATCTACCAAATCTATGTCTAAACAATTCCTTCCAAATTATAAATTATGCAGACACCACTCTTTTACTAGAAAACCGGTCCGTCGATGACATTGAGAGTAACACAGCGTCAGCAATATTTTCTATTAAAAACTGGTTCAATACAAATCGCCTACTCATGAACAAAAAGAATACAAACATAATCATCTTTAAAACCAATAGAAGTCTAAAAGTATACCCCAAAAACATCGACATAGAAGGAGAGATTTTCGAAATAAGACAAACCGTTAGACTCCTAGGAATACATGTGGATAATATCATAGATTGGTCTACCCATATTACTATCTAGCAGCATGCAGCATGCTAGCGTGCTGCAAAAATTAAATAAAGCAATATATGCGCTAAGAATTCTGTAAGACTATGTGGGCTTAGAAGTCCTAAAGATAGTATTCTTTGCAAACTGCCAATCTCACCTGCATTTCGGAGTTATATGCTGGGGAATTGGTAAAGATTGCGGGGATCTATTTAAAGCACAGAAGCAGGCTATGAGAATAATCTACAAAGTAAAATACAGGGAATCTTGTAGAGGGATATTTATAAAAGCAAAAATCTTAACAGTTGCAGGTATTTATATTCACGCTCTACTTGTTTTTATGTTTAAAAACAAAAGTAAATTTAATATATACCTAGCAGCCCAAAACACCAGACAAAAACAGATATATTACAATACACCGCATCACAAACTGACGATGAGTGAAAGAAGCCGCATATATATATAGCGGTATAAAAGTTTTTAATGCTCCACCAAAAGAACTTAAATTAATTCCAGGCATAAGGACCTTTAAACAAAAAATCTTCGAACATATCAATAATTTGGAGCCATATACCATACAAGAGTAATTGAATCAATCTAATGCGTGATAAGAATAGCAAATTATTTGTACTCTTTATGACATTTAGCTTTTATATTTCATGTATACATAGCTTTAATATGAAATAAATAATTCCTTATTTGATTTTGATTTAATATTGGTCGGACATGGAAATCATAAAAGAGATTTGCTCAGAACTATCGAGGGCTACCCAGAACTCTTAACACAACTCTTGGAAAATAATTTTTTTTCGAATTCTGTAATTTTCAAAATGTTAGCGCCTCGTTTTTGCTTGTAACTTCTTTAATATTGGTTTGACAAAGAAATTGTATTGGTTTTATGTTCAAAACTCTCCGGGGGCTACTTTGAACTCTTATCAAAACTCATGAAATTTTTTTTGTAATGTTCAAAAAACTTAAAGCTGCATTTTTTGTTTATAACTTCTTTAATATTGGTCGGACGTAGCAATTATACAAGAGATTTGTTCAGAACTCTCGAGGGGCTACCGAAACATCTTAACAGAACTCACGGAAAAATTTTTTTTTGGAATTCTGGAATATTCAAAAATTTGGTGCCTCGTTTTTGCTTAAAACTTCTTTATTGTCGGTTTAACATAGAAATTGTATGGGTTATTTGTTTAGAGCTCTCCAGAGGCTACTCAGAACTCTTGTATTTTTTTTTTAATTTTCGTCGAAAGTTTTTTATAAATAAATTTATAAATATTGATTTTACAAAAATGTCTAATAAGCATTTTTTGTAAATCTGTCTTGGTACCATTGGAAACCGTTATCAGATATTTTTTTAATTTTTCAAAAATTACAAAATTTTGCAAAAAAAAATCAACGGAGAGAGAAGAATGCGAAGGGGCTGCGTGAAGTTGGCCCCCAAATTGTTTTTCTTGATTTCTGCCCGAAATTCCCCGAAACTATTGCAATTTTCAAGCAAGAACTCTAGAACTATTCGAAATCTTGCCAGAACTCTAAAAAAATTTCCAACTTCACACGACTCGTAAATCTGCACCCAAATCATTCTTTGATCCTGACAATATCTCGAAATAGTAGTTAATAAAGTCGGAGCATAGCCTGAATATATAAATATATTCAACCTCTCCGGAGCACTATAATATTATTGAGTCTTTTTAGGACTTCCAAAACAAATCAAAATGTCAAATTAAAAATATCTAACCTCTAATCAACTACGGGGGTTTCAAGTAAGTTTTTTACTAGTTATAATTCATAAGAGCAGAGCTGCACCGATGAGAAATAAATCTCGAAAAGCGTCTGCAGATCTATTCACTTAAGTTAACAGAAATACACGATCTTAAATCTTGATCTTCACGATCCATTTCTTGTTAAGTGCCACGGGAGTGGACTGAGAACTAGTAAATAACTTAAAAATTCCACATGAAATTTGTATTGATAGTCTTAAAAGGACTCAATAATATTATAGAGCTCCGGAAAGGTTGAATATAATTATATATTCAAGCTATATTCCGACTTAGTAAGTGTATTTGACTATCTATAATATAGTATGGTTTTACCACTAGTAGAAATAGTAGGGTCACTGTTTGTAGATTTCTGTCTTAAACGGCGTAAATTTGTAAGAATCTCGGTCTGGTCATTTTATTAATAATATACTCACTTAATACTTTAAGTTATAAATAACGAGCTATATCCAGTATAGAGAAGAATATAAGATTTTCCTGAATTAATAAACAATTATGTCACCAAAACATTGTCTTATGGTTCTATACTTTACTCCTATGTACCCCTATTTCCCCATATGTACCCATATTATATTTGGATGAGAATAACTGAATTATAATAAATATCCCATTGCTAATTAAAAACTCTATAAACCAGTTAGTTTTATATTATCTGTTGAATAATTTAAATTTATTTTATATAGGATTGAAAGTAGGAGATTATCACTACAATATCTTTAAATCTGTCAGTAGCTGGAATTACACGGATATCTTCTGTTACTCTTTGGCACACCCCGCTGAAGATGCGTGGTGTGAGCCGTTCGCTGCGTCAAAGCAAGTAACGAGAACGGTCAAGACCAAAGACTAACAGAAGATATCCGTATAATTCCAGCTACTGACAGATTTGAAGATATCTTAGTGATAATCTCCTACTTTCAATTCTATTATTAATTTGTTTCAAACCATGACATCTCATTTTAAACTTTGTAATTAAGAATATTCAGGTGATAAAAGTTACTATAACCAAAGCTGCCTGAAATATGTGAAAAATCCAAAATTTCATTAAAAATACAAATATTCCTTGAAACATTTTATATCATATGTAATTTACCCAAACAAATTTATACAAATAATTTTTCCCCAAAGCATTTCAATTCCACCGTAAACTTTTTCTTCCATCAAGCAAAGTGTTTATTCAAGTCATGTGCAGATTATTAAAATGAAAAAATCCTTTTACAAAAATCTCATAGAAATTCACGTTTCGCCCGGTGAAATTCAATTCATCCATCCTATTAGTGTAACAACTTTGGTTACATAAACGAATATGCGACCCTCTACACAATATACCTAATTGAATTGCATAACACAAGCACACACAATAAATAACAAAAAACGTTTCGTAACTATTCACTAGTTAGACGTATGGTTAGAAAGCCGACGATACTCAGCTCCTATAAAGGAAATTATTTATCTCTTATTATCGGTATTGTACGTCAGCAACACGTCGGCTCAATATAAATACGCGGCTTTCTGTAGGAACCATGCAAGGCTATCGCCTTGCATTCAAGTTATTGTTGATTGCCCAAAGCGGTAGTCCATTAATTTGATGTACGAGTATAAGATTTTGTTTGTCGATTATTGTAGCACGGATTCTTCCTTAAATGAAAACATTTCTTATATTGTTTTAAATTCAAATTTTACGCAATAAATAATTGAATTCAATTAAACAGTCGTAATTTAATTCTCTTATAAATATTAGAATCTTTTCTGTCCAGAAATTGTTAACTAAATGTAGCTGAATATTAACCAATCTTTTTTTTTCATTAAATGCAATAAAACAAAGAAACAATATATTCAATCTATAAACGGTTGACTTTACTGTCCTGTTTTGGACAGACTTGGCCATAAAAATTAATTTATATTCTACTCTCAAATTGGAGAGGTGAAACTCCATAAATTATACTTCATTAATAATCTTTTCATTAAAACTTGTATACGTTGATCCCAATACGATTACAATTAATTTCTTTCAATCTGCAATATAAATATACTTCTTCTTCTTGTCTCAGCTTCTTCGTTGGAGGTTGCTGGTCATTATGGCAATTTTTATTTTAGACATCGAGGAACGGAACAGTTCCGCCGACGACACTCCAAACCAATCTCTCAAATTGCGCAGCCAGGAAAAGCGCCGTCGACCAGCACTTCCCTTGCCAAGGATCTTTCCTTGGATTATGAGCTATTGCAATCCATATTTTTCGTTTCTGGAGATGTGGCCTAAGTATTGTAACTTTCGTTTCTTTATGGTGAAGAGTATCTCAGTTTCTTTGTTCATTCTGCGAAATACCTCTATGTTCGTTACTTTGTCCACCAACGGTTTTCGCAGCATATGACGCTACTCCCACATTTCGTCCATTATCCTTTTTGTTGTTTCTTGGATCAATGTCCAACCTTCCAACCCAACTGTTACTTGTCTATGTTGGTCATCATGCGTGTGAGGTCTTCAATGCTGTTCGCCAGCACAACCGTGTCGTCCGCGTATCTGATGTAATAGTATATTACGAAACGAGTGTTGTAAGAAGCATATTACGTACGAGCGGAACATCGCGTACTGTTACATACGTGTATGTTATGATGTATTTACATACTCCACGAACTGTACAATAATGGTCATTTACAATAGTGGTCGTAGATAAAAATACTAACAAAACAAAAACAAAATGAACACAATAGTCTATAAGGAACATTTTCATCTAGAATGAAATAAATGGCTTCTTCATTAACTAGTAGTTTCTGCTTATATTATTTAATACACCGAGTTTAAAAGTAGATTTCCTCAGTGAAATTTGCTTACCGAATAAATCCTGAAAACCCCCTGAAAAGCTCATTAAATTTTCAGTAGTTTATCCCTACGCTGCTGCTAGTAAATCATTTCTATTGGTTTATGTATTTAGAGGAAACCTTACTATATCAAGCACAATTTTTCATTGGCTTATATTTAGAGGACTATCCTCTAAAATCCCAAAATAAGATATGTGGAGGACAAACGAGATAGTACAGAATTAGATAATGCAGACCAGACAGTATTAGATTATATAATTTGTTCCTTTTTTCATAAAACAAATTAACAAAATAAATAGTGGTGAGATAATTTCGTTTAATGTTGTATTTAATTGTGTAGTGATTTTGGATTACGGTATTTTGTGTGTGGGATTTGGTGAATTTGCGAAGAGCAAAACAAGGGATAATGAAAAGTAATTGTTATTTTATGTTTTGCTTTGGAAGTTTTCGGGGTGATAAAATAGAGATAATGAGGAAAATGGGCGGGTTAGATAAAGGTGCCCAGTAAATTGCGAAAAGGAAGATTTAAATCTTAGTTTGGAGGAGAAATATGGTTAAGGAAAAGATTTACTTTGGGCAGTAAAATCTATTCTTACGTAATAGAAAAAAGGATGGGGTTTTAGTGAATTAAACATTTTTGTTTCTCGTTTCCCGAAATAGAATATACCCTTAGCGAATAACGAACTTAAAGCTAACGATTTTGTGTAAAGTTTTTATTTCATGATATTAATATTATATCGTCGGCGACACAAGAAAAACTTTTAAAACAACTAAAAGTGAGATTGTAATACCATATATTGCCCAGAGTCTGACCTCTGCAATGCTAAATCCTCTAAAAATGCTAAAAATTCTGCAATAGATTGGGAAATTACAAGAAAATAACTCCAACATGAAAAATGTTGACTACGATAACCTAGTAACTCCAGCAGTCTCTGCAATGTGACAGTGTGCATGACTTGATTCTTCCGTATCTGGTAATTTATTTATTTATATTTCAGGGGAAGTTAACGGTTTCCCAATAATAAGCTTCCACGGATTATAAAATGTAGAAATCAAAAGTACTTAGTACAAAATTATTAATACAATCTATATGTATACAAACATACATATAGTGTTAAACACATTAACATTATCGACGAACAAAGTGATTAACAAAGTGGTAAATAATGGCGATAGTCACAAAAAGTAAACAAAATAAGCAAGGTGTGATCCATTCAGTTAACATTAAGCTGTCTCTTTAGCTGGTTTAAACTAATGAAGTCTAAGGGCAAGCTTACGAATGGCGCGCGCGGCGCGCTCGCGGCAATATCAAACGCGTGAGATGTTTGTGTGTGTTCACGTTGAACTAGCGGCGGAACGCGCGATTCACTCGCGACGTCAGTAAGTTCAACCAGTACGTACTTATCGCTAGATACGATAGCATGTTTTCATCATGTCTTTCAATACAGAAGAGTTTATTAGTGCTGTTCAGCTTAGTATACTAACCAAAACTTAAACTTAGGTTAGTATACAAACCTAACCTAACCTGACAGCAGGTCACACTCGCGCAAACGCCTGGCGGCCAATGTGAACACGAACTAGCCACGTCTCACTGTTGCCAACAGGACTAATATAAAAGATGCTAAACTGCTGTTAAAATCTTGCCAAAATTATGCTAATTGCTTTATAATTATGCTAAAAACTATGCTAACATTCTTCAATTTAAATTAAAACGTAATTTAATGTTAAATGTTCATTAGTCAACTAAATTTAGATTTATTTTATGTTTTAATCGACTATGTTATCAAATAAAATGTTAATATGGTTTTCATCAGCAGTTGATGTACATGTAGTCGAGGAAGCCTCATTATAAATCTCCTTAGTATCTATAGAGCACAGTACGTTATCTGGAACTGTGTAACAATAACAGCATTTCCCTGCCCTCTTTAGTCCGAATCTGATGTATAAAATGGCATTAAAAAAAACGCGTTCAATTTTCGCGTTGGAATGTGGTAGTGATTATAATGATATTGCTAGCTGAGATAAATCTTGAAAGGGGTTATTACCAGCTGCATCTTTATAATCAATCACTTCATTGCAGAATTCTATAGTGGAAGAATGTGTGTTTCAATTTATTGTGCACTATGTTTCTTCATTGTGATATGAGCCTATCTATTGTAGATGTATCGGCTCGGAATTCTTGAGCAATATCAATTAGAGAAGGTTTGACTGCTTTGAAGTTCCTTCTACCGAAAATAAAGATAGTTTCACAAGTACAGTAAAATTAATTGGTAATCTAGAACGCAGCTCTATTACAAGTTTCAGTGTGAAATTCAGGTAACGTTGATGTAAATTAGTTAAACAAAAAAATGCATCTTCACAATTTAATGATTTTTTCCCAATTTACTTGAAATTTTGAGGTTGTACGGATCAAACGAACATCGGATTCGGATTCAGCGATTCGAAATCCATATAACTAGATAGGTATTCTTTTATATGTGGTTTGGGGGAAGCTCTACCAGTCGGTGTGTGAGGCTCTCACTCATTAAACCCCTTCTTCCACTTGGCTTAAAAGTATGCCACCCCGATATCGCTTGCCCATTCCTTCAGGGTGAGCAGCCCGGGCGGTTTTTCCTTTACCGCCCTAGTTTTTCTGTTTTTCCTTATATTTTGATCTTGTAGTTAGGATAGTTGTTGATTCATCTTATTTGGACCTACTGGTGGATCATTCTATTGCGTCTCAGTTTTTCGTCTTTTTCCTTAGAGGAAATAACAATTTTAACGAATTTGACCATTTTATCCCAGTTTTCTATATCTTGTAGCATGTAACCCATTACCGTTCTTGCGTTAAACGGTATCTTCATGTTGGCTGTTAGTTCGTCCCTTTCTGCTTCCCATCTCCAGCAGTGAAATATTGTGTGTTTTACCGAGTCCACATCACCACAGTATTCACACAAGTCATCTGCGGCGGCGCGTATTTGTTTCAAGTAGTCGTGGAAGAAACTGAGTCATGTAAAAGTTAGTCTCGCCATGTCTCCTGTTGACCCATGTGGTGATATCTGGTATGATCAACTTCTTCCATTGACCTTTTTCGGACGCCCACCATTTTTGTTGCCATTCTGCTAGGAGATTTTTTCTAGCAGCAATTCTAGATTGCCTATCACATCCGGCCTCATGTTATTCGGCTCTCTCTTTTACCAGGAGCTCTATGGGGGCTCTACCAGCTATTACCAAAACTGCTTCCCCTGATACAGTCTTATATGCGCCACAGATAATGATTGCAGTTTTTCTTTGAATTTTCGCCAGTTTGTAGATATTGCTTTCTAGTGCCATACTTTGATCCCATATTGGGGCAGCATATAGTATGGTGAATTGTACTATCGTACCAAGAAGTTTTTGTTTGGAACTTTTAGGCCTACCTACATTGGGCATAATTCTGTCCAATGCCGCCATTACCTTCATGCCTTCAGCTGCAGCATTCGTGAGGTGTGGACCGAACGACAGGCTCTTGTCTATGACAACCGCGAGCTATGTGATTTCGTTCTTTGGTCTTATATATGTATGTTGCATTTTAAACTGTATTGCGTTGAGTCTCCTTGGGCCGGTTAGTAACATTGCTTCAGACTTATCGGGAGCAAGGCTCAGGTTGTTTGAAGTCATCCAATCAGTTACTTGGCGAATTGTGCGGTTTGCCGTTCCCATTAGCATGGATTCCGTTTTTGCGGAGACCAAGAGCGCAAGGTGGTACGCAAATCTTAGGACACCATCATTCCACAAAGTAGGGCCTAAAACTGAACCTTGTGGGACCACGCTACTCAGTTCTCTCTCTACCAAAACTCCATGTGCCTGTAGAAGCAGTGTTCTATTATCGAAGTAGCTCCTTACCATGCGCAGGAGGTAAGGCGCTATTCCTCTTTCCGTTAGTTCCTTCATTATTATTTTCAACTAGCACTGTTAAAAGCGTTTCTAACGTCAAATGTAATAAGACCACATATTTTCCTTGTCCTTTTGGAGCCACTTCTAGCTTCTTCTGCAAGTTTTAGGACCGCTTCTATTGCGCTGATAGTGGATCTTCCCTCTCTAAATCCAAATTGTCTCCTGGACAATCGATGCCTGCCTCAAGTCCTCTTTTAAGTCTGTCACAAGGAACTGCTCTAGCAGCTTCAGAATACACAGGGGTCTGTACCTTGCGGAGCAGGACAAGCCTTGCGCACTTCCATTTCTTGGGAAAGTTCCCGGCACTTAGTTGTGCATTCATTATATCTAGAACAAATTTTGATTGGTCGAGGGCTGCGATTTTAATAACCTCAGGCGGAATTCCATGTGGGCCTGGAGCTCTACCGTTGTGGATGCGGTCTTTTGCTTTGGTGAGTTCCTCCTCGGTAAATAGCGGTATATCATTAACCTCTGGTTGTTCCCAGACAAAAGGTTCAAAATCAAAATCAAAATCAAAATTAATATATTTCACTATCTAAGTTATACAAAGCATATGATAATAGATACAGTATCAATATATATATATATATATATATATATATATATATATATATATATATATATATATACATATATATAAATAACTAAGTGAAATGTGTCCAAGGTGTCTCTTGCCTATGTTATCCTCTTTACCCTCTCATGGTATTCCTCCATATTGTATGGTTCAATGTCTAAAATTAAACTGCGGACTTGTTTTTTAAAAGTTTTGACACTTGTTGAAAGCCTTATTGCTTTTGGAAGAGTGTTGTACAATTTCATATTGGAATATGGAGGTCCTCTTTCTGTCATGGTTAACCTATGTATTGGTAAGTTGTAGCTTACGTTTTTGTTTCTTATTTCTCTGTTTGTCTTATTTTCGTAGGCCTCAAATAAGTGTTTGTTTTTAAATGTGAATATTAGCGTTTCATATATATACGTTCCCGTCGCTGTTAAAATTTCTGCTTCAGTAAAACTGCCTCTACAAGTTTCTTTGTATTTTAGGTCTTGTATTATTCTAATTGCAATCTTTTGTATTTTGAATATTGCAGAAATATTCTTTCCTCCGCCCCAAAACATTATTCCAAATTTTAAGTTGCTATGGAAGGTCGCGAAATATACGTTCTTGAGACTATCCGTCGTTATGTAGCGTTTTAATATTCTTAGGGCGTATATTGTTTTGTTAAGTTTTGTAGCCAGTTTATTAATGTGATATGTCCAGTCTAGGTGTTCATCTAAATTCAGCCCTAACAGTCTCACTTGTTTCTGGTACTGTATAGTCTCGTTGTTGATAGTTGCCTCCATTGGGTATATCTCGTTGGACCTTTTTGTTTTAAAAATAATTATTTTGGTTTTCTCTTTATTCAGAATTAGTTTGTTTTCCGTGAACCAGTCTATTAAAATGTTCATTGTGTCGTTTAAGTTATTTGGTATGTCCTCTATCTTTCTGTTTATTGTTAATAAACTGGTATCGTCTGCGTAATTTACCATTTTATGCGGTGTCAAATGTATTTGGTTCGGTAGGTCGTTTACATATAATGTAAATAGTATCGGTACGAGGATACTTCCTTGTGGTATTCCGATGGTGACTGTTCTAGTGCTTGATTTGATTTTGCCTTGTTCCGTGTTGATTTGCGCTATTTGTCTTCTCTTGTTTAGATACGATGTTATAAGTTCGGCTACTTGTCCCCTCATTCCGTATTTATTTAGTTTATTTAGAAGAATCTCGTGATTTACCGTGTCGCAGGCCTTGGACAGGTCCAGGAAAATTCCGCTTGGCTTATTTTTCTCGATGTTCTCGAGTATATGTTTCAAAAAATGGAAGCAAGCTGTTTCCACAGAACGTCCTTTGACAAAGCCGTGTTGTTGATCATTAACTTTTTTTCCCAAGGAATGATGATATTCTAACTGTAATTAGTTTTTCCAATAATTTTGAGAAAGATGGTTGTAAACTTATCGGTCTGTAATTTTCTATGTCTTGCTTGTCTCCATTCTTATAAATCGGTGTTATAATAGATATCTTCAGGCTTTCTGGAAAGATTCCGTATTGAAAGACATTGTTTATTATATATTTTAATGGGTTGGCTATTTCCTCTCCCACTTCTTTTATGATATCCATGGTAATTTCATCATACCCGAACTTTTACTATTTTTAAGTTGTTTTATAGTGTCTAAAACTTCTTCTCTTGATGTTGGTCGTAGAAACATCGTGTTTGGTTCGTTTGTTATATTGTCCTTGTACTCCCTGTTAGGGATTTGTTTTAGTAACAAAGAAGCTCTTTCGGCATAGAATTTGTTCATATTTTCCACTGATTTATCATGATCGAGTTTCTCGAGTGACGTGGGTTGATCATGATTTTTTTCGTTTATTTTTGTTATTTCTTTTATAACATCCCATGTAGTTTTCATTATGTTCTTGCTATTCCTTATTCTTTTTTCAAAATATTTTCTTTTTTTCGGTTTTTAATGATGCCTTATATTTTCTATGTGTTCTGTTAAATTGTTGTTTTAAGTTTGGGTGGAACTTTACTAATATCTGCATTATCTCAAGTTCCGTTTTTGATTTCCCAATACGTGGATTCGAAAAAATGAGTGTTTTCTTTTCTTTATTTTGTTTTGATGTCCGACGGAAATGCTCATTATATCCAGTCATAAATATTTCCATAAAACTGTTCCATTGGTTATTTACTTCCATCTCCTTGTTTCTGTATAGGACGTCCCACGTTTGTGTCTGGAGGTATTCTCTAAAATGTTTCCTATTTTCTTCTGAGAAAAACCTTTGAAAATTACAGTGTGTTTTAGGTTTTTTTATTTGCATTGTGATTTGCTGAGCGCAGTGATCAGATATGTAGTAGTTTGCTGTATTTACTGCGTATTTCCATGGAATATTTGTTGCGATGTTGTCTATACACGTTCCTGATGAAGGATTGCTTTCAGTGTTCATGGTTAGCCTTGTATTAAAAGTTTGCAGCAAGTGCTCTAGTTCTTGACTCTTTTTTGTTCTTTTTAATATGTTTATGTTAAAATCACCTGCAATTATTACCTTTTTGTCCTCTTGTGTGATTTTGGATAGTATTTTGTGGAGTTTATCCATAAATGTCTTTACGCATGAAAGTGGTGCTCTATAGATTCCAATTATTACTACTGATTCTGTATTTAACGTAGTTTCCACGGCGGCACATTCAAAAACCGTGGCTTCTGCCAGTTCATTAATGTCATTTCTGGGTCTGCTGGCAATACTTTTGTCACAATAAATTGCCACTCCTCCATGTCTGCCTTCTTTTCTACAAAAACAAGAAATTAAATCAAAATTTATTATTTGATAGGCTTCTATTTGAGTTGTGCTTTTCCAATGTTCCGTAACCACCAGAAATTTACATTGCCTATTGTTTTCCAACATATATTCAATGCGGTCTATTGAATTGCCGATGGATTGTGTATTTTGGTTTATTAGGCTGATGGTGTTAGATTTTAGTGAAAGTTCTGTGTCGGTTGGCGTCTTCGAAAATTTGGTTGACGTCTTCTTTCTTTCATCCGAAAGTTGTATCTTTCATGTAAGATACCTTCTGGGCAGAAGGAGTCCTCGTAAACCTCATCCTTCAAATCTAACTCCACTCCCACTTTGAAGCACTTATTATGAGTTATGTTCCTTGGATTTTTTATTTCTTCGACTATGCAATGGTTTCTGTTTTTTCCTGTTTTTTGGGCTAAATAATTTATAATCATCTCCTCGGTTACATGATCTTTGGCTCTTGATATGTATAGCCATATCTTGGGATTCGAAACCCGTCCTACGAATCCTGTTGATTTTTCTTCTTCGGATACAAATCCGTTTCCTATTGATTTCCTTTTCTTTTTCTTTTGTCCGGGGCGACTTTGTTCTTCTTCAACTATCGGTGCTGGCATGACTTCATTAGGATATTCATTTGAGGTAGAAGGTATATTATTTCCATTTAAGTTTCCCTCGTTTGCTACAACATTGATATTATTTTGATTACTAGTTTGTACCTGTTGGTGTTGTTGTCGATAGATGGTAGACCTTGTCGCATGCGATGTTTCTGCTGTCGGCGTTTGTTTACTTTTTTCCCGCGCGTTCTTGGTTATTAGTAACTCGATCTTTTCATTTAGAAGTTGGACGTTGTCTTTTAATATTCGGTTCTAGTGTTCCATCTCGGCTACCAGTTTTCTCAACAGTGAGTTTTCCATCTCCAGTGCTTTGTTATATTCATTATTGGTGTTTACCTGGTTTTCCTCATTGACTTCCCCATTTTCCTTAAACACGTGTTCACAGGGACTTGCTCTGGTTTTCCGTACGTGCGATATGCAATGAGGGTGGAAAATTTGCTTGCACTTGACACACAAGGTAATTTCTTTAACTTTTTTCCGCAAAAATTGCAGAGCTTTTCTAATAAATCTCTTCCTTCAGCCATCTTGCTTCTGTCTCCCTTCTGGTTCATGTTGTGGGAACAGTACATCTACAACTCGTTTCAGGTCATTCATTGGCAATTGAGCGTTTGGCGGTAGCACTCTAAGTTTCTTTTTGCATAGCTGGAAGGCATCTTTGCATAGCTGGAAGGCATCTGACCTCGCAGAGTTTTTGCCAATATTATTCTTTTGCTTTAGCTATGGCTTGTCTCAATTCTCTTTTTCTGCATCTATATAGGTCCGTTAGCGTTTTGAGCTTTTCTTCGACGTCTTTTACATAACTAGATAGGTCTAGTCAAATGTAGTGACCACTTTTATTTTTTTGTGTGCCGGTAAGCTCAATCAAATATAAGTGGGTTTTTAACATAACCGGGAGCCGGGATACCACAAAGCCAGGATACACGAACCGGGATACACACAGCCGGCTCTGTGTATCCGACACAGAGCCGGGATAAATAACCAAACAATAACCCTAGAGTTACCCGAACTAACCTATAATTATGTTATAATAATTAAAGGTGAAGAAAACAGCCACAACTGTTATTGAAGTTGATAAATTAATTACGTACTCTTACCGGTAGCTAAACGGATCGTTTGTTTCATGGTTAAACTTTTATCCAATAATTATTTTATATGCTACAAAATATGCTATATGCTAAACAACAAATAAATATGCTAAACAACACAAAAGTATGCCAAATTTAGCATAAAATTTGCTAAATTGGCAACACTGCAACGTCTACTGCGCCCGCACCCGCCACCGCGCCCGCGCGTTCCAACGTGAACAAACACCAAATGAATATTTGTAAATGAAGTTTTCCAAGTTTTATTTGTTCATATTAAACCAGTAAATATGTCCAATTCATTAATTTTCGAAAGACAAGGTAATTCACAATAATAACCTACACACTTATCAACTTAGTTGATAAATATAAGTATATGATTAATTTGCACAATTTTATTGGAATGCTACTGGATCATCGTTAGATTTTTAACAAATTTTGTTGAACATTTTACGGTACTTACGTATTAACGCCACCACTGCTACATTTTTAAATGCCGCCAACCTACACCTAAATTCCTATGGTAAATCATAAAATAAAACATTTTATTTATAATGAAAACATGTTTGAAACTCAAAATACTTTATTTTTTAACCCCGGTTAGATTAGGTTGCACGCCGCGAAGCGGACAGATAAATCAAGACAATATACGCGCGGCAGCGCGAACTCACGATCCAATATATAGCGGTGGTGGCGTTAATACGTAAGTACACATTTTACTTAACTTTCCTATTAATTTTGAGAAATTATATTTCATTATTTGAATTTATAACAAAAATTTGTAAAATTTGTTCATTTCACTATATTTTTCCACACATATCCTGTAATTTTAACGAATTTTCATCGAAGTTATGTCGTAACAAATTCCTTCAAATTAACTAACATAAGTAAGTAAATATATATACTAACATAGTGATAATAACTAACAAAGTTTCCTCAATAATTAGCAAATTTAATTTCAATCTTGAAGATTTTAAACAAAATTTTACGAATAAAACCCTGACATTTTCCAACCAGTTTTCTACTCTTTCTTAATAAACTACATCAACAGCTTACTTTTTTTCTTCTGAAATTTAACAAGTTTTCCTTAACTCCAGTTAATAAAATGATTCAAAAACTCACTCACCAAAGCAGATATATCAACTACACTTTCAAAAACATACTCACAAAATATTATACAATAATCCGACAAACTTTTTGCACAATGTTCACTGAAATTAAGTTTTGATCCAAAGAAAATTCATTCACACCCGACAGTCGCGCATTAATGACTAAAAACGTTGGGAATCGTATTCGAACTCGACGTACTTGCACTGATAACGCTCGCTTCGACCCGATTTGTTTACATTTTTGCGCCCAGAAACGCCCAAGGTCAAGAAACCAACGGAATTCTACAAATCGTTGCCAGTTATTGTTTATTAAAGTGTTTCGCTGCTCAAATAAGTAAAACAATGTTATAAAATTTCTAGTCTTGTCTATCCACCAAACCCACTTTAAATTGATGGCTTTTCAAATATAGATGCAGAGTTTTCATTCATTTTCTTAAATTTCTTGATTATTTGTTAATATTTTTATACTTGTTATTATATTTGTTAACGTTTTTATTTTCGTATATTCGTCTTTTAATATTTTTAAGTTTTGCACTTTTAATTAAAAATGTATACAAATTAAAAATTGGATATCTAAAAAATGGACATCAAGCCTATACTGGACGTCTCAAGTATAAATTGACGTCTCAAGTATATACAATCAGGCTAGATAATTAAGAGTTTTGTCTGGATGCCTAGTCCATACAATTATACTAGATTATTAAGCGTTTAGCCTAGCTCAGGGATTTACCCTAGAGCCTATGACCCGCGGGTCAGACACTGACACACACAGGCTTTTTAAGTGACCCATCGATCTTAGAACTTTTAAAAATGTTCAATAATGCAAAACTCTTATTATTTTCTTATTAAAGCTTTCAACCACAAAGATATGCAAAATGAATATATCAATAAGAAATTTCTTCACAAATTACTGTGTTTTAAATATGTTTATCTACTCGCACACTAAAATGAACACAATAATAAGTAAATTATTGTATGTGAAGGATGCCATTATTATAATCGCGTATAAAAGTATCCAAATCGTGCGTAAAAGTCCAATGTACATCACATGGAGTTTCATTATTAAACGATTTCTGTTTGTTGTTACTATGGGAACTACTCGCTTTACTAAACAAAAAACATAGTCGTAGTGAAAACAAATTTTCTGTCGTACATTAAAATTGAAATAAAGACGACATAACCAACAGAGACCTGATGAGAGATAAAATTCTCCATTTTGAAGTATTTCAGGAAAAACTGGAGGAACAGTGTGGACAAAAGGCTAAACGGAGCGGCAAAGAGAGAGGATGAAGATATACTGACAGAAGATAAAAGAGGATGCAAGCAATAGGAGAAATGTACGTTGAGCAATAGTTGTTTAATGCGCACCCTAGATGGCAAAGATGGAAAAAAGAAATATTTTGTCTTATTTTGAATCAAGTCTCGCTCTCTCAGGGCGATCTGGATTTACCTGGCTCTAATATTACTTAATCTAACCATAATCTAATGTAGATTAAATATAGGTTAACCTAGATTACATCGACAACGACCAAATAGTGTTCCCAACACTGATCGTGTTTACTAGTTAGCAATTTTTGCTTCAGAGGCGCTGAACGTTCTACCCTTATTGTGTCAGTGATTTTAAGTATTTTAAGTATTTTTTGAAGTATATTATTGGTAGCGTTTTTGTTTGAAAAAACTATTACAGCTGCAAGCTTTCAAGTTGACCATTGCATTGCTCGTCACGAGAAACATCTTTCAGAAAGAGAGTTTGCCAAACAAGGGTTTTTAGAATGCGTGCTGTTTTAATTATTATTTTAAAAACGAAGACTTAATTCTGAAGCGTGTAAATGCGTATAAAAGAGATACCAAGTCGGAATACATTCAAAGATGGAATAATAGAATTTGAGAGAGACATTTTTTCGCAAATACATAACGACTTAAATTATGCAGCAATGTATTCAATTGCTTTAAATGAGAGTAATGATGTAAATGGTTTTTCTATTTTGCGTCTATAATGAACTCATAACAGCACTCATATGCGTGTGGTTATGACTAGCCTAGTGCGTTGCAATTTTCTCAATACGTATCGGCGATGTTTTTATTTAGAAAAGGTCCATGAAAGGGCGAAAAATAGAAAAAATACTATAACAAACTCGTTCGTAAGACGTTTTTCGCGCTTGTCCATTAGAAAACTCCACGCTGCGCTCGTCGTTTTCTAAACATTGAGGCGTGCTGCAAAACCGCGTTTATTGAACTGGTTCTTTAATATACCTACTATTGCACAATTAGCAGCCTTTGCTCAATATAAATCAGGAAATATAATGAAAAAACAGAGTTATTGAAATAAATAACGTTGAAAGGGAAGTGTTCCGGTCTTGATATTTTTAAAGAATTTGATATTGCATTAAAAAATGGATATTGACCTACAGAAAATTGTTTCTGTTACAATATACGATGTACCTAATGTGATGGGGAAAACATTGGTTTTATCCAGTATCTTAAGCAAAATATTCCAGATCCTCTAATTGATTTTCGTTCTATAATACATCAGGACTTATTATTTATCGACTTATTTTATAGACTTTTAGTTTTATGAACGTATTTATTGAATTTTTTGACTTCGACATCTCCTTTTTGCTCCTCACTTCCAAAGTAGGAGTTTTAGAACAAGAAGAAAACTTTTGTAAAACTCTTAAAAAGTGAGAATAGAAAAGTAGTCGAATATGATGGTTGCGCCCGTCACTACGTGGTTATTCATAATTTATCAACTCAGTGTAAAAAGTAGTCTCTGACCTCCCTCCCCTTTTCCAAGTGACGCCACTGCCCTGGTGATCCTCGATCTTGTACGAAAAATATAATGAACAAAATTTGAACCACTACTCAAAAAGGTTCGCCATCCCTGGCCTAGATGATACCGTAGTCTATATAATTTGGTTCAATTATTGAAAAAAATGGTTAGATGAAACATTGAAGACCAAGTCTCTGTTACACAAGAAGACTAGATTATTACTATATAGACTAGATTATTACGATAAGTCTAGATGATATAATGAAGACCAACACTAGTCTATACAGTCAGACTAAGAATATTGAAAAAAATTTAGTCAAGATGAAACCATGTATATCATGTATAGTTTAAACAATCAGACACGATTATTAAAAACTTTATCTAGATAAACAACCTTTGAAGATCAAGACAAAGTTTCAACAATTGCTACACTATGCCTGATAAACACATTCTTTGATAAATTTAATTATTTCTTCTGCTTGTTTCGAATAGGCCTAATTTGGTCCACGCTTGTTCAACGGTTGGGCTTTGATCTTTGCCCAGTATTGTTGCATTTTCTGCCGGTGTAACTCTTTTCTCCCTTCTGTAAAAGGGGTACTTTTCCTTCGGGGTTTTTCGTGATATCCATGAACTTCCTTTAGGGTGCGTTTCACAGACTGTCTGTTTTGGAAATCTGTTATTCCCAGTTCTTTAATATCCTTCTCGGTTTCTGTCAACCAAGTGGTACGAACCTTCTTGTTTTGCCAGAAGGCGAACAGACGGTTGGTTAGTCGGTTTGGTAGCAATGTTGCAACGTAGCCCTAGAAAGCTACCCTTCTTTTTCTTGAGCCTCTCAATATGTTCGTAGAGCTCAGAGTTATGTCGCCTTCGGAATTTCCCATCTTCCTTTACCGTGCCTAGGATCTTCCTGAGGATTCTCTTCTTTCTGACTTCCAATTTCTCTACCAGACCTCTTCGGTTCAAAAAAAGACACTCTATGGCATACAAGACTTCTGCTAGTAAGACTGATGTGTAGTGCTTAAGTTTCAAGTTGCGTGACAGGCATTTCTTGTTGTAGGTGTTCTTAGTCAGTCAATAGGCTAGTTCTAACTTGTTGACTCTCATGGATAATGATCCTCTTTCTGATAAGTTGGGTTCAATCGATCCGCCGAGATACTTAAATTTATCAGTCCTCTTTCTGTTTCCCTGCTCTAGTAGCATCTCTCTGTTTGCTTACGCAAGAGCGCTGCTCATAATCTTCCAGTTTGTGTTTTAAAATATCAAATTCTGCTTTAAGAGGTTCAATCATATTTATTTTAGTGGCAGAAGTATTTAAGTTTGTCTCAAGGTATTCAATTTAGCCTGAAAATCGTCAATTTAAAAGCTGCAATATTGAACGGCTTCTTTAAGGATCATTTAATGGAGCTGAGATTTAACTCACACTAACTGAGGCACTCAGACTAACTGAAGAGGTGATGGTGGCTCAGAGAGTTAAGCACTTGGCTCTCGGGTCAGACAGCGTGGGTTCGAATCCCACCCAGAACAGAAGCAGTAAAATTTAAAACTAATGGCTGCAATCCATCACACTCAATTCCCTAATCCGGATTAGGCAACCGTTGGGTTTCACTGCCTAACACCTCCTCTGGAAATTTGTCGTTCGGATTCGACGTTAAACCGCTAGATCACCCATATTCAATCTTAGTGCTGAGGTTGGATATGTGGCAGAGAAGAGGCCGGTGCCCAGCAATGGGACATAAAGGCTGGCTAATGATGATGATGTTGAACTGAGGCAGCTACACAAACTTCAATACCAAATACAGTGCTCAACCAGCCTTTGTAGTTCTACGGTTGGTATGCTATTACCATTTCCTGGGAGTGTGCTGATGCGATCACTACCTCGCGGTGGAGGCCTTCGGTCTTGATGATGACCTGAATTAAAACTAGCTCCCGCGGTAGGAACTCTGAAAGACATAAATAATGTATGCCCTTCCGTATCATAATGCATGTTCTGGGGGAGACCTCTCGATTATCTCACACCAACTTACATTCCCTGTTGCTGAGGCCTCTGATCTTGCCTCCATAAGCCCAGGGTTCTTGCAGCAGCGCTAGCCCTAAGTGTTGTTTGGTGAACATCCTAGCCATCACAGCCGAAGCTGCTTTGGCATAGTGGATGTTCACTTGAGCTATTTTTGTGCGTTTACTGGTCATTTTTGTTTTGACAGGAAGAGGCAAGTCCTCTTCTGTCTCGGCAAGAATGATGTCTTCCTCTACCTCAGTAAATATGGCAGGACTACTTACGTCTACGAGTGTGAGGTCTAGGTCGTCTTCTCGGTAATCCGGGCTGAATTCCTCGTTCTCCTCCATTGTGGCTTCAACAGAGGGAGTGGCCGCTGTTGCTGTCTGTTCAACCAAGGAAGTGGCCGCTATTGCGGGCGTAACTTCCGAGGGGGAGACCGCTTTAGCTGCCGCTACTACCTCTGCATCTTCTTTGGGATCGTGGAGCTCACGCTCCATCTGATCCACTAGTTCTGTGGCGGTGAGATCCCGCACACTAGGGATCATTATCGTGTTTCTACGCATATGCATCCCACGAATGGCAAGAGAACTAAAGGTCATAACAGCATAAAATTTAATATTGTGGGTGTTTATTGTCCACCCCAGGCTAGTTTTCTAGGCTTTTTCTAGGCTAGGTTTCTCTGCTTTAAATGGCAAAAAAATCGTATAGGTAAAACTCTGCCTGTCACGCAACCTGAACCTTAAGCACTACACATCAGTCTTACGACCAGAAGCCCTATATGCCATGGATTGTCTTCCCTTGAACCCAAGACGTCTGGTACAGAAATTGCCAATGAGAAAGAGGAGAATCCTCAGGAAGATCCTAAGCCCGGCGAAGGCAGATGGGGAATTCCGAAAGCGGCATAACTCTGAGCTCTACGAACATATTGAGATGCTCTCTGCCTGTGCAAGGAAAAGAAGGATAGCTTTCTATGGCCACGTTGCAAGATTGTCTCCGAACCAGCTAACCAACCGTCTGTTCACCTACTGGCAAAACAAGAAAGTTCGTACCACTTGTTTGGCAGAAACCGAGAAGGATATTAAAGAACTGTGAATAACAGATCTCCAAAACAGACAGTCTGTGAGACGCACCCTGAAGCAAGTGCGTGTATTTCTGGAAAAACCGCGAACGGAAGGTACCCCCTGGACAGAAGAGAGAAAGGAGTTACACGGGCAGAAGTTGCGAGAATAGTGGGCAAAGATCAAATCCCAGCAGTTGAACAAGCGTGGTCCAAAGTTGGCCAATTCGTAACAAGAAGAAGAATAAAAAAACCTAAAATCAGTTAAAGAGACAATATAAACATGAATCACTTTCTTTTTATGTGGAACCCGTATCCCTTGAAGGAATATTCAATGTGATAATGAATTTTAAAAACAAAAAAGGCATGGAGATGACGATATATCACCAAATCTGATAATGGAGGTTCACGCAGAAATTGCTGAACCGTTAATATTTATTATCAATAACTCACTCGAATTTTGGAATCTTCCCGGATTGTTTGAAGCATTAAGTTATTACGCCCATTTTTAAAATAGGAGACAGAAAATTGCTTGAGAATTACCGACAATTAAGCATACTATCTTCATTCTCCAAGATATTTGAAAAAGTAATTGCGAATAGAACTCTGTCGTTCTTTAATAAAGATAATTTATTTCGTGAAACCCAGCATGGCTATACAATAGGGAAAAGCGTGGAAACTGCTTGCTTCTGTTTCATAATGAAAATGTTGTAAAAAGTTTGGATGGATAATTCAAAATGTTTTAAAAAGTCTGGATGCCCAACAAATTCCGTGTGGTATATTTATTGACCATTAGCGTACCCTAAGCCCTAAGCTTACGGTACGGTGTAGTCGATTACAACATACTTCTTTAAAAGTTATAGAAGAAGAGTTGCTCTAAAATTATCTATCACATAGAACTCAGCAAATAAAACTAGGTGGCACAGCATATGGCCCCGTGAAATCTAGTTCATCTACCATAACAGTGGATATGCCGCAAGGTAGTATACTAGGTTCGATTTTATTTTCAATTTATTTAAATGATCTCTCGAAGGCAATAATACATACAATAAGGTTAGTAAATTTTGCAGATGACACTACATTGTTGGTGACTGGGAATACTATGGAAGAAGTCATTATGCGTGCTTATGCTGCTTTTAGACTAGTATCCTTGCTTCCACACGAATAAATTACCGATCAATGCGAATAAAGCAAATTTAATAATCTTCAGAACAAAAAGGTCAACCAAAAATTCTCCAAGCCAAGTCGCCATAAACGAAAACATGATAGATGTTAGTGGAAACGCAAAACTCGTAGGCATAGATTTACATATGTATTTATGCTAGGATACGCATTTAAAAAATCTAGCTCTAAAATTGAATAGAACCACATATGCCCTGCGTATCCTGCAAAAACATGCAAGCATAGATGTTCTAAAAATGGTTTACTATGCAAATCTACGGTTTGGCATAATCTTATGGGTGAAATAGAAAAAACAACACCGATATTTTTAGATTACAAAAACATGCAATTCGCATAATTTTTAAACTTAAATACAAGGAATCATGTAGAGGGACTTTTAAAAAACACAACATATTAACCCTAGCAGGGGCCTATATATATTTAGCACTCGTTTTTATAATCAAACGTAAAGAATACTTTGACACTTATGAAAACAAAAATACACTTACACGAAGAAAAAAAATAGACTACATACTTCCAATGCATAAGTTATCATTAGTAGAACACGGATCGTACTATAATTGTGTAAAATTATATATTCACCTGCCCCGGCATCTCAAAAGATTCAAAAACATCAAAATATATATGCATAAAATCTTTAAATATATAAATGATATTGAAAAAGGCGTACGACAGCATTGATAGACAAACGATCTTTGCAGTACGGGAAGAATATGGCATTGACAAAAAAACCAGAACACTTATACAACCAACGCTCAAGGACACCACCTCTAAGATCAAGTTCATGGGTGAAATTGCAGAACCGTTTCAGATACGCACAGGTGTCAGACAAGGAGACGGCCTCTCACCAATTTTGTTTAACATGGTCTTAGACAAAATTGTAAAGCAGTGAGAGGAACAAGTGAAAGGCATACAGCTAGGAAGAACACGTGAAACAAAAACAATCATAAAATGTCTTGCATTTTCAGATAACGTTGCCATACCCAGCAATAACGCAGAGGAAGTACTGGAGCGATTACATGAAATAGCCGCTAAAACAGGTTCACAGATATCTTATGAGAAGACCCAATACATGGAACGACATACCAACAATGTACATATCATACATACGACCTATAGATCTATACAAAGAGTGGAAAAATTTAAATTCTTATGTACAAATAAGAGGATCAAACAAGATGTCTAACAAAATACGAACGGAAAAACTCCAAAAAACATACAAACTTACATGGTCACATTATAATAAGAAAAGCATATCAAGGCCAGCCAAACTCAGACACTACAAAACAGTTGTATTGCCTGAAGCATTGTATACAAATGATAGGAGACAGGAAAAAATTCAGAAGCAAAAGTAAGAATGGCAAATTTTTAGTAAGCGAAAGGAAGAAGATAGGAACATTATGGGCAGATCAAAAGAAACAGGAGCACAGTCAAAGGCTGAAGAGATTTTGGGAAGAGAATAAAAACAAGGGAAAGAAGTGAAAGTTGTGTGTGTCATCATGAGATATTTCAGTACAAACACTATCCATAAGGGCAAAAATGATCTAATAATAATAATAATAATAAATGATATTGAACCTTATACAATAGAAGAATTTTATAGAGCATAAATCTTGATATAAATTAAAATGTATTTACTTTTTTTGTACAATGTATATTTTATATACGTATGACTTAACTATAGAAATAAATTTAATTTGAATTTTTAGTCTTGTCTAGTCTTGTCCAGTCTTTTACAGTCTTGTCCAGTCTTGTCTAGTCTTTTCTAATCTTATCCAGTCTTGTTCAGTCTTGTCCATTCTTCTCCAGTCTTGTCCATTCCTGTCCAGTCTTGTCTAGTCTTGTCCAGTCCTGTCCAGTCTTGTTCAGTCTTGTCCTGCCTTGTCCAGTCTTGTCCAGTATTTTCCAGTCTTGTCCAGCCTTGTCCAATCTTGTCCAGTCGTGTCCAGTCTTCTCCAGTCTTGTGCAGTCTTGTCCATTTTTCTCCAGTCTTGTTCATTCTTGCCCAGTCTTGTACCGTCTTGTACCGTCTTATTCAGTCTTGTCCAGTATGTCTAGTAAGCAATAAACTGGAAGGAATTAAAAGATATAGACAAGATTATAGAGAATATGGAGGCAGGAATGGTAAAGAAGAAAATCACAACAGCATCACCGGGAAGATCATGGGCAGACAAAGAATATATGACGGAGAAACAAACGTATAGAGAGGTTATGAGAAAGTGGCGAGAGGGCACCAGTAGTAAAGAAGATTGGTTAAAGACTAAAGGCGAATTAAAGGATTTGGAGACGAAGAAAAAACAGGATTGGGAGAGAAGAGAACGTCAGCGCATACTTGACATCAAAACAGAAGCACAGCTCTGGAAGTATTTAAAAGAAAGAGGAGCGAGGAGAGAACGATTTCCAAACAGCATTCCGATGGAAAAGTGGAAAAGTCACTTTATGGTTTTGTTGGAAGGAGTCGAGCCACAGGAAAGAGTAGGGAATAGAAGAGTAAGGGAGGAACAAGCTTTGGAAGATTTAGGCCAAGAAGAAATAAAGATTGATGAAGTGGAAAAGGTTATAGCAGCACTAAAACAAAAAAAGCGGCAGGCCCTGACGGCGTAGGAAACGAAGCCTGGAAAGCTATCCCGAAAGAGTGTAAGACTAGAATCACCCAAGAATTGAATTTGGTATGGAGGGGAGCAAAGAGTGCACCAACGAGCTGGAAGGAGGGAATAATTCACCCAATATATAAGAGTGGAGATAGAGAAAATGTAGGAAACTACAGGGGGATTACGCTAGTGAATTCGGCATATAAAATTTTCACCAAAATCTTGGACGAGCGGTTGAGGAGAGAGATAGAGGAGAAGCATCTAGTGCCAGAGGTTCAAGCTGGTTTCAGAGAGGGACGGAGTACGATAGAGCATTTAGTAACCCTGCGCTACATAATTGATCAAGAAATAAGCAGGGGGAGCCTGTTTGCTCTTTTCATTGACTAAAGGCGGCGTATGATTCGGTAGATCGAGGGAAGTTGGTAGAGTGCTTGGGAAAAAAGGGAATCTCAGAGAGTGTGATAAGGAATGTAAGAGAGTTATATAAGGAAACAGTATGTAAGATTAGAGTGAATGGGTGTGAATCTGAGTATTTCAAAGTAAGAAAGGGTCTGAGGCAGGGATGCCCGTTGAGTCCTACACTTTTTTAATCTCTATGTGGCTGACATGGAGAAAGTGTTGACAGATGGCCAAGCTGGAGGCGTGGTTATAGGGAGAAAGAAAGTGTGGAGCTTAGCCTACGCGGACGATATGGTAGTGTTCGCTAAAACCGCAGGAGAAATGAAGGAGTTGATTGAAAGGCTGAGAGGTTATTTTAAAAAGAGAGAGCTAAATGTAAACGTGGGAAAAACTAAATGGATGCGTTTTAAAAGGGGAGGTAAATATAGGAAAGAACGTTTCGAATGGCTAGGAAAGGAAATTGTGCAAAAGGAGGAGGTGCAAAAGTTTAGGTATTTAGGATATGTGTTTGGAGCTGGGTGCACTAATAGGGAGCATGTGGATTATGTGTCAAAAAAAGCGTGGGTGGCGGCAGAACGCATGTGGAAGGGATGGAGATCTAGTTTTGAAGGGAACTTTAGGGCGGCGGAGGTAATATGGAAAGTGTGTGTGAGAAGTGTTTTGACCTATGGTTCGGAAGTATGGGGGATTAGAGAGGAAGAGAAGATAGAGAGGGTTCAACAAAACTTCTACAAGAAATTCCTAAAGTTAGACAAATCGACACCAGGCTACATAGTTCTGCAAGAGGTGAATGCCCACAAGGTGGCCGTTTTAGCGGCAAACAGGGTGATAAAATATGAAGACAAGGTGAGTGAAATGGGGGATGAAAGAATAATAAAAGAGGTATTTAGAATGGCAAATCAGGAGGGTGAAAGAGGGAAGAATGGGAATGCGTGGGGAATGAATAAAAGGAAATTATATGAAAGAGCAGGGATATCTGGACTAGAAAAACTTAAGAGGGAAGGGGCAAACTGGGTGGAAATGCTAGGTGAGCGATTAGTAGAGGTAGAGTTACAGGAACGCCAAGACCAAATTGCAAACAGTAGATTTTTCAAAGAATATGCAAAGATTCAGGTGCTTGGTCGTTTACCTACCTATTTATACTCAACGAAAGAGGCAGACACGCAGGTCATACTGGCAAGGTTTAGGTGTGGAAGTGAAGAGCGTGGTAGGAAATATTGGATGAGTGAAGAATATCGGAAGTGCACAGTTTGTGGGGCTGGAGAGGATAGATGGGAACATTGGATAGAAGAATGTACAAGGAATGAATGGAAGGAACAGGAGAAAAGGCTAGGACAAGAATGGAAGAAGTGTATGGATGAAAGTGGAATTGGTTTGGAATTGTTAAGGAGGGTGAAAAAGTGGAAAGAGCAAATAGGCAAAAAGGAAGAACCTATTCCTTTAGTATATAAAGTGTATATAATATATGTATAGTATGTAATATATTTTAATATATTTTGTATATATGCCAATAAAAGGTTATAATAATAATGTCTAGTCTTGGCTGTTTAGTTCCTTCCTTCTAGTTTTGTCGGTCTAGTCTTGTCGGTCCAATTCATCTGTGTTATATCTTCAATGTCTATTTTTTTTAATTGTTTTTAATTTTCTATAAATAGGGTACAATATTTTATTATAATTCCAAATTTATTTTTTTTGTGTTCATTAAAATAGATAAACCTTAAATTTAACAGAAATATGCAAACATATTGGCAATTACCTTGATAGAAGCGCAGAAGAGAAACCATGGGATGTTCTTGAGCACTTGAATTAAATCACTGAAATTGTTCATCACTATCCAAACCGAACCAAGTTTTTATGCACAGCAATGAAAAATCAAGTGGAATTAGCGAAATAACACATCTCGGTTTATAAATATTCATTCGACGAAATATTTGATTAGGTTTTAATAGTTTTTTAAACAAATATATGTTTCGTGCTTTGATATAGCACGCCTGATTTTACTTTTGCAATTTAAAATCAAGAAAATTTGTTTTAAAGACTGTTACTAATTAAAACCGGATATTCTAGCGAAAACATATTAATTAACAGAGCTGTGCAAAATTTACTTACTTTTTATACCCATGAAACTGCAAAGTTTATAAATTAATTCAGATTATAAATCGACGCGAAACAATTACAATCCGCCATATTGTTTGCTACTGTCAAAATCAACAGATCATCAACACCTCCGGCTGTAAGTCACCCCCACCCGAAATCCCTATTGAACTCATTAGGCAGGTACTGACTTTTGACCTAGATTGTATACAGAAATCTGTAATCTATAAAAATCTTCTCGATTAATTAGCCAATAGCAACGCGACAAGTTGCAAATCTTCAGCAAGCACGAATATTAAAACACACAATTACGTTTATGTAGAACACTGCATTATCGACACAAATCCTATCGCATTAAGAAAATAAAATTAAAAACATTTATATTTATAAATAAATGTTTCTTTGTAAATATCGTATTAAGAATACATGTAAAAGAAATGCAACGATGTGAGGAAATAAATGTGGTTCGCGCGTTCGTTTGTGTAGTTTTTGTGAGTCTGCACGGCAAAAAAACATTTTTTTGTTCTCGGAATCGGAAGGTAAAAAATTGCGTGGAGTTAAATGCATTCTAAGTTTTTGTGGACGGAGAGAAAATTAGTTCAGTAGTGTTAGTGATGTACTGTAGTGAAGTGTTTCCAGGATTTACCAGGATTTTTCTCGATCAAGGTAAGATTTTCAAAACTAATAACCTATAAATAGTAAACAATCATTTGATACCATGCAAGTAAATGCAAATAACAAATTTAAAAGAGTTTTATTATTACATATAACCTGCAATTCCATATTTATTGTTTATTATGTTCCTTGTTTCAATTTTAATAAACTGAAATGGATTGAATTAAGATGGATTCATCCACATAAATGTCCACATAAAGAAAGTATGAAGGTTTTTCTTGATCCAGGTAACATTGTTACTTAGAATTTTGATAACTTACTTAGAATTATAATAACTTACTTATAATTATAATTACTTAGAATTATATATTCTTTAATAATTGAAAAATAAATGTAAATATTCAACTGAAACAAGATGTCACAGTAAATTTAAAAAAAATGCTATTACATATTTGTCCTTAATTATGTTTCTTGTTTCCACTCTGATAACATAATCACAAAACATATTTTAAAGGTATGCTTATGAAGAGAATAGGACTAATGTCTTTTCAATAAACTGACAGACCAAACAAGTTTCTATAATCAGACAAGACAAGATAAAGCTAAACAAGTCCAGACAAGATTAAAGAAAAATAGACAAAAATAGATAAGACCGGTCAGGACTGGACAAGACTGGACAAAACAGGACAAGACTACACAAGACTGGAGAAGACTGAATAATAATGGAGAACACTGGAGAACACTGGACTAGGCTTCACGATAATAGACATGAGCAGATAAAATTAGACAAGACCAGGCAAAACCAAAGGAGAACAGAGGAGACCAGGCAAGGCCAGACAAGTGTAGACAAATCCAGACTAGACTAGACAAGTGTAGACAAAAGCAGACAAGACCAGACAAGACCAGACAAGACCAGACAAGACCAGACAAGACCAGACAAGACCAGACAAGACCAGACAAGACGAGACAAGAACAGGCAAGATCAGACATGTGTAGACAAAACCATACAAGGTCAGGACAACACCAGACAAGACCAGACAAGACCAGACAAGACCAAACAAGACCAGACAAGACCAGACAAGACCAGACAAGACCAGATAAGACCAGACAAGACGAGACAAGAACAGGCAAGATCAGACATGTGTAGACAAAACCATACAAGGTCAGAGAAGACCATACAAGAACAGACAAGATCAGACAGGACCAGGCAAGACCAGACAAGTCCAGACAAGACCAGACAAGGTCAGACAGGACCAGAGAACACAGGATAAGACCAGGCAAGACCAGACAAGTGTAGACAAGTGTATACAAGATCAGAGAGGACCAGACAAAACCTCGTCTTTAAAGTATTATATAGTTTTTTAATTATTTTCTGTTTGTTTTAATGCAATTGAAACATTTCCTTTTTTACGTTAAAAAAATTAGAACTTGATATTTTGATTCTTTAATTTGTAGGTATTATATTTATTGTCCATTAATATATTAATTAATAATATTATATTAATTATCCATTAATATAATCTTGTTTTTAAATTATTTTTTCTGATTTTCCTGAAAATCTCATAGGACTAAACAGTACAGTGATCGATCCTTCTAGAAACTGAACCAAGAAAATTATAAATTGCATGCTTGCACAAAATAAATTTTTTGTATTATTCTATTGCTAGTAATTGTAAAAAACGATAATTATCTATTTAAATAATAATTCGAATCAGAAATTGAAAATTTTATAGAAAATAAGAAGATAAATGTTTGATTCATCTTTCACATAAATATAGTTGTTAGGTTAGGTTATGACTGTCTAGTCTTGCCTGTCTACTCTTGTCTGTCTAGTATTGTCTGTCTAGTCTTGTCTCTCTAGTGCTGTCTGTCATCTTGTATGTCTAGTCTTGTCTGTCTAGTCTTGTCTGTCTAGTCTTGTCTGTCTAGTTTTGTCTGTCTAGTCTTGTCTGTCTAGCCTTGTCTGTCTAGCCTTGTCTGTCTAGTCTTGTCTGTCTAGTCTTGTCTGTCTAGTCTTTTCTGTCTACTCTTGTCTGTCTAGTCTTGTCTGTCTAGTCTTGTCTGTCTAGTCTTGTCTGTCTAGTCTTGTCTGTCTAGTCTTGTCTGTCTAGTCTTGTCTGTCTAGTCTTGTCTGTCTAGTCTTGTCTGTCTAGTCTTGTCTGTCTAGTCTTGTCTGTCTAGTCTTGTCTGTCTAGTCTTGTCTGTCTAGTCTTGTCTGCCTAGTCTTGTCTGTCTAGTCTTGTCTGTCTAGTCTTGTCTGTCTAGTCTTGTCTGTCTAGTCTTGTCTGTCTAGTCTTGTCTGTCTAGTCTTGTCTGTCTAGTCTTGTCTGTCTAGTCTTGTCTGTCTAGTCTTGTCTGTCTAGTCTTGTCTGTCTAGTCTTGTCTGTCTAGTCTTGTCTGTCTAGTCTTGTCTGTCTAGTCTTGTCTGTCTAGTCTTGCCTGTCTAGTCTTGTCTGTCTAGTCTTGTCTGTCTAGTCTTGTCTGTCTAGTCTTGTCTTTCTAGTCTTGTCTGTCTAGTCTTGTCTGTCTAGTCTTGTCTGTCTAGTCTTGTCTGTCTAGTCTTGTCTGTCTAGTCTTGTCTGTCTAGTCTTGTCTATCTAGTCTTGTCTGTCTAGTCTTGTCTGTCTAGTCTTGTCTGTCTAGTCTTGTCTGTCTAGTCTTGTCTGTCTAGTCTTGTCTGTCTAGTCTTGTCTGTCTAGTCTTGTCTGTCTAGTCTTGTCTGTCTAGTCTTGTCTGTCTAGTCTTGTCTGTCTAGTCTTGTCTGTCTAGTCTTGTCTGTCTAGTCTTGTCTGTCTAGTCTTGTCTGTCTAGTCTTGTCTGTCTAGTCTTGTCTGTCTAGTCTTGTCTGTCTAGTCTTGTCTGTCTAGTCTTGTCTGTCTAGTCTTGTCTGTCTAGTCTTGTCTGTCTAGTCTTGTCTGTCTAGTCTTGTCTGTCTAGTCTTGTCTGTCTAGTCTTGTCTGTCTAGTCTTGTCTGTCTAGTCTTGTCTGTCTAGTCTTGTCTGTCTAGTCTTGTCTGTCTAGTCTTGTCTGTCTAGTCTTGTCTGTCTAGTCTTGTCTGTCTAGTCTTGTCTGTCTAGTCTTGTCTGTCTAGTCTTGTCTGTCTAGTCTTGTCTGTCTAGTCTTGTCTGTCTAGTCTTGTCTGTCTAGTCTTGTCTGTCTAGTCTTGCCTGTCTAGTCTTGTCTGTCTAGTCTTGTCTGTCTAGTCTTGTCCTGTCTAGTCTTGTCTGTCTAGTCTTGTCTGTCTAGTCTTGTCTGTCTAGTCTTGTCTGTCTAGTCTTGTCTGTCTAGTCTTGTCTGTCTAGTCTTGTCTGTCTAGTCTTGTCTGTATAGTCTTGCCTGTCTAGTCTTGTCTCTCTAGTCTTGTCTCTCTAGTCTTGTCTGTCTAGTCTTGTCTGTCTAGTCTTGTCTGCCTAGTCTTGTCTGTCTAGTCTTGTCTGTCTAGTCTTGTCTGTCTAGTCTTGTCTGTCTAGTCTTGTCTGTCTAGTCTTGTCTGTCTAGTCTTGTCTGTCTAGTCTTGTCTGTCTAGTCTTGTCTGTCTAGTCTTGTCTGTCTAGTCTTGTCTGTCTAGTCTTGTCTGTCTAGTCTTGTCTGTCTAGTCTTGTCTGTATAGTCTTGCCTGTCTAGTCTTGTCTCTCTAGTCTTGTCTGTCTAGTCTTGTCTGTCTAGTCTTGCCTGTCTAGTCTTGTCTGTCTAGTCTTGTCTGTCTAGTCTTGTCTGTCTAGTCTTGTCTGTCTAGTCTTGTCTGTCTAGTCTTGTCTGTCTAGTCTTGTCTGTCTAGTCTTGTCTGTCTAGTCTTGTCTGTCTAGTCTTGTCTGTCTAGTCTTGTCTGTCTAGTCTTGTCTGTCTAGTCTTGTCTGTCTAGTCTTGTCTGTCTAGTCTTGTCTGTCTAGTCTTGTCTGTCTAGTCTTGTCTGTCTAGTCTTGTCTGTCTAGTCTTGTCTGTCTAGTCTTGTCTGTCTAGTCTTGTCTGTCTAGTCTTGTCTGTCTAGTCTTGTCTGTCTAGTCTTGTCTGTCTAGTCTTGTCTGTCTAGTCTTGTCTGTCTAGTCTTGTCTGTCTAGTCTTGTCTGTCTAGTCTTGTCTGTCTAGTCTTGTCTGTCTAGTCTTGTCTGTCTAGTCTTGTCTGTCTAGTCTTGTCTGTCTAGTCTTGTCTGTCTAGTCTTGTCTGTCTAGTCTTGTCTGTCTAGTCTTGTCTGTCTAGTCTTGTCTGTCTAGTCTTGTCTGTCTAGTCTTGTCTGTCTAGTCTTGTCTGTCTAGTCTTGTCTGTCTAGTCTTGTCTGTCTAGTCTTGTCTGTCTAGTCTTGTCTGTCTAGTCTTGTCTGTCTAGTCTTGTCTGTCTAGTCTTGTCTGTCTAGTCTTGTCTGTCTAGTCTTGTCTGTCTAGTCTTGTCTGTCTAGTCTTGTCTGTCTAGTCTTGTCTGTCTAGTCTTGTCTGTCTAGTCTTGTCTGTCTAGTCTTGTCTGTCTAGTCTTGTCTGTCTAGTCTTGTCTGTCTAGTCTTGTCTGTCTAGTCTTGTCTGTCTAGTCTTGTCTGTCTAGTCTTGTCTGTCTAGTCTTGTCTGTCTAGTCTTGTCTGTCTAGTCTTGTCTGTCTAGTCTTGTCTGTCTAGTCTTGTCTGTCTAGTCTTGTCTGTCTAGTCTTGTCTGTCTAGTCTTGTCTGTCTAGTCTTGTCTGTCTAGTCTTGTCTGTCTAGTCTTGTCTGTCTAGTCTTGTCTGTCTAGTCTTGTCTGTCTAGTCTTGTCTGTCTAGTCTTGTCTGTCTAGTCTTGTCTGTCTAGTCTTGTCTGTCTAGTCTTGTCTGTCTAGTCTTGTCTGTCTAGTCTTGTCTGTCTAGTCTTGTCTGTCTAGTCTTGTCTGTCTAGTCTTGTCTGTCTAGTCTTGTCTGTCTAGTCTTGTCTGTCTAGTCTTGTCTGTCTAGTCTTGTCTGTCTAGTCTTGTCTGTCTAGTCTTGTCTGTCTAGTCTTGTCTGTCTAGTCTTGTCTGTCTAGTCTTGTCTGTCTAGTCTTGTCTGTCTAGTCTTGTCTGTCTAGTCTTGTCTGTCTAGTCTTGTCTGTCTAGTCTTGTCTGTCTAGTCTTGTCTGTCTAGTCTTGTCTGTCTAGTCTTGTCTGTCTAGTCTTGTCTGTCTAGTCTTGTCTGTCTAGTCTTGTCTGTCTAGTCTTGTCTGTCTAGTCTTGTCTGTCTAGTCTTGTCTGTCTAGTCTTGTCTGTCTAGTCTTGTCTGTCTAGTCTTGTCTGTCTAGTCTTGTCTGTCTAGTCTTGTCTGTCTAGTCTTGTCTGTCTAGTCTTGTCTGTCTAGTCTTGTCTGTCTAGTCTTGTCTGTCTAGTCTTGTCTGTCTAGTCTTGTCTGTCTAGTCTTGTCTGTCTAGTCTTGTCTGTCTAGTCTTGTCTGTCTAGTCTTGTCTGTCTAGTCTTGTCTGTCTAGTCTTGTCTGTCTAGTCTTGTCTGTCTAGTCTTGTCTGTCTAGTCTTGTCTGTCTAGTCTTGTCTGTCTAGTCTTGTCTGTCTAGTCTTGTCTGTCTAGTCTTGTCTGTCTAGTCTTGTCTGTCTAGTCTTGTCTGTCTAGTCTTGTCTGTCTAGTCTTGTCTGTCTAGTCTTGTCTGTCTAGTCTTGTCTGTCTAGTCTTGTCTGTCTAGTCTTGTCTGTCTAGTCTTGTCTGTCTAGTCTTGTCTGTCTAGTCTTGTCTGTCTAGTCTTGTCTGTCTAGTCTTGTCTGTCTAGTCTTGTCTGTCTAGTCTTGTCTGTCTAGTCTTGTCTGTCTAGTCTTGTCTGTCTAGTCTTGTCTGTCTAGTCTTGTCTGTCTAGTCTTGTCTGTCTAGTCTTGTCTGTCTAGTCTTGTCTGTCTAGTCTTGTCTGTCTAGTCTTGTCTGTCTAGTCTTGTCTGTCTAGTCTTGTCTGTCTAGTCTTGTCTGTCTAGTCTTGTCTGTCTAGTCTTGTCTGTCTAGTCTTGTCTGTCTAGTCTTGTCTGTCTAGTCTTGTCTGTCTAGTCTTGTCTGTCTAGTCTTGTCTGTCTAGTCTTGTCTGTCTAGTCTTGTCTGTCTAGTCTTGTCTGTCTAGTCTTGTCTGTCTAGTCTTGTCTGTCTAGTCTTGTCTGTCTAGTCTTGTCTGTCTAGTCTTGTCTGTCTAGTCTTGTCTGTCTAGTCTTGTCTGTCTAGTCTTGTCTGTCTAGTCTTGTCTGTCTAGTCTTGTCTGTCTAGTCTTGTCTGTCTAGTCTTGTCTGTCTAGTCTTGTCTGTCTAGTCTTGTCTGTCTAGTCTTGTCTGTCTAGTCTTGTCTGTCTAGTCTTGTCTGTCTAGTCTTGTCTGTCTAGTCTTGTCTGTCTAGTCTTGTCTGTCTAGTCTTGTCTGTCTAGTCTTGTCTGTCTAGTCTTGTCTGTCTAGTCTTGTCTGTCTAGTCTTGTCTGTCTAGTCTTGTCTGTCTAGTCTTGTCTGTCTAGTCTTGTCTGTCTAGTCTTGTCTGTCTAGTCTTGTCTGTCTAGTCTTGTCTGTCTAGTCTTGTCTGTCTAGTCTTGTCTGTCTAGTCTTGTCTGTCTAGTCTTGTCTGTCTAGTCTTGTCTGTCTAGTCTTGTCTGTCTAGTCTTGTCTGTCTAGTCTTGTCTGTCTAGTCTTGTCTGTCTAGTCTTGTCTGTCTAGTCTTGTCTGTCTAGTCTTGTCTGTCTAGTCTTGTCTGTCTAGTCTTGTCTGTCTAGTCTTGTCTGTCTAGTCTTGTCTGTCTAGTCTTGTCTGTCTAGTCTTGTCTGTCTAGTCTTGTCTGTCTAGTCTTGTCTGTCTAGTCTTGTCTGTCTAGTCTTGTCTGTCTAGTCTTGTCTGTCTAGTCTTGTCTGTCTAGTCTTGTCTGTCTAGTCTTGTCTGTCTAGTCTTGTCTGTCTAGTCTTGTCTGTCTAGTCTTGTCTGTCTAGTCTTGTCTGTCTAGTCTTGTCTGTCTAGTCTTGTCTGTCTAGTCTTGTCTGTCTAGTCTTGTCTGTCTAGTCTTGTCTGTCTAGTCTTGTCTGTCTAGTCTTGTCTGTCTAGTCTTGTCTGTCTAGTCTTGTCTGTCTAGTCTTGTCTGTCTAGTCTTGTCTGTCTAGTCTTGTCTGTCTAGTCTTGTCTGTCTAGTCTTGTCTGTCTAGTCTTGTCTGTCTAGTCTTGTCTGTCTAGTCTTGTCTGTCTAGTCTTGTCTGTCTAGTCTTGTCTGTCTAGTCTTGTCTGTCTAGTCTTGTCTGTCTAGTCTTGTCTGTCTAGTCTTGTCTGTCTAGTCTTGTCTGTCTAGTCTTGTCTGTCTAGTCTTGTCTGTCTAGTCTTGTCTGTCTAGTCTTGTCTGTCTAGTCTTGTCTGTCTAGTCTTGTCTGTCTAGTCTTGTCCGTCTAGTCTTGTCCGTCTAGTCTTGTCTGTCTAGACTTGTCTGTCTAGTCTTGTCTGTCTAGTCTTGTCTGTTTAGTCTTGTCTGTCTAGTCTTGTCTGTCTAGTCTCGTCTGTCTAGTCTTGTCTGTCTAGTCTTGTCTGTCTAGTCTTGTCTGTCTAGTCTTGTCTGTCTAGTCTTGTCTGTCTAGTCTTGTCTGTCTAGTCTTGTCTGTCTAGTCTTGTCTGTCTAGTCTTGTCTGTCTAGTCTTGTCTGTCTAGTCTTGTCTGTCTAGTCTTGTCTGTCTAGTCTTGTCTGTCTAGTCTTGTCTGTCTAGTCTTGTCTGTCTAGTCTTGTCTGTCTAGTCTTGTCTGTCTAGTCTTGTCTGTCTAGTCTTGTCTGTCTAGTCTTGTCTGTCTAGTCTTGTCTGTCTAGTCTTGTCTGTCTAGTCTTGTCTGTCTAGTCTTGTCTGTCTAGTCTTGTCTGTCTAGTCTTGTCTGTCTAGTCTTGTCTGTCTAGTCTTGTCTGTCTAGTCTTGTCTGTCTAGTCTTGTCTGTCTAGTCTTGTCTGTCTAGTCTTGTCTGTCTAGTCTTGTCTGTCTAGTCTTGTCTGTCTAGTCTTGTCTGTCTAGTCTTGTCTGTCTAGTCTTGTCTGTCTAGTCTTGTCTGTCTAGTCTTGTCTGTCTAGTCTTGTCTGTCTAGTCTTGTCTGTCTAGTCTTGTCTGTCTAGTCTTGTCTGTCTAGTCTTGTCTGTCTAGTCTTGTCTGTCTAGTCTTGTCTGTCTAGTCTTGTCTGTCTAGTCTTGTCTGTCTAGTCTTGTCTGTCTAGTCTTGTCTGTCTAGTCTTGTCTGTCTAGTCTTGTCTGTCTAGTCTTGTCTGTCTAGTCTTGTCTGCCTAGTCTTGTCTATCTAGTCTGTCTAGTAAGAGATAGCACTTGGAGTTCAGTCTTTGCACTATTTCAGAAGTAGTTGAGGACCATGTCAGATGTTCTTCCAGGTAGATACCTAAAAATTTGACTTATTTTTGACGAATTAACTTCGCAGTTGCCAATTCCAAGTGGAATGTCTTGAGTGGGGTTTCTTCGGTTGCACTGTAACACTAAACCAAAATATATGTGTAGGTTATTAGCACAGAACCACTGATAGCTTTTCTAGGGTAGTATTTAGTTTAGCAGTCCTTTCTTCTAGGGAATGTTCTGAAACTATGATGCTGGAGTCATCCGCATAGAGGGTACAATGATTTTGGCCGATAAATTTTACCATATCAGCATTGTAGAGGGAGAACAGGATCGGGGCTAAGATACTCCCTTGCGGGACACCTAAGCCTAAGACTGTGGTATTTGATTGTCCTATCCTCTCTGTTGAATTTATTTTGACAAATTGTTTCCTGTTGCTCAAGTACTATTCAAACCAGCGCCGTGCCTTTCCTCTGATTCCATAGGAGTATAATTTGGATAGGATTTTGTCATGAGCGACGCAGTCGAAGGCCTTGGAGAGGTCGCAGAAGATTCCTACCAGACGTTTGCCTTCATCCACTTCCCTTAAGATTTTGTTATAGAAATCATTGTTAGCTGTAGCTGTGGATTTATGTTTACAGAAGCCATGTTGCTGGCTTGGAAATATCTCATATTTTGCAATGAAGGGCATTAGTCGGTATTCCATGGCGTATTCCAATATCTTTGCCATCACTGACACCAACGATATCGGCCTGTAGTTATTTTTGTCCAGCCGGTCTCCTTTTTTAAATACTGGAGTAACAGTGGATATTTTAAGTATATCAGGTACCATTTCAGATGCGAACGAACAATTAATAATGTACATTGAATTGAAACATTCACTTTGTTTTTTACCACACTTATATTATGTAAAAATATTATATAACTTATTATTCACAGTTATATAAATTTCTACACATATCACGACTCGAGTTTCGACGTTTGACGGTCATTTTCAAGTGACATTTCACTTGAAAATGACCGTCAAACGTCGAAACTCGAGTCGTGATATGTGTAGAAATTTATATAACTGTGAATAATAAGTTATATAATATTTTTACATAATATAAGTGTGGTAAAAAACAAAGTGAATTTTTCAATTCAATGTAAGTATGGATTACCACGTAGTAACTGTCGCAACCATCCTATTCAATTAATAATGTGTGTGATGGGTTGGATCAGTTCATGTTGTAATTCCTTGGTGATATTTGCAGGGATATAGTCCGGGCCATACGTCGATTTATTTTTTAATATCTTCAAAATTAGGGTCATCTCCGTCGGAGAGAATTCTCCCAGGTACATAGAATTGTTGTTTCGGAACAGGTGCTCGTTTCCCAAACTTATCGACGGAATATTTTGGGTGATATTTTCTGGTGCAGCTTTAAAGAAGTCGTTGAATATAGAGGCAACTGCATTAGGATCTTTGATAATGATATATTTATCTTTAATGTGAATGTCTTGTTTGTTCCAAGTTTTATTAGAGAGTTCATCTACAGTTTTCCATAAGGTTTTCTGTTTATTAGTGGAGTTGTCTAATTTCTTTTTATAATAGTTTTTCCTAGTAGTAAGTAATAGATTTTGGTGACATTTCTTCTTCACAGTGTAAAAAACCTTAATATGGAAAATTTCTTTTGCATGCTGTACAAGTCTTTTGTGTGGCCGACACGACGTTGATCTGGATATGCCCTTGATGGCCCGTACTACCCTCTTTTGTGCCTTAAATAGGACGTCTAAGTGCGGAGATGCCCCCCATATTATGATCGCTTATGCAATAATTGATTGAACTTCCGCGTGGCATATTCGTAGTAGGAGCGGTAGGTCTATGTTATTACGGAGTATACTTAACATGAAGGCTTTCAGATTGACTTTAGCGACAATATTGGCATTCCAGTGTAATTCATCTTCAAGAAAAATTCCAAGAAATTTCTTCTTTCTATCAGTGTATCGTCTATTTTTAGTGCGTAGTCATCTGCTTTGACTGTGCGCCTGGTTTGAAATATTGTGTAGTAGGTTTTCTCTATATTTAGGTGTAAGTTGTTTGCAGCGAAACACTTGTTGAGATCAATGAGAAGGTTGTTAGCTGCTATTTGCGTTGTTTCTATCGAATCCTCTGAAACTAGAAAGCTTGCATCATCGGCATAAAGAACACATTTGACATTCCCTAAATACCGTGAAAGATCTGCAATATATAAAGAAAATAGAAGAGGCGCAAGGACGCTTCCCTGAGGGACACCCATTTCAATGTCATCAGTTGCAGATATGCTCTCCTATATTCCTACATATTGCTTTCTATTTAGCAAGTATGATTCGAGCCATCTTCCACATTTCCCTCTGATTCATTAACTTTCTAGTTCATGGAGCAGATTTCGGTGTGAAACAAAATCGAAAGCTTTGGTAAGGTCACAGAATATTCCAACTGGGCACTTCTGCTTATTGATGTTGTGTAGGATCTGCTGATGTAATTTTTGAAGAGCGGATTTCGCTTTGCAGAACCCATGCTGCTCTTCCGGAATTAGGTGATGCTTATATTGGAAGGGTATCAGTCTGCTTGCCATAGCATATTCTAGAATTTTAGACGTTGCTGAGATTAGAGCAACTGGTCTGTAATTTTCAATGTTCATAATATCTCCTTTTTTGTGGATAGGAATTAATCTTGACTTCTTAAATATCTCAGGAAATTTCTTCTAGAGTCTTCTAGGGAAGCGTTGACCAGGTGTGTAATAAGATCCACTAAGTTGGAATAAAACCCTTTTACTATGCTGTATGAAATGCCATCAGGACCTCGGGCTGTGGATTTTTTTAATTTAACTATTATTCTTCCTATTTCTGCAGATGTGAATTCCTCTAAATAAATGCTTTTGTTGTTGAAGAATATATGATGCTCGGATATAACTTGAGGTATTAAGTTCTGTTTTATTTTTTCAGCAGGATATTTGAAAAAAATGTTGAATTCTGTAGCAATCTCCTCTGGACAGGTTATAATGTTTTGATTGTATGTAATTAATTGTATTTAATGTCCTTGATTTTTAACTTAAAATTATCCTTTACTTTTGTTCTGTTGGTCAGTTCATTTATTGCTTTCCATATGGATTTCTGGTTATTGGCAGCGTTTTCTATTTTGTTTTGGTAAAAGTGCTGTTTAGTATTTTTAAGGAGTCTCATATGTTTTATTTTTTGTTAAGAGTATACTAATTTTAGTGCTGGAACTTTTTTTGTTGAAGTATACAATTTTTTTGGAAAACGACGAGCGTAGAGGGGAGTTTTCTAATAGACAAGTGCTAAAAATGCCTTAAGAACGAGCTGTTTATAGTATTTTTTCTATTTTGCGCCCTTTTGTGCGATTTATAAATAAAAAATGTACTCTAAATAAAAATATATTCTAAATATAAATATTTGCGCCGATACATATTGAGAAAATTTTATCGCATTCGGCGAGCCATAACCGCACGCATATGAGTGCTGTTATGAGTCCATTATAGACGCAATATAGAAAAACGTTATTTATGAATACAAAGCATGCCGTCTCTATACTTTTGCTCTCAATATAACCATTTTGTGTTTGTGTTCCCTCAATATAACCAATTTCTGGGAATACATTACATATTAGATTTAATGTGATCTCATCGAGGCCAGCACATTTCTTATTTTTTAATTGAGTTATTAAATTGAAACTGTATACTGTTTTGTGGAATTTCGTCCCTATATTATGTGTTTGGAATGCTTTTTGATAATTCAATTGGATTATTTGTATAATAATGATTTAATTTTTTAGCAATCTCAATGATTGGTCCGGATGGAAATTAATTCTTTCTCTCTATTTTCATTTACATTTTCGATTTGCGTGACAACACTCGTTCTTACTACTTTTATGCTATTAAAGAACTCTCGAATAATCTAAGAGAATTGATTGGTAACAAAATAAATGTGAAAAAAAAATAATGAAATGAATTAAATCTTGGTAATTCTCAACAAGCCATTCTATTGGAATTTTGTGATGGGCTCGGGAGCGTGACTATATATTGTTACTTAAGGTAGACTTCCGAAGCACGCGGTTCTGGCGTCACTAACGCAGTGATACTGACGCGGCGACATAGCGATAGTATTATGCACAAGGGAAAAGTATGAGGCGCCATTCGATCGCGGCGACTTAGATGCGCTCAACGTTAATGCGCCAGTGTCGCTGCGCTCGAATGGCGCCTCATACTTTTCCATAGTGCATAATCGCTATTTCGCCGCGTCAGTATCGCTACGTTAGTGACACCAGAGCCGCGTTGTTCGGAAGTCTACCTTTAATGGGGTCTGAATGTTTTTTTGTCCGAATATGTGTGTTTATGCCTGAATATGTGTGTTTATGTCTGAATATGTGTGTTTCTGTTGATTATGTATTAACTAAGTTTTTTTAATTAATAAGTATGAATTATTAATTGTTAAGTATTTAAGGTAATAAATGTTAAGAAGTTTATTTTGATTTCGATAGATAAATAAATTAGAACATCTTCGATTATAAAGAATGTACAAAATATAAATTGTTCCATTCTGAAATCATTTTCAAGCAATAAATGATGCTATAAAGAATTAACTCGGTAGTAAAATAAATTTATTGGAAAGTAATTTATTAACCGCTTTTCGAAACTGTTATTGTCGAAAATTGCGGTCATATGAGGATGGGATTTTTATCTGTTAATTTACGATATTCCTCTGCCGGTCGGTCCGTGTAAACTTATATAAAACAGTAAGTTCGGTAACGAAACTAACGGTTATATTCCAGTGGCTGAAATTTATTGCTGCGAAGGAGTTTTTCTGGGCCGCGCCGGTATTGTCTTATCGTCCCAGATTTATGTGCAAAACCGATATAGAGAAAATCCAAAAAACCCCCAGAGTTTTACAACCGAAAAAATTTACTACACCATTAAAAAAAAATGTATTTCATAAGGAAAAGCGAATTGCGGATTTATATTCTTGAGGTATTTTCTCTTGGTGAGATAATAACAAACAATGGGAATTGCGTGGATTCTATAGGTACTTATGCATTTGAGTGGCTGCTTATTGCTTCGTAACGATCTGCATATTACAAATTATTATCCTTAATTCCGCTGTTATTTCCTTTTCTCGAATTACCTCGGCGCTTGTTAAAGTAGCTCCGAATATTATGCAGGGAAATATTGGATAGAAACTTGGGGAAGATTTTCGCATTTACAATGCGCGCGCTAAGCTATGGTACGAAAATATATAAAAGCCTTATCATTGTTTTAACATCATGTTTGTAGCGGAAAAGCCGCTTAAAATAAATTTTCGCTGGAAAATTGGGTTAGAGGAAGTCAAGGGATTTTTTTCTCTTGTGTGATGTATGTTTCGAAATTAAAAGTTTCTCTCGCGTTTTCGAGGAAATAACAAACATATTTTTCAATTTGGTTTAGTTTCGAAAGTAAGTTGTGTGTGTACAATGGCGCGCGGCTTTTTGCGGCGATTGCTTTTTAGCTAGGGGAATATTTATGATCATTATATACCGAATGTGGTGGCAAGAAGAGGCTGAATGACGTTCTTGCTGTTTACATATATAAATACGCTTTGCCAAAATATATCTACAATACGTGATGGAGGAAAAAATATTAGAACGGTTTTAATTAAGTAGACGACGGGGAATTCGAGATACTTTTAAGGCTCCGTTTTAATTAAAACATCCCGTTTAAGTATCTCGGCTTAAACAATTTTATTTCATACATATAAATCCAAAACAATTAAACATGATTTAATTAAAACCTAATCTTAATATATTCAGAATCCGCAATGCAGACACCGCAGTTATACTAACTTTCAATTCTACCTCGACAAGAAACACAAATGATAAAAATCAGTAACAATATTCAAATCGCACAGTGTTTTATATACTCGCTTTAATTGGTTTCTTCTATCACTTCCTACATAAACGTAACGATATAATAAGCCAAATATTATCTAGAACGTATATCGAAAACCATTTAATTTCATTCCGTTTAAATGGAAACACAATCTTAATATATTCAGAATCTGCATATTAAGTAAGGTAAGAATATTAAGATTTTCCATTTAACAAGAAACAGAGGTGATAAAAATCGCGAATAATTTTCAAATTACTAATAAAGGTTTACATCTCAAAATCTGTTGATTTATGTTCTTTGATCTTTCCTTAGATTATATCTACGCTGCGAATACTATCTTTAGATTTTATATTAAAATGTCTTGGGTATAAATTTAAATTAATTAAATTACTGTTAATTAAAGTCAGAATGCGCGCAATCGTGTAATTATATTTCACATGGAAAAATATTTTATAGGAATTTACAAGAAAAAAACTGGCAGAGGAAATGTCTTTATTATACCATTACTTAAAAAAAAACATTTATTATCATTTGGCTGAAACTTGCTTTCAGTGATTATCCGCGAATTATTCAAGCAATTATAATTATTGCCTTCATATTATCTCTCATATAATTAATAATTAAACGAAATTACCTAAGTGAAGTTCTATTATAATTATACGAATTTCTTCGTCCGAAAAGATTAGTAGGTACCTGAAATGTTTAAACTACCTGTACTTACACGCAGTGTTGCTACTTATTCACTATATTTGAAGGTAAAAAATAAAAGAGCTAGGTATATTCCCTGACACCCTCTATTACAGCCCCTGCGTCCTTCGTTTAATTTATGCTCGCCATACACACAACGGTCCACCGGAGAAGTCTGCCTGTGCAGGTTTGCCTGGGCAGTTAGATCGGAGCGTGTGTGGGAATAGATATATGCAGTTTTTTGCCTACGGTTAACCTGCGCAGGCAAACCTGCACAGGTAACCTATCTGTTGGGTAACATATGTGTTCGGGTGGATGGGTGCTACTAATCTTTTCGGACGAAGCGTATAATTATAATAGAACTTCACTTAGGTAAGTTCGTTTAATTATTAATTATAATCGTGCTTCTTCCTCAAGATTAGTACCTAATATGTTTAAACTACCTGTAGATCTTGAGAGTACAGGTTCAGGAAATATCCTCGAAATCAAACAATAGCATTGAATTAATGTCAGTTTCTTTATAGAGAGGACACAAGAATCTATCTACAGGTTATCGCATTCTCTAATCAAGTACAATCCTCCTCCAAAATTGTTTAATTATAGAATTTTCGGAATATAGAAGAGGTACCACTCCCAGCCTTAGTCTCCATATTTCGTCCATATTAACTCCTAGCGTTTAGGCTTTTGATGCCTCCGCTTGGCGCGTACTATGCGCTGAAAAGTGGACACATCTATTCCACTGTCCTTTAGTGTAAATTTAATCCAACGCAACGGCTTATAGTCTGGGTTAACACAACCTTGTGCGGTTCTTTATAACTGATAGAAGGAGTATTCGTGTTTCGTAGGTTCTTGGACCTATTAAGGGGTACGTGGGTTTACTCGGGGGAAAAAAGTCTACAATTTTTTTTATATAAAAAATAAAATATTTTATTCAAACTTTTTATTGTCGTAAAGATTTACATTTGAAAAAGAATTTCTAAAATTTTCTTTGGAAAATATTCAAAACTCCGCCATTGTGACGTCATTTCCCGTGACTCCTCCTGAAAAGGTAATGAAAAAAGGTGATGATCCCTCCGAAAGGGATCATTTGATGTGAAAAGAAATCGTCTTTTAGTTAAGACCATAAACTAGAATTTGGACGAAGGAAAAAAAAAGTGAAAATTGGATTTTTGGCAGACCTTTTCACAAAAAAATGCAATTCTTGATAAAATTTGCTCAACATATATATTTTTTTAATAGTTGTGATTGAAAAAAAATCCTTCGTCCAAGTCCTCGTGAATTGTATCTCGAAGACCTGTGTAAAATTTCATCAAGATAGGTTTTCGAGAACTTTTGACAACAGGCTTTGAAAACACAGTTTCGAGAAAAACGCGTTTAAAGTTTTGAGTAACAATAAAACTGGATTTTTTTGTAACTTACATTGAATCATCGGTTCCTGGACCAGGGAAAGTAAATAACCTGCAGCAGCTGCAATGCCCAAGGCATCATTTTGCTCCTGTATATGACGAATCCTGGCTTCGCCAATCTCGCTCGCTTATTTTTTTTCGGCTGCGCACACACGGTTTTCACCTGAATTTCGGGCATATTCGTGGGAATTTCGGCCAAATTTTAAATCCATACCGAGCATAAATATTAATAAAGCTGATGTTCCTTCATTAAAAGTGCAAGCAGCGACCAATGCAGCAATATTAACGATCTTTGAACCAGCGGGAAGTATTTTTGGAGTAACCTTCCAGATTAACTGGTTCAAGCTTTCATTATTATTTCGTGTGAATCCACTAACACACCGCTCCAGAAGCTCATCTTTACTGAGATCTTCATAGATCATGCAGTCAAAACATCATTTGGTAATGGAATATAATCATGTTTGAATGATGAAAGAGTGTTCGTAGCCGATGCTCGCTGCCAAGCGCACCAGGAGTTTGAACCTTTCGGGCAATTTCCATGCTGAGGATTTTTGTCTGTAGAGCTGTAGTGATAATACGTAGCTCATATAGTGTCTTTCATTTTTTCCGCTGACTCACATTTTCTTCTTATTGCCAAACCATAATAAACAGTTAATTTGTAAATTAATTCACCAGTAAGTTTACCTTTGCCAGAAAGTGTTTTTTTTTTTAGTTTTTTTACCGTTGACTATATTTTCCTCAACTGTTTTGTTGATTAAATCACGTAAACGGGTACCCATCTTCTTCTGCACATGTCCAACGCATTCTTTTTTGTTGATAAGAAAATCTTCACCGTAAGGTTGGGCTTTGAGAATTCCAGAGTATGTTTTTGAATCCCCATCCCCTATATAGTTTACGTACCTCAGGCCATATTTTACAATAGAGCGTTTAAACATTTCAACAACCGATGATACTTCCATGTTCCCAGATGCTTTAGTGTGATTGGCGCTGCATTGATTTGTGATATCTCATACTCTTCGTACTCTGCCGTGTTCAATTTTTTTTCCAAGTCTCACATAATTTACAATAAGAGCTTTTTACAAGCACATCCAAGACTTTTCCCGAATAATAACCGATTAGTGAACTCACAGCATATAGTGATACGAAGCCACGCTTGTTCCAGGTACCGTCACCGGAAACACTCACATCTGTCGTATCTTCAACGTCGTTTTCAAAGCTTGTTAATTGCTTTTCTTGTTTAGCAGCAGAGGAGAATAGTATTTGAGCAATTGTCCCGATACACTCATGTATTTTATCAATATAAAAATCGTATGCTGATTGATTTAAAAATGAACTGCTTAGATGCATCAAGCCGCAAAATTTCTTGCATCCGGCAAGCCCTAAGCCCAATATTCGCATAACAAAAATGATCCGGCGATTTAGTCATACATTTTTCCGATATGTTTACATGATAAAATATATTTCGGATCACATCGTTCACTTGCTACCACAATTTTGAATCCCAGACCGAATTTTGAGCATTTTTTAAAATCCAATTTTCCATTGCACAGTTTTTCTTCATCTTTATTTTTAATAATGTTAGAAGACCGCACAATAGACAAGAGTTTTATAGTGTTGTAAAACTAAGGCAAAACCTATAATTGAATATTGGAGCGTCTCTTCCTCTGGCACGTGCTCTTTATCGTGATCTTTTATTATTTTTTTTTTATAAATGAATTATCATCAATTTCCGGATTTTTAGGAATCAATGATTGTCTTCTTTTCCTTGGTCTATCTTTTCTACGAGACCCGTCCGCTAACTGAGTTCTCGAAACTTTAGGCATTTTTTAATGAATTTTACAACAGACATTTTAGTACAAAGTACTAACGTACTTTTAGTTTTTTATAACCTCAAATAAATTTCGTGATTAAAGAAGTAATCACCAACTGAAGTATTTCAAACTAGTTGCCCTTAGAAAGTGAAAGCAATGGACAATAAAGACAAACAATCGACGAGCAGCTGCTCCGATATACCTGCGGCACGCTGAGCCTACCTAACTTTTAGCACGCACTACCAGGGTTGTAAGTCCGAAACTTTTATTCGGATCGACTTGAAAATTTAGGATAATATTATCGTGATGTTGTAAAAATTAATAAAACAACAACAAAAAATCGATATTTTGAAGCTATGAAGCCCATGTAATCCCTTAATGTAATCAATTAAAGTCGTAGCCGGGAAAACTTTTTTCCAACTTTTCATGGAAAAAGGTAAACATAGCATTGGTTGGTTAGCCTCTACTCTAGATGTCCTGATCGAATCTGGTATCTTTATAATAACTTTAGATGAATTAATCTCAACGTTTCTTATATTTATCCTTGAAAGGGTTTGTACTCTAAGAGCCGATTTTCTTGAGAGCTTTTCCAGCGAAAGTTCTTTATTCGGATACCACTCAACCAGGGAGTCTAAGACAACTGGTGTATCCCACGTGATATTGAATTTTGGTAGAGATTGCGGAAACGTAGAAACTACCGTAAAGAATCTTTTGATTCTGTAGTTCTCAGAGACCTTGTCTGTTACTATTAAGGAAAAAGTTGCTCTATAGTTGTTTTATAGAAACCCGTATAGCCTACCATATCGATTACTTCCTCTTGACAATGACTAAACCATCTTTTCAAGCACACATCGTACTGCCATAGGAAACTATCCGCCATTCATGTTACCAATATTTTATTGATTGAATTTAATGAGACCTTCCTCCTTAGAAATCCCGTGCAGATAACACTCTGATAGCCAGGATAACGTGGGGCTGCAGGTGGCTGCTGCTAGAAAAAAGGCGTAACCGTATCATGTGATTAAAGTATAATTCGTTCAGGCACAAGAAGTTGAAAAAACTGGGTACCAAGGTTGTGTGGCCCACAACGGTACAACTATAATACCCTGGGCGTTATCTGAAATTATCTTTCTAATTGCTTTAAGTGTAATAGAGCATGGTGGAAAAATATAGAAATACATCTTATTCTTCTTCTTCTGGGTAGCAATAGAACCCTTGGTGGGTCTTGGCTGCGTTAACGATTTGCATCCATCGGTTCCGGTCCAACATGACCTCATTCCTGTCATATACCTGTATAGTCTGTAGATCTTTTAAAATGTTGTCCTTCCATCTGATTCTCGGCCGCCCCAACGGTCTCTTTCTTGCTGGGTTTCCTTTCCATACTATCTTGATCAGTCGGTCGTCAGGTGCTTTTTGGACAAGTCCACAAATACATCTTGGACTAATTTAAGGTAAATACGTTTACAGCGAAAGAAGCACCTAAGTCTCTCCACCATGATAGATTTGTCTAAAACAAGTCAATCTCAGGTTCATTAAAAGATTTAACTATGCTCTCGAAAGCTGTAGTTCATAAAGTCCATTCAAAATTTAGCTGAGAGAGCCTAGACTTCTCGTCTGAGCTCGTTATCTGCTCTGCAGTCATTGAAGCGTCGGAAAATATTTCTAAACAGCAATTTTCATCTATAATTTTACGATCTGGGTGCTTCTTCTGTCCTCTAACCCTCTATACTCTGTGTCCTCTAACCATTACCTGAGATCTGGCGAAATTATTGGCGAAAGATATTTACTACATTATTCCTACTTTAAACATTTTAATTTAAGAGGCAGCTCTTCAGTTTTTTATGCCTTCCCCTTGGTTTATGCACAAGTCCTTTTGTTTATACAGACAACTAGGTACTTTATCAATTATTTACCTTGATGATCTATTAATTGTGGGAAATTCGTATGAATCCTGTAAAAATTCATCAAATTTGGTGAAAAACAATTGGGCCTTGTCATAAACCACCAAAAAAGTTCACAAACACCAAGTCAGATATGCTTTTATTATAAAATCAGTAGATTTTAGACTTGTGTTGACGTACGGCAGCTTGCCCAGGGATGGCATATGGATCCATCTACTGTAAAAGACTAGAAAGGCAAAAATAACTAGCCTTAATTTTAAGTGACAACGACTACGACAGTAGAAATTATGTCAATAAACTAATAATGGAAGTACTGTATTGGTGGAAAATAAATACACCAACAGGTTCTAACCTAAATAGAACACTTCAGTTTAAACTTGAGATATCTTCAGGTGCATCTCTGACCGGGTGGAGTGCACACTGTAATGGCGTAAACGCACATGGTTTCTGGACGAAAGTGGAAAGAAAATTTATCATAAACTATCTACAAGTATTAACAACGTTCTTTGGTCCAAGATGTTTCGCGAACAAAGTATCAGACGGCAAAATTCTCTTAAGAATTGATAATACATCTCCAATTCCTATATCTATAGGACAGGCGTCATTCAATATCCCCACTTAAATGCATTAGCAATAGAGGTCTGGCAATGGTGCGAGAGCAGAAAAATCTGGATTTACGCGTCATACATCCCGTCAGTTATGAATAAAGTGGATGGTTTAGCATCGAGAATCACTAATATAGATACTGAATGGGAGCTATGTAAAGAGTCATTTGAAAAAATCAATCAAGTTTGTAATTTTCTAAATTGACCTTTTTTACATCAAGGTTGAATCAAAAATGCCCTAGATTTTGTTCTCGTTTCCCAGATCTAAACGTGATGACAGTAGATGTATTTACTATTATGTGAACCAATGAAAAATCTATGTTTTTTCCTCCTTTCGCACTTACCCTTAGAACTCGCGAAAAATAATAACCGATAAAGCTGAGTAGTACCATTGTGGTCAACCCACCCTTGGAACCCGCTCTTTAAATCACTACTTACCGAACAGCGTTTAGTTAAAACCTCACAAAAATGTATTATTGTCTCCTTCCAAGAAAGAAATACATCCACTGGCACACCAACTTTCATTGGTTGCAGGTAACTTGTCCGCAAAGCGCTCCTAAGTAAAGGAATAAATGAAGCATCTACATAAATCATGATCAAGTCCATAAAACCATCAACACTCAAACAATACCAAGGTACCTTAAAGCTATGGCAGAAACTTTCTACATCAAAAAATATTCCAATATTTAACGCAATTACAGTAAATATACTATAATACGTTTTCTAACGGAAAGTTAGACGTTTAGTTAGCTCCGATCGAGAACGGAGCAAGCTATGGGACTTTGAACTGCAACAGATCAGCTACATCACAAGATCTCGGTAAGGATAAACTGCTGTCCCGATTCTTCAGGGGAATGTTTGAGGAACGTCTACAAGGTTTAAATATACAAGTACAGCGGACACCAGTTTTGAATGACTTGGCCTGATTAAATCAGCTAAAAGTAGCTAAAAGCATCTAAAGGGTGCAGCAGAAAAAGTATCAAAGATGCTTATTTTATCTACAGCACAGCAAACTATCGCACTAATTAATATAATATACATATCCTATGGACTTCTATGGGATATTCTATGGACAAATAGAAAATAACAATATAAATACCAGACCTGATAAAAATGTCCAAGCCAGGAAGAAATAAGTCAGAGCTTATATTACCTTTTGTATAAAGACCTAACAACCTGGCCAATGTGTCGCTACAGCTGTAATTCACTAATTGCATAAAACAAAAGACCTAAGAAATGAGCAAAACAACAAATTACTCATATCAAACATCAAGCCATACAAAAACGTAACTTCTCAAACGATTGGTCACTGGGAAAAATCCTTGCTGTCTAAAGCAGGCATTGATACAAATCACTTCACAGCACATAGTACAAAATATGCTGCAGTATCAGTGGTTGGTTTTGGAAGTGGATATATATACACAACCAGACGTACTGCTGGTTGACCTCGACGGTCACAGACCTTCGCAAAACTTTACAATCGCCCGATCCAAGATAATAACGATACGTTCGCAAGATCTATATTATCTAACGCAGGGTAACTCTTTTCTTTATGGTTTCCAGTCATGTAACAAGATAAATGAATGAGTTTTCCTATACGCTAAAAGTCTACAAATCATCGAGAACGAGACGTGTAGTATAATTGAACGATCAAACGAGCCCGCCGAAGGCGGGCGATGTTCGATCGTGATTATACGAAACGTCTCGTTCGAAGATGATCAATCTCCCTCCCTACATGTACCCGTTAATAAACATACCCTAGATCATCTTGCAGGGAAAACTCAACTACAAAAATCTCTAAAAATATGACTGTACAGGTCCGGTCCGGCTAGTCCACACTAGCCTAGGCGTCAAATTTCAAACTGTAAAAAGTGTGAAATGTAAGCAATGACGAGCATACTACTACAAATCATCTTCGAACGAAACGTTTCGTATAATCACGATCGAACATCGCCCGCCTTCGGCGTTTGACCGTTCAATTATATTTCACATGGAAAAATATTTAATCGGAATTTATAAGAAAAAAACTGGCAGAGGAAATGTCTTTATTATAGCATTATTAAAAAAAAAAGATTTATTATCCCTTTGCAAAAACTTGCTTAATCAATGATTATTCTCCAATTATCCAAGCAATTATAATTATTGCATTCATATTACCTTTCATATAATTAACAAATTATTATTGTTATTTTGTTACAAATTTCTCAGCAGCTAGAATTCTAATCTAATTGTACAATCTGCTTCAGTCTTTTTAATTCGTTTTGATTAAGTGAAACTAATTTAATTATAGTGAACGGATCAAACTAGCTACAATAAACATTTTCTGCACGGTTATTATAACAGATTAGCTTCTTTGCATCGTAAACTTATTCCAATTAGATCAATAACTCCCGATAAACTATGTTTTAATATAACGATTATCTTGCACGGAATATTTATTACAATCGAAAATTAATGAAGCGTGGATGGATTTATTTTTAATTTATAGATCTACGGTCTAGACAAGACAGTCTCTGGAACGTAATAAAATGTTTGTTGACTTTGTTTTGTTTATATCGGATGTTGATTAATAATAAAATGTAAGTTTTACAGCATTGGGAAGGCATTAAAATATATTGCACGGAGCGGCGGGAGGGACGTATTAGCGCATTTCAATTTGATGCAGAACGAGGCGAGGGAAACCGTTTTATTTTATAAATTTTTATTCGCTCGACGTTAAAGCGTTTACAAGTTGAAAGTTATATTAAAATTTAGGAGCCATTTTTAATAACGTTCATGAAGTACTTTCATGAAAATTTGACACTTGCTCGGTTTATTCTGGATTAAGTTATTAACAAGCCGCTTGGGAACTTTTTATTTACATACAGAAGGGTTGTGGGCTTTATAACAATATTTCATATATTACTGTAATTTTAATAGAAAATATTTCATAATAAATTATTACGGGATTATGAGAACAATTCATTATAGGGTTATCCGGAATCTGCATTTCTTCATTGAAATAATGAACAATTTAAATAAATAAAGTAGCTGTAACCTCTGTAACGCTAAATTATTTTTACACTTTAACGTTAATGGGGAATTGGTACTGTCCTCGCCGCGGTATACTACACCGTGGCTCGGTTTGCGTCCTCCGCTATGATGCAGCGTCGGTCACCGCTGGTTTCAGCGAAACCACGTGTACAGGCACATATACTGCATGTGCACTATACTTCTAATTGGCCGGGTATTCTTATACTTCAAGAATACTGGGATAACTACGTGTATCGGGTTGACACGGGTACAATAATAATACGCAGGGTCAACTGAATAAAACAGATTTTATTCTTTGACTGTCTCTTTTGAGAATTTATTGAGAAGTTAACAATTTAATCTATAACGTATCGTTAAATTTGTTCAATAAATATTTGCCATCATTTGAGCAATTTTTAAGAAATTTCTTTCTGGATTTTTTTTAGTGTGAAAAACTTTTCCAAACGGGATTTGGCATTGTCATTCTTCTTCTTCTTCTTCTTCTGCAGCCTTTAAACGTCCACTGCTGAATATAGGCCTCCTCCATATTTTTCCAGCTCGATCTGTTTTGAGCAATGTGCATCCAGTTCTTCATGTTGTAGGTCATCCAGCCATTTCGCCTGGGGTCTAGCAACACTTCTTTTTGTCTCACAGGGTCTTCATTGCATCATTTTCTTGGTCCATTTCACGTCATCTCGGGCTACATGACCTGCCCATCGCCACTTTAATCTTGCAATTTGTTCTATGACATCCGATACTTTAGTGCGTTTGCGAATTTCCGTTTTGCGTATTTTATCTCTCAGGCTAATTCCCAGCATCGCTCGTTCCATTGCTCTCTGGCAGACTCGACTAAGACGCAGATCGACGCAGACTAGAGGCAGATTGGGACTTTGCGGTCTCTGAGAATATGGTTTAGTTTTTCAAAGGCAGCCCAAGTCAAGCCGATTCGCCTTGTGAGTTCCGCTGTTTAGTTGTCCCTGCCCAATTTAATATTATGTCTCAGATAGATGTACTGCTCCACGGTTTCCAAGTCTTGGTTAACTAATGTTATTTGGACATTTTAATTAAAGCGGATATTGGTCTTCTTGAATCATATCTTGGCTCATTACAATGTCGTCTGCGAAATGTAAATGATTCAGGTAATTTCCGTCTATACATACACCTTTTTGTTCCCACCTCAGGTTTTTGAATATGTCCTCTAATGCCAGAGTGAAAAGTATTGGAGAAATCCTGTCGCCCTGCCGCACGCCTGTTTGGATGTTAATTTTTTCGGTTCGTAGATCTTCCTAGTTTTCCTTCCCTTCCAACAGATCTTCCTCCATTTTTTTGAATATGTTCGACTAAGTCCGAGTATCTGGAATCGATTCTTGCCCTATTCAAATCAAATCAAATTTATTGTTATAAAAGATATACACAAGTACATATATAACTTGTCAAAAGAGAAAAAGAAAAAAGATATTACCCATACACACACATACATAAGAAAATTTACAAATAAATACAGTGTACAGTTCATTAAATAATTTTGTTTAGAAGGAATTATTCAACACTATAAAATTCTATTTCGATTAGAATATCCTTTAGCTTCCTCCTGAAGGACTTGAGGTGCTCCTGCCTTAGCTTGTACGGAATACAGTTATAGATTATTCCAATATAGTATTCCAATTCTGTCGGACGCTTTGCTGCATATCGTTAAGTTCGACCTATTCGCTAATAAATTTGATCCGTGTCTAGTATTATGGTCTTGGCCAGTTGAGAACTTGGTTTTGTTCTTATGACTGAAACATGCTAGTTCCCATATATATATATATATATATATATATATATATATATATATATATATATTTATATATATATATATATATATATATATATATATATATATATATATATATATATATATATATATATATATATATTTATATATATATATATATATATATATATATATTTATTTATATATATTTATATATATATATATATATATATACATATATATATATATATATATATATATATATATATATATATATATATATATATATTTATATATACATGGTTCTGTTAATATATTAAGCCAACTAAAGTATGATTTGCAAAAGGTTCTACCTGTAATTCCTGTGATGCATCTAACTGCTCTTTTTTGCGTTTTTAGTACTCTGTGTATATGTGGAGACGAGCCCCAAACATTTATTCCATATGCTAGTATAGAATGTATCTCAGCGAAGTATATATTAATGAGCACCGAGCTGTTAACAATGTTCTTGAGCATTCGAAGTTGGTAGATTTTGCAATTTATTTTTTGATCATACTATCCGTCGTAATGTTCCAGGTGAGGAATTCTTCAAAGAATATTCCTAGGAATCGTATGTTTTTGGCTCTTTGAACCTTTTTTTTACCAATTGCCAGGGATAGGTTTTCCGCAACCGTTTTCCTATGTGTTTGAAAGATTACGTAGTTAGTTTTTTTATATATTTAGGAACATGTTATTAGCAGAGCACCAATTATGGACCATTTTCAACAACTGGTTAGCCTCGACTTCAGTTTTACTGCGAGTTTCTTCAGAAATGATGAAGCATGCGTCGTCTGCATATAGAATGCATTGCTTATCCCTTATATATTCTATAATCTCCTCTATATATAAAGGGCAAAGTGTCGGGGCCCTGCCCTGCCCTGCGGAACACCACTTTTAAGATACGATGATTCAGATATGCCACTCTCATTAGTTTGTACATTTTTTACATACGACTGTCTATTATTGAAGAACGAACGGAACTATCTGCCCACCTTTCCTCTAATTCCATAGATGTACAGCTTGTCCATCAGTACATCGTGAGAGACGCAGTCGAATGTCTTCGACAAGCCGCAAAAGATCCCGACGGGAGATTTGCCTTTGTCTACCTCACTAAGTACTCTGTTGTAGAAGGCGAGTATAGCTGTGGTTGTGGATTTATTTTTCTGAAGCCATGTTGTGCCACCGGTATTAAGTTTTGTTAATGAACTGTCCTAATCTTCGTTCCATGGAGTATTATATAAAATTTTCAATAGGAAAACGTGTTTCGCTCGAATACACAATTAAATCAATCTATTTAAAAAATCCGAATTATTGATAATTGCCGATAATTATTTCCCGACTACCAATCCAATGTCTTAATATTATTTTTCATTTGTTTGCATGGTTAAAGTTAAATTTATCAAAGTCTAAAGGTTACATTCTTGTTTTTTTGTTTTGTGTACACGTTACAATGTGAATGAACTGTAATTGTAAAATAGTGTGAGTCTCTTGAGAGAATAAGTAAAAAACTCATTTTCAAAGAATGGGAGCAAAAGCAGAAGATAAAAACGTCCAAGCAAGGCGGGGAATCGAAAGAATTTAATTTATGTTTGATCTTGATACGCGGCGTCGCTCTTGAACTAACAGCGGACTCAACGCACAAAAGTAATTGCTGTAAATCTGAAGAGTAGAAAATTGTTTTCGATTACGATCATAAAGTAAGCAGATTCAATTTGTTCGCTTTTGCTTTCCGACTTCTTTGTAGTTCAATAAACACACTTTAAATTCTTAATAACGCACACTAGAGTACCATATTTGCCAAATCTAACTTGACATATGAATGTATGAACATATGATGAGGTTGATATTTTACCAAATTAACATTTGTAGACTCTACTCTTAAAATCCAAAAATTTCTTCAAAATGTCCAAATTTTTTAAATCTGAAACCGTTTTGTTAATATTTTGAGAAACAAGGCAGCACCAGATCAATGAAGATGAGGTTGAGATTTTACAAAACTAACATTTGTAGACTCTCACTCTTTTCCTCACTGCCCGACTATTTGGAAGAATTTTGGAAATCTAAAAACCACAAATTTCTCCAGAAAGTCCAAGTTTTGAAAATCTGCAACCGTTTTGTAAATATTTTGCAAAACAAGGCAGCGACAGATTAATGAAGACGAGGTTAAGATTTGACAAAATTAACATTCATAGCCTCTCGCTATTTTCTCTATTGTGAGATTATTTGGAGGAGTTTTGAAAATCTAAAAACTTCGAATTTCCCCAAAATTACAAAATTTTGAAAATCTCTAACCTTTTTGTTACTGTTTTTAAAAATAAGATAGCGACAGATCAATGAAGATGAAGTTGAATTCTAAAGTCAAGTGTAAAAAGTGAGTAAAGTGAGTTCGTAGGTCGGGGTTATAGGCGCACAAAAAGTAGGTTGAATTTTAGGGTGCGCCTTATGCACCGGCAAAAACGGTATTTATAGTAAGTTGATCAAACTAAATAGATATTTAAATAGATATTATATTTCATTAGACGGATTCATCATGATGGGTTTTAAATATGAGAATAATACTTGTTAGCATGCTCAAATACCTAATTGTTGTGATCATAGTAGAATAAGTAAAGTTTATTAGACTTATCGATCCATCGACCCATCTTCCGGATCCATCGATCCGACCGGATCTAATACTGTTAACTAGATATTACTAGATGTTGACTAGATGACTAGATGTATAACTAGATGTTAACTATATCTAAAATTGATCAGACTATTAACCTAACCTAACCTAAAAATCAGACTACTGATATAAATCTAGGGATTGCAATCCGGTGGTGTTATTTTCAATCCGGCCGGATCCGGCCGGCTTGAAAATAACATCACAGGATTGCAATCCCTGGATTTATATCTGTACTCTGATTGTCAGCTTAGGTTAGGTTAATAGTCTGATTGTTAGTGGAATTAAACTATATCGATAATAATTTAAGAAAACATTTCAGGCCGTTATACAGGATATTAACATTTCAGAAAAAAAAGTTTTACATTTTTAAGGTCTTCATTCTCTCCTCAAATAAAATAACATCATAAACTACATTGTTTACTTTAAAAATATCTTATAATCCCGATGTTATGCGGATAAGGATTTACATAATATATACGATGTGAGTTCGACGTAAGCTCTAATAAGTAAATCAAATTGGGTTTATCAAGAACAAGACGAGATTCGACAAAATCGAACGTTATCGGGTTTCGCGTGTTTGCGTAGCGAGCATTTTCGGCGCCAGGTGGAGCGTTTTCGGGGATGGTAAACAAATCCAGCGAGTTATTAATGAGATACAGTTTGGATTATAAACTGGAAAGTGTGATGTTATAAACAAAGCCCGTGTTAGCGAAACAAGAGTTTTATAGTTTGAGCATGGGTCCTGTGTGCACAGATATGGTTTACAACGGGCATAAAATCTTGCAAAAACACGAGATATGTGCGAGATTTCTTCGCCAAGACAGCTTGAATAATGTAAGAAGTTGTTTATATAAAAACATGTATTGTTTCAATTAAACCGAAAAATAACTAATAAAAACAAATATTTTATTGTAATGTGATACAGACAATAACAAAATGCAAGTAGCGATCAATATTAATTGATTTAGAAATTTACTAATAAATTAACTTATTTATTTATATCATATCTAAGTTATTCGTTCCAAACGCACCATCACTATCGGCAAAGATCATACTTTTTAGAACTTCGTAACCAGTTACGTCATTATTTAGCATTTATATGTATATATTATAAGTGTTTTAGAGCCTTTTTTTAGTTTATCCGAAGCACATGAAAGTGCTGAACACGCTTTTCCAGTTAATTCGGTTGAAATGCCCAAGATACTCAAGTTATACTGTCTTGCTTATTTACTCCTTTAGAGCGAAATAAGCTCGTTAACCGTTTTCAGCACTTTGATATTCTTCGGGTAACCAAAAAGAAATCCCGAAAAAAATTTACAAAAAATTTTTAAACAGAAATTTTCAACTCAAATAATTACGATTTTGTCAAAATTGATTTTCTTGCATTTCGTCGTTTCCGCGGTCTAGACTGCCCTTGTCGATGGTATTTCTTAACTGAAAGCCTCCTAGCCTAGGGCAGGCATGTCAAACTCATATGATATTGATCAATTTTGTATTAAGTTAGGGGCTACATATTTTTATTGTTTGTAAACTACTACTGTGTTGTAAAAAAAAATACGAAAAAAAAATACGATTGTTACAATGATTAGATTATGCATTTATTAGATTCAATGTATTTTTTAACTAAACTGAACATATTTTAAATTTTATAGAAGATTATTACATACATAGATATTTTATATTTCATTACACAGAAGTTATTTTTTACACGGAATCTATAAATATTTTATATTTAAAAGAAAAAATAAAATAAAAGTCATAATAAACAAAATCACAGTTTAATTCTACTGTTTAAAAGATTTTACATCGTTTGTTGGAAAGCAAATCAATAGTCACCAATAGTCATCAATATTTGTTTGAATATCTTGAGCTGATACAATTTTGCTGTTGCAAGTTGTTAGTTTACATTTAATTTTGATACAATTTGAGATTATATGATAAGTCCATACTAATGAAGCCAAAAGGCAGAAACACGTCTATCGATGTTCATAATTATTTTCTTTGCAAGTTATGTCATTCTCTTGTGACCTCGTGATCTCTCTTAGCAGTAAAATGCAGGCCACACCGTACTAATAATTATATTTTGTTCATGTTATTAGTCAATTTGTGAATAAAAGACAATATTTTTATTAATTCTCTTCTTATAACATTTTAGGAAAGCGATCAACAGGTAAATATGTATAAAATGCTGGAATTCCAACTTTCATACATTTTTCCTTCAGCATAGAATATGTCTATCAATATGGAATATGGAATATGGATATCAATTAATTCAATTTGTAAGTTTTCATCAACAATTTCAATATCGATAGATACAGGTGAAATAAAAAGACGAAATTGTACTTCACAGCTTCACTGCTAAAATAAAAAAATCTTTGATCGAATTTTGTGAGCATATTTTCTAAATTTTAATTTAGGTGATTTAAGCACTATATATCGAGAGCTTTCAAAGTGAGATAAGTTTTATTTTTCTATTTGTTTTCGCCAAATTAATAGTTTTTGTTTGAAACCGTTTATATTATCAAACAGCGTTGTAACAACATGATATTTGCCTTAGAGCTTAAGATGACTTGTAATATCAACTGGGAAAGCTAAGTTCTTTGTCCATCCTTTAATTCACCACATTCAATTTTTTTTTCCAAGAAAATTATGATTACGTCCAGTAATGTGAAGAATCGCTTTAAAACTTTATGACTAGAAAGCAATCGAATTTCCATATAATATGGTAGATCGGTGTATTCACATTCTATATCTTTCAAAACTAAAGCAAATTGACAATAATTTAGTCCACGTGCTAGAATATAATTTACAATTTTGGTGACTATTTTTAAAATATGTTATTTTATTTAAATCAGTTATTTTAAACTTGTTTTAAATAATAGAATGAAAATGTTCAAAATTAATACTACCACGCTGTTTACATGCTTCTTTTAAACTCGCAAACACTCTTTCAGTAATGCCAGTCATGGTAGGTGCACCATCAGCTGCAAGCCAAACGGAAGAAAATTCCCAAAAGCGGATCAAAAATATAAATACATAGGAATGGCTTCCAAAAGTTCTTCACTTACTTTTAAATTAACATCGCATCCGCGAATAAAAAGCTGAGAGAATGAAAAAGCTATAATTAGCTGAGCGATATTTCGAATATCTGTAGTTTCATCAACTGCAACAGATTACGCTTGAAATGTTAATATTATTGAGTTAGTTATGTTGATTTCTCAAATTTCCAATTATTTCATTAACCCTGTTTGCTACAATATTTCGACTTAAACTTACACTTTTATTTTTTTTTTTTATTTGTGCCGGATATATATATATATATATATATATATATATATATATATATATATATACAAATGGACATACAATACTTTCGCCGTTTATCAAAAAAAAAATTCAAACGTCTCGGCGGGCCGCAATCTGTGTATTGTAGGGTCGCATGCGGTCTGCGGGCCGCGTGTTTGACATGCCTGTCCTAGGGAATATTGTATACGTTTTCCGACTAATTTTGGGACGCTGAATCGATTGGTTAAGACTAGAATACTCCGAGGTGAGCCCTTCAAAAGTTATGACACCGTGAAATCAGTCTGAAATGCGTTCATTTGTAACTTTAGAGCGAGATAAACTGAAAAACAGTTTTCAGCACTTCGATTTCCTTCGGGTAACCAAAAAGAAATCTCGAACAAAATTTGCAAAAAAAAATCAACAAAAACTCGAGAACGGTAAAAAACAGCGAAATCATTTTCGGCACACAGAAACTACACGACGAGGCAAACAAGTCGATGTGTAAATTATCCAGAAGGATTCAATAATTCGTCAAGAAATTTCAAACTGAAATGAAAATAAATTTCAGTTTGAAATTTCTTGACGAATTATTGAATCTTTCTGGACAATTTACACATCGACTTGTTTGTCTCGTCGTGTAGTTTCTGTGTGCCGGAAATGATTTCGCTGTTTTTAATCGAGCAAATCGAGAGTCGGCTAAAGCCGATTCTCGATTTGCTAAGTAGATGCCTCGGAAACGGCTGCAGATAATCAAAGCCGGATTGCGGCATCGTTTTGAGAGGGTTGTTTTCCTGCTAATACACTAAAATTGTCCGAGGGAACTTTAGAACTTTCCGAGATCTCTTACTCGAGCTCCGAAATTTCTTAAAAATTTCTTCAATTCTTGCAGGCGATAGTGAACGGAAAGATGAACGGTAGCGAAATATAATTTGCATATCTGTAATCAGCAGCAAAAATACATTCAGATACGTTTTTAAATTTTGCTGTAACTCAAAAAATAACGATTTTGACAAAATCGATTTTGTCGCATTTCGTCGTTTCCCCGGTCTAGACTCCCCGTGTCGATGGTATTTCTGAAATGAAAGGCTCCTAGGGAATATTGTATACGTTTTTCCACTAACTTTAGGACACTGAATCGGTGGGTGAAGACTAGAAGTGTCTGTGGTGAGCCGTTCAAAAGTTATGGCAGCGTGAAATCAGTCGGAAATACGAAATGGTGTACAGCGCAAAAATATATAAAACTTATTCATTTGTAACTATAGAGCGAAATAAACTGGAAAACCGTTTTTAGCACTTCGATTTCGTTCGTGTAACCCAAAAAAAATCACGAAAAAAATTTGCAAAAAAAATTTATACAAAAATTTTCCATCATTTCGTTCGAAAAATATGTGCTTGTTCGTTTTTTTTTCGATTTTTTCGAAAACGGTAAAGAGCAGCGAAATAATTTTGGGCACACAGAAACTACATGAGAATACGAACAAATCGATGTGTAAATTGTCCGGAAATATTTAATAATTCATCGATAAATTTCAAACTGAAATTTACCCGATTCACGATTTGCTAAGTAGATATCTCGGAAACGGTTGCGGATTTACTCGAGCGCCGACATTTCTTAAAAATTTCTTCAATTTTTGCAGGCGAAAGTGAACCGAAAGAGCTATAGAAATATAATTTGCAGATCTGTAATCAGCAACAAAAATTCTTTCAGAAACATTTTTTAATTTTGCTGTGACTCAAAAAATAACGATTTTGAAAAAAACGGTTTTCTCGCATTTCGTCGTTTCCGCGGCCTAGACTTCCCGTGTCGATGGTATTTCTTCACTGAAAGCTTCCCAGGGAATATTATATACGTTCTCCGACTAATTTTGGGACGCTGAATCGATTGCTGAAGACTAGAAGTCTCTGTGGTGAGCAGTTCGAAAGTTATGACAGCGTCAAATCAGTAGAAAATGTGTGATTGTGTACAGCGAAAAAAAATATAAAATTTGTTTATTTGTAACTTTAGAGTGAAATAAACTGGAAAACCGTTTTAAGCACTTCGATTTTCTTCGTGTAACAAAAAAAAAATCACGAAAAAAATTTCAACAAAATTTTCGACAAGAATTTTCCATCATGTCGATTTTTTCGAAAACGGTCAAGAGCTGCGAAATCATGTTGGGCACACAGAAACTACACGACAAGACGAACAAGTTGATGTATAAATTGTCCGGAAATATTCAATAATTCCTCGATAAATTTCAAACTGAAATTTACCCTATTCTCGATTTGCTAAGTAGATAGTTCACACATTTAGGTTTCTTTGGTACATATTGTTTTATTGCACTACGTCATTTGAACGGTATTATTTGTTCGTCAATTGACGAACTCTTGTTGACGATTGTCTTTGTTACCCAACATGCATGCTCCCTAATACATTTGACAGCTATATATTGTATATCAACGTAGTTATAAAGGCTGAATGATAAAATTACATTTCAGGAAACGTAGCATACTATAATAAATTGAAATATATTTACTTACCACTCTTTAGGATTTTCCATAAAATAATCTTGTGGAAAATGTACGGCCATATGCACTAGGTATTTACAAGTCCGCCGTGTTAGCTACACTGTACAAGTTATAAGCTCATTACAGCTATAGTAAGTCTCTTCTTGTCTACCAGAGTAGGAAAAGGTAGTATGTTCTAGGCCCGCCTCCCACCTCCGACCTTGACCTCGACCCCCACCACTACCCTTACCCTTAGACACCGCCCCCAAACCCACATACCACGCCCCCAACCCCACTTCCACGCTCAAACTGTTTGCGGGAAATCCTTCGATCACAGAAACAAGCAACAGTGAAGCCGGTCCAGCAGAACATCATCCAAGCTTGTGTCAGCTATAGAATTGATGGTTCAGGGATTGATAACCATAGCTTTATTAGTCAATTGAACAGCCGTTGTACGAAAAGCCGCATTCTATCCATACACTTTCTGTCCACTTTCATCCACCGTCCACTTTTTTCCGTCCACCGTCCACTTTTTTCCGTCCACCTTTTCCGTCCACTTTTTCCGTCCAGCGTCCACTTTTTTCCGTCCACCGTACACTTTTTTCCATCCACTTTCCGTCCATTTTAATCAGCTTTTAATCCGCTTTTGAATCAGCTTTTAGACAGCTTTTTATTCATCTTTCAAGCAGCTTCTTGATCAGCTTTCAAACAGCTTTTTAATCAGCTTTTAAACAGCTTTTGAATCATCTTTTAAACAGCTTTTTGATCAGCTTTTAAACAGATTTTGAATTAGCTTTTAAACAGCTTTTTAATCTGCTTCTATCAGCTTTATACAGCGTTTAATCAGCTTTAAATCAGCTTTCATCAGCTTTAGTCCACCTTTAATCCGCTTTAATTTACTTATAAACAGCTTTCAATCAGCTTCTAATCATAGTTTAATCAGCTTTAATCAGCTTTTAATCGGGTCTTAAAAAGAATATCTCAGTCATGTCTCAGACCTTCACACTGTAAAGTACTACAAATGTGCTCTCTGTGAATTATTAACTCTCTCCACTCGTTTTACCTCATTGCTGAAGTGTCGTGACCTCTCGCGCTTAATTTTGGAACGCATCGTCACACTAATATGCATAATATGAATTATTAACAACCGATAGAATTATACCCCGACACATTATATTGCTTAGGACTTATCGGATTTCACACATACAGTACTATTCCAAATATTTAAGAAGATCGTAATAATCTACTTGAGTACGCGGATGGGAAACAAATTACCAAACTGCCAAATACCAACTGGCTCGTATGAGATAGGCGTTTAGAGCTGAAGAGTATTAAGTGAGAGAGAGAGAGAGATAGATGGGAATTAATTTGGGAATGTCTGGGGGTTGGGGGGTTGAGTTTGGGGGTGGTAGTGGGGGTTTAGGGCGTGGTCTGGGGTTTGGAGGCGGGGTAGTGGTGGGGGTCTAGGTCAAGGTCGGAGGTGACAGGCGGGCCTAGAACATACTATCTTTCCCTACTCACTAGGTAGCACCACTATGCAGAGGAAGTCCACTGGAGTGAACTCCATGCATCAGAGGTCACAAAATATGTTTTATTGAGCTCTGAAACTAACCAATAGAAGCTGTCCACTATAGTGGATATGAAGAATGAGAGGGTTGAGGAATTTGGACTAGTTACACTAGTTTGTGATTTGTAGACAAACTAGTAGACATTAAGAGGTGTGGACTAATTGTATCAATTCTTTATTTGAAGGCAAACTAATAGACATTGAGAAATATATACAATTCGAAATAGTTCGTGGTTTGTAGACAATTTTTTTCTAAGCAAACTAATAGATATTATAGATATTAGATAGGCAATCTGAACTTGTTGGACTATTTTTTTTTTGACAAAATATTAGACATTGAATTATTAGACATTAAGTTTCTTCTGTCCACAAATTCAAGTGCATCGAGAAAGTAACTCAGTTGTCAGACAAATCAAATTTGTTGATACGTTTGTACATAATATTGCATTAGGGATTCAACAAAATATTTGAATTGTTGCATTAAATTTAACATCTGCAACATGACATTGAGCGAAGTTATAAGAACTGAAAGTTTAAATCAATTTGAAGATAATCTAAATTCATGTGGGAATATTTAAGGAACGAGGCAAGCAAGATTAGACTGGATTTTAAAGATTAGGCAGTAGCAAATACTTTTATGTTAAGTTTAATTTTATATTATATAGGAATACTTCGCCGGTTTAATCTCAACATTCACCATCTTATCTGCCTAGCGAAGCTAGGAAACTATGTCAAGAATATTCAAGAGCGTCGAATGGCGGATCCATTCAAACTTTCCTGCGCTCGTTAGCTACAAATTATTTTATCTCCAGTTTTCATTTATGTGTGTTTGTAGACTTGAAAGCAAAATATTTTGCAAATTGCATTAAATAGTAAATGGCAAAATGTTTTTATAACCTTCATTTTATAATTTTAATGATATATTTAATATAATATATTAAAAGCCAAATATACTTGTGTTAGTTGGTAAATATTTAGATGATTAGATTAATTTTTAAAATCGCTAATTAATTTGGCTAATCTATTATGGATGGTCTCGTAGTGTACAGAGTTAAAGCGTTAAATAAGAAATCTGGAGGTCCCAGATTCGATCACGGGTGCGGGTATCGGCCGCATTTCTACCAAATGAAAAAAACAGACAAATCTGTCTTGAAAAACAATTTCGAGACACATATGTCTTGAAAGACAAAAATTACTTTTTACGGTTAGTTAAGCACATGCGCGTCCGCAATGCTTAAAAGGCGGGGAAAAAGTTTCGGGCACATTTTGTTATTTTCACTGGTTATACAATAAAAAGTGCCCGACAAACTTGATGGAAATTGACGCAAAAAAATTTCAACTATGAAAAGGTGTATTAATTAACGCAAATTATAATAAAACATAGGTTTCTGGGCCTATAAAATAAAAACTGTGGGTAAAAAACAATAGGCCACTTGGCCGCAGAGATTGAAGGGTTAGTAACTCGCTATTTACATTCGAACAACATGAAAGAAAAAAAAAACCTTATTATTGATGAATTAATCGTACGATCTGATTATTTCCTCCAATAAACAAATATGTTAATCAAAGAAGTCTAAAAGGATTTGGTGTCCGTGTGGTCAGATTTTCTTTTCCGTCGATTAATCATTACAAGAAATTACTCCAATTACGATACACCTATATAACTTTCCTTACAAAATCCATTTATAACTTTTGTCGGCTTTGCCTACAAAAAGGTTTTCTAATTAAGTAATTCCCAATCAAGCGACGTGAATTCTTGGCAGAATGTGTTTCCATCCGCATGAAACCTCATTTTTCATCACCTATATACTCGTATCACATTAATTCTCCAATTCATTCGGCTAAAAAATCTATAACGAAAATAATCTTCTTAATACATAATTCCCTTCCGACTGTACCTTTCAGCGATGGCAATCTGCCGGCAGATGAAATTTGTTCTCTAATTTTTCTAAGCCGATATGAGGATTCATTTGATGAGAAATCTACTGACTGAGATTTTATTATGTGGGCACACTGTTAATTCCTTCTTATTAATGAATGGTTTTTAGAGCGGCTTCACCTGTATTAAATTGGCTGGGGTTAACAGAATATAAAGTTTTCTATGGGAAATAAATAGTATAAACTCTTGTTTTATGTCCTACTGCTTTTACTTTATGTCTCTAAATGTATTTTCTTTATTACAGGTATGTCTTTTTCCCTCTATTAATCGAAAGAAGCTAATTATCCTAAATTGTAAGTACTATTATTTACTTTAATAAAATCGTACAGTTTAACTATCTCTTTCCATTTTTATACTTCTTTTTTGTACATATATCCAGCTTTGATCCTCACCGCAAACGCTACATTAAAACTCAGAAAAGTAAATTGTTTGAAACCAACTGTAATTCCTTATTTCGTAGGTATAATGTTTGTAAGGTAAATCTTCCCTGTAAAAGACTTTGTATTAACTTCTTAAAGGCTAATATGAATATCCCGATTTCAGGTTTCGCTTTTGATGTAAAGTTTTTTTTTGTTCGATAAGTAATTCGCTTTGCATATTTTATTTAGCGATTCTGTGAGCATTTCGAAAGGGAGATTAAGCCGTTAAAAGCTCGCGTTTAACCGCAAAGCTCGTTGCATTAATGATAAATCCCCATATGAAAAGTTAAAATACTCGAATGCGGCTTTCTGCAAGTGTGCGATATTATTTAATAAAATTAAAATTTGATGCCTTCGCTTTATTTATTTATTCAAATTGTATTAATGCCGCGGTTGGATTTGGCGCGCGAAATTTATGGTAAAACCCATTTAAATTTCAAATTGCGTGCTGGTTTGTATTATACAGGTAAATAGAATTTTGTATTGAAATCGAGATTTTCAAATGAATCAATTAAAAAGGCAATATAGCAAATTCTAGTTCGATAAAATTAATGTTTTTATATGTCGCACGTATTTTGTTGTTCATTTAAAAAAAATCCACGAAACAATCTCTTCGTTTGAAAAATGGTAAAAATGAAATAAGAGCAAGAAGTTGAATGTTATATTTACTAGATTCATTCAAATACTTTTGTTTTTAGCCTAGATTTACCTTAAATTAGATATTGACTAGAAAGTCAGTAGCGTAGCGAGATGGGGGCAAGGAGTTCTATCATGCACCAAAGTAGGGAAAGATGATATGTTCTAAATCCTCCTCCTCCTCAAACCTCCTCTGACCTTGACCCCTAACATAACCTTGACCTTGACCCCTAACCTAACCTTGACCTTGACCTTGGAACTTCCGGTTTCGACTTCCGGTTTCGATTTCCGGTTTCCGGTTTCGACTTCCTGTTTCCAGTTCCGACTTCCGGCCGCCATTTTCGGAACTTCCAGATGCGCGGGAAAATTTAAAAAATAGACGCGAGGCGGGAAAATTCAAAATTAGGTGCTGGCGGAGGCAAATGAGATGTGAAGTTGGTTGCATATATCAACGGGGTTAAATACATGAAACTAGATAGACGGGCTAGATACATGAGAATAGACAGACAAAGCTAAATACATGAAACTAGATAGGCGAGGCTTGATACATGAGACTAGATACATGAAACTAGATACATGGAGCCAGACAGACGAAGCTAAATACATGAGACTAGACAGACGGGGCTAGATACATGAAACTTGATAGACGGGATTAGATACATGGAGGCTAGATACATGGGGCTAGACAGACTAGACTAAACCATTTTAAACCATTTGATGAGAAAAATCAAATCTGGTGTCAGAACGGCTCTAGCATGTGCCTTAAGCGAGATACCGCCCGACCGCCAACCCCACAGTTGATGACGTCATCCGCCGCGGCAGATATTGCTATACTAATTACCTCGATGCTGATTGGCTGATTAACGAATAAATAATTACAGTTGACCTTTTCCCTCAATTTATATGTAATGGACTGGACTAAAGACTGGACAGAAAAGACTAGACAGACAAGACTAGACAGACGAGACTAGTTAGATGAAGCTAGACAGATGGGGGCTAAATACATGAGATTAGACAGACCAAGCTAAATACATGAAACTAGATTAGACTGAACTAAACTATATAAGGGATTGTTTAATTTAAATAAAATATATTTTCGATTGTTTTTCTTATAATTGTTAATAATGTTTATATAATTACTTTCATTTTGTTATCTACGTTTTATTTTGATTTACGGCTTGTTGATTAGACGCAACCGGATGTTTGTCAGTCATAACACCAGGCAAGAATAGAGGGACTAGACTAGACAGACTAGATTAGACAGACAGACAAGCGGAGAAAATTCAAAATGAGTTGCGGATGGGTAGCGGACAATCCTGTATGCATACATAATTGATTGCAAACATATTTCGGATTGATTCAAATGAGATTATTGGTTTTATGCCGGACAAGATCGGACAATACCGAACAAGGTCGAACAAGAACGGACAAGACTATACTGACCTTATATTTATCCGAATAATTTCCTATGAGTAAGCGAAATTTCTTATACTTGTCTGTGAACCAGATCGTATTAATGTTTTTTATTATTTTTATTATATAAATACCAAAGAGTTCAATTTTCTGGCATCCACTTTTCATCTACTTGCATCCACTTTTCATTTACTTGCATCCACTTTTCATCTACTTCTATCCACTTTTCATCACGCCAAACAGGGTGTGAGGTCTATGTGACCCCACGCTAAACAGGGTGTGAGGTCAATGTGACCCCACGCTAAACAGGGTGTGAGGTCTTTGTGACCCCACGCTAAACAGGGTGTGAGGTCTATGTAACCCCACGCTAAACAGGGTGTGAGGTCTATGTCACCCCACGCTAAACAGGGTGTGAGGTCTATGTGAAATTACGCTAGACAGGGTGTGAGGTCTATGTAACCCCACGCTAAACTCCGTCCACTTTCCGTCCACCCCATCCACTTTCCGTCCACTTTTCATTCTTTCTGCTTTAATTTCATTGGGTTAGTTGGGTTAGCATTGGGTTAGGTTACGGGATGTTAGGAATGAAGCGCACTTCATTCCCAACCTCCCGTAACCTAACCTAATGCTAACCTAACCCAATGCTAACCCAACTAACCCAATGAGAAAAAAGCTGAAAGAATGAAAAGTGGACGGAAAGTGGATGGGGTGGACGGAAAGTGGACGGAGTTTAGCGTGGGGTTACATAGACCTCACACCCTGTTTAGCGTGGGGTGACATAGACCTCACACCCTGTTTAGCGTGGGGTTACATAGACCTCACACCCTGTTTGGCGTGATGAAAAGTGGATGCAAGTAGATGAAAAGTGGATGCAAGTAAATGAAAAGTGGATGCAAGTAGATGAAAAGTGGATGCCAGAAAATTGAACTCTTTGGTATTTATATAAATGAAAAACATTAATACGATCTGGTTCACAGACAAGTATAAGAAATTTCGGTTACTCATAGGAAATTATTCGGATAAATATAAGGTCTGTATAGTCTTGTCCGTTCTTGTTCGACCTTGTTCGGTATTGTCCGATCTTGTCCGGCATAAAACCAATAATCTCATTTGAATCAATCCGTAATATGTTTGGAATCAATTATGTATGCATACAGGATTGTCCGCTACCCATCCGCAACTCATTTTGAATTGTCTCTGCTTGTCTGTCTGTCTAATCTAGTCTGTCTAGTCTAGTCCCTCTATTCTTGCCAGGTGTTATGACTGACAAACATCCGGTTGCGTCTAATCAACAAACCGTAAATCAAAATAAAACGTAGATAACAAAATGAAAGTAATTATATAAACATTATTAACAATTATAAGAAAAACAATCGAAAATATATTTTATTTGAATTAAACAATCCCTTATATATTTTAGTTCAGTCTAATCTAGTTTCATGTATTTTGCCGTTCTGACACCAGATTTGATTTTTCTCATCAAATGGTTTAAAATGGTTTAGTCTAGTCTGTCTAGCCCCATGTATCTAGCCTCCATGTATCTAATCCCGTCTATCAAGTTTCATGTATCTAGCCCCGTCTGTCTAGTCTCATGTATTTAGCTTCGCCTGTCTGGCTCCATGTATCTAGTTTCATGTATCTAGTCTCATGTATCTAGCCTCGTCTATCTAGTTTCATGTATTTAGCTTTGTCTGCCTAGTCTCATGTATCTAGCCCGTCTATCTAGTTTCATGTATTTAACCCCGTTGATATATGCAACCAACTTCACATCTCATTTGCCTCCGCCAGCACCTAATTTTGAATTTTCCCGCCTCGCGTCTATTTTTTTAATTTTCCCGCGCATCTGGAAGTTCCGAAAATGGCGGCCCGAAGTCAGAACCGGAAACAGGAAGTCGAAATCGGAAACCGGAAGTCGAAACCGGAAGTCGAAACCGGAAGCTTCAAGGTCAAGGTTAGGTTAGGTGTCAAGGTCAAGGTTAGGTTAGGGGTCAAGGTCAGAGGAGGTTTGAGGAGGAGGAGGATTTAGAACATATCATCTTTCCCTACTCACCAAGCGCCACTATTAGGCTTGTCGCACACTGGGTCCGCTCGTCTCCGCTCAGCTTAGCCTTTCAGCCCAGAAAAACATAAAGCCCGTGTATTTAAATAGAACCGCACTTACTGCATCCGCTCAGCTCAGCTTGGCTCCGTTCCGCTCCTCTCCGCTCCTTATCGTCTGTTTGTGAAGGATACTAGGCCGGTGGTCGGGTGTTAGCGGTTGGTTTACGCAGGCTCAACACTAACGTTTTCATATATGCGCTAAGGCATTTATACAACCAGGATAGCAGCACATATTTAACTCTCCCGTAGGAGAGGCGGGAGGGGATTGAGTGTGTGGAAAAGTGACGTAGCTGAGCGGATGCAGTATGTGGAAAAAATGACGGAGTTGAGAGGACCGGACCCGATCGGATCTGATGAGAGCTGAGCGGAGCGGATCCAGTGTGCTTCAAGCCTTAGAAGTGCGCCTCTAAGACAAATAAAGATGCTCTGAATATTTACAATAAACGCACAAAAAAGACTTAGTTGTAACTTGTGCTACCGTATGTAGTTTGCTTATGCCTTGAATATGAGGTCTATTAAAAGAATGGCTCGCTTTATTGTTAATAGATTTATTGCTGTTACCGTAATTTAATGACTCTAATATCGAACACCGCTTTTACATAAATGAAACAAATTGATTGTATGTGTGATCATCAATATCTAATGACATTTGCCACTCATGTCTCGAATTACAGTCCAATTTTTCCGATACAATTGTAAGTAATAGTTCGTCCCACTTATCGGTTGGCATTTTTAGGTGTTTTAACGATCTTATATTGTGAATTAACAAATCTAGCAAATCTCGCAAAGACTAATTGTATTGCTTAGGGATAACTGGCACATTAACGATTGCTAATACGTGATCAGGGACGATCAAACATCCGAGATGTTTTTAAATATTTTTCTAATATCCTCCACTCCGGCTTTACTATGAACTTAACGTAACGGGACGCGACATGACGTGAAGTGACTTGACGTAAATTCCCCGTAATGACGCAAGCTTTCCCGTAATTCTCCTCCTTAACAATTAGCGAATCTACCCTCTTTGGTGCGGCGCGCCGTCACGCCGCGGCGTCTTGAAGACATGATTTTGAATATTACAACCGTTGATATCACAGACTGGAACGCATTTTCGAAATTAAGGCAAACCCTACAATCACCGCTAAATGTTTTAAGGTTTAGAACTGGTAATTTTAGATGATTTTGATTTATTGATGAAGCTGATACCTCGTTATTTGATTTCGTGCACGTATCAATTCTATCTACCAGATCGTCTATGTTAGATATTATTCACAATGTATCACAATACAATTCTTCAAACTCGATGCGACTTTAACCCTTTGAGGACCAAACACTTTCTGTGTTAATAATTTGATATTTTTTGGGATTTTATAACAAAACTAAAATAAAAACACAAATTTATGTTGTTAAGAACTTTGTAGTTTTTTCAAAAATAGGTGGTTCCACTGAAGCACCACTGGGAAATAAAAACTATTTTTATCCCTTATGAAAAATTTTAAAACAATTTTGGTTACTTACGTACTAACGCCACCGCAGCTGCAGATTTAAACAAAATGGATGGTTAGATTAGGTTATAACGGAGCAAATAAAACCAGACCACATATCGCAGGGTAGCGCGAACTCTGGATCCGAAATAAGAAAAAATATTGGATAAAGGTTAGATTAGGTTATATTAGAGCAGATATATCCAGATTAATTCATCTAATCCAATTTTGTTTGTACGTGAGGAATAATCCCACATGAAAAAAACTGTAATGTCATCTTGTTCTGCGAGGTCTTGTTAGCTTTTGTGTTACAATCGCACTTTTGTGCATCTTCACATCTACATCTTTAGCATAAATATCCCAATGACCCTAAAAACAAAAGTCTATAACGAGTGTGTACTGCCTGTTGTCACGTATGGTTGCGAGACTTGAGTAATAACCAGAAAGATCAAACATAAATTGGAAGTACATCAGAGAGCCATGGAAATACGAATTCTAGGAATTTCTCTGAGAGACTACAACACAAATACATGGATAAGGGAAAAACCAAAGTCTTCGACATAATAAAAGGAATTGGTTCCCTGAAATGGGAATGGGCAGGACACGTGACTAGGCATACAGAAAACTGGAGCGAGTATATCACCAGATGGAGACCTTGGGAAGAAAAGAGGAGTGTTTGAAAACCCCAGCAAAGATGGTACGACGAGATAAAGAAGGTCGCAGGCTTAAATTGGTATCAAGTTGCGCAAAGCCAAAGCCAATGGTCAAGTTTGAAAGAGGCCTATATCCAAAGGATAGAAAACGGCCAAAGAAGACAGACCTTTGTGCCATGTTCCGGAATATGTGCAGCCTTATCAGCTTTTTTCTATAAAGGAATCTGGACTTTGAATCTACTAGCAGGATTCGGAATACTCACACATCTGCGGATTTCTTCCTCTGGAATAACAGTTTGGGCTCCTATTAGTCCCGAAACCACGGCCAGTTCGAAATCTTTCAATTTACTAACGTCAAATCTATTCATTTTGAGATCCTAAAAAAAATATTTTAGGCCTAGCGCTACCATATGGAACCATTTATAATCATAGATCTTAAAAGAGGTAAACTACATATTCAATAGGAAACTCATAGAATCATGTAACTATATATTAAGGCTATAATTTAATGCAGAACTTACTGTGCGTTTGCTTTAAATTTACTGTTTACAACACCAAGTATAAATACAACCATTCATGTAAGACACTACGAGCAAATGCTAGGTTAATAGGAGTCGTATGGGAAATGCGCGCAAAGCGTAATATGAAATCAAATCTTGTCGGTTGAATTATTCATCGCCAGTAGTGGTTCCAGCTTAGGATCACTAGGCCGCTCATAAAAAAAAAATATATATTCGTGGTCACATAGTGGAACCACTTGAAAGGGTTGAGAATGAATATATTGGTTTTGTTGTTTTTACGCCTTCAGCGCGTAGTTCAATTTCAATTTTTTTAAATTCCTTTCGCGTATCATTTAATATATCTCTACGCGCCTGTAATTTATCTCCGATGCGGGATTCAATGCATTTAAGAAAATATTAATCCTTTCTAATTGGCTATTAATTGTGTTTTTTAAATTAAGAATTGATCTAATTTGATGGCCATTTTAAGAACAATATAATGATTTTAATGCCTTAATATTAAAGAATTGAAGCCTCTTGACTTGTTGATGTATGTTTATATATTGGAGATATGTGGAAAAGTTGGAAAACTATTAACCTTTAATTTTCTGCGAAGTTTTACTCATGACCGCCTTTGTTTAATAGGCTTCGATCAGGGATGACGATTGCTGAATCTATTCCTTTGCTTCGTCTTGATTGTTGATTTCGATTTGACTGTCGTTTTGTTTCACTAATCCACGATTCTTTTTTGTTTTGTTGTAATTGCTTTCGTTTAACACGTACCCGGATCCGGTTCGAAGGACCAATTTTTGTTACTACAGGGTGAAGTAAGGCTACTAGTGTATAGCATAGTATGGTTTATTAATTCTGTGCACTAATACCGGTTATAATGTTCTATCGCTGAATACACACACACACTTTTTATATATCTCAACATTTAGAAGAAATGCTTAACTATAGGGGTGGAAAGAGTGGGGATTACTTAAACCCCACCTGTGAGGGAAATATTATTACTTAAAACAAATATTCTAATTATATGAATAAAACTAAACCTAACTTTGAAATTGTCATTTTGATGAAGTTTTATTGCACGTCTCACTTCCTCTATCGTGATAGCAGGACTGGGCTCGTTCATATCATCGTCTCTAGGGGGTTGTTGGGGTCGTATATCATTGAAGAGAGCCTCAACAACTACTTTAACCCGTAACTGCTGTGATAGCGGGACTACGATGAACTTAACGATACGGGACGCGACGTGACGTAAAACTTCAACACATTGTTTTATATGCGGCTGATTATGATCGACGCGACGTAACGTATCAGATCTTAACGTAACATGAAAGCTGCTAATGTTCCTCTTCCCCAGATTAAGATACAAATATCCGGCGAAATTTAAATTTAAAAATTGATAATGCCTCACAATAGAATCAACGCTGTCAAATCACTCTGTAAATTCGCGGTACCTTTCAAAAATAGATTCAGATAGACCTTTCATTGCGATTAAAATATATTTGGATATACCTACTAATTATATGAATAAAACAACGTCTCACTTTGAAATTGACTACTTTAAGATACACTTACTTCTTGAAACACTATCATGTCAAAATTACAATTATAAGACGACAGAATTCTAGCTCACACTAAAGAACTATGATATTGCCATAATATGATTTAGTTAGGGCTTCACACGAGAACGATATTTTTCTCGACTCGTCTCGTAAAAGCTAGACGAGATTGAGACGAGACAGTTTTGAAAATTATTTTGGCGAGAGCGAGACCGAATGTTGTCCAGCTCTCGCGAGACACGAGTGTCCCGATTCTGATCTCGTTCATACTTCTTCTTCAATCTTTGACTCTAACATGGGGAGACTTTATATTTTCTTGCATAAATTGGAACTCCTCGTTCTGGGCTCGGGCAAGTTATATGCATTATATATATATATATATATATATATATATATATATATATATACGTACATATATTTTATATGTTTACATTTACATTTATTTTCTAAAAATATAATTTTTAAGGATGAATCAGTGTTTTTTCTTCATTTCATATAATTAAATTATTCTTTACATTTTCAAAATTTATTTATAGGGCAATTTTGAATCAAATTTTTGTTTATTGTACTCTAATTGATATTAAATTTGTGAGAAAATAATAAAATTATTAAAATCTATCATCTCATTGCTTCTAAAATTTCCATATTAAATTTTTTAGAAAATTTGACTCCATTTAACACAAATGTGAAATGTGATATGAAGAAAAATTGAAGTGATTTTTTTCATATTCGGTACATAACCTAAGATGAAAGTAAATTACTTACTATTTTTTGCTCTCCCTCCTTTTTCGACCTAATACACCGTCGTCTCCGCCGTCGTCTGGTCCCAAGCCCAGGGTGTGAAAGGAGGAGGGTGGTCGGCCTGCCGCGCCGACCAGAATCGGGAAACCGAAGAAACTAGGCAAGAAACCGCATGGATACACGACTTAACCACTTAACATCCGGGGCAGCCCATGCGCCAGCTTTGGGAACCAGGGATGCTAGTGAGAAGTGGACTACTGGCCAAAGACTCAGGCTAATCACACCGAAATCAGAAATACGAATCGCCGCATGGAATGTGCGAACGGGACATCACGTTGGTCAAAAGGAAATTATCGCCAAGGTATTATTGAAATGCAAAATATCGATCTGTGCATTATCAGAACTGCGGCTCACAGGATCTGGGACAATGAAGGTTGACCCACCATCAATGGACGAGACGATGACGCTATTCTATTCTGGTGGCGACAAACGAGAAGCGGGCGTTGGCTTTATGGTTGATCGACGGGCCTCTGCCAGTGTTATCGCATTCCAACCGATATCCGAGCGTCTGGCGGTTATCACTATTGATGGAACGATTAAGACCCATATCGTATCCGTCTACGCCCCAAATGAGACCAGCCCGGACACAAACAAGGATGAATTTTATGCCCAGTTTCAACACACACTGGATACAATACCCCAAACCGAATTAATCGTACTTATGGGCGACTTTAATGCACATACGGGTGCAGATCGAACCGGTTGGGAAGAAACGATGGGAAAATTTGGATACGGGGAAATAAATGACAACGGATTACGCCTCTTATCATTTGCAGCGTCAAACAACTTGATCATCGGCAACAGCATCTTTTGTCACCCCCTCAAACATCAACTCACGTGGCGAAATCCATCCGGCAACGATTCGGCGATGTTGGACTACATTTTGGTCAACACCAGATTCCGATCGACGCTCAAAGATGTACGTGCGATGCGTGGACCCGACTGTGGATCAGACCATTATCTTGTCCGAGTGAAACTACAATTGAAATTACAAAGAGCAAAGAAAAAGGCACCACCATCAGCCAAGAGGAACTGGGCCTATCTGCGAGACCCTGAAACCAGCCGAAAATTTCAAATCGCATTATCCAACAAATTTGCAGCACTCACGATACCAGTCGATATCAACATAGAAGAAAAACAACTTTCTGAGTCTCTTGTGGGGTGTGCAACGGAGTTGTGTCCGCCCATCCGTCGACGGACGCAGCAATGGATCTCAGACGACTGTATCAATCTAGGCGAACAGCGGAAGCAAATGAAACACGTCGATTTCAAACAATACCGACGATTGAACAAAGAAGTTCGACAGAAAATGAAATTGGAACGGGAAGCTTACTGGAATAACATCGCGGCTGACATGGAAGAAGCAGCGTCAAGGCATGAGTACCGGACGCTGTACCAGACAATCCGACGGTTAAGTGGCAAAACAACATCAACAAATGACAATATCAAAAAATTGGATGGAACTTTCGTGACCTCTCCTCAGGAACGTCTACAGCGGTGGAGAGAATTCTTTCATCAGCTGTACAACCACAATCCGCCAGTAGGTCCAGCACCCGAACTGCCGATTATTGAGCAGCCGATAAATCAGTTTCCCGATACTGAACCAACAATCAATGAGGTGAAGACGGCAATAAAATCCCTGAAAAATGGTAAAGCGCCGGGAGGAGATCAAGTAACTGCCGAAATGATCAAAGCCGGGGGAGACGTCTTATTACATCAACTTCACGTTCTCACAGTGCATATATGGCATTCAGATTGTGTTCCATCCGTGTGGAAGAAAGCGATTGTTGTGCCTATTTTGAAGAAAGGCGACAGCCGGGAATGCAAGAATTACCGTGGTATTAGCCTCCTCTCGATCGTCGTTAAAGTATTTATGAAAATCATACAATCAAGACTACAGAAACATCGAGAGCAAACAAGCCGGGAAGAACAAGCTGGATTTCGACCACATCGAGGATGCATCGATCAGATATTTGCTCTCCGTCAGCTAATGGAAGAAAGAATTCGATGTGGCAAACGAACTGTCATCGTCTTCATCGATTTCAAATCTGCTTTTGATTGCATCGATTGGACAAGCTCGTGGGAAGCCCTGAAGATCGAACACGTGCCACTGAAAATCATTCAAATTCTTCAAGCATCGTACGACGGCTCAACCAGCAATGTTCGTATCCGAAACGACATGTCTGAGGAATTCCCGATTCGAACCGGAGTCCGGCAAGGAGACGTGGCCTCGCCGCTCCTTTTTTAACATTGTGATCGACACGATTATGCGAAAAGCGTTTGATGGGCGACGCGGAGTTCGATATGATGACAAAAACTTCCTAACCGATCTGATGTTCGCCGATGACAGTGCGGTTTTCGCCAACACAGATGCCGAAGCAACAGACACCTTGTATGACATTTCCCGCATTGCCCAGTCATACGGACTGAGAATCAATGCGGATAAGACCAAAGTGCTTACAACGGATGAATCTGAAGCCAGAGTTTACCTCGATGGAACCACAATCGAGCAGGTACCACAGTTCAAATATTTGGGATCACTGGTTGTGGAGAAGAAAGTAGCTTCGACAGCCGAAGTTCACAGCCGGATAGGCCAGGCAACAGCAACGTTTGCTTCACTCAAGTGGTGTATATGGAAGCGGACGAATATTACCATCAAAACCAAAATACGCCTATACCGGACGCTGATCCTCCCAATTCTTCTTTATGGATCGGAAACATGGACATTACTCAAACCAGACCTTAACAAGCTCGAGGCCTTCCAAATGCGATGCCTGAGACAAATTCTCTGCGTCTCACTCCTCAACCACATCTGAAATGAGACAATCAGAGAAAGGTGCTACCAACAGACACCGATTGTTGAGGAAATTCAAAAACGCCGATTACGATGGTTCGGCCACATCTGTAGGATGGGCGACAATCGAGTACCGCACAAACTCCTATGGAAAAAACGATCTCTTGATTGGAGAACACAAAAACAAGCACCGAAGACCACATGGTTGAAACACGTAGAGAACGATTTAAAAAACCAGCGAATAACAACAGCTGAGGCAAGAACCGTTGCAACTGATCGATTAGCATGGAAGCGTATAGTGAATGGAGCACGGAATCCAGCGGCACCAACAGCAGCGTACTGGCAACGAGGTCGACCACCTCTCCATGCGCCGGCTATGGATTAAAGAAGAAGAAATTACTTACTATTATTTTTATAAGTAATATTGATTCAAGTGATAGAGATATTAATAATTAAACTAATATTGATTAAAATACTGCAGATTAAATTACTAATAGTGACGAGTATGCACTTAATCAAAGTTGTCTTGTTGAAATTCTGATATGCAAAATGTGGTGAACTAAATATGCAATACGAATAAGATGACTCAGGGAATAAAATAGCTGTAGAATATACAATTATGAATTGAAAAAAATATTAGGTTTTTTTTACTAATTTTTGTGAAAAATATATAACTTTTTAAGTTATATAAATCTACAAACTTTAAAAATCTCGTGTTTCGACTATTGAAGGTCATTTTCAAGTGGATTACAAATTGATGAGATTGAATTTATACGAGTTTTGTTGGGAAGGAGACGTGTCTGTAGTTGGGGACTTATCTGGAGACGTTTGCGTCAGATTAAAAAGTTGTGAAAAGATTAGGGCGGTTTGCTCGTTAAGGATATTTACTGATGAATTACGGCTTTGTTTGAAAATTTCTAATTAATCTAGGAGATTGAGCTTCGGGCTTTTGTTGCAATTATGCAAGATTTTTAGATTATCTATTTCTGGGAATTTATGATTAGGTACATTCTAAACAATAGTTAGAAAATGAATTTCTTGACAATTTATTTAATTAGAATAAACTAGTGTTAGAATATTTGTTGGACTACATCTTGTCACAGTTGTTTCAAAGTTGTTATGATCCAACTCAAATAAGTTAATTTCAAAATAAAGAATACATTTAGATTATCGACTTTTTATGAATAATATTAAGTTATCTAGATACAGAATCGAGATGAATAAGACTAGACTTCTCCTCCTTCAGATCGTGCCATGCGCATCTTCTATATGCAATCTGATGCCATTCTTTCCCCGCTATTTACTTGATGTCGTCGAGCCATCTTCTTTGCGGTCTTCCAGTACTTCGTTTTGTGGCTCTTCGTCTACACTGAGTAATCCTATGGGTCCATTTGTAGGTGTTTTTCCTGGCTACGTATCCTACCCAGCTCCACTTAAGTTCTACGCTTCGTTCAATCACGTCTATGACTTTGGTTCGCAGTCTGATATCCTGGTTTGTTATTCTGTCCGAGCCCGTTTCATTGCTAGTTGGCAAGTTTTTAATCTATACGCGCTCTTTGCTGTCCATGTCATCGTTTCCAGGCCATACGTCGTAACGGACAATATGCACATGTCGTATAATTTTCGTTTTAGCCAGTGCGGTGTGTCTGGTTTCTTGAGTATGTGTCTCAGTTTGGCGAAAGCAGCCAAGCTTTGACTTAATCTTCTGGTTATTTCTGTTGCCTGATTTTCCTTCCCCAGTTTTGTTTGATGTCCTAGGTATATGTACTCAGTCACTTGTTCGACTAGTTTGATTTCCTGTCCGTCCATTTGGTGCGGTTGGGTTCCAACTGTTTGGGTCATGATCTTGGTCTTTCCCAAATTCATTTTCTAGACCTTAGCAAATCTTAAACAAATTTCAATTAATTCTGACGAGAATACTCGACGGGAATACTGACGTGATTAGTCAAAGTTCTTTTGTTCTAGACAAAATTAATATTAAGTTGTAAATCTGAAAATTGTTTTGAATAAAAATTGATCTAACTCAAGCTAGGTAATTTAAATATTAAGAACATGTATACTCTAGCACAAATTATTTTTTATTACTCATGCGCGAAATGTACTTCTTGACGTACATTATTTAATACGAGAAATGTTAGCGCTCGTTGTATTTCCTCATAACCTGTGTAACGCACGCAAATATTCAAAATCGCTAGGTTACATTAAAAAAAAACAAATGAAAAAATAAAATAAGATACAAACAAGACCTCGATATTAAAAAAGTGACGTGTAAGTGTGTAAATTTTTTCATTTCAAAATAATAATAAAAATTATTATTAATTAATATTTGGAACCTAGATTTATTGTTAATATTCAAATTATTTATTTTCAGCTTCAACTTTTATTCAAACAAATGTTAGGTACTAGATATTCTCACGATATTAATGTAATTTACTTTAATCTAGGTTTAGTTCATGATTAAGATTGCATATCATTTACCTTCTTATGAACTATACTTATCCTAGATAGTTCTAATATTCATATCTAATATTCCTAATATTCAAGTCTATGTGTAACTCTAATTAGATATCAACAATCAAAATATTTACTAGATATTTCTATATAAACGTTTTATAGATCGTGCAAGATTTACCCAAATTAGATAATTCTATTATTTACTACATTTATCTACGTAAATGTATAATAAGTCTCGTATTGTTTGTCTTGCTGTAACTGTATAACTTTGAAATTGGCAAGGTTAAATCTAGATACACTGGTAATGGAGAAGGCTAGGTCTGAGGTTGAATTAGTTCTACATTAAACTAGATAAGACTTACACGCAGTAGACAGTTGGTTTTGATATTTGGTTTATAACACTATCAAGGAAGAAAATGATATAGAACTAAATTTAGAGTATTAATAGAGATTATGCAAATGTTTGTAAAGCCCTGTAATTGCAGAGTTAAACTTATTACAAATTTAGGACATTTCCCCACTTTCATATCTACCATAAATAGTTGAAATGTGTCTGCATAACTTTTGCCACACGGCTCTTATCCGACTCGGCAAACATGGGAAAGCTGTTTACCTAAAATTATTTGACGTGCGCCATCAAATAAAACCAACAGAGAAGCTTTTCATTGTACTCCAGAAATTACTACAGATTCGCTTTACAATACCGGGAATCCGCAAAATGTTTGATTATATTTATATTAATATCGCATTCTAGTGTATAATTTCCATTAACTTTTCCCCCAGCGGAGCGGCACGAGAAAAGAAAGAAATCTTCGGTGCAGATTAAACACAATCAGATCTCTAATCCCCGTTCGGAGTATGGGAAGCCGTGCGTTATATTTCGGATGGACAATGGTCAACATCCTGAGCACTCGAGGAAATTGAAGCGATGTGTAAATACTTCGCTTTGATTAGAAACGTGTTCTATTGTACAGTCGCCAGATTCCGACGCGTCTTATTCAAATACAACGTAGCAACATTATGCAAACCTATTTGAAACATTTTTACAATGCAAATCGAAATCATATTTTTTATAATTTGAGTTTCGGGGTAAATTCTTATTCAGGTTAAGTTACTTACATATATTTTTTTTACTTTCTTGGCGAATATTGGAGCGAGGAAAATAAGTTTTTGGATGTTGGCCAAGTGGGCTTGCATATGATAATCCGGGAGCAGAATTACGTGGCTAGAAATCAACGCGGGGAAAATGTTAAAACGGTTAATAGTAAGTCCAGAGATGGAAAAGGAGAATGTAGTGCACTCGATAACGGTTCCAAATTTAGACTCATTCCATTACCGAACCTTCAAGACAAGTTGTATTAGTTTTACATTATTAGTTTGAACAGTGTCAGGATACAGTTTCAAAACTTTACATAATATTGAGCATCCGAGTTCTAAAACTAGTTAAGTTATTGAAAGTTACATTAGTTTATCATTGTATCCAATACTTATTGATAATAGTCAAAAGTAGTTAACTATTTTTTTTTTAATAATAACATAATTTACATTGTAGATTAACTGCAATCAACAATTTATTTTTGTGTCTAATTTTAGAATAATTCGATTTCTCTCCAAAAATATTCAGAGTAACAGGATAATTTTTAAAACTCTTCTTCTTCTTCTTTCCGGAAGCCTAAAGGTTTGTTTTTTTTTCATCTCCATCGCACATGCACTTGAGATTCTGACGACCAGCAGCTGTCCTTCCATCTCTTTGGTGGTCGCCATGGTGGTCGACATTATGCTGGTTTTCCGTCTCGTGCGATTTTTGCTAGTCTGTGATCTTCCATCCTAGTTAAGTGTTCATTCCAGAAGCGCCTTCGCACGTGTGTCCACATCACCACGTCTCGTGTCTCGCATTCTTCCCGAATTTCTTTACTCCTTCTTTGGTCTTTGAGTGTGTTTCCCGTTATTGCTCTTAGCACTCTCATTTCAATGGTGCTCGCCATCTTTTTGTTCTCGGCTCTGTCGGCTCGTGTTTCTGCTATGTATGTCATTACGGGTCTTATACATACGTTGTATTTTCTGACTTTGGTTGTATTTTAGTTGTTTTGGTTGTTTGGCACTCAGGCTCCTGGTATTCATGCTGACTTGTTAATCTGGTTTCGTACGACATTCTTGAGGTCACCGTAAGGTGCTATTGTTGTTCCCAGGTAGTTAAACTCAAAGACTGTTTTTCTTCTTCTTCTATCGAATAGGCCTACTTTCAAAAGGCCCTTGTTCAACTGTTGGGTTTGATCTTTGCCCAGAATTGAAGACCTGTTTTATTATTTTGTTGTATAGTTCTAGCTTGTATCTGCATGGTTCTCTGACAATTACCATGCTTTTTGCTTTGGTAGTTGATATTTCCATATTAACATTTGCAGCTTCTTTATTGAATGCTTGTAAGAGCCATTGTAGTCCGTCTTCTGTATCTGCGAATAACGTTGCGTCGTCAGCATAGCAAATAATCTTAAATAATTTTAAGTTTGTTGTTTTCCCATCTTGTACCTATGGTTTACCTTACGCACTAGCTCTATTATTCGGTCCATTATGATATTGAAGAGGAATGAACTGAGGCCGTGGCCTTGTCGTACTCCCGTGTTTAGTTCTATTTTCTCTGCTGTTACTGAATTTGTCCTTATTGATGTGGTATTCTTTGTGTTGAGCTGTCTGACTGTCTCGATGATGCTTGGATGTGTTGCTCTGCGTTCTAGCTCCTTTAGAACGTCCTTCAACTTTATTCTGTCGAACGCCTTCGTCAAATCTATGAAGCACAGACATGCTGGTTTATTGTATTCTATTGCCTTCTCCATTACCTGTCTGACAACGAACACTGCATCGACCGTCGACCGGTTTTTCCGAAATCCTTGCTGTACTTCACTTGTAATGGTATGTCTGAGAATGCGTTGTTACAGAATACGGATAAATAAGTTCATGGATGTATCCAGCAGACATATTCCTCGGTAGTTCACAGGATCTGAGATTTTTCCCTTTTTTAATAATGGAATGTTATGCTGTTTTTTCAGGTCTCTGGTGTTGTTCCGTCCTTCAGTATTTTGTTAACCAGTTCGTCAAACTGTTCAGCTCTCCCACATTTTAGCAGTTGTCACCGTGATTTATTCTATATGCTCGATGTCCGCTACCTCTCCTCGGCGTAGCCGCCGTCGAACCTCGGGTCTTTGTTCCTCTTCTTGTTTGTATACAGGTCTTTAAAGTAGATGCTCCACTTTTCTGCCGATATGCTATTTAATTGAACTTTTACAAAGACATATTCTCGGACGATTTCAACAACAAAAAACACAACTAAAACGATTATTTGAAGATTTTGCCTTGGTTGAACTTCCTGCCCTGCTTATCGGCGCCGGTCCAGGCTGCACCAGCTTCTGCACCAGCACTGCTGCATCAGTACTGCTGCACCAGCTTCTTCGTCTCCTCATCCTTGGCATCCAGCTTCTTCCAATCGTACACCTCATAATCCACCTGCCAATCCGGACTCAGCGTGAACGCCAACTCCTGTCCCCTCCACACCCAAATCCCGGAAATCATCGAGTTGCTATCCTCCCCGAACAGGCAAACGGACGCAAGCGTCTGTTTTCGCCAATTCATCGCTATACTTGTACTCCCTATACCAGATGGAATAATTCTCGGGATCGAACTTCTCTCATAAATACGGAATGCTCTTGGCCTCATCCCCGTTGGAATAGCACCGCTTGAAGTCGTCCATATTGTACGTTCCCTTGGGCATCGCGTCGAACGGCTCCTTGCTCTTCGGCACGGCGGCCAGCGCGGCATCAGCTCTTGAGTACAGATACGCTTTGTATTGCTCTGATATTTTTTGTCAGGATGTAATCGATTTGATTGTGTGTTTTGCCACCCGCGCTCCTCCACGTCCATTTGCGGTTTGCACTTTTTTGGAAGAACTGTTGCCGTTATACAGCTTTTCCGCTTCTTGAAAGTTTGCCAACATTGTGCCTCTCTGGTTTCTTTGGCCGAGTCCATGGTTTCCAATAAAGGATTCGCTGTGGTTAAGTTTTGCTCCTACGTTGCAATTAAAATCCCCTATTGCGAAGGAATGTTAGTGATGCCTTTTTTTCGATCGTGGATTGCTTTAGTGATATAATCCTATAATGTTTCGGCTTGTTCTCCTCCCGCCAGACTTGTAGGTGCATTTGTTTGAATGATTTTGATTGTGTTGTTAGTTTCATTCATTCTCACTATTCTATGTATAACTCACGCTGATTTTGAATGTAGTGATTGTATGATGCCAGTTAGTCTTTTGTGTACAAGTTTACGCAGACCCAATCAGAAGGGGGGGCAGAAGGGGCAGTTGCCCTGGGCCTCATAATTTAAGGGGCTCCACTTTCCAACCGAATTATAACTGAATTTGCTGATGCTAAAGCGCGAAAAGCATTTGTTAAATAAAATTTCTTATTGAATTTTTAATACCATAACAAAAACTATAATTTTTTCTTCACCTAAGTTTTTACTTTTCAACGGATTTAGGAGGGGACCTCCAAATATCAATTGCCTCGGGCCTCGAATTTTCTTTGAGAGGCTCTGAATGTACCCACACCTCCCACGGTAGAGTTTGCATTGCCCTTGTAGTAGAGCTTGTGTCCTAATGTAAACTTGATATAGCCTTCACCTCTGATTCTTGCCTCATCATCTTCATCATAATCCAGCCATACTTGACCACTGCTGGACATAATCCTTCAATAACAACTTCCATCCCCCTCTATCCCGTGAGATTACTCTCATCAAACTGGGTTGGATACACTTTTTTTGCGAGGAGAGGAAAATACATTACGTACAACCCCTGTGGAAAATACCTCAGGGAGTGTGGGCCTCCCCATCTAGATGTTTGAGATGGATATACTAACTAAAAACCGCTCCTCGGCTTTCAATTTTTTTGAAAGAAACCCGGAACTACCTTATTGGTATTACTTCACAAGGAGGTTTTGCCATGTTTCCTTACGGATCTTGTATTTTCTTAGTAGTTTCCTCTTCATTTCCTTTCTCTCGCAAAATATCTGTGGCAAAATCACTTATTGCCTTCCAGTTTTCGAAGCTTTTTAACATTTCTCCAACCACGCTTTCTGGGGCCACTTTACAGTTCATTATCTTTTCTACATGTTGGCGTTCGGTACTCCATCTCGGGCACACATAGAAAGTGTGGTGTGCGTCGTCTTCTGAATTTTTACACTGTAGACACATTGGGCTTTCTCGAAGCTTCAACCTATGTAGATAGGATCTAAAGCATCCATGGCCAGTTAACATTTGAGACAAGTGGTAGTTTAGCTCTCCATGATCTCGTTTCGTCTAGGTCTTAACATCGGGTATAAGTCTGTAGGTCCATCTGCCCTTTTCGCTTTTATCCCAGGCAGCTTGCCAGCTCTTTAGGGTGTCTTGTCTGAGACTCTCTCGGTTCCTATGTCGGTTTTTATACATTTCCCTCCTTTCTACCATGAGAAGTTTCATGGGAATGACGGAGGCTGCTACCATTACAGCATCGGTGTAAGTTGTTCTATATGATGCACTTATACGTATCGCCATCCATCTCTGTGCCCGAGTTAGATTATTTCTCCACATTTTGTATTTCAGTATGTCTGTCCATATCGGTGCCGCATAGAGCATCGCTGACGTAACGACAGAGAAAATAAGCCTCCGTTTGCTCGTTTTTGGCCCTTCAATCGACGGCATCAGTTTGGAGATTGCCGCGGTAGTTCTTGCCGCTTGCACCAGGACAGCTTCGGTATGTTTTGTGAAAGTCATTCGTTTGTCTATTGTGACTCCTAGATATTTGACCTGGTTCCTTGGTTCAATAACTATTCCTCTGATGTTGAAATCTACTTTTTAGGGTTGGATACACTTAAAAACATCTGACCATCGAGTAGGAGGTCTTCCTCTATTTCGGAATGCATCTTTACGTGGTCTCCACTCCGTCACCCTTCTCGTCCATATGTTATCACGACTCTGGCCAGGTGTTCCGCCAAATTCTATTTAAGGTTGGCAATTCTATCGATGGCGTCGGTTACTCCACTTCTTCCCCTCACCCCTCACAGTTGTGTTTCTTTCAGAGACAGATCCAGCATTGCTCTCTTCATTGCTCTCTGTACAATCTGAATTTGTTAACTGTGTGTTTTGTTAGAGTTAATGTTTCGGCCCCATATGTAAGTACAGGTAGGACTCTTCTTTTAAGGCAGATGGGAATGTTGGATCTTAGGACATAGCCTAGCTTTCCAAAGTCTGCCAAAGCTAGTACAAATCTTCTTGACAACTTACAAGTTTGGTTGTCTCTGCTCAAACGAGACTGGTGGCACAGATACTTGCACGAGTATACTTGTTCTATTTTTGAGTTGTTGAGAGTTAAATTTGTGCTTGTAATTAAATTTTGTCATGACCATAGTATTGCTGGCATTGACACGCAGGGCAACATTCTTGGAGGCTAACTCTAGCTCATGTAGCATCGTTTGTGCTTCACCAAGGCAATCTGTTATTAATATTATGTCATCAGTGAAGCATAGGTTAGGTTAGGTTAGGTTATGTTATTTTATAAGCGTAGGTGGTTAAGTTCTTCGCCATTGGTGTTGATACCGAAGTTCTCGATGCTAACACTTTTATGCATGTATTCTAGGAGGGTTTTAAATAACTTGGGAGAAATAACATCTAATTGTCGCACGCCTCGCCCTATCTTGAAGTCAGGATGTCTTCATTTAGCCTTATGCAGCCGGTTGCATTTTTATTGACGCATTCTCTTTCACGTGTCAGCGAGAGCTTTAGGCTCGCTACACACGTACCGTGTGGACGTACCGGCGCCGGCCCGGCACCGGGTGGAGCGGGTGGTGTTGTATAGTCTAGCATGGAAGAGTTCAGACGTGCCCGGTGAGTCCTTCCGACGCCGGGCCGATTCATTTTGTAGGGTTGTCACCGGCTGGCCCCCACTGGCCGTCCGATTGCCGGGTACCGGCTCGGTTATGGTGAGCTATGGAACTGTATTGAAGCTTGCACACATGCCGGTCCGGCAGTCTACCGTCTTCACTTGTCGAGTGCAGTTCGTTCTTCAATTTGTAATGTAATGAAATAATTGAAGAATTTATCGTCATGTTCTTGCAATTCCGTAAACAATGTAAAAAATGCCCATTTAAAAAACAAGAGGTCTTGCAAAAACCATTGGGTGCACCTAATGTTTTCTTTGCTTTTTTTCTTGCGAAGTAACCGCCGATAAAGTAACCACATACAAATAACCCTTTCGCGATCCATTTTGTACTGAAGTCGATTAAATACAGTGCTTATAGCTCGGCTTCATGGGCTACCAGGCCGGTTCCGGACAAAACCATTTGGCATGTGTATAAGATGTCCAACCCGGTGCCTTACCGGTTCCGGTCACATCCACACGGTACGTGTGTAGCTAGCTTTAAACATTGTGCTGTGGTTCATCGTGTCGAAGTCCTTTTCGTAGTCGATGAAGACAAGAACCAGCGGCTCGTACTCTATGCACTTTTCGATGAGAATCTTGATAGTATGAAGGTGGTTAACATTAACACCGTAGTCGGCCCGAAATTGTTTCGTGTTGGTAAAAGATCCAACTTCGCTGTTAGTCTCGTTTTATAATTCTCATAAACAATTTGTACATCTGATAAAAACCGCCAGTCTATAAATCAGCCAGTCTATAATTTTGGATCTGCGCGATGTCTCCCTTTTTATGGATTAGTACAATAATAACTTTTTCCATTTCTCGGGTGTTACACAATTTTTCAGACATGCATTAAATAGTGTACACAGTAGTTGTAAAAGTTTTTCTCCTCCCATTTTAATGTTTTCGATGGTGATCGTCTCCGGACGACTTCTTATTTTTCATATCTTTTTTGCTGTTATTATTTTCGTTCGTGGTTATATTCGATATGTCATCAGATCCTTCGTTTTTGATCTTAGGGATCTTTTGGTCTTTATATAAGGTTTCATCATTCTTATACAGTTCTACATGAAATTAAAGATTTACAGTCTATGAGTTGTTGGTTTCATATTTTTATCGTTGATTTGTTTCTTCCGATGTGACAGTTGTTTCCTCAGTACTTTCATTCCTCTGTTCTCTTCTAGAGTTCTAGTTCTAGTTGTCTGCCGGACCTGATAGCATTTTTCCGGAAATGCTGCAGAGGGGGATCGAAACCATAGCCCCATGCATTGCTGAGATATTTAAGGCCAGCTTTCGACTGGCATACATACTGCTAGAATGGAAAGAGGTCAAGGTGATATTCATCCCTAAGGCAGGGTGCAGGCTTCAAGACCTGTCAAAGTCCTACCGACCAAATAGCCTCACTTCCTTCCTCCTGAAAGTAATGGAAAAAATTGTGGGCAATCACATACGATGCGGACCTCTCAAAAGAAGGCATCTCCATAAGCACCAATACACTTATCAGCCAGGAAAATCTACAGTGGACGCTCTACACGGGTTAACGACCACATTGGAAGCAGCACTGGACTGCAAAGAAATTGCAGTAGATATCTTTATAGATCTAGAGGGAGCGTTTGACACACAACCCGTTTATCAATAAAGAATGCAGCCACCAACAAAGGGATCGAAGACCCTATCATTGACTGAATTCAAGACATTTTGAACGATCGTAAAATTACTATCGCACTGGGGGGACCAACGAGGACTGTAACTACAGAGAAAGGCTGCCCACAAGGGGGGTGTTATCGCCTTTGCTGTGGTGCCTGGTCGTTGATGATCTCTTAGATGTGTTAACAAAGAACGGGTATAAGGCGGTTGGTTATGCAGACGATGTTGCTATCATAATAAGGGATAAGTTTGGTAGTACAAACATGAACCTTGCACAGAGTGCACTTAACATCATCAACTGTTGGAGCAAGAAGGAGGGCCTTAGTGTCAACCCGAACAAAACAGTAATGGTCTCCTTTACCAGAAAGAGGAAGTTGAATTTAAAAGCTCAGAGCATTGACGGTCAGACGAAAGAGTATTCCGAGGAAGGGAAATATCTAGGGGTAATCTTGGATAAGAAACTCACTTGGAACTCGCATCTGAACAAAACGCTCTAAAAGGCCGCTGTGCCTTTAGGATTTTCCGTTTTTTGGGAAAACATGGGGACTAAAACCCAAAATGGTCCTATGGTCTTACACAGCAGTGGTAAGAAAGATTATCACCTAAGGTTCACTCGTATGGTGGTACGAAACAATGGAAGAAAAGACCCAAACCATGCTACAAGAGTTTCAACGGCTCGCGTGCTTGGGTATAACAGGAGCGATACAATCTACTCCAACCACAGCAATGGAGGTTTTGTTGGACCTATTCCCACTGCACAAACAGGTAGTAAAGAAAGGTCTTCCCAGTGCTTTGAGACTAATGTGTCATCGCCTATTCAGAGGCACATGAAAATAAAAGAACAAATCGGAAAGGAATTTCTGAAGCATCCCTGGGACACAATGTCTACAGAATACGACTTTGACACAGCCGTTGAAGTGGTCATTAATGGCCGCCAAAGCAGTGTTCAAAGAATCGAACATATGGAAACAACGCGTCCATGTGTTACACCGACGCATCAAAAACTGCTAAGGGTACAGGAATTGGCATATACAGCCGGAGTCACAGGGAGTCCAGGGCATTGGGCCCCCACTTATAGCCATCCCCAATTATAGCCATCAAATGATGCGCACAAATCTGCCTAAAGAAACGTATTAAAGGAGTGTAAATCTACATCCTAATGGATAGCCAGGTAGCTCTAAGGAATTTAAAAGTCCACAACTTTAATTCCAAGTTAGCCTGGAACTGTAAACAAACCCTGAATCAACTGGTGAAAGGTAACAGACTCACGCTAATGTGGTCACTGGGTCACCAGGGCATATATGGGAACGAAATTGCCGACGCACTCGCCAAAAGCGGGGCTGAGGTTCCCTTCTTCGGCCAGGAGCCAACTTGTGGGCTTACAAAGGCCCAAGTGGGGCAGGGGGCTAAGAAATGGAAAGAAGACCAAAAACAAACCTACTGGAAGAACACACCAGGACAGAGGCAAGCTAAAATGCTCATAAACTATTCTGCCGCAAGACGCAGCAGATGCTAAGCTTCTCTAGAAGAGAAATCAGAACTTTGGTAGGTATGCTCAAAGGTCATTGTCCGGTGAGATATCACCTACAAAATGGGAAAGCTACAGGAATTTGCCTGTAGATTATGTGAATCAGACAAAGAAACCGCTGAACACATCAGGTGTACTTGTGTAGCGCTAGCGCACATAAGGCTTGCCCACTTCGGGGTCGCAAGAATGACCACCTTGGAGCTGAGTAGCAAGCCTCTCAGGAATATCTTAGACTTCGTTCACGAAGTTGAATTCCTGCGAGAGTACTTATTGTAGTAGGGTCAAGCACAATAGATCAAGTTGGTCGCAGTGCAGAAAGACTTTGCAGCCAAACGACCCCCACACAAAAAAAATAGTTCTAGTTATTTCTGCTATGTTGTGTTGTCTTAGTTCATTTATTCTTGATGTCATTGATTCTTGTCTCACTAATACCTAAAATGTCCCAGTTTATCTTTCCTAGTTCTGTCTCTAATTCTTCTTTGTTCTTTCCTAGCCTGTATAGTACTGTTTATCTAGTTTCGTTAGTATTGTTATCATTATTTACAATATTGTTATAATTTGTTTAGTCTTATCACTCTAATCTAATGCTGACAAAAAATCTAATATTCTATTTGTAGTGCCTTCTGCGTCTACGATTAAATTCAGCAAATTCGTTTCAAAGAAACTATGTAATCTATAATTACAGATTTATATAAATTATTGAAGCAAGTGCAGTAGAATATATATTTTTGGATGTCTTGCTGCGAGCAGTAACAGTTATGTAGCAATTCAAGTGTACCAGTTGATAAAGTTTATGAAGCATATAGGATCGAATCAGTTTTTGGCCGGCCACCAGCCAAGTCGAATGGAAAATTTACAATCTCCGAAAGACACGATCGATTTGAATCCTGATTTGATCAATTTTATATTGTAATTTCCCTTTTATTCCCGCGGTAATTCCATTACGTCCTTGCGCTGCGCGTTTCCGTTCCGCCGCCACTTTTGTTTTAATAACGGAACGAATTCCTTTTATTGTTATTTATTCAGATATTCAATAGTATAATCAACACCTTGGAAATGTTGGAAACGGGCCTCTCGTAAAAATAAAGCATTATTCAAATTGCGGCGGCCGGAATTTGAATAAATATAGTTTGTAAACGCGGAATATGCTTTTTATAAAAGCGTGTTTGAAATTTAGTCACGTTTTTTGCCCAGCAAACGGCCGAGAAGATTATCCTGTTCGAAAAACGTGAAGTATTGCAATATCGTTGTGATAAAAAGGATAACTAATTTTAGTTTTTTTTTTCTGTGCCTACACAAAAAAATCTAATTTTAAAAAATCCTCAAAGAGATTTTAATTTTAAAACGGAAAGAGTATTTATTATACAGGCAAATTCTAATTAAAACTACTTTAATAGCGTTCGTTTTACATTTGAAAAAACCGTTTTTGATGTGATTTACGAAGGATTTTCATTTAATACTTAATAAATGGGTTTTGATCATATTCCATATGGCGAATGCACGTGTAATCCATTGGAAAAAATAAACGGTAAACAATATTTTAACGCACAAAAAGCTGTAGATTTACTGAATAATTTTATTGCGATTACATTATTAAATATTTATATCACAAATGGTATACGAAAGGACAAACGTCGATTGTACTGCAAATATTAATGTTAATTTCCAACCCGATAAATAACTAATTTAAATTTGATAAAATATTTACATATTATTAATATTAAATCAGATGAAATATTATACACAGATATTATTCGGAAAATTGTAAATGGAAATTTAATAAACCAACGTAGATTTATATCAAATATAATAAACTCCTCGCTAATAAAATATCAGCAAATTAAACAGAAAAAGGTTTGACTTTCGCAAAAATCTGTTATTTTATAAAATTTAATATTATTTTATATTAAATTCATTTAAATACAAACATTTCCGTTCAAATATGAACGGATTAAAATTAAATGTCACCAGATTTTTCCGAATATACAAGTTAAATTCGCAAACGGGATTTTCTATTTAAAATTCATTTAAATTGTATTTGGTAACTAGAAAAATGCATTTATTGTTTAAACGTATAAACAAACCGCAAGTTTTCATGCGCAACAAAATCAATTTAAAACGTAAACTCTATTTATTCCATCAGGTTAAATACATATCCGTCGATAATTTAAATCCGCAATATAAACTAAGCTAAAACATATAAATTACCGTTAAAAATACTCGCAGTCGTTCGTTATCAGCGAATGAAAAACGCCCTCGACTTTTAGTAATGCGACTACATATCGGACATCCATCCCTTCGCCCTATAAACGTGGTCGGTGTCTCAAAACGATAATTCCGCCATTCAGTTTATAGCCGGCAATCGTTGAGTGCGGTGGTACAAAGGGAACGTTTTGTTCAGACTTTCGCGACAATCTAGTTTTTGTTAAATGTTTGTTTTGATTATGAATGTGTCAATGTAGGATAAACGCGCAGAAATCAACGAGGGATTCAAATAAAGGTTTGAATTTTTAAATATTTTGTTCGATTTTGTTATAGTAGAATTTGACTGAACCACAGGAGTTTACAAATGTATGAAACTAGATATTATAATATTGTATTATCCATGTAATAAATTTGAGATTTATAAAAATATATGGAAATCTTAGTTCAAATTCAATATATAAACATAAATATATGCCCATTAAATGCCCATTATTGCTCAGTTCGTGGATTATTTAAATACATCATAACACACACGTATGTAACAGTCCGCGATTAAATTATGATAGATAACACCAGGGGCGCATTTACATTCTTGTGGCCCTAGACGCAAGGTGACTATGTGGCCCTAGTCTAGTTGGGCCCAATTTCCCAATATGCGAGATTATAGTAAAACCTCATTAAAAAATAACAATTAGGTACGTAAGAGTATTTTACGATACGTGTATCGTACAAAGTTTTACCTACAATAAAAAATAATAATTTTCTTAGATCTATTAAAAAGTAATAATTTGATAAATGGCAATTAATTAATTAATTAAACAATAGCATGACTTTTGATAAATTAATCAATGAAACTTAAACATTTCAATCGCGAATTGTTAAGACATTTTTTCTATTTTGCGTCTGTAATAAACTCATAACAGCACTCATATGCGTGCGGTTATCGCTCGCCGAGTGCTGTTATGAGTTAATTTTTTCAAGATTGGCACTAAAATTCAGAGCTGTCAGTGTCAAATTTTCGACGAGATAGTTTTGAGATTATGTGATTTGTGGAAATCGCGAATGCACAAATTTAATTAATTAATGGTAATAAACGATATAACACATTCTGTCCATCAATGGTACCATCATTAAAAACGTTTATAGTGACATTGAATGTTTCTTGTCCATTAGAAAACTACTCGCTACGCTCGTCGTTTTCTAAACTTGGACGATGTTGTCCCTTCCACAACGTCGTCCAAATCCAGTTTATGGATTTGGACGACGTTTTAAACATTCTTTGGGTTTGAATCCTCTGTAAGATTCTGTGGTGTCCTTTAGTAAAAACAGTCATGCGATTAAATTTCAATAACAATACAAAAAGTAACAACAATGGAATGATATTTCTTTAGTTCTTTTTCTGAATATTTTTTTCACTATTAACCACCGCAAAGTGCCAATTTATTCACCAGACCTTGTCAAATTTTGACACTTATTGCCGTTAACTGCCAAAAGTTGGTTTGACCTTGCTTAGTTGGAAATTTGTAGCCCAAAAAATCGAAGGCCCTAGGCGCGCGCCTAGTGCGCCTATGTCTAAAAGCGCCGCTGGATAACACACATATAAATTTGGTTTACGATGCGTTGATTGGTTGAGAACTGCTACTACGTGCTCATACGTTCAGCCCCCCCCCGTGACACAATTCAAACTAACGGAAATTAACATTGCGCACATTGGGTTGCCTATATCTGTGAGCATTCTTATTCCAGTTAACACAAATAAGTACTAAAGAATAAGGTTTTTTTTCATTTCTTTTTATTTCTATCAAGTTAAATTATGTCGAGTAACAGTTATATGTAAATACAACTATTTGTTTAATATAATCTTAAATAATGTACGTAATAGGAAATAAATTTGTTACATCAAACATTATTAAACAGAAACAAATTAGTGTGGTCGTAGATTAATTTAGTAAGGCAATTACGTACTAATAATACGGAATTACGCACTCCCCACTACGCGGGTCGTGCGTAAGTGTTTGTTCACGTTGTAATGCGCCGTCGCGGTGGCGGGTGCGGGCGCGGTAGACGTGGAGAGTTCGCGTTCACATTGGCCGCCAGGCGTTTGCGCGAGTGTGACCTGTTGTCAGGTTAGGTTCCATGTTCAACGCCGGATGCACTTGGCCCAGAAGAGAAGAAGGAATCAAGGACGCAGAGCTACACAGGACCTGGTGGAAGACCTTCGACAGCTGCGCCCGACGCCTCACACGACTGGACCACGACCTGCCCTGATACCCGCCCCACAGAAGAAGCAAACATCACGGACCCCACCAGCCCCCTCCCAAAGCCCTCCCCAGATTGCACATTAAATAAACATACTAGCGTCATTTATTTTACCTTTCCGATTTCTTTCAGGTTCTCTCTAGGCCACACCAAACGGCGATATAACTGTATATAATCTGTCTCCATTCTGCACACCTTCCCCACCTACCTCGCTATCATACCCATCCATTATCCCCCCTCACCTTTCCCCATAGCTTAGGTTAGTTTAGGCTTAAGTTAGTTAGGCCCCTTAGGTTAGCTTAGATAAACTATGTTAGTAGCATGTTAGCCATTAGAAAAATTAGATTAAGATAACCGGCTCAGTGCGAAAGCGGAGAGCCGGCATTGTATTTCACAAATAAATAAAATAAGATGTCAGGTTGGGTTAGGTTAGTATACTAATCTAGGTTGAAGTTTTGGTAACTATACTGAGCTGAACATCACTAATAAACTCTTCTAATAAGTTCGTACTGGTTGAAAGAACTGACGTCGCGAGTGAATCGCACGTTCCGCCGCTTGTTCGACGTGAACACACACAAACATCTCATACGTTTTTCCGCGGGCGCGCCGCGCGGGCCAGTCGGTAGCTTGCCCGCTACTTAGACCGCACGTCCGTTTCGTACGAGAACACTTCGATATTACGCCATTTGTTTGATATTTCGTGACCGTGCCCGCGAGTCAACGTGGATGAGCACTAACTGTTCCGCTCGTACGTAATATGCTTCTTACAACTTTCGTTACGAATCTAATATAACTAAAACTGATATTAACATTTTCATGTTTATCACAAGCATCCTATTCATTTTGTTGAGCATTTACGAAAAAGCTACTCCAGATTCAATTTGTCTACGTACTTAGCTAACATACCTACGTACATTGTCTATGTACTTACGTATCTTAAGCTATTTGTAAATACAATTACGTACAAATTTGGTAAGAAAACAATTTAGACAACACTGACGGCATATGTTTTGGGTCATGTAAATTTAAAGTTTTGCTACAAATACAATTGTATTACGTATTGTGCCATACTTTTCACTAGATTGTTAAGTAAAAATAATAATTGATATAATCCGCCAATTTATGTGCAATGAATGTGAGATAAAGTAAAAAAGGTAATATGAACAAAAAGCAATAATAAGAACAAATACCTCAGTTTAAAATAAAAATCAATCTTACTTATTGGACAATCTTTGGAATGAGCATTCCTTAGTATAAAATAGAACATTTTGTAAGTTTATGTATATATTGTATATCCATGTTTCTCAAAAATTCAGGTAATGAAACATGTTTGGTGCATTCATCATCATCGTATAGCAGCTTGTTTCGTCCACTGCTGGACATAAGCCTTAAGCCGGGGTTATATTAGAGCCGCGCCGCGTGTCGCAACGCTGCCTGACGCAACTGGCTGTTGATTAAACAATAGTGTCGCGTCGCCGCGCGTGCTGATTAATTTTTGTGTCAATTCAGAATCGTCCACGTAAACGTCCGCACCTATTTGCAATGTTCCCTTCCGACTCCTTTATTCGCTCCGAGCGCAACAGCATTACCGCCAAAGATGCCACTTTTAAGAACTTCATGACCAGTTACTTCATTATTCGGCATTTATTTGTATATAATGACATGTATTTGAAAATTTAGACATAAAAAATTTAATCTTTCCAAACAATTTACAGATTGATTTTAATTTCTATTCTTGTCGTCTAGTTTCCGTGTGCCGAAAATGATTTAGCTGGGATTTTTTCTTTCCGAGAGGATCCTAGAGAACCGAAAATGCAACATCTTTCCTGATTAAAATGATTTTGTTCGCGATTTTTTCAGAAAAGGCCCTTTTTTTCTGAAACATTTTTCTGAAAAAATCGCCAAAATTTTTTCATGAGAATCATTTATCAAGTGAATGGAAAATTCCAATGTCAAAAATGACAGGCAATATAAAAAATGACAGAAAATGTAAAAAATGACAGGAAAGGTAAAAAAATATAGACAGTCAGGCACTGCCGCTTTAAAACTAATTTTGAGGATTTATCAGTATGTTAATTAATCAAATTTGGTACATAGTTTGTTAGTATTGTTTTATGTAATTCTGGAACATAACGCACTTCTGAAGGAGAATGACTGTTAATGTCATCATCATCAATGAATTTGAATCCGGAATGTTTGGTTGTTTGTGTGTTGATAGGTCAGCAAAATTGTCAGCAAAATTGGTAGGATATATGGCTCATTTCTTGATGATGGGTCTGCAATTTGTGAGATATGGAAATTTTGACTTTTAGAAACATGCCTTATAACTGCTTTTGAAGTTTTATCTGTATGTAAATTAATTTTTGTTTGGAATATTCTTTACGACGTTTAATGGTTTTCTCCTTCTCAGCTGTGATTGTTCGATGTTTAGATATTTCTGAATTAACTATTGCAAGAGTTTTTTTTCTTATTCTTATCTCTATATCGCTGACTATTAATTCTATTTTGGAGTTTCCTTCCTTTGGAGAGCAGACGAGTACATTTGGTTGCCTAAAACTTTGATGGGTCTGATTCGTGATTTACCATGAATTCTTCGATACAATCCAGTAATCTGAACATTCCAATAGTCCGGCACTAGTATATCTACTAGTACATCCGTCAAAACTACTTACTCTTGTACTGCACACTGATTATAGGGGTTGATATTTCCTTAGAGGCGCTGCGTTCTGTCAACACTGCCAAAAACTTTCCAATAATCCGGCACTAGTACATCTACTATTACATCCGGTAAAAGTACTTACTCTTGTACTGCACGCTAATTCTACGGGTTGATATTTCCTTTAAAACGCTACGTTCTGTCAACACTGCCAAAAACTTTGACTATTATGTTTGACGTTCAGAGCCAACTTTAAACATATGCTTATAGATGCGTTCTTTTGAACACATCTTTGAGTAATAGAATTTTTTTCTATAGAACGCAGCTATTGATGACGATGACGCAAATCTATGATTTTACCCTCTACCCAAATGTCATTCAGCGCGGCTATAGAAGTTTTCACTTAAAAAATGGCAGGAAATATATAATATAACAAGAAATGTCAGACATGACAGGAAATATAAAAAATTTCAAAAAGTTTTCCCTGCTGGTTGCAAATATACTAATTGCATTTTCCATGACCTGACAGAATTGGCAATTTTTTTTGCTGTTAACTATTGTATATTTTATTAAATTAATTATTTTGTTTTTGTCTGTTGTTTTTATACAATATTATTGGAGACGAAGTTGTCTTTTTGGCCACGGGTGGGGCTAAGGGCGGTTACGCATGGAGCGAATTGCAAATTTTATAAATTGGATAAAATAATTGTTTAAAATATCTTAGCCTGTTGCCAATTGGGTGTAAAGCTCTTATTTCTTCAATTTTCTTCAAGAAATATTTGCATACAGAAAATATGAATGCCATTGCTACAAGAGCAGAGCTAAGGGCATCAGAGCATATCATTTCCCAGCTTAAGGGCATACTTATTGCGGCTCTTCACTATTACGGATTTCAACAAAGTTTATTCAACAAAAACGATACAAATATTTTACAAATAGATGGTTTCATGATTTTTCCGGAGCGTAGTTACCATCTGCAACAAGATAAGAGTTCCAGACAAGAGTAGACAAGACCAGACAAGAGCAATTTATACTCCCTTACTAGCTCGTCGGAGGACATCTTGTGCGCGTACTGAAATGTGGTAGATGTCTGCTTGCTTGCTCGTCAACACACTGCGCGGAAATGCGCATAGCCACGTGGTAATTATATTAACGCTGAGCAAGCCAACGCGTTACTTCCCCCACCAGCGATGACACGCCGATTGAAATCGAGTGGTCTGCATGGCGTCAGGTCGCTCGGCGACTCGCGGGACTGAGCTAATGTAACCACGTTCATACTAAATGTATGTAACTGATTGCAATCCCACGCGTTGCGACACGCGGCGTGGCTCTAATAGAACCCCGGCTTTAACCTAGACCAGGGATGGCGAACCTATGACCCGTGGGTCAGTCACTGACCCACTCAAGCTTTTCAAGTGACCCACGTATGGATTTTCGAACCTTTAGAAATGTTCAATAACTCATTATTATTATTTGTTTGTCGGCTTTTGAACAGATAAAGAAAGATAAACATATTTTTCACAACAGAAAAAAAAGATTGTATGGAGAGAGATAATAGATCATTGTATGTTTTAAAAGCGTTTTTGATTAAAAAAACTAACATTACGGTTGCTAGTTTTCAAGTTGCTCTTCGCATTGATAGCCACGAGAAACATATTTCAGAAAGAGAGTTTGTGAAACAAGCGTTTTTCGACTTTATTTCCAGATTTTATTTTGAAGCGTATACATGAGTTAGCAGGATACATGAGTTAGAAAGATAGAATAATAGGATTAGGAAGAGACTTTTTTTGCATACATAAATAAGAACTTAAATTATACAGCAATGTTTTCAAATGCTTTAGATAAGAGTAATGTAAATGGTTTTGTACAATTGGCAGTTTTTGGCAATTTTTTAACATAAAATCTTTTTTTAATATAAATTTTTTTTAATATAAATCAGGAAATATAATGAAAGAAAAGCTATTGAAACTAATAACGTTCGAAGGGAAGTATACACTGGTCTTGATCTTTTTAAAGAATTTGATATTGCATTTAAAGAAATGGATATTGACCTATATAAAATTGTTTCCGTAATAACAGACGATGCACCTAATGTGGTGGGGAATTTTTTTTTTTCAAATTAACAAGATTAATTCTCAACAAGATTTTATTCAATATCTTAAGCAAAATATCCCACATCCTCTTATTAGATTTCATTGCATAATTCTTCAAGAAGTGTTATAGACTGAGCATGATGTCACCTGGTGCGGTAATTCATGACACTTACACAGAGGTGGTTGCTATAATTTTTTTGACTTCGACTTTTATTTTTTGCTCCTCACTTGCAAAAGTTGAAGTTGTGAAACAAGAAGAAAACTTGAATTTTGCAGATGTCTTTAAAAGTGTGAACAAAAATGTCTTTGACCTCCTTTTTTCCATGTGATGTCACTGACCTGGTGACCCACGAGCTTGTACGAAAAATATAATGAACAAAAATTGTTCACCATCCCTGACCTAGACCATCTTGCTCTGTCTTGAACATCCTGGATCCAGTTCGGGCAAATCCTTTTTAAATCGTCCGTCCATCGGGTCGGCGGTCATCGTCTGTTTCTACGTGCTTCGTCTCTGGGGCGCCATTCTAGCATTCTCTTCGTCCATCTTTTATCCGACATTCTTCCGACGTGGCCAGCCTAGGTATAGGACTCTTTCAATTGCATCCGTAACTTATGTTCTTCTGCGCAGTTCTTCATTTCTGATTTTGTCGCGCAATGTTACTACATAGACCTCTCCATGCCTCGTTGAGTTATTCTTATTTTATTAACAGTTCTCTGTGTTAATGTTAGTGTTTCCGAGCCATATATCAATACCGGGAGAACGCACTGTTCGAACACCTTTCTTTTGAGGCACATCGGTATGTCTGTATCCCTCTGTTTAATTTGCACGTCTGATTATCTTTTCCCATTCGGATCTCATGTCCCAGGTACTTGTAAGATGTTACGTATTGGATTTCCTTTCCTTCTATCATTAGGTTGCAACTGGAAACTAAGTTTGTCATAAATTGGGTTTTGGCGATGTTGATTTTTAAGCCTACTTTTTGGAAGGCTGCGGATAGTGCTGAGACCATTTCATTTGCCTCGTCTAGTCGGTCTGAGATCATTACGATATCGTCAACAAATCGTAGGTGGTTAAGCTTCTCTCCATTCATATTTATGCCTTTATTGTCTAATTTGATCTTTTTAAACATATCAGGGTTGTAAACAGTTTTTAGAGAAATTGGTCACCTTGTCGGACACGGTCATCTTGAACCGATCTGTTTCCGCATGTATTTTTACTTCTGCCGTAGCCTGCTCATATATGTGTCGTAGTATGGAAATGTAGCGGTGGTCTATACGACAGTTCGCGAGGGCCTTAAACAGTTCACGCTGGTTTATGGAATCGAATACCTTTTTGTAGTCAACGTATGTTAGTACTACGGACTTGCATTCTATACTTTTTTCTATTAGAGATTTTGTCATCTGAAGATGGTCATTTGTTCCATATCCGGCTCGAAAACCTGCTTGATCTTTTGGCAGATACAGGTCCAGTTTATTTGTAAGCCGTGCGGTAATGATTTTGGTGAATAGTTGTGCCAACAGGCTTATCGGTCTATAGTTCTGTGATACTGCCTTTCTTGTGCATTATAACAACGGTGGCATTGTTCCATATTTGTGGGGTTGTTCCTTCATTTAGGCATTTATTGAAGAGTTTAGTTATTGCTTTGAGTAGTTTTCTTCCTCTCAGTTTGATGGCTTCTACAACAACACCGTCTTCGCCAGGTGCTTTATTGTTTTTCATTTCTGACAATGACTTTAGGACCTCTTCGTCAGTTATCTCTCCCATTTGTTCCGATCCTTGGTTCAGTATATCGGGTATATTTTCTGTTGGTTCTGCTTGACTCTGGTTTCTATATAGTTTGGTTTAAAAGTCCTCGACAAACTTCAATATTTCCACTCTGTTGTTAGTTATTTGTTCTCTTTCATTTTATAGTTTACTTATTACAGCTTTTCCCCTACTCAGTTTATTACGTAGTACCTCTTATTCTCTTCTATAACTCTAGTCACCCATTTACTGTTGTAGCTTCTGATATCAGTCCTTGCAGCTTTCGTTATATCCTTATACAGCCTTCTTCATCCTTATTCACCTTATTCAGTCTAGGGTTGTAGGATGTTTTCCCAGTAGTTTCCTTTTCTGTCTCATCAGATTTTTAGTATTTATAGAGAGTTTATCCTCAGTTTCTGTTTGTTTCAAGCAGTTTTTCTTTTGGACGGTGTTGATTGACTCCATTATGTTTTCATTTAGATCCTTGAGGTTTTTATTTTTTATTTAAAAGTTTGGTTCAATGCGATTACCGGCTTTGCCAACCCTTCGAACACTGCGGCCTATTGGTAGCCTATTGTATTCTATCACATTCACTTAGGCCCAGAAAACCTGTTGTTATAGTAAGTTGCGCTAATTGCCATTTTTCACATTTGTCTTTCTGGAACAAATGCGGCCGGCGCTGGGAATAGAACTCGGACGTCTATACTCGTCAGTTAGCGCTCTAATGCCCGCCATACACGTTACGGTCTACCGTACAGGTTACATGCGCAGGTTTGCCTGCGCAGGTCAACTGTACGCAAGAAACTGCACAGGTCTATTGCCACACACGCTCCGGTCTACCTGCGCAGGCAAACCTGCACAGGTAGACCTGTCATGTGGACCGTTGTGTGTATGGCGGGCATAACATGAGGCCACGAGCGTCACCACTACACCACACACGCCGGCAAATCCTCGAGGTTACTTGTATTAGCGACTTTCAGATTTTATTTTATCGTCCTTTGTTATTCCTCAACATCCTCCACCCTTGTCCACTTCTTACCGTTCTTGCTATTCACATGTTTACTTCGTTCTGTCCACTGGTTTAGTAGTACCTTGTGATGATCACTCTGATCCCACTGATAGTTTGTTTAGCACGGTTACATCTGTGACCATTTTTTATCTGTGATGATAAAGTCGATTTCGTTCTTTGTTCTGGTATCCGGACTAATCCATAACCACTTTCGATGTTCTGCCTTTTTGAAGATCATTTTCGTAGCCATCAGTTGGTTGTGGAGAAGAAATTAGAGCAGTAGGTTTCCTAGTTCATTTCTTTCTTCTATGCCATGGCAACCCAGAGGTGTTTCTTCTTCATTTTTTTTTGCCCAACTTAGCATTAAAGTCCCAGCCAGTATCGTGGGAATAGATTGGGAAAAATGACATTACTTGAGCTATATCGTCATAAAAGCTTTCGATATCTTCGTCTGGTTGTTGGGATGTGGGTGCGTGGGCTTGGTTAATTTTAATACTGTATCGTTGGTTTAATTTCAATATTACGTTACACACTCTGGAGCTTATTTGAGCATATCTTATAATTATCTCTACCATGTCTATATATTTCAGCTTATCAGGAGCTTTTTGGTGCATTACAATACAGAATATAATTTGCTATCTTAAATCTAGTGTGACCAATACTAGACTTTTATTAATTCTCTTTTATGCCCATTCAAAATAAAGCTTTAATTTATCAAACATTTAACTAGGGAATAATTTCATTCCTAAATATTGTGTATGAAGTGTTCGACATACACAGAAATTACTCAAGCAACACAAATAGCATTTCATTGCGCGCAAAATTTATATTATATTCCAATTTTCTATAAAGCTGTCTACGAAAATAAAATACATGCATTGAAAATGGATTCACTATTTGGGTAATAATTAGTCTACTCCCAACATTTCCATTTAATTTCCAAACAAAGCCTGCATTCCCATCCACTTAAGATTTCACTAAGTCTTCTTCATCCAGTCCACCTTAACTGATGTACAATGCCAAGTAGTCCTCTAATTGTCTTCGCGAATCTTATTTTACTCCTGCCGCTTAATCGTTCGCTTTATTGCATCGCATGTTAGTTCTTGAGCTTTACTTAATAAAGTACATGCTCAGCGGCGCGCACTCACTCTCCCACTCTATAATTATCTCAACTCTCTTTGCCTCGCCAACTATTTATTATATTGTCTTTGAGTTTATACGCACTTTACATCTTTACATCTACCGATAGAATCGGCTGCACAAATGCTGATTCTACATAATCGGTTGCCTAATATTCCTTATGTGTATGGCTGAGTTTATAATTTTCTTTTGTGTGTGGGTGAAGTTTAAATGGATTTTTTTTCGTAAATACTTGTATTACTCGCGGATTAATTACTCGCGGATAACGTAGTTGTATTCCTGCGTTTAGATAATTTTTTGAAAATTTGAAATTTTGAGACTTTATTAAATCTAGTTATGTCAGCAGATACATTAAATTATAACTTCACAGACTTAGGTATATTGACGCTATTCTTCTTCTTGTCCTGCGCATATCCATTATTGGATGTTCGCGACCACATTTTCCATTTCTACATGATCCCTAGCTGTGTTGATCAAACTTTATACAGTTCGGAATCCCGTCCATTGCTTTATATTCCGTAACCAAGACATTATCTTCCTCCCTATTCCCCTTTTTCCATCAATTTTGCCTTCAATTATTAATTGCAGTATGTGGTACTTTTGGTTCCGCATTATGTGACTTAGGTACGCTGTTTTCCTTCTGCTTATTGTAATTAATACTTCGCGGTCTTACTTAATTCGTCTAAGCACTTCTTCATTTGTGATCCTTGCTGGCCAGGTGATCTAAAGTATTCTGCGGTACACCCACATCTCAAAAGATTCAAGCTTGTTCATTGATGCCGTTTTCAGTGTCCACCCTTTCATACCATAAAGGAGAACCGACCATATATAACACTTGACGAGCCGCAGCTTGAGGTTCATATCAAAGTCAGTGTTGCTGAAGACTTTTTTTAACTTGGTAAATGCGCTACGTACATTTTTAATTCTGCATTTTATTTCGATGTCTGATGTCCAATTCTCAGTGAGCCATGTATGCCGATATTTAAATTTCGTCAACCCCTTAATTGGTAACTCGTCAAATGTTAATCTTCCTCGTTGCGTCTGCGTCTCTGCTAATTACCATAAACTTTGTTTTCTCAATCTTAGTGTTCAATCACATTTGTTTACTATGTATTCCTACGCTATTACCTAGTTGTTGTAGATCTTCTACGGTTTCGGCTATTAGTATTGTGTCGTCCGCATATCGAATGTGTTTTATCCAGTTTCCGTTAACCACGTTGCCTTTTTCGATATTGCTAAGTGCTTCTTGGAATATTTTCTCTGTGTACAGGTTAAGCAGGAGAGGCGATAGAACACACCCCTATCTCACTCAATACAGATCTGTATTGGTTTGGTTATTTCGTTGTCAATATTAACTTGTACTGTTTGGTTCCAATAAAGGTTCTCAATACATCTGACGTCTTTTTGGTCAATATCTAGGTTTTTAAGGATTTCTATAAGCTTGTGATGTTGTACGCGGTCAAATGCCTTCTTGTAGTCTATGAAGCCTTGGTATATACTTTTCCTCTGGTCGTAACAGTTTTGCACGAAGACTTGCGGTTATTGCTTCCCTTGGGTCCAAGCCTTGCCTGATTTGTGTCTTCACATTTTCTGTAGAGTATAGTAGAGTTGATGTATGATTTTTAAGAACAATTTTAAGGTGTGGCTCATAATAACAATTTTAAGGTGTGGCTAATCAGCCTATGTTCTTCAGATTTTTTGGCGGTTTTCCTTTTCGGGAAAGGGATAAACGTTAATGTGAGCCGTTGTACAGGGTATTTGCCCGTATCGTATGTTTTATTGAAGATTTTGTGTAAAGCAGAGATACCTTTCTCATCCAGGATTTTGAGGATTTCTGAGGAAATTTAATCTGGTTCCGTTGTTTTATTTGATTTTGCAGTTTGATTCGCTTTTACTATTTCACTCTTGCTAATTGAAGGACCTGTTAAGTTGTTGTCTTCCTCAATTGCTCTATGTTGTTTCTGCAAATAGTTTCTTGATTTAGTCTTCCAAAATGTCTTTTTTCTGTTGCATATCTATTATAATTTGGCTTTGTAGATTTACTAACATGTCTCCTTTAGTTTTTTATGGAGATTAAAGCCATCATGTAGAGCCTGTAGTTGTTCAATTTCTATACATTCATGGTTCAGACATTCGTTTTTCGCTGTTGTAATCTTTTCTCGTATCTGTTTCTGTATGCACTTACATTTGTTGCTCTGATTCTTAACTTTTCGCCGTTTTTCCATTAATGTAAAAATTTCCTGTGTCATCCATGTTTGTTTTCGGTCATGTGTTTCACGTCCAACTTTGTGTTGTGTGCTGTTCAATAGAATCTCGCTCATTTGGCTCTATATCTGGCTTATATCCTCTTCTTCCATGTTTTTAAATAAATTGTCCTCGATTTGCTTGCTAATTTCTATCGTTACTGCCTCGTTTATGTCTTCCTGTTAGAGTTTACCAAGATCCATCTTCCGCTTAAGCGTTGGTTTGCTAGGTTGTGATAGTTTGATCTTAATCGACGCCAGCAGTAGTGTATGGTCAGATGGGACATCTGCTCCTGGGTAGGTGCATGCCTTTGTAATAGATGAACCAAGCCCTTTATTAATTAGTATGAAGTCTATTTGATTTCTGATTATATTATGCGGTTGGTCTGCTGCGGATTTCCACGTGTACAGTCTGCGGGCTGGTAGTCGAAACCATGTGTTGCTTACTTTCACATTTTCCAGCTATGCCTACTATATCTATGTTAAGCCTTTTTGCTTCTTCGATAAGGTTTATTAGTTTTCCTGCTTCGTATAGGCACTTCGTACGTTCCAGGTTCCTAGTCTGATTTTGTTTCGTATGTTTGTTCTTGTAGCTTCATCTGTAGCTTCATCTGTTCAAGTCCGCTCCTCCCGGAGATCCGAATGAGGAACTGTTTAAAACTCCGGCAATTTGATTTGAGTTGACTGTAGTCATTATGTGATTCTCTTCGGAATGATTTTGGAGATGTTTTTCCATTGCCATTCTCCAATGTACAGTATGTATGCGTGTACTTTTCTTTCCAGATAGCTCTGGTGTTCTGAGCTATCTGTTGAACCGTCTCAACTTAGCATCATCAACGCCGCCGTATGAAGGCGCGAGTACGGCCATTTGATAGCTCTTGGTAGAGAACATATACAAGACCAGACAAGACTAGACAAAACCAGACAATAATAATAATAATAAGTTTCTTCACTTAATCACCAGACCATCTTGTGGATGTGATAGTTAAAATAAATACATGCGTAGAATAATTACACGAATACAATAAATATCTGAATACATTCGGTACATTAATACAATAAATACATTAGCATAATACACACTTATTAATGAAATAAAAATATAAAAAAAATTGCATTGAACACCATAATGATACATACAATGTTAACCAATTTTAACTAACCAAAGAACGTTAACATACACTTTACTATACATTTTATTCTTCTAGAAAATCAGCTATTGAATAGTTTGTTCCTTGAGCGAGGTTAGACTTAACTTCACGTTTAAATTTTTCATAGTCCTTTTCTTTTATCCCTTCGTCCAATTTATTAAATAATTTAATTCCCTTATAGATGAAGGACTTCCCATATAAGGCCGTGTTATGCTTTGGTCAAGATAGTAGAGTGGCATGCCTTGAATGGTGATTATGCGAATCCGCTAGTGTCTCGAAGCTTCATGTATGATATTTAGTATAACTTAACACCTTTAGCATATAAATTACAGGCAATGGAAGTATATTGCACTCTTTAAAGTATGTTCCACAACTTTGTCTGCAATTTAGACCATATATCAGTCCTGTAATTATCCTCTTTTGCGTAATAAAGCATCTATTAACGGTAGCAGCTTAACCCCGGAGTAAAACGTGCAGAGATAAATGGGAATATACCAAAGCGTAATATATGCTCAATATAGATCTTTTCATAGCTGAATTTTTTTTGTCAATTTCCGCCATGCTATTCGTCAAAAAGTGCCCGAACTTTTTGACGTATAACTAAATATGTGCCCGAAACTTTCATATTCTCGCCCAAACTTGGCGGATGCGCATGCGCTTAACTAACCACAAATAGGTCTATTGCTTCCAAGTCCGTTGATTTTTTTAAATGTAGGATTGCGAAGTATTCGCTAGCTAACTTCTTACTAACAAAATCCATGTGATTCGACCAGCTAAGATTTGAGTCTAGTCACAAGCCTAAAAAGTTGGTTCCTTCATTGAATTTATGGACCTTGTCCTCGATGATAAGCTGTAAATTGGACAGTATTTCCCTCAGTTTAGCAAAATAAATGCATTTTGTTTTGTCCTCGATTAGTATCAGACAATTTGCTCGACACCATGCCTTTACTTCGTCGACAACCCTTCTAACCTTCACTTCAAGATCTTAAATGCTATTTCCGGTAACCACCATATTCATATCGTCAGCAAATAGTATAATGTCTGCTTTAACATGGGTGATGGGCGGTCGTTCACAAACAATAGAAATAACAGTGGTCCCAAAACTGATCTTTGTGGCACACCTATACATAAATCCTTTATAATGGACTGAGTGTTGTTCACTTACAACTAATTTTCACTTTGTAAGGAACGATAATAAAAAAAAACACACGGTTGGAAAGAAAAAAACAAATCGATAAAGCTGTTTGTCCAACAGAGATTCAGATCAAAGACAAATTGGAAGAATACAATGCCCAAATCAACCAAAAACTAAAACCAACTAAAGATCTGAAAAATATGGGTCTAAATGAGTTATTAGGAAAAATCACTAGCACCATACAAGTAGCAGCAAACAAAATATGTTACATGGCAGAAAAAAACTTATACGAAACTCAGCCAGAGCACAAACGCGCTCCCAGCAGAACGCAGAAAAATGAAAAAACAGAGACTCAATGGTATACCGAGAACTAGACCAACGAGTAAAGAAAGCGATTAAAAACGACCTAAGATCTCATAACACAAAGATCATACAAGAAGTCATCAAAGACAACATGAATATGAAAGTCCTCCGATCAAAAAGAACAAAGGGAAGGTCGCTCATATACCAAATTAAGAACCATCAAGGACAAGTTGTGACAGAAAGGCAACGGATCACATCCACTATCCAACACTTCTATCAGGAACTTTACAGACAATCGGTACCTAAGCCAAACCGTATAGACAGTCCTGAATGTCGGCTCCGAGGACATCCCAGAGATTGATACTGCAGAGATGAGAATGGCACTGAAGCAGATGAAAAACCGAAAGGCCCCAGGACAAGACCGCCATACAACAGAAATGGTGAAGAATGGAACAACTCTGGAAAAAGCAATGATAATCCTTCTTAACAAATGTGTGGAGGAGGGAAAAATTACCGACGCTTGGAGAAATACCGAGGTAATAATTCCCTTCAAAAAAAGGAGACCGAACCAACATCGAAAACTATAGACCGATCAGTCTCTTGTTCGTTTTGTATAAGCTCCTTACCAAAATCATAACCAACCGACTCAACAAAAAGTTCGATTTCTACCAACCAGTGGAACAAGCCGGTTTCCGAAGCGGTTATAGGTATAATACGAAGGATCATATTCGAACGATACGTACTCTCATTGAGAGGTGTACTGAATGTAATATCCCATTACACCTCCCATTCTTCGACTACAAAAAAGCTTGCGATTCGCTGGAAACATGGGCGGTGCTGGAGGCAATGGACAATGCGACGATTGATTCAAGATATACCCACCTCATTAAATATATCTACAAGGATGCTACAATACATGCTAAAGTAGACGAAAATATAACAACCGAAAAAATCCCTATACGGAGAGGCGTAAGACAGGGAGATTTAATTTCTCCAAAATTATTTACCCTGGCATTAAAAGACGTGTGTAAGAACCGGACATGGCAACAAAAGGGAGTCAACATAGATGGGAGATTTTTGAGTCATCTCCGATTCGCCGACGACATCATGAGCACCGACCAGGACGAACTTAACACTATGATATGCGAACTAAAGAAGGAGTCACAGAAAGTAGGACTAGAAATGAACCTCCAGAAAACGAAGATCATGAGCTCAAACAACACCAACATCAATGGCAATATCGATAACCACACACTTTAACTAGTGGAAGAATAGAGAAGTAAGGTGGAGGATCAGTTTGTCATGGGCAGCATTTGGTAAACTCGCATATATCCTCAAAGAACCTAAGATACCAAATAATCTGAAAGGGAATGTATACGATGCCTGCGTACTAACAGTTATATTATACGGACTCGAAACAGTCACCATGCCAAAGAAAAGTGCACAACAACTACGGGTTTGTCAGCGTGCGATGGAACGTGCGATGCTGGGAATTAGTTTAAGGAATAAACAAAGAAACGAGGATATCAGGGCAAGAACTAAAGTAAGTGAAGTCATAGAACAAACTGCAAAAAACAAGTGGCGTTGGGCAGGACACGTTGCGCGAAATGATGAGAAATGGACAAAAATCATTATGCAGTGGAGACCACGGAGAACAAAGAGAAGCAGAGGCAGACCCATGCTAAGATCGCAAGATGACATTCAAAGAAGAGCGGGAAAGAACTGAATGCTCCCAGCACAAAACAGGTCAACATGCAGGGAAATGGAAGAGGCATATGTCCAGAAGTGGATTAAGGAACGATATGATCAATCCGAATCCATTACCATTCAAGTTTTTCCAACCCAGAGTCTACATTTACCGTATCAAAATATTTAGACAGATCAAAAAAGAGACCCATTACATGCTTTCCAGCATCCAGTTCTTTTATTATTAATTTAGTTATGTTGGAAGACGCTGCCTCTATTGATCTCTGCGTCCATGTCGGCAATTATTAAACAGGTTATATTTTTCTAAATATATAATTATTTAATTGTAGACGTTCGAAAATTTTGAAGAAGGTGGAGATGATAGAGATTGGCCTGTAATTATTCATGTCTTCAGTGTCTGCTTTTTTATACGAAGGGCTATTTTCAGTACATATGGATAAATGCCTGAACTAACGCATTTATTGTAGAGTATCAGTAAAGGGTCCTCAATGACCTCAAATAAGGATTTAATAGTTTTCATGGAAAATCCATCCACACCAGATGAATTTGTAGCAGCGAAATCTTTAATGACCATTCGATGATCGTTCGTATCTATATCAGGCATGAAGAAGGAGTGCAGGGTTGTGGAGTTAGGCTTTGTGCATTGAGTGTTTGAGGGCACCACGATTTTTTTTCTGATTCAATTAAAGGCTATTCTTGAGAAATGATTAGCAAATGCTTCAGCAACTTGAGATTTTATAACTATAGTATTATTTATTTTAATTGTGATTTTTGTACTTCTTTTCTGCTTCCCTAGAGATTGGTTTATAATTGCCCATACAAGAACAGACACAACCAGATAAGACCAGACAAGACCAGAGAAGACAAGACAGGACCAGACAAGACCAGACAAGAGAAGACAAGACCAGACAAGACCAGCAAGACAAGAAAAGACCAGACAAGACAAGGCATACGAATATATCTCTTCTAATAATTTATCGTGAGTGACACAATCAACAGCTCTGGAAAAGTCTCAGAAGTTACAGACAGAATACTCAGTCGTCGTCGACTTATCTTTTTATACTATTTAGTCTTGTCTGAATAGTCTTGTCTGTCTATTCTTGTCTGTATAGTATTGTCTGTCTAGTCTTATCTGTCTGGTCTTATCCGTCTTGTCTTGTCTTTCTAGTCTTGTCAGTCGGTCTTGATTCTCTACTCTTGTCTGCCTAGTATTGTTTGTACAGTCTTGTCTTTTTAATCTTATCTGTCTTCTCTTGCATATCTAGTCTTGCCTGCCAGACTTATCATGTCTGACTTATCATCTATCTAATCTTGTCCGTCTACTTTTCTATTTCTAGTCTTACCTGTCTAGTATTCTCAGTGTAGTCTGTCTAATCTAGTATTGTTTTGGTAAAGAAAGTACAATAGAGAAAACTAAGATAATAATAAAACAAATAAAACAGAAAGAAGAAAGATAAAATAAAGCAGAAATAAAATAAATGAATTGAATTTGAATCCTAAAATTCCACATTATTAAAAAGTGCAGAGTTGTAAGGCAAACAAACAAATAAAAATTCCCCTATTTAAGGGTTAATATTGAATAAACTTAATGATGATAATTTGAGAAATCTGCTGCGCTAAACAAATTTCCTTCCTCGACGTCCATCTATTGGTCATGACACGACACCCCTTTAAGGGGCACCATATTGCACTCCGCATTTTTCATATTTTCCTTAGAGGGTGTTGGAAGTGTTATAGCCAACACGTGCAGACACCCTCGCCATCCATTTATAATCCTCCTAATTTGCCCTGAATCTATAAAAATCATTGCAATGACTTACGTATTCAGATTTATGAACCAAAAAAAACCCGTTGCGACCCATAATATTTTATTAATGAAATTCCTCAATATAGATCTTGTTTGCTTTACCGGATTTAACTAGAAGTGTAATGTAGTGGAAATTCAAATATGTTTTAATTAGTTTTTGTGAAATAATTTGAATAATTTTGGGTTAAAATTTGAGATATAATTTACAAAAAAAAAGTTGGGTCAGGAATCCTGACGGCGGCTGCGGCCGGACTGGTTTTCATTTTAAATATATGCACGCGGATGTTGTTGTAGAATTATAGCAGGAATTACAGGAATTTTGCACGAAGTATGTGAAACACCCTGCTCCGGCCGCTTCAGAATTTCGGGGCGCACCTCACGCGTCCACACTAATTTATTCGCATCCTAAATACTTTTTTTATCTCCGTGTCTTTGGCTGCTTAGTTTAGGGTCATTTATCGCACAGTAGTAAAAATAAGAATAATAAAACGGGAAGCAAGGACGGGGAAGCGTCTCGAGAATGCCAGAAAGAGGAAATCTCTGGCACCCGATGTAAGCACAGAGTGGATTTGGTTAAGTAGCTGCCTCTGGTATGAATAATGTAATAGGTCGTTAGTGCTAGGAATCAGTATGCACTGTTTTTCCTTCTGTGCATGTGTGTTATATCTTAATTGCATTTAAATACTAAAACTATTGTTTTGTATTCAACAAAGTTCAACAAGTTTAAGCTGCTTTCAACTTAATTGCTATAATGTTTACAAAAAGTCAATCTCAATTGTATATAAGCCCAAATCGATACATTGTACTATAACATAAGAATAAACATATAAGATATAATTGACAAAACTGAACACACACGCCCTGCTTAGTCTCTACCCTCAAGTCTGATCTCTCTAACACTGTCTCTCTAGCCCTACTCTTGAGTGTTTAGTCTTGTCCGCTCTGTCTTGTCTGTCTAGTCTTGTCTGTCTAGTCTAGTCTGTCTAGTCTTGTCTGTCTAGTTTTGTCTGTCTAGTCTTGTCTGTCTAGTCTTGTCTGTCTAGTCTTGTCTGTCTAGTCTTGTCTGTCTAGTCTTGTCTGTCTAGTATTGTCTGTCTAGTCTTGTCTGTCTAGTCTTGTCTGTCTAGTCTTGTCTGTCTAGTCTTGTCTGTCTAGTCTTGTCTGTCTAGTCTTGTCTGTCTAGTCTTGTCTGTCTAGTCTTGTCTGTCTAGTCTTGTCTGTCTAGTCTTGTCTGTCTAGTCTTGTCTGTCTAGTCTTGTCTGTCTAGTCTTGTCTGTCTAGTCTTGTCTGTCTAGTCTTGTCTGTCTAGTCTTGTCTGTCTAGTCTTGTCTGTCTAGTCTTGTCTGTCTAGTCTTGTCTGTCTAGTCTTGTCTGTCTAGTCTTGTCTGTCTAGTCTTGTCTCTCTAGTCTTGTCTGTCTAGTCTTGTCTGTCTAGTCTTGTCTGTCTAGTCTTGTCTGTCTAGTCTTGTCTGTCTAGTCTTGTCTGTCTAGTCTTGTCTGTCTAGTATTGTCTGTCTAGTCTTGTCTGTCTAGTCTTTTCTGTCTAGTCTTGTCTGTCTAGTCTTGTCTGTCTCGTCTTGTCTGTCTAGTCTTGTCTGTCTAGTCTTGTCTGTCTAGTCTTGTCTGTCTAGTCTTGTCTGTCTAGTCTTGTCTGTCTAGTTTTGTCTGTCTAGTCTTGTCTCTTTAGTCTTTATTTTTATTTTCTTTACATACACAATACAAAAAAAATACTATGAATTTAATTTTGGATTATTTCTTGGTGTCTTGTTCACACTGACAATTATATCGTTCAAAACTCTTCTGAACTGATGTTTCATAAGCAGTTCTTGGTACTCATCGCCATTTAAAAATTCCTCTACCAAATTTTTAAACTTCTGTTCTTTCTTAATTCCCTGTCGAAGTTTATTCTCGATATCTTCCATTTCACGTTTCTTTAGTAAGCAGTTGTATTGGATTTGTTTCTTGAGATCATTGCGATCATCCTTAGCTGCTTGTTTAGCCAAGACAGTATACTCTTCATCCAATCGCTTGTTGCACTCCAAAACTGTTCTAAACATTTCATTTTCCTGCTTCTTGAATTCGAGTTCCTTTTGTGCTACTTCTCGCTTCAACTGCAACTGTTGAGCTCTTTCTGTCATGATATCTTGGGCTTGTTTCCGCTTGGCCGCAACAATCTTGCACTGCTTCTCCCGGTCAATCTCGTTGATCATTTTCTGGTACTCCATAATCATTTCCTCGAACGCATCTTCTTCTTTCTTTCTCTGCTCTTTCAAATCCTGCAGGTGTTTCCTGTAGGCCGCCGTTTCGTACTTTCTTGTGCTAGTAGTATCTTCTAATTTCTTCTTCACCATTTCTACCTCCCGTGCACCGCATGTCCAGCGCATGCTCCTCTTTCTTCTTCTGCTCTGCAAACTTCTCTAGACTCAACAACTGATCCTTCAACTCCTTCGCCTCCTTTTGACGTTTCAACATTTTCTGTCGATGATCTTCTTTTTCTTGGTTTTTCCAACGTTCTGCAACCCTTATCACTTCTTCCCTGTCGGATTGTCTCTTTCCTTCGATCTGTCGAAGCCATTCCCTGTTCGAAGCGCAGAATGGTGTCTTGAGTTTCTCGCTGCAGCCTTGCTTCGTCCTCTCTTCTAAGAACTTCTTGCCACATCCTGTCCAATTCACTTTCAGCCTCTCTCCTCGCCTCATTTTCCTTCATCTGTTGCAGTTGTCCCAATTTGGACTCCATCAGATGCTTCTGTGTCAAGACTGGTCTCAGCTCCTCACATCGATCCGCATATTGTAGGAGTCGTTTTTGCGGACGACCTCAAATCTCTTCTTTTCGCTGGCTTCGCGAAGTTGGGCGCGTTTCTTCTTCATGTTCTCGTATTTGGAGTGGTCGGCTCGTTGAGGCGAGTCGACGGTCTCCCGGATCAGGTCGCACTCTTCTTGGCCCAGAAGTTCGCTTAATAATGCGCGTCTTCTCTTCAGATTCGCCTCATAATCTTCAAATTTCTGGTTCAATCTGTTCAGAATGTGGTTGTTAAATCTTCTGCGTTCCGCCTTTTCCTGCGCCTTTTTATTGCACATATCCATCTCCTGGCGTTCGCGCAATTTTGAAACCGTTCTATCCTTCTCTTCTTGCTCCCTTATATGATTAAGCTGCTTCGACGACATATCAGGATTCGGCTCTCTAGCCTTGTGCGCGTAGACCTCAGATGTTACACTGGGCATAAATATGTCGGTTTCGTCTAATTTTGGGCGACATGTTGGTTCCGTACGTTTCGGTCGGTCTTTCTGGATTCCAAACATGTTGAACTAGTTTGGACCGTTCTGTGTGCGATTTCTAAAAAAAACTTCGATACAAACCTATGGAAGACGGTTCGGTTGCAACTGGTTTATAACACGTGAAACATTTTGAGGAGATCCTTAATCTCCTTAATCCTTAAAAAACCTAACCTAACCTAACAGACTAGTCTTGTCTGTCTAGTCTTGTCTGTCTAGGCTTGTCTGTCTAGTCTTGTCTGTCTAGTCTTGTCTATCTAGTCTTGTCTGTCTAGTCTTGTCTGTCTAGTCTTATCTGTCGAGTCGTGTCTGTCTAGTCTTGTCTATCTAGCCTTGTCTGTCTAGTCTTGTCTGTCTGGTCTTGTCTGTCTAGTCTTGTCTGTCTAGTCTTGTCTGTCTAGTCTTGTCTGTCTAGTCTTGTCTGTCTAGTCATGTCTGTCTAGTCTTGTCTGTCTAGTCTTGTCTGTCTAGTCTTGTCTGTCTAGTCTTGTCTGTCTAGTCTTGTCTGTCTAGTCTTGTCTGTGTAGTCTTGTCTGTCTAGTCCTGTCTGCCTAGTGTTGTCTGTCTAGTCTTGTCTGTCTAGTCTTGTCTGTCTAGTCTTGTCTGTCTAGTCTTGTCTGTCTAGTCTTGTCTGTCTAGTCTTGTCTGTCTAGTCTTGTCTGTCTAGTCTTGTCTGTCTAGTCTTGTCTGTCTAGTCTTGTCTGTCTAGTCTTGTCTGTCTAGTCTTGTCTGTCTAGTCTTGTCTGTCTAGTCTTGTCTGTCTAGTCTTGTCTGTCTAGTCTTGTCTGTCTAGTCTTGTCTGTCTAGTCTTGTCTGTCTAGTCTTGTCTGTCTAGTCTTGTCTGTCTAGTCTTGTCTGTCTAGTCTTGTCTGTCTAGTCTTGTCTGTCTAGTCTTGTCTGTCTAATCGTGTCTGTCTAGTCTTGTCTGTCTAGTCTTGTCTGTCTAGTCTTGTCTGTCTAGTCTTGTCTGTCTAGTCTTGTCTGTCTAGTCTTGTCTGTCTAGTCTTGTCTGTCTAGTCTTGTCTGTCTAGTCTTGTCTGTCTAGTCTTGTCTGTCTAGTCTTGTCTGTCTAGTCTTGTCTGTCTAGTCTTGTCTGTCTAGTCTTGTCTGTCTAGTCTTGTCTGTCTAGTCTTGTCTGTCTAGTCTTGTCTGTCTAGTCTTGTCTGTCTAATCTTGTCTGTCTAGTCTTGTCTGTCTAGTCTTGTCTGTCTAGTCTTGTCTGTCTAGTCTTGTCTGTCTAGTCTTGTCTGTCTAGTCTTGTCTGTCTAGTCTTGTCTGTCTAGTCTTGTCTGTCTAGTCTTGTCTGTCTAGTCTTGTCTGTCTAGTCTTGTCTGTCTAGTCTTTTCTGTCTAGTCTTGTCTGTCTAGTCTTGTCTGTCTAGTCTTGTCTGTCTAGTCTTGTCTGTCTAGTCTTGTCTGTCTAGTCTTGTCTGTCTAGTCTTGTCTGTCTAGTCTTGTCTGTCTAGACTTGTCTGTCTAGTCTTGTCTGTCTAGTCTTGTCTGTCTAGTCTTGTCTGTCTAGTCTTGTCTGTCTAGTCTTGTCTGTCTAGTCTTGTCTGTCTAGTCTTGCCTGTCTAGTCTTGTCTGTCTAGTCTTGTCTGTCTAGTCTTGTCTGTCTAGTCTTGTCTGTCTAGTCTTGTCTGTCTAGTCTTGTCTGTCTAGTCTTGTCTGTCTAGTCTTGTCTGTCTAGTCTTGTCTGTCTAGTCTTGTCTGTCTAGTCTTGTCTGTCTAGTCTTGTCTGTCTAGTCTTGTCTGTCTAGTCTTGTCTGTCTAGTCTTGTCTGTCTAGTCTTGTCTGTCTAGTCTTGTCTGTCTAGTCTTGTCTGTCTAGTCTTGTCTGTCTAGTCTTGTCTGTCTAGTCTTGTCTGTCTAGTCTTGTCTGTCTAGTCTTGTCTGTCTAGTCTTGTCTGTCTAGTCTTGTCTGTCTAGTCTTGTCTGTCTAGTCTTGTCTGTCTAGTCTTGTCTGTCTAGTCTTGTCTGTCTAGTCTTGTCTGTCTAGTCTTGTCTGTCTAGTCTTGTCTGTCTAGTCTTGTCTGTCTAGTCTTGTCTGTCTAGTCTTGTCTGTCTAGTCTTGTCTGTCTAGTCTTGTCTGTCTAGTCTTGTCTGTCTAGTCTTGTCTGTCTAGTCTTGTCTGTCTAGTCTTGTCTGTCTAGTCTTGTCTGTCTAGTCTTGTCTGTCTAGTCTTGTCTGTCTAGTCTTGTCTGTCTAGTCTTGTCTGTCTAGTCTTGTCTGTCTAGTCTTGTCTGTCTAGTCTTGTCTGTCTAGTCTTGTCTGTCTAGTCTTGTCTGTCTAGTCTTGTCTGTCTAGTCTTGTCTGTCTAGTCTTGTCTGTCTAGTCTTGTCTGTCTAGTCTTGTCTGTCTAGTCTTGTCTGTCTAGTCTTGTCTGTCTAGTCTTGTCTGTCTAGTCTTGTCTGTCTAGTCTTGTCTGTCTAGTTTTGTCTGTCTAGTCTTGTCTGTCTAGTCTTGTCTGTCTAGTCTTGCCTGTATAGTCTTGTCTGTCTAGTCTTGTCTGTCTAGTCTTGTCTGTCTAGTATTGTCTGTCTAGTCTTGTCTGTCTAGTCTTGTCTGTCTAGTCTTGTCTGTCTAGTCTTGTCTGTCTAGTCTTGTCTGCCTAGTCTTGTCTGTCTAGTCTTGTCTGTCTAGTTTTGTCTGTTTAGTCTTGTTTGTCTAGTCTTGTCTGTCTAGTCTTGTCTGTCTAGTCTTGTCTGTCTAGTCTTGTCTGTCTAGTTTTGTCTGTCTAGTCTTGTCTGTCTAGTCTTGTCTGTCTAGTCTTGTCTGTCTAGTCTTGTCTGTCTAGTCTTGTCTGTCTAGTCTTGTCTGTCTAGTCTTGTCTGTCTAGTCTTGTCTGTCTAGTCTTGTCTGTCTAGTATTGTCTGTCTAGTCTTGTCTGTCTAGTCTTGTCTGTCTAGTCTTGTCTGTCTAGTCTTGTCTGTCTAGTCTTGTCTGTCTAGTCTTGTCTGTCTAGTATTGTCTGTCTAGTCTTGTCTGTCTAGTCTTGTCTGTTTAGTCTTGTCTGTCTAGTCTTGTTTGTCTAGTCTTGTCTGTCTAGTCTTGTCTGTCTAGTCTTGTCTGTCTAGTCTTGTCTGTCTAGTCTTGTCTGTCTAGTCTTGTCTGTCTAGTCTTGTCTGTCTAGTCTTGTCTGTCTAGTCTTGTCTGTCTAGTCTTGTCTGTCTAGTCTTGTCTGTCTAGTCTTGTCTGTCTAGTCTTGTCTGTCTAGTCTTGTCTGTCTAGTCTTGTCTGTCTAGTCTTGTCTGTCTAGTCTTGTCTGTCTAGTCTTGTCTGTCTAGTCTTGTCTGTCTAGTCTTGTCTGTCTAGTCTTGTCTGTCTAGTCTTGTCTGTCTAGTCTTGTCTGTCTAGTCTTGTCTGTCTAGTCTTGTCTGTCTAGTCTTGTCTGTCTAGTCTTGTCTGTCTAGTCTTGTCTGTCTAGTCTTGTCTGTCTAGTCTTGTCTGTCTAGTCTTGTCTGTCTAGTCTTGTCTGTCTAGTCTTGTCTGTCTAGTCTTGTCTGTCTAGTCTTGTCTGTCTAGTCTTGTCTGTCTAGTCTTGTCTGTCTAGTTTTGTCTGTCTAGTCTTGTCTGTCTAGTCTTGTCTGTCTAGTCTTGCCTGTCTAGTCTTGTCTGTCTAGTCTTGTCTGTCTAGTCTTGTCTGTCTGGTCTTGTCTGTCTAGTCTTGTCTGTCTAGTCTTGTCTGCCTAGTCTTGTCTGTCTAGTCTTGACTGTCTAGTTTTGTCTGTTTAGTCTTGTTTGTCTAGTCTTGTCTGTCTAGTCTTGTCTGTCTAGTCTTGTCTGTCTAGTCTTGTCTGTCTAGTCTTGTCTGTCTAGTATTGTCTGTCTAGTCTTGTCTGTCTAGTCTTGTCTGTCTAGTCTTGTCTGTCTAGTCTTGTCTGTCTAGTCTTGTCTGTCTAGTCTTGTCTGTCTAGTCTTGTCTGTCTAGTCTTGTCTGTCTAGTCTTGTCTGTCTAGTCTTGTCTGTCTAGTCTTGTCTGTCTAGTCTTGTCTGTCTAATCTTGTCTGTCTAGTCTTGTCTGTCTAGTCTTGTCTGTCTAGTCTTGTCTGTCTAGTCTTGTCTGTCTAGTCTTGTCTGTCTAGTTTTAGTATTTTAAAATCCAATCTAATTTGTAATCCACATACAAAATTCTGATTTGTATCATTTTATGTCAAAATAGATTCATTACATCGGCCGTGTTTAGAGCTAGTCGTGACGGTAATTCCGTTCAATATCGCGCCCGTCCAAATTATACGAGCTCATTCACTCTAACTAGTTTTAATTACGCCTCACTAATTAAAACATTAAATATTTAAATTAACGAGTGGATGAGGCATGCGTTTGATGAAGTTAAATCCTGCAAAACTGTTGTAAGGAGCTTTTTATGAAACATAAATTATGTTTGTTGTGCGGATAAAAATCGGAGTTTAGCAGCGCACTGTACTAAACTTTATTGGTTGTAAATTATATTTACACTATAATGGTCTTACCTATTACACCCTATCTACCTCATAGTAGAATATCTTGTTTAATTTAAGACTCATTAACAAATTATTTATTACAATTTCTTAATTGAGTTTATCTTAAGACGGATTTTTATTAACAAATTCTATTTAGATTTTAGATTGTTTAGATTAATAATAAGAATATTTATTGTTATCAACAGTTACATGACGTGAAATTGATTGTCACCAACAGCTACAAACAAAGGGCTATTGACCATAATGTCTATCTGCCATATTGTTTAGATTTATTATTTTATGATTTAATTTCGTGCGAACCTTTTAAACCCTTTATAATATCTTTTGCATTGAATCGATCGAGATAATTCAATTTTCCGACAAACTAATGAGATTTAAATGCTTCTGGATGCTCGATCGAATGGGCGTTCTGCATCTAATTAATATTTTCATTGTGAGACGTTTAATACGGCGCTGATTCCCTTTGATGTATTTTTGTTGCAAAAGAAACTTCTTTTGCACACAGCTCCCTTTCAAGTGATAAACGAAGGGTTCCGAGAGTTTAAATAAATATTTTTCCCACTCGCATAGAGAATACAGAAGCGAACATTTTAATTGAAACCATGCCTCATAAACATTCACAAAGCACAGCATTTTTGTTTTGTAATAAACCGAGCTCTGTAGATTAATAAAATTTCTGTTTAATTTCTCATAGTTCATTTATATATCTATCTATACATATATATATATATATATATATATATATATATATATATATATATATATATATATATATGTATATATATATATATATATATATATATAGTATAATCTCGATAATCCGACACATATGGGAATGGACAACCGCCGAATTATATGAAAGATTACCCAACGGCCGAATTACCGAGATTATACTGCATATATATTTTGAATTTATATTGAAAATTGGAAGGAAAATAAACAAAGAGTAGCGGTTACTCAAACAAAGCTAAATATTGTGTTTTACTTAAGAAAACTTTTGCAAATCTGCCACACAGAATTTACTTTGGAATAAAAGTAGTTAGTTAAACAAACATGTTCTCTTTCGTACGCATTCTCAGTATTCTGCTTATAATTGGTGCAAATACCTCGAGATTTAGATTGAAGTTTAATATATGACTAAAGTTTCTATTTGTTATTAATCTATAATGAAATCTGATCTGCGAACATTTTGAAAATTGCGAATGTGGATGTAGTAAACGAAAACATTTTGCAACTGAAATTTAACTGGGGAAACTATTAAACACTACTTTGCCGACGTATCATACGTACGCTTAAAGTTTAATGAAAACACCAGCTCCGCATCCACTTTCCCGGCTGAAAATAAAATTAAGTTACCAAGTTCAGATTATGGTAGCTCTGGGGTTCTAGTCCCGATTCCGCTAACCACATTAGACCCCATAATATCTCCGGCATTACATAAACATAATTTATTATGCATAAATACTAATACACTTTAAAGGTTTTTGTTGCAAGAATAAATAATGACTTTGTAATAGACTAGCTAAATAAGATTACACAACCAAAAAGACAAAGCAGGAGAAATAGGACTAGACGTACAAAACTAGACAGACGCGACTATACAAAGAAGATCAAATTGATTTATTTGGAAAAATACTATGAAAAGAGCCGAGAAATACTATGCTAACCAAACTAGACAGCCAAGGCTATTTGCTATTCAGTCTTCTCTCTATTCCTTGTCTAGTGTTGGGGGAAGCTCTCACTAAACCCCCTATTCCACTTTGGCTTTTATAGTATACGCCACCCCGTTATAGCATATTTTTCATATATTCAGGTTAGGGGCTATCCACCCTGGGGGCTATGGACGGCTTGTAAAAACCGCTTTAGTTGTCGCCGCTGCGAACAGGATTCGAACCCGGGTCTCCTGTCTATTCCTTATCTAGACTTGCTTCGCTTCTGTCGTCTATACAGTTTTGTCTCTATAGATTTGTGCCTTTGCGATTCTCGCCTATCTTGTCTCGGTTATCTAGTCTTATCAATATATTCTTGTTTGTACAGCATCGCCAATATCATCTCTCTTTTATAATAATGTTACAAAATCTATTTTTCCCTTTGACAGAACTAAATAAAGGGTCTTTCATTAAGCGCTTCCTATCTTTAGTTTATAGTTTAGTTTATAGTTTATTTCATTAAATAATCAAACATTTGAACAGCTTTTATAATTACGAACAACATATAGTCGCAGGTCATTGAAGTTCACTAAATGAAATGTGTCACTTCCTTCTTGAGTCTTGGTAGGTTTTTATTCGTTCATAAAATTCCTGTACGAAGTACGGTTCAATATCGACGAGGATTCGATGAATTTCCTTCTTAAGGTGTTTGGTCGTTGGGAGTAATTTTATATATTTCGGTAACATATTGTACAGCTCTATGATACTGTACGGTGGTAACTTTTCCGTCATATTTTACATGTGTTTTGGTTTCCAAAAATTGATGTTATAACTTTATGTTTCCTTGGTTTTTTTTTAAATTTAATTCTTCGAAAAGATTTAAATTTTTTGCTAAAAATAATATCGACTCAGTAGACAGTAGACCTAAGTGCCCGTCGCAGTTAGCATCCTGGCTGTTCTAAACTTTCCTCTGCAGGATTCTCGATAGTTTAGGGAAAAAATAGTTCTGATGGCATCTCTCTGTCTCTTGAACACATCAACTGCTTGTTCCCCCTCCCTCAGAACATTATGCCGATCCTAAGGTGGCTATGGAAGTTCGCGTAATACACTGCTTTCAGTGTCTCAATATTCAGGAATTGCTTTAATATTCTCAAGGCATACACGCCTTTATTTAGTTTTTTAACAAGTTGTGCTACATGCGTTGTCAATCCTAGCGTGTCGTCGAAATGTATACCAAGCATTTTTACGCTCTTCTGAAGCTCAAAATTAATATTTAAAATCGAATCATCGATGTTGTATGTTCTTTTATGCCGGTTAGTTTTAAATATTATGATCATTGTCTTTTCACAATTTAGGAAGAATCTGTTCGCATCTGTTCTGCAAATCGCACCAGGTTTTTATTGTCTCTATTGAGGTGTGGACGTTTGTCGCTAGTATCTTCTGATTTATTTCCAGTAATAATACTTGTGCCGTCTACATAGTTCAATGTCATATTTGGTGTGTATTGTAGATTTAATTCGGGAAGGTCGTTAATGTACAGTAGGAAAAGCAAGGGGCCCAAGGTGCTACCCTGTGGTGTTCCTATATTTATAATACTTGGTGTCGATCTCTCTTTTCCATGAGATGTCTCTATTTCTGTTATTTTGATTCTATTTTGTAGGTAGTGCGAAATTAGATCTAGAGTAACACCCCTAATTCCGTAACTGTATGCTTTTTTTATTAGAATAGCATGATCCACTGTGTCATGCGTCTTTGCTAGATCCAGGAGTATTCCGCATCGGATACGATGTTCCTCTAAATGTTTACTTAAATGATTACTTTTAGAAACTGGAAAGACTCTGTCTATATACTTCGTCCTTTGATAAACCCGTGTTGTCCTTGGTTGAACAATCGGTGTTTCCTTATGAAGGATAGCAGTCTACTACATATTAATTTCTCCATTAGTTTAGAAAACGAAGACAGTAGGTTTATTGGTCTATAGTTTTTTCTTATATTGTTCTTGCTCCCCTTTTTAAATGTGGGTATCGTTTTTGATACCTTCAGCACTTTTGGGTACACTCCTTTAAAAGCAATGTTGATGATTTCTTCCAATGGTATTGCTAGTTTCTCCGCTGCATATTTCACAGTTGAAATAGGGATTTCATCTGTTCCTGTGCTTTTGGTGTTTTTTAAGCTCTTTATCACTTGTATTATTTCTTTTTGGGTTGTCGGATTCATAAACATTGAATGTTGATTGTTCTGCAGATTAATTAGGTGTGGGTATTCTGATAAGTGTTTCGTAATATCTATGGGTCTGTCAGCATAAAAATAATTTATATTGTTGGGCGTAAAAAACTGTCCGACATCTTGTGGGTCGAGATGTTGTGGTTGCGGCCTCAGTTGAGTATTTTCATTTCATTTCCTCCCAGGTGGCTTTTACGATATCGTCATTTTCTTCAAATTTACTCTGGTAATGCAGTTTTTTTTATCCGCTTTAGTAAATTCGTATATTATCTTCGTGTTCGGTTATAACTCTGCTGTAGTTCATTATGTTAATTATTGTAGTTATGATTTCGATCGGCTCAGAATATATAGCAGTTCCACTTGTTTCTTAATGTCGTCCAGGATTGTATAGGAAAAGACTTTTTTTTGTTTGCTTACTAGGTATTGTTGATATCGGGAAGCATTCATTGTACCGAACTTTGACCGTTTGGATGAAGTAGCTCCACTGGCTGTCTACATCTGTACAATGGTTGCTGTATACCTCCTCCCATGTAATTTTGGATAACTTTTCCTTAAAGTGCCTCATGTTTTCTTCTTTAATATTTCTGATGTATCGAAAGGCCTTTTGGTTTTCTTCGGATTTGAAAATGATTCGTAAGGCGAAGTGCTCCGATATATGATAGTTTATGACTTCCCCTACATATTTCTTATCCGTGTATACTGCAATGTGTCTATACAGGTGTTGGAGCTTGAGTGGGTAGTTTCTTCTATTGTCAACTTGATGTGAAATGACTCCAGAAGTGATGCGAATTGTCTACTACTTTTTGATTTCTTTAAATTGTTTGAGTGAGTTTATGTTCTTTGATTATCTTAGTAAGCAGTATTTAGTTTTTCCTTGAATAGCTGCTCATTTGCGAGCGGCGCTCTGTATATGCCTAATTGTAAGATTATTGCACATTCAAATATTGATAGCTCTGCTAATTTATTTATATCATTTCTTATTGTGACGAATCGAGTCAGTCGAATAGTGTAGACGTGCGAGTAAAAGTTCTGTGTAAAATTCCGATTTGCAAACTAACGATTTATAGCTTTACTTTACCTATAACTAATATGTCGAGGGAGCTAAGATTAAAAACTCTGGAAGGGCTTAGTGACAAGATAATTGAATATCTGGAAAGTGCCGGCTTTAAAGACTTCATATCGGGAATAATAGAAAAAAAAGTAGCGGCGGTTGAAGCCAGTTTTACGGCCAAAATAACCGAACTGAACGATAAAATAGAAACATTATTAAGTGCTCTTCATGCAGTAAAGAAATATGTAAAGAATCAACAAGTGCGCAGAAAAAAAACAAAACGGATATCGGAGTTTTGGAAAGAGAAGATAACGCTAAAACCTAACCAACATTCCAACACCGAAAAGAATAAGTTAAAAACTCGAACCGATAAAAATTCATCAGATTTAAAAATCAATCCCAACTCATCCCAACTGGAATTCTACTAGATCTAACAAAAGCCTATGATCTAGTAGATCACCTAATACTGTCAAATGAGCTAGAAAAATATGGAATACGAGGAGTGGCTTTAAACTGGATAGCATTGTTTCTTAGTAACCGGGAGCAATTGACAAGAATTAAAACCATGCACGGGTATGCAAAATCAAAGACAAGAACAATTAATATCGAGATACCACAGGGAAGCGTAATAGGACCGCTACTGTTTACGTTATAAATAAACGACCTACCTAATAGCACCAAGAATACGGAACATAAAATAACTCAGTATGCAGACGATACCAGCCTGTTGTTAATAAGTAAGGATGTCGAAGAGATCTCCCATAATGCAAATTGGATGATGCAAGCCCTGGAGCAATGGTTTGTGACAAATAAACTATTTGCGAATAGAACAAAGACTTACATAATAACATTTAAGACAAATCGAAGTACAATAAACTATCCAAATGAATGCAAAATAGGAGAAGATTTTTTGGAAAATAAAGAAGTTGTAAGATTGTTGGGTATCTTCATTGACGAAACATTGGAATGGTGGGCAGATATAATGCAACTAAGAACTAAGTTGGACAAAGCAGTATATGAGATGAGGATACTAAAGCCCTATACAGATTTTGGGACGTTAAGACTCGTCTATTTTTCCACTTTCCACAGCCACCTTCGTTACGGAATCTCTTTTTGGGGTAATGGATTACATATACAACATATTTTCTAAATTCAAAAACAGGCTATCCGTATACTTCTAAGCCTTAAATTTAGAGAGTCTTGCAGGGGAAAATTTAAAGAAGCAAACATATTAACCGCTACAGGTACATGAAGGTACTAAAAATGAGTTGTTGAAATTCAAGAAATCGACTAAAAGGAACACTAGACATATTTAAGATATGTACGATTTTCCTCTGCAGAGACTTACACTAACGGAAAAGAATACACCATATAGCCTCATAAAATAGTATAACAAATTACCTAAAGAGTTCAAGGAGCTTAATATAAATAAAGTGAAAAATAAACTACACTACCGAGCATAAAATTGGGGTCACTCCGTAATTTGAAGTTATTTTAAATTTTGTTAGTTTTTTACGTGTTTTTTCGGTTGTAACAGTTTACTAACTGATTGCTTGAATAAAACAAAAGGATTTTCTTTTTCAAAGTTTATTAAATGTAATGAAAATGAACAATTTTAATTTTATGTGCTAAGTAATGAGAATGAACAAGTTTATTTTGATATGTTTTTGTTGAAACAAAAGAAAGTTTAAGGAGAGCATAGCATTTGTTTGTGTGGTGTCATCTGTCTGTTGTAAATTGTTGTCATTGTTAGTGTTTTGCAATGCGCATAAATCCCGTTGTTGCGGCAAAAATTGTGGCGACATTAGAAGACGGTCGCGGTCAGCGAAACTGCGAGAAACGTTGACGTAGTCTGTCCAGTGTGCAACGAGTATGGCGGCGGTTCGAAAAGACAGGTCTGTTCACTAGAGGACCATGTTCAGGCCGAGGCAAAACTCCAACAGCTAGGGATGACCGCTTTCTCGTTTCTAGTGCTTTGAGAAACCGAACGGTCACGGAAGTTTCCCTTCGAAATCATCTGCAAGAAGTGAGAAATGTAAACATAAGTGAGTGGGCAGTTAGGAGACCACTTTATGCAGCTGGATTATCTTCTCGAACTAGAGCTACTGGACCGCCGCTTTCCCCTGCACACCGGATTGCTAGGTTGAATTTTGCACGATAACATTTGACTTGGACAATTTGTAAATATTGTTTTTCGATGAACCGCCATTCTGTCTTACGGGCTCAGATAGCCATGTAAGAGTGTGGTGACGACAAGGCAAGAGATATGCTCAAAAGCGTGTATTGCCAAGCGACTACTATTTGGCGGAGGATCAGTTCTGGCATGGGGAGGCATATCTTTTGACACTCGCACAGAGTTAGTCTTTATTGAGAATGGGACGTTGACTGCGGATAGGTATCTGACAGATGTTCTAGAAGACCATGTTTTACCATTCATGGTTATTCTTCGAGACGACGCAACATTTATGCATGATAAGGCACGGCCCCACACTGCTCAGATAGTTACTGAGTATATTGACGAGTGTGAAATCACGCGATTTGTTTGGACAGCTCGCAGTCCAGAGTCAAATCCAATTGACCATATTTGGTATGAGATGGGAAAACATTTACGGAGACATGTGCCGGCCCCCAGAAATTCTAGAGAGCTTCGCGTCATACTGGTGCAAGAATGGGACAATCTTCCGCAGAACGTGATCCAAAATCTGATCCGGAGCATAAAACGTCGTTTGCAAGCTGTTGTCACTGCCAGAGGAGAGAATACTCACTACTGAAGCCCTTAAACATTCTTTTGTTTCAACAAAAGCATATCAATGTAGAATTGTTCATTTTCATTACTTAGCATATCAAATTAAAATTGTTCATTTTCATTACTTTCAATAAACTTTGAACAACAAAAACCTTTGGTTTTATTCAAGCAATCAATTAGTAAACTGTTAGAACCGAAAAAACATGTAAAAAACAAATTATGGAGTGACCCTAATTTTATGCTTGGCAGTGTATATATGTTTATTATGAACATTGAACCCTATAATATGGATGAGTATTGGGCTGCAGTAAATCTCCCCAGAAGACAAAATGTTTAATTATGTATAGCCTTGTGTGCATTATATATTTTCTATTGTATATATTTTTTTTTTTTCTAGACATATTTCATTTAGTTTCTGTATTTCTTACATGTGCTTATATTTAATAGCTATATGCAGCTATAACCACATGTTATAGCTGCATATAGCCACTCCGCCATGTTTTCCTTCTTCACGGCAGAAACATGTCGCGAGGAGAAAGCTATTTATTTTGGCGGTGCTAAGCTGTTCACTACTTTGCCAATGCTCTGTTAGAATTATGTGTTGGCATTGTTTATTGTCTTCATGCATGTATTCGATACGCTCTACAGTATTTCCTATAGAATGTGTGTTTCGGAATATAATGCTGATCTCAACTTCATGTGTGTATACGGGTGATTTTAATTGTTTAAATTCTAAAGCTAATGTCTTCATCTTATGGTGGAACTGCCTTTGATTGCCGATAATATAATCCTGCGAGTCGCCAGTTATATACCTGGCGACTCGTCCATGTTCCTCTCCGGTCTTTCCATAATCTGGCGCATAAATCAGGCTGAATTTACCGATGGCACAAGTTATGTAGGGTTTGAAGGCCGCTGTGGTTTGTAGCTTATGTGCGTAGGCATGCGACTTAAGAAAACCCCACAAGAATAAATCTAAAGGGGTCAAATCGCACGATCTCCGTGAGTGGATGACCATGCCCACAAAACGCTCGTGCAGAATGTCCAATGTGGCAAGAGCTGTATGGCTAGTAGCGCCGTCTTTTTCAAACCACATGTTGTTCATATTATCCAATTCAAGCTAAAAGAAGTTTATAATCATCGACCTAAAGTGCTAGCCGTTGACGGTGATGGCCTGGCCAACGTCGTTCTCAATGATATATGGATCAGCCGAAAATCCCCAACAAAAAAACTTCGAAAAGCGAAAACTCCTCCGAAACTTCCCAACGAAAAGCCCCACTTTTTCAAGATGCATTGGACGCTATTGGATCTCATGTGGATTGATATCGACCCAAATTTGACAATTTTGTTTATTGGCGTACCCATTCATCCAGAAATGGGGCTCATCGCTGAAGTTAGATTTTTTGATGAAAATAGAGGTCAGTTTCCAACTGCTCTAGAACTAATTCATCGAACGTATGTCGTTGTTTATGGTCGTTTACCTTCAGCTTCTGCGTCAGTTGAATTTTGTACGGGCGCAGGCCCAAGTTATGACGTAAAATTCACCAGGTTGATCTACGCGAAATCGACTGCCTGGGATCCTCCTGCACACTCTCACTTACAGTGGCGATGTTTTAGGCAGAACTTGCGTTTCGTCATTGTACTGGTGTTGGCTTACTGAACCAATGGACTCAAATTTATCTACCACACTGCGAATAGTCCCCTCGGTAGGACGATTATGGTGACCGTAATATGGGCGCAGCGCAGCGCGCTGAACATTGCCCGAACAGAACACCCATTTCAATAAAACAATTTTATCTTTTGTACGTGTTGAGCGTTGAGCGCAGTATCCCATCCATGGTTATTTGACAAAACATTCTAAATAAATGACAGCGAATTTGAAAGGTGTAGCTTCAAAATTATGGTCGCTACAAACTGTCAAAGTTCGAAAGTCCTTATTGGAAGACCCTTTACTTAAAATTAATATTACAGATTAATTAATATAACAGATTTAATAAAATATTTAACAAAGATTGCATTGAAGAGGCAGAGGAAAATTGGATGTAATTCAGATATGTGCAAATGCACACCTGCTTCTCCCTTTATGCATTTAGAAAAGATGAATTAAATTAATTTTAAAGTTAATTATGTACACGATTATATAAGAAACTATGTTAATTCAATTTATATTTTGCTTCGTAATAAAAGTAAAATAAAGTAAATAAGTTTGCTAACAAATAATCACCTGGAGTTTTGAATCAAATAATCAACTGCACTCGCATACATTGTTTATTTTTTAATTAAGAACCTTCTTTAAAACTCGCCGTGAAATAAGAACGGTTTCGAATTGTTCCATGAAAATAATAAGTCTGGCGGTTGTTAACAAAGTTGTAAACAAAGGGCGAATTAATTACGGAATGAAATTAGTTCGTCCAGGTCGTGTTTCACAAACTACTAAACCAAACCGTATAGTCCTCGTTATTAATTTGCAATCGGGGGCTTGGATTTCGCATCTCTCTCTCTGCGTGTGTGTGTGTATGTGTATAAGTTTTCAGAGCTTCCCATTGGCCCCCGACCAAATCACTTTACTACCAATTTAATCGCGGCACATACACACATCGCAACAAACAATCTGTTTCGCCTAATTACTACTGCCTACACAGGCTTAAAATTAAAGATTTTATCTGATAATATTCATTTGTAATTGCTTATTTTCTCAACACAGTTAACACCCAAATATTACAATATTAGTTATTGTTATTTGAACATGTACATGGAAGTTAATCGTTGGAGAATTTAAAAATGGTGAATTATGTGCACATAGTGAAAAACAAGCTTAACAAATCTGTTTCTTGTAGGGCTAATAAATATTTAGTTATCCGATTAAATACATCAAACATGTAATTAGCATTGATGTTGTTTGATTATACGGAATATTCTAGTTCAAGTTTGATTTTTAATTAATATTTTATGCTAGAATTTATTTTTAATTTATCCAAACTCACACTATACAATCTCGGTATAAAATATTACAATTTTTATTTCAACGTATAGAGTTTTTTTTTCATCGCGAACCGGCCGTCTAAAGGTCCATTCACACACATCAGTCACGTCACGTTTCCGTTCCATCAGGTCCGAGAAGTATCAGTTAATATGATTTCTTGGTAGTCAACTGAGCCCGCGCAGTCACGAATCAGAACCGGCCGTCAAACCGTACTGCAGTTACCGAACCTTCAATAGCAGATTTCTTCTCAACGTTATTTTTTGTTTGACTGACGGCATTTTATAATTCTCTAAAAAGTGAAAATGGGTGATGATGAGAAGTTAATTGAATGTGTTCGAAAATACCCGGCACTCCACGACTTATCAAATGGATATGTATATGGATACTGTCGATCATCGTCGATCAAGTCTTTAAATAATGTAATAAATTCTTCTTCTGTTTCTCTTTCTTCCCATGTCTCGTGAACCCATTTTAGTTTCTTCTTCTGTTGATATTCCTCTTCTTCGTCCAAATTAATGCTATGCCAAACATGCCGTTCACCGAATACGCCAAAACAAAAATAGTAACACTCGAGGCCACATCTGACAGACAAAAAATGACTGAATACGGTTTGAAAACCCTGACGGACAGATGTGAATACAGCCGCTATTTTGACTAAGACTGGACGGCGATGGTTCTAATTCGGAACGTTGACTGAAACGTTATGTGATTGATGTGCGTGAAAGGACCTTTAGGACCACGCAGATATCATTATTTAGTTTTCACTGTCACCACATTTTCAAATTTCTTCCTCTTCCAAAAGCCTTCATTCTCTTGTTGTATTCGTCTCTCATCAGTCTAATAGCTATTCCCACGTTTCATTTTCTCCTCACCTACAACTTTGATGCTGTTAAGTCGTTTTCTGTATCCGTCTCTAACTTGGCAGTCTTCATCTGTGATTCCAAGTTTTCTTAATTCTTCCTTCATCTGCTTGGAATAACCACTCTGGCTTTTCAGGTTATTTATTTTGTCGAAGAATTGTTTATTTGTTCTTTGAGGATTCATTCTAATCATATGGCCGTAGAGTCTAAGCCGTCTCTTCCTTATAGTTCTTTTCAAATCAAATACCTGCCCATAAATTTCCTTGTTTGATCTTAATCTGTAGTTTCCATTTAATATTCTTGGATCCTAGATTGTTCGTAATTTCCTCCTTTCGATTTTCAGAAGCTTTATCACTGGCTTTACCACAGCATTGTAGTGCTTTATTTTTGCATTGATGGACAAGTTCTTTTTGTTGTAGATGTTTTTAGTGATGAAATTTACGTGGTCTGTTAGAAAAGCATCCGACCTTTAGCCGGTAAAAAAAACCTGGAGCGTTAGAAACCTAATCACCTTCAAAGCAGTCTTCTTGGGACTCCACACACTTCTCTCAGCGATGCCGTCATTGTTGGAAGCATTCCGAAAAAGCCTCTTTCGTAATCGACTTTAGTTCGGCTGTCGTTGCAGCCATAATGTCCTCTCTTTTCTGAAATCGCGTTCCTTTCAGTAGCCTCTTGACTTTGCAGAATTGCCGCAGGGGGGCATATCAGGAGAGTAAGGAGCCTGTCGAACCAGAGGAGTCTAGTTTTTCGCCAAAAAATTGTGAACCAAGTGCGAAGAATGTGCCGGAGCATTGTCGTGATGGAGTCGCCAATTTCCTGATTACCACAACTCCAGTCTCTTGTGCCGCACAGCGTCACGTAGGCGACGTAGGACATCCCTATAGTACTCCCTATAGTCGTTCCGTCATTTTACTTGCATTTAAAAACCGACGAGAGCACTACACACTACGTCACTCGGACACTGCTCGGCAGCAACTGACGCTATCTACAGACGGGAAAAAATTCACGCATGCGCACGAAGGTTCAAGGTCGGCTCATGCAATCGCGCTTGATTCAAATCCATCAGATTTTCAAAATTAAAAATTAGGTCGGATACTTTTCTAATAGACCACGTAGTTTCTCCAGTCTTTTAGTTTATATTGTAGGTAGGAAACCTACGGATCCATTATTGCTGATACTCTCTTCAAGGTATTTAAACTGTTTTATTACCTTAACCTGCCCATTTTTCGTCTTCCCTGTTTTCTTCGTATAATTTTTCTTGGTCGGTTATCATTATTTCTGTTTTCTGGAAGGAAATCTGGTGTTCAGCTTTCTCTGCTATGTCCTTGTCTTATGAGCTCATTGATTTGTGCTACAGCTTTATGTTCAGTCTCAGCTAAGAGAGCCAGGTCGTCTGCAAAAGCTAGGCATTTAGGATTGCCGTTGTTGTCGTTTTGTTCTTTAATTCGCTATCTTGTCCGAATGTCTTCATTATCTTATCCAAAACTACATTAAACAGCATGAAAGGCCATCACCTTGTGTTAGTCCTGTCCTCACATAAAATGGTTTGCTGATCTCTCCCTGACATTTTTCTTTTTATACAGTTTTTAATACAGTTTGAGTGTTAATTTGATTAGGTTTAATGTTTTTTGATCAACTCCATATTCTCTCATTACCTAGACTAGTGTTTCTATGTCTATCGAGTCATAGGCTTTTTGAAGTCGACAAAAGTTATGAAGATGTCTTTAGCTCGTGTGGTGTAATACTTGACTATCATTTTCAAGCTCAATATTTGTTCTGGACAAGAGCGTCTTCATCCTAAAGCCCCCTTGGTATTTTCCCAGTTTTGAGTCAAGTTGAGGTTTAAGTGTACTTAGTAGTTTTTTACAGGATTTTGTAAGTAACATGTAGGAGTGCCACTAGCCAATCCTCTGGCATCTTTTCCTCTTTGCAAGTTTCTTGAAATAGTTTTGTTATTTTAGCGATAAAAGCATCATTGGACAACTTCCAGAGTTCAGCTATTATTCCATATTCCCCAGATGCTTTAGTAGGGAAAGATGTCATGTTCTGGCGCCACTTCCGCCTCTGACCACCTCTGACCTTAACCCCCTAACCTAACTTAACCTTGACCCTAACATAACCCAACCTATCCTTGACCCTGACCTTTGACCCTGATCTTTGAGCCTGACCTTTGCCCCTGGCCTTGATCTTGATCTGACCCTGACCTTTGGCCTTGACCCCACTTTTACATCTGCGCATGCGTGAGATTTGAAGATGTACAACTGATAACAGATTTTTTGCTTATCAGCAACATACAGCGTGCGACTAATAAGTTATATCGGTCTAATTAATTTTTTAGAAATTGTGTGTTTATTTTAATACACATATTTTGATTTATCAGTAGTCGATTAGGTGCGACCGGATGTTTGGCAGTCATAACAACTCCTGCTATCTTATCAGCGGTGCGCGAGCGTTGAAATAATAAATATGAAGCGCGGTCTAGTCAATTTCTTAGGTTTGTTTTTCGTTTAATTTAATAAATATTTCAGCGGGTATATAAGACCGAGCTGAGAGTTCTAAATCAGTTGTTATTCGTTAGGATCATTCCATTCAATAAACGTATAAAACGACTTCCCGCTTGCAATTTTCTCATTGAGGTAAGGTATGCTCCCTTCGAAATCATAGTCTGTGAAAACACTTTCTTCGTCTTCTTCTCTCTTATTAATGCAATTTCTTGGAAATCCTGCAGGGGTATTCTGTTTGGGTGTTTGAGAATTACTAAGAAAAAATTTCATTTAATCCGTTTATTGAATGGAATGATCCTAACGAGTAACAACTGATTTAGAACTCTCAGCTCGGTCTTATTCACCCGCTGAAATGTTTATTAAATTAAACGAAAAACAAACCTAAGAAATTGATTAGACCGCGCTTCATAATTTATTATTTCAACGTCGCGCACCGCTGATAAGATAGCAGGAGTTGTTATGACTGCCAAACATCCGGTCGCACCTTATCGACTACTGATAAATCAAAATATGTGTATTAGAAACACACAATTTCTAAGAAATTAATTAGACCGGAATAATTTATTAGTCCCACGCTGTATGTAGCTGATAAGCAAAAATCTGTTATCAGTACATCTTCAAATCTCACGCATGCGCAGATCTAAAAGTGGGGTCTAGGCCCAGGGCCAGGGTCAGATCGAGATCAAGGCCAGGGTCAAAGGTTAGGTTCAAAGGTCAGGGTTAAGGTCAGATTCAAGGGTAGATTATGTTAGGTTAGGGTCAAGGTTAGGTTAGGGGGTCAAAGTCAGAGGCGGATGTGGCGCCAGAATATGACATCTTTGCCTACTTGCTGTGTCGTTTTTCAATGAATTTATTGCCTTTCTTACTTCTGCTTTATCCGGTGGTTTAGAATTTGGCTTTCGTCGTGTATCCGTCTTTGTTTGATCCGCAGTTGAGGAGTTCTTCAAATAATGATATATTCTTCTTACTTTACTCAAAATTTAATGTGTCTTCTGTCATATTACTTTTAACCTTTCCAAATTTTCTGGCGTCTTGTTATGGTTCCACAATTAATAATCTTATTTGTATAATAATTCTAATTTAAATTTTTGGGAAGCCATTTGGTGGTCGATATATTATGTTGATTAAAATAGTGGTGAAAGTTTTGCAACGCCAAAAGGCTCCACCCACTTCAACGTGTTTTTCAATAGAGCTTGCATCGATTAGGATTGGATCTATGTTTATGGTAAATTCGTCGGTTTACATTTTATTCCATATATCATACACAGTAGTGTTTGATCGGGAAAAATGGCTAATTATGTTGATGTTCAGGTCTTGAAGAGACATAGAAAGAGAGGTTTTGTTTCGAGGAGTAATATTTCCAATGTGTTTGTTGTACATACATGTTTCCGAACGCTGCGCAGTTGGCTGAAATGCCGAAGAAGTGGACAAAAATATTATGCCTCGTCCTATATATCTGAAATTTTGGTTACAGGGGTTATTTTTGTCGCTGATTACGAATATATTGTCAAAAATTTAAAAAATAAAATGACGAATTCAATATGACAGATGCGTATATAGGGTTTTTTTACGCCGCCGATTGCGAATCTGTTATCAGAATTTCTCAGAGCATGTTCTCCGCGTTACCGCTGATAATTTATCGTTGAAGTGTATGATATCTATATATGTATAAAAAACCTTGCTAATTGAAGGGTAATCCTGAATGTTTTGACATTATTAAATAACAGTTTATGCTAGTTCGAGACAACTGCCAACTTCGAGGGGAAACCTTTTTCTAAATAGTGTATTGACACAGAACTGTAAAAATAATGAATCGCCCAATACTTCCCTGGCTAGTTTCATGTTTAATACGAAGGTAATAATGTATGAATTTAGAATTCTAACGAATTCCATGCCGAAACCTGCCTATACGTATTTGGTAGAGTGTGAATAATCCTTTGCGCAGAGGATTTTTTATCCATTTTATTTAAAAAAATTAAAATTATCACTCACTCACAATTATCACTTTATTTCACTCACAACACATACATCCACGTGGTTTGGAAGTTAGAATTCAACTGTTAGCAGCTAGATGCAACGTCTTTTGTATGCAACGTCTGTTGTACGATTAGTTCTGAGTCCGAGTCAGTTTGGATGCCGCGTCAGCAAAATGCCTATATCTCCGAAAATAATTCGAATTTTTAAAAATCTTCTTGCAAGGCATATTCTTGAATATCTAAACTTTGAAAATATGAAAAAAAAAAAACGATTTTTTTTCGAATTTCTAGACTAGAATACCCCCTTAAGGGGGAGTATTTATATAATTTTTTCAAAAAATCGATTTTTTTTTTAATTACATACATCGAATACTACAAGTATGTAGAATATTTGGTTAAAATTATTTGGCGGTCCGTGAATTAGTTCCTTCGCTACACGGCTTTCAATGGACCATTGTCCTGAGCGCTGATCGGCGCTCAGGTAGCAAATTCGCCGCGCGCTCGTGTTTGTATACCGACCGAAGGTGATTTAAGTATTATACATTTTTTTTATAAGTGGCAGTAGTGTGCAAAGATGTGTTTTGAATTTGCCGGTATGCTATAACCTACAAATTCAGTGTTATTCTCGTGGGGAACACAGCTAGTCGTGTTTCCGCCGCGAAATGGGAGAATCAAATAAATATGGTCGAGGGGGAGCGGAAAAGTTCCAAGGCAATCAATTTACAGCGGAATCGGATACGGAAGTTCGTGAGCACGTCCGCGAAGAAACTAAAGACCGCCGATCATATGGACATCGACGTCGACATATGCAGCAACTACGTCATTTGCCACTTTTTGAAGATTTTTACCCTTCTGAGTGAATGTCTGGTATGCAAATCGTGTGGCAACGACGTCATATTTTCTCGATCCACCGGACCAGGAGTAGCTTTCCACTTGGTCGTGATGACCATCCATGTTCCTGCACATCGAGCCGAATACCGTTAAGTCCCCACGTGAGCCATTGTATTAAAATAAATCAACGTCTCTTGTTTGGAATGCGGCTCTTAGGACTCGGACTGATAAGCATGAAAACTTTGTGTGCCATAATGGACATTTCGAACACCTTCAGCCAAACGATGTATAACGCATTTATACGAAACACGCTAGTTGCTTCGAAGGCCGTGTTCGAGTTCACCCAGAAGAAGGCCGTCCAAAAAGAAATAAGCGCTAATACTGCAGCCGGCAATACTCCATCACATTTATCCGTATCTGTGGACGGCTCGTGGAAGAAACGCGGGTTTTCGTCGCTTTTTGGACTCTCAACGTTGATTGGAAAATACACCCGAAAAATCGTAGACGTTGTGGTAAAATCTTCGTTTTGCCAGTCTTGCGCGCTTTGGAATTCGAAGGGGTGCTTTTTTTATCAAGGGATTATCTCGTATGGCAGGTGCAACACGAGAACGACTGTATGGCTAACCACACGGACAGCGCGGGAAAAATGGAGGTGGATGCTATCAAGGAGATGTTTGGACGATCCGGGGAAACACTAGGGGTGCATTACGAGAATTACATCGGCGACGGAGATACAAAAGCTTCTAAGCTATACAAGATTTGGAGGTAAAGAAGAAGGAATGTGTGGGGCACGTACAGAAGTTGATGGGCGCTCGACTTCGGAAGATTAAAAAGGATACAAAGGGACTTGGCGGGAAAGGCACTGGGAAATTGACGGACAAATTTTTTAGTCCGCCATATTTGATCCGCCATTTTTATTTTTCAAAACCGACCTCAAATTCGTGTTCGGCGACCCCAAAAACCCAAATATTTAAAATTTCACCTACATTGAATATTTTTAATTTTTGGTCCGCCATATTGGATCCGCCATTTTGAATTTTTCAAATCCGACCACAAATTCGTGTTCAGCGACCTCAATAACCTATAAATTGCTTTATTGGTGGACACATTCGTCGAGCTAGTCAAATTGTACATGGAAAACAGTTGTTCAAACTTCAAACGCGTTTTTCTCGAAACTAGATTTTTCGAATCTGCGCGAATAGTAACTTTTAAACCGTTCAACCAATCGACTTCGCGTTTTGACTGCCTAGAAGGAAATTTAATTCTCGGGCATCTATACCTATAAGTTTTCAACATTTGGATCATTAACGATTTTTCACAGCAGGCCAAAGTGGAAAAATCATGCGACAAAACTGTACCTTATTTTCAAGAGGCCGCCATTTTGTTTCTATAAGTGATATAATTTTCATGTTGTTTGGTATAGATGCCTCCTTGGAGTGTAAACTTTAAGTATTTTTTGGTTTTATGCTTCTATGTGACATATTGCAGCTTGAATCCCTCGCGCAGATAGCATTTATTTTAAAAACATTACTTCCCGGAGTCGCCATTGTGGACGCCATTTTGTAATATTATATTTTGAAAAAATCCCAGTTTGTAGACAAAAGATGAATAAACATTTTGCCAAAAACCGCAAATGTCTAAGTCATTTCAATATCTCAAAAAAAAATGCCAAACATCAGGTAGTTTTGGCACAATTATAAAAATACTCCCTTAATGCGTACGTTTTTCAAAAAAATGTCCGCCATATTGGATCCGGCATTTTGTTTTTTGGAATCCGGATAATTTATATCTTATTAACGACGTGAAAAACTTGTAAATACGTAATTTTAATCTGATAAGATTTCGAAAATATATTCACGGTCCGTGAATTAGTTCCTTCGCTACACGGCTTTCAATGGACCATTGTCCTCAGCGCTGATCGGCGCTCAGGTAGCAAATTCGTCGCGCGCTCGTGTTTGTATACCGACCAAAGGTGATTTAAGTATTATACATTTTTTCTATAAGTGGCAGTAGTGTGCAAAGATCTGTTTTGAATTTGCCGGTATGCTATAACCTACAAATTCAGTGTTATTCTCGTGGGGAACACAACTAGTCGTGTTTCCGCCGCGAAATGGGAGAATCAAATAAATATGGTCGAGGGGGAGCGGAAAAGTTCCAAGGCAATCAATTTACAGCGGAAACGGATACGGAAGTTCGTGAGCACGTCCGCGAAGAAACTAAAGACCGCCGATCATATGGACATCGACGTCGACATAAGCAGCAACTACGTCATTTGCCACTTTTTGAAGATTTTCACGCTTCTGAGTGAATGTCTGGTATGCAAATCGTGTGGCAACGACGTTATATTTTCTCGATCCACCGGACAAGGAGTAGCTTTCCACTTGGTCATCACGTGTTCCTGCACATCGAGCCGAGTACCGTTAAGTCCCCACGTGAGCCATTGTTTTAAAATAAATCGACGTCTCTTGTTTGGAATGCGGCTCTTTAGACTCGGACTAATAAGCATGAAAACTTTGTGTGCCATAATGGACATTTCGAACACCTTCAGCCAAACGATGTACGACGCATTTATACGAAACACGCTAGTTGCTTCGAAGGTTGTGTTCGAGTTCACCCAGAAGAAGGCCGTCCAAAAAGAAATAAGCGCTAATACTGCAGCCGGCAATACTCCATCACATTTATCCGTATCTGGGGACGGCTCGTGGAAGAAACGCGGGTTTTCTTCGCTTTTTGGACTCTCAACGTTGATTGGAAAATACACCCGAAAAATCGTAGACGTTGTGGTAAAATCTTCGTTTTGCCAGTCTTGCGCGATTTGGAATTCGAAGAAGTGGTGCTTTTCTTATCAAGATATTATCTCGTATGGCAGGTGCAACACGAGAACGGCTGTACGGCTAACCACACGGACAGCGCGGGAAAAATGGAGGTGGATGCTATCAAGGAGATGTTTGGACGATCCGAGGAAACACTAGGGGTGCATTACGAGAATTACATCGGCGACGGAGATACAAAAACCTTCAAAGCTATACACGACTTGGAGGTAAAGAAGAAGGAATATGTGGAGCACGTACAGAAGAGGATGGGCGCTCGACTTCGGAAGATTAAAAAGGATACAAAGGGACTTGGCGGGAAAGGCACTGGGAAATTGATGGACAAATTTTTTAGTCCGCCATATTTGATCCGCCATTTTTATTTTTCAAAACCGACCTCAAATTCGTGTTCGGCGACCCCAAAAACCCAAATATTTAAAATTTACCTACATTGAATATTTTTAATTTTGGATCGGCCATATTGGATCCGCCATTTTGAATTTTTCAAATCCGACCACAAATTCGTGTTCAGCGACCTCAATAACCTATAAATTGCTTTATTCGTGGACACATTCGTCGAGCTAGTCAAATTGTACAAGGAAATCAGTTGTTCAAACTTCAAACGCGTTTTTCTCGAAACAAGATTTTTCGAATCTGCGCGAATTGTAACTTTTAAACCGTTCAACCAATCGACTTCGCGTTTTGACTGCCTAGAAGGAAATTTAATTCTCGGGCATCTATACCTATAAGTTTTCAACATTTGGATGATTAGCGATTTTTCACAGCAGGCCAAAGTGGAAAAATCATGCGACAAAACTGTACCTTATTTTCAAGAGGCCGCCATTTTGTTTCTATAAGTGAATTTTTTCATGTTGTTTGGTATAGATGCTTCCTTGGAGTGTAAACTTTAAGTATTTTTTGGTTTTATGCTTTTGGTTTTGGTATTGCAGCTTGAATCCCTCGCGCAGATAGCATTTATTTTAAAAACATTACTTCCCGGAGTCGCCATTGTGGACGCCATTTTGTAATATTATATTTTGAAAAAATCCCAGTTTGTAGACAAAAGATGAATAAACATTTTGCCAAAAACCGCAAATGTCTAAGTCATTTCAATATCTCAAAAAAAAATTGCCAAACATCAGGTAGTTTTGGCACAATTATAAAAATACTCCCCCTTAATGCGTACGTTTTTCAAAAAAATGTCCGCCATATTGGACCCGGCATTTTGTTTTTTGGAATCCGGATAATTTATATCTTATTAACGACGTGAAAAACTTGTAAATACGTAATTTTAATCTGATAAGATTTAGAAAAATTATCCACCATATTTAATCCGCCATTTCGTTTTATAAAATTTTGATAACTCATTAGTAATTACCGAGATTATGAACCCCTAGGTACAATGTTTTGTAAAAAATTGAATTCGTTTTTCGAAAAATTGACCGCCATTTTAAAGCCGACATTTTATTTTTATAACATTTTAATAACAGATTCGTAATCAGCAACATAAACAACACCTGCAACCAAAATTTTAAATATATATGCAGAGGCATTCTATTTTTGTCCACCTTTTCGACAATCCAGCCCACTTTGAGCTGGAAAAAATCCAAACTACTTTCCCCGATTGTTTCAAAATATTGTTTTGACGAGATTTAGACTTGCAACGTAGAGAGTGGAGTAATATTTGGCATGTTTTTATTACGCGTGCAGAAAGTTTTGTAATCCCTTTTGCAACTCCCCGTAGCTGGGACACTAGGCAAAGGCGTAAATGTTTCAAAAGTTCTGAGCGCAATCTGCCAAAGTTTTATATAAAGTCGACAACTACATAACTCGAAGTGCAAAATTTTGAATACTCTCATGTCTCTTTTAATTATCTCATGTTTCGTTGTTAATACTAAGAGGAAATTTAAAATTGTGGAATTTTTAGTTTCAAAAGTATAATTTTTTGTTTCTACTCTACATAAAGGAAATATAAAAAGTAATTTATAAGTATGTTTGTAATGTTTTGGGTTGGCAAAATGAAATAAATATATTCAAATTTATAGGTTGAGAAATATGTTATGAAAATTTATCGTGTTATTTTTAAGCCGGTAATAATTCTGAGCTTTCGCGGGAGAGTAATACGAAATAACAAAAAAAGTTATGTGGGACATCTTAAGGAAAACAAATCTGTAAACTCCAGACGGTTTTATGTAATTCAGATATTTATTATTTACGACGTTTTTCCTCCGTAATCCTAAATCTCTTTTATACTGTCCATTCAAGTATTTCCAAGACTTCCGTTTAATTGTTTATCAGTTGGCGCGCGTGTTCGCTTGTCCTTTATGTAAGTTAATCCGGTCGCATTTCGAGTGGCTGCGAACTGGATGACCCGAATTAGTTGGTCGGTCTCAGCGTCCCATAAGTCAGTGGAAGGGTCTCTTGTGCGCGTATCCAGATACTCGTTAAATTGGATTAAGTGCGGATCGCGTCGGTCGATTAAGACGCGGCTTCGATGTAAACACTTCGGTGCACGTTGACATTCCTTCCAAATCTCGCTAATTAACGGCTCCGAATGGATCAGGGATCGATGGGAATTACAGCAGTTACGGACCGAAGTAACAGATGGATGGACGTTTATAAGACAGATAGTCCCGATAGGATAACTAAGATGGCTTGGATAGACAGAACGTATCCCATGGAAGATTATTACGATAGGATTTAGTACATCAAAACTTAGAAATCTTGTCCATCTCATTCACTCTCAATTACTTAACTCTAAATAGAGAGGGATCCCTCTCTTATCAGTTATGTTTCGGCAATAAAAACCATTTAGTCTTATGTCAACTCAGAATTTCACTATTATTATTATTTAACACAATTTTAATCCATTTACAAAATCTTTTCCAATAATATTTCATTCCACCTGATCTTCAGCGTATACACAAATCTGCATTTATACAAAACTGTCTATGCAAAACTTGCACGTGCTAAAATGGATTTATTTCTAATATAGTTTCTACAATTATGAAACTAAAACTAATTGTTTTAAAAACTAATTTAGTCGCATTAGTAAAGGATTTCTGTTAATATTTCAATTAATATTTCAGTACCTTTTGTACTTATTGTATACGTTGTATTCTGGAAGGTGTGGATTGAACAAAGCGACCCTTCCAGCAATAGTTTCATTAAAATAGGTCGCTTGAACATGATATGATCACGATTTAAGAAACGATTAAATCAAATTCAAATCAAATCAAATGAATTTATTATCCACTAGATATATGCAAAAGATACATATGGACACGTTATTATAAGATATTGATATAATGAACTCTTGATATAATGACTCTTGATGACTATATGGACATATTCAAATTAGGAGATTGCTCATATTTTTTCTGAAAGGCATGTTCAACTGTTGGGCTTTGATCTTTGCCCAGTATTCTCGCATCTTCTGCCATTAACTCCTTTCTCTCTTCTGTCCAGAGGGTACCTTTCGTTCGGGATTTTTCCTGAAATCCACAGACTTCCTTCAGGGTTGCGTCTCACAGACTGTCTGTTTCGGTGATCCGTTATTCCCAGTTTTGTAATATCCTTCTCGGTTTCTGTCAACCAAGTGGTACGAACCTTCTTGTTTTGAAAAAGGTGAATGATTTGAGGTCGATTTGAGAAGATTTGAGGCAATCATTTAACGTGGCTATAGAAAGCTACCCTTCTTTTTCTTGCACAGTCAGAGAGCATCTCAATAATGTTCATAGAGCTCAGAGTTATTCCGCCCTTCGGAATTCCCCATCTTCCTTTACCGGGTCTAGGATTCCCTGAGGATTCTCCTCTCTCTGAAATACAATTTCTCTACCACACCTCTTCGGTTAATGCAAAGACAATCCATGGCATATAGGGCTTCTGGTCGGAAGACTGATGTATAGTGCTTAAGTTTCAGGTTGCGTGAAAGGCATTTTTTGTTGTAAGTGTTCTTAGTCAGTCGATAGGCTAGTTCTAACTTGTTGACTCTCTTGGATAATGATGCTCGCTCTGATAAGTTGTGTTCAATACATTAGCCGCGATACATAAATTTCTCAGTCCTCTTGATGTTTCCCTGCTCTAGAAACATGTCTCTGTTTGCTTCTCTGCTGTTGGTGAAGAATTCTGTTTTCTCCAGCGACACTTGAAGACCCACTTTGGCAGCCTGTTTTCTGAGGCAATTTACCTGCATTGTTGCCATCTCAAGAGAATCAGCAAACATTGCCATGTTATCTGCAAAGGCCAGGCAATCTACAACCAGTCCACCGTTCTTACGTCCTAGGTAGATACACCACTCTGAGCACCCAAATTTATTAGCTCCTTGCGCCATGCTCTCATAACCTTTTCAAGGACACAGTTGAAGAAAATTTGGGAAAGTCCATCTCCTTGTCTCACCCTAGTTTTTATTTCGAAGCTTTCTGAAATCTCGTCTCTAAATTTAACCTTGGAATGGGTGTTGGTCAAAGTTTCTAGGATGAGTATGCGGGTTTTGTTGTCTAGCCCTAGTTCCTGGAGTACCTTGTTAATCGTTTCTCTATCAATGGAATCATAGACCTTATTGGTTATTGGGAGCTTGTTATATAGCTTATTATATAGCTTTTTGGGTAGTTTTAATTTTTCTTTGTCTATATAGCATGTTAGTTCTAGTAAATACAAACCAAATACCGTTAATATATTTAGTTGTTTGAAATGGGTTCTGCATGAGGCATACAAAGGCCAAGAATATCAAGGCCAAGAAAAGTACGAATAACTCTTTTCTACGCTTTCAGGATTCACGGTAGTTCTGAAGAAGTCTCCAAGCGAATATTCCATACGCGAGCAGCTATTGCATTTCCGCAAAGTAATAATTGAGTAGCTCCTCAGGTCTATCAGAAATGTTCGTAAGTAGCGAATACAAAAGGTTCTTTTATGCCTAGTGATAGTGATATGCCTAGGTTTTCGATAGTGTTAGGCTATCACAGATGTTCTTCGATTACTATACTTGTATAGAAATGCTCGTTGCATAATCTTTCCTGGCAGTTTGTAATACCTTGAATTATGTTTTCTTGCAAATTAAAAAACAGTTTTATTAGCGGAAAACGATTCAGAAATGTGTTTCATTCCACTATTTGTCTCCAATTCAGAGGCTTGCACAGGAATTGTATATGATTTAAAAAAGCTGGCATCATCGACATTTTGCGTACAGTTACAACCTTGGTTATACGCTACTAAATCTGCCAGGAATAGAATGAATATTGTTGCGGTGAAAGAACACTTCCTTGAGGTACCCCTAATTGTGTGAGTATTTCTGGTGACACTCTTATGCGACTGTATTATTCTCTTATGCGACTGTATTGTTACAAATTCTGATTGGTTATTCAAAAATGATGTTAGCCAGTTTCCCGCTTTCCCTCTTAAGCCGTACCTATATAACTTGTCGAGCAGTAGTTTATGATTTACGCAGTCAAAGGCTTTGCTGAGGTCGTAAAAAACTCGTAATAAATAATTTTCTCTATCTATTTCACGGATTTTAAGTAATAATTTCAAGGATTTTTTTGTACAAGCCTAGGAACGCCGTATGGGTGGATTTTTCACTTTGGAAGCCATGTTGTTCTAGAGCAGGGATGACGAACCTTTTTGAGTTGTGGGTTAAATTTTGTTCATTATATTTTGCGGACTAGCTCCTAGGTCACCAGGCCAGTGGCATCACCTGGTATATACCTGTCAATATGTCAAAAATTAACAAATATAATTTTCTAATTTTGACAATAAAATTTGACGTTTTGACATAAAAATTAAAGGTTTTCAAGGTATTAAATTCTTTTTCTAACCAACAAAATGACGTTTGACTTTTTAACAAAGAATGTCAAAAATAAATTTAAAACTTTGTAATGCTGACAGAAAAATTTTACTTTCTCCGGTTTAGCCAAAAGTTTGAACTTTGTTGATAAATATCGATTTTCAATATAAAAATTTTAAATAAAAATTTTAATGACAAGAAACTGATTTATTGAAGTATAAATTTGACTCTTTGACGTAAAAATTTGACTTTTTGACGTACAAATTTGACTTTTTGGACGAAAAAAAGAAGAATTTTTGATGTACAAATTTGATTTTTTTACGTAGAAATTTGACTTTTTGACGAAAAAAATTGACTTTTCGACGTAAAAATTTCACGTTTTGACTTAAAAATTTGATTTTTTGACGTATAAATTTGACTGACGTATAAACTTGAATTTATGACATAAATTTTGGACTTTTTGACGTACAAATTTGACTTTTTGAGGTACAAATTTGACTTTTTGACGAAAAAACTTGCCTTTTTGTCGTACAAATTTGGCTTTGTAAACATTTTAAGCCATTTTTTGCCAAAAAAATGCCGAATGGTTTTGATTTTTTTTCAAAAATAAAATGACATTAAAGTTTTCGCATTTTTTTACAAATAAAATGACAGACAAGTGTCTCGAAAACTTAAAAAAAAAACGTTAAAACTGCACTTTGATGTTTTTTTAAATAATAATAGTCCGAGCAAAAAAAATTGACTTTTTGACGTAAAAATTGACTTTTTCTTTAAGAAAATTTTTGACTTTTTGACGTACAAATTTGACTTTTTGACAATTGACTTTTTAACGTACAAATTTGAATTTTTTTACGAAAAATTTGAGTGACGTAAAAATTTGACGTTTTGACTAAAAAAATTGACTTTTTGACGTACAAATTTGATTTTTTGACGAAAAAAATGACTTGTTCACGTATAAATATGACTTTTTGACCAAAAAATTGACATTTTGATGTAAAAATTTGACTTTTTGACGAGAAAAAAAGACTTTTACGTTCAAATTTGATTTGTTGACGAAAAAATTGACTTTTTGACGTAAAATTTTTTTTGGTCAAACAGACAAATATTGTAAAAATTTGACTTTTTCAGGAAAACAAAAAGACTTTTAGACGTAAAAATTTGACTTTTTTACGAAAAAATTGACATTTTGGCGTAAAAATTTTACTTTTTGACGTAAAAATTTTAGGTTTTGACAAAAAAAAGACTTTTTGACTTTCAAATTTCATTTGTTGACGAAAAAATTGACTTTTTGACTTAGAAATTTGACTTTTTGAAGTACAAATTTGATGATAAAAATTACTTTTTTTCGTACAAATTTGACTTCTTTTTTTAGACGAAAATATTGACTTTGTGACGTAAAAATTTCACGTCACACAAAAATTTGACGTCTCCTTTGAGAGTAGGGAGGTTAAAGACTACTTTTTTTGTTCACACTTTTAAAGGCTTTTACAAAATCCAAGTTTTCTTCTTGTTTTACAACTGTTTGCTCTCCACCTTCTTGTTTCAGAAGTGGAAAGCAAAAAATTAAGGTCGAAGTCAAGAAATGTATACAATGAAATCCAATTAAAGGATGAGGAATATTCTGCTTAAGATATTGAATAAAATCAATGTTTATTAGAACTTTCAGTGCCTTTGTGGCAAAAATTAAAACTAGTAAAAACGCAGTGTGACGAGAACACTATTTGGTCGTTGTCGATGTAATCAGGGTAAACGTAGATTTAATCTAGATTAGATTATGTTTAGATTACATTATGTTAGAGCCAGACAAATCCAGACTGAGGGGCCGAAACTTCAAATTATTTCAATTTTAATATCGCACACTGGGACGGATTACGAATTTACGGCGACAAAAATGGAATTTTACAATTCAGCAAAACCTCTTAAAATATATTGTTGCATAACCCATCCATAATATTATAAACAAATAAATGCGACAAACCAATTCCATTGATTGTGGGAACGTGTTAAACATCGTTCTTGTCCCTTATGCCCGCCATACACACAACGGTCCACATGAGTGGTCTACCTGTGCAGGTTTGCCTGCGCAGGTAGACCGGAGCGTGTGTGGGAAAAGACCTGTGCAGTTTCTTGTGTACGGTTGACATGCGCAGGCAAACCTGCGCATGTAACCTGTACGGTAGACCGTAACGTGTATGCCGTGCATTACGTACCAAAAAGGAATTAGTTGCGCTGGATTTTTAACAAAGTAATCCGTCTGTTTTGTGTTTGTGTTAAAAAATTGTAAAATTTTTAAATATGGAGAATATAGCTTCAAGTATGTATTTACATGTAATAATATCAAATTTCAACAAAGTTTTAATCAATACGGTTTAAAAAAGTTTTGTTAACGACTGTCGTAAATTTAAAAAAATTAAATTGATTTTTGTAAAAAGTTCCGCATAGTTCCATTAAATTAAATATTTTGTAAAACAAAAGAAACATTGACAATTCTAGAAAAGCAAAAATCCCGTCCACAGTGTTCCACCTTACTGAGAATTACACCTTTTTTTCCAGGTAGTCGTGATGACCACCATTTGCAAGAGAGAACGTTGAATAGAAATGAACTATTTTTGTATTAAGTGATGCTCATTGATTTTGACGAAGATTGGTTGTGAATTTGTAAAAAAATGTTCTTCTCAATGCACTTTTGTCTTAAAAAAATATTTTTTCCACTTAAATTTGCATTTTTAATTAATCGTGTACAACTAGTATAGACTATTTTTTTATTAGAATCATCAGATTGTCATCATAAGGTAATATGTGAGACGAAAAATTGAAATAAACTGGATTTTATTTTTGTCGCCGTAAATTCGTAATCCGTCCCAGTGTGCGCCGCGACGATTCTTTCGCGTAAATGATTTCGGATCTTATCATTGTACACAACATTTTTTTATGTGGCCACAAAAGAAATAGTTGGTGCTTCGTGGTGGCCAAAAGATTGGACAGGTCTACTTATCCACCTTCCCGGAAAGCAAGCACCTAGAGCCGCGCGCACATCTTACTGTAATGAGGTGGGACGCCTTCTTGTTGGAAAAAAACAAGTCCATTTTCCGCCTCAATATCATCCATTTGGGCAAAGACATACTCTGTTAACATGTCGTAATAATTGTCCGCATTTATTGTTGGGACAATGAAAGTACCAATTACACGCTCATCCATCAAGCCACACCAAACAATAACTTTGAGAGAGACACGTTGATGCTGAATTAATGCTCTGACCCCCCAAATTCTCCAGTTGTGGCGATATACTGTTCCACTAACATGGAAGTTATCAGAAAAGAAAACATTTTTCATCAATTTGTCATCATCATTAATTCTGTTTAGAAAGTCTATAACAAACTCTAACCTTTTGATTTTAGCAGTAGGTTTTAATTCATATAACAGTTCTAATTTGTAGGCACGCAAACGAAGTTTTTTACGCATAACGTCATAAATGGTACCTTTAGGCAATCATAATTGGAGACTATACTCGGACCAGCGAGAGAATGCAGTTGTACTGTGCCCAGGTATGAGGGTCAGTTTTTCAAACACGGACAACTAAACACCGCACACTCGAAATAATGTGGGGGTATGTGCAGAACAATGATAAACTCGTCGAGACGAGATGCATTCTCTCGCCGATACGGGTATACGTCTGGCCGTTGACTTCTTTGGGCTCCGAACACACAAATCAACGATTTTTCGACAAACGACAACATTTTCAGAAGTTGTCGGTCTACCTGTCGATTTCCATTTTAAAACACCACCGGTTTCCATGAAAGAATGTAGCCGATGAGGGATAGTTTTTGATGCAGGAGATTCAACATAATACTGACGTCTAAAATTACGTAGCACTGTTATAACAGATTCAGTTTGCACAAACCAAAAAACATGCTAAGTGTACAGCACGCCCGAACTGAATTAAGCGAACTGAGAATGTAAGAAGCAGACAGCACTGGTGAGCTACATGCTCTCCAATAGGTCCCTTCAGGCTGTAATGGGGGACACACGAAGCAGACCGAAGCTGCTTAATAACGACCTGCCTCAAGGCTCAGTCATGGCTCCACTTCTTTTCAATCTATACGTGGCTGACCTTCCACAAACACCAAGCCGCAAGTTTATGTATGCCGATGATTTGTCCCTGGCAACCCAGCATTCCAACATGGGAAACATAGAAGCCACCTTGTCAGCGGACCTAGACATTATGTCGGACTACTTTAGGAAGTGGAGACTGGCACCCAGCGCTGCGAAAACCGAGACCTGTTGTTTTCATCTCAACAACAGAATGGCATCTACCAGCCTAAAAGTCACTCTAAATGGTACTGTTTTATGCCACATCTACAACCCCAAATACCTGGGCGTTACGTTGGATCGTACCCTCTCGTTCAACAAACACCTGACCTACTTGGCAGCGAAAATAAGCACCTGCAATAATATCCTATACAAGCTGGCTGGATCGAACTGGGGAGGTGATGCGTACTTCTGCACTTGGTCTTGTCTACTCAACGGCCGAATACTGCGCATCGGCTTGGATAAACAGCCCCTACGTACGTATAATCGACACAGTTCTGAATCAAACGATGAGAATAATTTCGGGATCCATTAAACCTACACCAATCGAATGGCTGCCAGTGCTATCTCACATAGAGCCGCCGAGAGTCCGCAGATCCACCAGGATCTCATACATTTTAATCGACTAAAGTCTAGAAGTCCCTCTGTCAGAACGGCACAACAGCTAATCACTAACAACTTTGACGGATACGAGGAGTGGCAGTCGGACTGGCAGGGCAAAGTCTCACCGACCTGGCACCCCCTACTCAACTCTAAAGAATCACCACCTGGTTTTAACCTGCCCCGCAAGCTCTGGGTTCGACTGAATAGAATACGTACTGGACACGGTAGAAGTGGGTCGGCACTACATAGGTGGGGAATGCGCCCCAGTCCAGAGTGCGAATGCGGCCCTGCCTCTCAAAGAATGGAACACATCACCCGCGAATGCCCGCTAACAGCCTTCCCTGGAAGGAGCCACGACTTGTTACACGCGAAACCGGAGGCCATCTCCTGACTCAAACAGTTACGCCTGGACCTGTGATAATAAAGACAATAATTGAAATTATGTTTGTGATATATGTGCTAGTATTGACGTTATTTATACCGAATTTACTCTCTCTCCTATGTATGTTCGAATAGACTATAAGCTAAATAAATAAATAAGCGAACTGAGCCCTGGCGCCGTGTCAAGGTTAAGCAGGAGTGCCGGCTGCAGGGGAGCAAAACTTGGACAGTTGCTGAATCAAACACCACAAACTAGAAGAGTGTGTATCACTTTGAACAGTTTCTATGATACAATAAAACTAGGGAGTTCTTTTTCAAACGCACTGTATAATATATGGCCCATTAGGGTCGTACATCTAATTGTCAGCCAATAAATAATTACATTTTGACCGTAATTTTATCTCACAGTAGTTTTACAAAACTATTTAGGGCCTAAAACCAACAAAAATTGATATAATTATACCTTGAACTCACAATAAAAGGGTTTCAAATAACGGATCCGGAAAAGGTTCGTATTGAATCTCATCTTCTTTGAGTTTACATTTTATTTCGTACATCAAAACTGATATGTTCTATTTCATTCACTCTCAATTAATTAAGTTCAAATGGACGGTTGCAATCGGGCTTGTTTAGTCAATAAAAACCATTTAGGCTTGTCTCTCTTTTCTATTAGTGTAATTGACTTAAATGTTAATTATTTTCCTATTTTTGGACTTAGCTCGTCTTTGGTTCAATAAATGTCTACAACGTCCTAAATTTTAATTTTAATACTTCATGCAAAAATCTGCATAATTACTTAGCAATTCGTTATTTCTCCACTTACAATTAGTAGTTAATTACAGTTACGTTTCCGAGTCTTATTTTGTAATATCTTATATAACAGGAGTAGATTTTTAATAATTCTGTAGAAAAGAACATTACAAAGCATTAAGATTTCTTGTAGATTATTAGAAAAGCGAATGAGTCAGATTACGTAGTGTTCTTTGTATTTTTCTTGTAAAATGAAAATATTAATTGTGTGAGTGAGCAGGATAAACTAAGGCGATAGTTACTTTATCGAGTGATAAATATCACAAACACAATTTGTTTAGATATGCAATTAGAGTCACGGACGTAATTAATCTCTTCTTATGTAACGCGCGGTGTAAGTTATTATTTATGCGAAAAGGTCGCCGTGTGTAATTCTCTCTGTGGATCATTCATCTTCTGCGTTCAAGTTTCAATTAGCTTCGCACAGGAACGAAACGAATTCCACAGAGCATAATCGAATCGATAAATTCAAAAGATCTCTGTGCGATGCAGACTTTCCCCGTGGATATATATTTCCAAAGTAGATTTCGTATATGTTGCCTGCAAATGATTGGATACCTGAGTAGGTTCGACATCAAAGCGGAAACTTCCTCAACGAGGACGAAACAATATCAGTCTCATATCGGAAAACATGGCTATACATACGCGAATTAAGGAAACTGTGGTAATATTATCCTTTTGGTATGAAATAATATAAACGTTTTTTTTTTTTTGGTTTCTTCCTGCATGTCCGTGTTTAATGTATTAAAATGTTTCCAGACGGCACTTGTGTCCCGTAATCAAGGGCACTTTACATTATTGTCGTTTAAGAGTTGGTGATATTAAAGCTTTAACCTCGACATGCAAACGTTGAATCTAAACGCTGAATTAAATAAAGGTAAACTTTTCAAGTGCAAATAATTTAATCTCTTCGTGAAAGGAGTGGAGGATTGCTATTTGAAAAGTTTCCTACGTTAACATTATTATTGTACGTATGCATACATGGTTTACTTGGAATTAAGAGCTTCGCGTTCCTGCTCCAACTTTATATGCTTAAAAGGGATGTTAAAAGTAATAATTAAATTAGAATCTTTATGTAGATTTTACGTTTCTGAAGTCTTCGCGCTCAAAACATCCAACACTTAAGATTTTTATTAAAATTTTTAACGCGTCTTCGTACGATAATTTGTCCTGTAATAAAAGAAAATTATTAGTACCAATCATCAGCTACTTATAGGAGAAATAAAATTAAAACTGAAAACTCCAAAACCCCCCTCTATGTCTAAAAATAGGTGGGACTTGCACAATAACACCGAATATAGAACCAGACTCTCCGAAAAACTCCAAGCACTAAACAGCGGAAACACCAAACAAATGGAGGAGAACCAACTTTGGAAGAGGATGAAATCGGAAATGTTAAAAATGGCCAATGACTTCAAACCCGAAAGAAGAAAAACGTGGATAACAGACAGAACATGGGAGGCTATACAGAAAAGAAAAGAATTAAAACAAAAAGGCTTGAACAACGAAGAACCACGTGGAGACTACAGTAAACTATCCACAGATATAAGGAAAATGTGTAAAGAAGACAAAAACGGCTATATATCGACAATATGCAGAGAAATCGAAAACCATCATCAAAAGAATGTATCTAGAGACCTTTTTGCCAAAATCAGAGAGATAACCAGAGACTTCAAATCGCGAACGATAATTGTAGAAAACGAGCGAGGAGAAGTAATAACGGAGAACACAGAGGCTGCAAAGAGATGGAGAGTCAAAACTTGTTCGAAGATCAACCAGGAGACAACTCACCTGAAATCTCAAACTCAGAAGATTATTAATGAGTAATCCTTAAAGCCCAGGTGAAGTGGGCTCTCAAAAAGCTAAAACCTAGAAAATCTGCAGTGCCTGACGGATTAGTGGCAGAAATGATTTACATGTCTCATGAAAATATGATAAGTCTCCTGCATATACTGTGCAACAAGATCTGGATATCAGGAGTCTGGCCAACTGATTGGGCAACCTCAGTATTCGTGCCCATCTATAAGAAAAGGAGCAAAGACAAAATGTTCAAATTCATCTCAAATTCTTCATTGCCAGGTTGAAAGCATACATACACCCCCAAATCCCACAAGAACAAGCAGGTTTCTTGCCGGGACGAGGCACTCGAGAGCACATCTTGAACATCAGAAAGATAATTAAAAAACTAAGGGAGTTCAATAAACCAGGATACCTCTGTTTTATTGACTACAAAAGGCATTCGATCAAGTAAAATGGAGCAAATTATGGACCGTTATGTCGGAGATGGGAGTACCTAGGCATCTTATTAGCCTCACCGCCAACCTATATCGATCTGCAAAAGCACAGGTCAGAATAGTAGATTGCCTCAGTGACCCCTTCAGGGCATACAAAGGAGTTCGTCAGGGGTGCATCCTTCCACCTATTTTATTCAATGTCTACGGAGAATGGATAGTCCGCAAAGCATCTCACAACTGGGATGGAGGAATATTTATAGGAAGCAGTAAAATATCAAACTTACTCTACACAGATGATACAACATTGCTGGGAAATACGGAAGAAGAGGTCAAGAACCTGCTCTAGAAGGTGAAAGAAATCAGCGGAGAGGAAGGCTTTGAAATGAATAAAACAGAAACCAAAATAATGATAATAGACCGATCCCAAGAAAGACTGCCCAACGCATATTGATGGAATCGAGGTAGTAAAGGAGTTCGTATATTTAGGCTCACAAATTTCAAGAACTGGCATCTGTGACATGCAAATAAGGAGAAGAATGGCTGTGGCAAAACCGCCATTGCCAAACTTTAACGTATTTGGAAGGATCACAGCATTTCTAAAGGAACCAAGATGGCAGGCATAAAGACACTTATATTTCCTATAGTCACATACGCTGCGGAATCCTGGATACTAAAAATGTCTGGCAGAAGACTTGATGCGTTTGAAATGTACACATGGAGACGCATGCTCAGGATATCATGGACGAAAAAACGTACTAATGAATCCATTCTACGAAAACTTAAGATCGACGATCTGCTCTAACTATCCAAAAGTTCATCCTAAGTTGCTTGGGTCACATAATGCGAAGAAAGGACGACTCGCTTGAGAAACTGATAGTCCAAGGAAAGATAGAGGGTAAGAGACCGCGAGGAAGATCACCATCGCGCTATGTGGATCAAATATCCAAAGCCATAGGCGCAACTGTACACGATAGCACAAAAGCTGCTGAAAACAGGGAAGGATAGAGACAACAAGAACAAATATGATCCCTAGGTTATACCATTGCGACGATGCTCGGAGACGAGCGATACGATTGAGAATACTGGTACCAAATTCGTTTTCATAAATTAATGTTACATTTTCCTACGTTTCAAAAAAATAAGTTCTACAGTAGTATATTTTGTAACTAGGGCGAAAAGTCTCTCGAGCGAATGTGCTCTCGCGAAAAATTGACAATTTCTCCCGTGTTACAAACAATATTTTTTATTATTCATGCGAGGGGATGTGTCTTACAAGTTTTGGATCCAGAAACCACCCTAAAAAATCAATTCAAAAATGAAGAATTTGCTTTTTTAATTGCCTCCGGTGGTGTGGATTCGTTAAAAGAATTCTCCTCAGTCTCATCCTCTTACCCCCAGTCTCTCCGGAAACTTTTTCTTTGATTTTTATTATTATTTTGTAATGAAAAAAACATGACATTTCATGTCACTTTTTTAACATCGCGGCCTTGATTGTGTTCATTTTATTTTAATTTATTTGTTTTTTTAATGTAACCTAGCGATATTGAATATTTGCGTGCGTTAACCAGGTTTTGAGGAAATACAACGAAATGTGACATTTCTCGTATTAAATAATCTACGTCAAGAAGTGCTTTTCACGTACGAGTAAAAAAAAATATATCAAAATATAATAATCTTTAAATTTTTACAAATCAAAAAAATGTAATTGTAGGTTATTCTTGGGAAAGGATTTTTATAAAAAACAACTAATGCCCCCCATTCACGATCAGTTAAACTGATCAGTTGAACTGACGTACATCCAAAAACTGACCGTGAGTGGAATATCCTAAAGTAAAATTTTAAACTGACGGCAACCCACGAATTTACCGGGCGCCATAAAGGACCATGAAGGTCCTTTCACACACATCAGTCACGTCACGTTTCAGTCAACGTTCCGAATTAGAACCGTCGCCGTCCAGTCTCATTAAAAATGGCGGCTGTATTCACGTCTATCCGTCAGGGTTTTCAAATCTTATTCAGTGCTTTTTTGTTTGTTTGATGTGCCATCGAGTGTAACTATTATTGTTATGGCTTTTTCGGTGAACGACTTGGCTGTCATAGCATTAATTTTGGACGAAGAAAAAGGAAATCAACAGAAGAGGTAACGAAAATGGGTTCATGAGGCATGGGAAAAAAAGAAATCAAAGGAGAATTTATCACATTATTTAAAGAATTGATCGACGATGAAACCAAATTTGTTCAGTATTTCAGAATCACCGAAAACTGTTTTAACATACTGCATAGTAAATTAGAAATGCATTAAAAAAAAACAAGATACTCATAACGAAAATCTATAAAATCAAACGAACGGGGCACGTTGTCAATACCAGAAAACACTACATTACCAAACACATCAGTTGAGTTTCCATACGTAATTGTAGGTGATGAAGCGTTCCCGTTAAAAAAAATATTTAATGAAACCATTACTCGGGTCAAAATTTGGACAATTCATAACGAATTTTTAATTATCTCTTGTCTCTTATAAGAAGAGTTGTGGGGAACGAATTTGGTATTTTATCACAAACATTCAGGATCTATAACAGAAGGATACAGGCTATGCCACAAAATGTCGACCATATAGTAGTTGCAATTTGCATACTTCACAATTTCATAAAAAAATATGATCGCAACACATACACATATGAAACATTGTCTCATCAATGTGGAAATGCAACACGGGAGGCTTTTGAAGTTAGAGAAGAGTTTAAAAAGTTTTTCAGCTCAGAAGTCTGCAATGTACCGTAAGTCGTAGACTACCCGGTTTTTCCGTTAGGAAGCCCATGGGCTTGTATTTGGTTTCTGCTTTTTTAAGGTTTTCATGTTGTCCTAAATAGAAGCCCATGGGCTTCTTAACGGAAACAAGTTTATATTGAAACAATATTTATTTGGTTAATGAAATGTTATTTTTATTTTAAATATTACAACAACCGAACAATATGAAATTAAAAATTATTCTTATTATTTTAAAAAACAAAAATTTATAAAACAAAAAATAAATGCAAAAAGTATGACAAATAATAAATGAAAAAAGAGTATTATTCAGAACCTGTTGCATTAGAGCAATCAGAATTTGTAGTGAAACAATTGTTGTTTTCGTTTTCCGAGCAGAGTTAGTAGTGGAAGAATTGTTGTTTTCGTTTTCATCCAATTCTATTAGCTCTTTTTCACTTTCATCACTAACAGCCAGATCATCAGATCCAATTTCAAGTCGATGATTATTTTCAAGGACAAATTGCAACTTTTTATTTAACATATTGGTTGCTACATATTTTCCATCTGCAGCCATGCCGCAACATTCAAATGCTCTTTGAATTGATTTTGAATTGATAGTATTACAGGCAGAAATAACCATTTCAACAATTTTTTGGTAATTTGATCTTTTTCTATATCCTTTTGGAGTAAATTCAGCAGTCTCTTCTTTAATCCAATTCTCTCATTCGTTTCTCATAGCAGCTTTAAAACTGGAATTTATGGCAACATCTAGGGGCTGCGTGGTGTAGTGCGTTGTTTTTCCTGGAATTTTTACTGCCTTTGAGCCATATTTTTTTAAAAGATATTTTAAACTTTCATCTCTCTTATGAGTTCCATAAGAATCCCAAATAATTACTGTTGGAATGTTACTAAAATAAGAACCTCTCTTGCAAAACAGTATCCATCCACATCTTTAGTAGATTTGTGTCCATTGATCCGCTTTTGTTTACAGCAACAACCGCTTTACCAGCGGGGATTGTTACTTTGGGAATTTTCTTCAAACCACGAAAAATAATCATAGGTGGGAGCATACGTCCATCCAATGATATCGTCAAACAGACATTGTATCGATTTTTTCTAAACCCTGTCTCCGCACCATCAACATTTTTGCTCCCAACAAACTGAACTGTGCAATCTCTTGTCATGTCAAAGTAACATGGAGTTTCATCCATATTAAAAACACTATCACTTGTCATTCCTATTGTAGCGATATTTACTTTAATTACATATTGCTTTACTTCTTCGTGTGTTTCGTTTGGATCACGATTATCGAGTTGTCCATGATGACTTATTTTACGTGATCTAATACGATGTCTTCTGGTCCATCCAAACAAAAACTTATTACTCACTTTAAAATCAGGTGGTATTTTAAAGCCAAATTTTGGTGAGAAAATATAGTTTCGCAGTGTGTTATACGTAATTGATCGGCGGTTATCTCGTTCCTTCTTGAAAAATTCTAATAATTTTATCTCAATTTCAGGATAAAAAGCCTTTCTTCCAGCGCCCATGGGCTTCTATTTGGAAACACAAATCTAAATAGAGGCCCATCTGAGCTTATTTATATTTGGGTGGGCTTCTTAACGGAAACAACCCGGTACAGGGTATTTTCGAACACATTCAATTAACTTCTCATCCCCCATTTTCACTTTTCAATTATAAAACGCCGTCAGTCAAACAAAAAATATCGTTGAGAAGGAATCTGCTAATGACGGTTCGGTGACTACAGTATGACGGCCCGTTCTGATTCGTGACTGCGCCGGCTCAGTGTAGACAGCGCCATTTGACTACCAAGAAAACATATTTTTTGTAACTGATACTTCTCGGACCTGACGGAACGGAGACGTGACCTGACTGATGTGTGTGAAAGGATCTTTATGGTCCGGTTAAATCCGCTGGCTTCAGTTCGTTTTCATCATGCCAAACTGACCGCGCATGCGCTTAGTCAGACGTAGTTTAACCGCCATGGCGTCAGGACGTGCAATAACTGATGAATTTATAGAAAAATAGCTTGAAATATGTACATTCGTCCATTCTTAAATAGTTATGCCAGTCACTCGGTTTTTATTTAACAAATTAATATGAAATAACTGTTATTTCTTTTTTAACCATTTTTTTGTTGCGTTTTTTTTTGTTATTTTCATTGATTAAACGGCTTCAAACAGCAGTTGTCATATGTAGAATATCCTCTTCAGAATCCGATTCAATTTTTTTAAGTTACGCGGAGAGAAATTTGCTAGCCAGACACAGCAAGCGACAATCGAGAAATGAAGGCCGGTTTTAAGCAAGTGAGTGAGGAAATCATTTTGAACTGATCAGTTTTAACTGTCCAGTTCTAAACTTCAGTTCAACTGATCAGTTTAAACTGATCGTGAATGGCGGGCTTAATAATGATATTTTACCAACGCTTCGCTCAGTATATTATTCTGACCTTCAGGCCGCACGGCTAAACCGCCGCAGTTTATAATCGAGTGATTTTGTGACTCAAGTAAGCTAATACGAGCGGCCTCACTTACGGATTTTTCCCGCGACTGATTTTTCCCATAGCGTACTGTGTGTTTCTCGAGCGGTTTCGCGGTTATAGCGGTTACCGCTCACGGTAAAAAACCGTTGTGCGGCCTCGGCCTTATATCTAGTTAGTAGGTATATATTATCAATGATTTAAACATAAAAATATAAACTATTATAAGGTTGGGGTCTGAACATGTTAACATTAGGATAAAATGATGTCTTACCCCCTTTGGCAATTGACAAAAACGCTTTTCCCAGAAATAACAAACAATTATAATAAAAGGATAAGATCTCAACCCTCCGTTTGGCACATAGTCCGCTAACCTTTGGTTTGGCACATGTGGTCTGGCCAGAACCCTGTATATCTCCATACTGTATTTATACTGTATTTCTATCTATTCTAATTTGTGCAAGTGAAGCAAGTGTAATTTACTTTTGAGTGTTGTTGGCACACATTGTCCAAATATTTAGTGCAACAGAAGTGTGTTTTACGCCGTAATTTTTCGCATGCTTGGGAGCAAAGTTTGCATCCTCTCTTCTTATCCATTGTATTATCACGAATTGGTGTATATTTGTCTTCCATCTTCCATCAATTTGTGGTGTATATTAGGCCTTCCGTATATTATCCATATTATTAGCATTTATTGTTCGTTATAAATATAATACTGTATATAATAATACAGTGAGAGATACTTAGTGAACAAATTTGCATATATTCCAGCTTTGAGTTTCTTACAAATCAAGAGAAAGATTTAGATCGTTCATAGAGTTAATTAGCACGTTGGGTTTACTTTCTTTATCATCCTTCTAAACGGTTTGTGTCCACTAGCCGAAGAGTGTCGTTTTGTCTGTTTATTTTTTTTGTTATTTGATATGTGAAACAGGATTTAAAGAGCTGCTTTTTGTGAATTGGAGGTGTGAGTAAGCCTTTATTTGTTTATTATAATACTCTTGAAGCAACATAAGGCATGCTAGTTTCTGACCTGTTCCATCGTTTTCCATAATGTTTTTATTATAGCTGGTATTCTACTTCTGGATTTTAGGCCATGGATAAACTGTATGCACTTATTTTGAACCCTTTGTATCCGCTGTTTATTTTCCAACCCGATATAACTACCATATACTATGCAGATACACATAAGTTAAAAGTGAAAGGATATAACTTTCCACTAGCCTTTTTCTAAAGTGTTTCGTAAGGAAACTTCTCGCAGAGTACAGAAGTTTTAACCGGAGGTAGGCTGTGTTGACCGTTTTCGATACATGAGATGAGAATTTTAGGTCCTCATCTAAAATAACACCGAGATTACTAACCTCCTTTTTTATTGCTAACTTTTTTCTGCTACGTATATTTCCATGCTATCTTTAATTTGTTGACTCTGTTTGCCGGCGAAGTTTATAATTTGAGTTTGAAATGGATTGATGCTTAGTGAGTGGTGTTTAGAAAATTCAATGATTGAGCTCAAGTCGTCCGTAATGTCTTTTTCTGCTTGGAGAGTATTAGTGGGCGAGAAGGTATATAGTAGCTGGGTATCATCTGCGTATTTGTGGAATTTGCATCGATTGACATATTTATCGAGGCTAATGGTGTAAATGCACAAAATAATAGAGGAGAGAGAACCGATATATGGGGGATACCACTTAGAGTAATGCCAGGTTCCGACAGACTATCGCCAACTTGCACTATCTGTTGTCTATTGGTTATATAATTCCTGAAAAACAGAATGGACTGCTTAGAGAGCCCTACATAGTGCAGTATAGATAGTAGCATCTTGTGATTTATAGTATCAAAGGCCTTGCTGTAGTCTAGTAGTATAAGTGCTATCGCTTTACTATTATCAAGGGCTCTAGTTATTTCGTCCGTAATATCCAGTAAGGTTGTGACACAGCTATGATTTTTTCTAAAACCTGATTGCACAAATATATCACAAATTGGTGCGGCTTTGTCAGTTCGTAGCCGAAATGCACTTTTACGCCCATCATAAAAACGGATATATCGTCGGATATCATCAAAACATATATATCGTAGCAATGCAAGGAATCTCTTAAGACTTAGCTGATCGAAATATAGGTAGGTCTTCTGTGTGCCAAAGTACATGTGATTGCATGTTATTGTGTGAAACTCCAGTGGCCAAAAGTACACCAATAAATGCATCTAATTCAGTGATCGTTAGCTCTTTCCAAACTCTTGTTTTTTTTTATGGGGAATTTTCAGATTCCACCTTGGAACTGTGATTGATGATGATGAATGTAATGTTTTGTGAAAAAAAATCTTGAATACTTCAATCGGAACTGAATTTTGTGCTTTAGGTCCTGCTCGAAAACGCATTATATTGTGATGACGGAAACGACTACCAGCAGCTGATTAATTTCTATTACATTTTGTACCGTCTTTGCCAAAGAAAAATTCTTCAATCACTGCTTGTTGATTTTTAGTATGTGCTTCTCCCTCTACTACTTCTTCTTCTTCTTCGTCACTATCTAGAATTTCATTGTAGATAGTGAATCGATACCAATCCATTGGTTCGATTATCAAATCCTCTTCAATATCCGACGCATCTTCTTCAAGAACATATTCCATATCATTATCGTCGTCATCATCTTTGAATGGATCATGTTCAACATTTTAATCAATCTCTTCTTCAGGATTACATTGACTTTCGTTAGGTTAGGTTAGGTTTTTTATTACATTTTAATCAATCTCTTCTTCAGGATTACGTTGAATTTCGTTAGATACAGCCGCTGCCAGTCGTGATTGAAAAGCAGTATCCAAACTTTGTCTAATTGTAAGTAATCGCGTATTATACACTAATTCAACTTCGTGACTCATTTTTATGAAGCAAACAAAAATTTCGCAAGATGCTAAACTGGCCCAACACGTGGCTCGCGAGTTAGATATATCAAAGGACGATATACGAGTAGTTAAGACAACAGTTCGAGGGCATATCTCGGGCTGGCGTGGTTTTAGAGGAACTAAAAAAGAAACCGGCTAAGTGGGAGTTGTAACTTGCGCACCGAGGGTTCCGTACAAACATGTAAGTAAGGTATCTTTTCTTCTAAGGAGGACGTAACTGTATGCAACCCATATGCTTCTAGTGCCTGACAATACCACGCAACACATTAGTGTATTTTCATAAGTTTCTAATAGTAAATTCGCATTTTTCTTGTAATTAAACTACATATTTACGATTTTCAGATTTTTCCCGTTACATGTGCTGTAAGACACCGCTTCTTGCCAAATTTCATGATTCTAGGTGAACGGGAAATACCCTATAGGTTTTGATTCCCTTGTGAAATCGCAAAATATGAGATATCTTTTGATCGCGTTGACTTACAAGTTTGATTTTTTCACTCCTGAAAGAGACCGCAAACCCGAGTATTTGATACAAATTTCAACTTGTTACCTCTACGCGTTCCTGAGAAAAATGGTCTTGACCGACAGACAGACAGACGGACGGACAGACAGACAACAAAGTGATCCTATAAGGTTCCGTTTTCGGTACGGAACCCTGTTGAAAATACACGGAAAATTGTTGAAAATACACTTTATTTCCTATAAAATACATGTGCCAAACCATTTTTTCATTTATATGAAAGCTAATAAAATTTTAGGAAAAGTCAAGGAAATTTAAGTCGATAGCTCAATTGGAATTATACTAAAAAACAAATGAAATCGCGGAAGGTCTGGCTGGACCCATGCACCATACGGAGGGTTAAGATACATATTATGATGTAATTTTTAAGAACATATTATTAATATTTCTTAGTATTCTAGGCGGACAAACCGTTGAATACTAAGTTTAAAATGGAATAGTATATGTAGCTCTTCCCGAATAGTTGAAAAAACTTAAACTTATGAACTATATCCAACTAGAATGTATTCTTCCGGAAACGACTCGAGAAATACAATTTCAGAAGTTTTCCACATTTTCTCTGTGCATACGTGTCTTACAAAAAAATGGAAGTCTACCTATATTTTGCATAATAGTATATTTCGTAACGAGAGTTGTTAGAAGCATATTACCCTTACAACTCAATTGCCTTACAACTCGAGTTATGTACTATACTTTATCTACGACCACGCTAATTTGTTTCATTTTAATTAGAAAAATATGTTAGATGTAACAAATTTATTTCTTAATAGGTTTTCTTTATTTAATTATCATTATTTAACATTATAATAAGTTGTATTTTCATATATAACTGTTACTCGACATTATTTAACTTGATAGAAATGAATAGAAATACATTCTTAATGGTTACATACCTTATTATTTAGTAATTATTTGGGTTAAACTGAAATAAGAGTGCTCATAGATATAGGCAACCCAATGTACGCAATGTCAATTTCCGTTAGTTTGAATTGAGGCACGGGGGGCGCTGAACATATGAAAACGTAGTAGCAGCTCTCAACCAATCAACGAATCTTAAACCAAACGCACGTGTGAGTTATCAATTATAACTTATCATTAATTGCGGACTGTTACATACGTGTGTCTTATGATGTATTTACATAGTCCACGAACTGTACAATAAGGGGCATTTACAATAGTGGTCGTGGATAAACATTTTTACTTAAGCTTCAAGTTTCATTTATAATATTTTCTCCAATTTATTTCAAACCTTTTATATGCATTCTAAATTGCCACAAAATAAATATTTTCAATAATAATAAATAATTAAATAATAATCAATAATCAATCAATAATAATCAATTTATGCTAATATTAGAACAATTTATGATTTTTGTTCCAATTTTCTTATTGTAGCTGTTAATGTAATTGTCCTCGTCAATGTTATCCTAGCGATGTGGTTGGAATGCTTGTTAATTATTCTCCAGCTGACACTAAATCATCCGAATTCTAATATCCATTGAGATCGATGACGATTGGACATATTATACGTGATTTATGTCCACAATAATTAAACCAATAGCCTCGATCTTTAGTCGCCCGATCGTGTGTACATTCAAGCAGTACATGCACTGCCTACACACTCATGCTAATTAGTTATCGATTGTGTAATTTGTGACCGACCGCTTGATTATTGTTTTGTAAATTGTTTATTGCTCTATATGCGTAAAATGATTAATGATTTGGTGGTAATTGATAAATGGAATGCGATGTTTTTTAATGGAATCCAATGGCATTTTTATAATGAAATTTATATATCAAAGTTTATACCATAATATATAAAATTTTACCATAATACAGGGTGTTTCAAAAAGAATATACGTATTTCGCATGCATATATCTATTAAACTTTAAGACATACGAATATGAAACTTTACACAAATATTTGCGAAGGTCTCAAGTTTAGGTTACAGATGTTCAATATGTCCTCCATCAGCGACACAAACAATATCACACCAATACTCAAATTCCACCCATACTTGAGCAAGCATGTCGTCCGTCATTGATTATTATTATTATTTGCTTATGGTATTACACACAAAAAATATAACAAGTATAAAAATACACTTTGACAATCGACAATATATAGACAAGCGATTTCATAAATTAATGTCCAAATTGTTCAACCACTGCACAGCCTGAACTGAATCCTTCATGAACTCATCCATGGATCCGGAGAACGTTCTTCTTTCACACTCCATAACAATGTGATGAATTGTCTGTTCTGCGTCACCACAATCACAACTAGGGGAAGATTTTAAGCCCCGCTTATGAAGCAATGATGCACATCGACCATGGCCAGTTCGAACCCTATTGATAGCAACTCAAATTTTCCTTGCTAGGTCAAAGCCAGGAGGAGGATGATTTGCATTAAATAAGGGCTGCCACCCATCAGGAAATTTGATTCACTTTCCCATTCTTTTGTGGCACTGAAGTTACTTAAAATGAGTTCTTGAGCTGTTTGAATGGGTGTGAAAAAAACCTGGAGTTGAAACGATGAAATCCTCCAATTACATCACCATGAATAGGGAGAGACTAGTTCGCAGTTATTTTGTGGAACTCTCTGATCAAGTTCAAGATTCTTCTAAGCCTTGAAGGTTCGATGTGGCAATACAGGCAACCAGAAAACAGGAGTGGATTTAACTGTGCTAGTAATAATTCGCATAGTCTGATTTAGGACAACATCGATCTTTCGAACATGTGAGCTGTTCATCCAGACCGTAGAACAGTATTCCGCTGCAGAAGAAACCAGCCCAATAGCTGAAGTGCGGGGCGTGGGAGCAGAAGCTCCTAGAGTAGAACCAGCGAGTTTGTGAAGAATGTTGTTCCTCGTTCTCAGTTTAGCCGCACTGTCAGTTAGGTGCTTACGGAAAGACCAAATGCTATCCAGAGTAACTCCAATGTACTTGGGATGAGAATTGTAAGGTATTGTTATACAGCAATATCATTTCCTCCATTCTTCTGATATTCAGTGTAGAGCTTTTCACAAGTCTCATTCCAACCTGGAATATATTATTTCCTCATTCCTCTAGGAATGTGGCTCTTGTCTGTTGTAAGTATAGCTTTCATTAATGTTGATCTGGAGGATTTTTAGAATCGGTCCCAAGGGATTTGTCGATTGGCTCTGAATAGAGCAGGCTGGTACTTACTATCGGTTTATGTGTCATGCCAGGAGATCTTTAGAAAGATAGTCTGGCAACCGTCATTGATGATATAGCAGTGCGGATCCGGTTTTTCAACTCTTCCAGGTTCTGTGGGAGTGTTTGTATATAAACGTTGTCTTTAACTAAACTATACAGGAGGAAGTCACAGGATGTATAATACGATGGCCGTGGAGCACAGCTGAGACCTGCTAAAGGCCGATTCTCATATACGCGACACTTAGCTACGCGACGTCACGCGACAGCGGCTGTTAAATTATGATTACATTGCTTTAAATGGGCACGTTCTTACTATGACTACGCAACAGATATGCGACGTGCCTATTCAAAACAATGTAAACATTATTTGACCGGCGATATTGCACGACGTCGCGTAGCTGAGTGTCGCGCATATGGGAATCGGTCTTAAGTTGTCAGCTCCTTTCGATCAATCCATCGGTTCTGAATGAACTCTATTTAACGATAAATTAAGCGATTAAATATTAAATCGGGATGGTCCATTTACCTTCAGGCTACAACCGTCTCTGACCCGCTCCGTGGAACGTCCTGCGTCGCCTATTTAAGGGAGGAAATATCAAGAAATAATATGAGCAGGGAAATACAAGGAAAGAAAACCCTTAAATGATGCTGTCTTTCATGCGGTGTTCGAATCACCCGATAAGGATTGGCATCAAATTAACTAACGCGAGCATGGCCAACATGGCTGAGGTCAGACGCACGAAAATGTCGCGGACTCCCCGAACGCTCAAAACACATTGCCGGATATCTCATATTGCGGTGTGATTTTTTTTTTGCTAATTTAGCACGGTCTCGACCCAGGTCGGGGCTCTTGCCGCCCTCCTTTTGGATATAGCCCGAAAACCAATTAGACCAACAAAAGTTGCCCGAACAGGTTCAGTAGACTTTCATTCAGATATTCACGCACTTGGCGACTCCAGTGAGGTGGTACCGCGTCTTGTTGGAAAATGAAGTTGACTTCGTGCAGCCTCGAAAACAACGAGTTTTGTAACATAGTGACATTTTCGTGCGTCTGACCTCAGCCATGTTGGCCACGCTCGCGTTTGTTAGTTAATTTGATGTCAATCCTTATCAGGTGGTTCGATCACCGCATGGAAGACAGCATCCGCTTTTCTCGTCCGGAACAATCCGATTTAAGGGTTTTCTTTCCTTGTATTTCCCTGCTCATATTATTTCTTGATATTTCCTCCCTTAAATAGGCGACGGAAGGACGTTCCACGGAGCGGGTCATAGACGGTTGCAGACTGCTGACCGTAACCGTGTTACCATCAAAGAAGAATCGTCCGTAAACAGATGATTGGGATATCGCACGAAACACATTGACTGGCGAATCTCGTACATGTTCAATGACTGCGTGTGGGTTCTGTGGGCCCCAAATTCGAACATTGTGTTTGTTTACCTGACCCCGCTGATGGAGGACATATTGAACATCTGTAATCTAAACTTGAGAGGTTGGTAAATATGTGTGTAAAGTTTAATATTCGTATGTCTTATAGTTTAATACATATTTGCCTGCGAAATACAGTATAATCTTGGTAATTCGGCCGTTGGTTAATCGGAAGACATGTCCAGTAATCGGGAAGTCTGGAGACCGCTCGCGATCTTCCAGAGCGGTGGCAACTGTTTCTCATAATCCGGCGGTTGTCTGGTTCCATATGTTTCGGATTATCGAGATTATACTGTAGGTATATTCTTTTAAACACCCGGTATATTAAAATGTAATACCAAACATCATAATCGTATGGAGAAGTCTTGGCAGACAATTTCTGGCAAACCATTTTTCTTAGATTTAAAATTTGATTTAGTTTGACAAAATTATTTAGACAAGACTATATAGTCAAGTTCAACAGAACGAGTGGGATGCTGGGAAGTATGGTCATGATAAGAAACAGACGCTGGGAGTATGGTCATGTTAAAACCCAATGTAAAGGTCCAGACAGAGAGCACATGTGCTTTAAGTGTGGAAAAGATGGGCACCGAGTAATGGAATGCACAAATAGGCCATTTTGTGTGCACTGTAAACAAGAGGGACATCAATCAGGAAATTCCAAATGCCCAATGAACAATGGAGGTAGACGACAACAACACAAAGAAAATAAGAATATTACAAATTAACACGAACAAGAGTCGGCCTGCTCACGATATGGCGCTTGCTACCGGCAAAGACATAGGGGCAGAAATCTTAGTTCTCAGTGAACCGAATCGCAAGGCTATTAAAAACAGAATGGACTGGTTATACGATGAATAAATGGATACAGCAATAAAGGTAGTAGACTGCGATCTTATAATTAAAAAACATGGACAAGGCCCCGGGTTTACATATATAAAAACATCAGACTTTACACTTTATAGTTGCTATTCCTCTGGAAATGACAACATAAAATCTCTTGAGGAAATGTTGCATACAATCGGAAGTGAAATTAAAAATTCAAAAGAAAAATCTATTGTGGCTGGCGACTTCAACGCAAAATCACCGCAATGGGGTATGGATTTCTCGGACAAAAGGGGCCAAATCATTACAGAGTGGGTTGCAGCTAATAATTTAGTTATTCTCAATGATGGACAGAAACCTACGTTTCAGAGAAAGGACTACTCCTCAATTTTAGACCTGACAATAACAACAGAAGACGTTAGAACAAGTATTAAAGGATGGGAAGTGAGTGAAAAAGAATCTCTAAGTTATCATAACTTTATTGTTTTTGATATCTCAACCAGGAAGCAGACACATAATTTAAGAAGAAATTCAAGTAAGGGATGGCAAGTCAGCAAAATGGATCAACAGAAACTACAGCATGCATTAGACGAAATAGAAGAAAATGAAGACACAACTTCTGCAAGAGACTTTTCCAATACCCTTGCAAAATTATGTGACAAGTCTATGCCAAAACGTAGTACCCAAACCAGAAGAGCACCGGTATACTGGTGGACGAAGGATACATCTGAACTGCGCAAAGAATGTGTTCGAAGAAGAAGGACCTACACCAGAAACGCGGCAAGAAATTAACCCGAAGTTAACCGGCTCCTATGGGACGAATATGCAAAGAACAAGAAAATTTTGAGAAACGCTATTAAAGCATCAAAAATAAAACACTTGAAAATTCTCTGTAAGAATATAGATATTGATGTCTGGGGGGATGGCTACAAAACGATCAAGAAAAGGCTGATAGGACACACACCTTCATTGAAACTAACTATGGAAACAATAGAAAAAGTGGTTGATCACCTTTTCCCAGACCACGAGGAAGTAAATTTTATTTGTAATAAAGACGCAAGTTTTGTTGACTTCACATCGGATGAACTGCAGATAGCCTTTCAAAAATTGAAAACAATAAAGCACCAGGGCCAGGATATATTCCAGTAGAATTGCTAAAGCGAGTTGCAGCGAAAAGACCGGATTATATATTAGCGGTATATAATAAACTGGCAGCCGAGGCAAAATTCCCAGCAGAGTTGAAGCGAGCGAAACTTGTTTTGTTAAGGAAGGGTAAAATGCCTTTATAAAATGCTTCATCTTTTAGATCAATCTGCCTTTTGGACGTAGAGGGTAAATTATATGAGAAATTAATATTAGCTAGACTACCAAAAGAACTTATACGAACAGGGGACCTGTCTGACAATCAGTTTGGATTTAGAGAAGGTCGACAGACAGTGGATGCCATAATAAAAGTGATTAAAATTGCCAGAGAAGCTGGTGCCTACTCAGCTCGACGCCGGAGACTGTGTGCCGAAATAACACTCGATGTGAAGAATGCCTTCAATAGTGCCTCGTGGCAACAAATATTAAATGAATTGAGAAAGAGGAAGATAGAGGATAGCCTTATTATTATTTTAGTGGCATATCTATCGAAAAGAGAGCTCATCATAGAGGCAGAAGGAAAAATTAGCAATAATTAGCAAAATAAGCATAAACAGTGGTGTACTACAGGGATCAGTCTTGGCCCCCACCCTGTGGAATATACTCTATGACGACCTGCTGGAAATAGAAATGCCGAGGGGAATAACCTTAATTGGATTCGCCGACGACGTGGCGATGGTGGTAACCGCAAAAGAAGAATCCATCCTAATGGATACAGGTAATACGGTTCTGCAAAGAGTGCAAAACTGGCTTGAGCAGCGGCAGATTTAACTGGCGCCAGAGAAGACGAAAGCAGTACTTTTAACACCCAAACGAACGACATCCCTGATCACTTTTAATGCCAAAGGTTTTACGGTAACCCCTACTACAGCTGTAAAATATCTGGGAGTATGGCTGGACACCAAGTTATCCTTTGTGCATCACGTGTACAAAATTACCCAGAAGGCGGAAAAGACGGCAAAGGCTCACGCTAGTCTTCTGCCAAATATCGGCGGACCCAAAGGATCCAAACGAAAACTATTTCTTAGCGTTGTCCAGTCCCAAATATTGTATTTAGCACCAGCCTGGTATATTGTTACACAAACTAAAACAAGAATTCTGAGCCTTTCTAGAATCGTGCGTTTGTTGTGTATCAGAGCATGCTGCGCATACAGGACAATATCAGCGGAAGGGGTGGGAATTATAGCAGGAATTCATCCGGTAGAACTCCAAATCAAAGAAAAACAGGAAAAGTATAACGGGATCGAAAAGGTAATAGCCAGAGAAAATTTGATGAGGAGATGGCAAGAAAAATGGAATAATGCAACTTATGGACTTATGATGGACTTGGTTCTTAATTCCAGATATAGAAAAATGGACAAGGAGGAACTATGATGAAACAGACTATTATTTAACTCAAGCTTTGTCAGGCCACGGGTGTTTCAGGAAATACCTCTATGATCGCAGGAGAGCAGAGACGGACGAATGTCTGCGGTGAGGTAGATGATGTAAACCATACGCTTTTTGATTGCCCGAACTGGACAGAACGAACTTCACGCTTACCACTGGAAGTACGTTTAATGCGTTCAACATGATGGAGGAGCTAACAGGATCGGAGAAGTCATGGAAAGAAGTATACACCGTCGTTCTGAAGATTATTGAAACCAAGGAGAAAGATAGCAGGAAGTAGCCCTTACACTGAAGAAATGCGAGAGCGGATTCCAGTGTAAAGTGCGACGCGAGGTGATGCGAAGTGTAAAGAATGTTTTTTAGTAATATGTATTTGCACATAAAACCAAACTTTCCTTTAAAAAAAAAAAAAAACAGAACGACGCCTGAGCAACCTTTTTTTGGGCTAGGGCAGTGGTCGGTAAACTTATTAGCCAAAGAGCCAAATATGCAAAGTAAACCAATTAAAAAAAAAAAGAGAGCCAAATCTGTTTATAAATATAGTAAACCTTTCTCATAATGTTAGAAATTCATTACTTTACAGGTACACTGAATAAAACTGGATTTCATACGAAATAGGGATTTTATTCATAACAGTATCTATAACCACACTACTTCATGTTCTTGCATCTTCTTTGAAATTTTGTTCAACTCCGGTTCGTAGGATGTTGTTTTTAATTTTAAGAACATATCCAGGTTCTCATCAAAGAGATGACTTTTCAGTTTGATTGTAATAAGATTCATACTCGAAACAAAAATGTTCGCATGAATACGTTGAGCCGAAAAGGGAAAGAACAGCAAATGCGAGGTTTTTCAGCTGATCATAAGCGTCCGGAATACTATTCCAGGCGTTGAGCATGTCTTCCTTCTCCAGGTGTTTCAAAGCAGACCACTTGTGTTGAGAACTTAGTTCACATTTGTTCTTCTCTAATATTTCCAAATCAACGCAAAGACGTTCAAATTTGAAGCTCCATATTTACTTGTTTTTCAAATCCAGCAATTCTATTTCAAAGTTACCAACGTCAATGCCACAAGGAAAAAAATTAAAATCTGTTAGCTAAACCTAAAATAAAAAAACCTAACCTAACCCTACAATAAATCTCTAAAATTACATCAATCTATACTTACCGCAATGTTATTGTGAGTCTTTCAGTCGGTGATATACATTCCCTATAGTTTGTATTCTGCTTTGTTATTAGATAGATAACAACAAAATTTAACTATAAATACACTCAATTTGCACTGCAGACCCCGGCAGACTGGCGATAAATCCCAACAAGTCTGGACTCGAAGGTTGATCGGCCGTTTTTGCCCGTCATCGGACGATGACGGTCGTGTTTGTGTGCGCGCTCTCTTTCTTTTACAATTGTTTGAAACACCCCGGTATCGCATATTTTACATTCATTATGGGTGGGCAGCCCGGACGGTTTGTGAAAACCGCCCTAGTTGTCGTCTCCCCGACCAGAATTCCAACTTGGGACTCCCGCATTGAAAGGCAGGTATCTGCACCACCGAGGAAGACTATTAAATTAGTTCTATATCGCCACGTTAATCAAGACTATATAGACTAAGTTAGACAATTCCACCTTGGCTTTTATGCTACGGCCTGAGTGAAAATGCGTTGAGCGGGGAGCGGGGTATGCAGTTAAAGCGGGCAATGGGCGTCCAATGTCTGTCCTGAGTGATGAGCGTGGCGTGCAGCTGCATCCGGCGCGGCGGTCTCCCACTCATCTCAGTGACCTAGCCTAGCTCAAGTCTCAATAAATCAGTTCTATAGACAGCGTTGTCGTGGTCAAGTTGATTTACCATCATGGACTATTATGACGTTTTTGACATGTTTTTACCAAAGGATGGTCCTAGTGCTGTTGTCAAACAAAGAAAACAGTTTGGAGAATCTTTTGCTTTGTGCTTGATATTTTTAAAGAGGGGTGACTTCATAACCAAATTTTTGGTTTAGCCTGAATATGTGAAATTCTGTCCTCAAACGACTTACTGCACGCTGTAGAGAAACGCTAATCACAAACTGATTTGAAATGAGCGTGCACGCAACGCTGCCCGCCCCGCTGGACGCAAACCCAAACGCCCCGCTCACTTACCAAGCCACTCCTTACGCAGGACACCTGCTACTAAGACCACGTGTTTGAGATGCACGCTGCACGCCCCGCCCCGCTTCACGCTCTGTTTGAGCGGGCACTCAGGCCGTAGCTTAACGGCTCGCGTACACCAAATCAATTTTGTCGGCCGATGGCGGACAGAACTTCCCGGACGTGTATGTGCTTACACTGCAACAGTGTTATTCAGTCCATAATAGTTTCGAAACATCTTTATAGTTTATCCCGCAGGGTTGGTCTATTATAAACACAACTAATTAATTTTTCAATAGCCTTATTCTTTTATGTAGATAACAACAAAATTTAACTACAAATACACCCAATTTGCAATGTAGACGCCGGCAGACTGTCGAGAAATCCCAACAAATTCGGACTCGACCGTTGATCGGCCGTTTTCGGGCGTAATCGGTCAATGACGGCCGTGTTTGTGTACGCGCTCTCTTCCCTTTGCAACTATTTGATTCAATCATCCGAGCAAATTTCGGCCGATGACGGATTAGGTATAGGCGAGCCGTACGAATCAGTTCCCCGACACCGAACCGACAATTAACGAGGTGAAGACGGCAATAAAATCGCTGAAAAATAGTAAAGCGCTAGGAGGAGATCAAGTAACGGCCGATATGATAAAAGCCGGCGAAGACGTCTTATTGCATCAACGATCTCATACCAAAGGTATGGCATTCGAATTGTATCCTGTTGGCGTGGAAAAAAGCGATGGTTGTGCCTATTCTGAAGAAAGGAGACAGTCGAGAATGCAAGAACTATCGTGTTATTGGCCACCTCTCGTTCGTCGGTAAAGTATTTATGAGAATCATACAATCGCGGGTAAAGAAACATCGAGAGCAAATGAGCCGGGAAGAACAAGCTGGATTTAGACCACATCGAGGATTGTTATAATAGCTGCAGGATGCATCGATCAAATATTCGCTCTCAGTTAGATAACGGATGAAAGAATTCGATGCGGCAAACGAACCGTCATCGACTTCAATTCCGCCTTTGATTACATCGACTGGGCCAGTTTGTGTAGAGCCGTGGAGTTCGAACACGTGCCGCTGAAAATCATCAATTTCTTCAGGCATCGTAAGACGGCTCAAGCAGCAGTGTTCCGAACTTCCGAGGAGTTTCCGATTCTAACTGGAGTACCACATGAGGACGACACCTCACCACTACTTTTGAACGTTGTGGTTGACGCGAAAATTATGCGAGAAGTATTCGATGAACAACGTGGAGTTCGATATGGCGACGTCGACGACAACTTCATTACCGATCTGATGTTTGCCAACGACAGCGCCGTCTGCGCCGGGCACGGATGCCGATGGAACAGACATTTTGTACGACATTTCCCGCATCGCCCAATCATACGCATTAAGGAGTTTACAGACCCGCGCGGAAGTTTCGCTGCCGCGACTGGTGCGTTATCGCGGCGGACCGATTGACGTGGCGGCTTATGTACATGATGTCCAATTTCCGCCATAGCCGCGGTAGTGCATCGTTGCATGTCAAGAATGCTGCATGCGCGGTGAGTTTCGCTGACGCTGTGTTTTGAAATAGCGATTACAGAGAAGTTATTTGAGAATTAAAAAAAATATCCTATATTGTATGATCTACTATGTTGTATATACAAACGGATTCGGATCGTACACTAGGAAAAACTCATCATCAATGGTCTTCAATCCGAAGATTGGTTTGCGGCAATTCTCCATTCTGCTCGGTCTTCAGTCTTCTGCTTTACAATCTTCCGCCCCCACCCGGAGATCCGATCTTTTTACCTCTGGTTAATTCCACTGAAGAGTATTCCATCCATGAATAAATTGCCGATGCCTGAGATATCCAAACGGATCTTGAATGTAGTAGTTTCTCGTTGCCTTCTCCATCCTACGCCGTTGGCCATCAAGTGGCTCTTCCGCCGTTAGAGGCAGTTTCCAACCTCAAGGGCAAGAGTGTGCCCTTTACCTCTACCTGCTCATCCGCCTTTCTAAGAGGCCGTTGGCACTTGGATAAAGGGACCACTTACACCGGTGGTCAATAACAAAAAATCAATAACATCGTTGAAATAACATTTTGACCTTGTTTACCTTAATTTCTTCTTGTTTAATGGCGTTTGCCAAAGATCAAACACAATACTAGAAATGTATGTTTATTTTGAATTTGAAATCACGTAAGCGATGGAAATGAAATGTCAAAATGAATACCGAAAAATCGCCGAGAAATATTTAAAAATTTTCGATGTTTCTGTTAGTTCCTGGGGCTTGCAAATGTTCTTGGGTTGCACTGGGGGTGGTTACCTTGATCAGTGAGCATTTTCACACCGACGGGGTGAGTTTTTCCTGGGAAATTTCTGGAAAATCGCGGAGCACAAACACCACCCCTTGACAGCTGCATTGAGTAGGAAAAACTACTATACACGTAAAAATCGCGTTTTGATGTGGGCATGGTCATTTCGCTGCCGCGCCGCTAGAGAATTTTTCGCTGCGGAAATTTCGCAACGCAACCGTTCCGCGCCGGTCTGAAGGAGCCTTTAAAGATCGATGTGGATAAAACCAAAGTGCTCAAAACGGACGGATCGGAAGCGATGGTTTGCCTCGATGAAACTCAAATTGAACTTGTACCACAGTTCAAGATTTTGGGATCGCTTGTGACAGAGAAGGATTTTGCGTCCACGGTCGAGGTTCATAGCCGGATCGGGCAAGCAACAGCAACATTCGCTTCGCTCAAGTGGTACATATGGAAACGGACGAATATCACTATCAAAACCAAAATAGGCCTATTCCGAACGTTAATCCTTCCTATTCCTCTTTATGGTTCGTAAACGTGGACACTGCTCAAACCGAACCTAAACAAGCTCGAGGTCTTTCTTTAGAATCCCATGGAATGTATGAAATACCCCGTGGAGCATGTAAACGAACCTATATTGGACCAATTGCAAAATATCGGCTGGGATTCCAGAACATGCAGTTTCAGACAGACACAAAGAAAAGGTTTCATCCGCTCTTATCCACCACAGCAACATCGGCCACTGGATGGATTCTAGAAACTCAAGGACTTGCACAGATTAGCCACGAAATGCCACTGGTATACAGAGAAACCAGAGAGATATAAAAACGAGTCTGCTGCCTGAACACGAGAGATGATTCCTTCCGACTCCCCCAGCATGGTTGCCATGCTTATATTATATCCACCCTCAAAATGCAATCCCCGACACACCAGACACATATACGACCAAGAAGACGAACCCTTACTTGTTTTTATTAAAGTCTATAAACCGCAAAGTCATCTGTTAAACGAAATATTTTCATTGGATTATTCATTCTTTAACATCATGATATAAAAATTATATAGTTTTGTTGTAGTTTTTGACATTTAGTTTTTGACGTTTTTGACTAATTTTGGAAAATACTGAAATTAAGATTTGATTCTTCAAAATTCCTGACAGTTTTATTAAAAAAAGAACCCTTTAAACAATTCTTTTCTTTCTCTATCTTTTATATATTTATCTTTTTACTTCATTTTACTTCATACATTTTACTTCATACAGATTTACTTTATTCTTATCTTTTTACTCTCCGAACAGAATAAACTAAACTTTTAGAAAGCTCTAAACAGTTCCACGAAACTTAAGTAATTTGACAGTTTTCCCTCATTCCTCCCAAGATGCGTTGACGCAGAATATCTGATGTGGGTTGAGACGTTGGAAATATGCTAAATTTTTTTTGCGGAGATCCGGGATGTAATTAAGATCATCGCTGGGGGGACGGATGCTGGAAACCGCCAAGTCCCGGCCTGTCAGACCCCTCCGAACTTCCAAAGTGATGATGGAACGTCAACAGGAAACAGGAGCACTCCCAGAAACAGGGAATTAATTTCGACCGTCGCCTCTCCCGCATACCGAATTAGATACACACGCTCGCGCGTGTAAATTTAAATAAACATTTTAAATTCAAACACAAAGAACAAAAAATATATACACACCCGAGATTGAATCGTTTTCTGCGTGTTTTAATATCTTCTTTGTTTTCTTTTTGCTGAGATTTATAGCTTTCTGTAAATTAAATGCGGCTGATGATTTAATAAAGTTAGATGTTGACGTGGAAGTCTCATTGATTAATACAGTGGTTAAGCATTGTAGATTTTCCACGGCGAAAAACGAAACGAGTTTTGTTCTAATCGAAAAGAAGTGTTCTGGGAGAAAATATTAATTATCGTTAAGTTCCTTACAAGTTTAAAGTTCAGACATATGTATTGAAGGGTGAAGAATGGGCTCAATTAACGAGCAGGAGTCGAAAGTAATTAGAAATGCTTGTGTTTGTTGTATGTACGTGTATACACTCGAGTCTCGGTTGACTAATCGTGCTTTATTTCGTCGAAACGGACCGGAGGAACATCATGAATGCGCTTCATTTGGATGCGTATTTGTTCCAATGGAACTATTGAAACGTACAATATTTAATTTGGTTAGAACGGTCAGGTTTATCGATTTACATAATTCCAATCCTTTATTAAAATTATCTCGGTAAATCCTGTTACGAATTTATAATCTATAATTAATAAACAACTGGTTTGACAAGACTGGACAGACAAGACTAGACAGACAAGACTAGACAGACAAGACTAGACAGATTAGACTAGACAGACAAGACTAGACAGACAAGACTAGACAGACAAGACTAGACAGACAAGACTAGACAGACAAGACTAAACAGACAAGACTAGACAGACAAGACTAGACAGACAAGACTAGACAGACAAGACTAGACAGACAAGACCAGAGACACAAGACCAGACAGACAAGACTAGACAGACAAGACTAGACAGACAAGACTAGACAGACAAGACTAGACAGACAAGACTAGACAGACAAGACTAGACAGACAAGACTAGACAGACAAGACTAGACAGACAAGACTAGACAGACAAGACTAGACAGACAAGACTAGACAGACAAGACTAGACAGACAAGACTAGACAGACAAGACTAGACAGACAAGACTAGACAGACAAGACTAGACAGACAAGACTAGACAGACAAGACTAGACAGACAAGACTAGACAGACAAGACTAGACAGACAAGACTAGACAGACAAGACTAGACAGACAAGACTAGACAGACAAGACTAGACAGACAAGACTAGACAGACAAGACTAGACAGACAAGACTAGACAGACAAGACTAGACAGACAAGACTAGACAGACAAGACTAGACAGACAAGACTAGACAGACAAGACTAGACAGACAAGACTAGACAGACAAGACTAGACAGACAAGACTAGACAGACAAGACTAGACAGACAAGACTAGACAGACAAGACTAGACAGACAAGACTAGACAGACAAGACTAGACAGACAAGACTAGACAGACAAGACTAGACAGACAAGACTAGACAGACAAGACTAGACAGACAAGACTAGACAGACAAGACTAGACAGACAAGACTAGACAGACAAGACTAGACAGACAAGACTAGACAGACAAGACTAGACAGACAAGACTAGACAGACAAGACTAGACAGACAAGACTAAACAGACAAGACTAGACAGACAAGACTAGACAGACAAGACTAAACCGACAAGACTAGACAGACAAGACCAGAGAGACAAGACCAGACAGACAAGACGAGACAGACAAGACTAGACAGACAAGACTAGACAGACAAGACTAGACAGACAAGACTAGACAGACAAGACTAGACAGACAAGACTAGACAGACAAGACTAGACAGACAAGACTAGACAGACAAGACTAGACAGACAAGACTAGACAGACAAGACTAGACAGACAAGACTAGACAGACAAGACTAGACAGACAAGACTAGACAGACAAGACTAGACAGACAAGACTAGACAGACAAGACTAGACAGACAAGACTAGACAGACAAGACTAGACAGACAAGACTAGACAGACAAGACTAGACAGACAAGACTAGACAGACAAGACTAGACAGACAAGACTAGACAGACAAGACTAGACAGACAAGACTAGACAGACAAGACTAGACAGACAAGACTAGACAGACAAGACTAGACAGACAAGACTAGACAGACAAGACTAGACAGACAAGACTAGACAGACAAGACTAGACAGACAAGACTAGACAGACAAGACTAGACAGACAAGACTAGACAGACAAGACTAGACAGACAAGACTAGACAGACAAGACTAGACAGACAAGACTAGACAGACAAGACTAGACAGACAAGACTAGACAGACAAGACTAGACAGACAAGACTAGACAGACAAGACTAGACAGACAAGACTAGACAGACAAGACTAGACAGACAAGACTAGACAGACAAGACTAGACAGACAAGACTAGACAGACAAGACTAGACAGACAAGACTAGACAGACAAGACTAGACAGACAAGACTAGACAGACAAGACTAGACAGACAAGACTAGACAGACAAGACTAGACAGACAAGACTAGACAGACAAGACTAGACAGACAAGACTAGACAGACAAGACTAGACAGACAAGACTAGACAGACAAGACTAGACAGACAAGACTAGACAGACAAGACTAGACAGACAAGACTAGACAGACAAGACTAGACAGACAAGACTAGACAGACAAGACTAGACAGACAAGACTAGACAGACAAGACTAGACAGACAAGACTAGACAGACAAGACTAGACAGACAAGACTAGACAGACAAGACTAGACAGACAAGACTAGACAGACAAGACTAGACAGACAAGACTAGACAGACAAGACTAGACAGACAAGACTAGACAGACAAGACTAGACAGACAAGACTAGACAGACAAGACTAGACAGACAAGACTAGACAGACAAGACTAGACAGACAAGACTAGACAGACAAGACTAGACAGACAAGACTAGACAGACAAGACTAGACAGACAAGACTAGACAGACAAGACTAGACAGACAAGACTAGACAGACAAGACTAGACAGACAAGACTAGACAGACAAGACTAGACAGACAAGACTAGACAGACAAGACTAGACAGACAAGACTAGACAGACAAGACTAGACAGACAAGACTAGACAGACAAGACTAGACAGACAAGACTAGACAGACAAGACTAGACAGACAAGACTAGACAGACAAGACTAGACAGACAAGACTAGACAGACAAGACTAGACAGACAAGACTAGACAGACAAGACTAGACAGACAAGACTAGACAGACAAGACTAGACAGACAAGACTAGACAGACAAGACTAGACAGACAAGACTAGACAGACAAGACTAGACAGACAAGACTAGACAGACAAGACTAGACAGACAAGACTAGACAGACAAGACTAGACAGACAAGACTAGACAGACAAGACTAGACAGACAAGACTAGACAGACAAGACTAGACAGACAAGACTAGACAGACAAGACTAGACAGACAAGACTAGACAGACAAGACTAGACAGACAAGACTAGACAGACAAGACTAGACAGACAAGACTAGACAGACAAGACTAGACAGGCAAGACTAGACAGATAGGACTAGACAGACAAGACTAGACAGACAAGACTAGACAGACAAGACTAGACAGACAAGACTAGACAGACCAGACTAGACAGACAAGACTAGACAGACAAGACTAGACAGACAAGACTAGACAGACAAGACTAGACAGACAAGACTAGACAGACAAGACTAGACAGACCAGACTAGACAGACAAGACTAGACAGACAAGACTAGACAGACAAGACTAGACAGACAAGACTAGACAGACAAGACTAGACAGACAAGACTAGACAGACAAGACTAGACAGACAAGACTAGACAGACAAGACTAGGCAAACAAAAATAGGCAGACAAGATTAATCAGATAAGTGTAGATAGACAAGACTTGACAGACAAGACTAGACATACTAGACAGGACAGACAAGACAAGACTAGACAGACAAGAACACACTGACAAGACTAGACCGACAAGTATAGAGAGACAATACTAGACAGACAAGAACACATTGACAAGACTAGACCGACAAGTATAGAGAGAGAGATAAGACTAGACAGACATGAATAGGCAGAAGAGGGTAGACAGACAAGACTATAAAGATAAGACTAGACAGACAAGGCTAGTTTTGTCTGTCTAGCCTTATCTGTCTAGTCTTGTCTGTCTACACTTTTCTGTCTAGTCTTGTCTGTCTAGTTTTCTTTGTCTAGTCTTGTCGGTCAAGCCTTGTCTGTCTGGTCTTGTCTTTCTGGTCTTGTCAGTCTGGTCTTGTCTGTCTAGTCTTGGTTGTCTAGTCTTGTCGGTCTAGTCTTGTCTATCTAATCTAAACTCATTTTAATCTTCGACTAGTTTGTGGATTCGGTTAGAATTATTTCAAATATATTTACAGCAAATTATAGCATTGTAAGTGTCTCTCGTAATTTGCCTCCAATAATGACCTTTAAAGAATAAAGAATGCATTGCGTTATAGCCGGATGAAAGTCAAACATCTTTAGAAAAATCGTTTGAGAAGCAAATTTTTATGCATTTTTATCAAAATATTGTGGACATATTTTTAGTAAAAGATGACAAATTTAATATGAAATTCCAAAATCGTCTTTGTTTAGTACTTAATACAAGAGAAAAAGGGGGATAAGATGTAAATTTCCCATTTATCGGATAAAGTTCCGGCTCTTACTTTCGTTTCATTAAAAGTCGGGGCGGCTCCCAGAGACAAATTGTAATAAAACTTTTTTAAAGGAGCGTATCGTAAACATGAAAACCGTATCGGGGAACCTCTGATAAATTTTACGATTGGTCTTTAAATCGTCATCCTGTATACACAAACAGAGCCTGCTGCGTTATATACTGGAATCCTGGGGCGGTCTGAAACAGGACTCGGTAAGAATTGCTCATTGACCGGAAAGCGCCGACGTTGTTTGCTTATACTCCCGGATTCTTATAAAAATTTAATCCTTCGCGTTTATAAAGAAGTTGGATTAAGGTGAATAAAAGAGTTTAAAAATATATTTCTTGAATTATGGGTGTGTGAAGGAACGGTATTGATTGTCGGCTGCTCTAAGAATTTCCCAGAAGACATCTCAAGTCTCCCTGTGTTGCGGCTCGGTTGCCCGCCCTACTTCGGTTACAGGAAGATATTGCTTTGTCTCGTGTCACATTCTAGCCACTAGCCCTTTTAACATGTGGATGCGAATTGAATTCAAGTCATGTTTTATTAAATCGAGAAGATTTTGGGTCCCGGCGCCTCCGCCTGGAACTTCCCACACAACGTAATTATTAACATCGGTAAGATGGCCTATTATCCTGCGTGGAAGTTATAGATCCGATAATAACTTATATTTCCCCAGGAGACGCCGCCGGCGTATATCTCGGATCTCTTATCCCTAAGCCGGGAAACGATCTCTATTTTCGAATACGTGCGTCATTCAAATACAGCTTATTTTCCATACAACTATAAATTTAGATAACGTCTTTCCCTCATTCCATTTGTATCCTCCTTTTATTTCTAAATAAAGTAATTCGTATTTGTTGCAAATAAATTTTAGGTTAAACGTTTTGTCTCGTCTCGATGTCTAAAAATAGTTTTTAGGGGAAGAGAAGTATAAAAGCGGAGGAAGGAGAAGAGTGGTGCGCTTATAAAGCATCCGGGATTTCGTTCTCGTCCTTTTATGTTTTGGTGCGACTTTGCGAGACAGTAAATTTTAGCACGATTTCTATTACGATGGAACAAACGAGCGCGTTTTCGAACACACTCATGCGTGTAAAGGGAACGTTTAAATGTGGATATTTTTGCAATGTGTCAGATTTTTCCCTTAAGAATATATATATATATATATATATATATATATATATATATATATATATATATATATATATATATATATATATATATATATATATATATATATATATATATATATATATATATATATATATATATATATATATATTGGATTGTTTTCCATTTTTGTTGTTTCTTTCTTGCATTATTAACGCTTTTAGTTACATTTTTACGAAGGGGATTGTATTCTCTTTTATTCTCCTTCTAAAAAAATATTTTATCTGTATAGAAATTTTCTAGAAAAAGTATCTAAATTTAGAATGTTTTAAATATACTGCTATAAAGGGTGACCTATATTAGTTCAGTCTTGTTATTCCAAATGGTATTAATATATAATTAGATTGGCTCATTACTCAAATACCACAGTTCGTTAAACTCGATGTACGGTGAAATTCAGGTTGAAATTTCTATTGAATTAAAAAAAGAAGCTGAATGCAATATTCCACATTTATCTAGTGCACAAATAGTCGAATAATGATATTTAAGCTTTGCCGGCTAACAGAACCATTAAAATTTCATTCTGCGGATGAAGAAAAATATTTCAAAATCAATTAAAAATTATTAATAATATCATAGCATAGTCTTAACAATATTTTTTTTTATTCTGAATAAAGGTCGATTCAGATATTCGAGACACTCAGCTACGCGACGTCGTGCGACATCGCCTGTCAAATAATGATTACATTGTTTAAAATGGGCACGTGCTCACTATGGTTACGCGATAGCTACGCGACGTGCCCATTTAAAATAATATAATAAATATTTGACAGGCGATGTCGCACGACGTCGCGTAGCTGAGTATCACGCATATCTGAATCGACTTAAGTAGGAAATATGCATATAATTTAAATTTGGTTCAAATATTTTTATTGCGAATTTTAATTGTTCGAACTATCTGTATCTTTTTAATTGCTTAAAATTAATAAAACATAAAACGTGCAAATTATGCGAGGGAATTTCACATTTGTAAAACGAAATACTGTTGGTTAAAACGAAACTTGACGTCAAATACTATGTCAACAAGTTCATATTACCTTCATATTACTTACAGTTGTATGGCTTTTGATTAGAAGACCTGGTAATAACTTTAGTTGTGAATTCATTTATTGCTTAAGTGTAATTTTAGTATCCTGTGAGATTGCAAATATTTATGACAATGACTGAAACTGGTTTTTAAAAGCACAATCGTATAATCTGAAGAGAATAGTTCGCCAGTCCTGTGAAGTTATCAACCGGATTTGCAAAAATATAATATTAGATCGGAGTTCCCGGCAGATATGCAATAGTTCTAGAGTACTTTGTGCAAAACAAAAAAATGGAAAATAGTTGAGCTAGCAACCACTTTTGAGAAAAACTGTGCGTTTTTTACATATTCCTGTACCTCGACCATAGTTCTGGAGTATATGATCAATTTTGCAAAAAGTTCTGCAATAATTGACATTTTGCAAAAAAAATTAATTTTGAAAATTGCAAAAACAGTTCTATTCGTGGATCTGAATAGCACCCTAAGAGTTCTATCGAAGATCCCTTTGTCATTGTTTGATAAAAACCTTAGTTCAAAAGATATTTGCAATAATAAGGGACCCATTATTTTGAATGACAATTAAAAAAAATCGCGGGACCGTTCTGTTTGCAGTTCCCGATAGAACGCTTAGAGTTCTATCGAAAATCCTTATACCTTTTTTCTGTTAAATTAAAAATTGGAACGATTTGCGAAAAAATAGACTTAGACGGAGTTAAGATGAAAAAAAATCGCGCGACAGTTCTGCTGGCAGTTCCCAGTAGAACTCTTAGAGTTCTATCGAAAATCCTTATAACATTTTTTTGTAAAATTAAAAATAGAAAATTTTACGAAAAATTGGACTTTGTGGTGTCTTCGAAGTGAAGAGAAAATAATCGCGCAACAGTTCTGTTTGCATACCCCGGTAGAACTCTTATAGTTCTATAGAAAATCCTTACAACTTTTTGCTGTAAAATTAAAAATTAGAAAGATATGCGAGAATTTCGACTTCCCCGATGTGACGAAATGAAGAGAACAAAATCGCACAACAATTCTGTTTGCAGTTCCCGGTAGAACTCTTAGAGTTCTATCGAAAATGCTTATAACATTTTTGTGTAAAGTTAAAAATTGTAAAGATATGGGAAAAATTAGACTTCACCGATGCGACAAAGTAAAAAACGAAAAAAAATCGCGCAACAGTTTTGTTTGCTCTCTTACTATAATATTTCGATAGCACTCTTAAAGTTCTATCGAAATTCTTTATAACATTTTTCAAGAAAGTTAAAAATTCCGTTGCGACGAAGCAAAAAGAAAATAATCGCGCAATAGTTTTGTTTACAGTTCTTGGTAGAACTCTTGGAGTACTATCGAAAATCCTTATAACATTTTTCTTTAAAATTAAATATTAGAGAGATATGCCAGAAATTGGACTTCTCCGATGCGACGAAGCAAAGAGAAAATAATCGCGCAATAGTTCTGTTTGCAGTTCCTGGTAGAACTCTTAGAGTTCTATCGAATACCAATATAACATTATTCTGTAGTTAGTTTAAGTTACTAATTGGAGAGATATGCAAAAAATTAGTCTTCACCGATGAGACGAAGTGAAAAAAATCGCGCAATAGTTCTATTTGCAGTTCCCGGTAGAACTCTTAAATTTCTATCGAAAATGCTTATAACCTTTTTCTTTAAAATTGAAGATTAAAAAGACATACGAAAGAGGTTTCAGTAAGGAAGTGAAAACAGCAAAAAAAAACGCGCAATTGTTCATTTTTGTCTTAAATATTCATATTTTTTGAAGGTCATTAAAAGCAAGGTTTTTTGTCTTTGCTTCCTCGCATCGGCGAAGTCCAATTTCTTGCATATCTTTCTAATATTTAATTTTAAAGAAAAATGTTATAAGGATTTTCGATAGAACTCTAAGAGTTCTACCAGAAACTGCAAACAGAACTATTGCGCGATTATTTTCTCTTTCCTTAGTACCATCGGTGAAGTCTAATTTTTCTCAAGTCTTTCGAATTTTAAATTTGTAGAATAATGTTATAAGGATCTTCGATAGAACTATAATAGTTCTACTGGGAACTGCAAACATAACTGCCGCGCGATTTTTTTCATCTTCACTTCATCGCATTGGTGAACTCGAATTTTTCGCAAATCTTTCCAATTTTTAACTTTACAGAAAAAAGTCATAAGGATTTTCGATAGAACTTAGGATAGGATTTTCGATCGTTCTATCGGGAACTGCAAACAGAACTGTTCCCCGATTTTTTAAGGGACAGATTTACAACGTGGCGGGCATTGAGAAATGACTGGTTGGCCAAAGAAATCTAAATGGCCAAAGAGTATCCATGGCAACTTCTTACAAAAGAATTCGCAGTTTTGGTATTAGTTCCTACCGTCCACAATTGTGTCTACCTCTTTCTCCGCAGCATCGCAGAGCAACACTTGATTGGTGCAAGGAAAGACAACATTGGACCCATGAATGGAATAACATTATCTTCAGCGATAAGTCTCGTTTCTGTTTATGGGCTGATGATGGTCGCAGAATAGTGAGACGTCGCACGGTGGTCTGGATGAAAAAAAAGTTGGTCAAAAATAGAAAGAAGTTTCAGATTTAAACGCGAATTGGAATATAGGAGTTTTCTAGGTCGCTGATTGCGAATTTCGTAGTATAATTTTAAAATTCAAAATGGCGGATCCAATATGGCCGACTACTTAATTAAAAAATGATCGAAATTTCATATAAATTGGTATATATTGGTATATATTTTCATTCAAAATAATGGGTCCCTTATTATTGCAAATCGTGCAATCTTGCAAATCGTTTTTATCAAAAAACTGACAAAGGGCTCTTTGATAGAACTCTTAGGGTGCTATTCAGATCCGCGAATAGAACTGTTTTTGCAATTTTCAATTTTTTTTTTTTTGCAAAATGTCAATTTTTGCAGAACTTTTTGCAAAATTGATCAAGTACTCCAGAACTATGGTCGAGGTACAGGAATATGCAAAAAACGCTCAGTTTTTCTAAAAAGTGGTTGCTAGCTCAATTTTGTTATTTTCCATTTTTTTCGCGAAATTCTGCCGAACTATTGAAATTTTGTACAAAGTACTCTAGAACTATTTCATATCTGCCGGGAACTCCGATGTAATATTATATTTTTGCAAATTGGGTTTCTAACTTCACAGGACTTAGTTCGCCGTCTTATTTTCTTTCAAATCCAAATTTCAATCTAATACTGATAGCTTCTTCTATCAGTGCTAACCGTTTTCTCTTGATAGCTTCCATTCTTATAATGGGTGGTGGCATATTTCGATTTTGGTAAAAGAATATGTGAGCCTGAACTTCTTTATTTAATCGTTTTGTCAGCGGTGTGCTTGGCTGGATTATGGACGCGATAACCTTTTACATCCTCACCATATCTAATTAAACTGTGTTGTGTGGCTTTCTTGTCCCTTTTTAAACGTTTCTGTTTAGGGACATGCACCATGGCTTTGCTCCCAAACAAACGTAGATGACTCAAGTTTGGTTTTGATCCTCACCACAATTCATATGGAATTTTATCCAGTCCCGATACAATAGACCTATTTTCAAATATTCGGCCGTATACTTGAGGCAGCCACTCTGTCCAAGCAGCCACTCTGTCCAAAATGTTTTGTCTAACTTTGCAGCGTATAACAAACATTTAGCTTTCTCAACCACTGTTCGGTTAGCCCTTTCACAAAGTCAATTTCTCTCTCGGGTATAATAATATATAATGGGGTATAACAATAATAGGAGGTGTGCTGGTGGCTCAGATAGCTGAGCACTAGGCCTTTGACAGCTGGGGTTCAGAACCAAAGCAGCAAAAAATATTCAGAACTAATGGCTGCACTCAATTCCCCAATCCGACTTAGGCAACCGTGGGGTCTCAACACCTTCTCTGAAAATTTGTCGTTCGGATTCGACGTTAAACTGTAGGTCCCCAAATTCAAAGCTTACTGCTGAGGTTGGATATGTGGCAGAGAAGAGGCCGGTGCCCAGCAGTGGGACATAAAAATCTGATTATAATGACACCATTTTTTGACACATTTGACATTGTTGACATTGTTTTCGCTCACAGCATATGATAATTTGAGACTTGGTTATCATCACCATACCGTATCTCATTTTATTCATATATATATATATATATATATATATATATATATATATATAGCCATAGACCCCTTGTGGGGTATTTGCCGCTCCATTCTAGAGCTCTTTGATACTTGTGTTGCGGTGGATCAGTCCGCGTAATCTATTTTCCATTCATAGCTTCGTGTGTGTTTTTGTTTCTTGTACTATTTTCTTCCATTCCTTCCTGTCTCACCTTCTTCTTCTATTCTGTGACTAACATTATTCTCATATCTTCGTGTATTTGACCGTGTCATCTTATTTTCGGCCTTCCTCTTGGTCTACTGAGTGGTGGTTTCCAGTTTGTGATTCTCTTCGTTATGGAGTCTTGCGTTGTTCTTTGAATATGGCCATACCAGCTGAGCCTTCGTGCTTTTATGAATTGCACTATGTCTTCCTCTTCTAGGATAGTTTTTATTTCTTCATTTTTTAATGGTCTGTGTTCTTGCCCTTGAGTTTTCTTTGGGCCCAGTGTTCTTATGATTCTTCATTCCAGTATTCTCATTCTTTCTTCGTTTTTCTTGGTCAGGCACATTGTCTCTGCTGCGTAATTATTACTGCTCTAATGCTTGTTTTGTAGATTTTTATTTTCGCGCTTGTGCTGAGGTTTTTGTCCTTGAGTAACTTATGGTATTTCCAGAAAGCCATTTTTCCTGCCTTTATTCTTTCGCTAATTTCGATACTTCTGTCGTTGCTTCCGTTTACTGTGACTCCTAGGTATTTGTAGCTGTTTACCCGTTGGAATGTGTACTGTGCTATTTGTATCTGTATTTGTTGGTCCTCTTCTTGCGTACGTGCAATAGGCATGTACTTTGTTGTCTTTTCATTGATAGTCAATCCTCTTAAACGTGCCTCTTTGATGGTTGTTACTATAGTTTTTTCTAGGTTCGTTTTGATTGTATGCTTAATTATTTGTGTTTCGTTTTGTATTAATGATTTGTTGTTTCCTACTTTACTTATTATGCCTTCTAGCGCGATGTTAAAAAGTTCTGTTGATAGTCCGTCTCCCTGTCTTACTCCTTTTTCTATGCTCACCTTATTTGTTTTGCCGTCTCCTGTGATAACCTCTGCTGTTGAGTTGTTCATAGTCATTTTTGTTAGGTTTATCAGCTTGTTCGGTATTCTCATTTCTTCCATTTCTTTTATTAGTTGTTGTCTTTTTACGTTGTCATACGCTTGTTTGAAGTCTATAAATAGGATATGTAGTTCCATTCCGAATTCGTAACTTTTTTCTATGATTTGCGTCAATACTTGAATGGCATCTATTGTCGATTTTCCTCTTCTGAACCCGTTCTGGTATGGGCCTATCTTGGATTCCGTGTGCTGTGTTAGTCTATTCCTTGTCAGTTCTGTTAGTATTTTGTAGGTTGTGTTTAGTAACATTATAGGTCTGTAATTCACACATTGCGTTGTATCTCCGTTCTTGTATATTGGTGCTATTTGTCCGTTCTTCCATTCCGTGGGCATTTTTTCTTCCTTCCATATTTTGTTTATTAGGCCATGTATTCTCTGGGTTAGCACTGCTCCTCCCTTTTTTATCAGTTCGTATTTATTTCATCTGGTCCTGTTTTGTGTAGTTTTAGCTTTTTAATCGTTTGCGTGAGTTCTTCGTAGTTAGGTGGTTCTTCGTCTTCCGTACTGGTACCTTTTATTCATATATTGGCTGTTAATGTGTGCAAATCTTCTGCGCCATATCTTTCTACTAACTACTGGAGCAGCCAACAAATAAGTTTGTAATTCTAATTTCAATTAGAGTTTGTAATTATAAACACCTTCAGACAAATCTGCAGTCGCATCAAAAACATTGTTCTTGTTGCGAATGTAACATTTTTTCTCTTCAAATATGACATTATTTAGGCATAGGTAAAGAATATGGGATTGTTTTGAAACCTGGTGTAACCCATTGCTGGTGTAAACCATTTACCTAGTGTAACTGTTGTTAATCGTTTTTGGCACTCTTTAACTAAGATCCGAAAGCAAAATTTAAGCTTCTATGTTGTCTACGTTCATTAAATATTCGTGTTTTTGTTGAAAATACTTGTTGACATTTTTAAGATGACAGATAGTAGATGTGAACGCAACTAACTCGACGTTGCCACGTTTATTTTTGATTCTAGGCCCGTTTATATGGAAAACTATAATTTTGGCAACATATATACAATCTAATGCGTCGTATTGAAGTTGCATTCAGATCGCAACGAACAGCCACGCCACAAACAGCTAAAATGTCTTGAATTAATTATTTAAGTGTCCTGGATATCCACCAGATTCTTTTTTTACTTTTTGTAATAACAAAATTTGTATCTTCAACCAAATAACTGACGTGTATGACTGGTCACACAACTGAGAATGTAGATACAATAGACCAGTAGTGGCGAAGCCACTATATATAGTATATATATATATATATATATATATATAGTATAGTTGGCACGTAGGAAAATTGTATTGCCACCCGAACTATTTCTCACGCGTGCCTTTTAAACTAAAACCTTAACAGACAGATTTAGATTGTCCAAACAAATCTAATAATTCTCACTTGTCTGTACTAATTAACAAATAACGGACTTAGTTTGAATTAAACAGACTCGCTTTGTTTAGAAATCAAAGACGCATAAACAGATTTAGAAAATTTTTGACTGTCTAGACCAGTGGTGGCGAAGCTATGGCACGCGTGTCATAGCTGACACGGAGGAAAATTGTATTGCCACCTATTTTTTACGCGTGCCTTCTAAACTAAAACCTTAACAGACAGATAAAAACAGACAGATTTAGACTGTCCAAACAAATCTAATAATTCTTACCTGTCTGTACTAATTAACAAATAACAGACTTAGTCTGAATTAGACAAACTCGCTTTGTTTAGAAATCCAAGACCCATAAACAGATTTTGAAAATTCTTGACTGTCTAGATAAGTGGTGGCGAACATATGGCACGCGTGTCATAGCTGGCACGTAAACTATATCTCACGCGTGTCATCTAAACTAAAACCTTCTACTTTTCTCAAAAAAAAAAATAAGTTTCTCAATCCACTTTTGTGCAACATCAAAGTTGGAAAATAAAAGACGTGTTATATTCAGCTAATACAGCAACTGATTTTCACTATCAGAAATGTTAATTCGTTGTAAATGTTACCTGACACTAGTGTGACCAACCTGCAAGTTGGCGCTGATCGTACCAGAAGCATACAATTATCGTATTTTAGCAAAAATTATACGTACATTTCCAAGTAATTAAAAAAAAAAGAAGGAGACTCAGAATAGGGTTTCCATAGTGTAGGCCACCCAAATGTACAAAATTTACTTAGGAAAAAGGCATAAGCGTAAATTGTATTAATATTGTAGCTAGAGAAAAAAAAATTAAATTCAGTTATATTACATTTATTTCATATAAATAGATTTCATATAAATAGCCACATATACATCTTTTAACATGCAATAATATTGTAGAAATACATTTGTACACATTAATTAGTGTAAAGTAGATATGAGAGGCACTTAAAAAATGTTAGGTATTATTATATCATCAGTTTCACTCAACTCTTCTGTTATGTATAAATCATGAATTGTACTGCGACTACTGTGAGCCTCTTCAGTAGTACGTTTTTGAGAATACATTTGCGCTTTTGTCATACGACTATACTCTTGAGCAGATGATTCAAAATTAATGCAGTTACCCTGAACTCTTTGCTTAACCAGAAGTGTACCGCTAACTGTAGAAGTTACTAATTTATTTCGCGTAGAAGTTACTAATTTATTTTGTTTTTATCAAGTTCACTTGATTGAAAAGTCTCTCGCAATCTGCAATTGCCTGAGGCAGTGAAATGACATCAAGGGTAAATTTGCCGAGTTTCTTAAATGTAAGACCTTGATCACCTTCATCACATGCCATTAATTTCGCCCAAAATACATCTACTTTATCTTTTATATCATGATATTCCGGTAGATCAAAAAAGGTAATTTAACCGCCACTCGTCATCAATATCTTGATATTGTTCAGGAGCAGAAATTGCGAGGCAAAATCTTCATTAAGGGTAATAAGCTTGGTACAGCATCTCTACTCTTTTTAAGCATAGCGTTTGTTGGATTCAAATTCGTTACTAGCTGCAGAAGAGGATCATCAAAATTAAATCTTTATTTTATTTGACAACAGCCAACTACTAAAAAATTAATACAACTTGCTTGAAAATCAACTTTCAATTGCTCATTGTTTTGGAACTCTGGATTGCTTAACATATTCATCACTTTAACACTCAAGTAAATTTGTTCTGGGCGCAAACGTTGCCCTTCATTAGATGTCTTTTAAACTCGTCTCATATATGTACGATTTGCACAGATATGATTCGCGAAGTTCTCGATAAGTTATGGTCATCTTACTATATAAGGTTGTAATGATGACCGATTGTGATTGGAACAATTCATTTAACTTTGTAAATTTTGGTAAAACCCATTCTAAAAACAAATAAAAAAGTTTTATTATTGGGTTGTCAAAAGCTAGTACAATTTCTTCTACTGCATGTATTCGCGCAGTTAACATTCGCTCTCTAAAATATAATTTTAGAGCATCCGATTGTTCCAGTATTCTTACAACAACAGCGTGCAAAGATTACCAACGCGTCTGTGAAGGTCGTAAAATCTTATGGACTTCAATGTCTAAAAACTTCTGAAATTCTTGAAAGTGTGACTGCCTTTTCGCACTATTTTTGAACTTATACACATTACGAGTTAAAGCTTCACAACTCCGTGGCAATTCTTTGCACGCTTCACTAGCACATAGATGTAGAGAGTGACATACACATTTAAAAATAAATATGCCTGGACACTTCTCTATAAACCTAGTGGCGACAGAATTTTTACTTCCCATCATCGTACTGCATCCATCTGATGCAAATCCAATTATATTTGCAAGTTGAATACCACGACTTTCTAGAGAATTTGTTATTAGGCCGAACAAATGTTCAGCAGTTGCACTTTGGCCATTTGAACTTTCGTCAAAAATTTGACACAAGTCCCAAAATTTGCTGACAACTCGGCCTTCTTTTGTATCGAAAAATCGACTTGAATAATTTTACTGATTCAATATATTTTATATGTTTCTTTAAAAAATTACCGCACAATTATGCACATTGTTTTGCAGGCAGCAATATCTGTACTTTCATCGATGAGTACGCTGAAGAAGCTTGATCTTAATTTTTGACATAGGTCATCTTTTTCGCCAATAACATTTGTTATTATTGCAGCCCCCTTTGTTGCTTTTAATTGCATTCCATTCACAATTGCAGAATCAGTTACACACTTTTTAAGCAATGGCGATAAGTGATCCAAGGCTCTAAAGGATATGTTATGATCCACTAAGGCACACAATTTTATTTCCAATTTTTTAGAAGCCTCATTATCTGTGCATTTTTTTCAAACTTTGTTTAAAAATGTGTCTATTTTCGGTTGAGCTGGCAGAAGCCTCTGCTGAATACTCTGTGACTTTAAATGATTTCTAATCACAGTTAACTCGGATATAAAATTTACACTGCACGCTGTACATTTAGCCTTATACGGATCACCGGGAACCTTGGCAAGCCATGTTTTAAACTCGTTCACCAATAGCCACGCCGCTCTAAATTTTTGTGACCGATGTTTACCAACGGTTTTAAATTTCTTCTTTGGGGGTGTGTCAGGTAAAATAATTTCATCATCACTTACGGATATTGAACTCATTCTGTATAAATCATTAATATAAATATATATGTATATAAGTAGAAAAAAAATCACAGGATATATCAATAATTTTGGAGTTATCGACTTTTACCTGGTATAATTGTTGTTAATTGTCTTTGGCAGTGTTTCACTAAGTCGGAAAGCAAAAATAAAAACCTAAAAAAATCTACGTTGTAAAAAGTCTAAGTTCAAGAACAAAGAATGATTCATGTTTTTGTGGTTCTAAAAATTTACGTTAGACGCAACAGCTGGTGGGCGCACGCAACCAGCTCGGTTGCCACGTTGATTTTTTTAAACAAAATATTACCGCATATCTAAATCGTACGTATCCTACAATATTTGAATATTATCTTACATTTACGTACGATAGTGAAACCCTATCGTATATCGTACGGTAATTTTCGGTAATCGTACGGTAATTTTTGTACGATAATTATCGTACGGTTGGGAACCATGCCTGGCACGTCAGCATTGCAAAATGTGCAAGTTTAAAAGAAAATGGCACGCGGTCGGAAAAAGGAAAAGACCTTTGCATAGTTGCATTTTTTTGTGCAATGTGTCAATTTCCGCCATGTTTTGCCCGAACTTTTTGACGTATAACCTTATTAGCTGCCCGAAACTTTCATATTCCCTCCTTTCAAACTTGGCGGATGCGCATGCGCTTAACTATCCGTAAAAAGGTCTATTGGGTCAACGTTGCCAAAATTAATTTTGACAACATATAAATTATATACATTTTTCTGCGTCACATATTTGTGTAAAGTATATACAAAATTGGCTTCCAGAAATTATTTGTCGATTATGAATATTCAGAATATTTTAAGAGATCCCGACTAAAGAATTCAAAAATTACTTAGATTTAAATTGATACCAGCCGTGTTGGTTAAACCAACGGTCCTTGCTACATTGTCCTGTATTAGATCGAGTGTTCGCCTTACCGCGCGTATGTTGGCTTGATTTACCTAATTTATCAGGATTAAACCAACGGTCCTTGTCACATTGTCCTATATTGTTCTATATTGGATCGAGAGTTCACGCTACCGCGCGATCCGAACTCGGACAATGTGGCATAGACCGTTGCTTTAACCCCGGTTAGATTAGGTTGCCCGCCGCGATGGGGGCAGATAAATCAAGGCAACATACGCACGGCAGCGCGAACTCTCGATCCAATATGGCACTATGTGGCAAGGACCGTTGAACCAATCAAAAATAACAAACGTGGCAACGTCGAGTTAGTTGCGTTTGCTTCTACTGTCATCTTGAAAATGTCAACAATTATTGTCAACATAAATACGAATATTCATTGAACCAACGTTGACAACGTTTAACTTTCCATTCAGAAAAATAACATTAAATACACATTTACTAGCATTTCTTTTTAAGAATGGGCACTGCTTTCGATAATGTCCATCCTCTTTGCACTTGTATCACGTGCTTGTTTTTGTTGGTGTATTTTCTGTAACTGTCTTTTTGTGGTATGTGTCTGTAGTATTTTTGACAACTCCTATTGTCAATAATTCATACAGAAAATGTGTTCTTCGAATTTAAATATTTGTGTTAATGGTTCAAAAATAGAATACTATTCGTATAGTAAGTGAAAGTATTAATAAGTATTTTCACTTACTATTGGAATAAAATATTCTATACAAATATATAACTATGAACAAGAAAAATTTCAAGAAATATGATGTTAAATGATACATAGATACAATATATTTCTTTCTTGGAAACGAAGGCATACTTGTGCCTCCGTGGACCCCCATTTAATAATATAATAAAGTGTGCGTGCAAGGGAGAATGCGCGTCATTTTGATGCACGACCTTACATTTTTTAATGGCTCGCACGCAATTAAACCCATCTCCATTTTCGCCGTAACTTATAGCCACCACCCCCAAAACATACGTTTATTTGAATCTCCATCCCGAATAAATCAAACTCCAGAAATAGAAGAAGGAAAATATATTCAATTCCGCCTTTTTCTCCAATTCCGCTTTAAATTCATCATTTCCTTTTATTCTCTTAAAAAAGAATCTCAGCATGTGGGAAAGAAATTCGGTAATTATCACGAAAACCGGTCTCGCATTCGCGGGTTTTCCTCGGTGAGCACTTTTCCGCTATCCGCTCTCTTATTTATTGGATGCGCACTTCGTTATCGCATCTGTGTATTCTCCGGACACGAAAACCATTAGGGCAAAAAGAAAACGGACGGGGTTGCAACTTATGTTCGGACGGCAAAAAGCCAGGTCACACCGAAATTAGACCCGCCGGTCTAAGGATTTACTTAAATGGAATGTGAGCCAAATATATTTTCCTAGGGTTAATGGCTGTGCGAGGAAACTGCCAAGCAAAACCGAAAACTTTCTCCTAAAACATATTACTTGTACGGTTTGTTAACTGCAAATAACTTAAAAACAAATCGAACAATCTTAGTTCTATTGTCTACATAGACAGAGACAATATAAAATGAAAACATCTTACGTTATAGAAAATCATACAAACTTAAAACAAACTGAACACAGCCTGAATATTTAAATATATTCAGCCTTTCCGGAGCAAGTCAATTGATTTAATTGTTATAGAGCTCCGGAAAGGCTGAATATATTTATATATTCAGGCTGTGTTCCGTTTGTTTTAAGGTTGTAAAATATTCTTAATGAAAGACGAAAGACTTTATAACAAAAATCAGGTTCAAATTAACGTTTTAATACCTTCAATATCATATTTAAAGAGTTATTTGTTTTAGCCTTAACTATATGAAAGGACATTTTAAATTATTTGAATGAAAATAATTTTTTGATTTTTTTCATGTGATCAGTGATCATGATGATCACATTAAACAAATCAAAAAATTGTGATTTTTTTCATGTGATCAGTGATGATGATGATCACATGAAACAAATCACAAAATTAGTTTTATTCGAATTATTTGATCTGATACTTAGTCAGAATTTTGAAAATATAGCTTTAAATTTGAATTACGTTTCTTATTGGCATAAATATTTCATTTCATAAATCTTCAATAAACACAAATTTCATATAAGGGGCGCATACATGGGTTGAATATTCCTCTCAGAGAAGATTTTTTTAAATCAACAGTATCAAGATCAATGGTATATCTAGTAATTTGTCATCAACGTGAAAATATTTTTTATAATGGGAAGATATTAAATTTCTAGTTTTAATGAAATAGACATGTTGTAAATGAATTAAAAAATGTGGGGATAAAAATGAAAAGCATATCTGTTTCGATTCCGTGTCAGTGAAGGAATGGATGTGTTGGATATTATATAACACAATGAGGGAAAAGCTTGTACAAATAATAGTTAGTATGTGTGTGCATAGATATATAAAGAAAATAAATGGAACAAAGTATTTATTCTGTGTAGTGGGATTTTTGTTTGAGTAGTTTATTATTTAAATATGTATGTGCTCGTGTTGTTTGTCGAGGATCTCTAGGACAAAAACCAAGAAAAAAGTCACGTTTACTTTTAGCTTTACGTATATATGAAAGTCTGTTATCTGAATCCTTCGTATGGCGGATATATCATTTCACGGAGGATGCGCAATTTTCATTCAATCAAAACCGCACACGCAAAGCTCTATTTGGAGTTTGTCATCTGCCCGGGCCCCATCATCCGTCTTATCCCGGCGCAACCTCCACTTACTCCACCACCTGTTTTTTTCTTCCGTTCCCATCGATATTCCCGTTTGTTTTTCCGCTCGAAGGCGATAAGTTGCGAGGAAGTCGGGAACGGTTTAGCGGTGTCCATTTGAGGTGGAATTGCTGAAACGAGGAAGAACTCGCAGATCGTTTCCGGACGGTAAAGCACGATGTATGGTGGCTGGAGGTAATCTCTCTCCGTTCCTTTCGTTTCCTCCTACTTCGCCTCCCGGGGAAGTGCTAACATACGACACAGTGGGGAATTCTCTATCACGCGAAAAAAAAAGTAACATGTTGAAGAACTACAGTTGCTTAATAACGTACGAACGTTCCAGCCATCACATAAAATTGCCAACCAACAACTTCTAATTCACTTTATGTTTACGAACGAATTCCACTTTTATTGTCTAATATAAAAACTATCTTGTACTTTTTACATTCTTTAATGTATAAAAGTATTATATTTTTAGTATCTAATATAACTTTTATCTAGTCAATTCTCCTTACAATTTGCACGTTCCCTAAAATTACAGTTTTTATAATAGAATGGTAAATACAAACAATGAATTTACAAATAAATTTTCAAAATTATTCCATTGTATTATCGATTAAAACAACAAAATTATGTTGCAAATGATTAATTAAATCATCAAATCGCACGAATGTGATATTAAAATGGGTCTGTTGTAAATTAAGTTGCACATGAAAAGTCGTAATTGTATCCATGATTAATATATTTTGATGCAAACTTAATTATTTATCGAGATTAATTGAAGGTGATTTTATCATTTTAATTAGTATTATTTTAAGATTATAATACATTTAGAAATGTTAGACAATATATAATTTTCGGAAATTGATTGAAGTTGTTATTTAGTTGTTACTTAGTAGATTATATAGACTAGGCAAGATTTTTTTTAATTCGTGTCAGAAACACTTACATTTGCAAATAAAGAAGCATAAAGGATGCAATCGAAACATTATATATAAAAAAGACTTGTAATTATTTGAGATCCTACATTGTATAACAGATAGTTCATTTGGGGTTACTGCCGCCCAGAAGTTGGCAACCTCTAGTGCATTTGGTGAGTCATGCAGTTAGTTATTCCCAGTACATGTTCTCGGACACTGTTTACACTGAAGCAAATGGAAGGTCGTCTGGATTTCCCCACATTCACTTGGAAAACCCATTTTATCTAGGTGGTTTTAGATCTTGCTACTCCTGACCGTAGTCTGTTGAGTGATCTCTTTGTACTCCATTTCCATCTGTAGCCCGAAGGTAGTTTCTCACTTGGCTTCAGCCAGTCTTTAGAGCTATTAAACCTTGCTCACCATAAACCCACAAGGGATTGCATTTGTGTCCCGGCGAAAGTCACTGTTGATTTTAGGAAACTTTTTCTTGATTTGACTCATGAATTTGCTGGCTGATATCCACATATAAGGTGTGTTACAGATGCTAGAGTCTTGTTTTCAAATAATTGGCAGCAATCTATCGACGAATGTCAGGTGGATCAATACCAGCTAAGCTGTATAACTTATCCAGTGGAGTGGGTTTTAGACAGCCGGTGATGATACGGCAAGTATCAATGAGAACCACGTCGACCATTTTGGCGTGAATAGATCTGGATCAAACTAGGCATGCAAATTCATAAACATAGAGTCCGAGAAACATAGAGTCAGGGAAGAGGTTCTGACGGTGCCAGGAGTGTGTTACCCATGTTCTCCCAGTTAGCTTCCTTATTATGTTATTTTTAGCAGCCACTTTTTGTTTGGTGTTCAATCAATTATTCTTATAAGCTAGAGAACGGTCAAGGGTGACTCCTTGGTATTTTTGAAACAAAAAGTGGTCTAGCGTAACCCTATACCAGGTCATTTTGAAAGTTCTAGCTGCTTGCTGGTTCTTAAGGTGAAAAGCACAAGTCTGTGTTTTACTAGGATTTGGTCTCAGTTGATTTTCATTGTAGTAGTAGGCTGATAGTTCTAGTAATGCTTCGTTTAGGCTAAGGAACTTCCTGTAGCCTAAAGGATATTGAAGAGAAGAGATTATGGAGAGAGATAAGAAATAACATCGTAACATCGGAATTGAAGGAGAAACATGGCGAGAAGAGGCAAAGAAAACGTTTATGGAAAGGTTAAGAATTAACGAGGGTTTCATCAATGCATACCAGCTCGGCTCTAAAGGAGGAAATAAAGGCCCAAATTTGTTAAACTTAGAATGTTGGGAGGCAAAAAGGGAGATAATGAGAAATAAGCACAAGCTAAAAGGAACAAATGTATTTATACAAAACGATTTCACCCCGAAGGAGCAGGGAATCCAGAAGGAGTTATTAAGGAGGGTAAAGGATCTCAAGGAAAGGGGTCATCGGGTCAAAGTAGGCTATAAAAGAGTTGAAATAGATGGGAAATGGGTACCTTGGTCCAAAGGGGAAAAAGCGAGTAAGGGACCCAAGAAGAAAGGGACAGAAACACAAGGACGGATCGGAAAGGGAAAATGCTAAGATATTATTTTGGAATGTGGCTGGGCTTAGGAAAAAACTGGAAAGGAAGGACGAGCCGTCCTAATCTTCCCACTGTTCCTTCTGTGACTTTCCTCCTGACCATTGCTGTTTCCATTTCCTCGGTTATCATATCTATATCTTTTAAATTATCTCAATCTATTGCTTCCATTCTTAATTTAAACAGCTCCGTCGCGCCGCTATCCCACCTGGTAACCCATTTTTCTTTCCTGAACCCCTCTTCTACCTGCTGCTTTAACGTGATCAGTATTGGCATATGGTCAGATTCACCATATTCATTCATAGCCTTCTTGAAGGGATTCGAAATAGTTGGAGTAGTGGAGTTCTGGGTCCAAGAAAAAGAATGGGAGACTTGTAAAGAGAGACATCCCAAGGAGTACAAATGGAAGATGCAACCGGCGCTGAGGGAGAGTGGCTACGGAAGGGCAAAGGGGGGAATAGTAACAGGGATCAAGTGGGGTATCAGGGAAGCGGAGAGATTACAAGAAGAAGTGGAGGTTATAGTTTTCAGAGAGGTATAGCTGAAGGGAGGCTGGTGGCAGATAGCCACGGTGTATAACAATAAGGGGCTGGAAAGAATTAAAGAGTGCATAAGGTGTAATATAGAAGGCACGGCATCGACAAACTTGCTGCTAGGAGGTGATTGGAATGTGGGGATAGGAGAGGAGCAATTAAACACGGTGGATAGAGCTGGTAAAGTACTACGAAGGAAATCTAAGGACAAAACGAGAAATGCCGAAGGAAAAGAATGTGCAGAATGGGTAAGGGAAAGTAAATGGGATGTCTTGAACGGGTGTGTGGAAGGGGACTGGGAGAGGCAGTATACGTTTGGGAGTGCTGGGGGGGTGTCGGTCAGAGACATTGCAGTTGTTAACGACTCCGCGAGGCAAGAAATTAGAGAGATGGAGATCGGAGAGAAAGGTGAATCTGACCATATGCCAATACTGATCACGTTAAAGCAGCAGGTAGAAGAGGGGTTCAGGAACGAAAAATGGGTAGGATTATTCAAAACACTATTATAAATGAAATGTAAAAAGTCTTCATCGATCTGACACCTGGAAAAAAATTTACTCGGGTCAATGTTCACAAAAAGTGTTTTTCGCGATTTTCAGCAAAACGGTAAGCTTTATCATAAAATAAGCTCAGATAAAAATTGCATATCAGATAATTATCTATAAAAAATGTCTAAATACTTTTTTCCCTAAGAGCCACCGTTTTTGAGATATAACGATTCAAAAAGTTGAAAGACTTGTAATCGTCATTATATGTATAAGTAAGTACTCCACGTATATACTTCACTGAAGCTGTAATACAAGTAAAAAGATTATCATTACGATATCTTCAAATCTATCAATAGCTGGAATTACACTTCTGTTAATCTTTGGCACTCTTTGCTCAAAATGCGTTGTATGAGCCGTTCGCTACGTCAAAGCAAGTAACGCAATAAATAATAACATCCCACATCACCTCATACTTTTTTTTTTGTTCAAATAGTGTTTACCTAAAATATTGTATTCCCTGGCATAAAGACCTTATGGTCGATAGCCATTTGTTCCCTTTTGTTGACAATAAAGATTATTATTTTAAATAATAATTAAGTGGTATATTTGTTATGTTATAATGTTATAAAACAAGATTTCCTTTATAGTACGTAAACCGATAACTGGAATTGCATGGGTATAGGTTGAACCACAAATTAATTGTTCTACTGGGTTTCATATGGTAAGGGGCCGTGCATAAATTATGTAAGGCATTTTGCAGGCTAATTTAGCCCCCTCCCACCCTATTGTAAGATATTGTAAGATTTTAATTAACTACCATTTCAGGTTCTTTCAATGTTTCAATATCAATTTCCTCATTATCGCACCACAAACAATAATAATATTCCCATCGTGAATATTATTATTGTTTGAAGTGAGAAACACACTCTGCCCAGCTTGACGACGTATCAATTTAATTGGTTGAACTTCCTCAGTTCGAGCACCCTGATGCTTATGGACTGACTGACGATGAGTTGACGATGAACTAATGCCCGCTCCACACTCTTGCGGAGTAACTTCGGCGAGGATCCTCGCCGAAGTTGTTTGAGGCGAGGAACTAGACGGAGGAGGCATCTACACTCTCGCCTTACTTCGCAGCTGCTACTGCAACTATTTGTGTGTCTAATATATAGGAAAGGACGAGTAAATTCGAGAGTGTTGACGTGATACTCTCCCTTCCTCGTACTCGCGCCTCGTATCCCTTTGACGCAGTTACGAAAAACCGCTTCATGAAACGACGTTAGCCAAGGCGAGGCGAGGAAGCACAAGGCGGATCGAGTAACCTGACCACACTCGCGTTCCTCGCTCAACCCCGTGCTACTTCGCGAGAGTGTAAAGCGGGCATAACATTTTTGATTGATGCAAAGTACAATCCACATGCTTGACATGTTCGTCCAATGAATTGCGTTTCGACAATAAAAGTCATATGATGTTGAAAGAAAGTCTGGACGACTAGGAATCTCTAGGAACGTTTGAAGATAAACGCACAAATAAGGGACACAAATTAGCATTTACTTGGTCTTTCGGAAGTGCGATATCCAAAGTTTCTGTTTGTTGAAGAGGTCAAAGGGGTGGAATAAATCCATCTTGTAGAATTATTCGCAAACTACTTCTTTAGTTTTCCACAACATTCAGGCTGGGTACATTCTGGAGTCCATTCTGCTTGATTGACATTAACATTATCACTTCCAGCATTTCTATATTCGGCTACAACTGGTTCTTCATCAATATTTAAAGTAGTCCATATGTATAAACTTGAAGATCAAAGCGTTTTGATTTTGCAGTATTTTCGAAGTTTAGTTTCAGAAAAGTTTCAGCAAAATTCATTCCACCATATGATTCTTATTTATATTTCGAACAAATAAACATTTTATTGGCAATTTTACAAAATTTCCGAAAATTTTGTCTTTGCAAACTTTCCAATCAAATTGTCAATTTCAAAACATTTACCAAAACCTGATGGATTTTGCCGCGAATGTTTTTTAAATAATTTACCAAAATTTTGTTTTTCAAAATTCCTTTTAAACTATTTAACAACAATATTTTTTTTCAAAAATTACTCAAATGGTTGTCGTCAAAATTCAGCAAATTTTACATTGATGTGAGTATTTTTTAGTTTCAGAACAGTTTCTGCAAGATTTATTTTAAAATTGAAAAGTTTACGATATGTTGGAAAATTTTCAAAAAAAATCCAAAATATATTTTTTATTATTCATGCGTGCGAAATACTTCCTGACGCACGTTTTTTAATAGGAGAAATGCCACTTCGATTAGTCTTTCCACATAAACTGGGTGTCGCACATAAATATTCAATATCGCTAGGTTACATAAAAAAATACAAAGAAATAAAAATAAAATGAACACAATCAAGACCTCGATAGTAAAAAAGTGACGAAACGTGTTTTGTAATTTTTCTTTTGTAATTGTAATTTTTGTAATATGTAATTTTTTTTCATTACAAAATAATAATAAAAATTAAAGAATACGTTTCAATATGAGTGTAAATTCTATGTAGATACCGGAGGCTGAGGAGAGTTCTTATGACGAATCCACACCACCGGAGACAATTGAAAAAGCAAATTCTTGATTTTTATTCCATTTTTTTGGATGGCCCCTGGATCCCAAACTTGTAAGATACATCCCCTCGCATGAGTATTAAAAAAGAATTTTTGTAACACGGGCGGAATTGTCAATTGCCCTCGCGAGCGGATGTGCGCACTCACTTCGTCCGTGCGCCCAATTTCGCAATCGCGTGAAATTTCCGTCCCAGTTACAAAATATACTATTATACAATTTTACACAATATTTAATGGAATTCAAGAACTGTTGGGATTATTTTCAAACTTTAACCTCTTTTAGGTATCCCTAAAAAAACTTTGTTCGAAACTGCAATTACAAGATTTATTAGATTGAAACTATTGAAATGAATTCCCAAATTTTGGTTTAAACTTTACAAACACAAAACTTTCTTATACAAAATCATATGGCTATTACTAATACTTTGATAAAACTTTTCTTTGCCGTCTCACTGTCTGCGCCATCACACCATAATACTCATATTTAAATCATTTGTGCCATTTCATAACACACTCTCACTCTATACTATTACATTACAAATCCTTGTGAGATTTATTCTTAAGATATCCGTATTTAATTTCGCGTTTTTTGTTTTTATTCGCACTTTCGGTGAATAATTAATTAGTTGCGTTGTTGGTGGGACTACCATAATAGAATTCACTGGTAATGGGATTAATTTAAGCTCCTGAGAGAGAATTCCGAGCAAGTTGAGCATCTCGACTTGCGGCTAAATCTGCAAATTGCCGAGATGTAAATAATAAATTTTAATTTCCTCGACTAATTTCAGCCCGCTCCACACTCTTGCGGAGTAACTTCGGCGAGGATCCTCGCCGAAGTTGTTTGAGGCGAGGAACTAGACGGAGGAGGCATCTACACTCTCGCCTTACTTCGCAGCTGCTACTGCAACTATTTGTGTGTTTAATATATAGGAAAGGACGAGTAAATTTGAGAGTGTGGACGTGATACTCTCCCTTCCTCGTACTCGCGCCTCGTATCCCTTTGACTCAGTTACGAAAAACCGCTTCATGAAGCGACGTTAGCCAAGGCGAGGCGAGGAAGCACAAGGCGGACCGAGTAACCTGACCACACTCTCGTTCCTCGCTCAACCTCGTGCTACTTTGCGAGAGTGTGGAGCGGGCATAACATTTTTGATTGATGCAAAGTACAATCCACATGCTTGACATGTCCGTCCAATGAATTGCGTTTCGACAATAAAAGTCATATGATGTTGAAAGAAAGCCTGGACGACTAGGAATCTCTAGGAACGTTTGAAGATAAACGCACAAATAAGGGACACAAATTAGCATTTACTTGGTCTTTCGGAAGTGCGATATCCAAAGTTTCTGTTTGTTGAAGAGGACAAAGGGGTGAAATAAATCCATCTTGTAAAATTATTCGCAAACTACTTCTTTAGTTTTCCACAACATTCAGGCTGGGTACATTCTGGAGTCCATTCTGCTTGATTGACATTAACATTATCACTTCCAGGATTTCTATATTCGGCGACAACTGGTTCTTCATCAATATTTAAAGTAGTCCATATGTATAAACTTGAAGATCAAAGCGTTTTGATTTTGCAGTATTTTCGAAGTTTAGTTTCAGAAAAGTTTCAACAAAATTCATTCCACCATATGATTCTTATTTATATTTCGAACAAATAAACATTTTATTTGCAATTTTACAAAATTTTCGAAAATTTTGTCTTCGCAAACTTTCCAATCAAATTGTCAATTTCAAAACATTTACCAAAACCTGATGGATTTTGCCGCGAATGTTTTTTAAATAATTTACCAAAATTTTGTTTTTCAAAATTCCTTTTAATCTATTTAACAACAATTTTTTTTTTCAAAAATTACTCAAATAGTTGTCGTCAAAATTCAGCAAATTTTACATTGATGTGAGTATTTTTTAGTATCAGAACAGTTTCTGCAAGATTTATTTTAAAATTGAAAAGTTTACGATATGTTGGAAAATTTTCAAAAAAAATCCAAAATATATTTTTTATTATTCATGCGTGCGAAGTACTTCCTGACGCACGTTTTTCAATGGGAGAAATGCCACTTCGATTAGTCTTTCCACATAAACTGGGTGTCGCACATAAATATTCAATATCGCTAGGTTACATAAAAAAATACAAAGAAATGAACACAATCAAGACCTCGATAGTAAAAAGTGACGTAACGTGTTTTGTAATTTTTTTTTGTAATTGTAATTTTTGTAATATGTAATTTTTTTTCATTACAAAATAATAATAAAAAATAAAGAATACGTTTCAATATGAGTGTAAATTCTATGTAGATACCGGAGGCTGAGGAGAGTTCTTATGACGAAGCCGCACCACCGGAGAGAATTGAAAAAGCAAATTCTTGATTTTTATTCCATTTTTTTTATGGCCCCTGGATCCCAAACTTGTAAGATACATCCCCTCGCATGAGTAATAAAAAATAATGTTTGTAACACGGGCGGAATTGTCAATTGCCCTCGCGAGCGGATGTGCGCACTCACTTCGTCCGTGCGCCCAATTTCGCAATCGCGTGAAATTGACAACTTTCGTGCCCCAGTTACAAAATATACTATTATACAATTTTACACAATATTTAATGGAATTCAAGAACTGTTGGGATTATTTTCAAACTTTAACCTCTTTTAGGTATCCCTAAAAAAACTTTCGAAACTTCAATTACAAGATTTAGCAGATTGAAACTATTGAAATGAATTCCCAAATTTTGGTTTAAACTTTACAAACACAAAACTTTCTTATACAAAATCATATGGCTATTACTAATACTTTGATAAAACTTTTCTTTGTCGTCTCACTCTCTGCGCCATCACACCATAATACTCATATTTAAATCATTTGTGCCATTTCATAACACACTCTCACTCTATACTATTACATTACAAATCCTTGTGAGATTTATTCTTAAGATATCCGTATTTAATTTCGCGTTTTTTGTTTTTATTCGCACTTTCGGTGAATAATTAATTAGTTGCGTTGTTGGTGGGACTACCATAATAGAATTCACTGGTAATGGGATTAATTTAAGCTCCTGAGAGAGAATTCCGAGCAAGTTGAGCATCTCGACTTGCGGCTAAATCTGCAAATTGCCGAGATGTAAATAATAAATTTTAATTTCCTCGACTAATTTCAGAGGTTGCACTCGGAAACGCTACAATATTTCACTACAAAATGACAAATTTAATGGAAAATGTCCTTCTTTTAAATTTTCTATATCTATCAACAAACTTTAAACCTTATTAATTCAATAAACTAATTTAATTGTTTTGTTTGCAATAATTAACAATTAAGAATGAAATACTTGGGTCAAAAGTTAACATCGTCAGTATAACTTTCTGAAGAAAAGGCCCAAGTGTATCTTTCTTAATATAAAATATAAAATCTTCAAACTCAACAAATCCAAAACATAATTATCAATATTGAAATGACTAAAATAATTCGAAAATTATTCTAAAATAATATTTGTAATAAAACTTTCAGTTTCACATTAATATTTGTTCCATTGGACTGCCAATAATAATAAATGTAATTTGTTTTAAATTTTTTTTATGAATTTATTTATTTTATTGCACATTAAAACTCATGCGTCAGACTTGATGAATTATTCAAAATAAAGTATAAAACTCCGTTTGGAATTTTTTTTTCTTTCAATTTTATGATATTGCATCAAATCGAAAACGCGGCAAATTAATATTCGTCTGGTTGGTTATGTAACCTGCGATTACTTTGCATATTTGCACAAGACTAATTAATTTACATAATCCACTGTACTTTTAAAAAGTACACGAATTGTGTAATATTTTACGCCTTTCATGCAAATTTATTTCTTTCCATTTCATTGCTTTCGATATTAAAAATATATTTATTGGAATTGTCTTATAAATGAAATATATGTTTCATCGAAAGTTTTGTAATTATATTTATACAAAATAAATTATTTTACGAAAGTTATAACAAATAATGTTAAAAAATTGCTTTTTATAATAAATCTTTAACTACTTCTTCTTCTTTTATGACTACATAGGATCACTTTAATCAGTCCATTAACTAAGTCTCTTTGGGGCGTTGTTCGTGCCTTCCGGTCCTCCCAGTAATTTTTCTTACGTTCTGATCTTCGTGCCCATATCTTCTTCAAGTGAAAACACCCGTGTTGTGAACTTCTTCTTTGTGAGTGAGAAGCGGATATTTGTGTCCTTGACTTTTTGGTTTAATTTTAACTCGTGCGTGGTGTCTTCTGGTGTAAGCCCAATTTCTTTGAGATACTCTCTTATTTCTCTGACCCATCTACACCCTGTTGTAGTATTTTTGGAGTTGAGATTGTATTGTACCAGTTGTTTCAGCTGTCTCGAATCTGGCATTGTCATTATGTGCCCAAAGACCTCCAGTCTCCTTTTACGCATAGTGTCAGTAATGGGTTCTAGCTCGTTGTCCACGACTTTGTTGGGCAATATCCGGTAGTGTCAGTCTTTCTAGTATTTTTTATTGATGAACGTTCTTCCAATTCTTCTTTCTATATTCTGAAGTTTGCCGGTCTTTGATTGTTCCTTTAAGTGAAACAGTGTTTCTGCTTCGTATGTGGCTTCTGGTTTTATAACTGTGTTGTAGTGTCTTATTTCTGCATTTATGGATAGGCACGTTTCTGTTTTGAGGATTTGAGATTGGAATCCGAGAAGACGGGTCTTAAAATGAACATGGGTAAAACCAAGATTTTGACCAACATCGCCAAAATCACAGACTACCAGCTTCCAGTGGAGAAAGTAACCGAGTACAAATATTTGGGGCATAATGTTACAGTGGGCTTTGACAACCAGGTAGCGAAAGTGGGAAAGGCAGGCTTAGGCAGCGTTCGGTGCCAATAAGCAGAATCTACGTAGCAAAATATCCCTGGATCTCAAAGTGAAAGTCTTCGAGCACTGTGCCATTCCCGTGCTCACCTACGGTACAGAGACCATGACCCTTACGCAGAAGACCGCTGAGAAGTTCCGAGTCGCGCAGAGGGGCATGGAGAGAGCGATGCTCGGGACCACCCTTCGAGATGGATCCGAAATAAGACCAGTGTGAAGGACGTCATGGCTGCCATAGCAAGGAAAAGGTGGACATGGGCAGGACACATTGCGGGAATGAACGAGAGTCGCTGGTCGAGACGAGTCCTTGAATGGAGACCCAGAGCGGATACTCGAAGGCGCGGCATGTCACCGCAGCGTTGGAGGGATGACATTCGACGGAACCGAGGTCGAGACTGGATGAGACGGGCAGAAGATCGCCAAGAGTGAAAGAAGATGGAATAGGCCTACATCCAAGATTGGATCACCAAAAAGCCATGATGACTTTTCTGTAGATGTCCCAGGTTAATGTTTGTGCTTTAGCTAGTTTGTTTGTTCTTATTTGGAAGTTTTTTCATTTAGAGTGTTTGCTATTATTTCTCCAAGGTATTTAAATTCGGCTACAATTTTGCCATTTTTGTTTATTTCTTTCAACGCTCTTGGTTTTTGAGACAAAATTACGTTTTTTTCAAATGATATCTTGAGACCAATATTTTGAACTTCTCATATCTGAGTTTTTGCTTCATTTGCTAGTAGAGCCAAGTAGTCCGCAAAACCAAGGCAGTTTGTTTTGATCTTTCTGCCTATTTTTATTTTTGCAAGGTATTGTTTAAACCATTCCCTCATTACCATTTCTAGAGCGCAGCTGTACAGTAGCGGTCAAAGTCCATCACCTTGGCGTAGTCCTGTATTGATCTGGAATGGTTCCGATAATTCTCCCCTAAACATCACTTTTGACTTGGTGTTTGTGAGGATCAGTTTTATTATGTTTATTAATTTGGGGTGTAGGCCAACATGCCTTTGAATTTTTAGTGGGGATTCCCCTATGAACATATGTTCATATTAGATCATATGCTTTCTGCAAGTCTATAAATGTGATCACCATCTGGTCAGTACAGCTCCTACAGTGTCTGAAACCTCCTTGGTATTCCTCTAGTTCCTTCTCAAGTTGTAATCTGATTCTATTAAAGATAATTCTTGAAAGGATTTTGTATATTATGTCTAAGAGTGAGAGTCCCCTGTAGTTGTTAGCATCTGGTTTGTCTGTTTTTTTGTATACTGGGTGAATGATGGCTGTGGTCCAGTGTTCTGGTAGCTTTTCTTGAATCCAGATGTTGACAAGCTGTTGATGAAGAGCAAGTTTTGCTGATGAAGATGAAGCTGATGAAGAGCAAGTTTTGCTGCATATTTCTAGATCTCTGCAAAGATTTTCTCCCGGTGCATTATAATTTTTCATCTATCTAGTGCTTGTTAGACTTGTATTGTTGGGGGCTTGATGTTTTCTGGCGGGGTTGTTATTGAAGTATCGGTGTCTAAGTTGATGAGTTCTGTTGGTTCTTTGCAATTTAGGAGTTTATTAAAATATTTATAGCCAGAATTCTTTGTCTGTTTTGTTATGGGCCAGATTACTGTTTTCATCCCTCATTAATAGCGTTGGAGGTTCATATTTCTGAAGTTCTTTGCTGAATATTTAATATTAATCCTTCTATCGTGTTTTGTTGAATTCTTCTTCGATTAATTTCGTTGTCCTTAAGATGTTGTCTTTTTGTTCTGCTTAAAGTCTGGTTGGCTTCATTTCTTTGTTTTGCTAGTTTTTTGAAAGATATCTGAGTTTTGAGATTGTTGTAACGGGAATGCTTGATGTCTTTTCTATATTACCTTGTCACATTCATTATTCCACCGCTGGTGCTTTTTACGGGGTTTTATTGTGGGTAATTCCTCTGCAATTTGTTTAAACTTGTTAACTAGGTCTTCAAGGGACCTTGAATAATATCTGTGATTTTTATTTTTTCAGTTGCTTTTTGGTAATTTTCTTTTTTGATTGGCTAATTAGGGTCCATTTTTCTTTTAGGTAATTGAATCTTTAACTAATATATTATATCACATATTTTTTAGGTATTATATAATATTTACTACAGGAAATTGGTCTTGTTTTTTAATAAATCTTAGTTTTATTGTATCTAGACTCGTTTTCACTCAATAAAATCTATTGATTTAAAATTTGATAATATATGTTATAAAAATACCCCACGTGATCTTAGCTTCCTAAGAATAGAACGCAAAAACTGTCTATTTAACCCTAGAAGCCCAATCATATTGTACTGGTTATAAAGTCCAATGCGTTTGTATGTAAGTAAAAGTGACGTAGATTGGGCTTCTCTGGTTAAAATATCATCTGGTACTGGACGGGTGTCACCTAGTAGATTTACCTTGTAGATATTATTAAGTTGTCCGAAATTTTACATCGGATATATAGAGACTAAATAAACTTTTTAGAATAGTTTTGCAAAACAGACATGTTTTATTGTAGAACGCAGATTTTCTCGCTTAATGTTAGTCTAATCCATTTGTTCTGCTTTAGGTTAGGTTAGGTTAGATAGATTGGGCTTCTAGAATTTATAGAGGTATGTTCTATAGCTTTTTGTGCGTTCTTTTAGAGATTCGCCAAAACTGTCTCAATTAATATCATCTCTCACACTAAATATATATGACAATACAATGGAAGAAGTAATAGATACATTATTGTTACAATATTTAGTTTAAATTGTGTTTAAGACTTTTAACACTTCGAGAAACTTACTTAAAAATCAATTAAACATATTTAAACATATTTTGCGGAGTCGTCGATTTTGATTAACTGTGAAAAAGCTGGGACGAATTTTAAATAGTCTTAAACATGAGAATAATATTTGTATAAACCAATAAATCAATAATTAATAAAAATCAATAAATCTCCTAATATTTAACAAGAATTTTTGCCCTAGTTTGGGATATAAGCTTATGATAGACGGACTTATTTAAACTAGACCGATCTACTTCTTCATTAGCAGTTGAGTCTTGGATTTTCTTTCATTATGGGAAAACTGGAAGGCATATTAATATTAACGAACTAATTAATGCTCGTAATTTGCCTACCACTGCTCTAGAGGATAGCGCAAATCACATCAATTTATAATAGATAAATTAGAAGATATTCATCGGGGTTTTATTAATTGTTAGGTAAATATCATATGAAAATAAAATTTTAAGAATCATTTTTAGATTGCAAGTTTAATCAAATACCTAAACTAAAAACAAATATATATATACATATATATATATATATATACATATATATATATACATATATATATATATATATATATATATATATATATATATATATACATATAATATAAAATGTGAATGTAATTTTTTTGTCCGAGAAGTTATATTTGAAAGTTATATTTGACACTCATTTACTGGGTCCTCAGTCCACTCTCGTAGCATTAAACAAGAAACAGAAAAATAACTTTGTTTTTAAGATCATATCTTTCTATTAACTTAAGTGGATAGCCATCTGCGTTTTGAGATTTATATGTCATCAGTGCAGCTTTGCTGTTATGAATTGTAATTTGAAAAACACGTACTTGAAAGCCTTGTGATTGTGGATGACCGGAGGTTAGATTTTGTAATTTGACATTTCGTTAGAGAGACATGAACTTTAACAAAATTATATTAACAAAATTGTATATTAATTTAATATTATATTATTTATTATATTAATAATAATAATAATATCTTTATTATACAATTTGTATAAAAGGCTGTCGACCATAAGTCTTTCGGCCCTGGTAATTAAATAAAAGCGCAAACGCTAACGAAAATATAATCCTAAAATAGATAAATCTAACATATTAATCATAAACAGCTTCCACAAGAGTTAATGATGGATGTTTTTTTGAAGATGTTCCGTTGTTCCTCTTTTTACATGTCATGTCTTTTAAGGATTGGTGTTAATTTGGTTCTGACGTATAGCAGTTCGTTAGATGGATTGTGTATTGGGTTGTTTGGGTGTCGCATTATTGTTATCGTTCTCAGTGCGGTTCCTTCGGCAATTTCTAATGTATGTCGAGTCGTCCTGTTTGTGATTGTCCAAATAATGTGTTCATAGTCCAAGATCGGTGTGCAAATAGTTTTGTAAATAGTGGTCGCTGTCTTCACGGAAATCCCCTGATCACGGAAAGTCAGGGACCGAAAGTGTTTGGCTCTTTTTATGATTTCACATTTGCGTTCTTTTATGTGAATGTTAAATTGTGTAAATGTGAAATGGGTGGTTTTTATTCAAACGAACTAGAAATAAGAGTATGGATCTGTTGAAATTTAAAGCCAGTGTCGGTCGGGCACTAATAAATATAGATGAACATAAAGCAAATAAAATAGTCAGTTGCACCACCTTTCATATTGAAGATGAGAAAACCAATGCGGCTTCACCCAGGCGGCTGATGAAATAAAAAAGGATAGACTTGGTCATTAGACCAAACTTACAGACATACAAAATGCTAGTTGCCATTCAACTACATGTCATAGAACAACAAAATATATATGTAAGAAATGTCCTGATTGCATTGAATATTTCCATATCAAATAAAAAGATAATAAACTGCACGAACTCAACTAAAATGCAATTCATTGTTTTTGTTTGAAATATTGTTAATACCTATTTTTTTCACAATATTTTTAGTCAATAAATAAATCTTGTGCCTTATTGTGTTCAAATTATTTTTTTCCCATTTCTTTTTTTAATATTTTTGAAATTATGCAGAGTATTAATTGTTTCCATGGCCATTTTACAAAAATAATAGAAAATATGGATTTATAAGTTTCTAGAGAGAATATTTTTCATTTCATCAACCGTCGATTGCAGATCACTCGTCATTTTTTGTTTTTTTGGATGCGGAATTTTTTCTAAAGACATGGAAAATCCTTCTTTTTCTTATTTTTTTAGTTGTGAATTTCTTTCATTAATAGTAAGCGTTCTACGGATATTTCAGATTCATCGGACGTATTTGACTCGATATTTTGATAGATACTTCCTACCGTGTCATGTAAAGTGTCCTTTCCACTCGTAGTTTCAACAACGGTCAAAATGTCATAAGTCACTCCAGTGAAGTTCTGTTGCTTTTTCATTCTTTGCTGGGCATAAATAAAATAACTAAATAATAAAAAATGTATGACGTCTTACTACGTAATTACTGCGTGGGACAAAAAGCCGGTAGAAGACCAGACAAGATTAGATAAGACCGCACTAGACCGGACAAGACCGGACAATACCAAACAAGACCACACAATACCAGACAGGACCAGACAAGTACAGACAAGACTATAGCAAATCAGGCAAGACCAGGCAAGATTAGACAAGACCAGATGAGACCAGACAATACCAGGCTATACCAGAAAAACCTAGACAAAACCAGACAAGACCAGCCAAATGGTGGGAGCAGAAGAGAAATGGGTAGGACAATAGGATAGTAGCATAAAACTTAGGAAGTCAGCTAAAATTAGAAAGTTAACTAACTAAATAGGAAAAGAAGGTGAACTTAGGAAGTTAACTATAGTTAGAAAGTTAATTAACTAAACAGGAAAAGAAAGATAACTTCTAAGGAAGATTAATGCAAAAATATCAACATTTCTATTTGTTTTTTGGAAACGAATTGCTTTATTAATTCTCGCTTCCTTGACAGATTTACAATTATGGTTCAGCTCCAATATATCAAACTAGCATCTCGTGTTTACATTTTGCCACACAATATCGTTGGCCTTCTCAGTGCAAGGCACCAAAAGCTTTTCATACCAGCGCCAGACCAAGTTTCATCTGTAATGAATCGTCTTCGTCTTCTTCTTCTTATTTCGAATAGGCCTACTTTGGACCACGCTTGTGCAACTGTTGGGCTTTGACGATTGCCCAGTATTGGTGCATCTTCTGCCGGTCTAACTCCTTTCTGTCTTCTGTCCAGGGGGTACCTTTCCTACGGGGTTTTTCCAGAAATCCACGGACTTCCTTCAAGGTGCGTCTCACAGACTGTCTGTTTTGGAGATCTGTTATTCCCAGTTCTTTAATATCCATCTCGGTTGCTGACAACCAAGTGGTGCGAACCTTCTTGTTTTGCCAGAAGGTGAACAAACGGTTAGTTACTCGGTTTGGAGGCAATCTTGCAACGTGGCCCTACAAAGCTACCCTTCTTTTCTTTGCACAGTCAGAGAGCATCTCAATATGTTCGTAGAGCTCAGAGTTATTCCGTCTTCGGAATTCCCCATCTTCCTTTACCGGGCCTAGGATCTTTCTGAGGATTCTCCTCTCTCTGATTTCCAATTTCTCTATTAGACCCCTTCGGTTCAAGGAAAGACACTCCATGGCATATAAGGCTTCTGGTCGTAAGACTGATGTGTAGTGCTTAAGTTTCAGGTTGCGTGACAGGCATTTCTTATTGTAAGTGTTCTTAGTCAGTCGATAGGCTAGTTCTAACTTGTTGACTCTCTCAGATAATGATGCTCTTTCTGATAAGTTGGGTTTACCCAATTCTCTGAGATACTTAAATTTACCATTCCTCTTGATGTTTCCCTGCTCTAGTAACATCTCGCTGTTTGCTTCTCTGATGTTGGTGAAGAATTCTGTTTTCTCCAGCGACACTTGAAGACCCACTTTGGCAGCCTGTTTTCTCAGGCATTTTACCTGCTTTGTTGTCATCTCAAGAGAATCAGCAAACAGTGCCATGTCATCTGCAAAGTCCAGGCAATCTACAACCAGTCCATCGTTCTTACGCCCCAGGTAGATACCACTTTGAGTACCCAAATTGTTCAGTTCCTTGCGCCATTCTCTCATAACCTTGTCAAGGACACAGATTCGCCTTTGTCTATAATAATACGTCTCCTTCGGATCCTTTTTTGGGTTGCACGGCCGGCAAGCCCTCGTCGTTCCATATCCATCATTACAATCCGTGTCTTCATCGACTGGAAGACGCGTTGTAGTTGGAGCCGCAGAAGTTGTACTAATATTTCCAGCTAGAAAAATTGATTTCTTTAAAAATTGCTAAAAAATCAAGATTAGAACAAGTATGGATTAATTGGTTAATGAATATTTTGACAAATAACAGGACCACACAACTGCGCGTACATCAGTCGACTGACATTCAGCATGTAAGGAGAAAATTAACGGTGTTATTTAAATTTCAAATAATGCTATGCTCAAATTGGCCTGAGAACATCAGTTGCGGGTTAATTTAAGTAGTCTCATGCAACACGGTTTTTTGTAGGAAACTATCTACCGAGAAATAAGTATGTTACCTTCGTAATTCGAACTTCCAATACCGGACCGAAAAAATAAAACCGGTATTTGGGCATTATTTCTTTATTATTTCCAACGGAATGAGTTTTAGAGAGAGAAAAATGTTATTACGATTTTATGAGGCTTAGATAAAATTATAATGCTTTTTTAATTTAGAATTACATACATTGTACTTTATTATTATTAATTATTATAAAGTATTATCAATAATAATTCACGAAAAGAGAAAAATATTTTTTTAATATTCAAATATTATGAATATATTAGTATTTTGTAAAGGAAGGCTTCGTTTGTGTAATGGAATTTTAACGACTTTATAAATACAACGTGAAACTTATCAAAAGAACAATAATTTTACATTTCCAAATATTTAATTGAAATTTCCTTCATTTGAATAACAAAAGTAAGAAACGCAAAACCAACATGCGAAGAAATCTAGAAAAAAAATTGAATATCTGTATTATTTCTTTTGGTATTTTCTATGTGTGTTGTTTCCATCTCTCCTGTCAAATACATTTATTTATAAGTCGCGCTTTTTCGAGATGGAAAGAAAAATCGCCGGATGTATTTTTTGTCTCTCAGAAATAATAGATTAGAGGAGAGAGAATTCATATTTTACGTCTCCATGCATGGTAAAACAGGGGAAGCGGCTTATGATAAGCTGCTTTCGGTGACTTATGGCTGTCCGTTTGTGGTTTAAAAGTATGAAACATTAAAATGACCGTATTTAAGGTTCACCCTCTTACATTTAATAACGTGTTAGACTCCTTAATAAAATAATTTATATTCGCAAAGGGATTTTCTTTTGAAATAAAGTCGATTTCTCTTGTTGCAGGTGAGATCAGGAACCTTTACTTCTTGTTTTTTTCTTCTTGTGGGGTTGAATGTAAGTAATTTTTTTTGGTATATTTTTTATATGTAATGCTGGACACGTCGCGCCAATGTCAGTCCAGTGATAAGTGCAGAATGTGTCGGACTTAAGCTCTCATGAATTATACATGGACTACCTACTAGCTTTCAATGCACCCTTTCACTCTCATTTACATTTACAAACGTTTTACTTTTAGATGGAAATTTTTACCGAGAACTCCATATAAAACCCCACGCGCTCTCCCAGCTTTTATTTATATGATTAATTGAAATCTCTGCATAAACTTTTGCTTACACTTTTTCCGCAGATTATTTCCCGATTCACAAAGAACGCGCCGCGCCGTTATCTTTGTTCTGTTCGCATTTGGCGTTTGCAATTACGTCCCGATTCATCTCCGCTATCTGAGAAAATTAATTAAAATTTATATGGATTTCAGAGTTGAATAAATTTATAGATGGTTTATTGCGGCGTGTCGGTTGCCTCTCATGGACCAGAGGTACTTAAATCCCGTCATCGGGCATATATCACTGTAGGTTGGCCGAATTTATGCACGACGGTTGGACACGAACATGCGACCTCTCTAAAATAATGAATCCTGAAATTTTATTCTTCTAAAAATACCAGAAGATACGTAAGATATTCTTTAAAATATATTTTATATTTTCTTGAAATATACCTAATATTATAGAACACAATCACTCATATATTTGTTTGTGATTTATTAAAATAAGCACTAATTAGCTCACTAAAAAATCTAAAAGTAATTTATAATTGATTATGTATATAATTCATCATCAATTTGGCTAATAGTAATTTACATATTCATTTATTTCGTTTCTACAGAAACAGATAACTACATTAAAGAACAAATATAATTATGTATGTAAATATGTGTGTTATGTATGTTATAAATAAATTGTCAGTTATTTTTGGTTGATTGAGTGCAATACAGTGCAATAGTTGCCTGGATTTTATCGAGAGTTAAGGAGTTGTTCGTTCAGGGGTGATGTCCAGGCTGAATTGGCCTAATGTCCGGTTGTTCCTTTCTACGCATGTAGATCTTTCCGCTGTCGACCTGCAGTAGCGGCATACACAGGTTTCTTCTGCTTTGTTGTAATGTTGATTGGAGCAGATAAGGTATTGGAAACCCTTCCAAGTTGCACTGGTTAGTATGTGGCGGTTTTTTGATTGTTTCCTTTCCAACCCTGTGTGTGGAAGGCGGGGCCGTGTAGCACTTGTATGTGAATTCCATATTTTTATTATCTTTGTTATTTCTCTGTAGGACTCCTTGGTTTCGGATGGTTTGTCTTCAAAGCTTTCCATGATTGTCTTCTCCCATTGTGTTTGAGTTTGCTAGGTGGAAGGTGAACGTGTTTGAGATATTCTTGGCGAGACTCATTGCCTTTTTTAGGCATTTCACCTTTATCTTATCTAACTCTATTGTTATCTATTTATCTCTACTCTATTATTTATATAACTCTGCGGTCAGGAAGTAGTACAGAGATTTGAAGCAGTACGTTAGGGCAGGCCAGAATTTTATGTTGAAGAGTTTTACTGTCGTCGTTAGACTCAGGGCTTGCAAGTTCTTGATAGTTTCGATAATCTGAGCTGCTTTCTAGCCCTTTTCTGTAATGTGTTTTGAGAGTGTAAGTGTGGTTTGCATGGTCACTCCCAAGTTTTCGTAGTTGTTTACCAGTTCTAGCTGGTGGCTTCCTATGTTGCCCTTGTCGGAGTTACGGGGCTCCCCGCCCTTTCTGAACTTCATGAGTTTACTTTTTTCGTGGTTTATTGATATTGAGTTTGTTCTTTATCCACCAGGTATTTAGTCGATCCAGGCTCGCTTGTAGTGTTGTTAGGTTTTTGGAGTAGATAACCAGGTCATCAGCATACATGATTCAAAGTGTGTCTGGAATTTTGATGAATTCTGACAGGTCTTTGACATAAATTAGAAAGAGGGTAGGACTTAGAGTGTCGCCCTGCACCAATCCCTGTGTTTGGGCAATTTCGGCAGATAGTTCCCTTCCTTTGTCGATACTTATGGAGTTCGTGGCTAGCATTGATCGTATGAAGTTAAATGTTTTCCCTTTCCACACATTACTATAGTATCAGTATTTTCCTATTCAATAGATCAAACGCCTTGCGGAAATCGATGAAGGCAGCATAGAGCCATCCCCGGGGCGCAGAGCAGGCTGTTTGTACTTCGGAGATTACTTGATTAATTGCATCTTTGCAGGTGCTATTTCTTCTGAACACGAACTGTTCTGCAGGTAGAATGTCTTCCAGATGATCCATAAGTCTGTTGTTTATGATTTTTGTTAGTAGTCGAATGATGCCTCTGACCAAAGTTAGAGTCTCGGAGGTTGCGCTTGCCTTTGTAGAGTGTTATAACTCTTGAGTCCTGCCAGGATGGTGGGGTTTCGTTGGTTTCCAATATATTATTGAAAATGTCTGCCCACCAATTGGCGAGAAGTGGGAAAGATGCGATGTTTTTTTCGTTAGTTACGTTGTTAAGTCCTGCAGTTTTCTTGGTTTTAAGTTTATTTACACATTCTGCTACTTCCTGATCTGTTATTCGTGGATTGTACCAATTGCTATCTTCAGTTTCCTTCAGCCTGTCTGGTAGTGTGCTGCCAAAATAGTAATTCAGAATTTTGCTTATTGTTAGTTGCCAGGTATAGATAAACGGATATACCCTTGAGAACGTGGTTGAATCATTTCGTTTCTTCGGTGTGTTCAACGAAACAAAGATAATTGAGACTGAATTGAAAAATAATTCATTATGTTTTAAACACATTTATAAGTGTGGTTAAAACATAGAATTTTTCAATTCAGTGTAAGTATGGATTACTACGTAGTAACGGTCGCAACCATCCTATTCAAAAATAATTGGTAATCTTTTAAATCTAGCGCAATGATTTCTGTCTGTCTAACTGCCATAACGACAAAGTTTTATATTCCTTACAAACGTCAATTAAAAATGCAGTGAATCGATTTGGAAAAGCTTCCGGTTTAGAAATAAGCAAAGTAATTGAATCTTTAACGCCTGCGAACACGGTGAAATTACATAAATGCATTTTAAGCAGTTTTGGCAGGTATTCTCAAAGACTGGGCTTTCAATATGAAGCGTGCTAATAAAACCAATTATAAGGAGGGAGTTGTGAAGACGATTTGGAATATTTCCGCAAAGCTTCTCCAGAAAAAGTACTTTGAAGATTTTAGTCGGAAAATTGACACATTCAAAAACATCATTTTTGAGGATGCCCGAAAGGCACGTGCGGCCAAAAAAAGAGAGGAAACGCATCCGGAGAAGAGAAAATCTACTTATGTAGCTCTGACAACTGAAGAGATCAGCAACATTGTGGAAAACTATGACGAAAAGTCACCGCACTGCCTACAAAAATTGTTTTAATTAACAGATTTCTGCCGTCGAGCTCACGTGGCGTGGCAACGAAGCAACCTTCCATCTACTAGTAGAGTTTTTCAAGAACGAAGTCGACATTTATGTTGAAATTATACGCCGTATTGAATACAACACCACATTCTTTAAAACTACAGAGGGTGGAGAAAAACATACCGCTGCATCTAAATGGTTAACATCGAACAAATAATGTCGAGACGTGCGTCAATTGGGTCAGCCGCTAACGTCTTTCTTATATCAACATTTACCTGCCTGGTTCTCTTTCTTCTGGCGGGCCTTTTTGTCCTGGGTGTTTTTGTTCTCTTTCTGGGTGTGGATTAGCCTATTTACACTCTCTACTATTTTCCAGTTCTTTTCTGTCTAAATCATTTTGTCTACGAAGTCATCTGGGTTTATTGTTTCTGGTAGCTCTTTTCTGGCCTCTTCCCAATGTATAAATTCAAATACGGTATGAGTCACGTTGTCCTAGGCTCCGCAGTATTCGCACATAGCGTCCCTGGCTTTTCCAATCCTATGTAGATAGTTTCGAAAACAACCGTGCCCATTGAATACTTGCGTGACGTAATAATTCACCTCCCCGTGTTTTCTGCTCACCCATTTCTGTACGTCTGGTATTGTGCTCCTTATTCAATTTCCTTTTTCTGTGTTGTCCCATTCTTCCTGCCAGGTCTTATATACACCGTATCAGTCGATCTGTTTCTAGCTTCATACTTTGACATCGTTCCTAGGGGTTTCGCCATATACGTGTTTGTTCTCTCCGTTACCCGCTGTTCGATGGGCGGCATACCAGAGATCACAAGAATGGCTTCCCTTGATACTGTCCTATATGCGCTACTGACTCTTAGAGCCAGTTTCCGTTGTACTTTTGCCAGTTTGTTCTTTGTTTTGTTTTGCCTCCTCATGGCTTTTCCCCATACTGCCGCTCCGTAGAGCATCACTGAGTGGGCTACCGAACATAGCAGCCTTCTTTTACTCGCAGTGGGACCCCCCACGTTCGGCATTAACCGCTCCAGCGCAGCGGTCGTATTCTGCGCTTTCTCCGCCGCTTTAGAAACGTGGTCGCTGAACGGCAGACTTTAATCGATAATTACTCCTACTTGACTTCTTCACCGCGTTTTTTCGCGTTATTGCGACATCTTTAATCTTTAGGACTATCAGACACAACTGTCTCTTGCCTGCAATTACGACAGGCTCAGCCTAGTTTCAGCAGTTTTTCCTCCAGCCACTCATCTACCAGCTTCATTGCTTCGTTTGCCTAGCAAGAAACTATATTTTCCGATTTACCGCTGATTATTATAGCCAGGTCGTCACCAAAACTATCTCGGCTACTTTAGGCAGTTTTGGCCTGATAGACTACATCATATAGAATGTTCCATGGTGTTGGGCCCATTACTGAGCCCTGTGGGACACCACAGCTGATTTCGTACTCTACTCTTCTATTTTCTGCCTTTATAACAATTTTCCTGTTTCTGAGGTAGCTTCGGATTATACGGGGAAGGTAGGGTGGTAGCCCTGCCTCTGTCGCCTCGTCCATGTTGTTCTATCATCCTGAGGAGTTGAACGCATTTCTCGCGTCGAGCGCAATTAGAAGACAGATTTTCCTTGTCCTCCATTTTCAGGCTTTGGTGGCTTCCGCTACTTGTTCCATCTTTCTTATGGCGTCAGTAGTTGATCTACCTGGTTCAAAACCGAACGGTTTCTCCGACAGATTCATTTCCTGCCTGATTCTTCTACTAATAATTGTTCAAGCAGCTTACTTCCTACGTCCCGAAGACACAGTGGTCTGAATCCAGCAGCTTCATTCGTCAGATTGTAGTGTTTGCTGAGTAGCACTAGTATTGCCACCTTCCACTTCTCTGAGAAAATTCCTCTTTTGAGGCATCTGTTCATGACCTGTAATACATACTCGGTTGCCTTGCTTGCTACGATTTTCATGACTTCTGGCGGAATCACATGGGGCTCTGGCGCCCTCCCGTTTTTGATTCGGCCTGTCGCGGTTTCTAGCTCGTCCAGCAAAAAACTCCGGTATATTATTGACCGTTGGCTGCTCCCATATTGGATTTTGCTGTGTGGGGAAGAGTATGTCGACTACTTCTTCGATTTTTTTCCAATGGCAGTCGTGGTGGAGGATTGCTGGTCTTCAGGCCTCTAGTGGCAATAGCGTAGGTGTCCCCCCATGGATCCTCATCCACCATCTGGCATAGTTTTTGCCAATGTTTCCTTTTTGAGGAGTTTATTTCCATTGGTAGTGTTTTTTTATTCCTTGTATGCCGCTCTAAGGTTTATAACCACTTCCCTGTGGTCGGCATTTCTCTTTAGATTCGATGTTTGTAGACTTTGATGTTATTTCTATTATTTTTCTTGTTTGCCAGTACCTTGTTGCATGCTCTGGAAATGGCAGCTAGCATTTTCTCTGCCGTACTTTGCTGTGCTCGGCCAATCTCAGTCTCTAGCCGCTGGATCAGTTTTCCTTCATTGACGTTCCTGATTTTCCATTCCTGGATGGATTTCACCGCCGTTAGGCGTCTCTTCTCTTTGGTCTGGATGTACATCTACTACAGAAGATGTTAAGCAAAACAACATCAAATATCAAAACGAATTGATTGTTCCTCGACTCAAAATCCGAATTGGAAGAAGACAAGAATTTGGTACAAAAATTATACAATGGGTTAACCAACTCCGTAAGTGGGCACGTGTTGGCGTGCATAATATTGGGATTGATATCAAAAAGATAAATAACCAATCACTCAAATCGTTCTTTCGCTAAAAGCAATCTCATAAAATCTGGAGGCAACTTATAAGAAGTTATTCAAATTACTGGTCATTCTTCAAGTGAGTCTATATTCTTTCCTATGGGTCCGCTTTCACTGTTCCTCTGATGTAGTCATTCCTTATTCTATCCTTTCGTGTTACCCCGCTCATCCACCTCAATATTCTCAATGCTGCCACTTCTATCTTTCTCCCATGTGCTTTTGTAATCGCCCAAGTTTCCGCACTATAGAGCATAGCAGGCCTCACCACAGATTTGTAGAGCTTGCCTTTCCTCCTGTAGCTGATCTTCTTGTCACCCAGTACTCCACTCTATTTCTTCCTGTTCATACATCTACTATTTACCCTGTGTTATATTTCAGACTCCAGCCCACCATTACTTGGAATACATGACCCCAGATATTTAAACTTCTTGGTTGGTAGCAGTTCTTCTTCCTGCAGGCTAACACATAGATCTTGAGATTCCATCATACATATATATTCAGTTTTTGCCCTGCTGATCCTCATTCCCCTTTCTTCTAGTGCTTTCCTGCACTCTTCAAGCCTCTTTTGAAGTTTCTCTCGGGTCAGTTTACAGATTACAACGTCGTCGGGGAACGTCATGCTCCATGGCGTTTGGCTGCTTTCCTCACATACTTGACTAGCACATCCATTACCAGGGCAAAGAGATATTTGCTGAGAGCAGATCCCTGGGATAGCGCTACTCTCACTGAAAATTCCGTTGTTGTACCTACACTGCTCTTAACTTGTGTCATCACACCTTCGTACATTTCTTTCACAAGTCTCACATACTTTTCTGATACACCTTCACTTCTCATACATGTCCATATCTCTTGCTTGGGCACTCTGTCATACGCCTTCTCCAGATCAATGAAGGCCATATGTAAATCAACCTGCAGCTCCCTGTGCCTCTCAATCAGTTGCCTTAGTGCAAATATTGCGTGACTTATTCCTTTTCCTGGCATAAAACCAAACTGTTCTTCCCCTACTTCAGTTTCGCGACGCAACCTTGTCTCAATGATCCTTTTCCATGTCTTCATTGTGTAAGACATCAGCTTTATACTTCTATAATTGCCATGATTTTTGATATCACCTTTCCCTTTGTAAATGGGGACAAGAGTACTACATCTGCGCGCATGTGGCATTGTTTCTCCGTTCCAAATCTTCTTCATTAAATCCCAAAGGATATCAATACCCCGGCCTCTCAGGCTTCTGCAGGCTTCTGTTGAGATTTGGTCTGGACCTACTGCCTTCCCATTTTTAATTTTCTTTAGCGTATATTCTACTTTTTCTCTACTTTATGCTTGAGTCACTTCTTCGTTTACCTCTCCATCCTCGTACTTTTCTCTCAGATTTTCTTCATTCATAAGTTTTTCAAAGTGCTCCAGTCATATTTCCAGTATTTTCTCTTGATCGTGTGGCAATACACCTGACTCATCCTTCATGTGCTTCATTGATGTTATGTCCTTGGACGCTTTATCTCTGGCTTTTGCAATTCTTATGAGTTCTGTCATCCTGGTTGTTCTCTAGCTCTCCATATGCCTCCTCTAGTGCCTCAGTCTTCGTTCTTGCCACAGCTCGTTTTGCCTTCTTCTTTGTAATTTTATAAGCTTCCTTTTCTTCCTGTCATTCTGTTAAATCCCATTGTTTCTTAGCATCTTTATTCACTTTTACTTTTTTTGGACCTCCTCTTGGAGGTCCCTTTCCTGACGTTACACCTAGCAAGTGTTCAACAGCTTTCTTTATGACACTACTATTGATAGTCCACCACTCTTGTACGTCCCCCGGTAATCTCAGGTCCCTTAATCCCTTGTCATATGAATAAAATGCGCGTTGACGTGTTCATTACGTGTGATCTTATCACATATACATGACGTCCTAGAGTCGTCATTGTATGTCAAGGGGTTAACACTTTTTCCTTGAATTCTTCTCGCAGCCTTTTTTCATTCAGTTTCCACCGTTCTGTACTCCACTGTACTCTTTGTATAATACAATTCTACTCACTGTACTATATGTATAATACAATTACGTCTATTTCCCTCAGCCATCTGATATTCAGCCACCACTGCTGCTACACTTTCACTGTACATTACTTTGGTGTTCGTTAATTCGTCAATCTAATTGACTTTTTTGGTCTGCGCTTTTATAAGTTATAAGTTGTTCACTTCTCCGGTTCAAGATGGTATTGGCAATCGTTAAGTCGAATGCTACTGCATATTCTACAATCTTATCCCCTTCTGTATTTCTTTCACCGTAACTCCATCCACCATGTACTCTTCTATCGCCACTTCTCCTCTCACCAATATGTCCATTTAAATCTCCATCAATTATCACCCTTTCGTTGTCTGGTATTTCCATTGTGACTCCATCTAAGATCTCCCATAATTGGGTCTACTCTTCCTCTGCACATCCTGTCTGAGGTGCATATACACTCAAAACTGTGATGAGATCTTCTCGAACTACCAGCTTGACTCTTATGATTCTGTCGTTAATTCTGTTGACTTCACAGACTTCCTCCTTAAGACTTTTATCCACGATAACCCCGACTCCATTTCTTGACTCTTTGTGTCCGCACTGCTATAGAACAACTTGTATACTCCTGCCCGTACTTTCGCTTTATCACCCCTCCTCCTAGTCTCTTTTATGCACAAGATAATCACCTTTCTTCTCTCCATCATGTCAACAATCTCTCTGCCCTTTCGCTTCATTGTCCCTATATTTAAAGTTCCAACTGTTATTTTGACTTTACACTTCGCTCCTACTTTTTCATTTTCTGGATTCCTCATAACACGCCTCCCCCGGAAAACCGATTGGGAGACCATTACTCCGGAACATTTACTCTGAGAAATAACCATCTTTCGTTTTGGCAGTAATTTTTTGACCGGCTGCCCTTCCTGTCGTCAACCCTCCTGTAGGAGAGTTCCTACCGTCAACCCTCCTAAGAGGGAGAGCAAGAAAAATGCGTGTATGTCACTTTGACAAGACATCTCAAAAAAATGTATTTATGTATGTAATTTTCACTATAACTGTTTAAAAATAATAAAAATTATTTTGTTTACTAAAAACACAATTGGGCAATTTACAAAAAGTAAAATAAATAAATCAAGTCAACAACGTTTTTCATAATACCAGTAACTTAGCCCTTATCTTCTCTTATTTAATCTTTAACCATTAAGATATGTTTTAAGATTTGAACAATTTAGATGATTATTTTGAACGATTATTTATTTAGAACGATTAGACCATTTTACGGTTAGTTAAGCGCACGCGCGTCCGCCATGTTTAAAAGGCGGGAATACGAAAGTTTCGGGCACATGTTGTTATGTTCAATGGTTATACGTCAAAAAGTGCTCGAAAAATCTGGCAAATTGACACATGCGCACAAAAAAATTTTAACTATGAAAAGGTCTATTGTTTTTTGTCTAGTAACCATGGTCATCAAACAGAGAATAATAAGTCATAAAAGTAAGGATCTTCAATATATTAGTTCATCCAAAATCATATTATGGATTGATTCAAAATTAAATTATTAGAAACCCAAAAAATTATTTAAAATTTTAAAAACATAACTCAAAAAAAATCGTTGAGTTTTTATTTTCTGACTTTATTCACGCTGTTAACTACTATATTGAATATTCTTATCGAATATTGAGGTGAAACCATACTAATTATAGATATAATCATATCAACTTATTCAAACGAAATATAGCTTGAATTTATAAATATATTCAACCTTTCCGTAGCTCTATAATAATATTGAGTCTATTTAAGACCACAAAACAAATCTCATGGTAAAATATCTACTCCCTTTTCTAATACCACGCAAGATACTGAATTATACAAAAGATATTTGTATGGTACTTACTAGCCCCCAGTACACTTTCGTGGCATTAAACTATTACGATAAATGTTATTTATCTAGTTCTTCGAAATACTTCGAAATCTATTTGTTTTAATGGATTTTTAAAATATTTCAGTGTCAATTATTATATCTAGAAATTATATATAAAGTGTGTTATTACTTTTTATTAATAGCTCGTGATTTTGTAACATGAATTATTTATTGTGCGTTAAGTTTTATAGCCTGAAACGAGATAATAGTAAAATAAATCATATGCTATAAGTATACGTTTTGTAATCTATACAATATAAAATGGTTAATTATTTATATATTTTTGAGTTTGAAGATTTTGATAATATGAAATAGTAGCATTTGTATCGTTTCTTCAAAGATTATAATTTATAGGAAATCATTGTATACATATCGTCAACAAAGTTGACATCATTACAGTGAAATAGTAAAGCTAGAAATAATTATCTTACAATTAGTGTGATTAGTTCAGTTTTGATTTATTAAAATATAGAATACATATATAGTTTCTATTATTATGCCGGTGGAGCTACGATGCAATAACATCACTGATAAACAGAGTTACATCTTAAATGCGTCCTTAACAAGTTAAGTGTTGTCCTTAAGTAGCAATTTCCATACTTTTATGGCCGTTATTATAAAAAAGGAATTATAACCACTCTTAAGCGGCCCATACACTATACAACTTGTTGTACAACCAAGTCTTCCAACGTGTTGTAACTGTAGGCTCTACACTGTCATACCAAGTCTTCCAGCATTAGTTTTGAGCTGAAATTTGATCTGCACGGATCGTGTGCTAGCTGTGCTACAATAATATTTCTTGGTCACTTAAGAAATCATTTAATTCATCTAAATACCATAATGCTGGCTCGTATACATCATCAATTCCTGCACCAGATTTTTACTTTTTTCCATCTTTTTCAGTTCTCTTCCATAACAAGTCCTCATATTCTAAAGTAGTAATGCTCGTCATTGCTAACATTTCACACTTTTTAGAGTTTGAAATTTGGCGCCTAGGCTAGTGTTGCAGGCCGTGCGCCGTCCACAGTCATATTTTTAGCAATTTTTGTAGTTGAGTTTTCCCTGCAAGATGATCTTGGGATGTTCATTAACGGGTACATGTAAGGACGGAGATTGATCATCTTCGAACGAAACGTTTCATACAATCAGAATCGAACGTCGCCCGCCTTCGTCGGGCTCGTTTGATCGTTCAATTATACTACACGTCTCGTTCTCGTTGATGATTTGTAGACTTTTAGCGTATAAGAAAACTCATTCATTTATCATATTACATGATTGGAAATCATAAAGAAAGAGTTTCCGTGCATTAGATAATACAGATTTTACGAACGTATCGTTATTATCTTAGATTGGGCTATTGTAAAATTTTTGCGAAGGTCTGTGACCATCGAGGCCAACCAGCAGTACGTCTGGTTGTGTCTATATCGACACCTTTTCTAGTGTTTATTTTTTTTTTTATTCTTTTTTTACATCATCTGAAGATGCATTTTCATCAATTTCCTTTTAATTAGTTAAAAGCTTCATAATATTTCTCCACTTTTCACTCTCTGTTATATTTGCCATAATTTGAATCATTTATGGTAGTAATTGGTTTTGAAAACCTCAAAGAATATGCGTTCAAAAACTAGAAACACAATTTAAATACAACTATGTGAAGAAAATAAGATCAAATGTAAACTGATGTTGATGGTGAAGTTGTACAACTGTCAGACAGGTTAGCCAATATTACGCCACGCCCACAGAAAATCAAAAGTTGTTTGATTTTGTCCAACCCAACCTTCCAACCAAAATCTGGTTGTACAACCTACACATACACTGTCCAACTTTTCGTACAACCGAACCAAGTTGTACAACAAGTTGTATAGTGTATGGGCCGCTTTGGTAGTAATATCCGATTTGTCGAAAAAGTTGGAAGTCTTAACGCAAATAAACGAAGATAATGCATCGTGATAGTGTTGCTGAGCGAGAAACTATCAATATCGTTAGAAATGTGCCACAAAAAGTTTGTTCTGCAGCGAGTGCCAGCTAGGCCAACGATAAGCAACATGTAGATAAAAGCCCAAGGATTAATACCGATAAGGAGGGACACAGCGGCACAAAAAATGTAAATGGGAAATAACCGATAACTACGGTGATTGGAACTGACGAAGAAGCCCATCACGATTGAAATGGAACATGGGAAAAGCAACGTCACCGGAGAAAAGGAATACGGAAATCGAATGTAATCTATGGTAACAATGATGATATAACTGAAATTAGAACGCCCACACGGTATCAGCACTTACATGTATACCGCTTAGATCCGCAATTGACCGAGACAGATATATTAAAGTACCTAACAAACAAAGGTTTCACAACATGTTTTGTGTAACAATTTAGAATCACGTCACCTGACAGAATACTCGTCCTTTAAGATATCTGTACCCAGTGATGATTACCCTAATTTAAATAATCCAGATACATGGTCACGTCACACTTGTTTGAAACGTTTTTTTTTTGTGGCAAGGCGGGTAGTCAAGTCAATACAAAGACTGTAGAACGCCATAGAATTGCACCACCATCAACTGTACGACTAGTCAACCAAAATGTGCAGTCCTTAGGAAATTCGGTAGAAACTTTTGAATTTATGTTAGAAAATATTAAAAATTGTTTATATCTAATCCTAGCTGAGCATTGGAGAAATGTTGAACAATAAGAGATATTAAAAATTAAAAAAATTGAACTAGCCGCCTACTTCTGAAGAGAGGAGGGCGCACACGGAGGTGTAGCTATCTATTACAAAGAAGGCTTTTAAACTAAGGAGTGACATCAGTGGCATGGCGGAGCAGTAGGTTTTTGAATGTGCGGCTTTAGAATCAGTTTTAGACGGGTTTAATATTATAATAGTTGGAATTTACAGAGCCCCCTGACTAACTTTCGTTCTTTTAATGAAGAAACTCCACGAGCTCTTAATAATACTTGAATTATTACTACTATTATTATACTTGCCAATGAAGGAAAGGAATTTATTATATCGGGCGACTTCAACATTAATGTCTTAAAATACTCTAATTCAAGCCAAAAATTTGTGTCCTTACTAAAAAAAGAAAAGTAAGCCATCCCGAATCTGGAAAGTGTATCGATAATGTTATACTGAATACAAAACTTAAATACAGTATCGACACCATCAATTACCCAATTTCTGACCACTTTTTGCGTAATTTCAAGACCCATTTCTTCCAGCTCTTGGTCTATGATATTAAGCGACCATTCCACTTATCGTTTCAGGTATTCCGCATTGCCATCTATCACCAGCACTGCCAAATCGTCCGCGTATTCCACGAGGTGAGTTCCCTCCGGGAGGACAAGCCTGTCGTAATATGGAATCCATAATGTGGGACCCAAGACAGAGCCTTGTGGCACCCCGCTCCTTACGTCGATTTTTTTGCTTTTCCCTATTTCTATTTTCCTGTCTCTAAAATAGTTTCCAATCAGACGTACTTTTGTTCTTCGAGCGTTTTCAAAATCTCAGACCACGGTGCACTGAAAGCATTTCGTATGTCTAGTGCCACCATTATCGCTAATTTCTTATGTCGGTAGGAAGGGGTGGAGGCAACCCTTGCTAGCTCTTGTATTTTCCTGACAGCATCGACAGTTGAGCTGCCTTTGCGGAAGCAAATTTTCAAACCAGAAAGAATGAACCGAGATTTCGTAAAATAATATGTGTCTTTAATGAGGAGAACAGAAGTTATCACCGTGAGCTAATTGAGAAGGTACAATGGAATGAACTCTGTGATATTGACCTTAAAGAAATTAACAAACAATGGAATGTATTCATGGATATATTATTCGTACAATTTAATGAAGCATTTCCCTTAATAACCATTGATAGCAAACGAGCGACAACATGAACACTATCTAATTCCAAGCTAACTGATATGAAAAAAAAACACTTGGAACTACTTTATACAATATCCAGCAGTAATCGCAGTTTTAAACAACTCTACAACAAGCTACGTAGAAGGTATATTAACATGTTCAGACAAGAAGAAAAATCACAATTTTAACAAACAGCTAAAAGGCACACCAAATGTGCAAAAAAACAACTTGGAACATAGTACAACAAATTACTGGATTAAAAAGAAAACAACTAGCGTTTGGTGATAATACTGGAGAACCAAATGCTTTGGCCACGAACATCAATAATTTCTTTGTGGATAAAGCGCTTAATTTATCAAAGGCTCAACCTAGGGTACCGTTCTAGAGTAGAATAGTCGAAAATCGGCATACAATATTTCTTAAACCCGTAACTGAAGAAGAATTATACACCATTATGAGTCTTAAGAATAAAAAAGTGCCGGCAATGATAACATTCCTAGTGTTGTCATCAAAAATATTCTCCGAAATTTACTTAGTCCACTACAACACATTATAAACAATTCTTTCAAATATGGTGTTTCTCCAGAGAGACTGAATTTGTCTTAATTTTTGCCGAATTGTGATAAAACCTCCATTAGCAATTAAATACCTATCTGCATCCTATCTGTATTTTCGAAGATCATTGAAAAACTGTTATGTGAAAGATTGGTATCATTTTTAAACAAACTCATCGATAGTCGCTGAGATTCTGTTTAGACTCATTCGCTCCATTAGCTTAAACGTCTGGCATAGGAGGGAGACTGGTCGGAAGTTTTTAGGCCCATCTGGAGTATAAGTATAAGAGTACAAGTCCGCAATATAATAATTATTATATTGCGGACATAATAATTATTCGTCCGCAACAACATGGCTTCGTAAAGGGTAAGAGTATTGATACCGCTTGCTATCAATTTGTAGCAGATGTAATTGAAATCCTGGAAGCAAAATATACCTCACGGATTGTTAGTTGATCTTAGTAAAGCCTATAACATGGTCCACCAGGAAATATTATGTGATATACTGTACAACTATAGGAATCGAGGAGTGGCAATGGTTTGGATAAAATCTCATCTAGTAAATAGGTTACATATTACCAGGTTGGAAACACCTCATGGGGTCGTGAAATCTACGCCAAGAGCAGTAAATATGGGCATTCCACAAAGGAGTACCATCGGCCCGCTATTATTTGCAATATGTATAAATGATTTACCACGAATTACTCAAAGCAGTGAAAAATGTAACATCCTTGACTAATAAAATGAACGGTAAGATTAATCACCTTTTAGAGGCGAACAAAAATCTAGCGCAAGAAATACACGAACTGAAAGCCGAGAAAATGTCAATAAACTCAGAAAACAAAACAAACGCAAATGTTATCAACACAAATAAAACCTTGGTCGTTAACCCCATAAATGAATCGACAGATAGTAAGAAAGTAAAAGACGAACTTCGATCTAAAGTAAACCCATCTACGATAGGCGTAGGAGTAACGATGGCACAACAGACAAAAAAAGGGGGAATTATATTACGCTGCGAGAATGAAGAAGATGTCAATGCTGTCCTAATGATTGTCCAGGAAAACTTGGGCGAAAATTACTTAAATTACCAAAATTACGCAAAAACCGGATCAAAATATTTGGCATTCACGAAAACGAAACTCATGAACCATATGAAGACATTATAAACAAAATTACAAAACAAAACGACTTGCAGGAAGATAGGACAGAAATTAAAATCTTGTTCAAAACGAGAGTTATTAAAAAGGAATTTAGTATTATTATAGAAATAAATAATTACGTGTACGATCTTCTAATAATGAAAGAGAAACTTAACATTGGTTGGAATAGATGCCGCATAATCCAGGATTATGGGGTAATTAGATGTTATAAGTGCAATAGATTTGGACACATCACAAATGAATGCAAAAACGAATAAGCATGTCCTTTATGCTCAGACAAACACGAACGGAATGAATGTAAAAGTACTACTATGAAATGCGTAAACTGTGTAGCGGCAAAATTATAATCTACAGCTAACCACCGATCACGAAGTCTGGAGCAAAAACTGCTCAACCCTGAATAAGGTAATAGATAGCCAAAATAATAAGTACCACAACTTCTCGAGATAGCAAACAAAGATAGCTAATAAGAAAGCACCACAAACAAATAACTACTCATCAAAAAGTCACGGAAAAAAATTCCTGAATATTAGATACATAAATATTAGATCACTTAAATCTGGATTTGAAACTTTTTTGGAAATTGTTATAGAGAGAGATTTTGATATCGTATCGGTCGCCGAAACTTGGCTGTCATCATCGGATCATAACAAAATGATCACCATCCCGGGCTACAGTCTACTTAGAAAAGACAGAGACTCAACCACCTCCAACAAAAGACGTGGTGGTGGCGTAGCCATCTACCTGAAATCAATGTATAAGTTTGAAACTTTAGAGCAGGCTGAAAGCTCACAAATCGAACAGCTGTGGTGCATCGTGACCATCAAACCCACATATAAACTTGGCCTAGGTGTCATCTACCGACCGCCGGACATAAGTTACAAAATCCTAAGGACAATTGAAGAACAGCTGTCAAGTTTTTCGGCGGAAGTCAATGGAATAATGGTAACAGGTGACTTCAATATTGATCTCCTGCAAGGAGTCAGAATATTTATACAAAATGGTAGAACCTTTTCACTTAACTCAAATCATTACCACACGCACCAGGATATGCCACACCAGTGCCTGTCTGATAGACCATCTATATATTAGCAATAATGACCTTCTGATTCATTCTACAGTTGAGCGGATGAATGAAATTACTATCGACGACACCAAAACTTTGACCGACCCTAGCCTCATTACATGTAAATTTAACATTGACGTACCGAAATATATCCCCCAAAGTAAACTTTGCAGAAATTTGAAAGATGTTGATATGGACTGTTTACTCTATGATGCAGCTTTAATGCCGTGGAATGCAATCTATAATATCGACAAAGTTTCCAAAAATGTTGAAGAACTAAGCACACTGATAACACAATTATTTAATAAAAATAGTAAAGCCGGTACCGGAATGGTTCACCTACAACCTTAAAAAAAATGGTAAAGTCAAAAACCAAAGCTTTGAGAAATTACAAAAAAAAGTCAGGGCGCATGGAAACATTACGTAGAAATAAGAAATTACCTCACGAAGGCCATTAGACAAGAAAAGATAGCATATGCAGCGGACACACAACGAACTGCCAAAGGGGACTCGCAGAAGATATGGAACGGGATAAACGCGCTGGGAATAAACAACAAACAAAAAACTGTGATTCCAGATGCCCTAAACAGACCAAACGAAATAAATGATTTTTTCGTCATGTCGGCAACGCTCCCACCAACCAACGAAGCAGATGTCCTGCAGTATTATAACCACTGCTACAAACACTGCAACAAACAACTTGGAGCGAGATTTTTCTTTACACACGTGCCTCGGGACACAGTAGAAAGGGACGTGCCTCGGGACGCCTTAAAAGCTATCAAAACGAATGCTGTAGGCCCTGATAACATCTCAGTTGCGATGATCAATATGATCTCAGAACATATAGTGGATGTATTGGTAGACATCATCAACTCTTCCATTGACCAGTGTACATTCCCGGAGCTATGGAAAAAAGGCGCAATTCGTAATTCCTCTGCCAAAAGTCCCTAGCCCTAACGACATCATGGACCTCAGACCAATATGCTTGCTACCAGCACTATCAAAAATCTTAGAGAAAGTTATTTGTAAACAAATTGTGGAGTATTTGAACAAAGAAAACATATTACCCGAATTTCAATCAGGGTTTAGAACAAACCACAGTACCTCGACAGCAATATGGAATGTAACAGACGACATCCTGAGACACCATGACAACGGTCAGAGAACCATTTTAGTGCTGCTCGACCTATCCAGGGCGTTTGATACCATTAGCCATCGCATACTGGCCTCAAAGTTGGGTTACTTCGGCTTTTCCACCAATGCCGCCAACTGGATCAACAGCTACATAACCGGACGACAGCAAAGAGTGCAAATAAACAGTGATCAAGGTACTTGTGTCTCTAACTTTCGTGAATTAATAAATGGGGTGCCACAGGGCTCCATACTAGGACCCATCTTGTTTCTAATTTATACCAGTGACATATCAACGTGCCTCACGAATGTCGCCACGCACTGCTATGCTGACGACAGACAATTATATGTGCCAGTGGATAAAAATAATGTTGAAACCCAAGTGCAGTTGTTAAACGCTAATCTAAGTTCTCTTTCACTATGGTGCCAAAATCAGCGACTACGACTAAATGCAGCTAAGTCAGCGGTACTATTATGTGGACCCAAGAAAACCTGTGAAGATATAATGGTAACTGTAAAAAACATTAACATTAGTGATAATAAATTAGAAGTAAAATAATCAGTTAAGAACTTAGGTGTAACAATGGATACCGAGCTGTCTTTTTCCAAACATGTATCACTTATATGTCAAAAATGTTACTTTAGTCTAAGATGTATCTACTCTCTCTCCAATGGCGCTACAGCCCGAAGCGAGCCCTGGCCTCCACCAAACGTTGTCTCCAGCGTTCCCTTTCCTCTGCCGCCGCCCGCCAGTTCCGCACCCCCAGCATCTCTCTCGCATCCCGTTTCACACTTTCCTCCCATCTCGCCCTTGGCCTGCCCGCTTTCCTTCTACCTTCCGGCACTCTGAGTATTTGTCTCGGCACTGCTGTTGTAGCCATCCGGCACACATGTCCCGCCCATCTTAGCCTGCTTAGTTTTATGTGGCATACCACATCTGGGCTTTTGTATAACTGATATAGTTCGAAGTTCATCCTAATTCTCCAGCCCTCTTCGCTGTTAATTGCCCCATAAATTTTCCTCAGGATCTTTCGCTCAAAAATCTCCAGCATCTTTTCCGATTTCTGGGTCAGCGTCCATGCTTCGCTTCCATATGTGAGAATGGGTCGTATGATTGCTTTATATATATTACACTTCGTTTGTCTGCTAGCTAGCTTCGAGTTAAGGATGGATTTAAGAGTGAAGTATGCCCTGTTGGCTTGCATGATTCTATGTTGTACTTCCACCCCTTCGTCGTTCTGATCCGTGACGGTTGATCCCAGATATTTAAAGTTGTTGACGACTTCTACAGTGTACTCTCCCATATCCAGATTATTTACTGCGTGTACTGGCGCTCCCGGTCTTACCATCATTACTTTTGTTTTATCCTTGTTTATTGACAGACCTATCTCCTTGGCTCTCTTCTCCATTTTACCGTAAGCATCTTTCATTGCCGTTAGCGATCTACCGATGATGTTTAGGTCGTCAGCATAGCCCAAAAGTTGCGTGGATTTATTGTAGATGGTACCGTTGCATTCTATCTGAGCTTTCCTTATAGCTTTTTCGAGCGCGATGTTAAATAATATGGGTGATAGACTGTCTCCTTGTCTCAGACCTGTAATGGTTTCAAACTTGTGCGATGTCGTTTTTTGGATACCGACTTGGTTCCAAGTCTTTTTTAACGTACAATTTACCAATTTAATGATCTTTTGTGGTATCTCGAATTCTTCCATTGTCTTCATGAGAGTTCTTCTATCGATAGTATCATACGCTTGTTTAAAGTCTACGAAGACCTGGTATGTGCTGATGTTCATTTCCCATGTCTTTTCTAGTATTTGTCTGAGTGTAAACATTTGGTCAGTCGTCGACTTTCCTTTCCGGAAACCAGTCTGATACTGTCCTATAATGCTCTCTGCGTACGGTTGGAGTCTTCGTCCGATTATCCATGACAGCACCTTGTAGGCCGTGTTAAGAAGAGTTATACCACGATAGTTCTTGCACTCCAGTTTGTTTCCTTTCTTATAGATAGGGCATATCTTCCCCTCCCGCCATTCCTCGGGTATCTCTTCTGTCCTCCAGATTCTTCCTATCAGCTGGTGTAAAGCACAGTTCAGAGCGTCTCCTCCCATTTTGATCATTTCAGATGGTATCATGTCCGGTCCCGGTGCTTTGTGGTTCTTTAGTGCCTTTATCGCCTCGCTTATTTCTCTTTGTGATGGTTCATTATCTTCTCTCAGATCTCTTACTTCTGGTGTGTGAATTGGGTTGTCTTCAGCTGTTTGTCCGGTTAATTCCACTCGTAGTGAGGTATTCAGGAGTTCGTTAAAATATTCCGCCCATCTACTTACCACTTTACTTTCTTCAGCCAGTAAGGTGCCCTCTTTACTGTTGATTATTGTTGCTTTGGGCTGAAATCCATTTCGCAGGTTGTTCACTATCTTGTAGCATTCTCTAATTTCGTGTTTCTCTTGGTGGTGTCCTATCTGTGCCACCTGGTCGTTAAAATGGGCCCGTTTCTTCTTCCGAAATAATTTGGATGCTTCCTTTCTTTGCTTGTTGTATTCAGATTGTTTGGCTCTCGTGGGTCTCTGCAAATTCTCTGCCCTAGCTTTATGTTGTTTCTCGCGTGCTTCTTCACACCCTGCATCGTACCATTGGTACTAAGATGTATCTACCCGCATAAAAATCTTCTACCAACAGCCTTGAAACTTAAGTTAAGTGAAGCACTAGTCTTATCATTAATCAACTACTGCATCTCAGCATATGGATCTTGTATAAATAAAGGAGATGTTTATAAGTTACAAAAGATACAAAACTGTTGTATTAGATATTGTTACAACCTCGGTAGAAGGGAACATGTATCCCCGTATGTAGCTAAGTCTGAATGGTTAAATATAAGTAGTAGAATACAGTTTGCAATACTTTCAGATGTGCATAAGATCTTACACTATCATTCACCGGCCTACCTGCATAATAAAATCAGATTTCGCCATTGTATACATAATTTGCAGACGAGACATACAGATCAGATAGAAATTCCCAAGCATTACAGGGAAAAATTTAACAGTTCATTCACGTATAAATGCTCAGCATATAATCACTTTCCACCTAGGTTTAAGACCATGTCCGTTATTAATTTTAAAAAAGAATTGAAGATTTACTTAGATAATAGACAGCAGACCAGAGTATGAATGAAAAACAGCTGTACAGCTGACTTCACTCCCTCTTTGCGGCATATGTATGTTTGTATTTTTGTAATCACTCACTAATCTGTTTTGTCCTGTTTCATCATTTGTGTGTACTACTAACAATACTGCAGCAAATAAATTTTATTATTATTATTATTATAAATACCTATCGCACCCCAACATACGATTTGCTTGTGAAATAATCCGAAATTAAAGTGATAAAGAGTAATCTTATTTCGTGAAATAAATAAAGCGTTAAAACGTTAATGTTAGGGCTTTATAAGATACATTTAAAGGAAACGTTTTCGGCTATTATTTTCAGTTAATGTTTGCATGAATCACCAAGTGGGTATATATTAAAATAATACGCAGAGAACATAAACTAAATCCTACGGAAGTCGAAGTAAGATTTTTTTATATTTTATTTTGCAATTGTATGCGCAATTAAACGCCCACCGATGTAATCAGCGCGCGGTTGGCTGCGAATTCGAGTCGGAAATAAATTATATCAATCGGGGGGAGTTGTGTGTGCAACGTACAGATTTCCTCTCGCTTTTTATCCGGCTACCGAAACTTATTGCCCCGATGATATCTCCAGCCGAAAACGTAATCGATTAAACACAACACGGACGCTGCGCTGGTCCCATCATTAAAGTTTCAAGGACGACACGTTTCACGGCGTGTAAAAATAAAATGTAAGATGTGAGAAAGTCGTGCGGAAATTTATTAGCACAATATTCGGTGCGAAAAATAACGAATTTTCGCCGGGACGCACGTAAAAGTTTTATTCGATGTTTGCCTAACGCAGCTGGGAGAGATATATTTTTTTTTCGTGCGGGTTTAACGCCGTTCAACCTAGCTTTGCATACTCAAGTTCCAATATATAAAACGCTCGAGGAACTAGATTAGGATGTAGGGTCGATTGTTATGGAGCGGTTCCGTACCATCTGTCTGTCGTGACATCCGCTCAATCCTTTAACCCGGTTATACGAAACGTCTGCTACGAAAAATTATCTTCATTTGCAAACTGGAATCTAAAAACAACATAAAAAATGGGAAGGCCTGAAAAGTGATAACAACACTTTAGCAATGTTATTTAGAAATATATGTTTGAATATATTGAGTAATTCATCCAAGTTTAGCGTGTTGATAAACTGCCCGTTGAAATTTTAATATTAGTGAAACCATACTAATAGATCTTTTTAAGGTTAGTTAAGCGCATCCGCAAAGTTTCAAAGGCGGGAATATGAAAGTTTCGGGCATATTTAGTTATACGTCAAAAAGTTCGCGCACTTTTTGACGTATAGCGTGTCGGAAATTGACACATGCGCATAAAAAAATTTTCAACTATGAAAAGGTCTATTCTAGATACAATCATACAAACTTTTATTAAATACGATATATAGCTTGCATATATTAACAAATACAACATGTTCGTAGCTCTATATTATTAAGTCTTATAAAGACTATGAACAAATCTCATGTTGAAACAACTACTAATAGTTACAACTAGCTAATCTCACACAGGATTTCGAATTATGAAACACACATTTGCACGTTATTAATGGTCCCAGTACATTTTCATGTCACTAACAGCACTAGACAAATACCATTGTTTTTATATTATTATCTGAAGACGCGTTTCACGATTCATCTCTCATCAATGCAGCTTTGCTTAAACGATTAAAATTTAATACAAATTGGAATAAACATATTTTGAATACAAATTGGAATAAACTTACATTAGCTCGAACAACTCGTGCATGATTGGCGAGGTTAGGTTAGTTTAGGTTAGGTTTTGATTAGCCAGGAAGGCGGTACCTTGCAGAGGTGCGTTCACAAAGTATCAAGACTGGTCTCAGAAAAATGAAAAATTTTCGAAATTTGACCTGTTCATGGGCTCCCTAGAACTCCCCGTGCGAAAGGCTTTCAATGGGTCTCGTCGAAGCTGCTTGGAACACTGGAATCGAATCGCTTCCGTTTAAAGTCTCGTTTGATTCGGGGGAACAAAAAAAGTTTCTAGAAGCTAGGACGGTGCTGTGGGGTGTCTGTAGTAGTGTTTCCACATTTAATTTGACCAAAACTTCGCCGGCGACGAGCGCCATATAAGAGGGAGCATTGTCGTGGTAAAGAACCCAATCGTCTTTTGCTCTCCAGATTACTTTAACGGAACGGCGGAGTACTTTGGCAAATCAATTGCCGTTTGAAACCAACAAGGCAACGGGTCTATATGATATTAGAGCAGAACCGATTACTTTGGCCCAGAAACACTTCATTTGCTGCTCCAAATGCTGCTTCAACACGTGTATCAATACCTTCAAGGTACCAAAATTATGGAGAAAAGCCAGGGTCGTTGCTCTCCTAAAGCCTGGGAAAGAGCCAAATGGGCCTAAAAACTTCCGACCAGTCTCCCTCCTATGCCAGACGTTTAAGCTAATGGAGCGAATGAGTCTAAACAGAATCTCAGCGACTATCGATGAAAAGCTAACACCGGAACAGGCTGGGTTTAGACCGGGGAAATCTTGTGGCGGACAGATCCTGAACCTTGTTCAATACTTCGACGATGGCTTCGAAGAGAAGAATATCACAAGGGCTGCCTTCATTGACCTATCTGCCGCATATGATACAGCTAACCACGGAAAATGTCTATGCAAACTGTATGAAATGACGAATTTCCACATCACGTCGATTGTCGGAGCCTTCCTCCAAAACCGCCGTTTCTTTGTCAGCCTGTTAGGGAAAAATAGTAGATGGCGCCTGCAGAGGAACGCACTCTCGCAGGGCAGTGCACTGGCCCCATTACTATACAATATCTATACCAACGACCAACCCATACGGCGGGAGATTAGGCACTTTATATATGCTGACGACACAGGTCTAGCAGCCCAAGGAAATAGTTTCCATGAGGTAGAGAGAAAACTGACAAATGCCCTAAACGACCTTGCCGCCTACTACGAGCATAATCTCCTCTTACCGAATCCAGCAAAAACAAAAAAAGTGTGCGCCTTCCACCATCGCAGCACGGAGTGAAGAAGACAGATGAATATAGTGTGGTGTGGCCAACAGTTAGAACGCTGCCCAACTCCAAAATACCTCGGGGTAACACTAGATTGTGCTCTCACATATAAGCGCCACTGCCTCAGCACCAGAAAAAAGGTAGCAACAAGAAACAACCTTCTCCAGAAACGGACTGGCAGGTCATAGGGAGCACAGCCAGGAACATTGAGAACCTCAGCCCTTGCATTAAGCTTCTCTGCAGCCGAATACGCCGCTCCAGTATGGTGTGCATCCACTCACGCAAATCAAATCGACGTCCTTTTGACAGAAATCGTAGTTTCTAGGAAATTATTGTATACATCATTAAGCTTACATCATTAGTATAACTAATCTTTCTATAAAAAAAACATTTCTTAAACAGATTGCCTGAAGCCTACGCCACTTCATCAGGTATACTCTCTCGCTGGAATAGCACCGCCTTACATCAGAAGAAAGGTAGCCGTTGACGCAGAAAGGTTGCGAAAAGAGACCGACCCGCTTTATGGCCACCAGCCAGTTAGACTCAGACTTTGATCGCGCCACAGCTTTTTGACCAGAACAGCACCTTTGCAAGTCTCTCAGGAAGCCAGAAGGCTCCAGAAATAGCGCGCTGAGGCCCAAGACCCAATCACCCAAAAAAAAGAGGAGCTGGTACCGAGACATTTCCTCCCATACCCATTCTAGAGGACGCTCAACAGACTTCACACAGGAGTCTCGAGGTGCAGAGAAAACCTGCAAAAATTGGAAATGCTAGCAGAGAAAAGCCTCAGTGTTCCTGCGGAGAAATCCAGAATCCTCCGCAGCTGGGACATGGACATGGGATGGAGCTGCTAAGGGAACGATCTAATTTTAGCAAATGACAAATCCATCATAGCCGCAAACTTTTGGAAGGACATAGTGTGATCGGGACACGAATAGTAGTAGTCGCGTAAAATCGACCTATGAAAGTCTGTCCAAACAGAAACAAATTCCTTGTGGATCACTCCTTTGGTATTAAAGAAAACAGAGAGTGACTTGCTCGTGCGAGCTTCCTTTCCGACGAGGCGATGTGCCACCCCGCACTTTGCAGCTTCGTTTCAGGTTCGTACCGATAGCACAAGTTCTCATCATTAGTAACCAATTTGTCTAAAAATTGGTATCGACTTGCATGCCTTCAAGCATTTCTTCTCAAAGAGCCTAGTGTTCATCTATCAGAACTTTGGAAAAAGGTTTGGCAACTATTTCCTGGCCAATCAAATCCGAACCTCGCCAGTCATGCACAAGATGAGATGTTCAAGCTAATGTATTCCAATTTATAATTCAAAAAAGCAAAGCTGCACTGATGAGATAAATTTCGAAACGCGTCTGCAGATGGCTATCAGCTTAATTTGAATAAAATGAAATGATCTGAGAAACAATGTTTTTGGCCTAGTTCTGTTAGTGCTATGAAAATGTAGTGGGACTAGTAATAACATAAAAATTTCGGTTGTATAATTCAATATCTTGTGTGATATTAGCCAGGAAGTAGTTGTTTCAACATGAGATTTGTGCATAGTATTAATAAGATTTAATATTATAGAGCTACGAACAGGTTAAATATATTCATAAATTCATGCTATATTTGGTATATTAATTAATTTGCCCATGGAAAATATCTGTAAGATATGGACTATCTATAAGATGTGCACAACATACATTAGATTTATTCAGTTGATATAGGGTGTGTTTACAAATTATCCATACTGGTCTCAGAACAGAAAACGTATTAAACAATTTTGTTCAGCAAGTAAAACGTCATTAACAATGCTTGCCTAGTTTCCTGGTAATCCTAAGCCTGGTTCTAACAATAGTCCTATCTTTGATGCGTCCTAACTTTGATGCGTCTTCTGTTACTCCCTCTTGTCACATGTCTCCTAGTAATTGGAGGGTCCTGCTCCGATACAGAGTCCTCACTTTCCAGGAGTATATTGATAAATCATTGTTGATGCATGATGTTGATTTTCATTCTTCGTGGTCATCTCTTCGCGTGAAAAGCTGCTCGGATCGCTGGAATTGTATCGAATCGCTTCCCTCCCAAGTCTTTTGATTCGGGGGAATAAAAAGATGTTGCTGAGAGCTAGGTCAGGGATATCGTGGGGCTGCGGCAGTGTTACCGCGTTGAACTTTACCAAAACTTGAACTAGGAGAGCGACATGTGAGAGGGAGTATTGTCGTGGTAAAGAATCCAATCGTCTTTGATGTTTGGGGCGATCGCGCCGGACTCAATCCTTCAATCGGCGGAGTACTTCTGCGTTAAACCGACCTGTGAAAGTATGTCGGGCAGGAACAAACACTTTGTGAATCATTCCTTTGATATTAAAGAAAACAATAAGTGACTTGCTGCTCGTGCGAGATTTATTGGGCTTTGGAGCCGAGGCGGTGTGCCACTCCGCACTTTGCCGCTTTGTTTCGGCTTGCTACTGATAGACCAAGTTCTCTTCACCAGTATCCACTTTATCTAAGAACTGGTATCAACTTTCAAACGTTCAAGCATTTATTCTCAAACAGCCTGGTGCCTTACCTTTTTTGATCCCTCAAAACTTTGGGAAGGAGATTGGCACACCGTTTTCTCATCTTCAAACCTTACTGTTACTACAACATGAACAACGTGTTCTGCCCCAATCCAAATTCATCGGCAAGTATTCTAACACTAACGGCTCGCGTACACCTAATCCGTCATCGGCCGAAGTTGGCTCGGGCGACGACGGCCGAACCCTGACGATTGAATCAAACACTTGTAAAAGAAAGAGAGCGCGTACACAAACACGACGGTCATCGTCCGATGACGCCCTCCTGTTTGTGTACACGCTCTCTCTTTTACAAGTGTTTGATTCAATGGTGCGAGTTTGGCCGTAGTCGCCCGAGCCAACTTCGGCCGATGACGGATTAGGCGTACGCGAGGATTAGATGTAAAACTTCACGCACTTATCGCTTCTCTCAGCACGGTAATTGTTTTTAACGTTCTCGCGGCCATGTTTGAACCTCTTGTACCACATGAAAATCATTGCACGTGACATGGCTTCTTCTTTATATGCCTCTTGAATCATACCAAAAGTATCTGTAGCAGTTTTGTTCAGTTTCGCACATAACTTTATCGAATAGCGCTGCTTCAACTGACGCTGCATTTTCGAGTCTCCAAGGTTTCGACACGGGTCACTGGCACTCATGCCACTAGGGATCATCTATAAGATCACCTTATAATCTTATAGATCGCATCTATAAGATAAGACGCCACTCATGGCACTCACGCCAATAAGGATCTACTAAGTCCAGCGCCTGGGAGGCAACGGCCGCTGGTGCTTTCGGTTATTAATCCAAATAAAATATTATATTCTCTTTACGCTTCTAGATCGGAAGCGGCGCTAGATTCGTACTTCCAGTTGAGGGCCACTACCCTTATGGTCTTGTAATATCTGCCCAGATGGTGAATACGCGACTCGACCAAGATAAGACGGAACTTGCTGTCATTGTCTATCCAGTTTTTTTTTCCACGTAAGGGAAAATACCTTTACGTACAACCCCTAGGACAAAATATATTAGGGATTGCGGGACTTACTCGGCTTGGTGTTAGCACCGGTCATGCCCACTAAAAACCACACCCCTTTTTCTTTTGTTCATTGCTTCTAGCATTCGCCGGAATATTGTCACGGAACCGCTTTCGCATTACATCGAGACATTCCGGGGCTTATTGTTAGTTGTTTTTTTCTATCCGTTTGTTAAGGCAAATTTCTTTTTCTTTGACGATTTTCCTTATAAACCAACTTATTACTTTCCATTCAGCATCTCCGCTATTGTACGTTGTAATTTGCCTTCCAATTTACTCTTCCAATGCTTGCCTCTCTATGGAACATTGGTGACACTCCAGCACTGCATGCTTCGGCGAGCCCTACTTCTCCCCACAGTGCTGGCGCATGTTGGTTCTACTTTTCCCAATCTTTGCGAGATATGTTTCGAAGTTACCATGCCCCGTTAGGAACTGAGCTATCCAGTAGCCTAGCGCACCTTCTTTCCGTAGGGCCCAGAGGACAGGGTCTCGGATAATCTTCTGTGTCCAACAGTCACAGTTTTCCCAACTTTCCTTCCATGTTTTTAATGTGTTTTCTCGAGCTTCTTGCTTTTTACTCCTAGTTTTTCTTTCCGTTAGGGTTCGCTCAATAGTCAATTTAGTCTATTGGTCTATTGGTATTATTCCAGCTATCAGGTTCAGGCCTTCCGTTCTGCCAGTTCTATACGCTCTTGCGATCCATATCCCATCTTCCGCAGGATTTTCACTAGTTTCTCCCTATATTTTTTGCATCTTATCGTCTTTCCCCAGACGGGTGCTCCATATAGAAGGATCGATTCGACGACCATGTTGAGTGTTTTTCGTTTAATTTCCGACGCACCTCCAACTCTCGGCATCAGCCTGGTGAGCGCTTTAACCGCATTTTCGGCTTTGGTTACAGCATAATCCACTTGCAGCCCGAAGCTGTTTCTTTCATCGAATATAATGCCTAAGTATGTATTTCCTGTTGCGTTTCGAATGCTTGAAAATAGCCACAGTAAAACAAATATTCCGGTAGATCTAACTAAGGTAAATGCCATGGCACTTGCCTTTATAATCGTCATCATCATCTGTTGCGCTATAGTCCTGTGCGGGTCCTGGCCTCCTAAAGTGTCTTCCTCCATTCGTCCTTGTTTTGTGCTCCCCTCCAGCCTGCAAATCCTAATTTTGATGCGTCTTCTGTTACTCCGTCTTCCGATGTGTCTCCTAGTATCTGGAGTGTCCTTCTCCGATAGGGTTACATAGACCTCAAAAACCTCAAAGTATCCTTCTCGTCCTCATATTCCTGGAGTATATTTATCACTATACTCCAGGAATATGAGGACTCTTTATCGGAGAAGGACACTGTTCCTTCTTCGTTGCTTGGATCGGTGCCGTAAAGTCTGTCCGGTGGTTTCTGTTTTGGTTTCTCTAACAGATTGGTGTTTTCCTGAATACGCGCTGCCAACCACCTTTTCGGGGGGCATTTCTTCCGTTCTCGTTAGCTCTGCCTTTCTCCTCCCTCTATGCGGGCTTCCGCTGCATTTTGGGAGGCTTCTGGCAGGTTACTGGGGGTACACCATGCGTGGCGGTAAGAATCGAAATTGAGTAGGAGAGGCTTGCGACAAATCTTGACGATGACCGTGCGTTTTGCTTTCACTTCCCCCTTTTGCACTCTCTTCGTAATACGAAAGATTTTGTTGCCGGTTACAAACCTTACTTGGGCAACGCCATGGAAATCCCTAAGAATTACATTAACTTGTGAGGTGGTTAGGCCTTTTTGGCCTAATTTCTTGATGTGATCTTCGATCTATTCCAAGGTAAGCTAAAGCCATGTTGGGACATTGCTGCAATACGGCAGAACTGATTGGGCAATACTCTAACTAGCTGCGTGCATAAAACCAATTTTGTGTGAGTTTGAAGGATTCAACGTTTCCAATATGAACGTCTACGGAAAATGGGTTAGTAGGCAAATATGTTTCGTTCTGTAGCCTCCACCTCCACTTCTGGTTGCCTAAATACTAATCCTCAAGGGAATGATAAGGTTGCATATATGAGGGAGTATTGCGATAGAAAGGGTTAAATCGGCTTTAAATTAGCTTTATCCAGCTTTAATCAGCTTTTAATTAGCTTTAAACTGCTTTAATCAGCTTTTCTCTCTCTCAGTGGCGCTACAGTCCTATATGGACCCGGGTCTCCCTTAATTTTCTCCTCCAATTCTCTCTACTTCTGGCTGCATTTTCCCAATTTCGGCTTTGTAGAATTTGTTCCGCATCTTTCTCGACATTTTCCGCCCATCGACGACGTGGTCTTCCTCTGGTTCTGGTGCCTTCCAGTTGTGCCTTATATATCTTTTTTGGGATTATTTCTTCTGGCATCCTAATCATATGTCCAGCCCACTTTAATCTGAGGATTTTTATATGTGTTATCACATCTGGATAGCCGTATAATTCTCTTAGCTCGTGGTTATATATTATTCTCCAGACGCCTTCTTCTTGTATTGGGCCGAATATCCTTCTAAGTATTCTTCTTTCAAACCTTAGGAGCATTTCTTCCGTTTTCTTTGTCAGGGTCCAGGTTTGGCATCCATAGGTCAATATAGGTCGGATTATAGTCTGGTATATTTTAATGTTTGTACTTTTTCCTACTATATTGGATTTAACCGTGTTTTGGAGGGAGTAATATGTTCTGTTGCTTGATATTATTCTTTGTTGTATTTCTTGAATTATTTCATTATTTTCATTTAGATGTGATCCTAAATATTTAAATTGTTTCACCACTTCAAAGTTGCGGTCCTCTATTGTTAAGTTTTGTCCCATTCTTCTAGATGGTTTCATGGCTAGACATTTGGTTTTCTCCTCGTTTACCTCCAACCCTACTTCATGTGCTTTGGTTTCTATCTTGTTATATGTTTCTTTAAGGGCTGTTATTGATCTTGTGATAATGTTTAGATCATCTGCATAGCCAACAATTTGTTGAGATTCATTTGCTATGGTACCGTTCGTTTGTATTTTCGTTTCTCTGATGAAATTTTCCATTAGTAGGTTAAAGAGTATAGGGGCCAAGCTGTCCCCTTGACGCAGTCCTTGATCCGTGTCGAATTTCTCTGTTAGCTTATTTTGTATCTTTACTTGGGAATTGGTGTTGTTCATCGTTGTTCGGGTTAGTTTATGTGGTACCCCGAGTTCTTCCATTGCTCGATACAGCGCCTCCCTGTCTACATTATCATATGCTTGCTTAAAGTCTACATATAATTGGTATATAGGGGTGTTATATTCCCAGCATTTTTCCATGATCTGTCTCACTGTAAAGAGCTGGTCTGTGGTTGACCTGTTCTTTCTAAATCCAGCCTGATACTCCCCTATAATTTCTTCAGCATAATCCATTATGCGTTTTCTTAGTATGTTCGTAAATATTTTGTAGGCCACGCACGATAGCGATATTGGACTATAATTCTGGCAGTCCAGTCGGTCTCCTTTCTTATATATTGGGCATATTATGGCAGTGGTCCATTCTTGGGGGATTTTTTCTTCTAGCCATATCTTTTTAATTAAGTGTAGGAGTTGTTCGGCCACTTTATCTCCTCCATATTTGAAAAGCTCTGCTGAGATGTTGTCTGCTCCTGGTATTTGATTATTTTTCATATCCGTAATGCTGTTTTGTACTTCTTGAAGAGTTGGCTCTAGTACGAGTGGTTGTGCCGTGTGATAGGATACATTCTCCAAGCGATTTTCTCTTATCGTTTGGTTTGTTAGAATATCCAAGAAATGCTCCTTCCACCTTTCCAGTACTTTTGCTTCTCCTGTTATCCATTTCCCTTGTTTGTCTTTGCATAAGGACGTTCTGGGGTGGAACTCGCTCCTTGTGTCTTTCAGTGTTTGATATAGTTTCCTACTCTCTGTCATATGGTTCGCTTGTTCTAAGTCTCTCAGTTTTTTATTTAGCATTTCACTCTTCTTTTCCCTACAAGTCCTGTTTGCTTCTATTCTAAGTAGTTGGTATCTTTCATCTTTGGCTCTTCTGGGTCTCTGTAGTAGTGCTTCTTGGCTTCGTTTCGTCTATTTATGGCTTCCTCACAGTCGTGGTCCCACCAAATGTCTCTAATTTTCCTTTCGGTACTTCCTAGTATTTCTTGTGCCGCGTTACTTATTTTTCCTTTGATTCTCATCCATATCTCGTCCACTCCCTCTTGATCATTGCCCCTTACCCTCCGTTTCGATATTTTCAGAGAGGTTCTGTGCGTATCTCAGTCGAGTTTCTCCGTTTCGATATTTTCAGAGAGGTTCTGTGCGTATCTCAGTCGAGTTTCTTCTTCTTTGAGCTTGTGTTAATCAGCTTTTAACCAGTTTTAATCATCTTTTAAACAAACTTAATCAGAATTTAATCAGGTTTAATCGGCTTTCAATCAGGCTTAATCAGGTTTAATACAAGAGTGTGTGGTCCATGTAACCCTACGCTAAAGAAGGTGTGTTATTTGTGTAGCCCCACGCTAAACAGGGTGAGAGGTCTATGTAACCCCACGCTAAACAGGGTATGAGGTCTATGTAGCCCCACGCTACAGGTTTATTCAACTTTAATCGGATTTTAATCAGGTCTTAAAACCGTCAGTCATGTCTCATACATTCACACTGCAAAGTATCAATTAAACCAAACAATATTATAAGGTGGATAGTAGGGAAAAATAGTTGCTTCTTGATCCTCCTCCTTAATTCCTTGTAATTTCCCCATAAGCCGGATAGAGCAAAACTGGTCCCAGAACATCAGTAGTTCTGAACGCGACCGAGCGTGTATAAGTAGATGGCGTGTTAATTAGCGAGCGCGACGGATAGCGGGAAAATTCTAAATTAGGTTGATTCAATTGAGGTTATGGGGGGTTTAGATTGACAAGACTAGACAGACAAGACTAGACAGACAAGACTAGACAGACAAGACTAGACAGACAAGACTAGACAGACAAGACTAGACAGACAAGACTAGACAGACAAGACTAGACAGACAAGACTAGACAGACAAGACTAGACAGACAAGACTAGACAGACAAGACTAGACAGACAAGACTAGACAGACAAGACTAGACAGACAAGACTAGACAGACAAGACTAGACAGACAAGACTAGACAGACAAGACTAGACAGACAAGACTAGACAGACAAGACTAGACAGACAAGACTAGACAGACAAGACTAGACAGACAAGACTAGACAGACAAGACTAGACAGACAAGACTAGACAGACAAGACTAGACAGACAAGACTAGACAGACAAGACTAGACAGACAAGACTAGACAGACAAGACTAGACAGACAAGACTAGACAGACAAGACTAGACAGACAAGACTAGACAGACAAGACTAGACAGACAAGACTAGACAGACAAGACTAGACAGACAAGACTAGACAGACAAGACTAGACAGACAAGACTAGACAGACAAGACTAGACAGACAAGACTAGACAGACAAGACTAGACAGACAAGACTAGACAGACAAGACTAGACAGACAAGACTAGACAGACAAGACTAGACAGACAAGACTAGACAGACAAGACTAGACAGACAAGACTAGACAGACAAGACTAGACAGACAAGACTAGACAGACAAGACTAGACAGACAAGACTAGACAGACAAGACTAGACAGACAAGACTAGACAGACAAGACTAGACAGACAAGACTAGACAGACAAGACTAGACAGACAAGACTAGACAGACAAGACTAGACAGACAAGACTAGACAGACAAGACTAGACAGACAAGACTAGACAGACAAGACTAGACAGACAAGACTAGACAGACAAGACTAGACAGACAAGACTAGACAGACAAGACTAGACAGACAAGACTAGACAGACAAGACTAGACAGACAAGACTAGACAGACAAGACTAGACAGACAAGACTAGACAGACAAGACTAGACAGACAAGACTAGACAGACAAGACTAGACAGACAAGACTAGACAGACAAGACTAGACAGACAAGACTAGACAGACAAGACTAGACAGACAAGACTAGACAGACAAGACTAGACAGACAAGACTAGACAGACAAGACTAGACAGACAAGACTAGACAGACAAGACTAGACAGACAAGACTAGACAGACAAGACTAGACAGACAAGACTAGACAGACAAGACTAGACAGACAAGACTAGACAGACAAGACTAGACAGACAAGACTAGACAGACAAGACTAGACAGACAAGACTAGACAGACAAGACTAGACAGACAAGACTAGACAGACAAGACTAGACAGACAAGACTAGACAGACAAGACTAGACAGACAAGACTAGACAGACAAGACTAGACAGACAAGACTAGACAGACAAGACTAGACAGACAAGACTAGACAGACAAGACTAGACAGACAAGACTAGACAGACAAGACTAGACAGACAAGACTAGACAGACAAGACTAGACAGACAAGACTAGACAGACAAGACTAGACAGACAAGACTAGACAGACAAGACTAGACAGACAAGACTAGACAGACAAGACTAGACAGACAAGACTAGACAGACAAGACTAGACAGACAAGACTAGACAGACAAGACTAGACAGACAAGACTAGACAGACAAGACTAGACAGACAAGACTAGACAGACAAGACTAGACAGACAAGACTAGACAGACAAGACTAGACAGACAAGACTAGACAGACAAGACTAGACAGACAAGACTAGACAGACAAGACTAGACAGACAAGACTAGACAGACAAGACTAGACAGACAAGACTAGACAGACAAGACTAGACAGACAAGACTAGACAGACAAGACTAGACAGACAAGACTAGACAGACAAGACTAGACAGACAAGACTAGACAGACAAGACTAGACAGACAAGACTAGACAGACAAGACTAGACAGACAAGACTAGACAGACAAGACTAGACAGACAAGACTAGACAGACAAGACTAGACAGACAAGACTAGACAGACAAGACTAGACAGACAAGACTAGACAGACAAGACTAGACAGACAAGACTAGACAGACAAGACTAGACAGACAAGACTAGACAGACAAGACTAGACAGACAAGACTAGACAGACAAGACTAGACAGACAAGACTAGACAGACAAGACTAGACAGACAAGACTAGACAGACAAGACTAGACAGACAAGACTAGACAGACAAGACTAGACAGACAAGACTAGACAGACAAGACTAGACAGACAAGACTAGACAGACAAGACTAGACAGACAAGACTAGACAGACAAGACTAGACAGACAAGACTAGACAGACAAGACTAGACAGACAAGACTAGACAGACAAGACTAGACAGACAAGACTAGACAGACAAGACTAGACAGACAAGACTAGACAGACAAGACTAGACAGACAAGACTAGACAGACAAGACTAGACAGACAAGACTAGACAGACAAGACTAGACAGACAAGACTAGACAGACAAGACTAGACAGACAAGACTAGACAGACAAGACTAGACAGACAAGACTAGACAGACAAGACTAGACAGACAAGACTAGACAGACAAGACTAGACAGACAAGACTAGACAGACAAGACTAGACAGACAAGACTAGACAGACAAGACTAGACAGACAAGACTAGACAGACAAGACTAGACAGACAAGACTAGACAGACAAGACTAGACAGACAAGACTAGACAGACAAGACTAGACAGACAAGACTAGACAGACAAGACTAGACAGACAAGACTAGACAGACAAGACTAGACAGACAAGACTAGACAGACAAGACTAGACAGACAAGACTAGACAGACAAGACTAGACAGACAAGACTAGACAGACAAGACTAGACAGACAAGACTAGACAGACAAGACTAGACAGACAAGACTAGACAGACAAGACTAGACAGACAAGACTAGACAGACAAGACTAGAACAGACAAGACTAGACAGACAAGACTAGACAGACAAGACTAGACAGACAAGACTAGACAGACAAGACTAGACAGACAAGACTAGACAGACAAGACTAGACAGACAAGACTAGACAGACAAGACTAGACAGCAAGACTAGACAGACAAGACTAGACAGACAAGACTAGACAGACATGACTAACAGACAAGACTAGACAGACAAGACTAGACAGACAAGACTAGACAGACAAGCTAGACAGACAAGACTAGACAGACAAGACTAGACAGAAGACTAGACAGACAAGACTAGACAGACAAGACTAGACAGACAAGACTAGACAGACAAGACTAGACAGACAAGACTAGACAGACAAGACTAGACAGACAAGACTAGACAGACAAGACTAGACAGACAAGACTAGACAGACAAGACTAGACAGACAAGACTAGACAGACAAGACTAGACAGACAAGACTAGACAGACAAGACTAGACAGACAAGACTAGACAGACAAGACTAGACAGACAAGACTAGACAGACAAGACTAGACAGACAAGACTAGACAGACAAGACTAGACAGACAAGACTAGACAGACAAGACTAGACAGACAAGACTAGACAGACAAGACTAGACAGACAAGACTAGACAGACAAGACTAGACAGACAAGACTAGACAGACAAGACTAGACAGACAAGACTAGACAGACAAGACTAGACAGACAAGACTAGACAGACAAGACTAGACAGACAAGACTAGACAGACAAGACTAGACAGACAAGACTAGACAGACAAGACTAGACAGACAGACTAGACAGACAAGACTAGACAGACAAGACTAGACAGACAAGACTAGACAGACAAGGACTAGACAGACAAGACTAGACAGACAAGACTAGACAGACAAGACTAGACAGACAAGACTAGACAGACAAGACTAGACAGAACAAGACTAGACAGACAAGACTAGACAGACAAGACTAGACAGACAAGACTAGACAGACAAGACTAGACGACAAGACTAGACAGAAAGACTAGACAGACAAGACTAGGACAGACAAGACTAGACAGACAAGACTAGACAGACAAGACTAGACAGACAAGACTAGACAGACAAGACTAGACAGACAAGACTAGACAGACAAGACTAGACAGACAAGACTAGACAGACAAGACTAGACAGACAAGACTAGACAGACAAGACTAGACAGACAAGACTAGACAGACAAGACTAGACAGACAAGACTAGACAGACAAGACTAGACAGACAACTAGACAGACAAGACTAGACAGACAAGACTAGACAGACAAGACTAGACAGACAAGACTAGACAGACAAGACTAGACAGACAAGACTAGACAGACAAGACTAGACAGACAAGACTAGACAGACAAGACTAGACAGACAAGACTAGACAGACAAGACTAGACAGACAAGACTAGACAGACAAGACTAGACAGACAAGACTAGACAGACAAGACTAGACAGACAAGACTAGACAGACAAGACTAGACAGACAAGACTAGACAGACAAGACTAGACAGACAAGACTAGACAGACAAGACTAGACAGACAAGACTAGACAGACAAGACTAGACAGACAAGACTAGACAGACAAGACTAGACAGACAAGACTAGACAGACAAGACTAGACAGACAAGACTAGACAGACAAGACTAGACAGACAAGACTAGACAGACAAGACTAGACAGACAAGACTAGACAGACAAGACTAGACAGACAAGACTAGACAGACAAGACTAGACAGACAAGACTAGACAGACAAGACTAGACAGACAAGACTAGACAGACAAGACTAGACAGACAAGACTAGACAGACAAGACTAGACAGACAAGACTAGACAGACAAGACTAGACAGACAAGACTAGACAGACAAGACTAGACAGACAAGACTAGACAGACAAGACTAGACAGACAAGACTAGACAGACAAGACTAGACAGACAAGACTAGACAGACAAGACTAGACAGACAAGACTGGACAGACAAGACTAGACAGACAAGACTAGACAGACAAGACTAGACAGACAAGACTAGACAGACAAGACTGGACAGACAAGACTAGACAGACAAGACTAGACAGACAAGAGTAGACAGACAAGAGTAGACAGACAAGACTAGACAGACAAGACTAGACAGACAAGACTAGACAGACAAGAGTAGACAGACAAGACTAGACAGACAAGACTAGACAGACAAGACTAGACAGACAAGACTAGACAGACAAGACTAGACAGACAAGACTAGACAGACAAGATTAGACAGACAAGACTAGACAGACAAGACTAGACAGACAAGACTAGACAGACAAGACTAGACAGACAAGACTAGACAGACAAGACTAGACAGACAAGACTAGACAGACAAGACTAGACAGACAAGACTAGACAGACAAGACTAGACAGACAAGACTAGACAGACAAGACTAGACAGACAAGACTAGACAGACAAGACTAGACAGACAAGACTAGACAGACAAGACTAGACAGACAAGACTAGACAGACAAGACTAGACAGACAAGACTAGACAGACAAGACTAGACAGACAAGACTAGACAGACAAGACTAGACAGACAAGACTAGACAGACAAGACTAGACAGACAAGACTAGACAGACAAGACTAGACAGACAAGACTAGACAGACAAGACTAGACAGACAAGACTTGACAGACAAGACTGGATAGACAAGACTGGACAGACAAGACTAGACAGACAAGACTAGACAGACAAGACTAGACAGACAAGACTACACAGACAAGACTAGACAGACAAGACTAGACAGACAAGACTAGGCAGACAAGACTAGAAGACAAGACTAGACTAGACCGGGCTAGATACATGAGACTAGACTCACGAGACTAGATACATGAGACTAGACAAACGATACTAAATACATGAGACTAGACAGACGGGGCTAGGTACATTAGACTAGACAGACTGGGGCTAGATACATGAGACTAAATGCAGGAGACTAGATAAGACTGAACTAAACTATATAAGAGATTGTTTTGCGTTTAATGTAATAAACATATTAAGATTTTGATTTATCAGTAGTCGTTTAAGCGCTGTTCTATGTTTGGCAGTCATAACAACTCCCTATTATCTTATCAGCTGCACACGAGTAGAGAAATAATAAATTATGAAACGCGGTCTAATCAATTTCTTAGGATTGTTTTGCGTTTAGTTTAATAAACATATTAAGATTTTGATTTATCGGTAGTCGGTTAGGCACGACCGGACGTCTAGTGCTGATAACACCAGGCGAGAATAGAAGAACGAGACTAGACAGACTACATTAGACAGACAAGCGGGGAAAATTCAAAATTTGGTGCGGGTGGGTAGCGGAGAATCGTGTATGCATACATAATTGATTGCAAACATATTACGGATTGATTCAAATGAGATTATTGGTTTTAGACCGGACAAGATCGGACAATACCGAACAAGGCCGAACAAGAACGGACAAGACTAGACAGACCATATATTTCTTGTGATATTTATCCGAATAATTTCCTATGTGTAAGCGAAATTTCTTAAACTTGTCTGTGACCCAGATAGTATTAATTTTTTTTTATTTATATAAATACCAAAGAGTTGAATTTTCTGGCATCCACTTTTCATCTACTTGCATCCACTTTTCATTTCCTGGCATCCACTTTTCATCTACTTGCATCCACTTTTCATCTACTTGCATCCACTTTTCATCTAGTTGCATCCACTTTTCATCTACTTGCATCCACTTTTCATTTCCTGGCATCCACTTTTCATCTACTTGCATCCACTATTCATCTACTTGCATCCACTTTTTATCACTCTAGGTGGAAGCTCCAGAACGAAGCATCTTTCGCTACTAAGCTAACTATTTTAGCATGCGGGCGGAACCGATCTGCGCACTCCCTCTCTCAGACAAAAATCTTGGAGTCTTGGAACTTTGTGAACGCACCTTGTACAACTCTCTTGGTGTACTTTGTACGCCGACTGTGCTTCTAAGTATTAAAAAAATGATAAGAATAACTCTAAAATAACTTAACCTAACCTAACTGATAATAATTAATTTTGTTCTTTCAAACAATTGAGAACAACACATTTAATTAATTAATTAATTTAATAATATTTAACATTTCAAGATTTTGTTCAACATTAATTCAGATTGTTTTTGATTCTTCTTTTTGTGTATTTCCATCAAATTTACATTTCATAATTCGCGTAAATAAATTTGATTTGAAATAAAAATTCAATCGTTTTTTTTGTTTCTATTTGTTATAAAATCGCAAGTTTGCTCTCTGAGTTTAAAACGTTATGTTTTCCGGAAGATTTCACAATTTTTTTCTGCCTTCGTTTCGTTTTTCTTTTATGCCATTTCATTTACATACCACTTACAACTTCATACTGTGTTCGCTTCGGCGATACAAACTTTATTGGCTGTAGAACCAAACACTCTTGCCCATATAACACGTTTCCTCTAAATGTGAACCTTTATTTTCCTCTCAGAAATTCCACAAAAAATAATATATTCTGGAACACGACATTCCTTATTTATCAAGCTAATAAAATATATAAAGGATAAAACACACACACACAAGCATTGTTGGCAATTAAACATGTTTATAATACATGGTTAAGGAATTTTTATATATATTTTGAAAGCTTAACGCGTTCGTAAAATGCGCGGTTATATAAATATTTTATAACATTCTTCGGTAATATATCTTTATTTATGGGCTTAATCTAATTTTATTGTTTTCGAAGTTTCGGAGGAAGTTTAATAGCCTCAGGCAAATCATACAATAAACTTTATTCGGTTTTTATAATGTTGAAATGTTAACAATTTGAAAATATATGGATGTATTAAAGTTATAACACCATTTTTGGAATAACTGGTATAGCTTTAAATGCTCCAATGGACGGAAAGGATCATTAAAATTTAAAAGGGTTATAAAAACAGTTTTTTTTTCATTTTCTTCTAAATTTATGAGTTAATTAATATTTCAGGAATTTTTTATATAATTTTGATTCTTCTTCTCCTTCTTACGAATAGACCTACATTGGACCACGCAGTATTGCCGCATCTTCTGCCGGTGTAACTACTTTCTCTCTTCTGTCCAGGGGGTACCTTTCCTACTGGGTTTTTCCTGAAATCTACGGACTTCCTTCAGGGTGCATCTCAAAGACTGTCTGTTTTGGAGATCTGTTATTCCCAGTTCTTTAATATCCTTCTCGGTTTCTGTCAACCAAGTGGTCCGAACCTTGTTATTTTGCCAGAAGGTGAACAGACGGTTGGTTAGTCGGTTTGGAGGCAATCTTGCAACGTGGCCATAGAAAGCTACCCTTCTTTTCCTTACACAGTCAGCATCTCAATATGTTCGTAGAGCTCAGAGTTATGACGCCTTCGGAATTTCCCATCTTCCTTTACCGGCCCAGGATCTCCCTGAGATTCGTGACAGGCAGATTGCGTGACAGGAATTTCTTATTGTAAGTGTTCTTTGTCAGTCGATAGGGTACTTCTAACTTGTTGACTCTCTTAGATAATAATGCTCTTTCTTATAAGTTGGGTTCAATACATTCGCCAAGATACTTAAATTTCTCAGTCCTCTTGATGTTTCCCTGTTCTAGTAACATCTCTCTGTTTGCTTTGCTTCTCTGATGTTGGTGAAGAAATCTGTTTTCTCCAGCGACACTTTAGCAGCATGTTTTCTGAGGTAGTTTACCTGCATTGTTGCCATCTCAAAAGAATCAGCAAACAGTGCCATGTCATCTGCAAGGGCCAGGAAATCTACAACCAGTCCATCGTTCTTACGTCCCAGGTAGATACCACTCTGAGCACCCAAATTGTTCAGTTCCTTGCGTCATTCTCTCTTAGCCTTTTGAAGGCACAGTTGAAGAGAAGTGGGGAAAGTCCATCTCCTTGTCTCACTCAGGTTTTTATTTCGAAGCTTTCTGAAATCTCGCCTCTAAATTTAACATTGGAATGGGTGTTGGTCAACGTTTCTAGGATGAGTCTGCGAGTTTTGTTGTTTAGCCCTAGTTCCTGGAGTACTTTGTTAAGCGTTTCTCCATCAATGGAATCGTAGACCTTCCTAAAATCAACAAAGGTGACGACCCCCTTGCGGTTTCTCATCTTGGAGTATTAATTTTTGTATTTTATATATTTTGTATTTCTATCTAAAAATGTAGCTTGTAGTATATAAATAATACGTGTTAAGTTTTAGAATGGAACCTGCATGCACCGTACTGAGTGGCGAACTGGCGATTTCTCAGATTGACTGGTGCACAAGCCGATAGTTTAGAAAACACTGCAACGTCAATATTTTTTGTAGTTCGTTATAATATGATATAATATAATGGTCAAGATGAAATAAATATGTAGTCGTAAAGCGGCAAGCGTACAATTGCCAACGAATAGATCATTGGTACAAGGAGGTACGAATGACAAAATCCGAGGAAGATTTTCAACAGCTAAAAGTTTATCTGCAACAAATTTATGATTGTGAGGTGACTATTCCTGGTGACTTATTCGCTGAAAAGTATTACGTCACCCACCTATGATAGTTAACCAATTCGAGACCGATTGCACACCGTGTGTCAATTGATTTCAGAGGCTATAAGACGGCCTGCACACCGTGTGTGCAATGACAGTAATGTGCCATTATCAGTTACTTTAATTTTCAGTTCATTTATCAATTATTTAGTTATTTAAATTTTTAGAGGAGCGAGTTGCACACCCGGTGTGCAATGATCTTATTTATGTAAATTCACTTAAGGATTGGGTGATTAATAAAGAAAAAAAAAATCGCTCCTGGGGAACTAAAAAAATCGTCTCGACCCATCGTCTCGAATGGGTTAATTTAACGAATTTTCTCCAATGCTAACTGGATTGGACTAGATATATTAGATTGTGCTTTCCATGGTCCACTTAATTTTTAGTTAGATAAATTAGGCTAAAGTTATTAGCCTAATTCAAGTTGAAAATGAAGTTGTTGCAACAGTTGTCGCAATACGAAGCCTCAACATGAAGTTGTCGCAATATGAAGTGGTTTCAACATGAAGTTGTCGTAACATGGAGTTGTTTCAACGGGAATTTGAAGATGAAATGTGGATTCGAGGTGCAAAAATATCTTCTCGTAGTTGAAACTATATATTATAGTCTTTGCTTCGAATGGAGATTTTGGTTATTAGTAAATTTGGCAATTTTTGCAAATTATTTTAACCGATTTGGACACTAAACAAAAAAAATTGCAAGGTTTGTCCATTCAAATCAACAAAAATAAAACAAATTTTCTTTGGCATAAAGATTTTGGTTTTTTGAAAATTTTCCATTATTTGCTAATTATTTCCACATTTTCGTCCAATTCTGACATAAAGGCAAATGAATATTGCAAAGTTTACCCACTCGAATCAACAAAAAAAAATTGCTTCGAATAGAGATTTTGGTTTTTAAAAATCCGGCAATTTTCGCAAATTATTTTGACGTTTTCGTCCAATTTTGACACAAAAAAAATTGCCGTATGTCCATTCAAATTAACAAAAATTACACAAATTTTCTTTTGTATAAAGATTTTGGTTTTGGAAAAAAATTTGGCAATATTTGCCAATTATTTTGACATTTTCGTCCAATTTTGACATAAACCAAATGAATTTTGCAAAGTTTGTCCACTAAAATCAACAACAAAAAATTGCTTCGAATAGAGAAGGTGGTTTTTGAAAATCTGGCAATTTTTGCAAATTATTTTGGACGTTTTCGTCCAATTTTGAAACAGAACAAAAGATTTTTAAGTTTTGTCCATTCAAAATCTACAAAAAATAACAAATCTTGCTTCGAATAGAGATTTTGGTGTTTGAAAATTTAGCAATATTTGCCAATTATTTTGACATTTTCGTCCAACTTTGCCATAAATCAAATGATTTTTGCAAAGTTTGTCCACTCAAATCATCAAAAAAAAAAATTGCTTCGAATAGAGGTTTTGGTTTTTGAAAATCTGGCAATTTTATCAAATTATTTTAACGTTTTCGTCCAATTTTGACACTGTATGTGTATAATGTATCACTCACGGTTTGCAGAGGAATTTATTTACATGGACGAAATATATACAAATATACAAGAGATACAAACACTGCCTGAGTCTGGTTGAATTGGTATCACTCGCTTGTCTGGTGTGTCTGAGTCCTCTGGCTGGACTGAACTGGAGTCGACTTGCTGACTGGTTGCGCCTGACTGTCTTGCTTGACTGTATGGTTTATTCGGGGACCCAGGTATTTATGTTATGTCCAGGTATACTGGTCGCTCATGTGGGGGTGATTGTTTTTCTATTTTCGGCTATTTGTCGCTTTGGTGATTACCGACTCTCGGGAGAAACATCTTGTCGTAATTTCCCCGGGGATTACACCATTGACCCTAGTAAAATATTTTTGGAAATTCTCCGAAAATATTTGGGTAATTATTGTAATGCCCTCGTAAACTAAGATATAAAAATGGCTCGCTACAACGCTACAACACAAAACAAAAGAATTTTTCAAGTTTTATCCATACAAATCTACAAAAAATAACAAATTTTGCTTCGAATAGAAATTTTGGTTTTTGAAAATTTGGCAATATTTGCCAATTATTTTGACATTTTTGTCCAATTTTGACATAAAACAAATGAATTTTGCAGTTTGTCCACATGAATCAAAAAACAACAAAATTTGCTGCTTCGAATCTAGGTTATGGTGTTTGCAAATTTTGCCAATTATTTTGACATTTTTGTCCAATTTTGACATAAAACAAATGAATTTTGCAAAGTTTGTCCACTCAAATCAACAAAAAACGAAATTTGCTTCGAATAGAGATGTTTGTTTTTGAAAATCTGGAAATTTATGCTAATTATTTTGACGTTTCCGTCCAATTTTGACACAAAACAAAAGAATTTTGCAAGTTTTGTCCATTCAAATCAACAAAAAATAACAAATTTTGCTTCGAATAGAGAAAATTTGGCAGTTTTGTCGTTTTCGTTAAATTTTTACACAAAACAAAAGAATTTTGCAAGGTTTCTCCATTGAAATTAACAAAAAAAAAACTAATTGTGTTTCGTATAAAGATCATTGGTACAAGGAGGTACGAATGACAAAATCCGAGGAAGATTTTCAACAGCTAAAAGTTTATCTGCAACAAATTTGTGATTGTGAGGTGACTATTCCTGGTGACTTATTCGCTGAAAAGTATTACTTCACCCACCTATGATAGTTAACCAATTCGAGACCGATTGCACACCGTGTGTCAATTGATTTCAGAGGCTATAAGACGGCCTGCACACCGTGTGTGCAATGATAGTAATGTGCAATTATCAGTTATTTTAATTTTCAGTTCATTTATCAATTATTTAGTCATTTAAATTTTAATTGGGTGATTAATTTATTTAATAAATTCGCTCCTGGGGACCAAAAAAAATCGTCTCGACCCACCTCGACCCATCGTCTCGAATGGGTTAATTTAACGAATTTTCTCCAATGCTAACTGGATTGGACTAGATATATTAGATTGTGCTTTCCATGGTCCACTTAATTTTTTGTTAACTAAATTAGCCTAAAGTTATTAGCCTAATTCAAGTTGAAAATGAAGTTGTGTTTGCAACAGTTGTCGCAATACGAAGCCTCAACATGAAGTTGTCGCAACATGAAGTGGTTTCAACATGAAGTTGTCGCAACATGGAGTTGTTTCAACGGGAATTTGAAGATGAAATGTGGATTCGAGGTGCAAACATATCTTCTCGTAGTTGAAACTATATATTATAGTCTTTGCTTCGAATGGAGATTTTGGTTATTAGTAAATTTGGCAATTTTTGCAAATTATTTTAACCGATTTGGACACTAAACAAAAAAAAATTGCAAGGTTTGTCCATTCAAATCAACAAAAATAAAACACATTTTCTTTGGCATAGAGATTTTGGTTTTTGAAAATTTGACAATATTTGCCAATTATTTTGAGATTTTCGTCCAATTTTGACATAACACAAATGAATATTGCAAAGTATATCCACTCGAATCAACCAAAAAAAATGTTTCGAATAGAGATTTTGGTTTTTAAAAATCCGGCAATTTTCGCAAATTATTTTGACGTTTTTGTCCAATTTTGACACAAAAAAATTGCCGTATGTCCATTCAAATTAACAAAAATAACACAAATTTTCTTTCGTATAAAGATTTTGGTTTTGGAAAATTTGGCAATATTTGCCAATTATTTTGACATTTTCGTCCAATTTTGACATAAACCAAATGAATTTTGCAAAGTTTGTCCACTCAAATCAACAAAAAAAAATTGCTTCGAATAGAGAAGTTGTTTTTTTGAAAATCTGGCATTTTTTGCAAATTATTTGGACGTTTTCGTCCAATTTTGACACAAGTTTTGTCCATTCCAAATCTACAAAAAATAACAAATCTTGCTTCGAATAGAGATTTTGGTGTTTGAAAATTTAGCAATATTTGCCAATTATTTTGACATTTTCGTCCAACTTTGCCATAAAACAAATGATTTTTGCAAAGTTTGTCCACTCAAATCATAAAAAAAAAATAATTGCTTTGAATAGAGGTTTTGGTTTTTGAAAATCTGGCAATTTTTTCAAATTATTTTAACGTTTTCGTCCAATTTTGACACTGTGGTGGTAGACGCAGTAGAATAGTGTATCACTCTCGGTTTGCAGAGGAATTTATTTACATGGACGAAATATATACAAGAGATACAAACACTGGCTGAGTCTGGTTGAACTGGTATCACTCGCTGGACTGGTGTGTCTGAGTCTACTGGCTGGACTGAACTGGAGTCGACTTGCTGACTGGTTGCGCCTGACTGTCTTGCTTTACTGTATTGTTTATTCGGGGACCCAGGTATTTATGTTATGTCCAGGTATACTCCAGGTATAGGTCGCTCATGTGGGGGTGATTGTTTTTCTATTTTCGGCTATTTGTCGCTTTGGTGATTACCGACTCTCGGGAGAAACATCTTGTCGCAATTTCCCCGGGGATTACACCATTGACCCTAGTAAAATATTTTTGGAAATTCTCCGAAAATATTTGGGTAATTATTGTAATGCCCTCGTAAACTAAGATATAAAAATGGCTCGCTACAACACAAAACAAAAGAATTTTGCAAGTTTTGTCCATTCAAATCTACAAAAAATAACAAATTTGCTTCGAATAGAAATTTTGGTTTTTGAAAATTTGTCAATATTTGCCAATTATTTTGACATTTTTGTCCAATTTTGACATAAAACAAATGAATTTTGCAAAGTTTGTCGACACAAATCAACAAACAACAAAATTTGCTGCCGATTTGAATAGGGGTTATGGTGCTTGCAAATTTTGCCAATTATTTTGACATTTTTGTCCAATTTTGACATAAAACAAATAAATTTTGCAAAGTTTGTCCACTCAAATCAACAAAAAACAAAATTTGTTTCGAATAGAGATGTTTGTTTTTGAAAATCTGGAAATTTATGCTAATTATTTTGACGTTTCCGTCCAATTTTGACACAAAACAAAAGAATTTTGCAAGTTTTGTCCATTCAAATCAACAAAAAATAACAAATTTTGCTTCGAATAGAGAAAATTTTGGCAGTTTTGTCGTTTTCGTTAAATTTTTCACAAAACAAAAGAATTTTGCAAGGTTTCTCCATTGAAATTAACAAAAAAAAAACTTATTGTGTTTCGTATAAAGATCATTGGTACAAGGAGGTACGAATGACAAAATCCGAGGAAGATTTTCAACAGCTAAAAGTTTATCTGCAACAAATTTGTGATTGTGACGTGACTATTCCTGGTGACTTATTCGCTGAAAAGTATTACGTCACCCACCTGTGATAGTTAACCAATTCGAGACCGATTGCAACACCGTGTGTCAATTGATTTCAGAGGCTATAAGACGGCCTGCACACCGTGTGTGCAATGATAGTAATGTGCAATTATCAGTTATTTTAATTTTCAGTCCATTTATCAATTATTTAGATATTTAAATTTTAATTGGGTGATTAATTTAATTAATAAATTCGCTCCTGGGGACCTAAAAAATCGTCTCGACCCACCTCGACCCATCGTCTTGAATGGGTTAATTTAACGAATTTTCTCCAATCCTAACTGGATTGGACTAGATATTGGATTGTGCTTTCCATGGTCCACTTAATTTTTAGTTAGATAAATTAGGCTAAAGTTATTAGCCTAATTCAAGTTGAAAATGAAGTTGTTGCAACAGTTGTCGCAATACGAAGCCTCAACATGAAGTTGTCGCAACATGAAGTGGTTTCAACATGAAGTTGTCGCAACATGGAGTTGTTTCAACGGGAATTTGAAAATGAAATGTGGATTCGAGGTGAAAAAATATCTTCTCGTAGTTGAAACTATATATTATAGTCTTTGCTTCGAATGGAAATTTTGGTTATTAGTAAATTTGGCAATTTCTGCAAATTATTTTAACCGATTTGGACACTAAACAAAAAAAATTGCAAGGTTTGTCCATTCAAATCAACAAAAATAAAACAAATTTTCTTTGGCATAAAGATTTTGGTTTTTTGAAAATTTTCCATTATTTGCTAATTATTTTCACATTTTCGTCCAATTCTGACATAAAACAAATGAATATTGCAAAGTTTACCCACTCGAATCAACAACAAAAAAATTGCTTCGAATAGAGATTTTGGTTTTTAAAAATCCGGCAATTTTCGCAAATTATTTTGACGTTTTCGTCCAATTTTGACACAAAAAAATTGCCGTATGTCCATTCAAATTAACAAAAATAACACAAATTTCCTTTCGTGTAAATATTTTGGTTTTGGAAAATTTGGCAATATTTGCCAATTATTTTGACATTTTCGTCCAATTTTGACATAAACCAAAAGAATTTTGCAAAGTTTGTCCACTCAAATCAACAAAAAAAATTGCTTCGAATAGAGAAGTTGGTTTTTTGAAAATCTGGCATTTTTTGCAAATTATTTGGACGTTTTCGTCCAATTTTGACACAAAACAAAAGATTTTTAAGTTTTGTCCATTCAAAATCTACAAAAAATAACAAATCTTGCTTCGAATAGAGATTTTGGTGTTTGAAAATTAAGCAATATTTGCCAATTATTTTGACATTTTCGTCCAACTTTGCCATAAAACAAATGATTTTTGCAAAGTTTGTCCACTCAAATCATCAAAAAAAATTGCTTCGAATAGAGGTTTTGGTTTTTGAAAATCTGGCAATTTTTTCAAATTATTTTAACGTTTTCGTCCAATTTTGACACTGTGGTGGTAGACGCAGTAGAATAATGTATCACTCACGGTTTGCAGAGGAATTTATTTACATGGACGAAATATATACAAATATACAAGAGATACAAACACTGGCTGAGTCTGGTTGAACTGGTATCACTCGCTGGACTGGTGTGTCTGAGTCCACTGGCTGGACTGAACTGGAGTCGACTTGCTGACTGGTTGCGCCTGACTGTCTTGCTTGACTGTATTGTTTATTCGGGGACCCAGGTATTTATGTTATGTCCAGGTATACTGGTCGCTCATGTGGGGGTGATTGTTTTTCTATTTTCGGCTATTTGTCGCTTTGGTGATTACCTACTCTCGGGAGAAACATCTTGTCGTAATTTCCTCGGGGATTACACCATTGACCCTAGTAAAATATTTTTGGAAATTCTCCGAAAATATTTGGGTAATTATTGTAATGCCCTCGTAAACTAAGATATAAAAATGGCTCGCTACAACACAAAACAAAAGAATTTTGCAAGTTTTATCCATTCAAATCTACAAAAAATAACAAATTTGCTTCGAATAGAAATTTTTGTTTTTGATAATTTGGCAATATTTGCCAATTATTTTGACATTTTTGTCCAATTTTGACATAAAACAAATTAATTTTGCAAAGTTTGTCCACACAAATCAACAAACAACAACATTTGCTGCTTCGAATAGGGGTTATGGTGTTTGCAAATTTTGCCAATTATTTTGACATTTTTGTCCAATTTTGACATAAAACAAATGAATTTTGCAAAGTTTGTCCACTCAAATCAACAAAAAACAAAATTTGTTTCGAATAGAGATGTTTGTTTTTGAAAATCTGGAAATTTATGCTAATTATTTTGACGTTTCCGTCCAATTTTGACACAAAACAAGTTTTGTCCATTCAAATCAACAAAAAATAACAAATTTTGCTTCGAATAGAGAAAATTTGGCAGTTTTGTCGTTTTCGTTAAATTTTTACACAAAACATAAGAATTTTGCAAGGTTTCTCCATTGAAATTAACAAAAAAAAAACTAATTGTGTTTCGTATAAAGATTGTTTTTTTTTTAATATGGCAATATTTGCCATTTTTTTTTAACATTTTCGTCCAATCTTGACATCAAACAAATGAATTTTGCAAAGTTTGTCCACTCAAATCAACAAAAAAACAAAATTTTGGATTACCATTATGCTTTTTGAAAATTTGCAAATTATTGCAACCAATACAAAGCTATTAAAGTATTCCGCACGGGCTATACTGTAATGTTCAGAATATTGAGCACACGCGCAATCAGTCCAAAAAGTAATTCGCAGTGAAAGGGTTAAGGCCGATTCTCATATACGCGACACTCAGCTACGCGACGTATAATAATTAAATAATGATTGCATTGTTTTAAATGGACACGTTCTCACTAAGGCAACGCGACAACTACGCGACGTGTCCATTTAAAAGAATGTAATCATTATTTCACAAGCGATGTCGCACGACGTCGCGTAGCTGAGTGTCGCGCATATGCGAATCAACCTTTTAGGAAAACAAAATTAAACCGTTGTGATCAATCATGAAGTGAGATGTTTAGAGTTTTGTTAATGGATAGGTGAAAATTTCCTTGAAAGCCAAGGATTTCATAGATTTATTTTTTTACCGATGTACATTTTGCTTTTTCGTATGGGTGTTGATTATATTCCATATATCTATTCTTTAGTTTGTGGTATTATTGATGAGTTGCAGGTTTCTAGTTCTGAAGTGGTTCTCTGACTCTAGGTTGTATTTTTTTTAAATTCATATGTTTCGATGATCTTTCAGTCTATGTAGGCCCTTACTAGCTCTGGATTTATATTTGATTAGCCCTACTCGCTAAGCCTAGTACTGTAGTATATTATGAAAATATTCATAGCTTTTCGTACTTTCAGCGTCAAGTACTGAGATAGGATTACAGTTGATGCCATTAATTTTTTGTTTAAAAACGTGGATATTTGCTGCTGATATTTTCTGTTCAAACATACAATCATTTCTTACGGGTACATCTGTTTTGTAACTTTGTAACATTAAACAAGCAATTTTTTTTAAATCATTACATTAAGTATAACAAACTACAAAAACCTTCTGACAAAACAAGAAGGTTCGTACCACTTGGTTGACAGAAACCGAGAAGGATATTAAAGAACTGGGAATAACAGATCTCCAAAGCAGACAGTTTGTGAGGCGCACCCTGAAGGAAGTCCGTGGATTTCAGGAAAAACCCCGTAGGAAAGGTACCCCCTGGACAGAAGAGAGAAAGGAGTTACACCGGCAGAAGATGCGACAATACTGGGCAAAGGTCAAAGCCCAACAGTTGATCAAGCGTGGTCCAAAGTAGGCCTATTAGAAATAATAAGAAGAAACTACAAAAACGTTTTTTAACTCGTTGGCTTGTACACCAGTCTACCTAAGAAATCGCCATTGTGGCATCGCTATCTATTTCTAAAACTGTATACGTATTATTTATATACTACAAGCTACATTTTTAGATAAAGATAAAGAAAGATAATAAATAATAAAAAAGTTAAGTGAGAAGTGATTGCAGTGTTTACTTCTTGTTTTCTATACGAGAAAAATATTCAACTTTTAATAAATGGCAACATTTCATTTTCTTAAAAAAACTTTGCATTTTTTTTAAATTCACACTTTTTCCTTCTTTTGGATAATAGCAGCAATTGCTTTAAAAAAATATTTTTCTCAAATTTCGTCAATTCTTTAAAAGCTTATAAATTGACAAATAGGCTTCATAGAAAAAGAACAATGATGAATGAAATGATGAAATAGTCCAAATATGAACAACGTCGAGAATATGACATTATTTTCAGCGTCCGTTTCACATGAAATGCACGTGTATTTATTTTTCCATTCATTTGATTTATTTATTGTAAATTTTGTCATGTGACCCCACATTTTTTATAGACGCTCCTATTCTATAGTTTCATTAAGTTTAAAACCTATTATATTGTTTCATTTTTTTTTATAATGTCATTAAAAAAAACGTATGTGGCGCCACCACTAGGAAACAATTGTTTCTAGCAACTGTATAACTATGTAACATTATATGTACGTAACCTTAAAATATAATGTCTTAAATCTCTAGCGTATTAATTCTACATCGATTGGTGTAATACTTGATGCAATACAAGGCGGACCCTGTATAACACTCATGCAATTTTCATTACTCTAAAAATATTACAAAAAATACGTTCATATTCCAAAACGTGCAATTAATAAAACATTCGAATTGCGCATTTACACCTACATTCAATAATAAAATCATCCCGCCGGTTTTAATATTTTAATGTTTTATTGAAATCACAGCACGAATAAATCTGGCTGAATAATTTCGAACGAACGATTCGCTATAATTACTGCGACAAATCGAAATATAGTTAAAGTTTTTCTACTGAAAAAAAAAACTATGTAGATGGGAAACTTTATGGTCGATACAGTGCATGAAATCATTAAACTTAATGATAACCGGAGTCGGCCCTTAATTGGCCGTTAAACCCAACGTTTCCACGAATAATGGAATGATTAACTATCTGTCCTAGTGTACACGCGGATTAACAACACACTTCCTCAAATCTTTCGCTTTATGACAGTTTTTTCGCCTAGAAAAAAACTCAACATTTATAGCATTATGTCATTATGATGTATGAACTTTTATTTCTTACTAATGTATATAAAACAAAAAGTTTGGCCGGATACTCAGTTCCATGTCTGTATTTAATCTTTACAGGTTCATCATTAATACAAAAATAAGTCATAAATATTAGCAGAACCTGCAAAAAGTCAGCAATGATTTATTATGTAATTTATTTATAATCAAACGAATTTATCTTAAGTGAAGTTCCATTGTAATTATATGAGAGTCTTATTGGAGATGATTACTTTGTATTACCTAGATCAGCGGTGGCGAACCTATGGCACGCGTGCCACAGCTGACACGCTGGGCATTTTTATTGGCTCGCGGGAGAAGGATGGTAGCGATAAAATGTTGTGCTTGATAAAGCACAAAGAGGATGTACATTGAACATCGCTCGTAATATATTTTTAAATACCGCATTAATATTTGCGGCTGACCCCAAAATATCAGACCGTATGATAAGCTAGATTGAACGATGGCGTAAAATATTTGCAGAATCAACATTTTCAAATTCTCTTAGGTTTAGAATCAGATAACACATAGTACTTAATGTTGAACATGTTAGTACTTCTTCTTGTTTCGAATAGGCATACAACATGTTAGTTCAATATTATAGTCCCATTTTAGCTTTTGATCAAGTGTTATCAATCCCTAGAAATCTTGATTCAAATTTAAAAAATTTTAGAAGTACACTGTAATCATAAAGTAAGTTTTGCATATATTTAAAGTCCATTTAAGATTTATACATAATCCCTAACGTTTTTGATTTTAAATTGCTACTTTTAATTAAATCCTGTATGTGTATGTTAGATATTGAAATGTTGCTATCGTCAGCGTATAAAATATAATTGCAACATTATTTGTTTGCGCCAGATCATTAACAAATATCAAGAATATAGTTGGGCCCATTGAAGATCGTTGGTGTACTGCCCGCTTCTTTAAATCTCATTCCGATTTTGAACCATTTACGATCACTGTTCGTCCTCATTGACGAAAGGAAGATTTTACCCAGTTCTTGTCGACGCCTCTAACCCCAATAACTTCATTTCTTTGTGGAAGGAGCTTGTGATCATAATAAATATCAAAAATAGAGTTTGTCCCATTAGAGAGCCTTGGGGTACCACCAGCTTTTTTAATATTCTTTCCAGTTTTGAGCCGTTTACGATCACTGTTCGTCCTCTTTGATGCAAGGAAGATTTTACCCAGTTCTTGGCGACGCCTCGTAACTCCAATAACTTCATTTTTTTGGAAGGAGCTTGTTATCGCAACAAATATCAAGAATGGAGTTTGTCCCATTGGAGAGACTTGTGGTATCACCCGGTTCTTTAATTTTCTTTCCGAATTTGAACCGTGTACGATCACTGTTCGGCCTATTTGATTCAAAGAAGATTTTACACAGTTCTTGGCGACTCCAATTCTTTGTGCAAGGAGCTTGTGATCAAAAGAGTCAAATCCTTTACTTAGGTCGCAAAATAAAGCAAGAACCTCTGATGACAATTTAGAGAAGTAATTATAAAATTAACACTATCCTACACAGTAGGATCAGTTGAGCTACTTTTCCAGAAGCCGTTTAGACTGTTTGCCGGCATGTTATTACTTCCAAGAAACTTGATAATCGAGGTAGAAATGCTAAAATTTTTGAAGATTGGCTTTGAATACAGATTGGTCTGTAGTTAAAGGGATCCCGCTGTGACCTTTAATTTTGTAAATCGGGAATTTGATACTTTCAAATGCCGTATTCAAGCCGATACGGTATTCATGCTAATATGGTAACTCATTCAAAGTTATTGGGCATGTCAGCATTTCATAATGTGGAAACTTAAGAAAAATGGCACCCGGTGATAAAAAGGTTCGCCACCCCTGACCTAGATCAAACTAGATTCAACCACAAATTCAGAGTTTAAAATTTGTGGGCTCCCTCAAGGATTTCGCTAGATTCAACCACAAGTTCATAGTTTGAAATTTGCGGGCTCCTGTGCGCGCATGTCCTTACACTAGCGGTCACCCTTCATATAGTTTAAAGCTTATTTTTATATTAGGCAATTTAGCTCGCATACCCCAGACCCCTTAGTCCGGGTGGGAAAATCTTTTATGAGATGAAAAATGAGGGAGAGGTGTAATCATCTCGAACGAGACTCTCATATAATTACAATCGAACTTTACTTAAGGTAAGTTCGTTTGATTATAAATCAGTCTCGTTCTTCGATATTACATTGTAGATGTTTAGATCACCATGTGTATATGATTCAGTGTATTATGATTATGATTAACATTTACATCCATTTTATGACTACGAGCTTAATTTCCTTATTTATATTCAATACCAGTACATCCATGTCTTACTTTACTGATTTACTTGGGGATGTCTCGTCTGGTAGAATTTCGGACTCTGACAATGATATTCTGGCCCCTCCAGGTTAAAGTCCATCCTAAGGGTGGTTTGAGAACTGTTTTCTCGGCAGTGGAAGTGGAGGCTTGATTTGAACACATTATATCCTTACCCATCTTCTCTATTGATATTGCTGTTTTAATTCTTTCACCCAATTTTTCACGGTACAGCAATGACCCTGGTTTTATTTTTCGTAGTAAATCTTTCATAAGTTTAGAAAGTACTGGAGAAATAAAGTACCTTCGAGCTGAAGAGATCTGGTTATGCAGCTGTGAAGCAAGGTGGCCCGCATCGGCTAGCTTCTCCAATAACTCTAACCCATCTAATGACTCTTCTTCTTCGTCCTTTAAAATCATTGTAATGCCCTGTCACAAAGCAGACAAAGCTGAACCGGATAGGTTTTGTACAGTAACGAACAGCTGATCCATCTTAACTCTTTGTTGAACGACGGTACTTTTAAGTTCACGAAAAGTACAGTCCAAAGCAAGTCAGATTTGGACAGGCCTGGGCAACTAAAGGTTGCCTGTTACCTGTTTCATTCAGAGTTGATATAATTTCCTTATTCAACTCGGGTGCTTCCAGAAAAATATTTGCACTACGTGGATATTTTTTCAAGAAATCAACTTTTACCTCCGTGGATAAACCATCCGTCAACCAAGTAGTCCATCTTGAAAAGAGTAGTCTGTCCATCTATAGTTAGAAGTCTGTCTATCTATAGTTTGTAGTGTGTCTATCTATAGTTAGTAGTCTGTCTATCTATAGTTAGTAGTCTATCTATCTATAGTTAGTAGTCTCTCTATCTATAGTTAGTAGTAGTCTATCTATTGCTAGTAGTATGTCTATCTATAGTTAGTAGTCTCTCCATCTATAGTTAGTAGTCTGTCTATCTATAGTTAGTAGTCTATCAATCTATAGTTAGTAGTCTCTCTATCTATAGTTAGTAGTAGTCTATCTATGGCTAGTAGTATGTCTATCTATAGTTAGTAGTCTCTCCATCTATAGTTAGTAGTCTGTCTATCTATAGTTAGTAGTCTATATATCTATAGTTAGTAGTCTCTCTATCTATAGTTAGTAGTAGTCTATCTATGGCTAGTAGTTTGTCTATCTATAGTTAGTAGTCTCTCCATCTATAGTTAGTAGTCTGTCTATCTATAGTTAGTAGTCTATCTATCTATAGTTAGTAGTCTCTCTATCTATAGTTAGTAGTAGTCTATCTATGGCTAGTAGTTTGTCTATCTATAGTTAGTAGTCTCTCCATCTATAGTTAGTAGTCTGTCTATCTATAGTTAGTAGTCTATCTATCTATAGTTAGTAGTCTCTCTATCTATAAGTAGTAGTAGTCTATCTATGGCTAGTAGGATGTCTATCTATAGTTAGTAGTCTCTCCATCTATAGTTAGTAGTATGGGTTAGTAGTATGTGGTCTATCTATAATTAGTAGTCTATCTATCTATAGTTAGTAGTCTCTCTATCTATAGTTAGTAGTAGTCTATCTATGGCTAGTAGTTTGTCTATCTATAGTTAGTAGTCTCTCCATCTATAGTTAGTAGTCTGTCTATCTATAGTTAGTAGTCTATCAATCTATAGTTAGTAGTGTCTCTATCTATAGTTAGTAGTAGTCTATCTATGGCTAGTAGTATGTCTATCTATAGTTAGTAGTCTCTCCATCTATAGTTAGTAGTCCGTCTATCTATAGTTAGTAGTCTATATATCTATAGTTAGTAGTCTCTCTATCTATAGTTAGTAATAGTTTATCTATGGCTAGTAGTTTGTCTATCTATAGTTAGTAGTCTCTCCATCTATAGTTAGTAGTCTGTCTATCTATAGTTAGTAGTCTATCTATCTATAGTTAGTAGTCTCTCTATCGATAGTTAGTAGTAGTCTATCTATGGCTAGTAGTATGTCTATCTATAGTTAGTAGTCTCTCCATCTATAGTTAGTAGTATGTCTATCTATAGTTAGTAGTCTATATATCTATAGTTAGTAGTCTCTCTATCTATAGTTAGTAATAGTCTATCTATGGCTAGTAGTTTGTCTATCTATAGTTAGTAGTCTCTCCATCTATAGTTAGTAGTCTGTCTATCTATAGTTAGTAGTCTATCTATCTATAGTTAGTAGTCTCTCTATCTATAGTTTGTAGTAGTCTATCTATGGCTAGTAGTATGTCTATCTATAGTTAGTAGTCTCTCCATCTATAATTAGTAGTATGTCTATCTATAGTTAGTAGTCTATCTATCTATAGTTAGTAGTCTCTCTATCTATAGTTAGTAGTAGTCTATCTATTGCCAGTAGTATGTCTATCTATAGTTAGTAGTCTCTCCATCTATAGTTAGTAGTCTGTCTATCTATAGTTAGTAGTCTGTCAATCTATAGTTAGTAGTGTCTCTATCTATAGTTAGTAGTAGTCTCTCTATGCCTAGTAGTATGTCTATCTATAGTTAGTAGTCTCTCCATCTATAGTTAGTAGTCTGTCTATCTATAGTTAGTAGTCTATATATCTATAGTTAGTAGTCTCTCTATCTATAGTTAGTAATAGTCTATCTATAGTTAGTAGTCTCTCCATCTATAGTTAGTAGTCTGTCTATCTATAGTTAGTAGTTTATCTATCTATTGTTAGTAGTCTCTCTATCTATAGTTAGTAGTAGTCTATCTATGGCTAGTAGTATGTCTATCTATAGTTAGTAGTCTCTCCATCTATAGTTGGTAGTATGTCTATCTATAGTTAGTAGTCTATCTATCTATAGTTAGTAGTGTCTCTATCTATAGTTAGTAGTAGTCTATCTATGGCTAGTAGTTTGTCTATCTATAGTTAGTAGTCTCTCCATCTATAGTTAGTAGTCTGTCTATCTATAGCTAGTAGTCTATCTGTCTATAGTTAGTAGTCTCTCTATCTATAGTTATTAGTAGTCCATCTATGGCTAGTAGTATGTCTATCTATAGTTAGTAGTCTCTCCATCTATAGTTAGTAGTCTGTCTATCTATAGTTAGTAGTCTATCTATCTATAGTTAGTAGTCTCTCTATCTATAGTTAGTAGTAGTCTATCTATTGCTAGTAGTATGTCTATCTATAGTTAGTAGTCTCTCCATCTATAATTAGTAGTCTGTCTATCTATAGTTAGTAGTCTATCAATCTATAGTTAGTAGTGTCTCTATCTATAGTTAGTAGTAGTCTATCTATGGCTAGTAGTATGTCTATCTATAGTTAGTAGTCTCTCCATCTATAGTTAGTAGTCTGTCTATCTATAGTTAGTAGTCTATCAATCTATAGTTAGTAGTGTCTCTATCTATAGTTAGTAGTAGTCTATCTATGGCTAGTAGTATGTCTATCTATAGTTAGTAGTCTCTCCATCTATAGTTAGTAGTCTGTCTATCTTTAGTTAGTAGTCTATATATCTATAGTTAGTAGTCTCTCTATCTATAGTTAGTAATAGTCTATCTATGGCTAGTAGTTTGTCTATCTATAGTTAGTAGTCTCTCCATCTATAGTTAGTAGTCTGTCTATCTATAGTTAGTAGTCTATCTATCTATAGTTAGTAGTCTCTCTATCTATAGTTAGTAGTAGTCTATCTATGGCTAGTAGTATGTCTATCTATAGTCAGTAGTCTCTTCATCTATAGTTGGTAGTATGTCTATCTATAGTTAGTAGTCTATCTATCTATAGTTAGTAGTCTCTCTGTCTATAGTTAGTAGTAGTCTATCTATGGCTAGTAGTTTGTCTATCTATAGTTAGTAGTCTCTCCATCTATAGTTAGTAGTCTGTCTATCTATAGTTAGTAGTCTATCTATCTATAGTTAGTAGTCTCTCTATCTATAGTTAGTAGTAGTCTATCTATGGCTAGTAGTATGTCTATCTATAGTTAGTAGTCTCTCCATCTATAGTTAGTAGTCTGTCTATCTATACTTAGTAGTCTATCTATCTATAGTTAGTAGTCTCTCTATCTATAGTTAGTAGTAGTCTATCTATGGCTAGTAGTTTGTCTATCTATAGTTAGTAGTCTCTCCATCTATAGTTAGTAGTCTGTCTATCTATAGTTAGTAGTCTATCTATCTATAGTTACTAGTCTCTCTATCTATAGTTAGTAGTAGTCTATCTATGGCTAGTAGTATGTCTATCTATAGCTAGTAGTCTCTCCCTCTATAGTTAGTAGTCTGTCTATCTATAGTTAGTAGTCTATCTATCTATAGTTAGTAGTCTCTCTATCTATAGTTAGTAGTAGTCTATCTATTGCTAGTAGTATGTCTATCTATAGTTAGTAGTCTCTCCATCTATAGTTAGTAGTCTGTCTATCTATAGTTAGTAGTCTATCAATCTATAGTTAGTAGTGTCTCTATCTATAGTTAGTAGTAGTCTATCTATGGCTAGTAGTTTGTCTATCTATAGTTAGTAGTCTCTCCATCTATAGTTAGTAGTCTGTCTATCTATAGTTAGTAGTCTATCTATCTATAGTTAGTAGTCTCTCTATCTATAGTTAGTAGTAGTCTATCTATGGCTAGTAGTATGTCTATCTATAGTTAGTAGTCTCTCCATCTATAGTTAGTAGTCTGTCTATCTATACTTAGTAGTCTATCTATCTATAGTTAGTAGTCTCTCTATCTATAGTTAGTAGTAAATGTCAGATAACTGCTAATCGTTCTTTAATAGTAGATTTTGTAGCTAGGCAGAAAAGTTGTCAATATGAAACGAGAACGATGTTGTGCACACGAACGAAATCAGGGCGCGCAATCGCTCGAGGCGAGAATTGACAATATCGCCTGTGCTACAAACAATATTTTTTATTAATGCTATAATACTCATGCAAGGGGACGTATCTTACAAGCTTGGGATCCAAGTGCCATCCAAAAAAAAACGAAATAAAAAATGAAGATTTGAAATGAAGAATTTGCTTTTTCAATTGTCTCCGGTGGTGTGGATTCGTCACAAGAACTCTCCCCAGTCTTCGGTATCACAATATAATTTACACTCACTTTAAAAGGTTTTCTTTAATTTTTATTTTTTCTTTGTTATGAAAAATAAATCTGACACTTCACGTCACTTTTTTATACTGAGGACTTGATTGTATTCATTTTATTGTTATTTACTTGTTTATTTTAAAGTAACCTAGCGATATTGAATATTAGCGCGTTTTATTCAAATTATGTAAAATACAACTACTATTTTACATTTATCGCACTAAAAAGCGTACACCAAGATAGTAATATTGTGAATGAGTGATAAATACGTATATTTTGCCACGGCGAATTGTCAAAGTGTATTAGAAATAAATTACATCTGTCGATTTATACCAGCTTATATATGGTTACCATATGACAAGTTTAAATAATTTCGTTCTTATTGAAGACAACGTTATTTCGAAGTTAAATGTGATGTGAAAAACTTGAATTGCATAAAAATAAGAAATATAAGTGGGCTAGATAATGGTAGATCATTAAAAGCGCAACTCGATCGATTTCTTTCATATCAATTCGCATTAGGTATTCCTGGTATGCGCTAATGATGGAACACAGAATAAAACGTAGGGCTGCAGCGGCAGCTCAAGAAGAAAAAATAAACGAAAATAATACAAAGACGGCGTGACGTAGCCGAAACTCGACAAGCAAGAATTATGGCCGCACCTTTAACGAAGATGAATGCGGCGGATGAAAATTTCGCGGTCCAACTCCGATTACCAAAATAAAAAAGTAAAACAAAGACACGAATTTATACATTTTAATCGGACAACTCAGGGCTAATATCTAGCAGCATTCACTGTTGATTACACATGAAAAGTTAATTTCTTTTTCTTTTGTTTCCCGCTTTGTTATTATCGATAATAGGGTGTGATTAATATTTAATTCAAAGCAATCAATACTTGGAAAATATGATATTTACGTGTTGAATTTGTGTATAACTTTCGCGAAAGTTTGCGGAATTAGGGCAGGAAATAAATTTAAATATTCAGTGAACGCAATCGACGTTTTCACGGGGCTCAGCAGTTTAAATTTTGCATGAGATTTCATGTTTTTTTTTTGAGAATAGTGCCGTAGCCATTCTATCAAGTTTATGCGGCTCAATGTGCGTAGTTGCCGTACCTAGTATTCCACGCACGGAGCACAAGATCTTGTTAAGGCCCTCGGCTTTACACGTCGCTACTCCTGCATTACCGCGAACACAACACCTTCCCAACTATCGCTACAAGCGCTCCTGCACCTTGTTCTTGCCAAATAGGACGCGCTCGCCTGTCCGTAAATATATCAAGATCAATTATTTCTGAGTAAAAATACGGGCTGCTCTCCCCGTTTTGTCCTCCGCACACACACAGATCGTTATCTGATGCGACCAGATTGTTATCTACCTACACATATACATGCACCACCAAACGAACCCAACAACCTTTATTTATTTTAAAGCCATTTTACCACAATTAATTGTTTTACGCCACGAAATCTATACGACCAACAATTATTTCAAATTTAAATACCGAAACAGGAAAACCTTAAAAAAAACAAAGATATCAGAGTAAAAAGGAATAAAAAGTCCATGAAAAAATTTTATTACGAAAAAAATATATTACGTAAATGTAAGTTAAGTAAAAACAAACTAATAATATTAACATTTCTCAAAGTGTGGGTCCCGTCTTGGCACCGTGTCGCAGAAAAATTTTGCCGGGTCGCGAGAAAAAAATGTAAAACCACAAAAAAAGTTACTCTTCTCTCTTTATTAACAAACAATTACTCTTTTCTTAACACTCAAATAAAAACTCACTTTAGATGGTTTTGAAATTTACTAGAATAGCTGAAGCTGGCTATCCTTATAGTGCTGCAGAAAATTTAAGACATCCCGCTTTAATATTGATTGCAAATAATTTACGTGGAATAAGGGAAAAAAGTTCATATTCGATACCATTTCGATGCCAAATGGTTTTGAATCAATTATCAAATAATACATTTAAACGGAAAATTGATGATTGCGCGAAACATTTATAAGAAGAACTTGTTGCTAAAGTAAAACAAGCAAGTTTTTTCCTTACGAGTAGATGAAAGCACAGATATCGAGTGTTGATACATTGATGTGTTGATACATGTGTTGATGTGTGAACATATATTGACGAAAACACCATATAAGAGATTTTTTTGATTTTTTAAAGGATACCGACAATAACGATTTCAGCTGAGATTTTAAATCTTGCCAATGATTTTGTCACTAGTCACGGTATTGATTACCTGAAGTGTGTTGGTCTAAGTAGCGATGGAGGACTTGAAATTGTAGGTAGTCGTAAAGGTTTGTTTGAACAACTTTTGTTAAAACAAGAATTAGCCATTAATTGTATATGGGTGCACTTTAGTATCCATAGACAAGCGTTGCCGGTAAAACGCGTGCCTATAAATTTAAATATTACTTTGGAAGTATGTCTGAAGTTTGTAAACTAGATAAAATCTTATCCATTACATACCAGAGTTTTTACCGAATTATGCAAAGGAATGGCGAGTGATCACAAAACATCTCCTTTTGTATTGTAATTCACGATGGATTTCAGGCAACGTTTGGAAACAGTCTCACAGTAGTTCACATAGGACTTTTAGCTAGACAAAATTATTTTCGTTCGGCGAGAAAATTATGAGATCCAAATTCTGTTAATATACATCATACTGACCGTAAATTCCATTAAAGTAGTAGTCTTCAATAAAAACTAGTAGTTAGGTAGGCACTCAAAAAATATTATAAAAAATACTAGGCACTAAAAACATTTTACAGTAACAAAAATTAAACAAGATATATAGGGTGGGCCATTTAACGTGACCACCCTAAATATCTCCGTTACCTTTAATGTACGAAAAAATACGAAAAATTGTCCAAACGTAATTTCGAAGGGCTGATACCGTGGTTAAAAAATCTTTTTTGTCAACGTGATAGTTGAATACGGAATTAATGTATATTTGGATCAAAACATCGACGAAATGATGATTTCCGTCAGGATAACGTTGTTCATCAAGTTCCTGCGCTCGCACAGTTTTTCTGCCGGTCTCACCTTAAATCAGAATCATAACTACTTTCTCTGCTTGAGTGTACAATAGCATTTTCGATACGGTTATTCAAAGCTATTTTCTATGGATACACCTGTCAAATAATTTCAAGGTAAGGTTTCTGCATTTCTGGTGCCTCCGGCCCCTTCCACTCTGGGCTTTTGGCCCTCCGCATTCATCCAGCACAGGGTTATCTCAACTCCTGTGCCATGCCACACGCATTCAGCCATCTTTCGTACCAGCCACATATTAAGGTTTCCAGCCACACCGATAACGGGGGCGGGGGGGCGTAGCTGGCGGAATAGTCCTTACCAGACAAGTGGTCCCCCAGGAAACACATCCGATCGCTCTGGAACTGCTTTTCGCATGATCTCGGAGTGACGGATGGAAATATTGTAAAAAATGTGCTTCAACTGAGTCTCTTGTTGGGCTTCCTCTCGTCATTTTCTTTGTTGCTTATTATGGTATAAATTAACCGCGGCATGTTTTCCCAGTTTTCTTTTTTCTCAAGCATGTAGCTTATAATGGTTCTGGGACCAATAGGTTCTCCCATGTCTGCTGCTGCTGATTCCCCTTCGTCTTGCCATCTCCAGCATTCGAAGATGGTGTGGCTCACACTGTCTGTCTCCCCGCAGTACACACATAATTCGTCTGAAGCCCGGCCTATGTTGTGTAGATAATCTCTAAAGCAACCATCGCCAGAAAGTGCTTGGGTCAGATGATGACTTACTTTACCGTGCTTTCTTTTGATCCAGGTGACAATGTTTGGAATATGTAATCTGGTCCACTGTCCTGTTTCCGTGAGCTCCCACCTTGTCTGCCACTGTTCGAGAAGTTCCTCTCTGGCTTTTTTTCTTGATATGTTGTTGTAGCCGGTTTCGTAAAGCTTCTTTCGCTCTTCTGCGAGTAGGTCAATTGGGAGAATGCCTGCAATGACTAGGGCAGCTTCCCCCGATACCGTTCGATATCCACTACATACGCGTATAGCCATTTTCCGTTGTATAGCTGCTAATTTTTTTTAATTTCTATTTGATTGCAGTTCCTTGGCCCATATTGGTGCACCGTATAACATCGTAGTCTGAACTACAGAGCTCAGAATTCTGCCTTTGCTACTTTTGGGGTACCCTACGTTTGACATTAGTTGTTGTAAGCCTGTCATAATCCTCATTTCTTTATCCCGCCGCTTCTGTTAAGTGTGCAGTAAACGATAGCCTTTTATCGATCGTCACACCAAGGTATTTTATTTCTTGTTTTGGTATTATCATTGTGTCTTCGATTTTAAATTTTATTGGGCTATGTTTTCTCAGACCTGTAAGCAGAACCGGGTCCGTTTAGGCTAAGTTTTCTGGATTTCATCCATGCACCCATTTGAGCGATTACATGGTTTGCCGTTTGCATGAGACCTTGCTCGGTTCTGGCTGTAACTACTAATGCTATATCGTCGGCGAACCCAATTATTGTTGCCCCCACTGGCAGTTTCATAGTTAGTATTCCTTCATATAGTACGTTCCAGAGTGTAGGCCCTAGTATGGAACCCTGTGGGACCCCACTACTAACTTCAAGCTCTTCTATCTCTCTATCGCCTTGCAACAACAAGCTCCGATTGCTAAGGTAACTTCCTATCATGCGCCATAAGTATGGAGATATACCTTTATTTTTCAAGCTTTTCATAATATCTTTCCAGTTCGCTCTGTTGAAGGCATTCCTAACGTCAAAGGTTAGGAGAGCACACATTTTTCTGGTTCTCTGCGATCCCGATTTGGCTTTTTCTGCAATTTCTAAAACGGACCTTAGGGCATCAATGGTCGACCTTTCTTTTCTGAATCCAAATTGTTTGTCGGATAATCCGGTTCCGGCCTCGAGGTCATCTTTTAATCTAGTTAGCAGAAGTTGTTCTATTAATTTTCCAGAGACCTCCAGTAGACAGATTGGCCTATACGATCTAGGGTCGCCAATCGGTTTATCCCCTTTTCTGATAAGGACTAACTTTGGTCTCTTCCATCTGTCTGGAAAATTTCCGGCAGCTAACATTGAGTTCATGGTGTCTAGTAAAAATTTAGATTGATTTTGCACGGTTATCTTCATAATCTCAGGTGGAACTCCATCTGGGCCTGGCGCTCTACCGGACCTTATTTTCATGCCTGCTGCCTTTAGTTCCTCCGCAGTGAAGGGTGGTGAATTTTTTACTTCGGGCTGTTCCCAGTCAATAAGGATATGCCGTGGAAGCAGTTTCTCAGAAACACGGCGCACTTCCTCCATTGTCATTATTAGGTTTTGCGGCTTGATATTTAGATGTCTTTCTCAAGGTCATTAAGGTTGATGGATTCGTCTGAATAGTGGCTACAATGCCTTGATACAAAAATATAATGTTCCCATTTGAAAAACCCTTGATGACCTTGACGACGCATAAACTATGACCTTGACAAAAATAAATTTAACCACTGTGTCAGCCCTTCTAAATCAATAAAATTCCCTTTTTGATATTTTTTTCGTCACTAAAGGTAACGGAGATATTTGAGGTGGTCACGTTAAAAGGCCCTCCCTGTATAGAGCCTATACAGGGAGCAACCATATTTCATATCATTATAAATTAGATAATTGCAAATATATTATACATTAGTTCTAGAGGAGTAACATGAGCGGATATGTGACTTTTTCGTGCAAATTTGAAAAACAGGTAAAAATCTGGGTAGGTACTCTAAGAAATAATTTTAAGCAAAATGGCTTATATTACATTCAATTAAAAAAATATATGCTTAAAATATAGTGCATACCTTTAACTCTAAACTACATAATGCACAAATATCACACAACTTTTTGAAAACGCAGAATAAAATTATGTTAAGACGTACAAATGTTACTGAATGAATGAAAAAATCGCATTTTCTTATATAACCATATTTTTTCTAGCTAGTCATTAAAGAGTAATTAGAAAAAAATCTGGAATTGTCGTTACCTAAGTGTTTTCTATGAATTGTGATAATTATATTCCACAAATTAAAGGGTTGCTTTTATCCACCTAATTTGGTCTTTTGAATGACTTTCTTGAAGGTCAAAAACGTATTTTTGAACCACTGTACGTCTGTTTGAGCTAAAAGACGAAGCTTTTGCATTTCTGAGTACCCACCATATAAAAAGATGCTACTTTTCCATAATTTAATTATTGGAAAAACTCCCTGCAATTAAAAAAATGACTGTGTAACCAACAAGGAAATTTAAAAGCTTTTGAAACATTACCTAAATTTATTGAAACCCATGCAAACTATTATGAAAAATACTATCAGTTTAAATTCAAGAACATGTTTCGGAGCTAATAAATAGTATTATCTCTTAAAAAAGTGTTCAAAACTGTACCGTTAATTAATTTTTTGTTGCGCTGTGAAAGGAAGTATCCAAGCGAAGCGTTGTCGTAAGCGAAAAGGGATACAATTTTTAATGCCTTTTGTCACCACTATACGTGCGAAGCTGCGTTCTCGGCCTGGGAGTACTTACAAAATATATACCGAAACAGATGGTATATCGAACTTAATTTGAGAATTAAATTAACATCATTACCTCCTAATTTGACATTGTTATGTGGTGACAAGCAACATCTTCAAAGTCAAAAGTCAAAATATTTAAACCAAAGTTTACTTCATTATCTAAAGTTTGAAATCAATGTATTTGTTAATTTTTTAATTACTTATATTTTTCTTATTTAATTATTTTGCAAATTTTGTGTAGGAACTAGACAAACAAATATCTTGATTTTCATTAAAATATAAAATTTGTTTTGTAAATAATTGGTTTAATTCGTCAAAGTAACCTTTTTTTGAAACATACAATACTTAATGACAAATTAGTGAAATCTTCTTTTGAAATTTCTTTAATTATCAAAGCAAAATCTAAGAAACCTCATACCATTGGCAAAGATCTTGTTTTACCAGCAGCGATAAAAATTTGTGAAACAGTTCATAGCTTAGAAGTAGCCGAACCCCTTAAGTCCAATATTGGTCCAATTAGTCTCCAATAAAACAATTAAAAAAGAATAGATTTCAGTGCCGAGAGTATTAATTTAACCCTACTTTTACGCAGGAAACAAAGCAGTAAATTTGCCATTCAGCTCGACGAATCTACTGATAACACAAATGTTGCTAAATTTTACAACAACAAGTTTGGGAAGCAGTGCTCTAGATAATGTAAAGTTGACATGCATTAACTTATAGGCAATACTAATTTACTTGGTAAAAAATTGGCAATCACGTAATACATATGTATATAAGACAGAAATTTTGTGAATGTCGACTTTCACCGGTGAATGTCAACATTCACATAGTCGCTTGTTGTATGTCCAAAATATTTGCTAAATACCCTTATTTATGACTCACAGCGGTGAATATCGACATTCACTAATGTTGAATGTTGAACATGTCGGAAACTTATATTTTCGTCTTCGTAATTCAGTCGCTATAAAACGTCACAAGGCTGACGTAACTTTTTCGCCGCTCCTTCTGAGAGAAATGACCAATAATTTAAAACCCACAGTACATTCTTATTGAGAAACGAAAATAATGGTAATAAAAAAATTACTTAATTGATGATTCAAATTTTATTTATTGCAACAACTTAAACTATTATGACACTTGCACAAAAGTCCTTTGCTTTTACAACTGCATTTATCTGTGAAACACTTCCTTTTGCAATGACAGCGTGTATAGCCTTATCCCCCGCTTCTCGAATTAGCTGCAGCTGCTTCTCTCAGCGACATTTCTTGAAAAGAAATCTCATCTATGTCAAAAAAATCGGCCAAGTGCGAGTTGTGACTCGCGCACCGAGGGTTCTGTACCAACTTGTAAGTAAGGTATCTTTTATTGTGGAGGACGTAGCAAGCACATAAAGTTAACTTGACAAGTGGCCCTCATGAAATCACGGCCTTCTTAGTACCGCTGCAAGCATAACCTCAAGATGTCGCTGTCGTACGATGGAATTCTACCCTATATTTTATTACCATACATCCCCCATTCACTATGAGTGTTTAGGGGTTCTGGAACTTCACTATTTGTTTTTACTGCTCAATTTTGCCTGTATACCTATATACCCTGTATAAAGGAATACAGGGTATTTTTTTTTAATAACGCGAATATTTTTAGACTTATAAAAAGAAAACTTTATTTTAGTATTACACTTATTCACTAACTTATATTAAGATCTAACTATTTCTGGATCTAATATAAACTAATATATTAACTATTTCTAGATCTACTACGATACTCTTAACATTCAGTTGTTCAATTGACTGCTTTTTGGGCAATTGACTACCAAAAAGTATAGGGCGAACATGATTTAAGTATAATATACTTAAATCATATTATCTACAACATATTATGTAAAAATATGCGACAAAAACGGTCGTATCTTTTGATCGCGTTGACTTACAAGTTTGATTTTTTCACAGCTGAAAGAGCCCGCAGCCCCGAGTATTTGATACAAATTTCAACTTGTTACCTCTAGAAAGACAGACGGACAGACAGACAGACAGACAGACAGACGGACAACAAAGTGATCCTATAAGGGTTCCGTTTTCGGTACCTAAAGTACCTTTTCTTTACAAACTAGGAACTGATTACGTGTTTGAAGCTGCTTGAGGGTACCATTTTTATTTTCTAGTTTATAGAAGTCGGGGTTTTCTATTCCAACAATAACCGCTAACACATTTCGGCTATCTGTACGACCACGGTCGACATCAGGGACAGACAACTAAGTCCTTGGCGCTTGTGTTCGTACAGTATAACCAATTTGTGCAGTAGAACATTGTTTTTGTGAGATTCGGAACATTTTTGTTGCTTGCAGTAGAAGATCCTTTTTCGCGGCCGCTCTTTTTATAGAAATTAACTCGTGTTTTTTAGTCAGAACTTGGTGTGAAGACGCTGTAGATTGCAGGTTTTGGACCCCCACCAGAGCATATCTGTGATTATCGACATACAACCGTGAGGGTCCGAATGTACAACAAAGAAATGAATACGATCTTTCACCGATGTATTTAGTATGTGTTGACATTCACCGGTGAAAGTCGACATTCTCCTACAGAAAACCTACAGAAAACTAAGAAGAATTTAGATATTAAATGCTAAACTTGTAGAAAAGTAGTTAGGTTTCATTTTCTGTAAACGTTTCTAGTCTTGTTAATTTTTTATCTGCTATTCTATGTTCGATCATGTCTATTTCATTTACTGTATTTACACGTACTTAGACTTTAGACCATATCTGTATAATCCAATAAATTTTTCTATTTTGATTTGTTTAATCTTGCCACTCTGGTCGTATCTCTCTTGTCTAGTCTATTTTATTAATGCCTGTTTTGTCTTGTCTTCGTTTTAAATTTTAGTAATGTTTATTCGCTTTTCTTATTTAATTCAGATTTGTCTATATGATTTAGCCATCTAGTCTTCTCTGTTTGTCAATTGTCTTTGAAATCTTGAAGCTAACATGTCTTGTACTATCAATAAAGTTTAATTTTTAGTTTGTCTGTTCTGTTATGTCTGCTTAATGGCATTGATAATGACCAAGAGAACACTTAGCACATCGTGTGGCTTAAAACCAAACATGGTACATTGGTTGTACAAGGCGGTAGTAAGACTCATCTTATTACCAAACTAAACTAAAACAGAAACAAGCTATAAACTAACTACAACCAACCAAACTAAAACAGAAACAAGTTATAAACAAACACTGCAGTGTATAGAGAGTAGCCTGCTTTCTAATCACGGGATCGATGAGAACCGCAACTTCAGCTTCTGGAAGCAATGTTAAGCTTCCTTCCCCTGGACATTTTCATCATAGGTTAGGCCAGGATGGGAGCTTTCAGATGCAAGTGAAAGTACATGGTAAACCATAGCAAAGTCGGGCAATACCTTAATAACGGATGCAGTAAAAGAGCCAATCTTTCACAAGGCAGGAGACTCGAGGTCTTAAAGGTTTCCATTCGAAATGCTCTTGAAAACACAGCTACAGTTGACAAAAGGGATTTTCCACAAGAAAAACCAAGGACACCTATTCTGGTACAAAGACGGCTCCAAGAAAGGCAGTGGAACGGGCGCTGTACTCTGTGGTCTGTATCCTAGGTGCAGCATAACTGTGCCACTGGAGAGATAAACTACAGTCTTCCAAGTATAAATTCCCGCAATCAATACATGTGTGCGGAAAAATTTAAGATTCGACGTACAGAAGTAAAAACATTTATATTTTCACGGTCCGTGAGGTTGCTTTAAAGGCCCTAAGCTGTCGTGTAATAAAATCGAGGACAGTTTGGAAGTGCCTTCAAAACATTAAACGTCTGCCACAGCATAAAAGCGTTACTCTTGCGTGGATGCCAGGCCACATAGGTCTAGAGGGAAACGAAGAGGCGTACGCAATTGCAAAAGAGGGTGCTGCTGCAGCTCTACCGTTTGCAAGAGACAGGACCTACGTCACCAAAACCATGGCTCGTAAAATAATAACAACATGGAGCAATAAAAGTCATCGAAAGATGAATTTTGTAAGCACACAAAAGGTACATTGGGTCGGTACAGCAAAACAGCAAACGGATGGTAGGTCCCATATCTAATACATTAACGGCTGAAATCTTGCTTGTCCAGGAAGCAGATTGCAACTGTGGCAGGTGTCTTAACGAGACACTGCGCACTGAGAGGATACCTGCAGAAGATGTTCATCTGGACAGATGAAGCACTATGCAACGAAGAGGACGAAACTGCCTCCCATATAATCTTCCATTGCGAGCAATCGCGCGCAGCAGAATAAAACACCTCTGTTAAATTAGCAGGACCAACTAGGAAAATTCGTGACGGCACATAATAATCCGCTTTTTATCCGCAAACGGATGTAAAAAAAATATTTCCGCATTTACCATTTCCCGGGAATATGGGTCCCGTTAACTTAACAGAAAGTTAACGGGACCCCCTCTAAAAATGATGTTTAAAAGCACCGGAATTATCCGATTTTTATCCGCAAGACAATGCCACCGGAAAAACAATTCAGCACTTTTCCCGGGAAAATTAGGGATTTTTTTTCCGCGGAATTTGTCTATGGATAAAGAGCGGATAATTTCGGTGCATTTTTTCGTTGTAATAATTACTTTTAGGGTCATCTTTTCCACGGTGGAAAAGTTCATTTTCCGGCTTTGTGTTTTGCGTCGCTACCTTTCTCTCTATCCAATATATTTTTATGGCTTGTGATGAGTATGTAATTTATGAAAGATATGTTTCATCATCGGATGGTTTTCTATCCGAGGAGAAAAATAACGATGGAATGATTTTTTCACGACTCCTTAATTCTTGAGCAAAGCTGTGCAAATGTAAATTATATTTAACAAGAAGCAATTTTACAGTTTTATCACCAGAGAGAGTCCTAAGGGTCCTAAAAGTCCTATTTCCTACGGGGTCGTAAATTGACCCAGCAGTACTGAAAAGCTGCTCACTCGGTACAATTCCAGGAGGTGGAGAGAGGTACTGTCTAACTACATTACTAAAGCTATGGCATTTGGTTTGCATTTTCACCATAAAAGTAGATCTTCATTGAGTGTCAAAACCTTTTCTCTCTCTATTGTATTCGTTTAGTAAAGTCGTTTTAACCACGAATTGATTTGTGCACTTCAGCACTACAATCTATATTTTGATCTTGCCCGTCATTTAGCTTAATATTTCAGTTAGACTAGATATATGAATGGTTGCTGGAGCTTGTTGGCAGCTCATTCCGTGATCTCTTAGGTGAAGAAGAACCTTTATTATGAGAGGTTTTTGAAGAGCCAAGTATCTCCAGAATCTCTGACTGTACCTGTTCCTTCATAATTGCACCGAAAAGCTTTAGATTGTACTGTGGCTCTAGATAGGTAACTATTCTATATAATTTTGAATATCTTGAAATCGGACATTGATATCCTGCATTTTTTTTCGTCCTCAGAAATCTCATCTTTACTCTTCTCTGTTTCTAATGTGTTTTTAAGTGTATACATTATTGGGATCACCGATGCAATTGTTACAGTAGTACTACTTAACTCCTTTGTAGTTTCTTCAAATGGCTTGAGTATTGCAATACACTTTTTCGTCGAGCTATTCATCAGGAGTAAAAATTGGTATAGCTTGCCCACTACCCACTAACTATAATTGTCCTCTCACCCCACCGTAGGTGAAAGGAAGGCAACCAATAAGAACATTTCATATTTGGAAAGACCTAACATGCCGATTGCACCTTTGAAAGGGCCTAGCATGCCGTCCGCATCATTTCACCGCCGATGCGTCTTTGAACGGGCCAATAGAAATAATAAAGAAAGCACGAGACGCGCGCGGCTTGTGTGGCGATTCGGCCGGGCAAAAAGAAAATTTACACAATTTTCCCCCGAAAAATATCGGAATCTTTTTTCCGGGCATTCGTTTGCGGATGAAATGCGGATAAGTCCGATGCATTAATTTCCTCAAAATAATTATTATTAGAGTGGGTCCCACTAACTTTCCTCCCTGTTTGCGGATATAAAGCGGATTATTATGTACCGCCGCGGATTTTTTTTTTTCGTTTGTCCTGCCAATTTCCTGCCAAACTCAACATTACAGCCGAGGGTCTACCGCCGATCCACAAGTCACTTAGACTTCTGGACCTAATACATTGTCTGGATCTATTTGCTTGAACGGAACAATGTGGCGGAATATAATAGTCCTATAAGATTGCAGTGTTTTTCAAGGGATGTAGGTCCATGAACCCACATTGGGATGAGAAAAAAAAGTCTGCTTCAGCATTGTTTCTCCTGCTTTATCTGTTAAAATTTGTGTATCAAACAATGCCTATGTACACTCTGTCCTTTTCTGATCATAGGTTTATTGAATTTAAGGTAGGCATACAGATGCAAACAAGGCCTAAGTTTGTAGACAAACGGAAGACTGACTGGGGTAAGTACAAAACTAACCTATCGGGTCTTCTATCGGAAGAGCCGCCCCCAACACCAAAAACAGGGGATGAGCTAGACAGAACTGTAAAACAGTTCCCAGGTGCCTGTAACAAGGCCATGCGCACATCATGCAAAGTCGTGAGCAGGATAGGTAAGAGCAAACCACGGTGGTGGACGCCGTTAATAAGCTCCCTAAGAAAGGAAAGCAGGAGGCTGTTCAACGAGGCAAAAAGCACCAATGAGTGGACTGCCTATAAGAACAGCCTACGGAATTTCAAAACGGAGGTTAGGAAGGCCAAAAGGTCATCCTTTTCTCGGCTCTGCGAGCAAATAGAGGAAACCTCAGAAGCCAGCCGACTGCGTAAAATTTTATCTAAGGATCCGGCAGTCCAAAGCTTCATACAGAAGCAAGATGGAAACTGGACAACCTCATGTACAGAAACGCTGGAGCTACTCATGGATACACACTTTCCAAACAATGGAATAAGTTTAGTGGACTCCACTATAACTGCTCCACCTCGGTATCTGGCTGACAGAATTGTAGGTGGAGATAAGCTAAGCTGGAGCATCAAAAGCTTCAAACCCTTTAAGTCACCTGGACCTGACGGGATCAGTCCAGTTGAGCTGCAAGACGCCATAGATATAGTTACACCTTGGTTGGAGACTATGTTTAAGGCATGTATAAACCTCTCATACATCCCAAAAATATAGAAAGGGGTCGAAGCGGTCTTCATCCCAAAAGGAGGAAAGGGCTCACACACCTCCCCCAAAGACCTGAGACCAATCAGCTTATCATCGTTCCTGCTAAAGACACTTTAAAGACTGATTGACTTGCACATGAAGGAGGCATTACACCCTGAAATGCTGTCAATGTCTCAGCACGCATACACAAAGGCGAAATCCGTGGAAGTAGCACTCCACGCCTTGGTAAATCAGATAGAGAGCTCGATGAGGCATAAGGAGTTCACGATGGTTGTCTTCCTCGATATAGAAGGGGCATTTAACAACGTGAAGCCTGAAGCCATAGAATCAGCCTTAACTGGACTAGCTATGGACAACGCTCTATGTCACCTGATCGGAAAAATGCTCCGTGAAAGGAACAATAGGCCACAATGGGAGAATCCCACATAAGAAGGAAGGTGAGTAGGGGAACCCCACAAGGAGGCGTCCATCCACCATTCTTTTGGAACATCACGCTAAATGAGCTGCTCCTCCAACTTAGGAAATCCGGCTGCAGGGTCGTCGCCTATGCGGATGACGTAGCAATAGCGGCCTCAGGGAAACACCTCAATACAATGTTGCAACTTGTTGAACGGCCCTATCGAAACTAGCGCAATGGTGCAAAAGGTTTGGCGTAGATGTCAACCCGGCGAAAACCGAGCTAGTCGTTTTCACAAGGAAACACAACATCCCAGAATTCAGGCCCCCAATGCTAAAGGGCACTGAACTGGCGACCAAGGAAAGCGCCAAGTACTTAGGTCTCATACTAGACCGAAAGTTATCTTGGAAGCTCAACATAAACGAAAGAGTACCGAAAGAAACGGTGGCGCTGTACTCTTGCAAGAGAGCGGTGGGGAAATCTTGGGGCCTCAACCCCAAGATTACCTTCTGGCTATACAGAGCCGTAGTTACACCAATACTCTACCACAGCGTTTTCATATGGTGGTCGGCACTTAATAAAAGAGTCCATCAAATGGCGCTTACAAAAGTGCAGAGAATGGCGGCGCTCATGATAACGGGAGCCATGAGAACGACGCCTACGAAAGCCTTGGAGACAATCCTGGACATAGCCCCGGTCGATTTAATGGGCAAGCAACTTGCCATTACCACAGCACTTAGACTAAAGTCAGTGCCAATGTTGACATCGGACTATCGTGGACACGCCGGAATAATCAATGAATTTAAAGGGGTGCCCAAAAACATGGACCGATGTCTAGCAACACCTGCTTTTGGTAACAACTTCTCATACCACATACCCTCTAAAGAGGAGTGGATGGAAAAGAAAGAGGTACCAGCAGGACACACGCAGGTCTTTACAGACGGCTCATGAAGGGAGGACAAAGTGGGTAGCGGAATTTTCTCCAACTACCTCAACCTCAGAATTAGCTTACGCCTGCCAGACTACTGCAGCGTTCTACAGGCGGAGGTAACCGCCATAAAAGGGGCAGCAGAGTGGCTGATGGTAAATGGGAACCCTGGTAAACAGATCCACATTTACACCGATAGCCAAGCTGCTCTCCGGGCAGTTACTAGTGTGTGCACCAACTCAGCAGTGGTATCTGGCTTTCGGAGAAAGCTGAATGAGCTCGCAGCACACACAAACGTGAGACTCACGTGGGTACCAAGACACAGCAGGATCCCAGGTAACGCAAAAGCGGATGAGCTTGCAAAGAACGGCACAAACCTGCACTCAACCAAAATATTACAGGATATTGGTATTCCATTTGCCTCGTGCAGGGAGACCATAGCCGAAATAACCTCGAACCTAGCGGAGCGAAGGTGGAGGAATGAAGACACCTGCAAGGTAACCAGGCAAATATGGCCTCACCGAAACTGGAAAAGACGCACCAACATCGTCTCTCCAAAAAGAAACGATATCAGACTGGCAGTGGGAGTTATCACGGGACACTGTCCCATTGGCAAGCACGCTGAGAGACTGGGCATAGCGAAGCGGGACTACTGCAGAGGCTGCCTGGACGAGGAGGAAGAGGAGAGTGTTCAGCATTACCTATGCCAATGCCCCTCTCTGACCGCAACACGATTGCTCTTCTTAGGCCGACCTTTCTTGGATGATCTCTCTGACCTCGCATCACTAGACTCTCATGAGGTTCATCCACGGCTCGAAATGGTTTGACAAAATCCCCTGAGGAGGGTTGTACTGCATGTACTGTGGTAACACAACGGGCCCATCTAAGGCCTATGTGAGCATTAGCTGCCACTTAAACCTAACCTAACCTAACACTCTGTTGCATGCTAAGCGTTTTTGTCATTTGGGTAGAACCTACTCTAACATATTTAGTTTCGTTTAAGAAGTTTTGAATTTTCAATTTGCTTAGTATCATCGCTTTATTTAGCTTTGTATCTTTTAACTTTTTATCTTTTATTTAACTTTTTAATCTAATATAACATAATCTGACTTACTCTCGTCTATTATTATGTGCAATCCAATCTCTTATATTGAAACTTGTCATCTATTGACTTTTATACGACAGCTTTTTTGGTATTGTCATTATCTATTTAAATATTGTATGTTTGTATGCCTTATTTCCTAAGTCTGGTTTTGCCATGTCTGTCAGGTCTTACCTATTCACCCTGCATGTCTTATTTCCATGTCTAGTCCTGTCTTGTCTTGTATATCATGTCTTGACTTCTGCATATAGTTTAAGAAGTTTAGTTTTTACTAGTCTTACGGTCTTTTTTAAAGAATATTTTCTGTTTAGTCGTATTTTTCTAGCCATATCTTTACAATCTTCTTAATATAGTCATTATTTTTTCGTTGCTTTTTTACTTATCGAATTGAACTTCTAGAGTTTACTCTAAAAAAATTGTTCTAATTTAACCTTAAATGTATAGTCCCATCTAATCTCGGCTCATTGAGTTTATATTTTGTAGAATTTTAAATGTGCATTATATTAACTTTAACAAAAAACTTAATACACCAGACTTTCTAAGATTTTCCAATATAGGAGACGTAAATATAAAACTTCAAAGGATTTTGAGCAGTTTGTTCTACGAATGCAGAATACCAAGATGTATAAATAAATATCCCCTTGAAGAAAATACATTTCAGTTCGACAACCTGCGAAAGAGACTACAGTACATACACTTGAGTGGTCTTGTTTATTATAAATATACCGCCATCAGTCAGTAATTATCGTAAATACGTCATGTTTCATTTATTTACATAAGTGGATAGGTTTTGTCAAGATATACGTTCGCAATTATGGATAATTTCGAGCATTATTATTATCAATGAATAATGTTTTTTCTTCTTTAAATAATGATAATAATATATATGGTGGTTATATATTATTATCATTATTTAAAGAAGAAAAAACATTATTGACTGGGGTATAAATAATGTATTTATTAGGTAATTTGTCATTCTTTGTTCATTATTCAATAATATTTAACCAACAATTTTAAGCCCAAATAGACGATTTTAAATCAAACTATTTTCCACATTCTAGAACTTCCATAATATTTCATCATTAGTTTTAAATTATTAACCAAAATTTGAGATTCTGTATTTGAATTTATTTCGCTGTAGCACTTTGGCAATCCAAAGATCAGAAACAAAGGAATTCTTGAAGCTGCAGCCACTAAAATATACAACGCCATATGTAGAGCCATTCTAGACGTTATAGATTGCTTATACTTGTTATCAACAAAAGCCGTAAATAATATAGGACTAGTTTGAATGGAACGGCTTTCCGGTATCGGCAAATTTCCTTGTGTTAATAATGCAAAATCCTCGTTAGGTATCTTTCATATCTCATTACTATTAGTTTCCATTGTTCCAAAATCTGAATTACCAATGCTATATTAGTTTCGGTGGCACTTCAGTGGATTCAAAATTAATTAATTAATTAGTGCCGTTTTGAATTGTATTGGAATATATAATATTTATCCGAGAAATCATTAAACAAGTTAATAAATTAGTTATGAGATTCAACATTTATTTATGCCTATTATAATGTTATGTATTTGTTTGAAGCTGGATCAATAAACATTATGTGATTAAAATATTATAAAGTTTGGCTTTTGGTATCAAAGTTCAAGTTGTTATTAAAGGGGTTTTCTGAAAAATTAGTTTATGTTTGTAAAAGCACCGGAGAAGTATTATTTAACAGACAATTATAAGTAGTAATTATATTTCCGCTTGTGATTATTATAAATAAGGATGAACGTAACGAAGTCGTTGGATCCAGAAAGTCGTATAATTCTACTTGTTCCTTTTACATGCCGGGTGAAATCTTTGTTAAGGGAAAGGCAGCCTGGTATTTGCTTTTTAGTTCGACAAAGGCAAAGAAGATATTCTTAGTATTTACCAAATGCGAATACACATACAATTTGATCCGCGGTCTTTGAGCGGCGCTCTGTTTTTGGGCCACCATTGTTCTTCCAGTCAGCAGACTATGTAAAACAATGACTATAAATAACACGAGTCGTCATGGATTCCAGCCTTCCTAATTAGAAGACGAAGACATTTCCGACCGTTACAGAAAAAAAGCCTATTATTTATACCTTCGTTGTAACAGCAGAGTAAAAAATTCGAATGGATTAGAAATCGCTATTGTTAGATAGGAATTATTTTATGTGTAGAGTTAAAGTTATCTTGAAGAAAATCTGAATAAATATCTTGAGGCAAAAACCTTCCGTTTTATAAAACATGTTTTACATTGTAACAAAAAGTTTTACAGTACAGTAAATTATTGAATAAATCAAGATAAACTGCTGCATAAACCATGTAGCTGCCTGCTAATCTGTCTTTTCCACCTGACGTATTAAGCGTAATTCAATGTTAGCATTACAAAAGCTCCCTCTATTTTCATAACACTGCCTACTTTCATCCGCGGACAAAACACAAATTTATATTTATTGTTCGACTAAGCCGTTTATAACTTTAATACGGCACGCATTCAATTAACATAAAATTCTGCAGCGTGTTGCGATGTTGTAGCATCGGCGCAAGATTCCATCGATTATTTACAATCTGATCAGGAGATCGTTTATATACATGTTCATATAGTACGTGCACGTCTTGCCCCCGGAACCCCCGGAGGATCTAAGACACGGCCTCTCCTGGGATCTCCGCAAAGGGCATCCTCCTACTTGCTTCCTAAAGGCATCACGTTTTAGTTACCGTACAATGTGATTTACATACTGAAGCCCTTTAACATATATTATTCCCATTCATTGATTTTAGATTACCTAAAAAAATGTTACACACTATAATTAAAACCAAATACATTGAAATTACTTGTGATTAGATTATATATACAAGCTACGGATAATATGTTTTTCTGATGAATGTTCTTCCGATAACGTTCAATGCGGTTCAGTATTTCATTTATCGCGAGAGGATTTGGATAGCTGATCGGAACTATTCATCAAACTAATAGGATCGTGTTAATGGCACGCTGGTTTTTGCTCGGCGTCTATCTACGATTTCAGACCAAACAAGTCTGTACTCTACTCAACAATCACGGCGATGAAAGGAGTTTCGATCTGTGTCGTTTAGATAATGACCGACAGACAAATCCATTTATTCTTTGTGCGAAAATGATTACAGAAGTTTTCTTTGGAAGAAATCAAATTGAAATTGATCGAGAATTGTGTACTCACACCCGCAAGGGAAGCAAACGTCTGAATTTCATGTTTCAATTCGCATTTTTATATTAAACTGTAATACGTGAACGAAAAATATCTTTTGATGTCTCTTTTTTTATACGAAAAAAATTCGAAATGAATTCTAGAGATTACTTCCAATAGATTAACAATTAACTAATAGGTTATCCATTTAAGAAGCACATCCATAAAGGCAGCAAACATTTCCTGATTTTAATGTGAGTATTATCATTTATACAAATTTGTGATAAGACAAACAAAAGGGTAAATAGGTAAAATATTAAATAGCTAGCTAGTCTGAATAGGCAAACATGACTAGACTCATATGCCTAGACTGACCAGACTATATAGGCAAGACAAGACAAACTAAAGTATGTAGACTAGACTAAACAGACAAGAGTTTTTTTGGGGGGGGGGGGATAGCTGGCGGTAACTTAACCTAACCAGGCAAGTGCCCCCCCCTGGAACGCATCCGTACACTCTGGATCCGCTTGTCGCATAACCTCCTTAAATTTAACCTTAAATTTAATCTACTTTATGTTGTTCCTCGATTTGATCTCATCGGCCTCTTTCTCGCTCAATATTTTATGAATCAGCACTTGGATGTTCCTCCGCCGTGACTCATCTTTCAACATACTTTCGATTATAGTTCTCGGATGGATTGATTCTCCCAGTTTTTTTTCCGCTTCTTCTCTGTCTGTTTCCCACCTCCAGCAATCGAATATCGTGTGGATTACGCTGTTCTTCTCCCCGCAGTATACACACAGGTCGTCAGCTGCCTTGCCGATGTTGTGCAGATAGTCTGGAAACATCCGTGGCCGGAGAGGAACTGGGCTAGATGGTAGCTAATTTCCCCTGTGTTTTCTGTTGATCCAGCGAAGTATGTCCGGGATTAACAGTCTCGTCCACTCTCCTCGTTCGCTTAACTGCTACCTTTCTTGCCACTTCTCGAGGAGTTCTTGTCTGGCCAGACGTTTACTTTGTATGTTGCCCTCTGAGTCATACACTCTTTTCCTCTCGTTTGCGATCAGGTCTATTGGGGGATATAACCTGCGCGGCCACTCCTAAAACTGTTTTGTAAGCTATGCTTGCACGTAGTGCCATTTTTCGCTGAACTGTGCGAGCTTCTGCATATTAATTTCTTTTTTTAGTTCAGAGCCCCATATAGGGGCACCGTACAGCATGGTAGCCTGCACTACAGAGCTGAGAATTCTGCGCGAACTACTCTTTGCCCCCCGCAGATTTGGCATGAGTCGTTGTTTGCCTGCCAGTGTTCTTAAACCCCTTGCTGCTGCTTCGGGTATGTGTGCAGCGAACGAAAGCCTTTTGTCGATAGTTATTCCAAGGTACTTGATGGCCTCTTTTGGTCTTATTATTGCCTCTTCCACTTTAAATAATATGGGGCAAAGTTGTCTCCGTGAGGAGGACAGCTTCAGTTTTTTCTGGTGCTAGACTCAGGTTTTTTTCATTCAACCACGCACTGATTAGGGTTACATGGTTTGCCTTTTGTATCAGCTCTTGTTCTGTCCTGGCTCTGGCGACCAGTGTTATATCATCTGCGAAGCCGATTATAGTAGCCCCCACTGGAAGCGTCACTGTCAGAATTCCGTCGTATAGTATGCTCCACAAAGTGGGTCCCAATATCGAACCCTGTGGAACACCACTACTAATTTTTTTCTTTTCAGTCCGTCGATCTCCTTGCAGTATGATGCTTCTTCCACTGAGGTAGCTTCGCAGCATCCGCAATAGATAGGTGGATATGCCTCTAGTTGTTAAACAGTCCATAATATGCTTCCACGATGCACTGTTAAACGCATTTCTAACATCGAATGTTAGGAGAGCACACATTTTCTTGGTTCTCTGGGACCCACTGTAGTCTGTTCTGCGATTTCCAGTACAGCTTTTAGGGCCGTGATGGTGGATCGTCCTTCCCAGAAGCCATACTGGTGCTTTGACAATCCGACTCTTGTCTTGAGCTCTTCCTTCAATCTCGTAAGTAAAAGTTGTTCTAACAGTTTCCCACATACGTCGAGTAAGCAGATAGGCCTGTAAGATGTGGGATCATCTATTGGTTTATCCCCTTTCCTGATTAGGGCGAGCATCGCACGCTTACATCTAGTTGGAAAGTTTCCGGCGGTTAGCAAGTTATTCATGACTTTCAGGACGAAGTCGGATTGATGTGCAGCTGTTATCTTCACTACCTCAGGTCGTATACCATCGGGGCCTGGTGTTCTTCCGTTTCTAATGCGCAAGACAAGACTAGACAGACAAGAATAGACGGGCAAGATTAGACAGACAAAGCTAGACAGACAAGACTAGACAGAGAAGACTAGACAGGCATGACTAGACAGACAGAACTACATAGACAAGACTATACAGAAAAGACTAGACAGACAAGACTAGACAAGCAAGACTAGACAGACAAGGCTAGACAGACAAGACTCCACAGTCAAGACTAGACAGACAAGACTTTTAATTTGATTTGATTAGACAGACAAGACTAGACAGACAAGATCAGAGAGACAAGACTAGACAGACAAGACCACATAGACAAGAATAGACAGAAAATACTAGACAGACAAGACTAGATAGACAAGACTAGACAGACAAGACTAGACATCTTATTTGATTATTCATAAGCATAACATATGTGACCAGCACCAGATGGACCCAATGCTGGTTATCGATTACAATAATAGTTTACAATTTAAATACTGATTTAGCCTTAAACTCAAAAGGTCATGATCTAGTCTCAGTTAACATAAAAATTCTGACACCATTCAATATTTTTATTAATTATTGCGAGGTGCTTCTTGCTCCTTGGACTGGGACATCCTGCCTTCTCTTTCTTCAGTCCATAACGCTTCCGCAGGGTGTGGTGACATCAATTTGCTACTCTCGCAATGACTCCTCGCCAGCGCTGTCCATATTGGGAACATCTCATTACTTCCTGCATCCCTTGTCCCGTCAGGATTTTTGTCCGGTCTATCCATCGTGTCGGCGATCTTCCTCTTCGGCGGCGGCCTTGGACTTTAGCTTCTACTATGAGTCGTTCAATATTGTCGAACCTCCTTGCCACATGACCCAGGTATCCCAAATACTGTTGCTTCATTGTCTGGTATAATCTGGTCTTAATACCGAGTTGTTGAATAATAGAGTCGTTTGTGCGGTGGGCTGTCCATGGTATTTGCAGCATTTTTCTATAGCACCACATTTCAAACGCTTCTATTCCGCGTTGGTCTGAGGTCCGCATAGTCCACGTTTCGCAGGCGTAAGTTGCAATGGAGAAGACCAGGCTATATATCAGCCGAAGTTTTGTGCTCTTGGTAATGGCTCGAACTTTCCAAATTTTCACCAGTTTTGCCATAGACATTCTGAGAATCGCTATTCGTTTGACTCCTGCCTTAGTCAAGCTGATTTTGGTTTGTAGTCGCCAGTTCGCCAGTTCGCCTCTATTAGCGGGCATATAAAGAGTACATCAGCGGATGTGTCTTACACTCCGCATGTGCAGAGCGGAGACATTCTTTTCCCGAATCTATGTAGATAAGCGTTAAAATCACAATGGCCAGTTATCAGTTGAACCATGTGATGGGTCTTATATCAATCTTCTTCCATTTATCGATTGCAGGAATAATTTTTTTGGTACAAAGTCCAGTTGTGGCCTTATCCCATCGCTCTTTCCATTCTCTATGGAACTTTATCTGTTAAGTTTATTCCTTCATCTGTTAAGTTTAGTCCCATTTTTATTGCGTGACCAGGTGCTTTGTTGTATCTTCTTGGCAATTGGTTTATTTCGTTGCGGGTATTCGCTGTTCCTGAGGCGGGCCTTGCAAAGAAATTCGCTCTTTCCTTTCCTCTATGACCTACGCGAGCCTTAACCCAGTGTAGCCGAAGATTAGCCCTTTGTCGGATTTCATGTGCCAGCTACCATGTCTGGTTTTGTCATGTATTTTAAGGCATCGAGAGCGGCTCTGCTGTCCGAGGAGATTGAACATTCAAGTATTGATCTATGCTCCGATCTAAATTACCTTAGAGCTCTGTTGATGGCTATGGCTACGACCTGAGTTCCCACTCAAACAGAGCGTGGAGGGGGGCGGGGTTGGGGTTGTCTTAGTAGGAGGTGCCCAGAGTAAGGAGTGGCTTGGTAAGTGAGCGGGGCGTTTGGTTTTGCATCCAGCGGGGCGGGCAGCGTGGCGTGTACGCTCATTTGTGTTTCAGTTTCTTTTTCGTTTATTTCTATCAGTTTTTGTTTAGCGTTCCTCTACAGCGTGCAGTATGTTGTTTGAGGACAATATTTCCCATATTCAGGCTAAACCAGAAATTTGGTTCAAGTCACCCCCCTTGGACCACTTGGTTATCAAGTCACCCCCCTTGGACCGCCTTTTGTAGATTGCGGATATGGTGGTGACGACCTTTATAGATCTATTGTACCCCACCCTCCTCCTCCAAACGTTGGTGTACTTTCCCATTTAGAGCGCCTCCTCTAATCCTGATTCCTTTAGGAATTTCAGGATCTGGGTGGGATTCAACCGTGGGACCACCTTTTGGTAGTAGGTCCATTTTTAATATAGAATTTTTCTCTAAAAACATCTCAAAACCGTCACAAGATGCTATGTTGCTAAACCAACTTGACCACGACAACGCTGTCTATGGAACTGATTTCTTGAGACTTGAGCTAGACTAGGTCACTGAGATGAGTGGGAGACCGCGCCGGACGCAGCTGCACGCTGTACGCCCCACTCAACACTCAGGCCAGACATTGGACGCCCATTGCCCGCTTTAACTGTACGCCCCTCTCCCCGCTCAACGCATTTTCACTCAGGCCGTAGCCTAAGAGTTCCGCCTGGAAAATGGAACTGTACTTCTCTAGTCTCATAATCTCATAATATACCTCGACCTCTTCATTATATACCACAAATGCTGCTCTTACGCCAACTTCAGATTTAGATCTACCAGTATAGACTGAAACGCTTGGAGTGTTGTTATGCGTTAAATAGTAATATGCTGATATAAATTCGGCCGGGTATTTGGAACATACAGATTTTCTGTTCCATTAGATTTGGAGACACGTCAATCCCGGGAAAATCTTGTAGTGTAGGCTCGTGTATTGAAAGCCTGGATCTAACTATCGCGACTTCTTTTAGTTGTAGATCGACTGGAAGAAGCCCCGAGATAACGCAAGCCGCCTCTGTCGATACCGTGCGATGAGTTCTAACTGCTTTTAATGGTCTAAGGTCTAAGTGCTCATCCACGTTGACTCGCGGGCGCGGTGGCGGCAGCGGTCACGATATATCCAACATATGGCGTAATATCGTATAGTGTTTACGTACGATACGTACGTGCGGTCTAAGTAGCGGGCAAGCTAACCACTGGCGCATGCGGCGCGCTCGCGGCAGTATCAATTGCGTGAGATGTTTGTGTGTGTTCACATCGAACTAGCGGCGGAACGCGCGATTCACTCGCGACGTCTGTAAGTTCAACCAGTACGAACTTATCGCTAGAAACGATAGCATGTTTTCATCATGTCTTTCAATACAGAAGAGTTTATTAGTGCTGTTCAGGTTAGTATATTAACCAAAACTTAAACTTAGGTTAGTATACTAACCTAACCTAACCGACAACAGATCACACCCGCGCAAACGCTTGGCGGCCAATGTGAACACGAAATCGCCACGTCTACCGCGCCCGCACCCGCGCGTTCCAACGTGAACAAACACTACCTGTGCAGGTTTCCCTGCGCAGGTAGACCGGAACGTGTGTGGGAATCGACCTGTGCAGGATTTGTCTACCGTACCGACGTACGGTTGATCTGCGCAGGCAAACCTGCACAGGTAACCTTTCCATAGACCGAAGCGTGTATGGCGGGCATATACGCTGTTCCCCGAGGAGTTAAGTTTTCCCGGACCCCGCAGGCTATGTGCCAGATAGATACGTCATATAGGAGGCTTGGTTTTATTAGCATCAACCCCATTCCTTCCTCGATACGAGCCGCAGTCTTGAGCAGTATTGCTTGGAAGTTGTACAGGCTTGTTTATTATTATTATTATTATTATTTTGTTTGACAAAATTTTGTGCGACAGAAGACGGAAAACGATGAGACTCTCGTGTTCCTAGTCGCGTTTTACTATGATGTATAGTGGACCAGTTCCCGATTTATGGTCTGTAGATTCCTATCTAGACCGTTTTTGAAGAAGATCAGTGAAGTCGCGAAGCAGCTTGGAACATCTTTGGAAAGTTGCCTACTGTGTTCCCTGAGATGATTTTGATCACTGGTGTGAACAAACTTGAGTGAAACGTTATAGTGGCCACCCATAATTTTGTGAACCAGGATAAGATCTCCTCTTTGGAGGCGCTCTCGCAAAGATAGTAGACCCAGTTTGATACAATGAACCTTGTAGGGAAAATCTCTCAGTTCGGGAGGGATTCTGTTGATACGTCGTTGTACTTGTCCTTCAAGTTGTAAAATGTCCTTATCAAAGTAAGGATTCCAGCAGCTAACCGCGAGGTCCAGCAACAGCCTTTTGAAGGCTTTGTATAGGCGAAGTATAGTAGCCGCAGAGTGGTCTTTAAAAGCCCTTTGGATAAGGTAAATCAAGGAATTTGCTCTTCTTACTAGTTTGGCGATATGGTACTCCCATTTGAGGTCCTGGGTCATTGTAACACCTAGGTCTTTGTGATGCTTTGCAGCAGTGAGTGGGCTACCATCTAGGCATCTAGGGTGTAGATAGTGTTGGGGTTATTGGGTCTAATGTGCAATACGGTGCACTTCTAAAAAGCTACATTCAGCGACATGAGCCACATGTCAGTCCACCTCTCGAATGAAGTAAGATCTTGTAGAATTGCTACAGCACTTTCCAGCGGGTTGCAGTTTAATTTCGTGTCGTCTACAAAAAAACAAATAATTGACTTGATGTTGACAGATATGCCGCTGATGTAGACCAGGACTAGCAGGGGGTCGATGACATAACCCTGCGGCACTTCGCTCTTAACTGCTCTGATATCTGACAACGATCGATATCAAAGAAGAGAAATCTGCGTTCGAAGATAAAGCCAGTTATCCAACGCATCAAGGAACCCCTAACTCTATAATGCTCCAGCTTGTGCAGCAAACGTCTAAGAAGGACTTTGTCGAATGCCTTCTCGAAGTCCAAGTAGATAGTGTTGACAGGATGACCTTGGTCGTGAACATGAGTCTAATCATTGAGGCAGGAGAGAAGATTGGTGTCAATTGACCGTTTGGGTTAGAAACCATGCTGATTGATTGGAATAATGTTGTTTTGGAGTTAGTTTTATTATAATGATCTTCTCCATGCACTTTGACAGGATCGATGTGAGTCTAATGGGTCGGTAATTTTGGGGTTGGTATCTGTCTCTTTTTTAAAGATGGGCGTAACTACGGCATGAGACTACATCTTCGGTACATATCCATTTGCAAGTTTCAGTAACTATTTCATTTAATTGGTAAAGTTCATTGGCAAAAAGCAATTTGAAAAAATCCAACGGTTCTTTCATGTCTGCGTGTATGTGCGGTTCTGCAGGAGTTGCACCGACTATAAACGGTATTCTCAACTGTATTACTTCGGATTCTGTACAACTAATCCGTTCAGAACTGTCGGAACGTGGTTCTTCTGCAGTATCACTTTCGCTGTCACATGCACTGTCCATTATTCCAATCTTTCGTCTTTTTACACCTCTTACTGCATCACTATCAACATCACTTCTCATGTTATCTATATCGTCAAGCTTTCTGTGTATAGCTGTTAAATTCTCCGTTCTTCTTCTTCTTCAAGTGCCATCTCCTCTTTAAAGGTTGGCTATCATCATAGCTTTGAACATTATTTGCCCGATTCATAAGAAGAAGGACAAAGCAAAATGTGAAACCGTGGCACATAGCTTTATTACGTGGCGCATAGCTTTACTCAGTGTTGTGTACAAAGTCTTAGTCAAAGTCATTGCTATGAGATGCTCACTCCTTTTGCAGAAGAGATTCTAGGAGATTATCAGTGTGGTTTTCGACAGGGTAGATCAACGACTGACCATATCTTCACGATAAGGCAAATAATGGAGAAATGCTACGAGTATAATGTGGATACACATCAACTCTTTGTGGACTTCAGACAGGCTTATGATAGCGTGAAAAGAAAACAGCTGTATCAAACTCTGATGGATATGGAGTGTCCATATAAGCGAATACGTCTGATACAAATGACCCTCAACAGAACGAAATGCCAAGTTAAATTAGAAGGAAAACTTACGAAGGAATTTGAAGTCAACCAATGATTAAGGCAGGGCGATGTATTATCCACACTGCTTTTCAATATTGTACTGGAGAGAGTGATATGAAAAGTGGAGACCAACAACCCAGGTGGTACTCTGTTTAACCGCATGAACCAGAATTTGGCGTATGCGGATGATGTGTGTATGCTGTCTCGAAGATTTAAAGAGCTGGAAGATGGGTTGTGTAGGTTAGAAAATGTGGCAGAAGAATTGGGGTTTCGAGTGAACGGCGCCAAAACACAGTATATCTTCTCTTCCAGGAGAAACACAGCGGTGAAATACAAACTCATAAAGTTGAATGGAGTCAACTATGAGAGTTGTGAGAAGTTTAAGTACTTGGGAGTGTTGGTAACTAATGATAACGGCATAAGTGAAGAAATAAAAGCCAGGATTGCAGCGGGAAACAGAGCATACTGGGCCCTGATTAAGATTCTCAAGTCACGTAGCCTAAGCAGAAAATCGAAGATAACTGTCTATCGAACGGGTATAAGGCCGATGGTAATGTATGGCTCAGAAACATGGACAATGAGGGTGGCAGAAGAGGAATGTCTGAGAAGATGGGAATGGAAAATATTAAGAAAAATTTTTGGGGCAGTGACTGACGCAGGGCAATGGAGAATACGGAAAAATAGGGAATTGGAGGAACTATACGGTCATGCTGACATAGTTTTGGAAATAAAGAGTAATAGACTAAGATGGTTGTGCCATGTAGAGCGAATGCCAGATGACAGGTCTGTCAAGAAGGTACACAGAGGAAACCCAGGTGGCAGAAGGTGCAAAGGGAGACCACGGAAACGATGGCTGGCTGATGTAGAGGATGACTTACGAAAGATGGGAGTCAGAAGATGGAGGAAAGGAGCCGAAGATCGCCAGGATTGGGCTACGATCGTCAGAGAGGCCAAGGCCCTTCATGCGCTGTAGCGCCGAGGAGTAAGTAAGTAAGTATCATCATAGCTATTTTCATTTTTGATGCTGTAGCTCTAAACAACTCAACGGAACTACAGTTGTACCATTTTCTTAGGTTATTTAACCAGGAAATGCGTCTTCTACCCCTGCTTCTTTTTCCCTGTATCTTTCCTTGCAAAATATTCTGCAACAATACATATTTCTCTCCCCTCATCACGTGACCCAGATACTGCAGCTTCCGTATTTTAATTGTGTTTTATAATTCCCTTTCCTTTCTCATTCTTACCAGTACCTCCTCATTTGTTACCATGTCTACCCAACTTATTCTTAAGATCCTTATATATGACCACATTTCAAATGCTTCCACTCGATCACTTATATCTTTCTTTAACGTCCAGGATTCCTTTCCATATAGCAACTTTTCTTATCTTCGTTAAGCAATTCTAAATCCATCTCATCTTCACTGAAGATTATTTCATCACTAATGTTCCATGGTCATGGGGATCAGAAATTTCAATTTTTCTGTTCCTTCTCCCAAGACTGTGAAGTTCGAACTGATGCCGAAAATGCAGTTCCGATTCATGGTACCGCACCAATATCAGATAGGAAAATATTACGTTCTTTTAAAGGGAGATTATAATCTTGATGACTTCATATTTGTAAGATTATAGCAGAGCTTGGGGACGACTTTCAAAGAACAAGATCACAAGCATAAACAAGATATCACTATATAAATGGTTATCACCGCGCATCGAATTTCCGCACCAAACAAAGTTGTGAGCGATAGTCACCTCTCGAGTTGCGTCATTAAATCATATGGTGAGTGAGAGTCACCTCTCGAGTGCAAAGGGCTAATCCGCATGCAGGATCTTTGCTAGAACCGATACTAGGGCTAAAGGGCGATAGTTATTTGCTTGCGACTTATATCCATTTTTTGTAGACAGGTATTGTTGTTGCGGTTTTTAAAATTTCCATCTTGAGAGTATGACTCATTATGCTTATCGTTCGGTGGTTTCATTGCATTCCTTTGCGTTCGCGTTCTTTGGTTATGTAATGAATGATGACTTGAGCCACTCTCTAGGGATAATATATATTAGCTTTTAATATATACTAGCTATAATACACTAGTTCTTCTCAAAATAACTTAATAATTCCTGTTGGCGTTTCGTCGGGCCCTGGAGCTTCCGACTCTAAATTTCTTCAATCCGCTTGTCATTTTATGACTGCGTTAATTAGCCTCTATATCAAAAAGTAGAACAACTACGAAAAAAATACAGGAATTGTTGGAATTTATACACGAAACATATCTAAAATCAGTTCTTACTTTTCTGTGTTGTTTCCAGTATTTTCATTCTAGTATTGCAATTACATTAGAAGTTTATGTCTGTATACCAAAAAGTGGAGCAGCTACGTACAAAATTCAGGAATTTTTGAAATTAATACACGATAGATATCAACAATCATTTCTTACTTTTCTGTGTTGTTTGCAATATTTTCATACAAGTAGTGTTCCAATTACATTAGAAGTTTGTGTCTTTTATAAATTTAAATTTGTTAAAATCTCCATATTGTATATATTTTAATATAGAAAAATACTTAACGTAAAACAAGCAATTTAAAGAATGTTAAATTAAACATTTTGATATTGATGAAAATGTGTGGTACAACGTTTAAATTTTTCCGCATGAATTCCGCTTGGTAATATACGGTTTACCTCTCAAGGCAGCGTCGTCCGCATCCGCGTCGTATGATTTAATAATATTATCCGCGAAATGTGTTCTTCTCGTAGAATTCTCCGCCGAAGCTTTGTGTATACGCGCTCGTGCATATCTGTCCGGTGATCTACATGCGTATATACAGTTTTTATTTTATCCGTTTGTTCGCATAACCTTGCTAAACAATGAAATCGTGATCGGACGATGTTTATGCGACCACTTAAATGGACTTGTCGTTATTATGTAGACTGTATATGCATAAATATTATATAAAAAAAATCGTGTGCGGAGTTGCAAACGGAAAATGCAAAAACACGGTGGACGGTAGAAAAATGTCCGCGAAATAAGAGGGGAGAAACGTAACCGATATTTCTTTTTCTTGCCTTTGTGACTAATTCGCAACAGACATGCGAATATGTTACGTTGCTGGATTTGAGATAATAGACTGGCATAGTTTTTATTAGCTTTGTGCGAAACACTTACAACAATAGATACATGGATCTTAATGTCTAGCAATAAAGGTTTTGATATAATCCATTTATGTTTTCCTCGCTTCCTTTTATTTTCTTCAAATTACAAACATACTTTCTTATACAACCTACCTTACTTATAAGAAGAAAAAACTAAGAAAGAAAAAACTAAGAACACTATATCGAATTCTTCGTGGATACAACAATTATATTTATCTTAACTTATGCAAATTATGTTTAAAATCGTATTTTTTCCCATGAAGTAAAACTAAGAAAAAACTAAGATGTCTGAAAATCCTGATGTGATAGTATGCACAGAGACATGGAAACTAGAGTATCACAAGCTTTTTAAGATCAAAGGTTATACAATTTATTATAATAATGGAGATGTAAACAGAGCTGATGGTGTTGTCTTGTATGTCAAAGAATCTTTGTCACATTCTACTGTTATTGAAAGTGTAGGCAAGTGCAAAATTATTTCTGCAACTATAAAAATCTAAAACAATGCTTCAATCAAAGTAACTGGTATTTATAGGTAACTTTTTCGTGTCCGGTTATTTCCGGTGGTGGAAGGATTTGCCGCTGTCTTGTGGGACAGGGAGTCTACCAGGGGCTAGGGGCTCTACCAGGGGAGTCTACCAGGGACTACCAGGGAGCGCCGGCATGTTCTGCATATACTGGAAAAATGCACGCGTGGAGTCTCCTTCCGTGCTCCCCGTAATTATAGGTGTCATGATGTTACTAATGAGTTATTTAATGGCTCACTAAAGAATTACTTAATTTTAGATAAAGATATTAAACATGTCTTGGCAAGTGATTTTAACATAAATATATTGTAACTTAACAATATAGTTGATACATTTCTTGGTAGTATATTAAATTGGGGTCATTTACACTTCCTTAGTGATATCACGAGATCTAATAATATGTTTGTGAAGTCAATTGCTCATATAAAACTCTAATGTCTTTACAGATCTTATCATTGTTCTTATACATACGCTAATGGCTTCACAGGTCATTATGCTATTTTTCTCTCTAGGCTCGCAAAGTGAACAGAGCACATGTAATTTTAGTTATGTTCTTAATTATGATAAATTGAATAAACTAGGCAATAATCTTGACTGGGCATCTATACTGAAGATGCGTGATCGCAATTTAGCTAATGATTTGTTAATTAATAAAGTATAAATGCTACTGTTGCGAAAAAAAGGGAATAATACAGTTAATAAAAGTAAACAGGCTCCAAAAAAAAACAATTGATAACAATTGGCATAAGGAAATCTTGTAAAACTAAAGAAATACTTAAAAAACTGGAAATCAAACAAAAATAATGATAAATTATAAAACAGCCAAGTGCGTGTCGGGCCACGCGCAATGCAGGTTTAGGTAGTTGCCATTCTTACTCTTATAACTTAAGACTCAAATGTCTAAATTATTTCATAATCAATAACTTAATCAGCTGACATTGATGTTTCTACTTGACTTGACTCTAACAAAAATTAGCACTTTAAAGCTTAATATTTCAAAAAACGGATCTCTTAATCGAAATATTGCTTTCACAAACCTGTAATATTTTGGAAAGGCCTATCCAACGACACCCTACACCAGGGACTAGACGAGAAAAAAAACGTCCCCACTTCTTTGGGGAAAAGGAGGTACGCTAAATTTTTTTGGTTTCAAGATTTTATTTTACCACCTTATCGGCGTGACTAATCTGTATATCCATGCCAAATTACAGTTTTATATTTCTAATCGTCTCTGAGCTAAACTGCGGACAGACGGACGGATGTACGGACGGACAGACATATCGAAACTAGGGGTTCCTTGTTGATAACAACGGAACCCTAAAAACGAGTAGAAAAGCTATTATAAAATTTTGAACAATCTTATTAAACTTGCCAAGGGAGAGTGGCATAGAAAAGAGTTAAATACTAATATAAATTGTATTAAAAAACTATGGCATTTTATTAATTACAAATTACAAAATTATTATTACATATTAATTGTACATAATACATATGATAAACATATATATCATTGTCAAACTAAATAATAAATAAATTTGATAAGCAAAAACTAAAGCCTAAAAATTATGAAAAGTATATAATGTTTTACTAGATGTTTCAATTTTTTCCGGAATATTTTGTAAGAATTCCAATTGGTGAGACTGCTAGGCAGCTTATTATATATAGACAATCTAAATTTGCTTGGAGATTTACTACGGATTTGCAGATTACATTTGGGTGTCTAAAGTTTGTTAAGGCCTCTTGTGTTATGATGATGTATATCCATGTGTATAACAATACTGCTTTTCGTTTTATGTACAAAACTTGATACTTTTATTATACAGGGTTAGCTATATTCGACAAAAGTTTGTTTCTTTTTAATCATAGAAGAAAACACATTTTTTGCTGTCCATGTTGAAAATAATTTAATTGGATTGAAGGAGATTTGTTTACATCACTTTTTGTATATTACATCTCGCAAATGGCCGCCTTGAGTGTCTACGGCGTTTTGAGCACGCTTTGCAGCATTTTACATGGTTTTAGTCAACAATTCGGCCGAAATGACGGCTATTTCCTTGCGAATGTTGTTCTTCAGTTCTTCTAGGAACTGTGGTTAGTTGTTATATACCTTTGATTTCAAATAGCCCCAGAGAAAAAAAGTCTAGGAGCTAAATCTGGCTAACGCGGTGGCCAGTCGAAAGACCAGCATTTTTCGAAATCACATTTTCGGCGCCGTCTTGTTGAAACCAGAAGTCATCAATACCATTATCGCGCACAATTGGCATCAAAAATCTGTTATCGTTGTCCGATAACGGCCCGATGACCATATTAGCACAAATACCGCACAAAATAGTAATTTTTTAGTCGTAGAGAGGTTTCTCGTGAATAATTTGAGGATTTTCTGTGGCGCAGAATCGGCAACTTTGTTTGTTTACTGTTTCGTTTAACGTGAAATGCGCTTTGCTCATGATAATTTTCTGCCAAAAATGCTCGTCATCTTCAGCCACTTCCAATCATTTTTTGAGCCCATTCCAATCGACGTGGCTTATCAGGAGGCAACAGTTTTTGTGTCAATTGAATTTTATACGTGAACAAATGCAAAAATAAAGTGGATCGTTTTATGCGCAATTGCTTAGATCGACGTTTTTGAGATGTTGTTGGAGACTGGCCTGTACGAGTGCGATATTATCATCTGATCGCCCTGGTCGCTTTTTATTTGGACGCTTGGAGTTAATAAGTGCCGCGCACCAGTAGTAAATCTATCATACAAACGATACAATGTGGTTGCAGAAGCGGAATTTTTCACTTAATTTTCCTCCATGCACGTTGCGTTTTCACAATTCAATTGTTTTGTTGAATGTAAAATTCAACAATATTAGGGTGTTGACGTGGCGTATCCTGTTCCCCGACGAAAATCTCCTTAGACTGTCGATGATGCTTCAAGTGCAATATGTCATTAGCCGATCTGGCACTCAAAACTGGCCCTACCAGAAGTTCTTGAGGAAATATCCATAAGGGAACTGATGACTTTTTCTGTGCTAATAAAACATTTAAATTTTTTGTGAGGTTACCCAAACCAGCATTCCGTACGTTAAAAAAGATAAAACCTGGAACCTCGGCATAGTAGAAATTTATCAGGATTTCATAGCTTAAAATGTTCCTCAAATGTAGGATTACAAATGCCTTTTGATAAAACTTTTTTTTAATATTTTCGTTTGTTATATTCCAAGTTAAAATTTCCTCAAAAACTAGGCCAAGACATTTTGTAGACTTAACTCTCCTTCTTCTTCTTCTTTGGAATAGGCCTACTTTCGACCACGCTTGTTCAACTGTTGAGCTTTGACCTTTGCCCAGTATTGTCGCATCTACTGCCGGTGTAACTCCTTTCTCTCTTCTGACCAGGGGGTACCTTTCCTTCGAGGTTTTTCTTGAAATCCACGACTTCCTTTAGGGTGCGCCTCACAGACTGTCTGTTTTTGAGATCTGTTATTCCCAGTTCTTTAATATCTTTCTCTGTCAACCAAGTGGTACGAAGCTTCTTGTTTTGCCAGAAGGTGAACAGGCGGTTGGTGAGTCGGTTTGGCGGCAATCTTGCAACGTGGCCATAGAAAGCTACCCTTCTTTTCCTTGCACAGTCAGAGAACATTTCAATATGTTCGTAGAGCTCAGAGTTATGCCGCCTTCGGAATTCCCCATCTTCCTTTACCAGGCCTAGGATCTTCCTAAGGATTCTCCTCTCTCTGATTTCCGATTTCTCTACTAGACCCCTTCGGTTCAAAGAAAGACACTCCATGGCATACAGGGCTTCTGGTCGTAAGACTGATGTGTAGTGCTTAAGTTTCAGGTTGCGTGACAGGCATTTCTTGTTGTAAGTGTTCTTAGTCAGCCGATAGGCTAGTTACAACTTGTTGACTCTCTTGGATAATGATGCTCTTTCTGATAAGTTTGGTTCAATCCATTCGCCGAGATACTTAAATTTCTCAGCCCACTTGATGTTTCCCTGTTCTAGTAACATCTCTCTGTTTGCTTCTCTGAAGTTGGTGAAGAATTTTGTTTTCTCCAGCGACACATGAAAACCCACTTTGCAGCCTGTTTTCTGAGGCAGTTTACCTGCATTGTTGCCATCTCAAGAGAATCAGCAAACAGTGCCATGTCATCTGCAAAGGCCAGGCAATCTACAACCAGTACATCGTTCTTACGTCCCAGGTAGATACGACTCTGAGCACCCAAATTGTTCAGTTCCTTGCGCCATTCTCTCATAACCTTTTCAAGGACACAGCTGAAGAGAAGTGTGGAAAGTTCATCTCCTTGTCTCAATCCAGTTTTTATTTCGAAGCTTTCTAAAATCTCGCCTCTAAATTAAACATAGGAATGGGTGTTGGTCAAAGTTTTTAGGATTATTCTGCGGGTTTTGTTGTCTAGTGCTAGTTCCTGGAGTACTTTGTTAAGCGTTTCAATGGATTCTCTATCAATGGAATCGTAGGCCTTCCTAAAATCAACTACGGTGACGACCACCTTGCGGTTTCTCATCTTGGAGTATGCATGTACAGTTTTAAGATTGAGTATCTGTTCAACACAGGATCGGGTCTTCCTGAAGCCCCCATGGTATTCTCCCAGTTGACTATTCAACTGACTTTCTGCCCTTGTTTGTAATGCCTTCGAGAGAATCTTGTATGTTACCGGGACGAAAGAAATTCCACGGTAGTTGTTTAGATCAGTAAAATCTCCCTCTTTTGTGAAGCGGATGGATCAGAGCAGATTTCCAATCGGGTGGTAATTTCTCTGTTTCCCAGATGTCCTGGATGATCTCGGTTAGCTTGCGCACGGCATTGTTTCCAGCACCTTTCCACAGTTCAGCAACGATAGAGTTCTCTCCAGCTGCCGTATTATTCTTAAGAAGTTGAATGATCTGGCCAACTTCTTCCAATGAAGGGAGAAGCGAGTCCGAGTTTTGTTTAGTTTGTCTATAGTCGAAGTCTTCGCTGGGTGGTTCACAGTTGAGTAAATTTTTAAAGTACTGAGCCAAAAGGTGGCAGTTGTCCTTGTCGTTATAAGCCAGTTTGCCTTGTGAGTCTCTGAAGTGGAGGCTTGGCGGAGCGTATTTTCTGAGTGCCTGTTTAAAGGTTCCAAAGAAATCTCTGGAATTATTCTTACCAAAGCTCTCTTCGATTTGGGTTGGCTGGTTTTGTGTGAAGGTTCGTTTGGTTCCTCGAATTATCTTGGCTGTAACCTTTCTTTGTTCCAGAAAATTATGACAATTTTCCTTGGTATTTTTAGAATTCCACTTCACCCAGGCTATCTGTCTTTGGGCTATTGCATTGTCACAGTCTTCAGTCCACCACGGATGCTTCCTTCTTGTAGCGAGAGGGGCGAGTTCATTGGCCGCCTTGACAAGGGTCTCCTTCAGTTGGTCCTAGTTGTTTAGGTCTGTGTTGTTCAGTCTCTGACTTAGTTCTTGACTGTTCTTGAGTCGCTCGACGTCAAATCTTACCATTTTGGAGGTTCTGTGTAATCTAATGTTTTTAGGCTGGAGTCTTATTTTGATCTTTGAGAAGTAGTGGTGTGAGTGGTGGCGCTTCTTAGTACCTTCACGTTTTGAATTTCCTTTTGTGATTTTCGTGAAATGGCCACATGATCTATCTGGAATTCACCCAGGTGGGTATTAGGTGAAATCCAAGTCTTCTGCTTCCTTGGCAAGTGTTTGAAGGCTGTAGACTTCATGATCGACCCAAAAGTCCTACACAGATCCACCATTCGTTCTCTGTTGCGGTTTGTTCGCTTATGCGCCGGATAATTGCCCACTATGTTTCTGTATTTTTTCTCTCTCCCCAATTGAGCATTGAAATCACTATGGCATTTTATTAATTACAAATTAAATTCAAATTCAAAATTTATTATCACATATTAAATGTACCTAATACATATACATTGTCAATGAAAATAAATTGTAAAATAAAAATATGATAATCAAAATCATAAGCTAAAAAAATGAACAAAGGTATATAATATCTGTTTTATTACCAGATGTTTCATTTTTTCCTGATTGTTTTGTAAGAGTCGTCATTGGTGAGACTGCTTAGGCAGTTTACTATATACTTCAAATTTGCTTGGAGATTTACTAGAGATTTGTAGATTACATTTGGGTGTTTAAAGTTTGTTAAGGTCTCATGTGTTATATAACATATTACACTCCTACTCATTTTATGAATAAAACTTTAAACATATATAGGGTCGGCAAACTCTATAAGCTTAAGAGCCATTTTTTAAATTTAAAATGATTTCAAACTGGATCAAGAGCTACGGATAATTTTTTTCATAGTCATATTTTTAATTTTCTTCATAATTGCCCGTGATTAAACGCCTTTGCTATAATATTATTGGTTTGACTACCAAATCCAGCGTCGGACTGTCAATATAGTTGAGGTGGCGTTTGTCAGCTGGGCCCTATCCTGCGGGAGCCGCCTGAAATGACAATATTAGGAGGAATATATAGAAAACCAAGAAACGCGACGAGTTATGCCAAGACGTAGTTGCAGTACTGGCTGAATACGCAAAAAGATTATGTTCTGTTTCTGTCTAGAAAGTCATTAATATAGCTTTAGTTAAAATTGATGAAAAATTCATCTGCACAAATATTTAATGAAGGATGCAGCTTGTTTGAACCCGAACAACTTGAAAACTACAATTAAATTAATAAAAATGGCATTTCTAAGACGCATTAAAGTCTCTCACATTAATTGCAAATATCGATCAAGAATTGCTATCAAAGGAACTAGGATCTATTAACGGGGCGCGACGCGACGTAAAGTGATTTGACTTAAACTTAACGGTAAGGTATGTGAAACGTCCATCGATATTTTCTTTTCTTTCTGTTGTTGTAGTTACTGGCTATTGCACAATATAAATCACAATATAATACCACCAATCACAAAACACAATACCAATGTCACTCTTGAATTCGGTTGCATGCGCGCAAGAATCGAGATTGTTGATTGGCAAAAAGAATATTCATGTGAATCAGCTCAACTTAACGTAACGCGCAGCGAAGTTTGACCTTTGGTAGCTTTTACTTTGCGTTAAGTTCTGATATGTACATCGCGTCGGCCGTAATCGGCCGCATATAAAACAACGTGTTTTACGTCACGTTACGTCACGTCGCGTCCCGTTACGTTAAGTTCTTCGGAATCTGGCCATAAGTCTGTCATACCTATATTCCCAAAACATGTCATAAATGGCAACAAAATTCTTTGCATCTTTAGATAATTATGTGTATTTGTCTAATCAGTTATTATTAACCATTAAAGCTACATTTATAATTTCAATCTGTTAAGTGGTGATAATCGTAAAATAGTTTATAATTGTCAAATAACATTGGAATAACTGTCAAAATTGATAAAAACTATCAAAAATGCTGATTGCTGTTCAAAATGACGATAGCTGATAAAAACTGTCAAAAATGACAGTAAATTATATTATCATTCCTTTATATCCAGAACTTACAATTATCAATATTCCGTACCAGGCCCCGAGTTTATGGGGAGCCACCCAGGCCCTTCCGGCCCAGTCCGACCCTGACCAAATCCATAGCTTTACCCATATCTTCAGGAAATGTTTGTCCGCAAAGTGCTTCCTTGTGAATTATGCAATGGAAAGATAACACACCATGATCATTTTTTTCTTTTAAAATTGTGACAAATCATTAATTATTGCTCACCATACTTTTAGCTTCAGCTGTTGCAATTGACACTATTTTAATAAGATCGATGTGTTTTTTATTCAGACATTCGTTTACTGCATTTTCTATATCTTCTCCTCGTGTTTGACCCTTGAGTGGCATAAATTCCAGGAGTTCTTCTTTGGAACCAACTAATGATATATGGAGAGCAAAAAAGACAACTTGTGCCGTATCCTTTATGTCACAAGACTCATCGACAGCTATTGATATGACTGATGCTAATTTAACGTCCTCAACTTGTTGGTATACATTTGACGACATTTTTTTAACGTCCTATATATTGTAGCTTTGGCATACAATTGTAAGCTTTTGATTTTATTCACAATATCTGGTTTATTGTTAAAATTGTGCAAAAGAGTGACTGTGAGTTAAGAACTTGGCGTCGGCGCCCTCGGTCCTAAGAAAAGGGGCAGTTCTGTTTTTTTTTTGTGATTTTTTTGTTTCGATATGTTTGTGAAGAGCCATAAGCTCACACCAAAAGAGCCACATGTGGCTCGCGAGCCACACTTTGACGACCCCTGATATAGTATATCAAGTTTTATTCATAAAATGAGAAGGAGTATTATTATACACATGCATATACATCATCATAACACAAGAGAGGGTAATAACGATCGTTATTAGTTGAAGAGTAAAAGATTTGTATTTTTTACTACACAAACGATAGAATTCGCGTAATGCGATCAAGAAAAACTAATTCTTATTAAGTCGACGTTTCGATTTATTAATTAAATCTTTTTCAAGACTTACAAAATTGTTACAAAAGTTACAAAAAACAAGGTAAAAGATTTTTGTATTACTTACAGAGAAGGTAATGAACAAATTATAAGGACGTATAACATCATATAGCGTTGACAAAAGTTGCAGATTACATTACAACTTATGTAAAGAGAGCCATGGTGTAGCCTCATTTCAAATGAGGTGTTTTATTATATTAACTTAGGTGAATTCATTAATTAGGTAATTAATTTAGGTGAATTATTATATTAACAAAATGTCGGACACCAACCGCTAGACGCAGCACAAGGAAACCATCAAAACAATTTCGATCTATTAAAATAATCTAAAGTTGAAAAAAAAAAACTGCGTAGCAAAGTGCGCATTAGAACGATAGTGACTTCAGTGGCATTGGAAGGACACTGATGTGACGAGCAATATATTAAATATTCTCTCAAATCTAGAAATAAAAGAGTAATGTTTCCGAAAATAAAATAGTATATTTTGTAACTAGGGCGGTAAGTTGTCAATATGACGCGAGAGCGAAATTGGGCGCACGAACAAGGGGAATTGATAATACCGCCAGTGTTACAAACAATATTTTTTATAACCCATGCGAAGGGATGTATCTTAAAAGTTTGGGATCCAGGGCCCATCCAAAAAAAATGAAATCAAAAATGAATAATTTGCTTTTCCAATTGTCTCCGGTGGTGTGGACTCGTCATAAGAACTCTCACCATTCTCCGGAATCACCATAGCATTTACACTTATTTTTTCACACATTTCAACCAAACGTTATCTTTAAAGGTAATATGAATAATAAATTAATAATTAATTTAATTTAATTTAATCAAAAAAAATTCTGAAACTTTTTTTATATTGAAGTTTTGGTTGTGTTTATTTTATTTATTCATTTGTTTTTTTTTAATGCAACCTAACGATATTGAATATGTGCGTGCGTTACCCAGGTTATGTGGAAATTCAACGAGAAGGGGCATTTCTCGTATTAAAAAACGTGCATCAAAAAATACATTTCGCGCATGAGAAAAAAATCTATTTATTATAAAAGCTCTTGTAATGTAGGCATAAAATACAATATATTCTATACAATATATTCTAATATTGTAGTGTTTGACTTTTTCAAGTAAAACTGTCAGGAAAAAATGTATAAAATGGATAAGGAAGTTCTTTAGTTTTGGTATTGAAAATTTGGGTTTGTTATTGGTTGGAACGTGCGTGTTAATAGAAAAAAATATATATTTGATTTCGTTTTTTATATTATTTTTTCGTCGGTATTTTCTGGTTTATTCGTTTGTTGTTATTATTTTATTTTATCTTATTATATTTATTTTCATTTTGTCTTTTCGTGTTTTTTGTTTTTTATTTCCTGTTTTCGACCGATATATAAACAAGTTCGTATCTCTATAGGATATATAACTTGCATATTTTGTGTATTTGGAGAAATAAATTAAATTAGATTAATACAAACTAGGATAAATAATATAATAATTATACTAGGATAAATAAATAATAAATAAATAACTATGAAGTTCAACCACTCTAATGAAATATTTTAGGGTCTCAGAGTCTAGCCTTGACATCTGGAACTACTTATATGTAGTCTTACATCCCTTGTCCTATCTCGCTAGATTTATCTGTTTCAACCTGTTTTCATTCTCGTTCGCATTGTCTTCTCTGTCTAGTCTTGACTGTAAATCCTCCCTTGTCCGTCCAAAATATTCAAATCAATAACCGAAACTAAGTTCATGTCTTTCTACACAAATTTTATATCAAAATTTAACCTCGCCAGTCATACACGAGGTGTTTACTCTAATGTAAGTGTGTTCTAATTTATAAAAAAGCAAATCTGCACTGTTGAGAGATGAATTTTGAAACGCGTCTGCAGATGGCTATTTACTTAAGTAGTTGTTTCATCATGAGATTTATTCATCATCTAAAGACTTCGTATTATATAGCTACGAACAAGTTGAATATATTTATATATTCAAGCTATATTTCGCTTTTATAAGTTTGAATGATTGTATCTATAATTAGTATGGTTTCACCAATATTGTCGCGAAGTTTTTAAATTTTTGTAATTTTGCTTTCCAATTATTTTCCAAATGCTGATTCACTGATGTCACATCTCCGCGTATGAAATTATTTCTTTTCATAAAATTGTGAACGCATTTTGGGGATCTCTTAAATTGTCTGTTTAACTTATATCGGCAATTACTTTCTGCAAAGCACGTTTTTGACTAACCTGTAATCATTTCTTTTTTCGGCTTCCATTTAAAAAAAAAATTAATTTTCTAGTGCCGGCCAGCGTGCTATTCTTGTGCATTTGATATTGTTTCTTCTCGCAATCGGCATTTCCGTAAAGTGTTTTGCAAGTTGACGCTAGTAAGTATTGTCCTTATCGATATTTAACTTGGGGAATCACATAATGATGCGCGGCTTATAAATGGGTGCGAATCATAATCGGGTGCAGCTTACAATCTCCTTCAGACCGGCGCAGAGCACATGCGTCGCGAAATTTCCGTAGCGAAAAATTTACTAGCAGCGAAATGGCACTCACAAAACGCGAATTGACCACAAATGCCCGCAAAAATCCCGCAAATGCCCACATCAAAACGCGATTTTTACGTGTATATACTAGTAATGATATTCTCAGAGCAAGAAACTATGCTATTTATTTTAAGCATTGATTGCATAAGATGAAATATGTTATTTTGTGTTTATTTTGAATTTCTCAAACACAAAATCATAAAATTCATAAAATCGGTGTGGTTACAGAGCTCACCATTTCGAAACACAGCGGCATCGAAACTAACCGCGCATGCAGCGTCCTTGTCGTGCAACGCTGTACTGCCGCGACATTGACGGAAATCGCACTTGTTGTACATAAGCCGCCGTGTAAGTAGGTCCGCCGCGATATCGCACCAGTTGCGGCAGCGAAACTTCCGTACCGGTCTGTGAGCACCTTAATAGATTGAAAAAGGAGAAATAATATTGTATTTTAAAAGCCGCGGTTTATAGCGACTTGGAATGGAAAAACAGAGTACTAGGCAGACAAAATTAATAGTCAAGACTAGACTAACAAGACTAGATAGCAGATAAGACTTTGTAGACAAGACCAGACAGTCCTCCTCGGTGGTGTAGTTGACCACCCTGAATGAATGCAAAATATGCGATACCAGGGTGGCGCATACTTAAAGCCAAGGTGGAATAGGGGGTTTAGTGAGAGCTTCCCCCGAACCACTTAGACAAGACCAGACAAACAAGAGTAGTAACAGACTATGCGACTATGCCTATAAGCCTAGCCAAGCAGGAGTATAGAGATAACAGTAGACAGACAAAACTGGTCGGACAAAACTAGGCGGACAACAATAGACAAAGGAACATTCTTTTTCTCTAAATTTTGATATTGAAATTGAAGTTAAAAACGTATATTTTATGTAACAATAGAATTATTTCATCGTGTAATATCATTTTTGTTAAAACGTTTGAAAGCATTTTCCATTTATTTCAGTTTTTGTTGGATTTTCCTACAGTTATGATTTTTCGCTGAATTATTAGTTTAGTTTTGGACATTTTTCTTGTAAGTCTGTTCTCGTCCACCTCTTCCTTTAATGACAATAATAGAAAATTAAGTTTCCCAACACATTTTCTTCTGTTACAGTTCATAATATAAAGAACAGTTTTGATATCAGAAAAGCGGAACGGACATCCTCCACCGTCTCAGTTGGAAGAACACGCGAAACTTCTGCACAATTTAAACTTACTAGAACTCGCAACGAAAACGTACAGATAAGAATCCAGCGGGATAATGTGTAGTTAAATATCACATTCTTTCCACCAAAAACAAACATATTTCACAATTTTTTATTATAAACTCTTGATATTTAATTACTGTGTTTGTGCTTTGTACTCGAATGTGATTGTTTGTGGAGAGTTTCTTTTCATCTCCGGAGCATGTTTTTTTGTATGTACACTTGATTTAAACAAGAAAGGGAAAAAGGATCTTCGATGAATATCCCTATTGTTAAGGGAAAAGGTAAAAAGAGTCCTAAATAAATATGTAGAGGACATAGAGGATTTGATGTGAAATTTACTTCAAGCAGGTATTGCACCGAGAGTCAGATATTTGTCATATATGCGAAGTTGGAGATAGGAATTTATTTGTTGCCATTCAATTTTTATTACATGTATATTCTTTTATGTGCATGTAATATTCATTCATACAAGACTTCTTAATACAAACAAGAATATAAGATTAAAACTTAATGAAGACTATTATTCTGATAAGAAGGTTATTAGTTTTTTATGAGAAGGTTATTACAAGTTTTAGATATATGTATAGTTATTTGCACGAAAATATGATGTAGGAGTATTAGCATCATAGATGAAACTATTTTGCGACCTGCTTTGACAAAATTGATATTATGCATATTAATTATAATGTAACTAAATAATATTGTGCAATAATTTTGTGCTTGCTTCTTATTACAAATTAATTGCGAACTGATAAACCAGGGACTAAGTGATTGCAATTCTTTCCAATTGTACACTTAAATTGGGATTATACATACATATGGCCATAGACCCCTTGTGGGGTATTGGCCGCTCCATTCTGGAGCTCTTTGATCTTTTTGTTGCGGTGGATCAGTCCGCGTAATCTACTTTCCATTCGTAGCTTCGTGTGTGTTTTTGTTTCTTGTACTCTTTTCTTACATTCCTTCCTGTCTTTCACCTTCTTCCATTCTGTGACTTCCATTATTCTCATATCTACGTGTATTTTGTCCTGCCATCTTATTTTCGGCCTTCCTCTTGGTCTACTGAGTGATGGTTTCCAGTTTGTGATTCTCTTCGTTATGGAGTCTTGGGTTGTTCTTTGAATATGGCCATACCAGCTGAGCCTTCGTGCTTTTATGAATTTCACTATGTCTTCCTCTTCTAGGATATTTTTTATTTCTTCATTTCTTAGTGGTCTGTGTTCTTGCCCTTGTGTTTTCTTTGGGCCCAGTGTTCTTCTTATAATTCTTCTTTCCAGTATTCTCATTCTTTCTTTGTCTCTCTTGGTCAGGCACATTGTCTCTGGTGCGTATATTATTACTGCTCTAATGCTGGTTTTGTAGATTTTTATTTTCGTGCTTGGGCTGAGGTTTTTGTCCCTGAGTAACTTATAGTATTTCCAGAAAGCCATTTTTCCTGCCTTTATTCTTTCGCTAATTTCGATAGTTGGGATTATATTATTATTAATTTCGTTAGAGCCATCTATGGAGCACGGTGCTTGTGTTTTAGCTGTTTCTTGATGTCATCGTAGTTGTTTGCAACGATTGGTGTTCTTAGTTGTGGGTTTGGCAGCAGGTTTCTTGTTGGTACCTCGAGCTTTTCTGATGGCCCAGTAGTCTTTCATTTTTTTCCTAGTCCCGGCTAAATTCAATCTTACGTTCCCCATTTCCTGGTCTCGTCTTTTGGTCTGTGGGTAACTTCTGCGAGGATGTTATGAAGATGATGTTGTTTATCGCTCAAAACCCGCTGCTGGATTTACACCTCAGCCTCAAAAAAAATGGAGTCCTTTGGAGGATCTACAGCTGAAAAAATAGATTTGGTCGACACCGCGACCCTCTTTGAACCCGCTACAGCAACTACACCACAGCGTAGTGGAACAGAGTTGTACAATCGCCCATCATCAAGTTGTGTATTGCAACAGCCACACTCAGGAGATTCTACACATTCTGCAACAGGAGTTTCTATAGAACACTTTACAGACGAATTTGCATCTATCGATGAATGTACTAAAGTGGATACTGCAAACTGGAGGGTGCCACACTCATTGGCTTTGCCGTCGAGCTAGCACCTGTAGTGACAACAAAAACGGAACCAATGCTAATGCAAACGGCAAAGGTAATCGCCAAGTTATCGGTTGGATGACATCAAACAAGCTGAACTTAGCGCCCGAAAAGCCAGAAATAGTGTTACTAACCGGGCTAAGGAGACCCAATGCTATAAAGTTTAATGTGCAAGATACATGTGTAAGTCCAAAGAACGATAGCACATGCCTAGAGGTAGTCATAGACAAGAGCCTTTCCTGCGGACCAGACTTCACGATGATGAAGGATTTAGTTTTAAGAGTTGTATAGTTACTTAGGTCGACTATGTCATTTTGATTTATATGGGGTTCCGAAAGATCCTTCTCTACTTGCTTCATCCACAAGAATCCAGTAGCTTTGTCCGTGTTAGCAGCCTTGAAAATCCTATGGGATAACCTGTTTGAGTTCATTCTGGATAGCTGTCCGTAAAAAGCCAGTCGCCTTCTTCTGATGGCATCTATGAGATTTTCTTGGTGTTTATATAGCTCACGATTTTTTGATACCATCGACTTCCATCTGTTAGAATTCTTGGTCCTACTATTCGTCTCAGGAAATTTATTTCTTGCACCTCGAGGGCTCTTAATGGGGTCTTCTTAGTTAGATATATGCCCTCTGCTGCATGTTATTGAATCATGGACATCAGTACTGGTCCTTTTATCTTTATCGCTTCTGTGACGACGCCGTCATCCCCTGGAGCTCTATTATTCTTCATCTTTTTCAAAGCAATATTAATTTCATCCAAAGAGATCTCCGGAATATCCTCGGCGCCCCGATTTTGAACCCGTCTCCGCAGATATTCCTCTGGATTTGGAGTGGTTTGTTTAGTGTATAAAATTTCGTAAAATGATTCCACAATTTGTAACAAATGTTCTCTGTTCGACGTGATATTACCATCCTTGTTCTTGAGTTTGACAATTTTTTTCCCACTTGTTAGTTTGCGTCTCATCACTTTCCAGCTTTTACTTTCCTCGATGGTTTTAATGACTTCCTCGTCTTTGTACTTTCTTAAATCTTTCCTGATTGCTTTTGCTACTTCCTTGTTGAGTCTATTTATTTTGCCTTGGCTAGCGTTTTCGTCACTTTTCAGTGTTCTTCTCCGTTTTATTTTGTGACGCGTTTCCAGGCTGATTTTTTCTTCCATCCGGCTTGTTGAGCAACATTTCTTTTGGGTCTCTGCTATTGATTCCACTATTGCATCCTTCAAGGTGTTAATATCATTTATTAAAGGTTTATCTTGGAGTATTTTGCTGAGGTGTTCCTCAAATTTCCGTTCTTCTCGTGGGTGTGTCCATGTCTTCGTTCGTACTTTTTTAAACATTTTGTGTGTGTTTTAAACATTTCGTACATGTTCAAGGACCCTTTAATCTATGCCTGTGGAATCAGAATATCCCAACAAAGTGGAACAATTCAATAACTATACTTTTGCATAAGAAGGGAGATATAACGGACCTAGAAACATATAGACCAATTAGTCTCCTTAACCATCTTTATAAACTGTACACCAGAATTATAACAAGTAGATTGCAGGCAAAGCTGGATTTCTATCAGCCACGGGAGCAAGCTTATTTCCGCTCGAAGTACGGTACAAACGACCACTTGCAGTGCTTGAAAACCTTTGTAGAAAACACCATTGAATATAACCGCCCCCTAGTACTGGTATTTGTTGACTTTAAAAAGGCTTTCGATACAGTAGAATTAGCGGCCATCTTAAGAGCATTGCAAGATTGTAGAGTCGACCACCGATATTGCGACATAATCAAAAAATATATATAAAAATGCCACAACTGTAAATCTACACTCTACAACCAACAAGATAAAGATGAAAAGGGGAGTTAGGCAAGGCGACACCATGTCTCCAAAGTTGTTTATTACTGTCCTTGAGTATGCATTTAAAGGTTGGCAACAAAAAGGAATACTCATCGATGGAGAGAGACTCAATCATCTACGCTTCGCGGATGACATCGTTATTTTGTCAGACAATCTGGGAGAGGCCAAAGACATGCTCCAAGAACTCAACGATATCGCACAAGAAATTGGACTGACAAAATTTTTTTAAAAGTCTAGACCAACATTGGACCAAGGATGACCAACATGGTTCCCAGTGACCAAACACAAACTAATAACAAGAAAGTAGAATTGGTTGACAAATATGCGAACTAAATAGACGAATTACCCTGGGATGGGCGGCATACGTAAAAATGAAGGACGTCCTTAAAGGAAACATCCCAATTCGCTTGAAACGAAAAGCATTTAACCAATGCGAATTGCCGGTCCTGACCTATGGCTCAGATACCCTAACTTTAACGAAGAAAACTGCAGAAAAACTAAGACTAGCACAAAGGCGAATGGAGAGATCGATGCTTGGTCTGATCCTGAGGGATCGAGTGAGAAATGAAGAGATAAGCCGACGTATTGGAGTAGATTATATTATAGAACGAATCACTACATGGAAATGGAATCAATGGCACATTGCTAGAATGGAGGACGGGCTATGGACCAAAAAACTGTTGGAATGGAGACCAAGAGCTGACAAGCGTAGCCGACGCAGACCTCCCAGTCGATGGAAGGATGACCTATAGAGGATAGCGACAAATTGGATTGCAAAAGCCATGGACAGCGAAAACTGGAGACGTTTGGAGGAGGCTTATGTCAAACAATGGACGTGAAAGGGGCTGCATGATGATCATGATGATGACTCTGCTACATAGAGGACTGAGAGTCTGACTACTGGATTGTAGTGTCTTAATTTGACATTCATCGACAAATTTTTTGAAGAATATAGTTTTCTACAGGCATAGTAAGCCTTTCTAGTTTGAGTCTCCTGTGTTCAAGAGCCACTGTTTCGCTGATGTCTTCTGAGAACCATTCCTCAAGGTACTTTACATTTTTGACTCTCTTGAGGTAGATATTATCACTTACTCTCATCATTCTACGGGCTTCTCTTTATCTTTGAAGTTAGTAACAAACTCAGTCTTTCCTATGTTGATCAGAAGACCCGTTTTAGCCGCTATTGATTGTAGTGTTTTGAGCTGAGTAGTAGCCTCCTGTATGTCACTTGCCAATAAAGTCAGATTGTCTGCAAAGGCTAGGCATGGTATCCTTAGGTTGTCGGCTTTAATCCCCATCCGCAATCCAGTGTTCTCTGGTAGGATTCTAGTCCATTATCTAATGATCTTTTCCAGAACGCAATTAAATAATATGCATGAGATGCCGTCTCCTTGTCACAACCCTGTTTTAATGGCGAAACTCTCCGAGAGCCGTCCTCTTAACTTTACTCTGGCTGTGGTGTTATGCAGGGTGGCTTGTACCAGCCCATTGATCTTGTCATTTAGTCCTAGTTCTCTTAAGGTCTTGAAATGAGTAATTATGTCCATTGAGTCGTATGCTTTCTGGAAGTTGACAAATATTGTCTGGCTCTTGACTTGCTGTATTGAAGGATGATCTTCAGATTGTGTATCTGCTCGGTACATGACCTCGATGCTCTGAACCCTGCTTGATATTCTCCTAACACTTTATCCAGCTGTCTTGTTACATGGCGTTCCAAAATCTTGGAAAATATCTTATAGGTAACAGCAAGGAGTGTCATTCCTCTGTAGTTTTTGGGATCTGTTTTGCTTCCCTTCTTGTGGATTGGATAGATAATGGCTGACGTGGGAAGCCTCTCACTAGTCCATATATCCAGAATTACTTTGTGTCCTCCTGAAGGTGTCTTCTCCTCCATGTTTTAGCATTTCTGCTACTATCCCTTATTATTCTTAAGTAGCTTAATTATTTCTCTGACTTCTTCATAGGTTGCAGGAGCGATATACTCATTATTAAGGTTAGCTGGTTCTGTAACTTGGAGACACTCAATAGGTTCTTCTGCATTTAAGAGTTCTTTGAAGTAGTTAGCTAGGATCTTGGTACAATCGCTGTCATTAAGACACAGGGATCCATCTGGAGGTGTAAGGTTGGGGACGTGAATTGGGTTGTTTCTTGCTTGAGGCCTTTGTATAGATCTCTAGAGTTGTTCCTTACAAAATCCTCCTCTGCTTGCTGAATTAGTTCCTGGTTGTGCTTCCTCTTGGCCCCTCTTATGATACTCGACGTTGTTTTCCTTTGTGCAATAAAATCATGTAAATTAGCATACATGTTATATACATTCCATTTGATCCACGCTAGTCGCTTGGCTTCTATAGCTTTATCACATTCGCTGAACCACCAAAGATACTTGTTCCTTTTAGGTCTATTGGGGATTGTTTCCTTAGCCTGGCAATGGCATCCCTAAGTGGATCCCATTTTGTAGATGGGTTAATCCTGTTGGTATTATGAATCAGCCTCTCTTGATAACTAATGCTGTCTTCATTAAGTTTGGTGATATCATACCTAGAGATCTTCGTGCTCTTTGTTAACATACCAATGGTCTTTATTAGTGGTGTCAGGTTCGTCTTAACCAAAGACAGGTAGTGATCAAAGTCAATGTTGGTTTCTCGTAGCACCTTGACATTCATAATTTCCCTGTGGCGTAGCTTGTCTATTGCTACGTGGTCTATTTGGAATTCACCTATCATGCTATTTGGGCATCGTCATGTCATTGCCTTTTTGGGAAGGTGTTTGAAAGTTGTAGACATCAAAGTAATCCATACTTGTTGCAGACACTGATTAAGCGTTTCCCGTTGGTGTTGGTTCCCTTATGAGCAGGATATCTTCCTACAGTCTTCTGGTGTTTCTGTTCTCTACCGATTTGGGCATTGAAATCTTCTAACAATATAGTCGTATGGTGATTTGGGACTTTGTCTATGGTTTCCTCAAGGGCTTCCCAGTACTTGTTTGTGGTTTCTGGGTTTTTCCTGTTAGAGTCATTGGTAGGAGCGCGGAAATTAATCACAGAGTATCCCCTATTCTTGCATTTGAAGGAAAGCAACGATGTTCTATCGTTTGGTGAGGAAAAGTCAAGAATGCTTGTCAGTAGTCGATTGTACTGCAAACCCAGTCCCAAGGAATGGTGCATTTTCCATTACTCTATAAGCTGGATACCCCGCCGGCGCGAGTGTTGTAGTGGTGACGCTCGTGGCCTCATGTTAGAGCGCTAACTAACAAGTATAGAGGTCCCGAGTTCTATACCCAGTGCCGGCCGCATTCTGTACCAGAAAACAAATGTGAAAAATATTAGTTAGCTCAATTTACAGTAAACACAACTAAGTTTCTGGGCCTCAAGTGGTATACAGATGGTTCGAAGACAAAGGAAGGCACTGGTGCAGGAGTGTTTGGACCTCGTACCAGATACTTCGAATCCATGGGAACATCCCCAAGTATCTTCCAAGCAGAGGTACACGCAATCGAAAGATGTGCAGAGTTTAACCTCGACAGGAATTACCGCAAAAAACGAATTGCTATATTATTGTTAGACAGCCAAGCAGCCATCAAGGCCATTAGCTCATACACCATCAGATCCAATTTGGTATGGGACTGTGTGGAGAACCTGAATAAGCTTGGCAGGGATAATAAAGTAACGCTATACTGGGTACCAGGACACACTGGTATAGACGGAAATGAAGAAGCCGATCACCTAGCAAACAAATGATCCATTAGCCCATTTATAGGTCCGGAACCCTTTTGCGGTATGAGCGTGAACACCATCCACAAAAGTTTAGATGAAGAAACAAGAGGAAAATGGATGAAAACCTGGAAAGAACATCCAGGGCTAAGGCAATTCAAAGTGATGCTGGGATCTTTTAACCAGAAGAGAACAAAAGCTTGCCTGAAACTAAGCAGGAACAAGCTCAGAATTCTAACAGGAGCCCTGACGGGACACTGCAGACTTAGGAAACATCTCAAGGTCCTAGGCCTAGAGGAGGATGATGGATGCAGATTATGTGGCTCAGCAGAGGAAACCCCCATACATTGGTTCAAAGACTGCGGAGCATTACTCCGCAAGAGACAGATGTACCTTGGGGCTCACTGCTTGAACACAGAGGAGCTGCAGGCCTTGATCCTGGAATTCCTAAAGGAATCAGGATTAGAGGAGGCGCTCTAAATGGGTAAGTACACCAACACTTGGAGGAGGAGGGTGGGGTACAATAGATCTATAAAGGTCGCAGTACAAGTCGTCACCACCATATCTACAATCTACAAGTTTCTGGGCCTATAAGTGAATGTGAATGTAAAATACAATAGGCCACAAGTAGGCCGCAGTGTTTGAAGGGTTAATACCCGGCATCCGCATCGGACCAAACTTTAAAACAAAAAAAAAGCTGGATACCCAGACAAAAATTGAATATTCATACGAAAACTGGATATCCAGACAAAATTGACTATTTAAACGGAAACACTAATGGAGCATGTGAGCGCTTCCGCCGAAACCGGCAACAAGATGGCGAATCCAACCGACTGCACGCACGTGTTCGACTATCTGATTCGAAATCCACTTCGAAGGATCAATGAATGGACTGTTTTAACGAAAATTATTTAAGGTTGATGTATTAAATCGGGATAGTCCCGTCACTTACCTTCAGGCTGCTCTCATCTCCGACCCGTGGTGGAGCGTCCTTCCGAGGCCTATTTAAGGGGAGGAAAATAAGGAAAATAATATCTATCGAGAATTATATAGAGGAACCCTTGAATTATGTCGCTCCGGACGGGAAAAGGTCGATGCTGCCTTCGGTACCATGATCGCACCACCCGTGCAAGATGCAACTTTTACATTTATAAATTAACACGAGCGTGAACAAAGTCGGTTAACGATGTTCGCATCGTAACTTTCGTGGTCTCGCCGATAACGCTTAAAACATACTAATTCTAATCTTCAACCGCGGCGCGATTGCTAATAATCTCGCAATATTTCGGCCCCGGTTGGAATCTCCTTTCAGTCTCTCTCCTTTAAAATCACCTTTCAAAGCCCCTTTCAATAGAGGCCGAAATCGATTCAAATATTGATTTATTTATTAAAATTGGCCCGAACAACCAGGTTTCCCTTTATATATCCTATATCCTCCAGATTCTATGGCTTCTTCGTCCGGAAACATAGTCTCTTGGAGAGCTGCTATACTGATGTTCTTGTCGTTCAGTACTTCAAGTGTATGCGTAAGCTTTCCGATCTTGATCAAGGAGGGAGTTTATATAGATTGTGGCACGTAATTTTCCTTTTAAAGTTTCGTTTAGATCCGACTGGGTCACATGAAGGTGTAGGTCCTCCAGACTCCGATGATCTACATATGGCTTGTCTACCATGTGGGGTGTTATGTTCATTAAGTTTCTACTTCATGTTTGATACAATCTATCACACAAGTGATTAAGTTAGGTCACTCGAAGGTATCGAGGTGTTAACTATCAGGGATAATATTATAATTATACGATTTAAATTTTAAATTTCATTTTATTACCTCATATAGCATGTATGTATAGCTCATATAGCTCTGTATGTATAACTACCACAAGTAATTCTGCAGTGAGAACCTCTCAAATAGTGCCGTTCGGAACCGGCGATAAACAGAAGGTTTAGTGTGACGATGCGTTCCACAATTATGCGCGAGAGGTCACGATGCTTCAGCAACGAGGTAAAACGACTGGAGGAGTTTATAGCATGCTGACGACACAGCGCTAGCAGCCCAAGGAAATAATTTCCTTGAGGTAGAGAGAAAACTAATACATGCTCTGAACGACCTTGCCGCCTACTACAAGCACAATCTCGTCCGACCGAACCCAGCAAAAACTCAAGTGTGCACCTACCACCTTCGCAACAGGGAGGCAAGGACACAGATGAATATAGTGTGGTGTGACCAACTGTTACAACACTGCCCAACTCCAAAATACCTCGGGGTAACACTAGATCGAGCTTTCACATAGGAGCGCCACGGCCGCAACACCAGAAAAATGGTAGCAACAAGAACCAACCTTCTCCAGAAACTGACTGGTGGGCCAAGCGGAGCACAGCCAGCAACATTGAGAACCTCTGCCCTTGCATTAAGCTTCTCTGCATCCGAATACGCCGCTCCAGTATGGTGTGCATCCACTTACGCAAAGCAATTAAATCAAGCAGTCCGCCTAACAAAAGGTTGCCTCAAGCCTACGCCACATTATCAGGTATACTCTCTCGCTGGGATAGCATCACATCAGAAGAGAGGTAGCCGCTAAGGCAAAAAGAGACCGACCCAAGGCACCAGCTCTATAGCCACCAACCAGCTAGACCCAGACTCCGATCCCGCCGCAGCTTTTTGGCACCTTTGCAAGTCTCTCAGGAAGCCAGGAGGCTCCAGAAATGGCGCGCTGAGGCCCAAGACCTAATCACCTAACAAAAGAGGAGCTGACACCAGGACATTTCCTCCCATACCCACTCTGGAGAACGCTCAACAGACTTTGCACCGGATTCTCGAGGTGCAGAGAAAAACCTGCAAAAATGGGGAATGCTACCAGAGGACGAAAACCCTCAGTGTTCCTGCGGAGAAATCCAGAATCCTCCACACCTACTGACCTGCACCGACATGGCACAGAGCTGCACAGGGAACGACCTAATTTTAGCAAATGACAAGGCCATCAAAGCCGCAACTTTTTGGAAGGACCTAGTGTGATCCGGACACGAATAGTAGTAGTACCTCTTATATTTGTAATTTATGATTGATATAATATAGTAGGTACAGCAGTAAAAGTAATATAAAGGAATTTCCATGAATAATCGTAAAAATTGGGCTTATATTGTAAGTACCTACTGTGGGCAATAAAAAGACTCGTATCATAAAATTTCCGATGGTATTATGTATTATATAAGAAAACAAGGAAAAAATATATATTAAGGTTATCTAAAACGTGAAATTCCCTTTTTATTTTTATGATTATAAACCTCCAAATGGAAAAAAAATAAGTGTATATAAAAGAGAATCCTCAAAAGCTATAAATGTTGTTATTAATGCGAGCGAATTAAGGTTGTAATTTTGTTGCTTCCTTTTCTTTACTCCCCGAAAAACAAATTTTATTGCTGGAATTACTGAGAGACTGCAGGTGAAAACCTATTAAAACCGCGAGAAGCGGCTGGGATTTTGTCTCCGGCAATTTCAGCTCCGAGGGAAAAGCTTTCTCCCTTATATTTATTTCATAAACCGTTGCCTCTTCAATGATGGATTTTAAAATTTACGTTTTAATTGATTTCGAGGAAGGAAAACTTGCAATTAAATATTGAATTAACATGATATAACAATTATATTGTGTGGGTATTAGATATCGATTGGGTCGGGGTGAAGGATGTCTGCTGACTATGGTACTCCGGGGAAATTATTGCGAGTCCGGGTGGTGGACCAATGCCAAGATTTACCGTCGGACGCTGATGGCGGTTACACTTACTCATGTCATTAGAGTTATAATTTAGAGGATTTATTTTTTGTTTCGTTTCCGAAATAATCTTTTAAAAAATGGATTGCCGAGGATTACAGCTTTTCTATTTTGGTAAAAGCCCAATAAGTTAAAATCTAATAAAGAGCATTGTTTCTTTATTCGGGTCACCTAAATTCTCCCTGGAAAAGTCTTAATGCGGAGAACAATGTCCTTCAGAGGCGGAGCAAGAATTTATGTCTGGAAATTTATTGTTTTTGGAACAAAAGACCTGTTCGATTGATTCCGCACTTATTTGAGGTTTTACTTCCATTGAAAACCTTCCTTTTCAGCCCCGCTAATTGTTTTTATTCCCACCCGGAGATATTGAAGAGAGTGTCGGCCGGCATTGTCCCCGTTTTTCCGAGCGTGTACGCTTTTTATTTATGTCGGAATTAAAACGACAAGGCCTCGAACCAACAGTTACAACTTGCCGCCGTATATCCGTCAGTCCCGCGGACGGAAATCCGCCATTATCCTCTCTCATAAATCAATCTCAATCAATACGCATTACGCCAATCACGATTCCAAATTAAAACCGGCCAGCGGCCCGAATTATTGCATTAATCTCCCCCTTGCTCGAAATGTTCTCTCGATGCACCAAATGCCGGTGATTGATGCAAACCATATTTTTTCACGTCACGCAAATATTAAAAGTAATTAAAACACAATCAGAATTACTAAATTTCACAAAAATACAATAAACCACAACTACTGAATGCCATACAATTTATATTATATATACGAAACATATTTTTGTATTTTATACTAAATATTTGAGCAAAAATATTCCACACAATTAAAACTCAACTTTAAAAAATATATTCAATAGAAACATTTCCACAAAATCTCTTAATTATTAAAAGTTGCAATATATATATATATATATATATATATATATATATATATATATATATATATATTGATATGATAATAATAATAACCTCTAGGTCCTACTACCAGGGATAATAATTAGTCGTCGTACAATGTTTCGCATGTATTTTTAGGATGTCCGCGTGTAGAGTGTCTAGGGAAGTCTCGGTTTAAGCAAAGTGTGTCGTTGATTGTCCCATTAATATCTCTGTCTTTAAATTTGGATAGTGGCTATTTGTGTATATATGCGATAGATTGAATTTTAGTCAGTCTGTATTTGCTCCGAGCGCAACATCACTAGCGCCAAAGGTGACACTTTTAAGAACTTCATGACCGAAGTATATTTAATGGAACTCATTATTTATCAAGTGATTGGAAAATTTCAAAGTGTGTCTGAAATGTTTTCCCTGCAGGTTGTAAATACATAATTTGCATTTTGCTAACAGGTTTTGTTCGCAAGGTATGACTTGTGGCAAAATCGAAATATCGCGAAATTTGGACGCTCGAGCAGAGAACTGGGTACCTAATCAATATTTTTGAGGAAATTTGAGTGCAGCCATAGAGATTTTCCTCCTGAAAACTATGCCGCAATCCGTTTTTAATTATCTGCAACCGTTCTCGAGATACGGACTTGTGAAGTCGAAATTCGCGAAAATTTGAATTCTGAATTTCGCAATAAAAAAATGAATTTTTCCAAACAATTTACACATAGTTTTGCTGGTCTTGTAGTCTAGTTTCAGCGTGCCAAAAATAGTTTCGTTGGGATTTGAGGTTTCAGAGAGGTTTTTAAAAACCGGACGGCGATATCAAAGAGACGGCTTATAAATGCGAAACACCTTGTTTATTTGTAGCTTTAGAGCGATATAAACTAAAAAATCGTTTACAATTTAAAAAAAAAATCGTCCAAATTTTTTTGCATAATTTCGGTCAAGAAAATGATATGTTACGGTTTTTTTCAATTTTCTCAAAAACGGTATACAGCAACGAAATCATTTTTGGCACACGGAAACTACTCGACGAGGCGAACAAATCAATGTATAAATTGTTGGGAAAGATTCATTTTTCACTGAGAAATTTCAAACTGAAATTTTACGATGGTCGATTTGATAAGTGGATATTTCAGAGACGGTGGTAGCTAATCAAAAACGGATTGCGGCAACGTTTTCAACAGGTCATTTTCCCATTAACCAGTGTTGGGCATAATTCAATTAAATTTTTAATTGTAGAATCAAACAATTACAATTTTAATTGCAACTAAATCAATTGCAATTAATTTAATTGAATTAACTGCTTAATTGTGAGATGCAATTGAAATCAATTGCAATTAAATCCATTAATTGTAGTTTACAATTAATTTAATTGCAATTAAAATTTTAATTGTTAGTTACAATTAACTTAGTCATCAATTGTTTATTATTACAATTAACAATTAATACTATTTGATGAATGTAAAAACTTTTCCCTCTTGTCATCGTGTATCCCTCCCTTGTAACCGTGCTTTCCCACATTGTGCCAAATAAAATAATTTCCAATATTGTAAATAATCTCAATAGTTGGGAAAGATGGTTCGTTCTGGACCCTTTACCTCCACTTCCGGCCCCCCACCTCGCTCCCACTGTTGGTTAACACCCCACTTCCGGTTCCCACCTCCACTTCCGGTTCACACCCATACTTTCGGTTCCCACCCCCACTTCCGGAACCGGAAGTGGGTACCGAAACTGTCAAAAAAATTTGCAACCGGAAGTGGTGAAAATTTTGGGACCGGAAGTGGAGGTTGGAACCAGAAGTGGGGCAGGAAACAGAAGTTAGGGTGGAAACCGGAAGTGGGTGGCGAGGGTGGTAGACCGGAAGTGGAGGCGGAGGGTCTATTTGTTTCTTAAATAATAATTGTCGGCCAAAAATATTTATACAAATTTCGTGCGGAAATGATTTTACAGCGCTCCAGCTAATGGGGAACTCGCCCTTCGGGCTCGTTCCCTAAACAAGCTGTCGCGTTGTAAAATCAAACTTTCCACACTCTAATGTGAATAACTATTTCAGTTACGCGTTATGGCAAGTGATATATTGGAGTATAATAAACATCTTCTAACCGACATTTATTAATTGTTAATTATAATTGTAAAAGTGCATCAATCAATTAAAAATTAATCAATTGTAATTGCAAAATTTTACAATTAACAATTAATTAATTGTTAATTGTGATATATTGCAATTACAATTAATTATTTTAATTGTTAGTTGCAATTAAATCTCGCAATTTAATTGTTAATTGTTAATTGTTTTCGCAATTAATTTTTGCCCAACTATGCCATTAACACACTTAGATCATCCAAAGGAAATTCATTACTTTCCAAGATTTCTACTCGAACGCCGAAATTTCTTAAAATTTTTCTCAATTTTAGCAGTACATCGTGAAGGGAAAGAGCTAACGAAATATAATTTGCAACTTTGTAATCAGCAGCAAAAATGCTTTTAGAAACGTTTTTCCATTTTGCTATGACTAAGAAAATAACGACTAATAAGAAGATAACGACGAAATAACGACACGCAAAATCGATTTTCCAGCATTTTATCGTTTCCGCAGTGTTGACGGTTCGATGGTATTTTTTAATTTAAAGCCTCCTAGGAATATGCACTACGTTTTGCGACTAATTTTGCGTTGCTGAATCGATTGGTGCTAACTAGAAGTCTCTGTGACATTCACTTCAAAAGTTATGACATCGTGAAATCTTCGGAAAGTGCAAGAAAATGTATTTCCTGAAAATCATTATTTATCAAGTGATTGGAAAATTTCAAAGTGTGTCTGAAAGCGATTTTCCTGATGGTTGTAAATATACGAAATTGCATCTTGCTAACCTCTTTGGCATTTCGAATAAGCGGATTAGAATTTATGGTTTTCATTTTGCTGGCAATAAAAAGTCGGAAAATTTAGAAAGCCCAAGTTTGAATCCGACTTTATTAGACAATTCAGTAAATACATTGAAGAGATCAGATTCTTCAGTTAATCGGTAAAAAAAATATTGAATAGGAGACGAAGTTGTATTTTTGGCCACTAGAGGCGCTAAACGCGGTTATGCACGGAGCGAATAACAGGTCCTTGTGAGGTCCTTGTGTGGGTGCCTTAATTTCGTTTTAAGCCTTAATTTCGAAACGCGTAATGCAGTTTCGGCTAGTTTAAATGTCATTTTTGTCGAGTTACGTGCCTTGGTCCGTACGATGTGTCCATAGTCTAAGATGGCATATGACAGTCTATAGACTCACTATAATTGTATGGCGTTGTAGATTTCAGAGGCACTTTTTGTTGAAATTCCCTTTTTATCCGAGAACAGACCTCGGAAAAAATTGCCCCTTTGTACTTACTGTATTTTTCTTACGCAACTTTGCGTCAGTATGCAAGTTGAGTTTGTGGTCGAAAGTCAGCCCTAAACATTTTATCGACTTTACTAAGTCCGAGATAGGCAACAAGAAACTGCTTAATGCGGCCCGCGAAAATCTGTTTTAAATACATAAGAATTGTCCCGCAGATTTCAGAACTTTTAATTTTGGTTTAATTTTGGTCCCAAGAATCGATTTCTTGGGAAAAATTGGAAAATTCTTTAAAATATTAAAAATATTTAAAATGTTTGATTTTCAGCATTTGCGGTATTTCAACGACTTTTGAGGATTCGTAAAATTGCTGACTTTCATAATGGTTCGAGGATTCACGCAAGCACTAATGCGCTCAAACACGTGAATGCGCATGGTTGCATCGTAGGTGCGTGCAGAAAAAAAAAATCTGGCCCGCGTCAGCTAGTATGAACTCTGAATAAAAAGGTTACCCACCCCTGGACTAAGTATTTTTCAGCGACATCACAAAGAAAATAAAAGAAGCCAAGGAAGAATGGTTGGCAGACAAATGTCGAGAAATCGAACGTTTCTATTTTAATATATTATTTAAAGTAATCGATGGATTGTCTTCAATAATGTGCTCCTCATAATTTAATATCTAATCAGATAATTTACTATTCCTTTTTCCACCATGATTTCGTCTAACCATCTCACATCCACCTTTCTTATAACGTATAATTATAGATTTAGCGATGTTTTAATTAATACCTGCTATTTCTGCAGATTCTGCAATTGTTTTATCTTCTTTATAACATTCTATAAAAATCTCCTTTTTGTCTAAACTTGTTTTAGAATAAAGCCTTTGCGGTTTCTCTCACGACTTACTTTTACATTTTCGACTCCGAAATCATTCCATTCAAAGTGTCTCTGTCCAGTGCCAGGCTACATCTATGGCATTTTCATTTGCAATCTCATCGATGGATCATGTTGCAGGGCATAATGTGCATTCCAGCAGATGGCCCATGTTTTGTATCTCTAGTTTTGTGAGAGCGCTGTTTGCAAGATAGTGTTCGATCCAAGATTGCACCCAGATACTTTGGTGTTTCGGCGTATTCTAGTTCTTTACCCTCCCAGGAGACGTTTAGTTTGTTGCGAGCCTTGTGGGTATTTAAATGGAAAGCATTTTCTTGCGATTTTTGACGGGTTCAGTTTTAGCGAGTTTTTCGATAGTATTTGGTCATGGTTTCCATTGCGTTCTCCACCTTCTATTTCCTCGAATGTTTGACATTGAACTGTGACAACTAAGTTGTCAGCGTACAAGTAGCGTTTGGCGTTTTCTGCTATAGGTTGGTCATTGGTGTATATATTAAGTAGAGTGGGTTAGGTTAGGTTAGGTTTTAGTTTTCTGTTATAAATCTGTATTGGAATCAAACGGCAGAGGTGAGAATAGATGGTGAATCCACGGAAAAAAATAAAATTCAGAGAGGCGTTAGGCAGGGGTGCATTTTGTCTCCAATGCTATTCAATCTCTTCTCCGAGGCAATATTCCAGGAGGCAATTCCTGAAGAAGAGCAAGCAGGACTGATTGTTTACGGGCGACCCATCAATAAAATAAGATACGCGGATGACACGGTGATATTGGCAGAAGACTTGCAAAGAATGGTAGAAAGAACGAATATCATTAGCTTGCAATACGGATTGAAAATGAATATTAAAAATACCAAATATATGATCATTTCAAAATCAGCAACCCCTAATACTAACCTTATCATCGACAATATCCGTATCGAGAAAGTAACCAAATATAAATACCTTGGCACTTGGATAACAAGCGATATCGACCAGACAACAGAAATCAAATACCGCATTGAAATAGTCAGAGCTGCCTTTATTAGAATGAGAGACCCCTTTTGTAATCGTGATCTAAAGTTGGTACTCCGAATCAGAATGATGAGATGCTACGTGTTTCCCATATTAATGTACGGCGTGGAAGCATGAACACCCAATCAACAGCTTACAAATAAACTCCAGGCGTTTGATTTGTGTGTGTATAGGAGAGTCTTAAAAATATCATGCACCGACAAAGTTACGAAAGTGGAATTGTTACGAAGGATGGGAAATAGCCTAGAAATTAAAGAAACAATTCAATGCAGGAAACTGGAATATCTGGGACATAGTATGAGAGGAGAAAGGTATGAAATATTACAGCTCATAATGCAAGGGAAGATTGCAGGAAATAGAAGTGTGGGAAGACGTCGGATTTCCTTCAATTGGATTGTCTTCAATTATTAATTGCAGTATCTGTTACGTTTGCTTCCGCATTATGTGACCCAGGTACACAATTTTCCTTCTTTTTATTGTAATTAATACTTCGCGGTCTTTGTTAATTCGTCTGAGCACTTCTTCGTTTGTGATTTTCGCTGTCCAGGGGATCTTAAGTATTCTGCGGTACAGTCACATCTCAAAAGCTTTAAGTTTGTTCATGGATGCTATTTTCAGTATCCACCCTTCCATACCGTAATGGAGAACCGCGCATATATAACACTTGACGAGCCGCAGATTGAGGTTGATATCAAAGTTAGTCTTAGTGAAGACTACGCTACGTGCTACGTGCATTTTCAATTCTGCATTTTATTTCGATGTCTGATGTCCAATTCTCAGTGAGCCATGTACTATTTAAATTTGGTCAATCGCTCAATTGGTAACTCAAACAAATGTTAATTTGTCATTCCTCGTTGCGTCTGGGTCTCTGCTAATTACCATAAACTTTGTTTTCGCAGTGTTAATGTTCAATGCCATTTGTTTACTGTATTGCTACGCTATTAACAAATTGTTGTAGATCTTCTATGGTTTCGGCTATTAGTATTGTGTGAATGTCTTTTATTCAGTTTCCTTAACCTTGATGCCTTTTTCGATATTGCCAAGTGCTTCTTGGAAGATTTTCTTTGAGTATAGGTTAAACAGGAGAGGCGATAGAACACACGCCTGTCTGATTCCTCTACAGATCTGTATGGTTTGGTTACTTCGTTGTCAATTTTAATTTGTGCTGTTTGGTTCCAATAAAGGTACTTAATACATCCGATGTCTTTTTGGCCAATATCTGGGTTTTTAAGGATTTCTATAAGCTTGTGATGTTGTACGCGTATATTTTTCCTCTGGTCGTAACAGTTTTGCACGAGGACTTGTATTACGGTTATTGTTTCCCTTGTGCCCAAGCCTTGCCTGAACCCAAATTGAGTCTCACTCATTGTGTCTTCACATTTTCTGTAGAGTCTTTGATGTATCATTTTTAGGAACAGTTTTATGGTGTGGAACATAAGTCTCATGTGGCTTCGCATTTTTTGGCGGTTTTCCTTTTCGAGAGAGGGATAAAAAGTTGATGTGAGCCATTGTACATGGTATTTAACCGTATACTATATGAAGCATTTAGTATCAAAACCAGCTCAATCCATTGTTTTTAAAAAGTTTTTTCTTTGCATAGTGTGATAGGAAATTGTAGATACTATCAAGCTACAAAGCAATTTGGAACAAATCCAGCTTGATCCGGTCGAAAAACCGGTGTTTTTTAAAACCCAGCTCAATCCATGCTTCTATTAAAGCCCACAATGCGCGCCATATGGGACATTCGGACATTGGACCTTTCTAGAGCGTGTCGAAGAAAGCAACTTGACTATTCAGGCCTCATAACAAAAACCTACAACATTACGTTTGTTGTTGCCAACAACAAAAACCTACAACATTACGTGCAATACGCACGATCTCCAAATTAATTAATACATATAGAATAGTTGTTAATATGGTTTAAGCAGGCATGCCTCATTTTAATTAAATTGGTACAATCGTAAAATTCATCATCTTCTAAATTTATAACACTATATTCATTACAATGTAAGTAGGAATTGAAAATAGAATCTAATAGTAACTTCTTCGAATACCCTTTTACAAAAATAATATTAAAACTATCTGAATGCCGAATGTGAAACTTGAAAATATTTTGAAACAGATTTGGCGATAAATTTCCAGCACTGTATTTAAGACCGTGATAGTAGTTTTCCAACCATTGAACTTGTTTCTTATCTGCTGTGTTAAGAGATCTGAAGGGTGTTGATGGTTTGAATAGGTAGACTACATTATCTACATCGAATGATTTGATTGAAAGTTCTTTCGGTGTAAATTTTCCAGTCACACTGAATCCTTTCACCTTTCACCTCCAAAAGACAAAGACAAGGTCTTCAAATTTCTCATTCCCCAGCTTTGAGTTAAAGTCCCCCATTACTATGTTTAAGCCCTGTTTTTTCGTAAGTTTGAGTAGATCTTTAATTTCAAAGTATAACGTTTCTATTTCGTTTTCTGCTGCATCGGTCGTTGGAGCGTACACCTGAATCATGTTGAGATTTACGGGCTTGGCATTGATTTTAAGTAATGCTGTTCTGTCAGAGTAGGGAGAAATATTGGTAACGCACCTTGCTAGAGGTTTAAAGATAAGAAATCCGACCCCTTTCCTGTTTTTCCTGTGTTAATTACCCGAGTAGTATAGGGAATACCCAGAAGTTGTGCATTTTCCTACTGAGTCGGGAAACCAAGTTTCGGTTGTGCCTACTATATCTATGTTATTCCTTTTTGCTTCTTGGGTTAGCTTTATTAGTTTTCCTGCTTCGTATAGGTTTCGCACGCTCCAAGTTCCTATTCTGATTTTGTGTCGTATGTTTGTTTCATTCAAGTCCGTTCCTCCTGGAGATCCGAATGAGGAAATGTTTAAAACTCCGCTAATTTGATTTGAGTTGAATGTAGTCATTATTTGGTTCTCTTGCGAATGATATTGTAGATGGTTTCCCGTTGCATTTCTCTATTGTACAGTATGTATGCGTGTACTTTCCTTTTCGGTTAGCTCTGGTGCTGTGAGCTATCTGTCGATCCATTGTACAGTATGTATGCGTGTACTTTCCTTTTCGGTTAGCTCTGGTGTTGTGAGCTATCTGTCGATCCATTGTACAGTATGTATGCGTGTAATTTCCTTTTCGGTTAGCTCTGGTGTTGTGAGCTATCTGTTGATCCATTGTACAGTATGTATGCGTGTACTTTTCTTTTCGGATAGCTCTGGTGTTCTGAGCTACCTGTCAATCCGTCTCAACTTAGCATCCTTAACGCCGCCGCGTGAAGGCGTGAGTACGGTCATTTGATACCTCTTGGTACCCTGCTGCTCGAAGCTGATCGATTTGCACCTACGGACTGAACACTACTAAATTCAGGTCCAGCAGAGCACTACTTGGTTCTAGTGGCTCTCGCCTCGCTGTTTTATCAGCCAGCACTAAAATAGAATATTACAAACGAATTAATAAAATCCACTTTTACTTTTTCGTGTCCGGTGATATCCGGTGGTGGAAGGATTTGCCACTGTCTACATATACATGTTCTGCATATACAGGAGAAAATGCACGCGTAAAGGCTCCTTCCATGCTCCTCATAAAATCCACTGCAAACGATGCTCTTTTAGTATCACGTTAACAAAATGTAGATATAGGATTAGAGGGTAATTAAATTTAAATTTAACTGAATTAGACATGGATTGTCATCTATTACCAGTCTGTTTGTCTTTGTCGATAACGTAAACCTTGTATTTGAGACTACTGACACCTTGTATTAGAGAGATTAGGGATAGCTGTACATCACACAGAAATCATTTTACCAATTAAATTATAGCATGAGATTATTGACTATCTGTAACATAAGCCTTTCCTAATTTAATTTCACATTGAATTGAAAAATTCACTATGTTTTTACCACACTTATATGGGCGTAATAATAAACATAAGTGTGGTAAAAACATAGTGAATATTTCAATTCAATGTAAGTATGAATTACCACATAGTAACCGTCGCAACTATTCTATTCAATTTGATTTTACTATTTCGCTCGTTTTATCTCACAATCAACTCTGATTGATTAACGAAATAAGCTGTGTCGCTTGAATTTGGAAAGCCCACAAAAATGCGTCTAGAATAGAGTTTGATAGATACAAATCATGTCCACAGAAAATAGATAATATTTAAGAATACAGGAAGGCTACACGATATGAATTTCATAATCCGAAGAAACCGCAGTAATATCTTTGTCGATGGCGACTGAAAACCGTGTAGAATTGGAACACTTCCACCAAGAGGTTTTCGTTAAAAACTGAATTTTTATATCACATAACTTCTACATTTAAACTCCTATAAATCTTTTATTTGCTAAGATTTATTGTACGATTCTTCTTCTGTTCTTGTAGCTTGGCAATCACCAAAGTAATGTAGGGTAAAGTGAAGTGGTACTATAGAGTAAAGTTTCTTGTGGAACAACCTAAATATATTTGTAACCATTTTAAACTTTAAAGTTATAATGATTTAGTTTATTTATCCGCTTGAGAATGTGTAACTTTTAGTCGGATTAATATTTAGTATTAATGAATCTGCGATTTAACAAGCACATAGACAATTTAAATAAATTTAAAATACGGAAAACTAATTAGTTTAGTAGTAATGATTATTTCATATATCCAGCAAGTTTAAATAAAAACCATTAAAATAATTAAAATTGCCGCAAAAATTACATATAAAACGCGCTCTTGATTTCATTAATTTAAATATATAAAATGCATTTGGATTTTCAGCAACTAAATAGATGAATATATAAAAGGTATTTCACATTCACGGATTTACACGTTCATCAAGTTCAATTTCGGTTCTTCAGTGCTTGACGCTTTACACGTTTTTTAATTAACTCGCCAGCTAGCGGCTTTGGACGGGGAGCAGACGCATTCAACCGAAAAACGCGACAAATTAAAATTTCCATGTACATATATTTCGGAATAAAAGTGCGATAAAAGTTTCTCCCCATGTCTAGACATCAAATTCCATTGTCCTTTATCGGAGCCATTGTCAGCCTTTTTTAGCTCAGGTGGAGGAGCTGGAGTGTGCTTATCATTTTTCTACCGAAAAATCATTTTATGGAAATATATTTTATATAATAAAACATCGTAACTGACATGCCATGACAAGACAGGGAAAGGAGAAAAAAAAAACTTTGGCATGTAAGGTTCTGTAGATCGTACTGGAGAGCAAATTTTAAGTACAACAGGAAAAGAAAATGTAATATTTGATAATTCAATGCACTTTTGTTTTCGTTTCCTCGAAGATTTTCATCGAAGCTATATGGAAAAAGATTTGCTATTTCTGAATACATATGAAATTATAAATATTAGTTTATGATACAAGTGTGTGAAGAAGAAAAAATTTCTAATTAGTAGAAACGCACAGTGACAGAAACACTATTTAGTCGTTTATTCTAGGTTAACCCCTTGACATACAATGACGTCTGTAAGACGTCATGTATATGTGATAAGATCACATGTATATGGACACCTCGATGCGAATTTTATTCGTATGTCAAACGGTTAACATAGATTTAACCTAAATTAGGTTTGGTTAGTTTAAGTTATATTTGAGCCAAATAAATCTAGACTGGGAGGCCGAGACTTCTTGATTCAAAATTAATTCAATTTTAATACACGTCAGAAAATTTATTTTCACTACGTCTATGTTTTTTGTTTAGTGACTCTAGTTGTCGCCATAGCAACAACAAACAGAAATCATGTAATAATGAAACTTCATTTGATTTACATTGGACTTTTACGCACGATTTGGATAATTTTACACACAATTATAATAATGGCATCCTTCACGTACAATAATGTGTTCATGCTGTTGTGTGAGCAGATAAAATCAATTACTAAATGTAATTAAAAAAAATATTATTATAACATTTACGACTTTCAATTAAATTTTTAAAATCAGAATGAAAAATGTTACTTCGCTATTTTCATGTTTGTGCCGTTATCAGTTTCTAGTTTTCCCCAAGAGTATTTTCTTCGTTGTGTTGCACATTTTATATGGTTTTCTATTCTGCGGGAATATATTTACTGAGATTTTATAAAGCATTTCAAATCACAATTCACATAAAAAAATCCTTAGCCACGCGTGCGGAAATACATTTTTTAAAAAGCTGTATTCTGTAGAAAAAAATCGCCTCGTTTCAGACACGAATGAGAAAAAAAATCCGCACACCGTCCTTCGCCCAATACATAAGGGCCCCGACATGCAAAAACGTAATTGAAGCACGAGTTCGCAATCTTAAACGCAACTTGAACTCGTTTACTTTGATGTTTGTACCTTCCACCTCCTTCTCATTCTCTCCATATTTTTTAACATTCACACTTATATTTTTATTTGATTTCGACGTGCGCTGTGCGAATCAATTCTGGACAAAAAAATACCGAAGTGTCGTCTAACCGCTTCCAAAAAGTTTCGCAGTGGGGAACAGAAAAACTCTTCATCGATCTAGAATGGAACACGCAGAGATAAACAGCATCCATCCGTCCGCCTGACTTATGTTACGACGTCGAACTGCCAGGGAAAAGGGAAAACGCGAGACTCACAAATCCGATGTAAATTTTCGTATAAGAGAGGAAGAGAGGATTATAGTGACAAATACAGAATACTTATCTACTATTATTTGAAAATATAACAAAGGGAAATTTCACATGGAACGAACGTCTCAATTTTAAATAAGAGACGTTCGTTTTTTGTAATAGTATATTAAATAAGAATTCACATATTTTAAAAGATAGTAATAGAATTCCTCATGCAGGCAAAATTCGAAATTTTATTTACAACATTAAAGATTTAAACATAAATTGTTTTTAAGTTTAAAATTTATTGTATAAACACAACATATGTTTCACCAACACTGTGACTTCTTCAGGCAATAATATTCAAATTCTTTACTCTGAATTGATGTTTTAACCACACTTATATGAGAGTAAGTGTGGTTCAAACATAGTGAATTTATCAATTTAGTATGGTATGGTTAAGTATGGATTACCATGTAGCATTATGCCCTCTGTTCCAGCTCATTCCAGCCCACCTTGACATTTTTTTTTTAATTCTCCTGGATTATTTACGATCTGTCTAACGACAGTAAATGTGGTGTAACATCGTCAACTCTTGTAAGTATTTACCCAGTGGTAATACCTCTTCATCCTATGGTACTCATATTACCATATCAAGCGGGAGTCTGCGTTTCAATCTACGATTTCCATATCCAGTGAGAAGTCGGCTTGCAAGAGTGTTCGGGTGTACTTTGAGTCTATCAGAGTATTTTCTGGAATGTTCTTCAATTAATTCTTTCACTAGTTTAACGTTAAAGTCGTGGTTAATGATACTATTTGTTACAAACCATGGTGCATTTACAATCATTCTTAAGGTTTCTGATTGAAATCTTTCTAGTATCTGGATATTTCAGTTGCACACTGAGCCCCATAGCTGACTCCCATAGCTCCATACTGGTATCAGAACAGAGTTATATAGTAGAAGCTTGTTTGCCAATGAGAGTTTTGACTTTGAACCAAGTAGCCAATACATTTTCCTTAGTTTAAGATTAAGTTGTTTTCTTCTTATGCGTAAGTGCTTTCGCCATGTGAGTTTTTGATCTATGTGCCTACCTAGATATTTCGCTGAGTCTGATTGATGTATCTGCCGGCCATTCAATTTTACTGGTGGACAGGTTTCGTTTCTGAGGGAAAAGGTGACGTGGACCGATTTTAACTCATTTGCTTGGATTTTCCACCTTTTTAGCCAGTTTTCTAGTGCATTACGATGCAATTGGATTCGTTTTGCTGCCACGACTTGATCTGAATGGTATGTCATTAACGCTGTGTCAAATGCATATGTTGCTGTTAGAGCGTGGGCTGTGGTGGGCAGATCTGCCGTGTATAGAAGGTAGAGTACTGGGCCTAGTACACTTCCCTGTGGTACACCGGCTTGAACTAATTTTAGATCGCTTACCTCGTCCTTGTATTTGACTGCAAAATATCAATCACTTAAGTATGATTTAAGTATTTCATACAAGTGATGTGGAAGTTGCTGCCTGATCTTGTATAACAGTCCAGTATGCCACACCTTGTCAAACGCTTGTGCAATATCTAGAAATACTGTTGAGCAGTATCTCTTTGCTTCAAAGTCCTCACTAATATTTCTAGCGATTCTCCGGATTTGCTCTACCGGTCCATGTTGTTGCCTGAATCCGAATTGATGTTGTCGGATTAGATTTTTGTCCAGTAGAATTGGAGTTAGTCGTTTTAGTAAAAGTTTCTCGATATTTTTGAGAAAATGGACAACAGACTAATAGGCCTGTAAGAGGTAACTACATTTGGGTCTTTTCCTGGTTCCGTTAATAGAATTATTTGGACTAGTTTTACACTGCGCAAGAAAGTAACTCAAGCGTAGCGTTGCATTGAACAATATAGTGAGGAATCGTATTATTTCTTCTGATAGCTCGTGCACTATCCTTCCAGAGATCGGATCGTATCCAGGTGATTTTTAGGGTTCCGTACCGAAAACGGAACCCTTATAGGATCACTTTGTTGTCCGTCTGTCTGTCTGTCTGTCTGTCTGTCTGTCTGTCTGTCTGTCTGTCTGTCTGTCTGTCTGTCTGTCTGTCTGTCCGTCTGTCTGTCTGTCAAGACCTTTTTCTCAGGAACGCGTAAAGGTAACAAGTTGAAATTTGTATCAAATACTCGGGTCTGCGGTCTCTTTCAGCTGTGAAAAAATCAAACTTGTAAGTCAACGCGATCTAAAGATATGACCGTTTATGTCGCATATTTTGCGATTTCACAAGGGAATCAAAACCTATAGGGTATTTTCCGTTCACCTAGAATCATGAAATTTGGCAAGAAGCGGTGTCTTACAGCACATGTAAAGGGAAAAATCCGAAAACCGTAAATATGTAGTTTAATTACAAGAAAAATGCGAATTTACTATTACAAATTTATGAAAATATACTAATGTTGTCGTAGTGGTATTGTCAGGCTCCAGAAGCATATCGGTTGCATACAGCTAGGTCCTTTTCAAGTAAGGTCCGAAGGTTAAAAAGTATGTGTTGGCACCAAGCTGTTTATTCTGAATTTTCTTTGTTTATATTTGTTATGCATTTCATCACGTACGCTCTATATACATAATAAATACAGGGTATATATTATGTCTAAATTTTGCTTGTTTATAACCGACATGCGACATACTCAAATCCCGTAACATCCTGTATATATTATATTTCGTCTAATTTTTCTTTATAATCTACATAATATGTTGATAATCTACATAATAATACTATACTATACAAGTTTGTACGGAACCCTCGGTGCGCGAGTCACTCGCACTTGGCCGGTTTTTTTATATTAATATTTTTAATTGTGGAAGACACTCTTTTTTTTGTGATTTTTTTCATTGGAAAGTCTATTTGATGTGGACCTTCTAGAGACCTAGACATGTGATTGCTTTCTTATCCTCTGTCCAACGTACTTGTTTTTTAAAGGGTAGATCGAATGATAGCCTTTTCGACATTTAGTCTCCCTCAATATTGAGGTTTGGCCTTGTTATTATATTCGTTATCGTGGTGTACCCTGATTTCGCCAGAGCCTCCCAAGTTGGCACACATTCTTGTTTTACCCATGATGAAGATATCTAGGAGAAGCAAGCCTGTCGTAACCTCCAGATCTGCAGTTGGTGCGGGGATCTTAACGATCTCGTAAATGCTAAGCATTCCAGTCTTTGAACATTAGATAATTCATTTAAGGTCTGTTTGTGCTTTAGTTTGGTCCACCATACCGTTGAACCATATGTTAGAACCCTGCTCGGTTTTGGTCTCCATGATTTACAAAGTCTTCTTTTGGCCATCCCTAATGCCATTTTACACTTGTTAGTGGCTTTCTTAAGGTGTTGATTCGAAATTAGTTTATCATCCAAGATTATACCTACATACTTTATTTCCTCACTTACCTTTAAGCGCTCATTATAGAAAATTGGCAGCCGTAGCCCCTCTATTTTTCTCAATCTTGTGAATGGTACTAACGTGAATTTTAGAAAATTTACTCGAATGTCTAACACACATCCCACCCCACACAATCCGCACCTCACAATCTCTCTACCTCGTTCAGTGCCTTTGTCATGAGTTCTGCTACTATGGTAGGAAATTTTCCTCTGATGAGATGACCATGTCATCTTCATGACCTTGGGTGTAAAATCTTTTGTTGTTTAGTGACACACTAACTGTTGAAAACCATGTCCCACAGACACTCTCATTGTTTCATCTTCCACTAGTCTTCTACCGTGCAGCATGGATCTTATCCATCTAATATACGTAATATTTGCACTATGATTGAGGGCTGCATTGACTATACTCCCAAATGAGGTGTTGTCAGACGCTCCTTCGATATCAGATGCTTTAACTGAATGTATTACCGTGTTTTGAACTAAAGTCCCGGGTTGATGTGGCTGCGGCCGCTCGGGAGAGTCATCATCGGAGTGAAACGTCATATTCCTATTTCCGTTGCCTATGACATTTCGGTTACCTCTGACTGTTTGTTACCTCTGACTATTTTCTGCTATGCTTAGCTCCTTATCAGAAGAGAGCCAAGATTATTCGTCACTTGCGTCGGTGTTTACGCAGAGGTCTTCCTCTAAGTTATCTCCTTGTTAAGAGTCTGACCAGGTAGTTAAGGTCACCAGATAGTCGCTTGAGTTCTCGGTCATCATTCTCATTGTCCGAGTCATTAAAAAACATCAGAATGTATTAAATCTAAACAGAATAAACTCTTTACATTTACATTTTTTACATTTACTTTACATATGTTAAAATAAATTTTCTTTCCTATCCCCATTGATAAAATACATTACACATTGCCTTCATCGTCATCATCATAAAATGAAACGGGAAATTATGAAAACGTTGTTTGTTTTTCCTTAAATAGTTTTGATAAAGCATAAATTTAAATCATGTGCGGTTTTAGGTTTCTTGTAGTTCCGTTTATTTTAAAATATAATTTGAAAGCGACGTCTATGAGTTAGTATTCAGTATATAGAAACCACGAGATAAATTTAACGGTAAAATATTTAAAAACGTCCTTTTCAAAGTCCTAACAATAATAAATGTTTGTGCGGGGGTGTGATAAAGTGCACTCCCCATCGCCGGAGGCGAGCGTTCTCGACAGAGTGACCCAGATATATATGTATAAAACCATCCTTGTGGCTTGTTTTATATGTGCGTTTTCCATAAGTAGATACTTTGCATGCAGAAGGAATCTCGCGAACCTGGATCATCAAACCAGAACACTGATGAAGGAGCCGAGAAACGTGCACGCAGCAACCTAAAACATCTTTAATAAAGAAATATTTAGATGTTTCGATATCCGCAAACGAAGATAAAACGTAGAGAATGTAAATTTTCGCACCGGGTTTTTCGGATTAAATTCCGTCTGCACTTATCTAATATTCAAACAACAACCGCGTCCGAAATCAATAAGCTGCGAGTCCGGGAGGTGCAAGCCACATATATATTCCGGGTTCGTATTCTGCGGATATATGGTTTCAGTGTATTACAGTAAGTGCTACTTTCAGCGGAGGATAAAAGATTGCCCCGCTGCGTGGTCACTTTTAGTTGCTACTGTACATTTTTTTTTTATTCATCATCACAAAGGGCACTTAAATGTCTCGCTATTTACTCGGCGTTGCAGCTAGTTGCAAAGTTGCATTCGAGACGGGTTTTGTGTATAAATCGTGTGGATCATCATCGTCGCTGCAGTGAGAAATCGCCCCCCGTCGGAATGCGCTCCACTTTGAACCGAACATTTTATTCAAATCATGCAATTTTATATGTGCCAAGACGAAATATTCACGCCGCATATGAATTGAACACCATATATGAATATTTTATTATTTATTTACAACAAACTAACTTATTATATGCATATACATTTTTCCCATAAATTCAATTTTTAAAGTTTGCTTTGCAAGCAACACATGTATAATACTAACATAAAAATAACACAAAAAGTTAATAACAGTGAACATTGAAACACAATGCATATTATTTTATTTTCTACGAAAATATAGGAAAATACCGGGCAGAAGGACCATGTGGTCGTTAGCCCTTTGTATACTGTATACAGTATACAATAAATATATTTTCTCTCTATAGGAAAATCGATAAACCTTTGAAACTGTTGACAATTGACCTTAGTTTAACTGGTGACAGTAAAGATTATTATAATTATAGGAAACAGATCCAGACAAGAACCAAACCTACTGAAATCCCTCAATCTTATTACTAAGTTTCTAAAATGTGCGTAAAGATTTCAGACTGTTTGGTTTCTTTAATAGTTTATAAAGTTTATTTTTATTATTATAACTTCCTTTAAATAACAAGCTAGACCTAAATATTTCATTATTTCAGACTAAAAAAAAAGGAAGGACATACATTACGTGAAACAATATTGAATTTTTGCGAATTTGAACAGCTCGGTATTATTAACCCACGACATAAAGTGACATAAACGAATTTTTTGCTCTCCCTCCTTTTTCGACCTAATACACCGTCGTCTCCGCCGTCGTCTGGTCCCAAGCGCAGGGTGTGAAAGGAGGAGGGTGGTCGGCCTGCCGCGCCGACCAGAATCGGGAAACCGAAGAAACTAGGCAAGAAACCGCATGGATACACGACTTAACCACTTACGAATTAATGCTACCGCATCCGGGGCAGCCGATGCGCCAGCTTTGGGAACCAGGGATGCTGGTGAGAAGTGGACTACTGGCCAAAGACTCAGGTTAATCACACCGAAATCAGAAATACGAATCGCCGCATGGAATGTGCGAACGGGACATCACGTTGGTCAAAAGGAAATTATCGCCAAGGAATTATTGAAATGCAAAATATCGATCTGTGCATTATCAGAACTGCGGCTCACAGGATCTGGGACAATGAAGGTTGACCCACCATCAATCGACGAGACTATGACGCTATTCTATTCTGGTGGCGACAAACGAGAAGCGGGCTGGCTTTATGGTTGATCGACGGGCCTCTGCCAGTGTTATCGCATTCCAACCGATATCCGAGCGTCTGGCGGTTATCACTATTGATGGAACGATTAAGACCCATATCGTATCCGTCTACGCCCCAACGGAGACCAGCCCGGACACAAACAAGGATGAATTTTATGCCCAGTTTCAACAGACACTGGATACAATACCCCAAACCGAATTAATCGTACTTATGGGCGACTTTAATGCACATACGGGTGCAGATCGAACCGGTTGGGAAGAAACGATGGGAAAATTCGGATACGGGGAAATAAATGACAACGGATTACGCCTCTTATCATTTGCAGCGTCAAACAACTTGATCATCGGCAACAGCATCTTTCGTCACCCCCTCAAACATCAACTCACGTGGCGAAATCCATCCGGCAACGATTCGGCGATGTTGGACTACATTTTGGTCAACACCAGATTCCGATCGACGCTCAAAGATGTACGTGCGATGCGTGGACCCGACTGTGGATCAGACCATTATCTTGTCCGAGTGAAACTACAATTGAAATTACAAAGAGCAAAGAAAAAGGCACCACCATCAGCCAAGAGGAACTGGGCCTGTCTGCGAGACCCTGAAACCAGCCGAAAATTTCAAATCGCATTATCCAACAAATTTGCAGCACTCACGATACCAGTCGATATCAACATAGAAGAAAAACAACTTTCTGAGTCTATTGTGGGGTGTGCAACGGAGCGTCGCCCATAAGTACGATTAATTCGGTTTGGGGTATTGTATCCAGTGTGTGTTGCAACGGAGCGGGTGTGTCCGCCCATCCGTCGACGGACGCAGCAATGGATATCGGACGACTGTCTCAATCTAGTCGACCAGCGGAAGCAAATGAAACACGTCGATTTCAAACAATACCGACGATTGAACAAAGAAGTTCGACAGAAAATGAAATTGGAACGGGAAGCTTACTGGAATAACATCGCGGCTGACATGGAAGAAGCAGCGTCAAGGCATGAGTACCGGACGCTGTACCAGACAATCCGACGGTTAAGTGGCAAAACAACATCAACAAATGACAATATCAAAAAATTTGATGGAACTTTCGTGACCTCTCCTCAGGAACGTCTACAGCGGTGGAGAGAATTCTTTCATCAGCTGTACAACCACAATCCGCCAGTAGGTCCAGCACCCGAACTGCCGATTATTGAGCAGCCGATAAATCAGTTTCCCGATACTGAACCAACAATCAATGAGGTGAAGACGGCAATAAAATCCCTAAAAAATGGTAAAGCGCCGGAAGGAGACCAAGTAACTGCCGAAATGATCAAAGCCAGGGGAGACGTCTTATTACATCAACTTCACGTTCTCACAGTGCATATATGGCATTCAGATTGTGTTCCATCCGTGTGGAAGAAAGCGATTGTTGTGCCTATTTTGAAGAAAGGCGACAGTCGGGAATGCAAGAATTACCGTGGTATTAGCCTCCTCTCGATCGTCGTCAAAGTATTTATTAAAATCATACAATCAAGACTACAGAAACATCGAGAGCAAACAAGCCGGGAAGAACAAGCTGGATTTCGACCACATCGAGGATGCATCGATCAGATATTTGCTCTCCGTCAGCTAATGGAAGAAAGAATTCGATGTGGCAAACGAACTGTCATCGTCTTCATCGATTTCAAATCTGCTTTTGATTGCATCGATTGGACAAGCTTGTGGGAAGCCCTGAAGATCGAACACGTGCCACTGAAAATCATTCAACTTCTTCAAGCATCGTACGACGGCTCAACCAGCAATGTTCGTATCCGAAACGACATGTCTGAGGAATTCCCGATTCGAACCGGAGTCCGGCAAGGATACGTGGCCTCGCCGCTCCTTTTTAACATTGTGATCGACACGATTATGCGAAAAGCGTTTGATGGGCGACGCGGAGTTCGATATGATGACAAAAACTTCCTAACCGATCTGATGTTCGCCGATGACAGTGCGGTATTCGCCAACACAGATGCCGAAGCAACAGACACCTTGTATGACATTTCCCGCATTGCCCAGTCATACGGACTGAGAATCAATGCGGATAAGACCAAAGTGCTTACAACGGATGGATCTGAAGCCAGAGTTTACCTCGATGGAACCACAATCGGGCAGGTACCACAGTTCAAATATTTGGGATCACTGGTTGTGGAGAAGAAAGTAGCTTCGACAGCCGAAGTTCACAGCCGGATAGGCCAGGCAACAGCAACGTTTGCTTCACTCAAGTGGTGCATATGGAAGCGGACGAATATTACCATCAAAACCAAAATACGCCTATACCGGACGCTGATCCTCCCAATTCTTCTTTATGGATCGGAAACATGGACATTACTCAAACCAGACCTTAACAAGCTCGAGGTCTTCCAAATGCGATGCCTGAGACAGATTCTCTGCGTCTCACTCCTCAACCACCTCCGAAATGAGACAATCAGAGAAAGGTGCGACCAACAGACACCGATTGTTAAGGAAATTCAAAAACGCCGATTACGATGGTTCGGCCACATCTGTAGGATGGGCGACAATCGAGTACCGCACAAACTCCTATGGAAAAAACGACCTCTTGATTGGAGAACACAAAAACAAGCACCGAAGACCACATGGTTGAAACACGTAGAGAACGATTTAAAAAACCAGCGAATAACAACAGCTGAGGCAAGAACCGTTGCAACTGATCGATTAGCATGGAAGCGTATAGTGAATGGAGCACGGAATCTAGCGGCACCAACAGCAGCGTACTGGCTACGAGGTCGACCACCTCTCCATGCGCCGGCTATGGATTAAAGAAGAAGAAGAACCCACGACACAAAAAGATGGGTGTTATAAGTTTGACGTGTCTGTGTGTCAATCTGTCCGATTGTCCGTCTGTTCGTCTGTCTGTCTGTCCGTCTGTCCGTCTGTCCGTCTGGCCGTCTGTCCGTCTGTCCGTCTGTCCGTCTGTCCGTCTGCCGTCTGTCAGTCTGTCCGTCCATCCGGTCTGTCCGTCTGTCTGTCTATCCGTCTGTCCGTCTACTCGTCTGTCCGTGTGTCCGTCTGTCCGAATATGAAGCTCTTTGTGGAATTTGAGAATTGCACCATGTTCCCGTTAAACAGATGCAGAGTGGTCTTAGTGTCTTTCGTGTCTTTCGTGAGAACCTCGAACTGAGCATATTTTGCCGAGTTTAGAGCTTGTATATTTAGGTATATTAGTAGGTTTACATCTATTTCTTGTGTGCAGTGTATGGTAGGTCCGACAATTAATTTGACGTACTATTTAGGCGCGTTTGTGTAAAATATGATTTCTGAATGTGGTTCCATAGGCGAAAGTTAAAGCGCTTATGATTAATACCCTCAGTCCAGAACGATTGCTCGCATACCATTTCTTTTAGGTCTGAGGGGACTCCTATTTTGAAACAATTATTATTTCTATTTTGGTTTTTGGTTTGAATGTGTTCTTCTGAGAAGACGCTGCTCGGTTTTTTTGGTTTCGTTTGCTAAACATTTTGTTATAATATCTTCTGTAACGTGGTCTCTTGCTCTTGAAACAAATTTACAGATTTTCTTGGGTTGTAACTGTCTTCCCGAGAAGCCTGAAGTTTTTCCTTCGTCCGAAACCTTGCAGTTTCCAAAAGGATGGTTTTTCCTCTTCCTTCTTCTGACCATCTTGAAATCGTTGTTTACATTATCTTTATTTTGGTTATTGGAGTCTCTTTGTGACGAGTTCTTTCTTACCTCATTTGGTTTGGGTAGTTGGTTGTTTCCGTGCTCATTTGCTGATATGGTTTGCCGACCTGTTTCGTGAAGAGGGCACGGTGGCTGACGTAGATGCTGTTTGTTCTTGTTGAGGATTGTCGTTAGATTGTGTTGCTGATTCCTCTTCCTGGGGGATATCTCTAATAGATATTGCTGTCTCTTCTTGAAAAATATCGAAAGATGTAGCTGGGTAACTATTCAGTGTTATTTGGGTTGCCTCGTTTTGTTTATTTAGTTTTTCTTCTGAGAGTTGTTGTATTGATGTATTCGTTTAGGAGTGAATTATGCTCCTTCAAGATAGAGTTTTTATCTGCCATCTCTGAGAGGAGTTTGATAAAATGATCGTTCTCCATTTTTAACTTGATTATTTCATAGGTATTACTAGCCTCTGGGGAGTCATCTGCTCCTTCGTTTTGTATTTCATGCAGGCAAGTATTTGCTTTTGATTTGGTACTGTAGGCAAGACATCCCGGATGAAAGAAACGCTTTCATTTGACACATTTCACTGGTTGACTTTTTTGTTGCAATAATCGCACAGCTTTTCGCTTAAATCTTTATCATCCGCCATTCTGTGGCGGCCTTTTTTGTATCGTAGTACGATCGTAGTACGTATCGTAGTATCGTAGATTCGTATTGTAGTACTTTTTTGTATCATACGTACAATTTGAAGTAGCAGCTAGCAGGTAGAATCGTAGCTCCTAAACGAATGCACCGATTTTAATGCGTTTTTTTTTTAGCTGACATGATCGAGGGGATTCTTAGCTATAATTTATGAAGATCTGTTCATGCGTTTGATGACCATCAACTCATTTCTTACTTGACAAAATTAATGTGTAACCAATTTGACACAAATGTTTGTCTAGTTCCGTATATCCAAATTTGTGTTTGAAAGCTGATCGAGAAGGTTCTTAGCTGTAGTTGATATGTTCAGGCATTTGATGATTATCAGCTCATTTCCTACTTCACAAACTTAATCTTTTTTTGTAAAGAACCCCCACCAACCACCACGTATTTGCGAACGAAATTTTAAAAAGGTGACATTAATCACGCACTTGGAAACAAATTATTAAATAAAAGAAAAAAGTTTGAATAATAAAATAAAGTACAAATTTTTAAGTACCTAAAGCCCGACACAAAAAACCCTAAGAAAAGTAAGACAATAAAATTGCGCTCTTGCCCTTTTCACTTCATTTAAAGTACCTATTAATATTTTGATTACGAGCGTCGCCGCGTCGAGGGACTACTAAGTAAATCAAATAATATATCCAAAATACAAAGAAATAAAGAGAAGATTGATAATGATACAGTATAGATGACACAAGGACCTACTTAACCTCTAGTACCATATATCTTGCCTTGCATGATGAGCTGCAGTAGGCGGTATTTATTATTTCGCATGATGTGTCCCAGGTAAGAGAGCTTCCTTATATTCGATGTTTGGCATGACTTCGATCTTCTTTCCCATTCTTCTCAGAACTTCTTCGTTCGTTATTCTCTCAACCCAACTGATCCGCAGAATTCTTCGATACACCCACATCTCCAAGGCGTCGATCTTCTTCGAGGATGCTTCTGTTAAGGTCCATGCCTCCATACCATAAATCAAGACCGAAAATACATAGCATTTCACAATACGTATTTTTAACTTTAGGCTAAGATTGTGACTGCACAGCACGGATATCATACGTATAAAGGCTACTGTTGCAGATGCGATTCTTGTTTTTATTTCCTCCGAATGGTCCCATTCCTCGTTCATGTTACATCCTAGATATTTGCTTATCACCATGTACTTCGTCTTGCTTGCATTGAGTTTGAGACCACATTCTTCACCAGCTTCAGCTATTCTGCTTAGTAAACTCTGCAGCGTAAGTTTAAGCTACGTACGTAAGTAACAAAACAACAATATTCAATCGTTTAGTTTTCAATCGTGTTAAATTTACTCCGAAAAATTCGCAAAACTAACATAACCGTCACCGACGTCTGCTCTCACGTGTCTGCCCGTTTTTTGACGCCAACCTACTGCATACTATATCGAAACTCTGCAGGAACTTAGTAGACCTTGTAAGATAGGTTTAATACATCTAAGTTCATACGTACAATTTAAAACTAGTAGGTATTTCCGATTCGTTATACCTGTGTAGGTATACCTAATTGTAGTTCTTCGCATAGCGGTCCCCAGATGCGGCGACGTTCATCATCAAAATATTAATACGTATTTTAAACGAAGTTAAAAGGGCAAGAGATAAATTTTTAGAGATACGTTTTTTTGTGGGGGGGGGTGCTAAAATTTTTAGTTTTATTTTATTTCAGTCGTATCCTTCGCATAACTCGAGGGACTGTATTAGATCCAAAATAAAACAAAATCCCATCCTACATTAATCCCTTAGTTTGCATGGTATCTCCCTGCTCGGTTTTGATTGCGCCGTAAGGTAATTAAGATTAGTATTTTGAAATGTGCGGTAAAAGTTTCACACTGCTCGGTTTCTGCAATATAAAGTTTGTTTCATTGGTTTCGTTAGTTTTATAATTTTGTATCGACACTACGTGGAACAATACGCGAATTGTGAGTTTTTTCTTTTCAGAACTTCGCATCCTCCGAGGAACAAATCGAGGATCACTGTATATCAACCAAAACCGCACAAGATTCAGTTATATAGTAATCTCTCGATTTGTGTCGTATCCTTGGGTTTTCAAATGAAATTCACTCTTTTGCAATTAAATTTGCTTTATCGCAATTTGAGTTCACCGTTTTGAAAATCAAATTCACCTTTTTGCAAATAAAATTCACGCTTTTGCAAATCAAGTCTTTTTCATATAAATTGTATTTAAAAAAAACATCAAATAATGTTAACTACTTAATGAAAAATCTAATTTATTATAATTCATACAATTACATAATAAGAATGTCTGACTAATCTGACCAACACCATCACACACTTCTTGCGTATTGTGCATAATGGCGATGTCCAGAATCAAACAAACTTCGTTCAGATTACTGTCTTCCAATTTTTGAAGCAACCCTTTAACCCCGTCCCTCCAGATTTTCTAAATTTTTATTTAAAAAAAGATTTCGGGAATTTATTCTAGTAGATGTAATAAAACATCTTCTTCTTCCTTTTGCACTACAGCCTTAAATGGACTTTGGCCTCCTCAACAATCACGCGCCATCTCGTCCTGTCCATGGCTTGCACTTCCTTCCAGTTAGGGTGAGGCCACACGATGCGTTACGTATGCCGAAGCGGTGCCGCAGCGGCACCCTACATATAAATCACTATGCCATGTCACACGATGCGTTTGGCCGCCGTGCGGAGTCGCCGCGCTTGTAACCTGCGAGACGAGACGGGGATGATTCATGCGCTGCGGCGCCGGAGTGCATCCTACCGCCACCGCAAAATTGTATCGAACGTGTTTATTTTATAAATATTAATATTTATCTTTCTTACGATGAGTTCCGGTAATATTGATATTGATTTCCTTATATCTTTAGTACAAGAAAGACCTGTACTATGGGATAAAACACACTATGATTTTAAAAATAAGTTGAGTCATCGATGTTGCGGTGCCGCGCCGCACCGCGGTAAACAGCGTTCTACTGCGGTGCCGCACCGCCCGTGGAGCACCACATAGCTCGAATTAGTTGCGGTGCGGTGCCGCACCGCACCGTTAACGCATCGTGTTGCCTCGCTATTATTCACCCTCATCCTTCTTAAATCCTCTTCCACCGATTGTAACCTAATTTTCCGCGGTCTACCTCTTGCACGCGTTTTTTTTTATCTCCATTCCATAATTGTTCTTATGTTACTGACTTGATCCATTCTGCGAACCTACCTGTCCTAACCATCGTAATCTTTGCGATTTTATGAATCTAACTATGTATGCACCACCTATTAGGTTACCTAGGTTCGTGGTTCATTTTTGTGCGCCAGGTGTTATTTTCGTATCTCGTCAGGTCGTTTATTTTTTTGAGAATCTTTCTCTCAAAGACTATGAGCGCCTGTTCGTCGCCCTGTGTCATCGTCCATGTGTCGCTGCTATATGTCACTATTGGTCTCATAATGGATTTGTGTATTCTCAGCTGTGAAGTGTTGCTAATTAATTTAGTGCGTATGAGTTTCCTTCATGCATAGTCCATCTGTTTCCTTTCAATATTCTGTTCTTCACTTCTTCCTTTAGAATATTTTTTGAGTTGTGTATCGAAGTAGGTAAAGTGGGTCAATCCTTGGAATTCAAGTTTGTCTACTATGAAGTTTTGCTGCTGGGTTTCCCGTGTTCTGCTTACTTTCATGTATTTCGTTTTGTTAACATTGATTTCTAGTCCAAGTTTTTTAGTTTCTTGCTCTAGTCGTCTGACAGTTTCTTTAAGGCAGTTTTGGTTTCTGCACATTATGCAAATATGGTCGTGTATCGAGTTGTTTCGACTTAGTGCTTATTGTACCTTTTATCTCCAGTTTGCAAATTCCTGAGTGAAGTATAAGATTAAATAGAAGAGATGATAGTGCGTCATTTTGTCGCACTCCGTTGGCGATATCGAAAGATTTAGTATGTGAGTTTTGTATTTTCACGGTCGCTGTTGTCTGGTTTAGAGTTATCTTGAGCAGATTGCACAATTTCTTTGGGGTTCAATTACAATTTCGAACAGCTTCTCTCTGTCGACTTTATCGAAGGCTTCGTTAAAGTCTATGAAAATGTTCTCGAGGTCTAGGTGGTGTTCGTAGCATTTTTCTTGGATTTGTCTTAGTATGTGTATCTGGTCAGTAGTTAACCTGTTCGACCGAAAAACGCATGGGAGTCTGAAGTATGGTTTCTGTATTTGATGAGATTCTGCTGTGTATGTGGACGGAGAGTATTTTTTTATGAGATGTTTAGGAGCGTAATATGTAGGTAATTTTCGCAGCTCATTTTCTCCCCTTTTTCGTGTATTGGGTGTATCACTCCCATTTTCCAGTCCTTTGGTATTACTTCTTTTGCTAGCATTAAGAGCTTATGTACTCTTTCCGTCAGGTCAGGTTCTCCCTTTTACAGTAGTTTGGTTGTTATTGTGTCCGTGATACATGCTTTGTTGTTCTTTAGGATTTCTTTGATTCTCTCCGTGTCAATGATATCTGGTTTTTCTATTTCTGTCAGCTGATGAGCAACGGAATGTTTCATGATTCGTATTTCTTTGTTCTATCTAGAGAAATTTTTGAAAGAATGTTGCCATTTGTGTCCACTTTTTCTGTTAGTAATTTTCCATTTTCGTCTTTGATTCCACTCTATCTTGTTCTTGATATATAATACACTCGTAAGTTTGGATATGTCTTTGTAAAGTTTTCTGCTGTCTTTATTGTTGTTGTGGCATTCTGCTTATTTGATGTTATTGTTGTAATGTTCCCTCATCTTCCTTCTACAGAGCTTGATTGCAGTCCATCTTTTGTTTTTATATTCGTTGTACTTTCCTCTCGCTGTCCTTTGGAGTTAGCGCGCCTGGGTAATTTTTAATTTTCATTGCTAGTTTGCACTCTTCGTCGAACCATTCCTCATTTATTGAGTACTTTTGGCATTCTTTCGCCTTGTCTGCTCGTTTTAAACTGTTTTTTTATGTTGTTCCATTCTATCTCAACTTCACCGGAAGGATTGTGTTCGTTAAGATTGTGTCGTATTGCAGCTTGATATTATCTTGTACTACATCCACGGATTTTAGCTTCTTTACATTCCACTTGATCCACATTCCAGGTGGTCTCGGTCCTTCTTCTTTTTGTGTGTTATTGTTCTTCTGTCTCACACATGTCTTTACTAGAAAATGGTCGGTATCAACGTTTGCACCACTGCTCCTCTCCTTGATACAAGAACCTGGTCTATTTGATTGCTTCTTTGTGTTCCTGGTATTTTCCATGTTGATTTATGGATTCTTTTGTGCGGGAAATATATACTGCTTATAGTCATATTAAGAATATCTTAGACTTTATTCACGAAGTTGAATTCCTGGGAGAGTAATTGTAGTAGGGTCAACCACAATAGATCAAGTTGGTCGCAGTGGAGAAAGGCTTTGCAGCCAAACGACCCCCACACAAAAAAAACGACTCGTCTTTTCTGCCACGGGTAAATGGTCAGCAACATTGCTCATCAATGTAGCTACGATACTGCGATGATTAACTTGTTCCGTTTTTTTTTTCTTGTTCCAATTCAACATTTCATCAACATATTTTTATGATTGATTTCAATGTACAGAATATGTGACTTGTACAAGGGCATCATGATCTTGTAGTACACATTCTTCCACCACTTTTGAGATTTTCTTTTGCGATTATATAAAGATGTCTTCTGATGGGCTAGGTCTACGCCTCCCATAAATCGGTTATCAAATCCAATGGTCATACGACAAGAAATATCTGTACTAATACCATTTTTTTAATTTTCGACAAACAGTAGTTACATCAGGTTTCTGACAGTTGGTTAATACTATGCAATCTTTGGTATATTGCCGATGGGTCCGATGTTACTGGAGTAATATCCTTTAATTTGAAGTGATTTGAAACGGCATAATTATAATTGACAATTTCGCATACTGGTATATTTTCTCCATCCACTCCCTGTTCACATTTTCGTGTATTGGCAGTTTTATCCCTTTTTCCAGCTCTCCGGACAACTCTTTATGCCTTTTCAAATCTTATTGAGCTCCTCCGTAAGCTTGCCAATATATTTTTCTGTGAAATACAGTTTTCTGTTAACTTTTCTTCACATTCAAACTCTTCCACGGTTCATTCTCAATTCCGCCCGAACCTGCCAATTGTGGAATGAAAATAGTTATCGCATGTTTCCATTGGTTCGGAAACCTTTTGAGTTTATAATTTGGCAAACTCTGTCTATGGCGATCGGTTTTTTAACGTGGCGTTGTTCATATTGTCGCAACCAGGCGTTTCCCTGTTTTTTAGGGTTTGTATTATTCTTGTTGTTTCTTCCAAGGTTGTTTCATTTATTTCAGAGTTTTCCACAGCGTCTAGTACCTCGAGTACAGTTTCGCGTCTCTTTTGCCTTTCGCAAAGTCGCTGTGTGGCAATTGGTTTAAACTGTTGTGCAAATGACTTTGCGAATTCCTCTGTTTTCTCGTTATCCGTGCTTGCTACGATATCGTTTGTTATCTTCAATCATAGAATTGTTTTGCTCGCCTTGTTTCTCAGATTCTTGGCCATGTTCCATGGTTTCTCTGTTTCTTCGTTGATACGGTCTTGTTAGTCTTCCCATTCCCAGTTGTGGTGTTCGCGTAGTGCCTCTTTCAGAGGAGCAGCCATAAATATTTGTTGATAATGAGTAATGATTGACGAGCGACGAATGAGTGACGTCTGCATAGTTAACCATCAAATGCTCTTCACCAATTGGCATTTGGTATAGATCATTAATGAATGCTTATATGCTGCTGCTTCCCTTCGGACAGCAGGTGGAGCAATACCAGTTAGGTGGGTGGTGCAAGGGGGTGGGTTTCAAGCACCCCGTGATCAGTCTACAAGACTCATTCAGAGCCACATCCACTTGTCTAGCGTATGCTGACTTGTACCACGCTCGGCAGGCGTATTCGCCAGCAGAGTAGCAGATAGCTAGAGCTGTTGTTTTGTTTGGCACCCCAAAAACTGCTTGTTATTTTCGTTGAATGTTGTTTTTCTCGCTTACTTTCAGTTTAGTATTCCTGCAGTGCTGTTTGTAGGTAAGGGCTCTGTCCAACGTAACTCCAAGGTATTTTGGGTTTGGGCAATGTTTCAGCTGCACTCCAATCCATGTTACTTGTAGCTCTCTGGAAGCCTATTTGTTGTGAAGGTGAAAGGCAGACACTTGGGTCTTTGTTGGGTTTGGCCTAAGCTGGTTTTTACTGTAATAATGGTCTTCCAGCTCTTCCAGTGCCTCAGTTAGCTCTTGTTCGATATCTCCAAAACTGTCCCACTGCGTAGCAATGGCTCTATCATATATATATATATATATATATATATATATATATATATATATATATATATATATATATATATATATATATATATTTATATATATATACATATATATATATATATATATTTATATATATATATATATACATATATATATATATATATATATATATATATATATATATATATATATATATAAAGGGTGGGGACCAGTACACTGCTCTGTGTTAGGACGTTCTATTAACTTTGCCACCTAATTTGCTTTCCCTACAATTCTACATAGAACATACGGTTTTGGAGCAGGGTTCTTATTATATTTGTTAGCTGGAAGTCTTTAGTTATCTCGTAGACTCTTCACCGTAGTTATGTCAGTTTGCCGCAGTTAGGTCTATAAATACAGCTCCTGTAATTTTGCGCTTTTGGTACCCATCCTCAATGAACTGCGTTAGATTGAGTGTCTGCTTCGTACTGCATTTTCCGGGGCGGAAACCAGCATGCTGCGGGATAAATAGGGGTTCTATATCTTTCGTTAACCTTCTTCTTCTTCAAGTGCCGTGTCCTCCCAGAACATTGGCAAACATTCGCTTGATCCTCACTTTGTCCACAGCCGATCTAAAGAGTGTCGTGGTGTTTACTCCATACCATTGGCGGAGATTCTTGAGCCAAGATGTTCTTCGGCGCCCAGGGCCACGCTTTACCTCTATTTTTCCTTGAATAATAATGTGGAGCAATTCATATTTCGGATTTCTCATTACGTGGGCAAAGTACTCCAGCTTTCTTCTTTTTATGATATTAAGTAACTGATATTTCGTTAACCGATTTTGTACAGCCCTTTTGAATATTTTGTAGATATGGTTCAGAATGGAGATTGGCCGGTAGCTTTTTGGATCGCAGGGTTCCTTACCTGGTTTAAAGATTGCTATTACCTTGGCTTTTCGCCATATGCTTGGCATCTGCAGATCAATATTTGTTGATGGCTGCATTCAGTTCCTCTATCGTGAAGTACAGGGTTGTTGTTTCCTCTTCCGGGTTCCTCAGGATCTTTGTTTCAGCCTTTGGGAGCGATGTTCAGGCTTTCTGTTTTCAAGCAGCTGTTTTGCTATTGATTTTCCGAAACGTTGGCACATTGTGTGGCGTGTGTTGCATTATTGCTGAGTAGTGTTCAGGCATTGTGGCAACTTCTGCTAATGTAAATTTCTTCAATTAGTTTAATCCGTCTTCCTCTCTTTTGTTTTCTGCAAAGGAAGCGATCAGTTGTTGGCCTGCTCTTCTTATGTCCTCGCCCATGGGGATGCCCCGCTGAAAAGTTCCAAGTACTGCCGTAGTTTATCCGGTGCCTCTGGGGGTAATCATGGGACGTAGTTCGTTCTGCAGACACGTGGGATTGATTGCCTGGAGCATTTTTTTACGGCCTCCAGAAATTTACTATAGCAGCAAGATGTCGGTATTATTTCAGTGACTCTCTCTTCCAGTAGTTCTTTGAGTTGTGGCTTTCCGAAAGCTGTACCTTCTCCGGAATTTTATTTTCTGGGGTCGAATTGCGGCAATAACTTGGCACATTGATCGGTGCTGGGTGAAAGGTATGGGTAAGCAGACAGTTTTTAAACATGGGGGTATTATTCTCTAGCTTGCAAACAGCAGATCCGGGTTGTATCCCCGGGTTGTTTGTTATCCTGTAGAAGCGTCGGCATGTGGAATCTGCCCACCGGATGGTGGGTACCCCCATACGCCTAGTTGAAATCCCCGATTACGAAGTGAATATTGCTTTTATTAAAACCTTTACGCTCCTACCCGATAAACTCTTTCCCTGGCGGCTTATACACCGATGTTACCGTGCAGTCACTTAGTTTCACTCTCAGTACATCCATACTAATCGTTTCAGCAATGTCCACAGAGAGACTCTGAATGTCAGGTTTTACGAGGACTGAGCTCCCGTATTTTGAGTGTGGTCTCTCAGCTACCAAACGCATGTTCTCAATTTTGAGGCGTTTTGGGTTACTATCTCTATGGGTCTCTTGTGAACACAGTACGTTGCAGCTGTGTTCTCGACAGAGCTCCTGGAGCAGTTCTTCTTTACTGGCAGAGAGGCCATCGATGTTAATAGAGATCATAGTCAGTTTTGGGCCTGCTAAGGTCCTTTGTGCGGGAGTCATTTTAATGCTCTACAGAGCTCTTATACTTAGATGCTTCTGGATTGAAAAGATTTGCCGGTTTAAGCCGTTTCCGGCCTTAAATATTTGTGCAATTTTTCCGGAAATATACTAGGTATTAACAAGCTATTTACTATAAACTGCAAGGGGCTTAATATAGCTAATATATGGTTCTTTAATATAGCTAATAATAATAAAGCTAGCACACTTTTTAAAACAATAGGGGGATATCATCAATGCCTCCACTTTTATTTTTTAGATTAACAGTTGTATCAGACAGTTCTTCTTCAGTAATGGGCATTAAAAATATGTAATTTGTATTTATCCCGATATTGTGATAATAATAAATCGGTAAAACAATCCCTGTTGTATCGCAATGCACTGACCAGAAGAGGAAGAAGAAGAAGAAAGAAGAATGGAAGAAAAAGTGCAGAAAAGCAGACCCTACATAAAGCTTGATTAATGCTAGAAAGATGATGATGAATAAATAATTGGTTGAGATACAGATAGTATTCTTGCTCTGATTAGCGGTTTTTTAATAACGATAAATTTTCTGCGTTAAGTCCTGTCTGTTTAGTCTTGTATGTTATAGTTTTTTCAGTCTAAGTCATGAGTTCCTCGAAGATAAAACACCATCTCGTTGGAATGCCTATAAAGCTGCCCGTAGTGAGGCGAAGATGGTAGTTGCTGCAACAAAATCAGATCGGTACGCTGACCTCTACGCAAAACTTGAACACTTGTGAAGGCGAACGTGACATCTACCGTCTGTTCAAATCAAGGCACCGCAAAACGGAAGACATCCAACGCTTTTATGGCATCAATAACGAAATAGGTGAACTGCTGGTCGACTGGGAGAAGACGAGAGAATGCTGGTGGAGCTACTTCGAGAAAATGTCGACCAAGGAATTTCCCCAGCCACCAATTCCACCCACCTCTCCTGTAGAAGGACCAATAAAGGAAGTCGAGTTCGCCGAATTTGAGGCTCTTCTGAAAGAGATGAAACTGGGGAAAGCCACCGGCCCTGCTGAAATTCCAGCAGAGTTTTGGCGCCTTCAACGATGGGATGCAGCAAGATGGTTAACGCAGTTCTTCAACCAGATCATCAAAAAAGGTCGGATACCAACAGACTGGCAGAGGATCACTCTCGCATTCTTCAAGAAGAAAGGAAGCCCTATTGGGTATTCGCCCCATCAGAATTCTGAGCCACGCGATGTAGGTCATCGAACGCATTCTCGACAAGAGGATTAGCAAGATAGCAAAACTCACAAAGAACCAAGCTGGGTTTGTGAAAAACTGCGGTACAACGGATGCAATCTATATAGGAAGGTTGCTGGTCGAAATGCATCGTGAAAAGAATAAGCCACTGCATTTCGCTTTTCTAGACCTGGAGAAGGCCTTCGATCGGGTGCCTCATGATGTAATCTGGTTGGCGCTCCGAGAGCACGGAATTCCAGATTATTTTATTAACTGGGTGCAGCTTCTCTACAAAGAACCGACAAGTTATGTTCAAGCTGCTGCAGGAACAACCAATGATTTCAACATCATGGTAGGGATCCACCAGGGCTTTGGTAGATACTGTTAATGGATACTGTCATAGTAGTAATGGATAGCAATGGATACTGTCACATCAGACCTGCACAAGCCAATCTCATGGACGCTTCTGCATGCTGATGATTTTTTTTTGCTGATATTTGTTAGCTGCCTTGAACTCCAGCACCAAACACAAATGTGGAGTGACCGTATAGCTGAATATGGCCTGCGACTGCAAAAAAGGAAGACGGAGTATATGACTTTAGATCCCCATGAAGTTGGGACCATCAGCGTTGATGGAGAAGGTCTCCCTCGTATAACAAAATCCAAATATCTTGGATCTACTGTCTCTGACAATGGAAAAATCATTGATAAGATCAACGCAAGGACGCAGGCATATTGGTTGAAATGGCGTGCGACGACAGGTGTCACCTGCGACCGCCGGATGAAAGACCACCTTAAATCCAAGATCTACCGCACTGTTATCCGTCCAGTCGCACTCTATGGTACCGAGTGTTGGCCCACTACAAAAGAGGTCGAACGTCGGCTAAGCGTCATGGAGACAAGGATGCTCAGTGGGACAGGCGTCGTCACTAGAATGGATCATGTTACCAATGTTGATGTACGCAAACGTTTCGGAGTGGCGCCAATCCATCAGAAAATGCGGAAAGGCCGTTTCGCTGGTTTGGCCATGTGCTGCGTGCAGCAGAAGACACAATAGCTGTCAGCATATACCCTGGAAGTCACGGGAAAGAGGCCCAAGGGCAACCAAGGCAGAGGTGGGTTGATACGATCCATAATAACCCAAAATCTGCACATCTACACCCAGATATGGCTTAAGACCGAAAGAAATTTGTCCCACCAGGCGGGACAAATGCTAGGAGAAGAAGAAGAAGAGTCTAAGCTTGTATCTCTTGACTTGTATGATTGTAACCATTTGTCCCTATAATGTATCACTAGTCTGGCCTGCCTCTTCTGTTTTAGTTTACTGCGTCTGGTCCTTACATCCCAATAAATGTACAATATGATATATCTTCTTCTTCTATAGCTCTACAGCCCTGGGTGGGCCTTGGCTTGAGTTAAAACATCCTTCCATCTCTCCCTGATATTAACCAATTGCAGCCAGTTGCTCACACCTAGTATCTTTAGGTCGTCGATGCAGTCGTCTCTCCATTTCTTACGTGGTCTATCCAGAGCTCTTCTTTTATGTGGACTCCAGTTCGTCAGTATTTTCGGTCCTCGGGTGCCATACGCATAACATGTCCAAACCATTGTAACCGTAGTGCCTTTACATGCCTTACGATGTCCGCTTCTCCAATTAGTCTTATCATTGCCGCTGTAATATAGGCGATACTTGGGTTTATCTATGCTACCTTCACACTTCCATCTGATTTCTTATAGTGCCGTTACGTCTAAATGGTATTTATCGAACTTCTCTGATATTTCCTGCGTCTTTCCTGGCTGCAACATGGTACGTACATTCCATGTGCCGATTTTTCGTTCCGTTTTCAAGTCCTTGTTTCTTTTCTTAGTCAGTTATATGTTAATCCGATCCGAGGCTGTTGTAAGTCTTTCGTAACTTGAACATTTTTGCGAGGTGAGGCAGTTAGCCTCACACCCAACCTCCTTTTCGGATGGCCATTTCTCCCGCTCTCGTTAGCCCCGACCCCACCATCCATACGGGTTGGTTTCAGCATCTCAGGCGAGGTTGCTCGGGTTATCAGGGTTCATCACGTGGAGGTGAGAGTCGGAATTGGGTAGGAGAGGCTATGTGGCAATCTCTTCCTGTGCGATTGCCATGCGAAACGCACGCACTACCACATTTGAACCCCATATGATACATCTAATCTTGCCTATTTAATCTTGTCTCTCTAGTGCTCTCTGCCGCGTAATATCTGATAAGCCTTTTCTTCCTAATTTCATCTATTCACCCTTATCTGCAAAGTCTTGTCGGTTAATCCATATCTAACATTATTAACTATTTGTTAAAGTTCTTCAAACTTTGGCCGCTCAGTTTCCGTACCCGCGTAACATTTAATTAGACAAACTAAGAATAAAAAGAAAACACAACGATCAAATTGCACAACGTTCGCCTGCGAAATACTTATGAAATACACTGTTGAATTTAATTAAAACATTTCTGATTTGCCGAACGAATCCGAGCGCGACACGATAAAAACTTAATTTAAATTACCTAATTACATTACGTAAATATTAAAGGCCGCCGCCGTCTCCGACTGCTCCACCTGCGCGCATTCCTCCTCTCCGCCCGGCGGTAAATAAATTTTGGGGACGCTAACCGAAACGAATGGGCGGACGCACTTGCAAAGCAACTAACTGGCCAACCCTCATTGAATAGAGAAGTAATTATTTTCCGTAAGTGCAGTAATTGACTAACGAATACTGCACGAAAAGGAATAAGGGAAAATTTTAATTGGAAACTATATGTATGTTGCATTGTTAAAAGTATATACAACTTTAATATTCTATCTATTTTATATAAGGAAGCAACCAAGTTTCTTTACCTTCAAGGCTTATTCCTTAATCCTCCTTATTTAATATATAACTTGTCTAGTTCATTTCAGCTTATGTTTAATTAAATATCATGTTTTAGATATTAATATTTCGTTTATGTTTATGTTTAGCATGATATTATTTTAGTTTGGTGAACGTTTTGGAATGTGATTAAAGTTTAGGTGGAAAACGTTTTGAATGCTGCCCAACATTAAGTGCCCACTTAGGTGTATACACAGTTGAAATAATTACATCGAAACATTTCGGTATTATGACGAATAAATATTAATTAGATTCAATGGTCGCGAAACGTAATGCGAATAAAACAGCGAGCAGATTAAATTCCAACTTGTTTGGTTGGCAAAATTGTTTTGTTCGCTCGACATTGATACACATGAAGTACAGTTTGCATTGTTTTAATAACAGAGATTGAACATTATTTTCACACAATTCCATGTTAGTTATAATATGTAGAAGTAACTTTATATATACAGGACAAACCGAAATAAACAAACAAAAAGAGTTATTGTCAAAATATAATTCTAAAATTTATTTTCTCATTGTTTCAGGTACGTTTCTGCACATTTTCGTATCAAATAGTAAGTAGACACATTCACAGTTTCTCTTTTTATTATAAATTTATTTTGATGAGGGTAAATCCCTGTTGGTGAAATAACGAAGGGTATATGCAAGACGAGCTGCCGCCGCAGTTTTAGGCTTTATTGCCTTCGTGAGTTCCTATGTTGTACATATGGTACGAGGTGCACATGCCGGCGCCGGAATATCTGTTTTAATGCTCATAGCCTGAAGCCATACGTAGACATTCTAACAAATGCTGCCACTTAAATTCGAGAAATATAAGGAGTAAAAGAAACGGAGAATATTCAAGATAAATATATAATCTTGAATGTAAAATATAGTTTTTACCACACAAACGGTATAATTCGGGTAATACGATCAACAGAAACTAAGTCAAATTCTTCGAAATCGACGTTTCAATTTATTAATTAAATCTTTTGCAAGATCTACAAATTGTTACAAAAGTTACAAAAAACAAAGTAAAGATTTGTTAATGAACATCTTATTAGAACGTATAATATCATATAACGAAGAAAAAAAGGTTGCAGATTACAATACAACTTGCGTAATATAAGCCATGATAGATCTCACTTACGATTAGGCATAGATTTAATCCAGTTCGCTATTATTTCTTGTAGGATGTTAAGTGACTCTTCTTCTAGTGCTACAATCAGCTCTGTAATCGAGGTTGGGATACGAAGGCTTCAATTCTTTGTTTAAGCTCATCCCATAAATATTATATGGGATTTAACGTATATTATCATAAAACGCGGAAAAATGGTTGCAGATTACACTACAACTTGCGAAATATAAGCCATGATAGATCTCTCGAACGATTAGGCATAGATATAATCCAGTTCGCTACTATTTCTTGTGGGATGTTAAGTCACTCTTCTTCTACCGAAACAATCAGCTCTGTAATCGAGGTTGGGATACGAAGGCTTGAATTCTTCGTTTAAGCTCATCCCAGAAATATTATATGGGATTTAACTTATAATATCATATAACGAGGAAAAAAATGTTGCAGATTACACTAGAACTTACGTATATATAAGCCATAATAGATCTCTCTTACGATTAGGCATAGATATAATCTAGTTCACTATTATTTCTTGTGGGATATTAAGTTACTCTTCTTCTACTGCATCAATCAGCTCTGTAATCGAGGTTGGGATACGAAGGCTTGAATTCTTCGTTTAGGCTCATCGCCGAAATATTCTATGGGATTTAGGTCGGGGCTGCATGCTGATTCCATAACCATAGACTCTCGACAACCATAGACTCTCCATAACCCGAAAACCGATTTCTGTAAAGTAATCTTGCACGATTCTTGGGATATGCGGCATCGCATTGTCATAATGATAAATTTTTCTTCAATGTAGTTGACATAAGGTACCACATGAACTGCTAAATTTCGTCGAGGTCCCTAGCTCCCCTCTCCTGTGGCGCGTGGCCCAAACCACGGGCGCTCCAAATGATGCGAATAAGGTCGGTACGTGATCCCATAGATGTTGCACCCCAGATCATGCTGGAACCACCTCAACAAGCAGTCCGTTCTTCAGTGCAGCGTTCTGTAAATCGCTCGCTTAGTCTTCCGTACACTTTTCTTCTTCGATCGCTACCATAGAGGCATGTTCTGCTCTCATTTAAGAACAGAACAGACCCCCATTGTTCCAACTTCCAATTTAAATCATCGCTGGCAAAACGCACGCGTGCTTGACGATAAGCTGGGGTAACTTTTTTACAAACTTCAGGTGTCTTTGGGGTCAAGCTACTTTCCTGCAGTCTTCGTCTTACTGTCCGCTGACGAATAACAGAGCGGTTTTTTGTCAGAATAACTTGAACAGAAATCTAACCTAGCCTAACCTAACCCTTTTTTGGGGAAGCAGGGGAAAATATCTACGTACGACCCCCAAGCCATCATGTCTCCAAAAGAGCCACACAAATAACATTAGTATATAAAGAACAGTTTAACTTAAATGCAAAAATAACTAATAGCATTAACCCTTAACCACCTGCCATACGTCTCAGGTGAGAAAATTACTGCTACTTTGGGTCTGAGAGACGCATGTCAGGTGGTTAGGTGTTAATATATAACTAAATATTTAAGGTCTAGTTGTCCATAAAAATTTTGCTTTCAATAGTGATCCAGGACTTTATCACTCTCACGCGAGCCCTCCGCATCGATCTTCTTCGTCAAAACTTCTCTTGCGAAGAGGCGGACGGCATCTCACTCTGCAGGGCCTCGCAGTAACATTCTTCCGTCTCAGGCCGTCAATGTCTCGGCCGTTTCTGCACCTGCCTGTAGTTTGTTCCAAAATTGTTCTCTCTGTGGACCAAGCTACGCAATTTGTGAGTGTGTGACAAGTATCGTCTAATGCGTTGTCACAATGATGACAAGCATCGTCTAATGCGTTGTCACAATGATGACACCCCGGCGTAATCTCCTTTTTAATGCGGTGTAAATTTGTCCCAAAACACCCATGACCTGTGAGTGCCTGCTTCATATAGTGATCAACCTCACCGTGTCTGCGCGAGTACCATAAATTGATATCTGGGATGATCTCACATGTCCATTTGTCCTTTGGGTCCTCCTACCACTCTCGCTGCCATGTCTCCAGAGTTCTTTCCCGCTCTTCCTTCTTAACTCTGGCCTTGCGTTTTGGTTCTTCATTTCCTCTCATCTCTTTTTGCCGCTCGTGGATGCGCTTCCTCTCACTCGCGTGAAGGTGCAAGGGAGGAATACTCGCCTAGCACTAAGACCGCCCCGGTTGCCATTGTGCGGTATGCTATAGTTACCATAACAGCGGTCACCCTCTGTATAGATATCATAATCTGTCTGTTAATCGCCACAGATAGGCCACTGCACCACACAGGCGCAGCGTATAATAATACCGAGTGCACCACACTCATCAGCAACAGTCGTTTGAAATGTTTTGCTCCCCCCACGTTCGGCATTATTCGCGCCAGCGCCTGTGCCTTAATCAACGCCTTCTCCGCAGTCTTCGTGATAAGTTTACTGAAATTTAGCTTTTCGTCAATTATAACCCCGAGATATTGAATGGTTTTTTAAATTTGTATTTCCCCTCCATTGATTGTTATTCTTGGTGCAAGTATGGTACGTCTTCTACTTATACTAAGTAGAAGACGTAACATAGTCTCGCTTTTATTATCCGCAACTTCTAATCCCACACTCGCGAGTCAATGTAATACAGTTTTCACCGCCTCTCCGAGGACTATTTCTAACAATTCAGGCGTTCGCGCCCTTGCCATGACAGCAACGTCGTCTGCAAATCCCACCAAAGTTTCACCATCTGGCATGATAATTCGTAGAAGATCATCATATATAATGTTCCACAGGGTTGGTCCAAGTACCGAGCCCTGTGGCACACCAGCGGTTATGCGGCGACTCCTCTGTCCCTTTTTTGTATTGTATACTAGTAGTCTGTTCGATAAATAATTTCTAATCATGTCGACTAAATAGCCAAGCATTCCTTCTTTGCGCTGTTACGCCCCGACTATGGCCGACCACCTCGCCGAATTGAATTCGTTCCGTACATCTAGCTTAGTCATCGCACAGGGCGTCGCGAAACGGCCCTTCCTTGCGTTCGCCATCCATCGGTATCTATCCATTGGCATCCATCGTTGATTGGCCCCTGCGAAAGCCGAACTGTCTTTCGGATAATCTCCCTGTATGTTCAATGGCTTCATTGAGCCTCGCAAGTATCATGCGCTCAAGCAGCTTGCCCGTCGTGTCTATCATACCCAGTGGTCGATACGAGTCCGCTGTGCCCTTAGGGATAAGAACAAGGCGTTGTCTCTTCCACCGCGGATGGAAGCTTTTCCTATGCAGGCTGACGTTGTAAGCTGAAAGGTGGACTTCCGGAGCACTAGCTACCATAGCCACGACGGCTTCATTTGGGATACCATTCCTTGGGCCTTGCCAGATGATAACCTCTTCGCTGCTGTCCGCAGCTCCTCTTCAGTGAAGTCTGGGGGATCCTCTTCGACCTCACCCGCAGCTTCCCAGGTTTGTCCTTCGTGAGTCTGGAACAGTTTATCGATTATGCGTTCGAATTCGATAGGGTCTTTTGTTACAGGTGGCAATCAACCTAACCTAACCTAACCTGTTGTTTCAGTTGAACAGCAATAAGGTGAAGATTTCTTAATGATGTTCACACAATAAAGCGGTCATCCCGAGCCATTGATGATCTCCTTCTGCCTGTTACAGGTCGTCTATAAAGGGATCCAGTTTCCCCATAACGATAAAACACTCTTCGAACCGCGGCGCGTGTAATATCCAGTTGTCGAGCAACAACATTTTCGATTTGAACAAAAACTTGGGCGGCTTTTTGCGCTGTAATATACATTAAACAAACAATCTTGAAAACTACTGAAATTATGAAAAACTAATTATGTGCAAATTTCCACCACATAAATACGTTCGTTTTTGTTTAAACCACCACATAAATACGTTCGATTTCGTTTACCGTTTAAAGGCTATGCCTATAAACGATAAGGATTCTTGATAAATGTATACTCATAAGTATACAAGTCCAAAGTTTACAGTGGGCCGATTTCTATGCAGTAAAGTTTATTTGCATGATACACATTTACATATTGTACAATGAAATTCTTCTAACAGATTTATATTATCTGGTAAGTTTAAGATTAGCTACTCTGAATCTTGAAAAAACTTCTCGAAAAACGAATCTCGAAAAATAAAGATGGAAAACATAAAATAGTACGACTCTTGAGATGACCAGTCTAGTTCTAGAACAACTTAGTAGATTAAATTCCGATGATGTTTTAAGTAAATAAACTACATACATCTTATTAAAGGCGAAATATAGTCTGAATTTCTAAGTGTATTCAACCTTTCTGTAGTTCTATAATATTATTAACACATTCACTAGTGCCGTGACACCGGTGACCCGGCGGTGTTTGCATACTTTTTTTGCATATTACAGACCAGCACGCCACTGGGTCACCGGTGACCCATTTCGGGAAAATCACCTAAAATAGTTCTGTGGCTGGGGCCCTAGAGAAAGAAAATAAATACCAACTCATTATAACTATCGATTTTGCATAGTGGTTACAACCGGCGATACAGGAAAGTCATAAAATCAGGAGCGGCAGTGAATGTGTTAAGTCTTTTAAATTACTTCCGTGCTAATACCACGCAAGATATTGAATTATACAACAGATATTTGTATGTAATTAATTAGCCCCCAGTGCACTTTCGTGAGCAGTGTGAGTACAACAACGAAATTCTCAGCTAGAGTAAGGCTACATCAGGGATCTGCTCTCAGCCCATATCTCTTTGCCCTGGTAATGAATGTGCTAGTCGAGGAAGTGAGGAAAGCAGCGCCATGGAGCATGAGGACGTTTTACTCTGTGAACTTACCCGAGATAAATTTCAAGGGTTGCTCGAAGAGTGGAGGAAAACCCTGGAAGAAAGGGGGATTATTATCAGCAGCGTAAAAACTGAATATATGTACGAAGGAAGCTCAAGATCTATGTATTACCTTGCAGGAAGAAGAAGAAAACTGTCACCGAAAAAGAAGTTTCAATATCTGGGTCAATAAAAGTCAGAGCTAGGCTGCTTTCGGAAAAGTCAGACACATACTCAAGAACCTACATATACCACACTGCCTAAAACTAAAAGTTTACGACATGTGTATATTGCCCGTTACGATGTATGGCCTGGAAACAATGACATGGATAGCTAAAAGCGCAAAGAACATATTAGAAACCTGCCAATAAGCCATGGAACGAGATACAGGATACAGGACAATCCAGGATATCAGACTGCGATTCAAAGGCAAAGACGTGATCGAACGATGCGCAGAACTTAAGTGGAGCTGGGTAGGATAGCCTGGGAAAACATCGACCATTGGACCCATAGGATTACTCACTGGAGACCAGAAGCCACAAAACGAAGCACTGGAAGACCGCAAAGAAGATGGCTCGACGACATCAAGAAAATAGCGGGGAAAGAATGGCATCAAATCGCAAAAAGAAGATGTGCGTGGAACGACCTGCTGGAGGCCTACGTCCAGCAGTGTACAAATACGGGCTGAAGAAGGAGAGAGAGTCCACTTTCGTGGCACTAAACGGGAACTAGATAAATGACACGGTTTTTAAGATCTTATCTTTCTATTTAACTTTAGTGCCATGAAAGTGGATATGGTAAATAAAATAAGTGATTTAGTAAATAAGATTATGGTTAATCTTGAGAATCTATAGTGCAGTAGTTTGTCCTTGCTTTCTGCATCGCAGTGCTGCACCACAGCAGAAGGTGTATATATGCGATTGTCGAACTGCCTATCCCAAGCCTTTAGGGACATTATTTTTCGATAGACTTTTCTTAGTAATGTCCCAGCTGCTGCCAGAGGCGTATTTAACGTAGATGCAATCGGTGCGTAGCACCGAAGGAACCCCGTGACAATACTTTACAATACACCATGTTTGTCCATGAGAAAAGTATTAGTATTTTTACAAAAATATTTATTTTCAACCAAGGGTGATAGCTTTTCTTTTAAGTTTAAAATACAATTTGTACTTCCAAAATGAAACCTTACATGGAAATATAGTTTGTAATATGGCATATTTTATTAACTGGTGAATAGGCTGGTTACGACTGTTACTACGTGGTAATTCATAGTTATATTGAATTGAAAAATTCACTATGTTTTAACCATACTTATAATATGTAAAAATGTTATATAACTTATTATTCACAGTTATATAAATTTCTGCATTTACATTCACTCGCGAGTTTCGACGTTTGACGGTCATTTTCAAGTGAATTAGCAAATTGATGAGGTTGAATATATACCCCTATAGTTTTGGTGGGGATGGGCGGTGTCGGTCCGTAGATGAGGATCTACTTGAGAATGTGTGAGATTAAAACGTTGGGAAAAGATTAGGTCGGTTTGCTCGTTTAGGAGATTAACTGAGGGATTACGGGTTTTGTTTTGAAAATTCTTTAAATAATGACTCTAGGAGATTTAGTTTCGGGCCTTTGTTACAATTATGCCAGATTTTAAGATTAGTTATTTCGGGGAATTTGTGTTTACATTCTAGAATAGAGTCTAGTCTAGAGTCGGAATTTGTGATTACATTCTAGACATTCTAGAATGAGCTTGTGTCTTTCTTAAGACGGAAGGCCCGGAAGTGTTCGGAAAAACAAGTTGATATGTTTCGTCCTGTCTGGCCTACGTAGACTATTGCATTCTGAACAACGAATCTCTTAAACGCCGGAATTTTTGAGGGAGTCAATTTAGTCTTTGGCATTAAATATTGTGTGGGATAATTTTGAGGAAGGTTTAAAGGCCTCTTGTAGTTTTTGTTCTCTCAAAACGTTAGCTATTTACTCGCTAGCTTTGCCAAAGTACGCGTAGGAAACGAAAGTGTTATCTGAATTGGGCGTTTAGTTTTGTCTGATGTTAGGTCAGACTCCGACTCAACAGACACAGGGTCAGAAATTGATTGCCTGTTTTTCTGTCACCTACACCATCGTTGAATTCTACACCTAGCGCTGAGGTCGACTTTTTAGAATCTTTGGATAAGTTTACTACAAAAACAGAAAACACTGAAATTAGTGAGGGAGGAACCAATAATACGGAGAAAGCCGAGGAAGAAACTTTTAAAACGAAATTTCCCTTGGAATACGTCTCATTTAAAACTGAAACACTTTCTAAAAGTAAAAAAAACTGGATTTAGTACGTGTACCACGAGGTATTGCCGCTTATTGCCATACATGTTGGTTATTTTGAAAGGAAAACGTGGTTTTGTGGAATGATTGGGGACACCTATCCACAAGAATTCATGAACATTCCCGAAGTAAATCTCATCTAATGGCTACAACTGGAGTACGGGCATGTTTGAAGGAAAAATCAAAGGATTCATCCCTAAAAAGACAGTATGACGCATAGTAGAAAAGATGGAAAGAAGTTCTCACGTTGCAATTTGATCTCCTGCGGACAATTACGTCACTAACTTTACCCTTACGAGGTCATTTTAATGACTTGAATCGTGCCGACTGTGGTGTATACCTAACTTTTTTTTTTTCAAGAGATTGTCCACAATTGCAGTATAATTTTGAAGCTGAGACAATTTAGAAACTGAGAAATTAAAGTATTTAAGTACTTCAATAATCGAAGAACAAATTCGACTTTTGACTGCAAACGTATCCTCAGGAGTTTTAAATAGTTTCACATTTGATTTTTTAATGATTTAAATTGTTTGGAATGATGTTCTACAAACTATCGATGTTACATCAAAAATATTGCAGAAAAAAGACTTCTCGAAGTCGAAATGGCTTCAATGTGATATGGACGAAGAACACTTCTTAAAAGAAAAAGAATTTGAAGAGTTGGTTCATCTGGTTTTTGAGTTTACTGAACTAGCAGCGTGACGCCACAAAGTGTGCCAAAAAATAGTCCAATAGAACTCTTGGTGATATTCTTCTATGCACGTTTCTCTTTTCTGAGAGCTGGCCCCACCAAAAACTTGCACCGAACCGCTGAATAGCTTAAAAGCGCGCCTGGCTGCTGCCCTATAACATGGATCATAGATCTTCCGCCCCGTCTGCCGTCGGACTTCCTAGTCTCTTCAGCCTTCTGGGTCGTTGTCCACTCCCGCGTTTGAGGTTATACCGAATCGACTCGGTCTCCAGAGCCTCGTCTGTGGAAACAGGGTTCACCAACGTGAAGGTGAGGCTTGACTTTTCAGTAGAAGAGGCTATCTGAGATGCATCAATACCCCTACTGAACCGCTAGAAATGGCTCGAAAGACATTTGCATACTCTTTAATGTTCACAAATAGAAGTGTGTGCCAGCGAATTTGACTAGGGTTAATGTCTAGTCAGTGTTATTGTACGGGGTAGAAACCTGGACCTTAAAAGCCCAAACTATCAAAAAGCTTGAAGCATATCATTGACAGTCTGACAAGAAGGGGTATATTACCGTATCTTTTGCGCATGTCAAGAAGCTACCTCAGCTGTCAAAGCATTATACTGCTAGGAGACCAGGAAAAAGTAGAGCGACAAATCAACAGTGTGGTCCCACAGGGTTCAATACTACGCCCAACCCTGTAGAACGTGTTATAAGACAAAATACTTACAACGACGCTGCCTTTGGGGGCCACCGTAATCGGCTTCGCAGACGATATCGCACTAGTTTTCACAGAACAGAGCAAGGCTTAATGCGAACGGCAAATCTCTCTCTCTCTCTCGGTAGCTTACAACCCGGGGTGGGTCTTTGACATTACAATTTGCCTCCAGTTGCTGCGGTCCACTCTTCTGGTCGTTGGACATTTAGATTCCGTAAGTCCGCTGCAATATTATATTTCCACCGCATCCTTGGCCTTCCCAGCGGCCGCTTTCCTACCAGGGTCTCTTCCCACACCAGTTTTACGACACGTTGGTCCTGTCTCTTCACATGTCCGGCCCATCTCAATCTCTCTGCCTTTATTATTTTTACTATATCTGGTTGGTTATATAGTTCTTGCACTTCCCTGTTAGTCCTAATTCTGTATTGTTGTGTGGCGTTGATCCTTGTGTGTCCTTGAATGATCCATATATCCTTCTAAGAATTCTTCGTTCTGCGATTTTTAGTCGGTTCTCATTTTGTTTTGTCATCGTCCATGTTTCACATGCATATGTCATTATAGATCTTATAATTCCATGATAAATTGTTACTTTCGTATGGCGGGTTACATTTTTCGATTTCATTATTTTTTGCAGTGCAAAACAGCAGCGATTGGCTGCCTGAAATCTGTTGTTAATCTCTTGTATTATATTGTTATCTGTGTAGTCACAGTGGTGTAGTAGTGAAGCATCCGCTCGCTATACCTGAGATCCCGGTTTCAATCCCCGGACAAACCGTGAAATCTTTCACGGAACTGTGGTGGCGTGACCACCTCCTGGAAAGCAATGGCAAACTACCACACGTAATTCTGCCTGGTAAAACCTCTCAAATAGTGCCGTTCGGAACCGGCGATAGACTGAAGGTCCCGCATATTAGTGTGACGATGCGTTCCACAAGTATGCGCGAGAGGTTGTCCACACTAGAAGACTAGTAATGACACCTTAAGAAGAAGAGGTGTAGCTCCAAAATATTTAAACTAATGGACCCTTTCAAAATTATGGTGGTCCATTGTCACATTTTGTCCTATCCTGTCTCTTCGTTCTGTTCTTGTTGTAGTCGTGTATTTGTTTTATATTCGTTTATTTGTAGGCCAACCCTCTTTGCAGCATTTTCCAGTTTAATGAAATCTTCCTTAACGTTGATAGTGGTATTTCCGACTATATCTAAATCAGCAGCGAAAGCTACTACTATGCTCGGACCCTGATTTCCAAATAGGCGCGTTTCTATATTTGCTACGGTGCCTTCCAAGGCGATGTTAAAGAGGAGTGGGAATAACGCATCTCCTTGCTGAGACCACCGTTGATTCGAAAGAAAGTTGACAATTTTTCTTCAAGTCTTACTGCACAGTTCTGCCTAGGTATTCCACAATTCCACTCTTAGGATGCTATGATACGCTTGCTTAAAATCTATAAGAAGCTGATGCAATGTTTTGTTGTATTCCCAACACTTCCCCATCAACTGCCTTGTAGTGAAAATCTGGTCTACTGTTCATCGATTCTTTCTAAATCCACACTGGTAATCTCCTATTTGGTACTCTACACAAGCAGTCAGTCGCACTAATAGAATTAAAGAGAATACTTTATATCCTGTGTTAATAAGGGATATACCTCTATAGTTTGCGCAGCATATTTTATCGCCCTTTTTATGAATGGGTATTCTAATACTTTCTTTCCACGGGGTTGGTATTTGTTCTTCTTTCCATATCTGGAAGCTGAGTTGATAGAAAGCGAGTTTCAAAATTTCTCCTCCATGTTTCAGACATTCTGCCGATATAGTATCGTTTTCTGGGGCTTTGTTGTTTTTTAGTTTGTGAATAGCTCGTGATACCTTTTGCATTGTACGTTCTTCCACTAAGGGTTTGGCCGTAAGATATGTACACTCACGTCTGCCTTCATCCGTCTGTATATTCAGCAATTCATCAAAGTATCTTCTATAGGTCTCTATCACTTCAGCTTCACTTGTAATAATGTTACCTTCGTTATTCTTTATGACAGTTCCAACTCTGGGTCTAAATCCCTTTTTTATGTTCTTTACCTCTCGGAAGAAATGTCTTCTGTTGCTCGTTCTATTTTACTTTAGTTCTTCAAGAATAATTTCCTCGGCTTTTTTTTTTGCTTTCATTGTCTTTCTTCCTTTTTTTCTGAGCTCTCTGTATTTCTGGGTATTTTGCTCGTTTGGATCTTGCAGCATTCGTTGTCGAGCCTGGCTTCTTTGCTTTAAGGCTATCTCGCATTCGTCATCAAACCAGTTCTTCTTTTTAGTATTCTTTTTTGAATGTGGATATATAGGCGCATTCTAAAGATACCTTGGACACATAGAATGAACATGAAAGGAAACTATTAAAAATTATCAAGATACGTAAAACAGCATGCATAGGTTATACTCTGCGCAACGACAAATATATGCTGCTATACAACATACTACAGGGAAGAATAGAGGCGCAGAGGGAATAGGAAGAAAGAAAAAATCATGGCTCCGTAATATACGAGTCCACACTCTTATATTACGGAGCCATAATTTTTTCTTTCTGGAATGAATGTTGAAGAACTGTTCCATGTGGCAAGAGACAGAGACGTTTCCAGAAAGGTGGTCGCCAACCTTCAATGAGAAGACGGCATCAGAAGAAGAAGAGAAGTAAATCAGATACAAATAACTCTTGTATAATTAAATATCCTGTGTGGTATTAGCTAGGAAAGTAGTTGATTCAACATGAGATTTGTTTTGTAGTCTTAAAAGGACTTTGTTATATAATAGAGCTTCGGAAAGGTTGTTTATATTTACATACTCAGGCTTAATAAGTTTATATGATTATCTAAAATGTAGTATGGTATCACCAGTAAATACATTGACCTGCTCAGTTGGGGGTTCTCTAATATCCTTACATGAAATAAGTGGAAGCTTAAAGAAACGATTCAAATTTTAAAATGAAATGTAATCCAGATTTATTTGGAGATTAGTGTATTTACCTCTTATTATAAGTGGTAATATTATAAGTTTATTAAATGTATAGTTTTTACTGGAAATTATATATACTTACTTATTTAGGAAGAAATTAAGGGAACAATCATTAAATAGTGGGATTATTGAAGCTAATAGATAATGAACTTTTATGAACTTCATGCGATCACATTCCCCACCACCGCCCATCAAATTTGTGCTAATAAAGTTTTAATAATATGAAAGCGTTCCCTTGTATGTTAAATTCCGGGGGATGGAGGAACCCCTTCTGTATCCCCTCGTCCCGCGAAAAGCACATCCACGCGACGCATTCCGCCGAGTGATGGAACACAAGTCGGATGAAAAAGCAACGGTTTTACTACGTTTTTTATTATGAAATATAAAAGGAGAGTGGCTGAATTTTTAAAACCGCATATTCGCCGGTATAAGTAGATTTAGCGAGGCGGCGAAGAATAAAAGAACTTGCACTTAGGTATTTTTTATGTATGCGCTTTCGCTCCCTAAAGCGGATTGTGGAGAAATATGAGCTTAATCGATCGGAAAAAATTATGTTTGCTTTCTAAAATATTGAAATACAGTTGCGGGGAAAAGTGAGTACCAATTGTTACAAGACCTAGGGGTGTAATAGCTTCAATGGCTTGAAGGCTATCTGAATTGCTTCTCCCCAAAGGTGCGATAAACTCTCATCCTAAGGGTGATATTTTACCATGAATATTTTGATTTTCATTTTATTCCCTCTTAATTCAACGAAAATTGCTTGAGATATAAACAGGGGGTATTAATGTTATTACATTATGAATTCAGAGGTCAAAAGCTTTCTGCTCCCCATTTCAATAGAAATGGCCCATAATTAAGTAATGTGCTCGTTTTCAAAAACGGACCATTCCACGGAATCGCTTTGAACTCCCACCCCTGCGATTATATTTGCCAAGCATTAACAATAAACTCCAGTTAGCCCTCTCGCATTATGCGCCCTAATAACTCATTCTCCAATAACTCGTAATAATCGACGCGTGACGAATGCATTCAATTGTTTGCTAGGTTATTCGATATGGGATGAATATCTTGCAGAAATTCTTATTTAAAAGAGAACGTAGACGGCGGTGACAGATTGGATGATTCCGGTGTATGGGCGCTTTCGGATTGAAATCCTGCATTTTCAGATACATCTCTAAACGGTTAAACGAACTACACGCTCGTTCTTTTCACCAGGCACTACATCAAACGGTTTAAATTACATTTTATAAAACTGCATTACACTTTTATTAAGACTGGATGGATGAGTGTGTACGTCGAGCAGAAATAAACCTTTTTACTAAATAGCTACACTACCAAATGAAAATACCTGTGCGAATTGAACAAAATTTAGTTGAAATAAAATAAAACAACCGCAAGTATTACTTGCAATACCATTTGTAATCGAATGGAAATCACTTGAAACCTATTTGTTTTTGTTAATCGAAAAATAATAAATTGGAAATAAAAATGAATTCCGATTTTATTTTCGCACAAAATGTAATCAACAGATTTAAATTAAACTGTAATGCAATTTTGAGTTTTGCTAAAATGAAAATAAATAAATAGTTTAGAAATCTTTATAGCGCACAAAACAAGACTTAAATACAGAATATATAGACAGGACAGGATATATAGTGAGACTAAATTTGGACAATTAATTTGTTGGGTAGGACTAAATAAACTTTCGAAGTAATACACGTAAGACATAACTATTCAAATCAAAAATATATTTTTTTCTCCTTGCACTATCTTGTTTACCATCGAAACCTATGAGACGTACTCTCATTTTTGGAAAATTATTTGGGTCGCGTGTTTAAGAGTTTGAAAATGCTAACTTAGATTACATATGTAGAATTACAGAAATTTTATTCCATTTACTGGCTATCGTTGCATGGATGTGGGCAATAGATTACTTTAAATTAACTTATATTTGTTAGGGTTCCGTTGTTATTAACTACTTTTTTTATAATATAGTCCATCATGACATTCCATGTGAGATGCTCATCCAAAAATATACCGAGAAATTTCAGACATCCTGTTCGTTGAATGTTGTTATTTTCAATTCTTAGATCAATATCCTCAGTGGCCTTCTGTTAGTTTGAAAACTTATATATCTCGTTTTGTCACCGTTTAGGTATAGGTTATTGGCAGAAAACCATTTATATAAATTAGGAACTACCTCACTCCCTTCACGCTGCATTTGTTGCACAGATGCATTGTTAATGCATATACTGGCATCGTCAGCATACAGTGTGATTCGCTCTTCTCCAATATAATGGACTAAGTCAGCGGTATACATGGAAAATAATATTGGGGCTAGTACACTCCCCTGTGGCACTACAACGGAAGTTGGCAGTATCTGAGATCTAGTTTGGCCAATTCTTACATATTGTTTTCTGCTTTGAAAGTATGAATGGAACCATTTCCCAGCCTTTCCTCGTACTCCATAAGTACAAAGTTTTCCTAGGAGCTTGGAGTGAGACACGCAGTCGAAAGCCTTACTGAGGCCGCAGAATATAACAACTGGGCAATTTCCACGATCCACTTCCGATGTTATCTTTTCATAGAGTTCTTGACAAGCTGTGATAGTAGATTTGTTTTTGCGAAAACCATGTTGTTGAGGCGGAATCATTTTGTATTTTTCAAGAAATGGTGTGTCTATCTTCCATGTAATATTCAGTTATTTTGGCTAAGACAGAGATAAGAGCCACTGGTCGATAATTATTAATATTGTTTCTATCTCCTTTTTTGAAGATTAGAATTATTGAAGACATTTTTAAAATATCCGGATACGTCTCTGTTTCCAAAGAGCAATGTCACACTATGTCGGTTATTGGTTCGACTAATTCCGTAGCAAATTGCTTAATCAAATTACATGGTAAATCGTCCGGTCCGCTACTTCTTTTGTTTTTTAATTTCTGTATTATTGACATCATTTGCTGTGGAGTAAAATCTTGTAAGTACATGCTATTGTAGTTCTGCTGCATGTGCGCATCACTTATGGTCATCTCTTTAATCTTTGTGGCAACCAATTCCGGGGCAGTTTTGAAGAAGTTGTTGAACATGGTAGCTATCGTACTTGGATTATCAATTATCTCATTCTTTTCTTTTAATTCTATGCTAGTCGTGCGCTCTTCTTTATTCGATAGTTGATTTAATATTCGCCACATAGTTTTTTGTTTGTTTGGAGAATTTTCAATAATTCCGCAGTAATACTTGTTTCTCGTAATAGTTTGTGATGTTTTTTCTTTTCCTGTTTATATGTCTTGCAAAAGTGGATGCTTTTTCTGTAGAACAAAAAGATCTCTTAATTTACAACTGGAAATTCTTAACTCCATATTTATCCATAGTTTCCCTTGATGTGTTGAGTTTACCAATGGGAAACATTGCTCAAAATAATGCTTCATAGTTTTTATAAATCCGATTGTTTCCCTATTAGCATCTTGATTGCTGTATACACAATCCCACAACTCTTGCAGTAGTGCTTGTTCAAACCGCACTTTGTTAGCTGCCCCAAAATTCCTGGTTTGTTTTTTTGTTTGTTGGGGTAAATTGGTTTCGTCAATGGTCTTGCTTATAAGTATTAGCCTGTGGTCCGAAATTGTCGTAGCTTCTACCATGATTTGTGAAACATTATACAAATTAGTGAAAATGTTGTCTATTCGACTTTGACTAGTCGCGGTTATCCTAGTATACTGCTTCGCACGATCAGTTAGACCGTAGGATCTCATTAGATTTATTAAATTGTTTGTTTCCTTAGAGTTGTCTTCGAAGTGGACATTGAAGTCACCTACGATGATAATTTCCTCATATTGGTTAAAGATATTTTCCAGCAGATTTTCTAGTATATATATATAAATAGATAGATAGATAGTTGTCGATGGCTAATCTGATGTCTCCATGCAAAGTTGTCCACACATGCTTTACTGGCTTGTTTCTTGTCTTTGTTGAAGCTATGGTCAATAGCATTCTGTTCGGCTAAATCAAACGAAATTCTTTTTATTTAATCATTTATTTAACAGGTTGTATAATCACAAATAAAAATATTTCGCTGAGGAATACTCCTCTGTGCGAACTGTGCTGTGACAAAGGTAGTTTATAATAGACGTTTTCATAATTGACATGACCCCGACAAGCAGGCATAATTGCTTGGGTAGGTTGCGATTGACCAGAACAGTGCATAATAGATCAGCAACAGTTATACAATATACTAATCGAGTAATGCGTCTTCCTGCACTAAAAGGGTGTCAAAAAATCATGATTTTTTGAAAATTGAGAAAAATTGGGAAAAAATGCGGTTTACATCTTGAATTTTTTCCGGTGAATTGAACAAAAAATTAAGTTTTTTTAGACAAGCGTTGCAAAGGTGCGCCCCCGGAAGTGGCGGCTGTAGGCGCGTTTTAATTTTTTCACTTTTTCTTCAGAAACTCTGTTCCTCTTGCGCGCCGAAACGGGAAATTGTAATTTTCTGTTGTAAAAGTGTACGGGCCTTCGACCCGCGTCCGTCTGCCGCTCGCAAGTCCCACACGGAGTCCTCCAGATGCCCAAAAACAGGAGATCGTTTCTAGCATCTTTGAGGATCAATTTTGTTCCGTGCCTTTTGCTCCTCTTGCCGTGTCGATTTCACGTTTTTTGACGTCATGCGGAAAAGTACGTGACCATCGGTTCACCCGGTGCGGCGGAAAATGTAAGCGAAAAAAAAAACGTTTTTTCCATGACATCTGTGGATCTTTATTGAAGAGCGTTGTGTCTCCAAACCAGTTCGTTCGATGCGAGATATTTAACCGCAACGGGCGGTGTAAGAATCTGGGACCTGCGGTATCCTATTCCCGCTCTGGCTCAATTTTAACACAAAAATCGGAAAAACGCGGTGTTTTTTTCACCTAATTTGCGGGGATCCCTCTCCTGGGATAACCAACAGTCGGACCGGGACCGGACTTGCACCAATCGATTCGGCATAGTGCCTTTTAGTCTGTTTTGGCGTTTAGGTGCGATTGCGCGCCGGATGGTGCCGGGACGACCGAAAAACCATGTTTTACAGACGTTCGCGAGAATCCTCCAGGATTTGCTAAATTAAAGAGCAGGGCGTCGCACTGGCGGTTTCTAGATAGAAAACAAAAGGGTCTATAAGACGATGGGATCGACACACCGCCCGATCGCATTTAGGGACGCGACGTCCGTACAAACTCTAAACAAATTTTTCAAAATTGAGCAAATTGAAACTTCAATATTCGGTGAAATGTTTTAGAATTCTATTGCTCTTTTCAGGGATTATAGCCCGACGTGTCTAATTTCGAACGACACCTCTCGCGATGCATTACATCACCGGAGACGTACCGCAGGCCCCAATCCCCTAAGTCCCTTTTTTTCACCTCTTCAAACGGAAACGCGAAATGGAAAATTTTTATTGCCAGCCTGAGGAGTGCATGCCCGGGGAAAAGGCCAACAGTATGGTTGAGCTTCTCTACGTTCATTGAACTTCTCTACGTTTGAATTTCTCATATCCATCAACGGATTCGCACTCCAGTTCAAAAAAAAACTACGACCATTGCCAATTTGCACTTACAGCTGATCATTTTAACACTATTTTCGCTAAGATTATGTGCAAATGTCATTTTGGAAGTTTATCCGTTTATGATTATGCGCGTGCTTATGAAAAGGTAAATTTTAAAAAACAATTTAAATCAAAATTCTGGTTTTTCGCTCTTTGTTAGGTTCAGATTGAAATCAAATTCAAAGATATTTCTTGAAATCTCTAAATTCCAGATTTCGGCGACTCTGGCTCTTGATTAGGAACGCATAGCAACGTCAAAATTCGCATTTTTTTTACAAATTCCTACAAGAAAACGACAATTTTACACTTTTCTTTTTGCCGGTTCTTAAAGTTCAGACAATTTTACACCAGAAACAGTCGCCTCCGTCCACATTTAAATTCAAAAATTTATTTCGTAAACGGCAATATTTACGAGTTTTTTTTTTAAGAATATTTGAAGCTTTTAAATGGAATTTAGATTCCAACGGTACCACTCGCGTCTTCCTGGGATGTATAGCCACATAGTTATAACCTGGACACATAATTTTTTCTAATAAAGAAATACATATTGAAAATTTACAAAAATATTTTTTTCCAAATCTGCGAAGTATGCCAAACATGCATTTAGCACTGTTTTATAGAGCAGATTTTCATCTAAAAATTGTGTTATTTTGATCTTTCCCAAGCGAACCGTTTTGCCGAAATTTTTTTTTTGCCCCTCGGATAAATTTTGGGATTTTATATTTTTTACTTCTGCGACTAAACCAAAGGTTTTTACAAATTATGCAAACAATACTTTTTGGAGACATCGACATCTTACATACGGATATCCCGGCTATAATTTTCTATCTTAAGGCGTTGACGAGATATTTGCAAATAGGCTTTGAAGACATAATCATTCCTCACGACGTCCGCATTGGAGTGGGAGCGTTCAAATTTTGTCAACTGATACTTCTGGTGGATACGCACATTCATTAAAAGTTTTATTGAATTCCTTCAAGGATAAATACATTTTTTCACAATTTTTGAATATTTTGAAATTTTCGTGTCTTGATCGGAATTCGTGATTTACATGTCTGGATTTGTTTAAAAAATTATTTTAGTAAGTTTCACACAACGTGGAACAATGAAATTTCACACTTTGTAGAGAATTAGTCAGTCTATGATATCCCTTAGTTAGTTTTGCAAAATATTTTATCTGGCAGCGGTCGCCGCCCGTCAAACTCAAAGTCGCACACGTGGTCAGACGTGGTCAGACAAACTATGGTTTGAAAACTTGGACAGTTGAATTAAAAATTCCTTCAGTTTGGCTTGGCTTATAAATTTAATTTATAGCTATTTTTTCTATTGAAATTGATATTTTGGTATCTTCGTAGCCGATAGCCTCGACACAGATTTTTTTTAAATACAGAAATTTTTGTTGAAATATTTCAAATATTTTTTCTGTCCAACTTTCCAAACTCTATCGAACATGCATAAAATGTCATTTTAACCTTTCCAAAGCAAACCAAATTTTGCGGTGCAATTTTTTTTGCAAACCTCCAATCGCATTTTCTACTTAAGGACGTTCCCAAGAAGCAGTCGTGCCGTGCCGCTTTATAAAATATAGTTGAGGTGCAGTGTTCCTTTGGGTGCCGCTTATCTGCGTAGAAGTTCTAAAATACTTTCGTTGCGTCGTTTCTCCGATCCGACAACATGGCATTCTAACTATATTTTTATGTTGTTGACATGCGTAGCGTTTCGATATTTAAAAAAAAATTAAATATTGGATATTGCAAATAATATATTAATAATGATCTCTCGATTGAAGAATGGTAGATTTGTTAAAAAAAAGACTAGTGATGCAATAGCTAAATCTCTCGCGGGTATGTCTGAGGCTAAAAAACGAAAATTTCAATCTATACTGAATGAAACAGCTCAATGTGAAATCCCCGCTTTGTATGAAGAAATAGTACGCTTATTTCAGAAATACGCATCAAATTCTCATAAATTTTTCATTGCAGCTTCAAGTCAAAGTAACGAAAGTTTTGATAATATTGTGGCAAATAAAGCCCACAAAAATAAATGTCTAAGTACAAGTAGTGCTTGTGATATTAAAGTATTTTATAGAGTATTTTATAGTTAGTATATATATATATATATATATATATATATATATATATATATATATATATATATATATATATATATATATATATATATATATATATATATATATATTTTATAGTTATTATTACTAGTATTTTAAATATTAAAAAAAGATTAAATATTTCTATTGGATCCCGCACAGTTGATTATGTTCATCGTAGTGATTTGAAGTGTAAAAAACGAGCATTAGTAAGTCAGTCTAAAGCCAAAAAACTGAGGCGGATTGAATTAAGAAAAAAAATGGACCTGTTGAGGAAAAATACCGAAAGACATGAAGGTATTACTTATCAAAGTAATTGTGGTATGAACAAGTTAATTAATTCCATACCAAATGACTGCGATAATTCCAATAATAGTATTACACTACAAGATAATACAAAAGTTGTGTATTTTGACATCGAAACCACGGGATTTGCTGCAAATGCGCATATTTTACAAATTGCAGCTATCTGTGATTGTAAAATTTTTAACATCTACGTAAATACTAAGACCAAGATTTAACCATCAGCAAGCGCTGTTACTCAACTTTACCAAAAACCTGGAAACTTATTCTATAAAGATAAAAAAGTTGAAACCCACAAAATTTCCTATGCTTTGGAATCTTTCGAACAATTTTTATTTAATTTATGCAATGGGCAAAAAAATTGTTTGTTAGTTGCTCGTTTGACGTTCCACGACTTTTACGAGCTATAACGAATGCAAAAGTACCTAGAATTTTGGATTTGATTTCAGGGTTTGCGGATACTTTGACTTTATTCCGAACCGTCTTAGTTGATAGAAAAGGTGCTGGTCAATTTAAATTAGAAACTTTAAGTAATGATTTTTTAGAACCTAGTGATGATAATCAGCAATTTCACGATGCCGTTTATGATGTTGTGATACTACAAAATTTGATAAACAAATTAAAATTACAAACTAATTTATTAAATTCGTACAAACGAAGTGATTATTATTTACAAGAATTATCTATGTCAGATAAAATTAGAGTAAATTTACGAATGTTGGCTGAATTAAAAGATATTATTTCTATCAACATGTGCAAAAAACTAGCTCTAAATTATATTTCATGTGATAATTAAAAAAGATATATTATGAAAAAGGTGAAAATGCTATAGTTAAATTATTTTCGGAAAAATTAGATGATAACAAGGCGCGAATAACAAAAAATATTATTACATTATTACAAAATATTATTAGACTTTTTGAAAAATCTACATCAGAAAAAGCTCAAGAGCTCAAAGCCAAAATAAGTAATAAGAAATTACTAGTTGCTAAGAAAAAATAATATATTGTTAGGATTGTATGTTCATTTGATGTTAATAAAAGTGTTTATGAAAATTATATTTCACATTTTTTATTTACAAAAACCGACAGTTAACGTAAATCCGTAAATTACTCGCATTTTTTGGAGACCTTGACTATACAGTAGGGTGGAGCACGGATGTATGCAAAAATATTTTTTTCGAGATTTTAAGTAATAGGGGGGGATTAGTGCATTATATTAATGTTAAAATAAATCTTTTGCCTCCGCACTGACCTCAAAAATTTAAATTTAATGATAAAAGTAGTACTAGTACAGTTATGGCCAAATATTAAGCTTAATTTAATGATAAATGGGTGATAAATGATACGCAATATATAATTCAGTAATATATTAATCACCTTTAATCAAAAACATTTTTTTTTTTATAAAAATATTATTAAAAAAACCAATTAATTTGCTATAAAATCTCTTTTTGTCTCAAATTTTGGCATTACGTTTCGTGATTCCAATTTGGCTCTTTGTGCACCTAATCGTGACTTTTGTGGCAGCTATCGTAGTCAATTTTACAGTTCGTTCAACAAAGCTTGAGTTGGCATGGAAGCCTTAAAAACAACACTTCACCCTCACCAACTGATTAAACGATACTGAATTTCTTGGTCAGGCAGGTTTTCATAATCGGTGGTTCACTTAATATTTCTTGCCAATTTATTAAATCAGAATATGTTCTTTTTCTTCATCTGCATATCCTATTTCGGATGTTTGCGATGAGCATGACTATTTTCACTTTAATGGTTGCTATTCTGAAGAGCTCGTTCGAAGTCTTTCCGTACCACGCCCTGAGATTTTGCGGGTTTTGATGGTGTCCATGATCTCCTTCTCTTTCTTCATCCTGTGGAGGACTTCGATGTTTGTTACCCGGTCTTTCCAAGATATTTGCAGGATACGTCGATATAGCCACATCTCAAAAGCTTTTTTGTTGTTGCATCATTTAGTGTCCAGGACTCGACTCCGTAAAGTAATATTGGGAAAATGTAGCACCTCAACATGCGTACTTTGGTTTCAAGATGTAGTTCGTGATTCTTGTAGAGGTTATTCATTGTATTGAAGGCAGCTCGGGCTTTTCCAATTCTACATTTTATCTCTTGGCTATTGTCCCAGTTTTCGTTCACAAGTGTACCTAAGTATGTTGTTTGTCTCACTCTCTCTATTTGTTGGTTGTGAACGTAGAGATTTGCATTAGCTATATTGTCTTTGCTAATGACCATGAATTTTGTTTTGTTGTTATTAATGTTAAGTCCATGTTTTTCACTAGCCGCTACAATTCTGTTCATTAGTGTTTGGAGTCCTTCAAGAGAGTCAGCGAATACCATTGTGTCGTCGGCATATCGGATGTTATTCAATCTGACTCCGTTCAGTAAAATGCCTTCTAGCGCTTCATTAAAGATCTGTTCGGAGTATAGATTGAACAGAATCGGAGAAATAATGCACCCTGGCCTTACCCTTCTAGCTATTTCAATGTCTTCTATTTGTTCCATTTCAGTTTTCATGGATGCGGTCTGTTTCCAGTACAAGTTAGTGATGATTTGTAGGTATTTGGCGTCAATTCCCACTTGTTTAAGGATATCTATCATTTTGTGATGTTGCACTCGATCAAACGTTTTCTGATAATCGATTAGGCATACGTAGATATCGCAGTTTACGTCTCTAGATCTTTGAAAGAGCACCTGCACTGAGAAAAGCGCTTCCCTTGTGCCTGCGGCGTTGATGAATCCAAATTGATTTGCTGAGATTTGTTCTTCACATTTGTTATAAGTTCTCTTGTGTATTATTTTTAGAAATATTTTGAGAAGATGACTAATGAGACTGATACTTCTATATTCCTCGCACCGTTTTGCTCCTACTTTCTTTAGTAATACGATAAATTCCGACTTCAACCACTCTTCTGGTATGCTGCCCGAGTTGTATATTTTGTTGAAGATGTTGGTAAGTATTATGATATGTTTGTCACTTAGCAGTTTCAGGATTTCAACTTGTATATCATCCGGCCCCGCCGCCTTCCCATCTTTTCGTCTACATCGTCTACTTCCTCTTCCAAGATGTGCGGTCCGATTTCTCCTTCGATGATTGGTGTTGCTATTCTCTCTTCATCTTCAAATAGTTTGTTGAGATATTAAGTATATGTTGAAGCATTGAAATTTATAGGCGGAACTATACACGACGCCATCGCTGCACCTGCTCTATATGATACACCATACCTGTAGCAGGTCTTCGATAAAGTAGTAAAATCGACGGATACATTTTTTTCGGAAAGCTTTTGTTTATGGTGTTAGTGGAGTTATCTGAACTACTACGACTTTCAGACGCTGACGATACCAAAGAAGAACTAACTTCTAGAACAGATAACGAAGTATATAAAGCTGTAGTTGGGCGGTTATCTCATTCCTGTTTCCTCTTTCCAACTCCTCCTTTGCAACTTCTTCGTAACACTTGCGTCGATTCCTCCTATTATCATATTTCGAGAGGTTCTTTGAACAATTCCAAAAGTATGTTCTTGTTTGGGAACCTTTTAATCCTTGCGACAGATACATTGAGGGAAATCTTTACACTTGCATGCTGCAATATCAAAAAGTACCTTACTACTTTGTCGAAAACTTTCTAACTTTCCCGGAGAGAGCCTTTTTCACAGACTTAAGTAGATTTTTGCATTTTAAATGGTATGCTTTTAACATCTGTACCACCCTTATTGGTGTTACTATCGGAATAGATGCAGTTTGACATATATTTTCAATTCTTGATGTCACTATATTTGCTATTTCTGAAAATGTAGGCTCTTTTGCAGTTTCCAATTGCAACTTTAGTTGATGTCTAGTTGATTTAGTTGAGGTAGAATATTATCTTTTATCTCACAAATATCACCAAAAATAGGACATTTAAAGACACTTTGTTTTCTTTGCATGTTTTTTACGAAACAAAATTGACGTTAGCTTACTTGTTAAATAACTAGCGCAAGTCTAATTTGAGCCGAAACCAATAGTCCACTGACGACGCGACAATTGTTCTAATTGTCCCCTCCTGCACTCCCCATATTTTATATTATAAACTTAAGATCATGCATTTTTTTGTTTTATATAGAAAATAAACTGTAGTTATAATAATTTCTAGGAATAAAATACGTCTGTTCATTAAAATTTCAATTAGTCTAAAAACCATATTTTTTCAAAAATTCAATGACGTTGCGGAAGCTATTACTATAAATCAAATCCAATAATATTTTGCATGGATTCATTTCAGTCGAAAAGGCACCGATTTTTCACTATTAGATCAATCACAACCCAAAAAAAATATTTCGCTCCACCCTACTATACAGTTCAATGATTGGAGACTTGTTTCTTAAACTGCCGCGCAGTGTAACGTTGCCAAGTCGGCATCTCCCACTCTTCAAGTTAAAGAAGTAAACTTGAAAACCATAAAAAAAGCTTGGCTTTTAACAATATTATAACAAAATCAATACCGCTTGATAGTGTTATTTTTACAGAAAGATATTTGTTATATCTTCATTTACTGATTCTCAGTTTATCAAAAGAATATCAAGAAAATTACTATTGATATTAAATAAAACGTGTGTGAGAATTTCAATCCGGGTATGGTTTACATGTTAAACATGCCAAGTTTAACCGTCAATATTTACAAATTTTCCACCGCAAGGACTATTTAAACAAATTTCTACGGGTAAAGGGTACTTTTAACTATATGTATTCAAAATTACAGAAGAATTTAAAGAAAACTAATTTTCTTGGGAACGCCCTTAAAACCATATAATTTAAGAAACTCGATCGTTTAACCCGGGATAGATCTGGTTGTACACCGCGAAGCGGCGGATAAATTAAACCAACATCGCGGCAGATTTGTCTTGATATATCTGGTCTTGATTTATCTGCTCAATATTGATATATCTGATGAAGAACACATACGCGCGGCAGCGCGTATGTGGTCTTCATTACTCACAGGGTAACTTCCATATGTTATATACTTTGATTTTTGTATGTTCAGACTCATACAATTGTCATTTATTTTATATTGCGTTTTTTTTTATTACCTCAGACCATGATCTTCCTTCACTATTAGGCTCTTGTCGTCCGAAAAGGAGATTATTTCTCCTAATTCTAGGACATGGAAGTTGTCATTTATGTACAAGATGAAAAGTATGGGACCAAACACCGTTCTCTGAGGTACACCGCATTTAACAATTAATTCATCGCTTGTGGCATCACCAATTTTAACAATCTGTTTTCGGTCCGTCAAATAGCTTTCTATTAGTTTGCAGGCAGTTCCTGAGAATCCCAGATTATACAGTTTTTTCAATATTATTTTCTGGTTAATTGCATGTAAGGCTTTTGCCAGATCCAGGAACAGAGTTACTCACGAGACTTTTTTGTCAACTGCATCGCAGATTTTATCTGTTAGATTACATTTAATTGCATCTTCTGAACTTTTCCCTTCTAGCAATCCAAATTGGATCTTATCTTAAACAAACATTTTATGATCCCAGTCTATGATCTTATGTTTAGTTATATAGGTCATCAATCTCTGTTTCAGTATTTTTTCAAATATCTTCAAAAATCTTTCAAACTCCGTTTCAAACTCCGTAAAAACATTAATCTAACTTTCTACTGTGGTCTCAAAACATCGACCTAACTCAGGGTTAAATACTTTTTTAAATCTGCCTTATGCAACAGGAAAAGTACCTGTTTTAATTATTTTTCTGATATCTTCAGGAATATTCAAGGACTTTGCAACGAATCGTTTGCTTTTTCCTCTTTCTATCTTCTCCCTCACTACTTTCAAAATATCTTCGGTAAAAACAAGTTTTCCATCAGTCTTTCTTTTATATTTGCTCATGTTGATGGTTCTGCGAAAGAAACGAAATTGTGAAAGCAAAAACAAAATTTATTATAGATTTCTTATGAATTATTAATATACAACCCGAACGATCTGGGATCATAAAATGATTGTTTAACAACAGAATATGCCTGCATAACCTTTCATTTATACAAAGTTCTATTTGCAAATTTCATGAATAATCCCCACACATGGATTGAGTATTCGTATTTATCTTATAATTCACATTCAAAATTGTTGAAAAATAACATGAAATATGTTAAAAACTTAAATATTGCAATAAAATTTACCACAGCGAAGCGAAATTACGTCCGTGTACCTTGTCTTGATAGAGACCACCGACTGGATCACAGGGTTGCCATTACAACACAATCATCTTTATTTTGGAGCATTGCGTACTCTTAGGTGGTAGCTCAGTAGCTAGCTTAGGGTAGCTAGCTTAGGTAGTAGCTCTACCCTATATGTCCAAACAAACAAGATTAGATTGGAGTGGAGTGAATTTTTGAATTTTTTATTCTTATATAATCCGTACTTGCTGAGAAAATCTCATACTGCATTTACTAGCAGGTTAAATTTGCATTTCAAATCGTTTAATTTCCGTTAAAAAAATTATAAAACTGTTGAAATATATCAAACCGTAATGTTTTTTTAACCAGCTTAGCTACATTGGAAGCAATTAATAACACTAGAATTATAAATGATTTGAAAGATGAGATTAAAATAAAGTGCGTGAATAAATACGAGTAAATCTAACAAAAAAAAGCATATCCCCCTTAATAAAAATACAGTGATAATGCGAAATTAATTGCAGTTATTACGTTCGGTTATCTGAAAAAGCGTGAAAACAGGTTGTATTTGAATGTGTGTGAGGGGCGGCTGCGGGTGGCACAGAACACGTACGCAATATTCTGATAAAAAGTACCGGGGGGCTGAGTGCCACCCCCGCAATGCCAGGAAAAAACCGCTGTTTGCCAAACGCAGAGCACGCGACGCGGCAATCATGCAAAACCAGATTAAACATTTATTTCGTGCGGATGAATTAAAAACGGACGGTTTTTTTTATTTAGGTGTAATTAAATTTCGAGATTACCACAAAACTCGCGTTTCATTTTTATCTCAGGAATAATATTTTTGTTTTTTTTTTGTTTGGGTTTATATAAACACTGGCAATACGCGAGTTATTAAAATTCACAGCAATTTTATCTCAAAACATTACGTAATAAATACATTTGAAAATTATTGCTGACAAATTTTATAATTTATATAAACATGGCATGAATTGAAAATCTTTGAAATTAAAATTTCAGTTTACAAATAAATTTATATAAGTACTAAGTTTACTTTTATATAAATTTATTTATTTGCTAAGCTGTCAAAATAGGGAAGTAGTTTATACAGGATGTCAAATATGTGACATAATATGTGGTGTTAAACTTTGGAATCAAACCAATAACTTCTTTATTTATTGTTTTTGGGATAATCGCTCGGACACGTAGATTTTGTTTTGCAAAATACAAAGCTATGACGTGAAAAAATTATTCGTGACGTCATTGGTGTTTGCGCTGTGACGTTATTGAATTTTTTTTTAATGGCAATGATTTGAATTTTCAGATAACGAACAATAGCCAGTTTAGAAAAAGGTGTTTTTCAGAAGAAAATTTTAATTACGACTGTCCTATAATTTTACGACATGTCCGACATGATCTTAATCATTACGACATGAACATGAACATGAACATTACGACATGAACTCTATTTTTTTTTTAATGCGATTTTCACTTGTTTCTTTTGCTTCTGATTAGGGTGAAGTAAATTTTAAAAAAATATTATTTTTTTTTTGAAAATTTTTACACCACCAGTTAGAGAATAAACAGAAAATTGACTTGTCCGAGCAATTATCCGAAAAACAATAAATAAAGAAGGTATTGGTTTGATTCTAAACTTAAACACCACACTGTATATAATTTCTCAAACATTCCTTGTGGAACATAGAGCCTCGACAAAATCCTTCCATCTGACCCTGTTCATTGCGAGTTGCTTAACTTTCCTCCATGATTTTTTCTGCATCTTACACCTCGTTTCTGACGGTTCTTGGTTGTTTTTGGCCTACCACGCTAGCGGCGGCCTTGCGGATTCCAGTCTAAGGCCATTCGCGCGATGTTGCTGTTATCCCGCCGCAGATTGTGCCCTATCCATTTACACTTTCTTCTTTTTAATTGCACGGTTATAGGTTTGTGGTTTGCCAGCTTTAGCAATTCTTCGTTGCAAATTATGTTTGGCCAGAAAATTCCCAGGACGCGTCTTAGACATTTGTTAATGAAAGTATGGAGCCAATGAATTGGCTGTTTTGTCACCTTCCACGTTTCACATCCATGCAGCCAGGACTGGTTTAACGTTGATATTAAAAATTCTAAGCTTGGTGTTCTTGCTGTATATGGTAGATTGCAAATTCATCATAGCCGTTCATATGAGGCACCCGTTTTCTGTACCTTTACTTGAATAACTTTTTCAGTGCCGCCACGTTCATCATCAGTGCTACCTAGGTAGGTAAAGTAGTCCACTCTTATCAGATTTACATTCGCTGCTGGTTGTGGCAATTTATCCTTACCTCCTTCTTCTTCTTCTTGTTTCGAATAGGCCTACTTTGGACCTCGCTTGTTCAACTGTTGGGCTTTGATCTTTGCCCAGTATTGTCGCACCTTCTGTCGGTGTAACTCCTTTCTCTCCTGTCCTGGGGGTACCTTTCTTTCGGGTTTTTTCCTGAAATCCACGGACTTCCTTCAGGGTACGTCTCACAGACTGTCTGTTTTGGTGACCTGTTATTCCCAGTTCTTTAACATCCTTCTCGGTTTCTGTCAACCAAGTGGTACGAACCTTCTTGCTTTGCCAGAAGGTGAACAGACGGTTGGTTAGTCGGTTTGGAGGCAATCTTGCAATTATTATGCAAAAAATGGCCTTAGAAAACTACCCTTTTTTGTACAGTCAGAGAGCCTCTCAATATGTTCGTAGAGCTCAGAGTTATGTCGCTTTTGGAGGTTCTCATTTCCTTTAACGGACCTAGGATCTTCCTGAGGATTCTCCTCTCTCTGACTTCCAATTTCTCTACCAGACGTCTTCGGCTCATGGAAAGACACTTCATGGCATACAGGGCTTCTGGTCGTAAGACTGATGTGTATTGCTTAAGTTTTAGGTTTCGTGACAGCCATTTTTTCGTGTATCCTAGTCAGTGTTCGGTGTTCTTAGTCAGTCGATAAGCTAGTTCTAACTTTTTGACTCTCATACATAATGATGCTATTTCTTATAAATTGGGTTCAATCCATTTTAGCCTTCTTGATGTTTCCCTGCTCTCGTAGACATCGTAACATCTCTCTGTTTGCTTCTCTGATGTTGGTGAAGAATTCTGTTTTCCCGAGCGACACTTGAAGACCCACTTTGGCAGCCTGTTTTCTAAAGCAATTTTCCTGCGTTGTTGCGAATCTCAGGAGAATCAGCAATCAGTGCCATGTCATCTGCGAAGGCCAGGCAAGGAATGGATGTTGGCCAAGGTTTCTAGGATGAGTCTTTGGGTGTCTAGCCCTAGTTCCTGTAGTACTTTGTTAAGCGTTTCTCTATCATTATTACCATACCTTACTTCCTTCGTTTTAAAATAGTTAATTTCTAGGCCAACTTCGCCTGCTGCGCTCTTGAGCTTCTCCAGCTTAGCACGCATATCGACATGTGTCTGTCTAACCCAGAGCTATCATCCGCTTATGCCAATTCTTCTAAGCGTCTGTGAAGACCCCATTGCATGCATTTTTTTGTTTTACATGCATTGAGAACAGAATCCAATACCAGAATAAAGAGAAACGGGGACAAGGTGCGGCCCTGTTTCACTCCGTTTCTTACATTGATCCTACTGCCGGTCCTCCTGTTTGCCTTTGTGTAAGACTCTACATACAGTGCCGGTATAAAGCGCTTTGGTCACATTTATGAGTTTTTGGGGGATCCCACTCTTTTTCATTATATGCCAAAGAGCTTGGTGTTTCAGTGTGGTGTTCGTTCGAAGCGACGTTCAAGCAAGCGACTGCAATATGCAATCTACTTGTTTGAAGTCAACGAATGCTAGCTACAAAGGGGTTTGGAATTCATTTGACTCGTCTATTATGATCCTCTATCATTTGATGTGGTCGGTACACCCGCGGTTTGGAAGAAACCCTGCATGTTCTTACATTCAAGTATTGAATCAATCACGCGCGAAAGTCTGAGCTTGATGACAGTCATTAGGATTTTGTTTATAACGTTTAATAGTATAATTATTAGATTTTGAAATATTTGATTGAGATTGGGAACTGCTGCACCTCCCAAGCCTTCGTAATAATTGTGTGCAGGGTCATTCCATGTCAAGTGGTCTAATTTTAAAAAAGTGCCCCGTGCGACCAGCACGGATTTGGCTGAAATTTTTTGTGAAGGACTCTCTGTGTCCCAAATGAACTTTGGTAAAATTTTAGGCTCACTGGTTGAATATTCATGGAGCTACAGTCCTTTGTTTGACCTCATACTGGAATCCGCGACAGTATGCCAGCGAGATTTCAACAACTTTGAATCCCAATATCTCATTCACAAGTTTTTCATAATGCAGGAAATTTTGCCTTGTAACTTAAAACAAAACTTGTACAACTCTATGGGCTTTATTCACAGAAATTAATCAAAATTTGTATGCATTGCACCCAAAAAGTGTAAAGTGCTTCAAAGTTGGCCAAAAATTTTACTTAAAAAAAATGTAAAGTTTAGGTTTCCACAACTATGGATGTAGTTAAGCTACAGGCTTGATACTTTGCACATAGTGTCTCTGTATAACTGTGTTTTCGAATGTGCAGTTGGAACTTCCTAGTTACTCATGTTAGCTTACAAATTGAGTGTAAAGTTTGTGATTTGTGTAAATTGCCAACATGCTGCACAGTATGTTGGCAAATTCAGCAGGAAATTGTTTAAATAATTCTTTTAAATATTATCTGTAGCCGCCGATTTTCCTGCTTTTAGGTGTCGGATCGCCTTTACTATTTGTCTCTTGCTTGGGATCGTGCAGTCAATCATCGTGTTGTTTGGAATATTTCCTTCGTTTGTACCTGCGTCTGCTACCACTTCTTCTATTCAGACCAACGATTTAGTTGTTCTTCGACAGTTATAAGGTTTTCTCCACTCCTAGATTTTAATATTGGCGGATCTGCCTTCAGATTGCATTTAACTAGCTGGTTGGTTAAGCTTTATAGTTGTTTTGAATTGTTAACTGAGGCAGCTGCTTCTAGCTATCTGCTGGTCAATTTACCCAATTCCTTTTGTCCTGACTGGCTGAACGTTTCACCTCTTTGTGCAGTATTTTGTACCTTTTTATGTGGTCATCGGTTTTAGGGTATTTTGATTCAGTTATAGTTGCCGCGGTGTGGTGGTGGCTGAGATAGCTAGGAACTTGTCCTTCGAGTCAGACAGCTGGGTGTTCTGGGGCTGCCACCAATGTTGTGAAGCTGCCACCAATGTTGTGAAGGGGGTTGTGGTGTGAACCACCGCCGACTTCAATGTTGAGAGGGAAGGACTGCGGGCCAACAATTCTTCGGACTCTGAGATATATCAATAATGTAATATAATGTAATGTAATGTTCACTGGGATTCGCAAGTCACGTAGTTTGTCGAATAATGGTCGAGTTGGTTTTAACAATTTAATTATGCAATAATACAACGAAATAACTTAAGACTTATGAACTTATAGCTTACCACACTCTCTTTTCTCTTACTTCCTACTTGTTACTTGTTACTTCTTACCGACAACTGGGGAATGGTATTTATACCATTCCTAGTATAATATATCTGCAAAAGGGGTTAAATCGTCCCTCTAATTCAAATAAGAGGGAGATTGAAGTTTCTTGGCTCCTCCCATGAACAATCGAGGCTTAAATTCTCTGAATCCCTGAAAATGTCTGATCCTCTGGTTAATCTCTATAAGAAGGTTTTTATAGGCCTTCGCACGTTTTCTAATATGTTTGGGGGAGGTAGATTTTAGCGTGGTAATAAAAACCCTTAGTTTCTGGACAAACTATAAAACTATAAAACAATTGCATTTATCCAAAACGTGGGACAACGGGCACGTTTTGGAATGTGCGCTAATGGCACAGATGTCCAGTCCTGGTTTTTATTACAACATGGGGTTTAAATCCTCACGGAACCAAAGCAGCAAAAATTAAAAACTAATTGCTGCAATCCATCACACTCAATTCGCCAATCCGGCTTAGACAACCGTGGGGTCTCAACTGCCTAACACCGTCTCCAGTAATTTGTCGTTCAGATTCGACGTTAAACTGTAGGTCCCCCATATTCAAATTTTAGTGCTGAGGTTGAGTATGTGGCAGACAAGAGGCCGATGCCTAGCAGTGGGACATAAAGGCTGATGATGATGATATATACCGTACATTCTCGCCTTTCTTCAATGAGTTTCCATAGTTTTGCGGAGATCCACTCCTTTGTTCTTTTAGGTAATTTCCCTATGTGTTGATCACTTATTCTAACCAGTTGCCTACTCTATGCATCCCATGTGTCGTTTGTATTAGTAAGATTGAGTAGTTCTGGGAACACCTTGTTTTGTGTAGCCTTCTCGTTCTTAAGTTTGATTACATTATATTTCGATCTCTTTGCGTTTGATTCTTCTTTTACATGCTTGGCTAGTTTTAATTTAATTTTCGCTATACATAGGTGGGGTTGACAACCTAGGTCCGCAGATCTAACAAATAGTGTCACCAATTCCTTGTGATTGGGCATTGGTCAATTTGGTTTTTCGTTTTTCTTATCGGGCGATTCCCAGATTGCCTTATGAAAGTTTTTTTATGCGGAAATATGGTGCCGCCGATTACTAAATCTTGTTGTGTAAACAGGTCGACAAATCTTGAGCCATTATTGTTTTGGCTACCAAAACCATGTCTGCCCATTGTACGTTCTGTGTTTGTCTTTGTACTGCCAACTTTGGGCGTTTTCACACTACACGACACGACTCCGACACGGCCCCGGCACGGCAGAGTCAACGATGTCGGTGGGATGGAATTTACATTGAAATAAGTGGGACGGTTTCACACTAGACGACATATCGCTGCTGTGCCGGGGTGATTACCTACACCTACAGTGTCGTCGCTGGCTGTCGTCAAGGAGCAATCTTCCCACTTGTGTAGTCCCGATAAAAATAATCAGTTGGTGTTTTCAAGATGGCTTTTAAGATTGATATTGTGACTCTGATTGAATTTGTGGAAAAAAATCCTGCAATTTGGGATAAAAATAAAATATGAAAAGAAAAATGTTGGCAAGAAATCTTTCGATATTTGGATTTGGATGATAAGCTAACATTTCTTCAGGTGGTATCGACATTCGAAATGGAGTATCGTTTTTCTTGATTTCATCTTTTAAACTGCTCAATATATATTCAAATGTATTTTTGGTCATTCGAAAGTAATTAATGAATTTTATTTCATCGCAATACAATTTTCCAAAAAGAGTGTAATAACTACCCTCAACATCTCTCACTTTTAAGATTGGAAGTATCCATAACTGTCTACATTTTTGCCTTCTACGATGTCGAAAATGTAATAAGTAACTTATTAACAGCCCCCATAATACTACGGGAGTAAAAGAAGTCTAAAACTAAAAAAATTACTTATTCATAATTTTAAATTATAAACTATTTACTAAAAAATGGCATTTATCGGTGTCGTGTCGTCCACACATGCCTTGAGGTGTGAACTCGTGTCGTTGTCGTGCCGGAGCCGTGTCTGAGTCGTGTCGTGTAGTGTGAAAACGCCCTTTGACGTTCATGTCGCCCATTGCAAAGATGATTTCAGACTTTTTGGTTTTATTTACGATTGATATTAGAGCAGTATAAAAAGGGTAGCAATACTTTTGAGTAAACAGTTGAGCAAATGTATTATAATCAGGACAACAATTAACACCAGGATTATCGTCATCATACTGAGAATATAGCGTAGAAACCTTGTTTTAATACAATGTTATGTTCCAACCAAAACTGCAACAGACATGGAGAAAGACGATTTTTACACTGCTCTGACATGGTATATAATCATTTAAATGCGGTATAGAATTGGTTTAGAAAAATATATTTTCATAATTAATTTTCTGTTTTTATTATAAATAGTAATGTGGTGAGATACGCCGTAGATAAATATATCTATCACTCTCGGTTTGCAGAGGAATTTATTTACATTGACGATATACACATATATACAAGAGATACAAACACTGTTAAGGGAATGGCGGAGCTGCAACGTCTTCGTGGAACTTAGATATAATATGAAGAAACCCGCACTGGACTGGACTGGGTGGAGCTGGACTCGACTGGTCTAGTTGACTGACTGCTGGCCGAGTCTGGTTGAACTGGATGTGCTTGTCTGACTTGATCCACAGGCAAGACTGAACAGTGCTCTTCTGACTGGGTCCAGTGTACACTGCCTGGACTGAACTGTGCTTGTCTGACTGGTCCCGTCTGACCGGCCGATTCTACTAGCTGGACTAGGCAGAACTGGTTGACTGGTTGCGTCTGACTTAATCCACTGGCTGGACAGGTGTGTCTAAGTCCACTGGCTGGACTGAACTGACTTTGTCCACTGGCTGGACAGGTGTATCTGAGCCCACTGGCTGGACTGGTGTATCTGAGCCCACTGGCTGGACTGACGTGGTCCACTGGCTGGACTGAACTGACTTGTTTATTCGGAGTTCACTTCTTCTTCTTCATGTGTCATGCCCTCCAAGGGCGTTGACGACCAATTTCATTATTTGAATTTTATCTGCAGCTTTTCGAAATAGGGATCTTGTACTTTGTCCAAACCATTGGCGAAGGTTCTTGAGCGATGATGTTCTGCGGTGGCCTGGACTGCGCGTACCTTATATTTTACCCTGTATTATTGTCTGCTGTAACCTGTACTTATTATTTCGGATAACATGACCAAGGTATTTCAGTTTTCTTCTCTTTATTGTGTTGAGAGCTTCTGTTTGCTTATTGACTCTTTGCAAAACCTCGACGTTAGTAATTCGATCCACCCAAGAAATTCTTAGCACTCTACGGTAAGTCCACATCTCAAAAGCCTCCACCTCCTTACACATAGCCTCCGTAAGTGTCCAAGCCTCGACGCCGTAGTACAGGAGTTCACTGTATTTACACTATTGAGGATTACACTATTGACCCTCATAAAATGTTTTCGGAAATTCGTCCGAACGTATTCGGGTAATTACTGCAACGCTCTCATAAATCTAAAGCTAAAAAATGTTTCTTGATCTGCTCGAGAATTACATTATCGACCCTCATTAAAATATTTTCGAAAATTGTCCGAAAATATTTGGTTAATTATTAATTCCCTCGTAATACTAAATAAGATTGGAACGGCTCGTTGCCGCTACAGTTACATTTGTATCTTTTCTTAAATATAATTATCGTAGATATAATTTCTAGGAAATCATTGTACACATATAATCAACAAAGTTGACATTATTAGTATAACAAATCTTTCTATAAAAAACATTTCTTAAAAACAACTACTTCACTGGCAAACACCACGACTGACATTGAATTACATCAAGTAAGTTTTTGGTTTCTAAATTTCATTAATTTTATTTTAATGAAAAGTATACAATCCTGACTCCTTGATTACAAAGATAGAAGTCAGAAGGGGCATCGGACCTAAACAGCTATCATGGCTTAGGAACATCAGTAACTGGACCGGAATCAAAAATTTGAGTGACATGTGCCAAGCAGCAATAAACAAAACATTTACATTTACAATAATTCAATAAATGATAATTCTTCAACGCACATAGGTGTAAGGCAACATAAGAAGAAGATACATTGCTGGAATGAAATGTGAAACAAAGTGGAGCTTAAAATTGAACGTTAGAGGATAAATAAACGGATTTTGTCGGATCTCATCTGTGTGTTCTTCTGTAAATTCCGAAACTGCATTTGAAATTGTTTATCAATGGAATACAAATGACAAAATGCATGTGAACGCCCACCGAACGAAAGAAACTATAAATTAGCAAGATAAAAACTCTCTTATAAGGAAAACGTGTATAGTAATGGGAAAATTGCAGATTAAAATGTGAGTAATGCATATTCAGTGCTACGTATAGAGAATAATTTTTTATATACCAGAAAGGATTTAAATAGCACTGGTTTATTTTACAATTTATGTCGTATTTAAAATTCATAAAATATGTTAATCTACATAGATATAATTTACTACTAGTTACGCTGCAATTAGAAAATTTATAAAAATCATAATTTTGATCCAAGAATGTATATATTTTGAAATCGTTTATACCAGAGCGTCCAACCCGTATTCTGCGGGCCACACCACAGCCCAAAACAAAATTTATATATATTTTTTAAATTCATTCATTTCAACAGCTTAAGCCAATAAAGAAGTTTTACTTTATATTTGGAAGTAATACTTTATTTTTTGGTGGAAAGGAAATATTTTCAAATAATTGGAAATGTGAATGTTAATTAGGAAGGGAGACTAGATAAAGCTTTTTTGATCTTAAGCTATAGGTATATGGTAATGGTATATGGTATTATACCTCGAGCCTTAAACTTGTCAGAACGTAGGCGCCTTCTTTCAAACTGGCCCAGAGAAACGGTAGGACACTCCTGATATATTTCATTGGTAAATTGCTCGTTCATTCCTATTCGAATCGTCAAATGAATTGTGTGAATCTGAATTTCATTTTTCATGTAAAATGCATATTATTTGCTCCTTCACTTTTCAATTCGCAAATTGTAAAGTCGATCGTAGATTTTTTTGTCGATCAATTACTTTTTCAAGAGCTGTGAGAAAAGTATTAGTTATTTATTTATTCGACTCTTTGTCGCCAGCACTCCATCAAACGAGGACACTATGCTTGTACATAATAATGGTTACATAACAAAAAAGGGCAAGAAGGCAAACATATACAATAAACTAATTCAACATCTATTAGTTTGTATTTATGACTACTACGTGATCCAATGCTTTTTGTTTCTTTTTGGAACGTTTTTTTTTAAATCTTAATAAAAATCCACCATATCTGTTTTTTTCTTCCTTTATCTGCCTCTGATTTAGTTGCCAGGAGATTTCTGACTGAGACATGCTTAGTTCAGTATGTTGTCTCCATTCTGAGAGCATCATCATCATTTCCTTTACTCCTCGTGGAAGCTAGGGCATCAACAAACGCTCTCCATCTGATTTTATTCTGAGCCAAGGCCTTTACCTCGCGCCACTCCTTTCCGCTTGCCCTGGCTTCCTGTACGACTGTCCTCCGCCACGTGATTTTTGGGCGGCCTCTCTTTCTTGAACCTTGGGGGTTCCAGTCAAGAGCTTCTTTTGCAATATCCCCCTCCGGCCTTCTAAGTGTGTGTCCGATCCATTTCCACTTCCTTCTTCTTATTTGGGTTTCAAGACGCTCCATATTTGCTTTTTTCCAAAGTTCAATATTTGCTACGGTATTGGGCCAAAATATTTTAAGTATTCTTCTCAGACACTTGTTCGTGAATACCTGAAGTTGTGATACTATGGTGGTAGTCACTTTCCACGTTTCGCTACCGTAAAGAAGAACTGATACTACATTAGATTTGAAAATTTGGAGCTTTAAGTTACGGGAAGTTTTTGTTGAGTTCCACATATTGTTAAGCATTCCGAATGCCAATCGCGCCTTCTGTATCCGTTGTTTTACATCTTTATCAGCACCACCATCCTGTGAAATAAGGCTTCCAAGGTAGCAAAAACTATCTACTACCTGTACTTGCCTGCCATCTATCTCCAGGTTGCAGGGGGCTGTCGCATTGATCTTTATCAGCTTGGTTTTATCGACATTGATTTTCATTCCCACCTGCATTGCGTACTTTTTGAGAGCCTCCAACTTTTTTTCCATATCTACTTTCGTGTGGGACAGGAGACAGATATCATCGGCAAAATCTAGGTCTTCTAAATGCCTCACGAGCGTCCATCGAATTCCCCTTGTTTTTTTATTTGTTTTCTTCATGACCCAGTCTAAGGCTATGGTAAACAGAAGTGGGGAGAGCGCGCATCCTTGTTTTACTCCCGAATGCACTGTGAAAGGTGTGCCGCGTTGTCCTTGGTGGATTACCATGCAGCTTGCTTCTTTGTATAGTAATTTGATTATGTTTATGTACTTTGTAGGCACCCCGTAGCTGGCTAGTATTATCCACATAAATTCCCAGTCCACACTATCGAACGCTTGCTTGAAGTCGATGAACAGTAGATAGAGTGGTGACTGCCACTCGACCGACTGTCAACGATGATTCTGAGGGTGTTTATCTGGTTGGTACAGGACCTGCCAGGCCTGAATCCCGCTTGCTCCTTGCGTAGTGTCGGTTCAACCGCATTGCTGATCCGGTCGTGAATTATTTTGGAAACTAATTTGTTAATGGTGTTAAGAAGAGTTATTCCTCTCCAATTGGAGCATATACTCAGGTCTCCTTTTTTCGCCAGTTTAATAATTAGGCCTTCTTTCCACGTGGATGGTATTACTTCTGTTTCCCATGCTTCTCGAATTATAGGTGTTATAATCTCGGTGATTCCCTTTATGTCTATTTTAAACATCTCCGAGTATGTCTCGTCAGCGCCAGGCGCCTTGCCGTTTTTAAGGTGTTTGGTGGCGGCCTTCACCTCCTCTATGCTTGGCGGGTCGTCTCTAAATCTTCTGTTTCCGCTTGGTGTCATAGGACTTTGTGGTACCTCTTCCAACGGTGTGTTTAGTGTCCAGCGGGTTATTTGCTGTGCCTCGGTTGTGCATAGCTTGCCGTTCGTCGTGCGTATTGGTCGTTCTGAGGGATAGCCTGTGTTTGTGAGCTTTCGTGTCAAGCGATATGTTTCCTTGGTGTTCATGCTGTCAGCAGCTAGTTGCGCTCGGGTTGCAATATCAGCTAGCCATTTCCTCTTATCAGTTCTAGCACTCTTTCCCACTTGCTTATCGGCTGCATTGTAAATCTGGGATAGCCTTTGTTTATCTTTATCTTCAGCACAGTTTCTTCGTTGCTTTAAGTTTCGGCGGTCTTGGATTAATTTCCAAGTCGCATCAGATATCCATTCTTTTCTCTCATTGGATTTGTACCCAAGGATGTCTCCAGCTCCTCTTAACGCATCTACGATGCTTGACCATCGTTCTGTAATGTCTTTGTTCCCTGTGATCTTGTCCTTCAGTCTGTTGGCTACTTCCTCTGCGAAGGCCTTTGCCGTCATTTTATCTTGAAGTTTTGCGATGTCAATTTTCTTTGTCTTCCTGGTGGCTTGGCGCTTGGTGTTTGAGATCAGGTTAATACGTAACTGTCCACAGAGAAGGTGGTGGTCGCTATGGACGTCGGCTCCACGGTGATTCCAGACATCAAGCAGTGATGTTCTCCATTTCTTGCTTATGCAAATATGATCTATCTGATTTTGGGTTCTGCCATCCGGTGAGCACCATGTCACTTTATGTATTTCCTTGTGTGGAAAAACTGTTCCGCCTATAAGCAAGTCGTGGTTTGTGCAGAGGTCCGCTAGTAATTCTCCATTTTCATTCATTTCCCCTATACCGTAGTTTCCCATTACTGTCTCCCAGTTAGTGCTGCTTTTCCCAACCTTGGCATTGAAATCTCCCATCACAACTTTTATATCCGTCTTTTTAAGTTGGCGAATTGTGATTGACAATTGTTGGTATAATGTATCCTTTTCTTCTTCTGTAGCTGCCATTGTCGGTGTGTAAACTTGAATTATTGATATATACCTCGAGCGCGTTAGGAATCGTGCTGTTATTATCCTTTCTGAGATTGGGCTCCAATCTTCTAAACTTTGCTTTGATTTCTCTGTTAGCATGAATCCGACACCACCTCTGCGCGCCTCGCCAATTTGTTTCCCGGAGTAGAGGAGCACCTCTCCCGTTGATGTTTTCTTTACGCCACTTCCTTCCCATCTGATTTCACTTAGGCCTAGTACTTGTAAGTTGTATCTCCGAAATTCTTTCGTCAGTTGGGCTAAAGTGGTTGGCTTCAGCAACGTCCTTACGTTCCATGTTCCAAATCGTGTCCGATATCGTGCGCTAAAAGTCGTCATTGATTTCATCTGTCTGTTTCCGAGGCTTGTTGGTGTTTCTTTTACAAAGTTGAGTTTCGGTATAGCAGATTGTAAGCCTGTTGCTACCCAGTCTTATTTTGGTCCGCGGAGGCTATTTTATTTTACCTCTACCCTTCAAGCATGCTTGACGAGCGTTCCCCTATCCGCCACCTGGGGACGCGCCCTGTAGGGGTTAGACTTCCCCCCAGAGCATTCTGAGATAAGAGGGCAATAAAAAAGAAAATGTGGAGCTGTATCTTCTTCTGGCTAGTAATCAGTTGGACCGCGTGATGCGAAAGTCAGATCTTCATATTAATCCACTTTTCAATTGACGAAACAAAGTTTTTAGTCCAAAGATCCATTCCAAAGATGCATCCTATCAATGTTGCCACTCCCTGTTAAGGTAAGGTTGGCGTTAATCCCGTATTTTATTACCTGGGTTGGAACTTTCTTTAATCATTAGTAATGATCATTACAAAAAAAATATGCAATATAAATAAATCTCCTCCCACAGCTTGTGGGAGGAGGTCCTAGGTCCTACATAGGACTGTAGCACCATTAGATAATGGTGTATGGATCCAAGTCGTCGGTCGAATGATCTATATAAGATTATAACCAACAAACCACATGAATCACTTCAATTGCAGTCGTAATAAACTTTTTGATAACCATTTGCTCTTTTTGTTTCTTCTAGCACACGAATAATCAACTTGTCTATTTTCCATTAATCTCCACGTTTCAAATTCTGCAATGTTCCTTAAAATTAAATCACATTTTTGATACTTAGGCCGCGGCCGCACTAAGGTTTTTTCCCGCGAGCGGTAACCGCTATAACCGCGAAACCGCTCGAAAAACACACAGTACCCAATGGGAAAAATCAGTCGCGGAAAAAAAAACGCAAACGAGGCCGCTTGTATTAACTTACTTGAGTCATAAAATTACGCGGTTGAAAACCGCGGCGGTTTAGCCGTAGTGCGGCCTAGGCCTTATACCATGTATCTCTGTTAAATGCTTAATCAGAATATCATTGCTTTGTAAAGCTTCCTTCTTTTCTTCGGGACATAATGAGCAACGAATGTGTTTATTTTTTGCGTATTTTTATCCACTTCCCTACCGTGGATATTCTTCAAATGTCGATTCTTTCTATAAAGATTGGCAAATGCCTTCTCACAAACATCACCAATCAGTTTACTGACACTAAAACATTTTTTGTTTATACAGAGGGGGTTTCTACAGCCTTTACCGCATCCCGCACTTCTTTTTCCACCTCACCTTATCTCTCCAGTCCTCTACTTCTACGGCTCTATCGTTCACGATTTCCATAATACCATCTATCCATTTTACTCCTGGTTTGCCTCTTCTTCTCCTTGCTCTTGGTACATATTGGAATGCTATTTTGGGCTATTTTTCTGCAGTTTTTGCATGTGTCCATACCACTTTATTTGCCGTGTTTCTATGCCGTCTATAGTGCCGTAGACTCTCCTCGTCTGTCTTCTTATATGTTCATTTCTTACACGATCTAGTTTGGACGTTTGACGGGAGGCTAAATTGCTGTTATGGGTCTCAGTGGTAGCAGAAAGTGCCGCTATTCCTACTACAATAAAACTCTGGGAATGACCACAGTTCCAAAAAGGAGAAATCCGCCAAATCCCAAATTCGTAGCCTCTGGGTGCATCGCGTAAAATGGGTGTGCGTGGTGTAGCAGATGGAAGGGTGTATATGGCGAGTTTCCGGCGCCTCAAAACCTGAACAAAAGCTGCTAAGGGAGAAAACTCTAACAGAAAATCCTAGTCCTTCAAGCTGGAGGGTGGAATCGATGGGCCAGCACCTCATCATTCGGGAAAAGGAACGAAATGTTTAAAAATCCGCCTCGGAACAATAGCGGATATAAAATATAACGAACTAACATTGTATAACTTAACTAAACAACATTTTCATCCCTTAATGCTTAAAAGATCGTATATTAACTTTCCATTCTCGATAACCACCTAAAAACACAACCCACTCGATAACAGTAATAACCTAAAACTGAAGATATTGTAATATATATATATATATCTATATATTTATATATATATATATATATATATATATATATATATATATATATATATATATATATATATATATAAAGGTAGCAATAAGAACTGCTGATTTCAAAAGTAATCCCACTGAAATAAGTCTGCAAAAATGTAAAACAGTAAATACAGAAATATTTAATGCAGCTATGTCCACGCAGCTATGACTAACTAGACAAAGAAAACAAAGAACGGAGAAGTAACGGAAACAAGCGCAAACAGTGCGCGCAAGTTCGTAGCGCCCCCAAGAGCCCATTATTGAATTGTTTGGAGTAGTGCGGGAATGAATGTATGCTCACGTTAAGACGATACTAGAATCGCAAGAACGTAAAGTCTCGCAACTCTAGATAGTAAGTCAATTGCAATGCATTTCTAGAAATTATTACTCGCAATGTTTGAAATAATGAGTTATTATTGAAAATAGTGGCATTTTTCTTGGTCACGTTCTGTTAAAAAAAGCAGTAGAAGTTACTGCACTATTGTGATGTTCTGGTAAAATCTTGACCAGTCGCCTTTTTTGCCAGACTGTCCACTCTTTCGTTACCTACCAGGCTGATCTGTGCCCTCACCCAATAGTAGCCTAGTTTAGTTTTTTCTGAGACCTCCTTATATAGCTGCCACGTTTCGAACTGCGTTTCGGTTGGGATTCCATGTTTTGAAAGGCATCTAGAGCAGATCTGCTACTGAAGAGAATATAACATTCGTCTACTATGTCTGGCTGCGATAGAGTATATGTTAACGCCCGGTTAATTGCAATGAATTGCTTGAAATATCGAGCAGTATATCGAAATGTTTCGAAATGAATCTCTTCTTCTTTGTAAACTACAAAACCTCAGCGCTCCAATGATTTTGAGCTCAAAAGCTCCAGCGTCTGATTTTGAGCGTTGTGATAATGTTTATATCATCAGCATTTCTATTAGGCAAAGGCATACAGAAAGTTGCCAGCTTTAAAAACATTCGCTCTATCTTCAATAATGATGAGGACGCCTATTTTGTTGATGGAGAATAACGAAATAGGTGTAGCTATCTTATATGAGTGAAAGAAATCGGCAAATAAGATAGAACATAAACATGAGTCCTATGCGACCTAGTAATACTCTTCCGCCTAGAGCCAAGTGTGCGAATGTGATTTGCCTTTCTATAGGGACGTAGCAAGCACATGCCGCTAACTTGGCAATAGCCCTTGATCTCAGGAGCAGATAACTTCTCTTCAAAGAAAAGGAAATCTTCAATGTGCGAATAATAGTAATTATAAATTGAGGAGTTCATGTAGCTTAAGGTAGAGACACACTGGTTCCACGTACGCAACGTATGCAACGCATTGCGATATCTGGACTCTCGATTTTAGATGAAAAACGATGCCATAGCAATCACACGCCTCACACGCAACGTCGATCTGGGATGTCCAGATCCGCGTGGAAAGGTGGAGGGGATGTTCGTACGATAACCACGCGTGTGATCAGTGTGTCTCTAGAACTCATGCGTAGCACGTCATAAATAAATAGAATTTTGTTGGAAGCGTTCTGTTGTCAAAATAGTTAAAATGGGAGATGAACAGCTGATAGATTTAAACTGTATTTTAGACATGCGAAACTGTATTTTAGACAGGCGAGTACATAAAGAATCGTTCTTCGTTAGATTCCAGTTTCTGCATTAATGTATGGTATTCTCCACATTTTTCGCTTTGTTTATTTATCTCATGAACCCAATATCTTCTCTTCTCTTAACTTTAATTTTTGTATTTGTGGCGCAGAAATATTCATTTAAAAATAAATTATCTTCAAATTTGCTATCAGAATCAGAAAACATGACTTAAAGACGCACTAGTACACCTTGTGAGATATTACAACAGCGTCTGATGCAAAATTTACGTTGCAGTGTGCACACCAATTCTCCCGCCTTGCATCGCAAACGTTGCGTACGTGGGACCAGTGTATCTCTACCTTTACTCTGTCTGTTCTGTTTATTTAGTTTGTCATTTTCTTTCCAGCTCAGTATATCTTAATATTCATGTTTCATGTTTGAGTTGGGTTCCGATATCATTTCGTCCATAACATTGTCTCTGTTAATATTCCCACTTTAAATGGCAGTTCATTTTGCGCTTTCCAAGACCGAATTGGGATGTTCATAGTAGGAAACAAACTTTGTATCTTCCGAAAACGAAAGACTGTTTGGTCATCAACTGATCCCAATAATATCCATGATGCAAGCGTGTTCGTTCACTGCTTCTGCAGAAATTTATTTTAGATTGTGTAAGTTTTGTAAGATTGTGCAAGTTGGCACTATTTCCGCAACCACGACGGAAGCATTGCTGTTACGGTCGTATGCTCACCAGATTCACGTAACACCAAATTTTTTCTATAGATAATAGTTTTTGTCCAAATAGTTTTTTGATGGTTTTTGCATTAACCACTTCCAGTCGATTATTAATCTGTACATAACAGAAATCTTCTTTTAATCTTAGATCAATCCTACTTTGGTATAAACTTTTTTCTGATTGATGTTCTACTCGCCTTCTATACCAAAATTTGGTAGGCAGTTATATCAACGATATTGTTTCGACCTGAGTAAATAGGACCAGACCACAAACGAGGATTTGAAGAAGGTGATTATAGCAATTGTAGAGGAATAGATGACCGAGACTACGTTGGTTTGTGAATTTTATTAAAAGCGGATTTTCTTGCAAGAACTTACATTATTATACTGTTATACCCCATATATCCCATATTATTCTCAGTTAAGGAAGGCAAAGAACCCATATTACCCCATGTACCCCATATTATTCTCAGTCAAGCGCCGACCCGACCGTCTAGTCTTAACAAAGACAAATTGCGCTAAGATCGCTTCCGCAGATGCATTTTATGAAATGTCTTAGTGCTTGTTTCACAGTACAGGTGTTATCTGTCCTCTATATTCTATAACATCTTTTGGTTTCATGGTGAATATATCTTTTTTACTTCGTCCTAGTGCTTGCTTTACAGTACAGGTGTTATCTGTCCTCTATATTATATAAAAAACATTATAGAAGTTTAATAAAAGTTATAGAATATTGAGGACAGATAACACCTGTACTGTGGAACAAGCACCAGGACGAAGTAAAAAAGATTAACATTTTTATAGAAACAGAAATCTTACAAAAATAGATTAATTTAATTTCAGTTACATCATGTATCATCACCTGACAAGACCCAACAATTTCCTCAAACTATTTACCATTTCGAATGATACAACAATTTGCTCCACGGCGAGATAAAGAGCAAAAAAACACACACAAATAGCACAGAAATGGGGAGTTGCGGCATGCGACACACACGCATTGTCACAGCACATAATGATTTTTTATACGGACGCAATGTATCAACCGACGGGTATAAATATCATATATCAAAAAGGAATAAGAAAGAAATTCTTATTTATATAAATGATACAGCCGCACGCCGGTCGCTTTCTTTATGTGCATACATATAAAACATTGGGAGGTGGCGGCTGCATATATATATATATATATATATATATATATATATATATATATATATATATATATATATATATGATATATATATATATATATATATTTATATATATATATATATATATATATATATATATATATATATATATATATATATATATGTAAGTTAGCGCCGGCCCGTGGAGCGCTTAATAAAGCGACGTGAAAAGAAAGTGGGTAACGAGATGAGAAATGATTCGGTCGACACGATATCGTTCATTATTTATATATAATACGTGATCGGCGGTGATGGTTTCATTATCTTTTGATTTGCTTTATTTCTTTATTTGTGTTTTATTAGATAACTAATTGAGATTCTATCTTTCGATCATTACGTTTAGTACGTCTAGTTAAAAGTTCTCAATACTATTTTTGGTTTATGTCAATATTTAAACAATTTTTTTCAATTTTTAACTATAACTATAAGAAACTATAAAAAAATAATTGATATAAATATAAATTGTTTGAGACAAACCTTAAATGATCAAAATTGTTGCTGGTGTGTCGTATATTTTTATCTAGTATGATTTGTTGTTTGATTATTTTGATTTATTAGTTTTCCCTAATCTTTCATCGTGTGATGTTATTTTATTTTTGGAATTATATTATTTAGTTTTGTCTAATCGTACGGTCAGTAATCAAAGATTTACCAGTCGTTCAAAACGGGGTACCCTCGTACCCACCTACAGCCTCAGTTACCGGTCTAATGCGCCGAGAAATAATTTTGAATTTTCTGAATTTAATTAGGATAATTCGGCCGAAGGTTCAATCAGAACAATTAATAAAATCAGCTCCGTTGAAAAGCAATTTTGGAAATTGCTAATTTTGTATGAATTCGAAGTTATCAAAAACTTGGTGGCAGTAATAATCCGGTCGAAACTTTAGAATTAATAACTATTTCACTACTATGCCATTGACAAAATTTGTACCTGGGATTAAAATCCTGGGATTTAACAATTGTTGGCTCTTTGAAGAAAAATGAGACATACATCGTACCAGTCTTGAAAAACGAGAATTATCCACTGTGTTTGACTTTCAAGAAAAGTAACTGTGTGCTATTGCTAACATCATACTATATTATAGTATTATCACATTGTATTATCACTCTAAATTCAGGATATAACCTTTACTATATTTATATTGTGGGCGAAGGGAATAAGTCTAGCGGAGGAACGGGATTCCTAATACATAAACGCCATAACGCAAACATAGTTTCCTTAAAGAAAAGAAAAAGGAAAAAAGTTTCCTTAATTTTTTGGTAAAAAATTCCTTAAAGAATTTTCACCAGAGTAATTTGTCTTATTCAGAAGCTGACTTCGAGATACAACATCAAGATCATACAGGTATACGCACCTACGACTAGCCATGATAACGATGGAATGACCCATGGACTCATGGAAGAGCCCTTTAGCGCCAGAACAATAATCCCATACCTACATACATCATAAATCCATGATATTCTAAGCATGCGTCTGTAGCACCACATCTCAAATGCTTCTAGACGTTTACATGCAGCGTCGGTTAGGCTCCAAGCTTCTCCCCCATATGTTAGCATTGAGAAAACGTAGCATCTAAGAACTCTGACTCTGAGGTGCAAGCCTATATTTAAATTGCACAGCACGCTTCTTATGCGATTAAAATCTGTTCTATTCTTCTCAATTCGGATCTTAATTTAATTTATTTGTTCCCATTTGTTGTTAAGGAATGTGCCCAGGTAGCTTATCGATGTAACTGTTTCCAGTTGGGAGCAGTTTGCTTAAAACTGGCCATCAATATCTTGTTTGCTTATTATCATAACCTTTGTTTTATTTGTGTTTAGACGCATATTGTAGGTTTCGAAAACTTCTGTTACTCTGTCTCTGCCTCTGGAGACCCTCAACTGTGTCTGCGATTGGGAATTATTAGCGTACCTTAGATTATTAATAAGTACGCCGTTTAGTAAAATGCCGTCATATGTGTTCTCAAAAGGCTCTCTAAACAGACTCTCCGAATAAACATTAAAGAGCACAGGAGAGAGCTCACATCTCTGTCGAACTCAAATCCCTGGCGTACTTCAAACTCTTCAGAGAGCGCATTCTCCACCCGAACACGAGCCTTTTGTTTCCAGTAAAGGATAGATATAATGCGGATATCCCTGTAATCCAAGCCTGACTGTCTAAGCGTTTCCAATAGTTTTGTGCGATTTACTCTATCAAAAGCTTTCTAGATGTCTATGAAAAGGCAAAGACATTACAGTTTGCATCGCGTGCTCTTCGTATTAGAACATTAAGGCAGTGCTTCCCGTGTCCCGAGCCCGTTCCTAAATCCGAATTGTGTCTCTTCGATATGTTCTTAGAGTTTGGGATAAATACGTTCATGTATGACTTTTAGGAATGTTTTTAGGACGTGACTCATTAGACTAATGGATCTGTAGTCTTCGCATTTTTTAGCTGTGATTTTCTTTAGTATGGCAATAAATGTTGAAACCAGTCATTCTTCTAGAATTGTGCCGCTCTCATACATGTAATTGAATAGCTCTGTAATGATGTCCAGGTGGTTTTGTTCTATGAGCTTTAGCAAATCTGCATAAACTTAATCGGGTCCTGCTGCTTTGTTGTTTTTAGGCTTCTTGATTGCATTCGCAACCTCTTCTGTGGTGATAGAGGGCCCAGTTTCTATGTTTCGTTCCTCCAAAATGTTTCGGTTGTCATCATTACATAGTGCCTGCATGTGCTGCTTCCACTTTTCTATCCTTTGCTCAATCTTCAGTGGTGTCTCTGCATCTGGATTATATTTAACTTGCAGGGCTTTGCGTTGATCTTCATTATCGCTACTCTGTCAGATATGGGTACAAATCCTAGCACGGCAATATCGACTTCTCTCGTTACTATTATTGCGACCACATTTCGATGTTGAAGGCTATCTTCTCCAGCATAGTAAATCCGATGGTCTTCTATTTCGCACTTTCCATAGCCATGCCATCGCCTAAAGGGAAAATAATCCTAAAGGGAAATATTAAAGGGAAAAACAAACTGGTACCATGTAAACGGATTAATTGTAACGATACTGACCGATATAGAATACGATGAGATGCAATCCAAAAAGGGAAAAAAGGGGGGAAAATAAACAACATGTAGACTAATTTAAATTATGCCATCCGTCACTCGGAGGTTATGCGATAAGCGGGTCCAGAGTGTGCTGATGTGATTCCAGTTGGTCCACTTGTCTGGAGAAGTTATTTTATTAACACCAGCTACGCCCCTCCCTCCCAAAAAAAGCCATGATGACGAGGAGGTAGACAGTCTCTATGATGATATAAGAACGGTTCTCACAGGCCAACAAGCGCAATATACAATTCTATGCGGAGATTTCATTATTCAAATGGGAATGAAGCAGGACAACGCTGAAACCCATTTGGGCAACTTTGGACTACCAGGCAGAAACGAGCGGGGTGAAGAAATGCTGGGCTATCTGTTACAAAATAGCCTATTTCAAATAAATAGCTTCTACAAGAAAAAGTTGGACATGGGAATGCCCAGATGTGCACACAAGAAAAGAAATAGTTTATATCATAACGGACAAAAACGCATCGTCAAAGATGCCACAGTACTGAATAGGTTGTGGAAGCGACTATAGACTCGTACGGGCTAAAGTAAAAATTCATATCGAGAAAGAACGCCACAGAATGGACTAGAAGAAAACAAATAAACCTTGGACGAGACTAGCAGATATAGAGGGATTCCAGCGCGCTATAGATGATGGATTAGGTTAACCAAAACGAAGATTTCAACACTCTCAATAACATATTAACCAGTGCCATTATAAAAAGCCAAAATAAATATTGCCTAAAAACACAAAAGGAAGAAAAATTGAGCCAAAATACAAGGCAAATGATCCGAAAGAAGAGACCTCAGAAGTAAAGGTATAGTTGCTTACAACGAGCAAAAAGAAGCAAATAAAAAGGTGGCGAAAGCGAAAGCCATAAGACGTGACATTAGAGCATTCAATACAAACTACATCCAACAAACGATCGAATAAAAGTTTGAAGGTTATGAGAAGGAAACTTGGAATCGGGAAAAAACATATAATTAAACTAAAGAACAAACAAGGTATAACAACAATAAATAGAGAAGAAATCCTGAAAATAATAGAAAACTTTTATCAGATGCTGTACACAAGCCAAAACGAAGATATATTAGTAGGGAAAGATCCATCGTTCTATTCCCTCCTCCCCGTAAGGATTTACATGGGGTTGCTCCATCCATAAGATTCCCATTGAGCCTGATGGAGCAAAACTACCCCATCACCTAACCGTAGTTCTGAACGTGTCCGAGCGTGTATGTGTAGATGGCGCGCGAGCGCGGGGAAAATTCAAAATGAGGGTGGACATATTTACAGATAGGGGTCCAATGGAGATTATGGGGTTAAACATGAAACATGAAACATGAAACTGATAGCGTTTCCTATCTTACGATTTAAATATGTCATACTCGAATGCATTTACAAGATCAAATGCTAAATTAATTAGACCGCGTTTCTTACTGCGGTAGTTAATTGGTAGTATTTAAATGCAGCGGTTGTAATTTTTAAACTGGACACGATTGTTTATTTATCAAGCGCCCGGTCCTAAGCGTGCGGTTACATAAACATTCACTGTCGTAGTTGTTAAAATAATGTTATTTTCTTGATACACATTTAAAATCTTCAAGTTGAAATACTAAACTGATTACGTAAACTTAAGAAAGAAACAATACCATGACACACTCAAAATGAAACCTAATAGCAGAAATATTTTTTTTATTTAAAATAATTAATACGATCGAGTTCATAGACAAGTTTAAGAAATTTCGCTTACACATAGGAAATTATTCAGATAAATATCGCAGGATGTGATCTAGTCTTATATGTTCTTGTCCCAAATCCTATAATCTCAATTGAATCAAACCGTAATATGTTTGAAACCAATTATGCATGCACACACGATTCCCCGCTACCCGCCCGCAATTTTCTCCGCTTGTCTAGTCTTGTGTGTCTAGTCTTATCTAGTCTTATCAGTCTAGTCTTGTCAGTCCAGTCTTGTCTAGTCTTGTTTACTCCTATCTGTCTAGTCTTGTCTGGCTTGTATGTCTTGTCTTACCGTTTAGTCCTGTCTAGTCTTGTCTGTCTAGTCTTATCTGTCCAGTCCCATCTTGTCTGTCTAGTCTTATCTAGTTTTATCTGTCTAGTCTTATCAATCTAAACCCCATAATCTCCATTGGACCCCTATCTGTAAATATGTCCACCCTCATTTTGAATTTTCCCCGCGCCCCCGCGCCATCTACACATACACGCTCGGACACGTTCAGAACTACGGTTAGGTGATGGGGTAGTTTTGCTCCATCGGTCTCAATGGGAATCTTATGGATGGAGCAACCCCATATAAATCCTTACGTGGAGGAGGGAATAGAACGAAGGATCTTTTCCTACTTATATTGAACTATATCACAGAACTGGACATAGTTACAGCCAAAAAGGGATTGTAAATCAAAGTTCAGAAGAATTACCATGCCTCACAATAGATGAAATAAAGCTTGCGTTACGGAGATCAAACAACAACAAAGCTCCCGGAGAGGACAATGTAGTTGCAGATACAATAAAAATCGGTGTCCCACATTTACTAGAAAAGATCACAGTGATATTTAACTTGTGCATTTACAATAGTACAATACCAAACAAATGGCACAATGCCAGCGTAATACTACTCCATAAGAAAGGTCATATAGCGGAACTTGAGAATTACAGACCGATAAGCCTTCTGAGCTATCTCTATAAAATGTTCACAAAAATAATAACGAGACTTGAGAAAAAAGGGCTTCCGTGCTAAATTTGGAACAAAATTGCGACCATCTGCAAAGCATAAAAACGGTGATTGAAAAAAGCATCGAATACAATAGACCACTTGTCCTTGCTTTCGTAGACTTTCAAAAGGCTTTTTGATACGGTAGAGATAAATACGGTCGTTGATTACAGATATTCAAAGCTGATTTACAATATCTACAAAAATGCTACAGTAATGGTTAAACTCCATGGAAATTGTAGATTGTAGATATGGTGGTGACGACTTGTACTGCGACCTTTATAGATCTATTGTACCCCACCCTCCTCCTCCAAATGTTGGTGTACTTACCCATTTAGAGCGCCTCCTCTAATCCTGATTCCTTTAGGAATCTCAGGATCTGGGTGGGATTCACGGCCTGCAGCTCCTCTGTATTCAAGCAGTGAGCCCCAAGGTACATCTGTCTCTTGCGGAGTAATGCTCCGCAGTCTTTGAACAGATGTATGGGGGTTTCCTCTGCTGAGCCACAGAATCTGCATCCTTCATCCTCCTCTAGGCCTAGGGCCTTGAGATGTTTCCTAAGCCTGCAGTGTCCCGTCAGGGCTCCTGTCAGAATTCTGAGCTTGTTCCTGCTTAGTTTCAGGCAAGCTCCCGTTCTCTTCTGGTTAAAAGATCCCAGCATCACTTTGGATTGCCTTAGCCCTGGAAGTTCTTTCCAGGTTTTCATCCATTTTCTTCTTATTTCTTCATCTAAACTTTTGCGGATGGTGTTCACGCTCATACCGCAAAAGGGTTCCGGACCTATAAAGGGGCTACTGGATCCCTGGCTTCTTCGTTTCCGTCTTTACCAGTGTGTCCTGGTACCCAGTATAGCGTTACTTTATTATCCCTGCCAAGCTTGTTCTGCTTTCCCACACAGTCCCATACCAGTTTGGATCTGATGGTGTATGAGCTAGTGGCCTTGATGGCTGCTTGGCTATCTGACAGGATAGCAATTCGTTTTTTGCGGTAATTCCTGTCGAGGTTAAACTGTGCACATCTTTCGATTGCGTGTACCTCTGCTTGGAAGATACTTGGGGATGTTCCCATGGATTCGAAGTATCTGGTACGAGGTCCAAACACTCCTGCACCAGTGCCTTCCTTTGTCTTCGAACCATCTGTATACCACTTGATGGCATTTTGCTCTATGTGGTAGGCTGAGGATTCGTCGCTCCAATCGGCTTTACTACTGCACATTGCTGTGTAGTTTTTCTCGAAGTGGTATTTGCATACCATTTCGTCTTTTGGTACTTCCAGCCAGGGGATCTTGGCAGCGAGGCTGTTTCGGTCTCTGCTCCCGATTATTTTACCTCTGCCCATTCCTTCCTTGCTGAATCTTACGATCGCCGATCTGGCGGCGCTCTCCACCACAAGGTGCAGCGGAGTCAGATCCAACAGCAGCTCCAATGCTGCTGTCGGACACGACCCTATCGCCCCCGTGATGCAGACACAGGCCAGTCTTTGAATCTTCTCAAGCTGTTTCCTCATAGAGGGCAGCTTGATTCTACTTCCCCACGCAACTGCCCCATAAGTGATTGCAGGTCTCACTATCATGGTGTACATCCATCGCAGGATAGTGGGGTTACAACCTCAACTCAATTGGGAAAATAAGGACCGAAACAAAGATGGTCGAAACTTGACGAATCTACGTTTGGCGGATGATATAGTTTTGCTCTCAGATAAGCTTAAAGACATTCAAGATATGTTACAAGAATTACAAAAGTTATGTGCTGACGTAGGTCTAAAAATGAATATTTTAAAAACAAAATATATGACAAATTTAGTTCCCAGTGAGCAAATTCTCATTGGTGATGAGGAAGTAGCTCGGGTGGATAAATAAAATTATCTTGGTCGTGAAATCCAAATCTCACGACACAAAAAATCGTGCGAAATGAAAAGAAGAGTTACACTATCTTGGGCAGCCTTTGGAAAACTTGCGGAAGCCTTTAAAAGCGACATACCACAACGTTTAAAGAGGAAGGTGTTTTATCAGTGTGTGTTGCTCGTCATGACCTATGGAGATTAAACCTTAACACTAACCTCGGAAAGTGCTATGAAACTTATGGTAACACAGCGCAGGATGGAAAGGTCCATGCTCGAAGTGTCGCTGCGGGATCATATAAGAAATGAAGATTTACGAAGAAGAACCGGCGTCGCAGATGTAGTTATCCAAATTCGCAAACTGAAGTGGAAGTGGGCTGGACATGTGGCATGAATGACGAACGGGAGATGGGCGCAAGGTTGTTCGAATAGGGACCGCGTTTGAATAAAAGAAGTGTGGGAAGACTCCCTACACGTTGGACGGACGGTCTAAAAAGATGTGCAGGCAACTGGATACAGAGAGCTCAAGAGAGGAGGGAATGGTCAGAAATGGGGGAGGCTTTTGTCCAGCAGTGGACACAGAGAGCTGAGTAATGATGATATTATAGATAATTATATAAACTTAATAAAATCGGAACACAGCCTGAATATATAAATATATTCAACTTTTCTGGAGCTCTATAATATTGTTGATTCTTTTTAGGACTATAAATGTGTCAAATTATAATTCATAATAGCACTGCTGCTACTGATGAAAGAAAAATCTTGAAACGCGTCTGCTGATGGCTACTCACTTAGTTAATGGAAAGACATGATCTTAAAATTTGTTTTGGTATTCCTAAAAAGACTCAACAATATTATAGATCTTCGGTAAGGTTGAATATATTTATATATTCAGGCTGAGTTCCGACTTTATTAAGTAATTATGTGCAGTTATGTGTAGAAACAAGAGATGATTATGCTATCATCAAAGGCTATTAAATTCATCTTCATGAAAAACTTCTTCGGTTGTATTATGATTTACAAATAAAATTTTTGACTGATACATATTTTCAGCATCACAAAGGCAATTTCGCACATATTCACTTGATTCTGGTCTCTTGAATGCGCCCTTTCTATTTGCATGATAAATCAACGCCATATCCGTTATACATTCGATGTCATGAATGTTTGCTCTTGCTAAAATTATCAGAAATATATGAGCAACGAGTTCATGTCTTTGATCGTCCCTTTCTTTTAGATATAAATAAATTAACATCGGTTTCATTCATGAAAATTATAGTAATATTTTCGGTTTGAAAGTTTTTAAGCATATTCTTTTTGCTTTATTTTCGATCGTATTTGCTGCCGACACATTGTGAATGTCTTTTTCTGTAAACACAATTTACAGAAAATTTTTATACTCTATGCACTATACAAAGGGCTATCGACCACAAGGTTCTTCTGCCCAAGAATTTGATGATTTTCTTGAAATTTAAGATTTAATTCTTTCAAAGTTATTTTCCGAAATTCTTCCACATAACGTTCCATAAATTCCTGATTTTAACTGTAATTTTGGTCCGTCTTTTTCCATCACGTTGTTTTTTACTGTCTTGTTGATTTACTCATCGATAAGCAGTGGACTTTTTAACTCCTGATGTATTTGCTAGCGTTCTCCAATTTTCGCGGCTATTGCACATTGCACAAATTTGCATTTTGATATTGTCGGCTTGACTTTTTTACGTATGGATTTGTTTTAATACGATAGAACAGAGCAAATAAAACTTATTAAAAAGCCAAAGCCAAATTATTTGCTTTTTTAATTTTTTATTCCCATGAATGTTTATTCCCATTTTGAAATTGTTTATTCCCATTTCGAAATTGTTTGTTCCCAATTTGAAGTTGAAAAGGTATAGTTTTGCGCTGGTAGACTTTTTATAAATACTTTTTATAAATTCATTCAAAACTTGTTCTCTAAGTAACTGCAAATATCAAAATCACGTTACTATAATTATTTTGTCATTTAAAACCAGAAAAAGTTGGAACATTTTAATGTTTTTTTTTCTTTTATTGAGAAAAAAGTTTTCACTAATTTCAAACAAATTTTCCAACTAACTTTTAGTTTGAAATTTTTAACTTTTAACGTAAACTTTTCATGTAAAACATTTGTTATTTAAGGGTAGATCAAGAGATTAAATTGATTTACCAGAGTGTAGGCCCAAAGTATGTCGGGTCCTCCTCATTTAAATTCACGATTCGACCTCAGATTTCCATATAATAATCCTGTCTGTAAACTGATAATGACTACTACAATTCGACATAAGCAGTGTTTACATAGTAAACAGACTCTTTAAAAATACCTCTTTACTCCATGACTTTATAATATAGAAACAAAGACAGAGTTTTTACAAGAGCTTTGGTGTTACGCTGACAAATGATGACATAGCTTGGCTTCAAGGCACAAGCGAAGAAAATTTTCATTCCTTTTCTGGCGAAGAAATCCTCATCCTAATTTGTTAGACGGATGATGATGAAGCTAAAGGTTCTGAAGGTTTGCCAATAAACAACAACAAGACAAAGACCAAAACACCCGCGGTATTTTATTCGTAGACGGAAATCCTAGAAAAAGTCAACAAATACACGTACTTGGGCACGAACATAAATGATAACTTGGACCATTCTGTGGAGATCATAACGCGTATTGACAGAGCCAGAACGGCATTTATCAGGATGAAGAAAGTCTTTCCCAGCCACGACTTACAGCTGTCAACGAAAATTCACCTACTGCGATGCTACGTATTTTCGACTCTTTTTATGGGGTCGAATCGTGGACGCTTACGAGGCCTTCTCCAAAAAATTTGAGGCATTTGAAATGTAGCTGTACCGAAGAATCCAACGAATACCTTGGGCAGAGAGAATAACCAATACGGTGGTGCTGAGAAGGATGGGAAAGAAAAAGAAGTCCTGAATACAGTTAAGACTCGAAAGCTACAATAGCTGAGACATATCGTAACGAGATCCGTTAGGACCTTTTGCAGAAGATCCTCCAAGGCAAGGTATATGGAGCTAGAGGAGTGCGCAGAAGGAGAATATCGTGGCTGAAAAATTCAAGAACGTGGTTCAATCAATCAACCACTCAGCTTCTCCGCGATGCTGTTAACAAAGTTCGAATATCGAAAATGATAGCCAACATCCAAGACGGATAGGCACTCTAAGAAGAAGATGAAGCTAACGCTGACTTGAATGTTTGAACTCGGCGAACTGTAGGAAACGGTGACAGGTTCTCTGTTGCTATCTAGGTATTTCCCTCTGACGCTTTACGCAGCGCCGTAATGGGAGAGGCATAAAACGTTCCTGGTACTTACTGCCGACCGTCAATCCCTCAACTGCCGCTTCCCATTGCCAGCGGATAGGTAGATTGAGGCAATTAGGGCTTGATTGAATCCGGATTTTTTTATAATCCGGCGATTATCTAGTCCCGTATGTGTCGGATTATCAGGATTATATTGTATTTGATAGATCCATTTGTGTTGCTGGATCTTGTCAATAAATTCTACCCCATTGCTTGAGTTACTGGTAAAACTTTTTTGTGGTGAAGTTCTTACACACCCTGTATAATATGTATGAGATCTTACATACTAATACATATATTAAACATATATGCGACATATTTGGGCCAAAATCAAATATAATTATAGGTTGCCTTACGTTAACAACATATTTGAGTTTTGGAGTATGTTGAAGTAATTTTCTTGAATATTGGCTGAAGTATAGTCATTAAGTTGTCTAGTAAATATCAAATATCCAAATTCTAATAACGTTGAATAATTGGTGTTTCCATTCGCGAAATTGATGAAAACGGATATCTAGCCGAAATTCATTAGAATGTAAACGTACTTTCCGAGTATTACACAATTCTAATGAAGCCTCCGCGCAACTAATATTAACATAATATCCGTACGTAAATATGTACTTTGCGGAACCAATTTGCCTAACGTAGGCCATTAACAACTAATCAATACTACATAGGACGTTGTTAGTTTCAGTTGAAATTATATTTACTAGTTTTTATGCCTTCAATACAAGAAGACCCCTCACGCAAGAAAACTAATTACCGGCGAAATGATGAACGTTGCGAAACAATTATTTTTTCGCAACTCTCTCGCAAAAAAAAAACTCAATTATTTTCTGACAACAATAACGTTTACATGTTTTAATTTATTTTTCCTTATCCTTTATTCCTGTCTGAAATACCTGGAAAAGTTGGTTAATTTTTGCGAGACGCATTTAAATAATTGCTTTTCTCACCCAAGAGTTCCCTTCAATTATACTAATTTTCCTTTTCGTTATCTCAAGCAAAGTTTTATTTTCTCCTCGGCTATTTAGTTATTCGATTCCTGAACTCTCCAACTTTACAACACGATGTTTTACAGAGCGGGGTTAAGCGAATTCGTTTTATAAGAATAGGATTTTTATTGCTGCGTCGACAGCACGACTTCGCGCGTGTTAAACGCTGCAATAATTTGTATTTATTTGAATTACACCGACCATTCCGATGTTTCTCCGTTTTGAAATTTTTTTCTTTCCCAGTTTGCGAGGATTTACATGTGCGAAAGCGACAGTCCCACGATCTTCCCAGCAAACGATACAAACTGTAAATGGATTTCTATTGTGTTTTTCACACGTTTACAATAAGACAAGAATCAACGAGACACGGAGAAACTGTACATATATCAACTTTCGAATTTAAATATTTTAAAATTCAATACGAAATTAATATCCAATAATCTTTATGGTACTTACGTATTAACGCCACCACCGCTACATTTTTTAAATGCCGCCAATCTACATCTAAAATTTTTATGATAAATCATTCTATTTGAAATTAAAACATTTTTAAAACTCAAAATACTTAATGTTTTAGACCCGGTTAGATTAGGTTGCCCGCCGCGAAACGGACAGATAAATCAAGATAACATACGCGCGGCAGCGCAAACTTTCGATCCGATATATAGCGGTGGTGGCGTTAATACGTAAGTACCATTTTGATTGTCGATAAAATCTCGAATAATATGTGTTTTACTTCATGTAAGCAATAGCTATTATCTTTACACCTCAGCTTATAATAAATATGCAGTCACATGTGGGCCAAGATCGTTTTATATTATTTTAAATGAGATCTGATACACGAACTACATTCGCAATACTAGGGAGACAGGACTCGATAGATAAGACTAGATAAGCAATATTAAACACATAATACTAATTTGGCAAGCCTAGATAAACAAGGCTATGCAAACAAGACCAGAAAAACAGTTTTGTATTAATCTATAGTTTTGTCTTTTTTCCTTACCAAAGAATCTTGCAAATAAAGTTTGCATGAGAATAAAAGAATTTTCTTGGACTATAAAATGTGTCTTAATTGTTAGTGAAGCAGTGTTTATGTTGTTATTTTTGCGATTGCTATTTTTGATGCGAGGAGTAATTTCTTCTTGCTAAACCGTTACGTAACAGTATGAGTGTAAGTGTTGCATGAAGAACCAGAAGCGCAATAAAAAGAAACGAGAGCTTTTAGAGAGAAAAGCCCTAATTGCCTCAATCTACCTATCCGCTGGCAATGGGAAGCGGCAGTTGAGGGATTGACGGTCGGCAGTAAGTACCAGGAACGTTTTATGTCTCTCCCATTACGGCGCTGCGTAAAGCGTCAGAGGGAAATACCTAGATAGCAACAGAGAACCTGTGCAGCCGTGTCTGATATGACCGATTCGTATTGCCGTCGTATCAATCATAACTTGACGGCCGGTTGGTTGGGCGCGTAACGGCGCAGCTAGTTCGGCTTGTAGCTGATACCATCTGGGCAAAGCTGCGCGTCACATAATCCGATCTCTATCTCATTTGATTTATGTGAAGGATAGTATATAGCCACTTATGCGTAGTACGCTATTATAATTTTAACGTGTTTATACGCACAAATTTTACACAAAAAGTTTCAACAAATAAGCCCATTTGATTTATACGCAACATTATTTTCATTTTATTTACGTAATTCTTCATGTAAATGATTTATCGCGGTGAGTGTGTGAACCTGAAACGAGTTTGTGTTAGTATCGATTACCTGTAAATACCACCCACATATACATTAATGTCTTCTTAGATCAATACTGAATTATAAAATCAAATATTTATGGCAGTGTGCGGTGAGGGACTAAGCTGTTCTATTCCCCTAGCACTTTCCGCTAATACTAAAAGAATGTCAATGTCTATTACAATTTAAATGTGTTGTTCTTGATATCAAATCTATATAGGATATATCTTTGATTGCTGCTGCCTTTCGTTACTGGAATTTTTATATTTGAAAGTTCATTTTTTTTTATTTTTAAATTTATTTTGCTGTGGTAATGTATCACAGCTACAGCTGACGGAAATAGGTATCAAAAATACAGATAATAATAAATTACAAACAGAAGTAAACTTAAAAACTTAAAAGTTTGTCGGTAAAAATTGGAGTTACTACGATTAGGAGTAAGCCGGCTATCAAGTATTTTGGTGTATAAACAAACAAACCCATGGCGCTAGAGCCCAGGACGAGCCTTGGACTCGTCCCACAGCCTACACTTGTGCTTGGTGTCTTGATCTTAGACACAGGTGTAGGGGAGCCCTTACAGTTTTTAACGTGGATGGCGAGCCACTAATCGGAGGGGTTTCGAAGCAGATTTTTACTGCGATGACTTTGCCAGAGCCATCTGGCAAGATGAGGAGAACGATGGCTTATTTTTCACAATGTCCAGGATTTGAACCCGTGACTGGCGGCTCCGAAGTCTCACACCTTGACTAATATGCCACCACCGTCTCATTTGGACGTCTCATATAAATACTCGTATGACCACTCTCATCAAGATCAAGCGCGAGAAAGTCCATAAACCATTAACGGCTCTCACTTTTTTCTCTCTTAGGGGGAAAAACCTTCAGCGGGAAATATCCAAATTTCTCCTAAGGCTTTTAGTGTGGGATTGGTGCTTGCCCAGTGTTAGGGTTCGCCCGACCACACTAAAAAACCCCCTTTGTTGGATTTCCCATGGATCTCCCGGGGAACCGACGGTAGTCATTAGATCGCGGGGGGGAGCTTCAGCCCTGCCGACGTTCACTTTTGTCGAGTTATTGGTTTTAACTCATGCCTTTCTCTTCGCCCTGCTCTCCTGGGCCTATCCGCCTCCTCCTGGAAGCGTAGTATCTTCTGGATGTTTACAGCTAGCTCGCAGCCAGCATTACATTGTTCCTCAGAGTGCATCAATGACGCACGGTATCCAGCGGCAGTTATGCGTGCGCCAGAAATACACTCCCCTCTCTGTCTCTCCTGCTGGAATCTGGGGCATTCCAGCAGGACGTGTTCTGCTGTCTCCGAGATCGGCTCAGTGCGAGAGCGGAGAGCTGGCAATGTATTCCTTACATATTAAATAAATAAGGTGTCTCCGAGATCCCGGGGCACTGGGAGTTGGGTGTTACTGCTGCCCACTATTCGGTGGAGATACTCACGGAAGCCACCATGTCCCGTGAGAATTTGGGTGAGGTAATGGTTCACATCACCGTACATCCTGCAGATCCACGACTCGATGGACGGGATCAAGCGGTAGGTCCAGCGACCGTTACTTGATTTGTTCCATCTTTCCTGCCACTGCGTTAGGGTGATCACCCTCTCGGTCTGTACTCGATCGCTGTCGGTCTCCATCTGTTGGGGATCGTCCTGGGCCGGCCCCTTCTTCTTTTTATATTGTCGCATGCTTTTTTTTGCAAGCAGGTCTATTTGCGGCAGGCCAGCGATGACCAGTGCTGCATCTGCGGATACAGTCCGGTACGCGCATGCGATTCTCAGTGCACTCCTTCTGTGTGCGGGGGCTATCAGTCTTAGGTATGCGGGAACCTCCGTCATTTCTGCCCAGGTCGGCGCCGCATACAGCAATATCGAGGTGCTAACGCAGTACCCTTCTCCTGGCACCGCGCGGACCTCCAATGTTGGGCAGTGTCCTGGAGATAGCTGCGGCAGTTGTAACGGCTTTGTTTCCTGCGTATGTAAGCTGCTCCTTGAAGTTGAGCCTCTAATCCAGCATCACTCCCAGGTACTTTATGGCAGGTTTGCTCCTGATGGTGCATCCTCAATAGATTAGTACCATTGAGGTCCTAACCTTTCTGCCAGTGAAAAGCGCTGCCTCAGTCTTCTGTACCGCCAAAGAGAGGCCGACTGACTCCATCCATTCCCAGATAATCTCCATGCTTCCCCGAACAGTGCAGCGATGCCGTCACGGTCGGTGCTGGGTATAAGGACCACGTGGTCTGCGTACGCTACCAGCCGACAGTCCCCTAGCAAGGGCAGCTTCAGTAGTCCGTTGTAAAGGACGTTCCATAAGTCCGGGCCAAGAACCTACCCCTGAGGAACGTCTGCGTTGATGCTGTCGTGGTCTGATTCCAGTTGTCACCGCCTGACTCCAATAGTCGTCTCCGCGAATAGTACTCTGTCACTCAGGTAGTTCAGGATGATGTTTCTTAAATAACCGGGGACGTTGAAGCCCCGGCAGAGGGCCTCACAGATCCTGTCCCATCTTGCAGAGTTAAAAGCATTTCTAACATCCAGTGCAACCATGATACAAAGTCTCCTCCTCCTATGTGGTCCGCAAATGTGGCTGCTGACCAGACGCTTCACCTCTTCTACCGCATCCGTAGACGACCTCGCAGGTCTGAAGCCGTACTGGTTATCCGTCAATTGTTGATCCACGCAGCTGCGAAGGCGCTCCTGGACGATCTTCTCCAGGATCTTGCCCGCCGCGTCAACATACACAGTGGGCGATACGAGCATGATTCTCCGGGGGGCTTACTGGATTTTAGTATCAGGACAAGGCGTTGCCTTTTCCATACGTTCGGGAAGACACCTTCGTCGTAGGCCCTTACCGTGAAGATCGTCTGGGCAGCTTTTGCGGCCGCTCTCAAAGCCAGGTTTTTGATGCCGTCCAGACCGGATGCTTTCCTCGTGCCAAAACGCATACATGCGTCTTGCACCTCACTCCGTGTGACCGAGGGGATGTCGCGCGGGTCGACGTTCTCTCGTATATTTGTCTTCATTGGCCCGAACGGCTCTCGACGCTTTTAACGGCTCTCGCTAGAATCAACGCAAACCTATAGGGACCCCGCGACAGGGATCCAACATCCCGAAAGGGTAAGGCACGCAAAGAAGAAGAATATGTTGATCACAGGTCAGTTAGAGTAGAGTAAGATAAAATGCCTAGATCCTTCAATGATTCACAGAGTTCAAGACAAACATTGCCGAAACTGTAACTGAACTCTATAAGTTGCTGTAGCCGGTTGTAAGTGAGGACCTTGCATGTGCTTACGTACTGACGTCGCACCACCTCTGTAATATATTGAAGTCCTCTTGAAGAAGATGACAGTCTCCAGGATACCTAACATTCATATATATTTTGACGTCGTCCGCAAAAAACAAATGAGGAGCAGAGAGTGAAAAACCTGTCATAAAATATTAAATAATAACGGTCCAAGATTAGACCCCTGTGCAACACCAGAGGTGGCCACTAAATTCGAGAATGAATTACTACTGTGGAACACGTATTGACTTCTGTTATCAAGGTACGAAGATTGTAAGTTTATTAAATTGTTGGTTAACCCAAAGAATGCAGTTTGGTAATAATTGAAGCATTATCAATGGAGTCGAAGGCCTTAGAGAAATGATAGATAGAGAATAGACCCCTTTTTACCAATTACCGAAGAGACAAAATCAATGAAGTCTACTTGTTAGTAGGCTCATCCACCTCAACATTCACAACACATCTTTTTCTCATGCGCTTTTGTAATCGGCCAAGTTTCCGCACTATAGAGCATAGCAGACCTCACCACAGATTTTTAGAGCTTTCCTTTCTTCCTGTAGCAGATATTCTTGTCACGCAGTACCTACTCCACGCAATTTCTTCCAGTTTATCCATCTACTATTTCAACTCTGATTTTGAAGGTGGGCTGGATTCTGAAATACAACAGAGCTTTTGTATTTCGGCCTCCACCCCTCCAACACTTTGAAGATATGACACCAGATATTTAAACTTCTTGGTTGGTGGTAGTTCTTCTTCTTGTAGAATACATAGATCTTGACCTTCCTTCATACACATATATTCAGTTTTCAGCCTGCTGATCCTCATTCTCCTTCCTTCTAGGGCTATCCTCCACTCTTGGAGCCTCTCTTGAATTTTCTCGCGAGGCAGTTCTCAGAGTACAACGTCTTCGGCGAATATCCTGCTTCATGGCGCTGCTTCCTTCACATCCTTGACTAGCACATCCATTGCCAGGGCATAGAGATATGGGCTCAGAGCAGATCCCTGGTTCTCACTGGGAATTCCGTTGTTGTACCTACACTTCTCTTAACTTTTCATCACACCTTCGTACATTTTTTTCACAAGTCTCACATTCTTTTCTGGTACAACTTTACTTCTCACACATGTCCATATCTCTTGCCTGGGCACTCTGTCATTCGCTTTCTCCAGATCATTGAAGGCCATATGTAAATCAACCTGCACTTTCCTGTTACTTTCAATGAGTTGCCTTGTTTCAAATATTGCGTCAGTTCTTCCTCTTCCTAGCATAAAGCCAAGCTGTTCTTCCCTTACTTCAGTTTCCCGACGCAACCTTGTCTCAACGATCCTTTAACATATCTTCATTGTGTGAGACATTAGCTTTATACTTCTATAATTGCCACAATTTTGATGATCACCTTTCCCTTTGTATATAGGGACAAGAATACTACTTCTCCAAGCATGTTGCATTGTTTCTCCGTTCCAAATCTTCTTTATTAAATCCTAGAGGATATCAATACCCCTGACTCCTACGCTTCTTCGGGCTTCTGTTAGGATTTGGACTGGATCTAATGCGTACCCATTTTTCATTTTCTTTAGCGCATATTCTACTTCTTCCCTACTTAATGCTTGGGTCACACCTTCGTTTTCCTCTCCATCTTCGTACTTTTCTCGCAGATTTTCTTCATTCGATAGTCTTTCAAAGTATTCCAGCCATTTTTCCAGTATTTTCTCTTGATCGTGTAGCACTACAACTGACTCATCCTTCATGTGCTTCATTGATGTTATGTCCTTGGACGCTTTATCTCTGGCTTTGCGATTCTTATTAATTTTTTGTCATCCTGATTTCTCTTCAACTCTTCATTTGCCTCCTCCAATGCTTCAGTCTTCGCTTATACCACAGATCGTTTTGCCTTTTTCAACCTTATAAGCTTCCTCTTCTTCCTGTCTTCCTGTTAAATCCATTTGTTTCTTATCATCTTTCTACACTCTTCTCTTCTTGGACCTCCTCAATCAACCACCATGCCTCCTTATCTTCTGGCGGTACCTTTCTTGATGTTACACCTAGCACGTCTTGACCAGCTTTCTTTATAACTGCTTGATACTCCACCACTCATGTGCGTCTTTCGATAATTTTAGGTCCCTTAACACTTTTTCCTTGAATTTTTCTCGTAGCCCTTCGTCTTTCAGTTTCCACCATTTTATTCTTTGTTCTCTTTGTATGATACATTTACATCTTTTTCCCACAACCATCTCATAATTAGCCACCACGAGTTTGTGTTATGCTGTTACGCTTTCACTGTATATGACTCTGGTGTTGGTTATTTCCTTTAAGTGTTTCCTTCTGTAATCTGACTTTTTTGGTCTCCGCTTCTATAAGTTATAAGTTGTTCCCTTCTCTGGTTGAATATGGTATTGGTAATCGTTAAGTCGAAGGCTACTGGATATTCTACAATCTTATCCCCTTCTGTATTTCCTTTACCGTAACTCCATCCACCATGTACTCTCCTCTCGCTACTTGTCCTCTCACCAAAATGTCCATTTAAATCTCCACCAATTATCACCAGTTCGTGTTCTGGTATTTCCATTGTGACTCCATCTAAGATCTCCCAAGATTGGTTCTTCTCTTCCTCTGAACATCCTGTCTGAAGTGCATATATACTCAAAACTGTGATGAGGTCGCCTTCAACTACCAGCTTGACTCTATGATTCTGTCGTTAATTCTGTTGACTTCACAGACTTGCTCCTTAAGATCCTTATCCACAAAAACCCAACTCCATTTCTTGACTCTTCGTCCGCACTGCTATTCGCTCCGAGCGCAACAGCATTAGCGCCAAAGGTGACAAAGGTTTAAGAACTTCATGACCAGTTACGTCATTATTCAGCATTTATTTGTATATAATGACATGTTGTTGTGTAGTGACAATTTATAGTTTGACAAAGAAACTCAAAATTTCACAAACAAAAAGTTTGACAACAAAGGATTAAATACAAAATTTTATAAGAAATGTCAATTTTAAGTGTGACAGCAGGATTCTAAACTCGCAATTTCCATTTTGACAGTAAAAATCAATCAAAAGTTTGAGAAATAGACTTTAAATTTGAGTTTTAACAATAACATTCAATAAAACGTTTGATAATAAAAAATTTTATACTCACATTTTGTTAACAAATGTTGAATTTTAAATGTCAGAATGTCAAATTTTGATAACAAATGTCGAATTTCAAATGTCATAATGTCAAAAATATCAAATATTGATAACATGAGTCGAATTTTAAATGACTTAAATGAAATTTTAATAACAAATGTCAAATTTTAAATGTCAGAATGTCAAATTTTGATAACAAATATCGATTTTTTTCTTTAATTTTAACAAATGTCGAATTTTAAATGACAGAATCTCAAAAATGTCAATTTCCATAACACATCACAAATTTTAAATGTCAGAATGTCAAATTTTGATAACAAATATCGAGTTTTAGTTTTAATTGTTTTTTAATTTTAACTAATTCGAATTTTAGATGACAGAATTTAAAATGTCAAATTTTTATAACAAATGTCAAATTATAAATGGCAGAATGTCAAATTTTGATAACAAATATAAAATTTTAATTTTTTTAAATTGTAACAAATGTCGAATTTTAAATGACAGAATCTCTAAAATGTAAAATTTTTATAACAAATGTCAAATTTTAAATGGCAGAATGTCAAATTTTAATAACAAATATAAAATTTTAATTTTTTTAAATTGTAACAAATGTCGAATTTTAAATTACAGAATCTCTAAAATGTCAAATTTTTATAACAATTGTCAAATTTTAAATGGCAGAATGTCAAATTTTGATAACAAATATAAAATTTAAATTTTTTTAAATTGTAACAAATGTCGAATTTTAAATTACAGAATCTCTAAAATGTAAAATTTTTATAACAAATGTCAAATTTTAAATGGCAGAGTGTCCAATTTTTATAACAAATATAAAATTTCAATTTTTTTAAATTGTAACAAATGTCGAATTTTAAATTACAGAATCTCTAAAATGTCAAATTTTTATAACAATTGTCAAATTTGAAATGGCAGAATGTCAAATTTTGATAACAAATATAAAATTTAAATTTTTTTAAATTGTAACAAATGTCGAATTTTAAATGACAGAATCTCTAAAATGTAAAATTTTTATAACAAATGTCAAATTTTAAATGGCAGAATGTCAAATTTTAATAACAAATATAAAATTTTAATTTTTTTAAATTGTAACAAATGTCGAATTTTAAATTACAGAATCTCTAAAATGTCAAATTTTTATAACAATTGTCAAATTTTAAATGACAGAATGTCAAATTTTAATAACAAATATAAAATTTAAATTTTTTAAAATTGTAACAAATGTCTAATTTTAAATTACAGAATCTCTAAAATGTAAAATTTTTATAACAAATGTCAAATTTTAAATGGCAGAGGGTCAAATTTTGATAACAAATATAAAATTTCAATTTTTTTAAATTGTAACAAATGTCGAATTTTAAATTACAGAATCCCTAAAATGTCAAATTTTTATAACAATTGTCAAATTTGAAATGGCAGAATGTCAAATTTTGATAACAAATATAAAATTTTAATTTTTTTAAATTGTAACAAATTTCGAATTTTAAATTACAGAATTTCTAAACTGTAAAATTTTTTAACAAATGTCAAATTTTAAATGGCAGTGTCAAATTTTGATAACAAATATAAAATTTCAATTTTTTTAAATTGTAACAAATGTCGAATTTTAAATTACAGAATCTCTAAAATGTCAAATTTTTATAACAATTGTCAAATTTGAAATGGCAGAATGTCAAATTTTGATAACAAATATAAAATTTTAATTTTTTTAAATTGTAACAAATGTCGAATTTTAAATTATAGAATTTCTAAAATGTAAAATTTTTATAACAAATGTCAAATTTTAAATGGCAGAGTGTCAAATTTTGATAACAAATATAAAATTTCAATTTTTTTAAATTGTAACAAATGTCGAATTTTAAATTACAGAATCTCTAAAATGTCAAATTTTTATAACAATTGTCAAATTTGAAATGGCAGAATGTCAAATTTTGATAACAAATGTAAAATTTTATTTTTTTTTAAATTGTAACAAATGTCGAATTTTAAATTACAGAATCTCTAAAATGTCAAATTTTTATAACAATTGTCAAATTTGAAATGGCAGAATGTCAAATTTTGATAAGTAATATGAAATTTTAATTCTTTTTAAATTGTAACAAATGTCGAATTTTAAATTACAGAATCTCTAAAATGTCAAATTTTTATAACAATTGTCAAATTTTAAATGGCAGAATATCAAATTTTGATAACAAATATAATATTTTAATTTTTTTAAATTGTAACAAATGTCGAATTTTAAATGACAGAATTCGCAATAAAAAATTGAATCTTTCCAAATAATTTACACATTGATTATATTTTCTCTTCTTGTCGTCTAGTTTCCGTGTGCCGAAAATGATTTCGCTGAGATTTTTTCTTTCCGAGAGGATCATAGAGAACCGAAAATTTTTGACATTTTCTGTCATTTTTTATATCGCCTGTCAAGATGTTGCAATCTTTCCTGATCAAAATGATGGATTTTTTTGGCGATTTTTTCAGAAAATTTCAAGGCCTTTTTTCATGAAAATCATTATTTATCAAGTGAATGGAAAATTTCAATGTCAAAAATGACAGGCGATATAAAAAATGACAGAAAATGTCAAAAATGACAGGAAAGGTAAAAAATTACAGGAAATATAAAAAGAAATCTCAGACATGACAGGAAATATAAACAATTTCAAAGTGTTTTCCCTGATGGTTGCAAATATACTAATTGCAATTTCTTAGCCGCTTCCATTCGCAAGATATGACTTGACAGAATTGGCATTTTTTTTTGCTGTTAAATATTGTAGTAGTATATTTTATTAAATCATTATTTTTTTGTTTTTGCCTGTTATTTTTATAGAATATTATTGGAGACGGAGTTGTCTTTTTGGCCACGGGTGGCGCTAAGCGCGGTAACGCACGGAGCGAATAGAACAACTTGTATCCTCCTGCCAGTACCTTCGCTTTTTCACCCCTCCACCTAGTCTCTTGTATGCACAAGATATTCACCTTTCTTCTCTCCATCATGTCAACAATCTCTCTGCTCTTTCCCTTCATTGTCCCTATATTTAAAGTTCCAACTCTGATTTTGACTTTACACTTCGCTCCTACATCCTCATCTTCTGGATTCCTCACAACACGCCGCCTCCGGGGAACCGGCTGGGAGACTATTACTCCGGAACATTTACTCTGAGAAGTATCGTTTTGGCAGTAATTTTTACGACCGTATGCCCTTCCTACCTTCAACCCTCCTCTAGGAGGGAGAGCAACAAAATACGTGTATGTCAATTTAACAATTTTAATATTTACTCTCTAATACAGTGGATTAAACTGATTTTACTTATTTGACCATTGTTACATGGCTAAGGTGGAGGGGTGAAAAAGGGAAAGTACTGGCAGGAGGACACAAGTTGTTCTCTAGCAGTGCGGACAAAGAGTTAAGAAATGCAGTCGGGGTTATCGTGGATAAGGATCTTAAGGAGGAAGTCTGTGAAGTCAACAGAATTAACGACAGAATCATAAGAGTTAAGCTGGTAGTTGGAGGAGATTTCATCACAGTTTTGAGTGTATATGCACCTCAGAAAGGGTGTTGAGAGAAAGAGAAGAACCAATCTTGGGAGATTTTAGATGGAGTCACAATGTAAATACCAGACAACGAGAGGGTGATAATTGCTGGAGATTTAAATGGACATATTTGTGAGAGGAGGGGTTCAAATGGGCATCACACGACATTCGCACAGGAAGAGATTGTCGCATAACCTCTTCTACCCAATCCCGACTCTAACCTCCACGAAACCTCAAAGAGCTGGTGAACCCTGGAAATGGCTAACCTACTCAGACTCTATACTCTATTTAACTGATTTTAATGGAGGAGCTTTCTTGTATTTATACAGAATGGGTATTAGATAGATTAATATTATCAGGTTTGTTTATACATTTAGTCCATAACGGCTAAACAATAAACACTTTAAAATAAATAAACAATATCGTAAACGGCTGCGGTTTGGATTGTGATATCTACAGAGTGAATAGCATAACATGTCTGCTTAGTTAAATTCAAAACCTTCACTGCTCATTTGTGATACAAGTATCTATATTATGCGTGATCAAAATGTGTGATTGAATGTGTGTATAGGTCAATAACATAACTTGTCTAGTCTTTTCTGTCGTATATAAGCTAATGACTTTAAGACTAATGCCTTTTTTCAGGAGTATTCAATAGTTTATTGGTTTTATAAATTTCTTTAAAATATTAACGATATTTTACATAAAATAATAATTTCTACTGAAAGCTTTGTTACGTTTATTTTGAATGGTTGCATGTTTGTTTTAGTTATTTATATAAAATAATTCGAAATTATATTGAAATGGACAAGTCATTCATGCGTTGATCAATTATAACATTTCCAATACGTACACAGAATATACTGATAACTACGTTATAATTTATTTATATACAAAGTGATTATGCGTAGAATCGATGCGGTCCAGTTGAACGAGTAGTAATCCAATCCGATATTAATGCTCGCACAATGAGATGCATAATGCGCGTCGTGAATGCGTTTATATAATAATTCCCGCGAACACGGGCTGCGAGCCATACGCGAAATGAGATTTCATTGTTAGTACACACTAAGCAATTTGATTGATGGCTGTTGGCTGTACATGTACACACACGAGGATTTGGTCCCCGGTGTGAATGTGAGGGCATGCGGGCTTGGCCATGCTTTCATAATATATACAAATTATTGCATTGATTTTATTTTATTTGATGTTAGATTACAAAGGGCCGTGAAGGGTTTTTATTGACTTACTTTTAAATTGCATATATTATTCGTGTTTACAAAGCAATCCATAAAAATATGAAAATATGTACCTATATCAATGGACATGTTTGGACATGTTATGCGTATGGAAAGCACCCGAGGACCGAAAATACTGACGAACTGGAGTCCACATGAAAGAAGAGCTCGGGGTAGACCACGTAAGAGATGTCGAGATGACTGCATCGACGACCTAAAGATATTAGGTGTGAGAAACTGGCTGCAATTGGTTAACAGCAGGGAGAGATGGAAGGATGTTGTAACTTAAGCCAAGGCCCACCCAGAGCTGTAGAGCTATAGAAGAAGAAGAAGCTGTACCTATATCAATATAGATTATAAGTTATAGTCTATTATAAGTTAAAGTCTCTATAGAATTATAATATAATTATAAGTCTTATAATTTATAATGAATGTCTAAATAATTGGTACTTATGTACTAACGCCACCACAGCTAGAGATTTGAACAAAATGGATGGTTAGATTAGGTTATAACGGAGCAGATAAATCTAGACCAAATAATGCGCGATAGCGCGACCTCTCGATCCGAAATAAGAAAAAATATTGGATAAGGGTTAGATTAGGTTATAATAGAGCAGATAAATGCAGACCACATTTCGCTTGCCAAACACGTAAGTACCAAGTTATTTAAACTTAAGTCTTATAATCCACAATGAATGTTTAAATATTAAAAATAGTAATTCAGGACTTCCGACTCATTCATAACAATTTTATATAACAGCGTTTCCCTTCTATTGGGCTTAAAATTAATGTAACAATTCAATGATTTAAAATTAGTATCCAGGATTTCTATTGAAACCAATTTAAACTTTTTCAAATTTGAGGTATATTCTATGAAATCTCTTTCGAAATGTTATTTGTTTACAAATTCTTTCAAATAACCCCAGACTTTACAATAAAAAAAAAAAAAAATTATAATAAAGTATCTGTTACAAAATGTTGCAAGTCAAACATTTGTTCGACATGAAATATATCACCAGCGATACATTTTTTTTTATTAAAGGAAACAGTGGGTACATATTGATCGCCTTAGAAATAATTTATTGTTCTAGATATTATTGGATCGTTTGTAATATTAATATTGACGATGTAAGTTGATATCGCGTTACACGCCCGCAGTGTTTACGAAAAATACACCCGATGTAATTCACCGTCGTTCAGTTTCGCGTTACAGGCAGGTGTCATGTGGTACAAATAACATGGTGCAAAAGGTGTTAAAGAAACCTTTTGTGTGCGTCTGCTATTGGATTTCCCAGCGACTATAATCAACACAAATTGCATTAGAATATGATTTCAGTTTTTTCTTTTGTCTGTATTATCTTTTAGCAAAGCTTATGAAGTTTAATCCAAACTAACAGGCAATAATTTAATTATAGAATTATCTGCGAATCGTTAGTGTTCTAGTAACTTCGTGAATGATTCAATAACCGATAAATTACAGTGTTTGGGGTTTTGGAATTTGATTGATATTCGATTTAATTAAATAAGGCGAAAATGTCGCATATTTTGCATTGGAGGGAAACTGTAATACGTGATAGCGATTTATTGGAAATATGATCAGTGGATCGTGGCTTGCAAATCCGGCTCAGGTTATTGATATAAATGTCCGTTAGCGCAATAACTTGCCGCCGCCTCGTTTCGCAAATGCGCGGGCATCGGGGACCCATAACGCATACACACATATCTCTAATAATACATTTCCGGCGTAATTAAATAAATCCGTTTACGGAAAAAAGTAATATTCCACGTCGGAAGCTATCGCTGGGGGAGTGGAAGGATGGGAAACGCTGAATACGCAAACCGTTCCAATTAAGGAAGTAACTAGACTGTTTTTCCAATTAATTCAGAAAGTACAAGCATCATCTGTATCCCTCAATGACCTCCGTTTATTAATGTTTTTTAATAGACTAGTGCTTCTCAATATGGTTGCTCCACAATCTGAGTTTTTCAATAATTTTGCAGTTTTGTATTTTGCACCTATTTAAAATGTCCCAAAAACTTCATAATAATCATTTTAATTTGTTAAATTATTCGTTGATTAGTCTTAATTTGTTAACCATTTCCAATCGATTTTTTTTCTGATGCCAAGTAAAAGACAAATACATTTTCTAAACAATCTATTTATCTTTAAACAATAAACTTTTAATCAATCTTTTAAAATATTTCGCTTTTCCTAGAATTTCAGCGTTAATTTTTTATTACTTTAATATGTTTCTATTCTCCACTCTAATTTGAAAGAAAAGAAAAAGGAATTGTGGTAAAGTTTCGTGAAATTTTCAACTTAGAAACCAAATAGATACGTATTATACTGTGCAAAAACCTATGGACCCATTGGAAATAAAATTATCTTCTTCTCTTCTTCTCCCGACGCGGCGGTTACTTTGCCAAAAACGGCTCTATACCCGAGATATATGTTTTCGCCTCCAGTTTATCTGGTCCTAAACTATAAACGAGTTTCTAGACTATAAACGAGATTAATTCTAAAATTGTACAATTTCTTTTTTTAAATTCACGGATTTTAGTTGAAGAATTGTTTAAACAATTTGATCATAATTGGATATTTCAATTTCTATCTTTAACTGTAAATGCCTGTTTATTATATAACAAACATTTTAAATACGAATAAGTATTTTAAATATAAAATTAAATTTTCCGTAATAAAATCATTTACACAAAGTAATAAAATCATTGAGTTTTTCTTTTTGTCTAATAACCGATTATTAGTTGGATGAATATTTCAACTATTTGGCTTTTTTTTATTACGCTTTATTTGGCGATTTTTAAAGGCTTTGACCTTTGCCCAGTATTGTCGCATCTTCTGCCAGTGTAACTCCTTTCTCTCTTCTGTCCAGGAGGTACCTTTCCTACGGGTTGTTTCCTGAAATCCACGGACTTCCTTCATGGTGCGTCTCACAGACTGTCTATTTTGAAAATCTGTTATTCCCAGTTCTTTAATATCCTTCTCGGTCTCTGTCAACCAATTTTTTTGGTTACGAAGCTTCTTGTTTTGCCAGAAGGTGAACAGACGGTTGGTTAGTCGGTTTGGAGGCAATCTTGAAATGTGGCCATAGAAAGCTACCCTTCTTTTCCTTGCACAGTCAGAGAGCATCTCAATATGTTCGTAGAGCTCAGAGTTGTTCCGTCTTCGGAATTCCCCATCTTCCTTTACCGGGCCTAGGATCTTTCTGAGGATTCTCCTCTCTCTGATTTCCATTTTCTCTATTAGACCCCTTCGGTTCAAGGAAAGACACTCCATGGAATATAAGGCTTCTGGTCGTAAGACTGATGTGTAGTGCTTAAGTTTCAGGTTGCCTGACAGGCATTTCGTATTGTAAATGTTCTTAGTCAGCCGATAGGCTAGTTCTAACTTGCTGACTCTCTTAGATAATGATGCTCTTTCTCATAAGTTGGGTTCAATCCATTCGCCGAGATACTTAAATTTCTCAGTCCTCTTGATGTTTCCCTGTTCTAATTACATCTCTCTGTTTGCTTCTCTGATATTGGTGAAGAATTCTGTTTTCTCCAGCGACACTTGAAGACCTACTTTAGCAACCTGTTTTCTGAGGCAGTTTACCTGCATTGTTGCCATCTCAAGAGAATCAGCAAACAGTGCCATGTCATCTGCAAAGGCCAGGCAATCTACAACCAGTCCATCGTTCTTAAGTCCCAGGTAGATACCACTCTGAGCACCCAAAGTATTCAGTTCCTTGCGTCATTCTCTCATAACCTTTTCAAGGACACAGTTGAAAAGAAGTTGGGAAGTTCATCTTCTTGTCTCACTCCAGTTTTTATTTCGAAGCTTTCTGAAATCTTGCCTCTAAATTTAACCTTGGAATGGGTTTTGGTAATAGTTTCTAGGATGAATCTGCGGGTTTTGTTGTCTAGCCCTAGTTCCTGGTGTATTTTGTTAAGCGTTTCTCTATCAGTGGATGCAGTTTTAATTATTTTATAAATAAATATTAATTTCTATTTTTGACCGAATTGGCAATAAAATATAAGAAACCACGTTATCATAAACCTTACGAAGGACAAAACAGAAATAGATTTAATATTTGTGAAACCATACTAATTATAAAATAAATCATATAAACTTATTAAAGACGAAATGTAGCTTTAATATATAAATAAATTCAACCTGTTCGTAGCTCTATAATATCTATAATATTATGCTTTGTTACGACTTCTATGACAAATCCCAAGTTGGAACAACTACTTCCCTGGCTAATACCATGCAGGATAATGAATTATACAACAGGTATTTGCATGTTGTTACTAGTACCAGGACAATTTACATGTTATTAATGTTCAAATTAATGTAAATGTATTCCAATTTATAATCCAAAGAAGCAAAGCTGCACTGATGAGACATAAATCTCGAAACTCGTCTGCAGATGGCTATTCTCTTAAGTTAAATAGATAAATCTCGAAACTCGTCTGCAGATGGCTATTCTCTTAAGTTAAATAGAAAGAAAACAATGTTTTTAAGATCATTTCTTTCTATTTAACCAGACAGATTTGTCCAGACATGAATCTTTTCGAATGAGGTCTACTTATCGGATGAGTTGGGACGACGTATCCGACGGCATACACCAGCTCCAAGAACTGCGCAAGAGCTAATAGAGTTTCTATTGCTGCACTGGAATAACATTGACCAACATTTGATTGTTAATTTAATTGGAAGTATGCTCCGTCGCTATTAACGTTATTAATGAGTATTCCTTTTAATTTATGTTAAATTTGTTTTTCATTTTCTTGGTTCTTTATAACACGAAATCGAACTACATTTTAAAGGTAAATATGTTAAATTTTCATAATAAATCACAAACCAACGTCTACGTATTTATCAATTTTTAATATATTTAGCCTTACAAACAGAAAATTCCACGAAAACATCAAAATATTTGTAATTTCTTCGTTCAAGCAGTGGGCCCCAAGGTACATTTGTCTCTTGCAGAGCAGTGCTCCGCAGTCTTTGAGCAGATGAATGGCCCAGGGCCATATCTAGGCCCAGGGCCATGAGGTGTTTTCTAAGTCTGTGGTATCCCGACAGGACCATCAGAATTCTAAGCTTGTTCCTGTTTAGTTTCAGGTAAACTGCTGCTCATTTCTGGTTAAAATTCCAGCATTAGTAGGGAAAGATAATTTCTCCTAAATCCTCCTCCTTACGTGGATTTACATGTAACCCTCCCTTTATAGGAAATTACATGTAACCCTCCCTCTTATGGAGAATTACATGTAAAATCTAAGCCTTATAGAGAAATTATGCACAAAATATTACACTACGTGGCCGAGCGTGTGTGTGTAGATGGCGCCACGTCTTGTCAGTAGTTCTGAACGTGTTCGGGCGAGTATTTATAGATGGCGTGGTAACAAGCGTACGCGGTGGATAGCGCGAAAATTCAAAATGAGTTGTGGGGTGCCAGCGGAGAAGCGGTTATGTATGCATACTTGATTGCAGACATATCAAGGCTTTATGGATAGGAGACAAATGTGAAAAATATTAATTAGCGCAATTTACAATAACAACTAGGTTTCTGGGCCTATAAGTGAATGTGAATGCAGAATACAATAGGCTACAAATAGGCCGCAGTTTTTGAAGGGTCGGCAAACCCGGCATCCACATCCTACCAAACTTAAAAAAAAAACAAAGGGTTGATGCAGGTGTGCAATTTTTTGATCTGCGCATGCGTGAGATTTGAACAAGTTCAAGGCTACTGCTTATATTTCCTATTTGAGTCTGTCTAAGTTTGAACTGCTAACAGATTTTCGTAAAATTCCCACGGGCGAGCTAGCCCGTACGGTAGCACGCATACCTCCTGCTATGATCTAATCTCTGGAAAGCTTTACACATCAAAACGACTGTACCATTTGATAAGAAATATTACTTTTTAAGGGAATGATAAGGTTGTAAATAATGAAAACTCTACATACAATTTATGGTTTTATTAAATTCTAATAATAATAGTTTGGCTTGACATATCAACTGCCGACTCGGCGTGGCCGGATGTCTATCACTGATAATAATTTCCTGTTAAACCTGTCCTCGTAGAGGTGACCGGATGTTTGTTGCTGATAACAACAAGTGTGCGCTCAAACTTATAAGCTCAGATTATAGGTGTTTTTGTTGGCCTATGAGCGCTTAGAATCAACAAGAAAATTTCGTTCGTTTTGGACACTATGACACTATGACAGTCAGTTAGCGTCAACATGGCGAATGTGAGAAATGTTTATCCATTAGTAAATAATATATTGGAAATTATCAACGATGAATCTGATGAATATGATATGATTGAAGATAGTGATGATGAAATGGAATGGAAATATTGTAGTATTTATTTAAATTTATCTTTTAAAAAAGAACGTTTTCTCGTTTCACACTTTTTTTTCAGAAATTTTTTCACTCTTGAATTTTGACTGTTGCTTTTGGTATTCATCAGTAAGCATACGAATTGCTTCATGAGGCCACTTATATACCCACTACTGTAACAAACAATTTATGTAGAATTTATATTAAATTTATATTTATTTTCATTAATAAATTGATTTGCTTTGCTTTTTTTTTAATGACCTGAATCTACACTTGCAGTAAAATACAGAGCTTCATCAGTTTCCATGACATGTGTCATGGTCAAAGTTTCCATGACTTGTAGCTATCAAACCTATAAATGTTTGTTTAGCTTCGCTCACATGGTATTCGTTTTGATTAATGGTGAAGTTTGCCGCTCGCGCTTTTGCTGCCCTACCTCTGTAGCGTGAGCGTCTGTGAGCGCGAAATTTACAACCCGAAGTTAGCAGCGAGCGTGATTTTTTGACGCTCACAGCATCAAGTCGAACGCTGAAAACGACGTTTATATGCGCTCAAAGCGTGTAAGCGTCCAACGCGAATGCACCCATAATGAAATGTTTTGATAAGAACCACCGAACCAGCATTTTAGTGTTTCAACTGATCTGTGAACACTCGCGAGTATGGGATGTTTGAATTGTGAAATAATAGATAAGAAAAAGGAATTTTCAAGGGAATTATAAGGTTGTAAAATGACAAAATCTACATACAATTTATGGTTTTATTGATTTCTAATATAATAAGTATAATAATAATAAGTATAATAAGCTCTAATATAGATTTCTAATATAATAGTATATTTAAATTTACTTCAATGTAGTTAAATACTTATACAAACATTCAACATTTCTTGCACTATACATTGCATAATCGCTAATATGATGATTTATACATGCATGTTTCATTTTAATTAAATTGGGACATATTGAACCACAAAATATTACTTACCAATAATCGCTCGAGCGACAGATAACATCACATTAATTAACTTTAACCTCAAGTTAAACAGGGTGTGAGGTCTATGTAACCCCAGGCTAAATAGGGTATGAGGTAACACCACGCGTGGGGTTACATAGACCTCACACCCTGTTTAGTGGTAAAGTGGACGGAAAGTGGAAAGTGGACGAAAAGTGTACGGAAAGTGGAAGGTGGACGGAGTTAAGAGTTTGACCATGTTTTAATGAGTCATTGAACCGGTACAAGTATGGAATCGTGCGTGAGCGAAGATTTCATATACAACTTCATGTTCCACATACATCACCACAAGTGTCGCACACTTGAAAATTCATTATATAATTCCACCATCATCAAATATTTCACCTTTAGCAACTATTCAATTCTTTCGAACTCTTCCATCCAGAATAACCAAATATCTCTGGTCTCAACATCCCTCTGATCAGTTTTACTAGAGTCACGGAGGATGAGGTTCTATCAACTCTCAAGCAGGCCAAGTGTAGCTTGACCAGCGGAGCGGATCATATTCCATCTTTCTTACTTCGGGATTGTGCGCATATTTTTGCACCTCCACTGACTACTTTATTCAACAAAATTCTCCTTGAAGGCATGTTTCCAGCTTTTTGGAAATCCTCGAAGATTTGCCCAATAGACAAATCTGGCCCGTTGACCGACATTTCAAATTATCGTCTCATATCCCTAGTTTCCAACTTCTCCAAAGTATTCGAATCGATTGTTTTAAACTCCATCTTTCCCCGTATTAAGCATCTTGTTTCCACGAATCAGCATGGGTTCATGAAGGGTCGTTCCACGGCAAACAATTTTATAGCCTTTGCTGAGTATGCTACTCCAGTTGTTGCAAGTAGGGGGCAGGTAGACTGTATTTATACAGACTTCGCCAAAGCGTTCGATAGCGTCGATCATGTAATCATTGTAAACAAGCTGCATTCCTTTTGCCTTGACGTCAAAGTTATAGCTTTATGTTCCTCTTACCTTGAGGATAGGACGCAGTTTGTATCTCATAGCGGTTTTTCATCAGCTGAATTTGTAGCCTCTTCCGGTGTTTGTCAGGGATCCATCCACGGGCCTATGTTCATTAATGGCTTGAGCGCGTCTCTATCTTCCCCTCATTTACTCTTTGCTGACTACCTTAAGATCTTCTCGGCTGTCATGAACCCTGATGGCTGTCATCTTTTGCAAACTAGTCTAAACACCTTAGGGGAATGGTGTCAAGTCAACAAGTTTGATCTTAATCTTAGCAAGTGTAAAGTTGTTACTTTTTTTAGACTCCAGCAACCGATTGAGTGCAGGTATTCTTTATCTAACGTCAGTCTTGATCGCTGTCAAAGAAGTCAGTCAAAGATCTGGGGATTATTTTCAATTGTCAGCTTTCGTTTATCCAACACATATTGTCTTCAGTCAAGAAGGTTTACTACAGCTTTGTGGGATCCGTTTTGGAGTATGGATCCATCATTTCGGACCCTCACTTTAAAAAGCAAATTACTGCTCTGGAAGTTATTCAGAGGAAATTTCTCAAATTCCTCTGGTTTAAAACGTTCGGCTGTCCTCCGGCGCATCACTTTCGTCGTCGATCACCCTTTGCTGCTCGCTGAGCTTGGGTTTAAATCACTTAAATTTCGTAGAAATCTGTCTGGTCAGCTCTTTCTATTTAAGGCAGTTCGCAGTATCCTTGACGCCCCAGAGATTATCAATCAACTAAACTTTCTAGTGCCAAGAGCTGCTAGTCGTCAGTCTGCCTCTTTCTATATTCATACATCGGGTGGTCCTATTTCCTTGAACCCACCTCTCAATAGCTTATGCTCCATCCATAACTCGTTGAGCTCTGATTGTGACATTTTTGGCAAGCTCAAAGCCTTTAAAGCAAGTGTTGTTAATTGCCTGACGAATTGTCCTACTCTTCACGACCATGCCTAAGTGTCGGTTTGATTGTTTAAGCATACCTAAGCGCATTGTTTGTGTATTTTATTTTGTTCTTTATTATTTTGTATTATATTTTTGTTTTATTTCTGGCTGATTATGCTGTTTTTTTTTATGTTATGATAATGTGTCTTTACTTCTTTTTTTTTTTAATTTAATTTACTGTAATCTTGCTCTGTAATTGGTTCACTCTGTTGGGAAATGATCGAATAATTAAAAAAAAAAAATTACAAAAAATAACTATTCCATTCCAAAATGCGATCCACATGCACTAGTTTATTATGTATTTGAGTGTGCTAACAAGTCTTATTCTTATATTTGTGATAGACATCATGATAAATCTGTCTAATGAATGCCAAAATTATCGATGTATCATATTAAAGAAAAAAAGTGAAACAATCAAAAAACGATGACAGTTTGATTGAAAGCTATCATATTCCAAATTTTTATGGTTTTTGTTGAGTGCAACGAAGGTGAACTGAAAGCTAATAAATAACTAACAAATTTCACATGAGATTTGTTTTAGTAATCCTAGAAAGACTCAGTAATGTTACAGAGCTCCAGAAAGGTTAAATATATTTAGATATTCAGGCTGTGTTCCAACTTTTTTAAGTTTATATGATTTTCTATAATGTGTTATGATTTTACCAATTCTATTTTAACAAGAACAATTAATGAATGGAGACCAACAGAGACGCGTGTAAGAGGTACACCACGTAAAAGATTGTTACAATCGGTAGAAGAGCATATGAGAAGGATGAGGGTGAGTAACTAAAGATGTTGCCATGGACAGCACGAGATGGGGCGAGATTGCAGAGGAGGCCAAAGCCCATTTAGGGCTGTGTCCCTAAAATATGCTTTTAATTCATTTGCAATATTTATCGGGTCATAATATAGATTTTTTTGCAAATTCTTTACAAAATATTGATAATTTTGTTTTTGATCTTATCTGCCTTGTGCCTTTAGCCTTGCTAGTCTGGACCTTCCTAGCTAGACATATCTTGTATAAATATTACACTTTGTCTTGTGCATTATTCTTAGCCGCTTACTCTAATAGACCGTTGTACGGTTAGTTAAGCGCATGTGCATCCGCCAAATTTGAAAGGAGGGAATATGAAAGTTTCGAGCACATATTTAGTTATATGTTAAAAAGTTCGGGCACTTTTGGACGTATAACATTCGGAAATTGACATATGCGCACAAAAAAATGTAAGAATGTAAAGATCTAGCAAAAGTTTTGTCCCATATTTTCCTGGTTGGTACTCTACGTTTTGTTTTCTAGTTTCAAATTTCAAGACTATAGTTCTGTTCTTATCGTCCTAGTCCTGCCTCACATGCCGACTCTTACATTTTGCGCGTGGTGGCAGCTGTTTGGTTTTATTAATTGGATTTCGTTTTGCTTGTTTATTCTATTCTTTATGCATTAATATGACAGGAATTTCAAACACTTTTTTATTTGTGTTTTTGTATTTTTAAAATTTGAAATTTGTATTTTTAAAATTTGTCTATACAAATATTATTTTTATTTTAAGTTTAACCAACAACCTCCAATCACTACTAGAACTGTGTGTTCATGGTTTTAATTTAGTTTAATTAAAATCTGCTGTACCCAAAGTCTTCTATTTTTGAATTTTAATTAAACTAAACTTAATATTTACTCTATGTATGCCACAAAAGATATCCTCTATTGCCACGAAGCTCTGTTTTATTTTCTTTTTTGTTAAAATAAACTCATCAAATCACGTAGACACACTATAAAAAATATAACTTATAATGTTTTTTTGTTCCAGAATTTGCAATCAATAAAATCAGGTAAGTGATTTTTTTTAAATTAATTTTTCTATTCAAATTATTTTTTGTAAATCAGTTGTAAATCACTGATGCGTGTGAAAATTGAAATTTGCGTATTGCAGATTAATATAACTTGAAGCCTAGGGTGGATGGATGAGCCAATTGATAGCGTATTATTAAAAATTTGCCCATTCGCGCGTGAAATTCACTTTATTAGCTCCGGAATTATAACGCTCCATATATACACCCATGATGTTTTATTAAAATAATGTTGTTTAAAATTTAAATAATACTACAATATTTCTACGGAAGAATATATTGTTAAACAATAAATTGTCAGCTTGAATAAATTACTATTAGTAATTTATGGGAATTTATGAAGATTTTGTTCTTGTAAAAATATGTATGTAAATGTGTTGGGGTGTTGCTGAGGATTCTAAATACCTTTTAGTGAAATTCCAAAGTGCTTAATTAAATATTTTAATTACGTCAAGTTAAAGGAGACTTTATGATGTTTCTTTGAGACTTAGCGATGCGATAATTAAATTCCTTGTTAATTTATACTTGCCTGTATTCATTATATTAATTCTTTTCCATATTGTTTTCTCCGGAAGACTTAGGAAAACCCTCCCGCCCTCACCCTTCATCCGTACACCATACAAATTCAACAAAGCCCGGAATAAAAAACCAGAAATAATTCCAGGCTGTCTTAATTAATTTTCATTATTAACGATTGTTGCCGTACTAAATATTTATTTCTTTCGGCGCTTTCGCCCGACTTCCCACTCCAAACACTAAATTAAAATTCAACCGACTCGGCAATACATAGAAAATTTTCTTCATTTAAACGGATATTTTTGCTTATCACTGCGCGACTTGTTAATTAAATGAGCTGCGCTAGAGCCTAATTACTTCGGCGAGTTGGGAAATATTTCATTTCGAAAACGTTACGAAAATGAAATACGAACGGAGGATCGCATATATCTGCTAAAATTAAAGTAATTTACTTAAGCTGGATGGTTTATGCATGATGTTTGTAACTCGTTTAGAAAGTAGTTTGCCGAACAAAATGTTTGTTTTATCTGAACTATGAAAAAAATTAATATTGCTGCGACGTTTAAATTTCCAAAAAGCTTTAACACACGAACAATAACAAATTTAATACAATAATAAATACAAGAACTATTGTTATTGAGATTTTTTCTTTATCTGTTTATTAAAATAATCGGCGAGCTTTAAGCATTCTAGTAGCGTAGTGCGCTGCGTCGGCGATCTCTATTCTTTATTCCAACTTGTGAAGGTTCTCTCTCTCCTCTGTCCGATAACAAGGGTTTGGTGGCACTATGCTTCTACCATTTTTAAATCAATTTTCCACTCCTCTCTGTTCTGGGCTAGTTCTGTGGCCTCGTGCAGAGATAGTCCAGTCAAGCTTCTGATTCCGTCTACCCATCGGGTTGGAGATCTTCCTCGTGACCTTCGTCCGTCGACTTTGCCTTGAACCAAGTGTGAAGGTTACTTCCCCATATTTGTGCCTCTCCTGGCGAATCTCCTGTAAAACCCGTAAGAATCTGGCGGACTGTCAGATCTTTTGTTTCCGGCTAAACAATGGAAGACCCAGAAGTCACTAGAAATGAACCTGTAGGAGGAAATCCATTCTTTAAAAGGGAATCGTTGAAAAGAACTTCACCACCGAAAAATGAAAAATATGTACCTGGCGACTAGCCAGCTCCAAGAAGGGAGCAAGCCAGTACAGCAGTGAGAGGATCAGCATCTTTCACATGAGCTACTGGAGGCAGCAAAGTTGCGTCAACACTGTGTCCGTCGCACACTGGGAGGGATTACGAATTTACGGCGACAAAAAGAGAATTTTACAATGTCTCGCAATAAAGCAAAACCACTTAAAATGTATTGTTGGATAACCCATCCATAATACTATAAACAAATAAATGTGAAAAACAATTCCATTGGTTGTGGGAAAGTGTTAAACATCGCTCTTGTCCCTTAGGTATCAAAAAGGAATTAGTTGCGCTGGATTTTTAATAAAATAACTAAGTCTGTTTTGTATTTTGTTCAAAAATTGTGAACTTATTACATATGGAGAATATAGCTTCAAGTATGTATTTACATGTAATAATATCAAATTTGTAGAGTTTTAATTAATACGGTTAAAAAAAAAGTTTTGGGAAAGACTATCGAAAATTAATTTTTTTTTTTTAATAAACTGCAACAAATTGATTTTTAAAAAAAGTTCCGCATAGTTCCATTAAATTTAATAATTTGTCAAATAAAACAAACATTGACAATTCTAGAAGAGCAAAAATCCCGTCCAGATCGTTCCACCTTACTGAGAATTGCACCTTTTCTTCCAGGTAGGCATGATGCCCATCATTTGCAAACTATTTTTTGTATTAAGAGATGAAAGTTTTTATAAGTTTTCTTCGTTATAGTGTAATGAACGATTTTGATGATACGATAACGATGATTTTGACGAAGATCTGTTGTAAAAAATTGCTGGACTTTTCTCATATAAAAAAAAAATATTTTTTCCACTTAAATTTGCATTTTTAATTTTTAAATTTGCATTAATTAATCGTGTACATCTAATATAGACTAATTTTATATTAGAATCATCAGAATGTCAGCATAAGGTAATATGTGAAACAAAAAATTGAAATGAACTGGATTTTATTTTTGTCGCCGTAAATTCGTAATCCGTCCCAGTGTGCGGCGTTGGGAAATGCTGTTCCAAGTGAACAAGGTGTTAAAAGAAAACGCATGAAAGGAAATAGCCAGCAACAGCCCATAGAATGCGACAAAGATTTGGGAGCTCTAGTAAGAAAAGCTGCTGCAAAAGCGCAATACCTACGATGGCTGGTGAAAGGCAACACAAACACGGAGGCGGATATACGAAGTGCCACAGAAGATCTGGGAAATGGGAGATTAGCAGGAAATGGGAAATTAGAAGAAATGGGAATTAACAGACAAAATAGTTAAATTGTATAAAATATAAAATAAATAAAGCAGAATATACAGCTCTTCAAAAAATGGTAGGAAGAAGTTGGCATTTGTCAAACCCACGATGCCAGAATGGCGAACCTTGAAGAAAATGACTCGAGTGAAGAAGAAAAGGACTGAAAAACCTCGAGTTCACATTCTGCAATGCAGATGTAGATATAAGAGTACAACCGGCTCCAAAACGCAGCAATACCTGAAATAGAAGTACACAACATGCAGAAACACAAACACTAGATCAGGACCGGAAGGAAAGGCAGAGGAAGAACATTAAACAGGCGGTATTTCTCAATTCTAGTGGGAAATCTTACGCCGAACTCCTTAGGCTGATTAAAAAGAAGGTTAAGGGATACAGCTATCGGGTATAAGGCAGCGAGGAACTCATACGGGTATAAGCGGGGAGCCGGCGCGAGTGGTGTAGTGGTGACGCTCGTGGCCTCATGTTAGAGCGCTAACTGACAGGTATAGAGGTCCGAGTTCTATCCCCAGCGCCGGCCGCATTTGTTCCAGAAGACAAATGTGTAAAATGGCTATTAGCGCAATTTACAATAACAACAGGTTTCTGGGCCTAAGTGTGAATGTGATAGAATACAATAGGCTACCAATAGGCCGACGTGTTCGAAGGGTCGGCAAACCCGGTATTCACATCGAACCAAACTTTAAAAAAAAAAAAAAAATAAGCGGGGAACTCATACTAGAAATGAAAGAGGGGAGTGTGAGTAAGCTGAAAGAATCGATTGCAAATAAATTGCCAAACATAGAAATGCTACCAGAAAAGATAGAGGAAGCTATAAAATCTGTGCTCGGAATAGCAGAAGGGGTAAATATAAAGATTATCCGACCTGCGTTTGGGGACAGCCAGATCGCGACTGTGTCTCTTCCCAGAAAATATGAACAGCTGTTTTCTTCCCAGAAAACATAAAAAAGAACTGCTAGATAGGGGAAAGCTGAAAATTGGATGGATAAACTGCAGAATCAGAGATAGGATTGACATAGAGAAATGTTTTAAAAGCTGGGAAACGGGCCACCTTGTTGTGAAGAAGGATCTGCTGCCCTGCAATTCTTCTGACACTGAGATAATTTCACCTATCTCGGGATCTAGTTGCTTCTGTGGTCTGGTATTCGTAAGGCACGAAGTTTATTAAATGAAAAGTAGTAGACTGAATAAAGTATATATAAATTTATAACTAAATATTATATTACATTATACATAAGACAAGTTAACAATACTACAACTAACTTAAACTAGACCGGGTTGAGATATTTATATCATCGCGGTGGTGTTCCGTGGGGGTTTGTGCATACCCCTTAATGAAATATGAAGGATGCTCCTCCTACTTGACTCCACCCCTATGCGACTTTAGCGTGGTTTGAGCTTAGGACTAAGTCGTAGCGCATATATAATATATTTACACAAATAACTGGAAAGGTTTTTTTAGATTGTTAGTGTCTTTGGGAACACTAACAATCTGGTCTACATGATTATTTTGATGTGGGCGTTATGTTTATGTTTTAAGTGTCTCTCCGACAATTTCATTTCGGATAAAAAAAATATCCGTGAGAGATATAAATTCATGCACGTGATTATCATCTAAAAGACTGAACTTTTTTTAAGCGTTTGACCGGGGGTTGGATTGTCCCTAAAATCACGTGTGGCTTGAAGGGGTTTTATTACGACGGGTACATGTCGTAATGGTAATTAACTGTAAGAATTATTGGCTATCGCATGATAACCGTGGGACCAAGGGAGCGTAAAGGAATGTTCCTAAACACGTGGGTCGGCATGGTTTTTATTACAACAACCTAGCAAATGAACGTTAAGGTCCAGACGGGCAGAAGATGTGCCTACGATGTACCAAGGAGGGACACCAGGCAAAAGACTGCCATGGAGAAATGTACTGTCCAATTTGTAAGTCTAAGGGGCACCATGCAATCTCTGGATCCTGTCCTCAATACTAAAGAGCCCTATCGGAAGCGCTTAGAATGAGATGGGCAAGAAAAGTTCAAAATGACTGATATTATGCAAATAAATTTAATGAAATGCCATGCAGCGTACGATCTTCTCATTACTACGGCAATAAAAAAACAAGTCGGACATAATTGGAATAAGCGAACCAAATAAAAAAAAATGTTAGCAGTGGTGATTGGTTCACAGACGAGAGGAAAGATACCACCATTAGGGTCATGAACAAGAAAAAAATTCCAATAAGATCAGGAAGTGGTTCAGGGGTTTTATGGGTGGAATTGGAACACTGAACCGTGTACAGCTTTTATTCTTCACCAAACCACCACACCGACCGACTGGCGAAGGAACTCGCGGCGCTAAGCCATGGCATCAGAGAGCTAAACAAAAAACCTAAGGTCATAGCAGGGAATTTCTACGCCCAGTCTCCTTACTGGGGTTGTCCACTAATAGACAGCAGAGGTGATAACGTTATGGATTGGGCAGCGGAGCTGGATGTAGTTTTGCTGAACCAAAGGACAACACACACTAGTTAGGGGTAATGCGCGTTCCATAATATACCTGACTTTCTGTTTGCATAACATCGGAAGCAGGATCTAAGACTGGAAGGTACTTAACCATGAAACGAGCGATCAGCGATACATATCATTTAAAATAGAAGCAGACTCACCAAAGAAAGACATACAACAATGATAAAGGAACGGATGGAGTACAAAACACCTTAGCATAGAAGCACTAAAAATTAGCGTGACACAGGAAATTGCAGGTACAGCAATTGAAAATACTGATACACTTGTTCAGTTCATGATCAGCATGTAACTCAACGTTTTCCAAGAAAGGTGGACCAAATAGGAAGAAACTGGTATACTGGTGGTCAGACAAAATATCTAATATGAGGGCCTCGTGCGCTGCTGCTAGAAGAAAATTTCGCTGAAAAAGACGCTGATGAATAGCTCAAAGCGGTAACTGACCTATTTAGAAGCAAAAAAAGAGATCTGAGGCAAGCAATAGATACAGATATAGAATAATAGATATAGATATAGAATACCAAGGCAAAAGAGTCAAATTGGCAAAAACTCTGTAATTGTAAATGAAGTGCGCAAGGTTTGTGCTGATCCGCAAGGGTGACTAACCGTTAGACGATCCGTCATCGTATAGACCTCTGTGTATTCTGTACATGCCGGGGAAGCTGCTATAGCAGCCCTTGCTGGACAGACTTAAAAGAGGACTTAGGCATAGAAGGCAAGCATAGAATTTTGTCCAGGAGACAATTTGGATTTAGAGGGGGAAGATCCACTATCAGCGCAATAAAAGCGGTCCTAAAACTTGCAGAAGAAGTTAGAAGTGGCAGCAAAAGGACCAGGAAGATATGTGCACTAATTACATTTAACGTTAATAACGCTTTTAACAGTGCTAGTTGGAAAATAATAAAGGAGGAAGTAACATAAAGAAGAATGGCGCCTTACCTTCTGCCCATGATAAAAAGCTATTTCGATAATAAAACACTGCTTCTACAGGCACATGGAGTTTCGATAAAGAAAGAACTGAGTAGCGGGGTCCCACAAGGTTCAGTTTTAGGCCCTACTTTGTGGAACATCTTATATGATGGCGTCCTAAGATTGATACTTCCGGAGGGTGCCACACTCCTTGGCTTCGCGGACGACTTGGCGCTCGTGGTCTCATCAAAAACGGAATCTTGCTAATGCAAACGCAAACCGCACAAATCACCAGGTAACCGATTGGATGACATCAAACTACCTGAGCCTTGCTCCCGAAAAGTCTGAGGCAGTGTTACTGACCGGCATAAGGAGACTCAATGAAATTATGTGACGACGTGGACTCTGTAAGAGATACAATATTTAACTGTAGGAGATGGGGACCAGAATGGGACGAGCTAACAGCTAAGATGAAGATACCGTTTAACGCAGGAACGGTAATGGCTTACATGCTACAAAATTAAGAAAACTGGGATTGAATGGCCAGATTCGTTGTATTCATTATTTCCTCTAAGGAAAATGACGAAAAACTGAGACGCAATAGAAAGATCCACCAGTCAGCCCAAATAAGATGAATCTACAACCATCTTAACTACAACAACCACGCTGAAGATATGCTACCTGCGGTTCGAGTTTCAGCGTGCTCCGGAGATAATTGCAGGGCCACTTCTCTGTTCAGCATTCAGCTGCCAGCTACGTCCATAAAAAAAGTTTTGTCTGTTTAGTGTTGTCTGTGTAGTCATGCCTATCTAGTCTTGTCTGTGAAGTCTTGTTTGTCTAGTGTTGATTGTCTAGTCTTGTATGTCTAGTCTCTTCTACATAATGTTGTCTGTCTAATCTTGTTTATCAAGTCTTGTCGGTTTAGTCTCATCTGTCTAGTCTTTTTCTTTCAACAGATTGCCCAATAGTTGACGAAAACCAATTAAAGAGCAAGTTCAAAAACTTAAACTTGAAGGTTCGAATATAAATATAAAAAATATTAACATATAAATAAAAATAATACTCGCAAAGTTAACTTGAAGTGAATTAATGGAAGAAATTAGAAGGTTAATGAGAAAGACTTTTATGGGCCTTTAATCTGACAGATCTAAGTTTCACATGTATAGATCGAGCACATGTTGAAAAGGGGTGGCACCAGCATGAGGGGTCCACCAGATGATGCGTTATAGAAGGAGCCAGTTTGTCTACTACCAGCTCTAGGAACGTGGAAATTGAAAATACCGACAGTGTCGGGAGAGTCAATGTCTCCATGAGCAGCCTTGTACAAAAAGACTAGACCGGCCAGAGAACGTCGAGAGCTCAACGATAGGTACCCCAAATCATTTAGCAATGATGAGCGGACGATGTGAGGAGGAGGACCTCCAAAATTCTAAAACCAGAGGTAATTTAAGAAAATCCTCTGTACAACCTCCAAGATGTGCTTTTATAGTGCGGGTCCCAAATAATGGAGTCATACTCAAGGATGGATCCGACGAAGCAATGATGAAGCAATGGACTTCTAGCGCCTAGTTGTTACTAAGACCGCCAGCATTACTGATTATGAAAGCCAATGCTCTCGCGGCTTTGGAGACTGAAGACAATATGTGTTGTACCAACGTGAGATTACTGTCGAATAAAATGCCTAGGTCTTTGACTGTGTCACAAAGCTCCAAATGAAAGTATTTCAAATTATACCTGAACTTGGTCAGGTGTTGAAGCCGAGTGTGTATGACAATCTTGCATTTGTTAAGGTTGAGAGCCAGCTTGTTGACATCGCACCATCTCTACAATATATAGAAGTTCTCTTGTAACAGTGCAGGCATTATACTGTTTAATTTACATGAAGACTTATAGGTCGTCTGCAAAAAATAAATGTTGCACAGAGAAAGACGCTCCCAGGTCATTAAGGAAAATGCTAAATAACAAGGGCCCAAGGTTAGATCCTTGAGGAACCCCGGAGGTAGCTACAAATTCAGTTTATACGTAACCGCAGTGAAAAACGTCATGTATCAGGCAGGTATGAGGACAATAAGGCTATTAAGTTATCAGTCAAGCCAAAAGAATGGAGCTTTTTGATAATTAATGCATAGTCAATAAAGTCTTCAGTGTTGAAAATGCCCTGTATTTTGGGTGAGATGTATTAGACTAATTGTTATTAAATTACGGCAACCAGCACACTCCCTTGCGACAGAAGAGAATTTTTTTCGTCGAGGTAGATCTTATAGTCTGTGTTAATGTGTTAAAAATGACCGAACAAAGAAGGAAAGCAAGGCGGGAGAATAAGTAAGTATTAATCGTGTATTGTGTTTAGTGCTGACTCCGCGTTGAGGGTGCAGATTGGAAGCGAGCAGCTGTTCGCCAAGGAGCGTCTGAAGATAAGATGCGTGGCATCGCTCTTGGACGTGTACCTCCGCAGCTCGACAAAAAGCGTCGAGCTGGGCCGTCTGCAGAGCCCCAAAACCTTGCTCTCGACCGTGCTGCCTTCTCCCTCCACGACCTCGATACTTGTCTCCACGACCACTATCTGGGAATTCGCTTTGCTTGCAGATTGTTTGACTAGTAGAAGTGACGTCCGCTCAGTCCAATACCGGGCCAAGAATACATTGAAACCGAATGTGAAATGTGAATAGTCTTAATAACATTCAGACACAAAATCAGATGGAATTAATTTATTCCTGATAAGGTTTTGAATGATTTTTTTTATTTCCAGTCAACCTGGCCCCTGTTTCCTATTGCTGATGAAGCAAATTGTGTAAAGGGTACTACTAAGTTAGTGATCGTAGAGCGTCCCTTGATGAATCCATGTAGATCTGGGGAGAACAGATGCTTAAAGAAAAGGAAAATGGAGTTGTAAATGATAGCGAGTAGGACTCAAAGATTTTCGAAAAGTTGGAGAGAATCGATATCGGGCGATAGTTCGTAATATTCGATTGAGAGCCAGACTTTTAGATGGGACAGATCTTAGTAGATTTCCAAATCGCTGGAAACTTAGTCTAGTCACTAGTCTTGTCTGTCTATTACTATCTAGTTTTGTATGCCTAGTATTTTCTTTATATTCTTTTCTGTCTATTCTTTTCTGTCTAGTCTTGTCTGTCTAGTCTTATGTGTCTAGTCTTGTCTGTCTAGTCTTGTCTGTCTAGTCTTGTCTGTCTAGTCTTGTCTGTCTAGTCTTGTCTGTCTAGTCTTGTCTGTCTAGTCTTGTCTGTCTAGTCTTGTCTGTCTAGTCTTGTCTGTCTAGTCTTGTCTGTCTAGTCTTGTCTGTCTAGTCTTGTCTGTCTAGTCTTGTCTGTCTAGTCTTGTCTGTCTAGTCTTGTCTGTCTAGTCTTGTCTGTCTAGTCTTGTCTGTCTAGTCTTGTCTGTCTAGTCTTGTCTGTCTAGTCTTGTCTGTCTAGTCTTGTCTGTCTAGTCTTGTCTGTCTAGTCTTGTCTGTCTAGTCTTGTCTGTCTAGTCTTGTCTGTCTAGTCTTGTCTGTCTAGTCTTGTCTGTCTAGTCTTGTCTGTCTAGTCTTGTCTGTCTAGTCTTGTCTGTCTAGTCTTGTCTGTCTAGTCTTGTCTGTCTAGTCTTGTCTGTCTAGTCTTGTCTGTCTAGTCTTGTCTGTCTAGTCTTGTCTGTCTAGTCTTGTCTGTCTAGTCTTGTCTGTCTAGTCTTGTCTGTCTAGTCTTGTCTGTCTAGTCTTGTCTGTCTAGTCTTGTCTGTCTAGTCTTGTCTGTCTAGTCTTGTCTGTCTAGTCTTGTCTGTCTAGTCTTGTCTGTCTAGTCTTGTCTGTCTAGTCTTGTCTGTCTAGTCTTGTCTGTCTAGTCTTGTCTGTCTAGTCTTGTCTGTCTAGTCTTGTCTGTCTAGTCTTGTCTGTCTAGTCTTGTCTGTCTAGTCTTGTCTGTCTAGTCTTGTCTGTCTAGTCTTGTCTGTCTAGTCTTGTCTGTCTAGTCTTGTCTGTCTAGTCTTGTCTGTCTAGTCTTGTCTGTCTAGTCTTGTCTGTCTAGTCTTGTCTGTCTAGTCTTGTCTGTCTAGTCTTGTCTGTCTAGTCTTGTCTGTCTAGTCTTGTCTGTCTAGTCTTGTCTGTCTAGTCTTGTCTGTCTAGTCTTGTCTGTCTAGTCTTGTCTGTCTAGTCTTGTCTGTCTAGTCTTGTCTGTCTAGTCTTGTCTGTCTAGTCTTGTCTGTCTAGTCTTGTCTGTCTAGTCTTGTCTGTCTAGTCTTGTCTGTCTAGTCTTGTCTGTCTAGTCTTGTCTGTCTAGTCTTGTCTGTCTAGTCTTGTCTGTCTAGTCTTGTCTGTCTAGTCTTGTCTGTCTAGTCTTGTCTGTCTAGTCTTGTCTGTCTAGTCTTGTCTGTCTAGTCTTGTCTGTCTAGTCTTGTCTGTCTAGTCTTGTCTGTCTAGTCTTGTCTGTCTAGTCTTGTCTGTCTAGTCTTGTCTGTCTAGTCTTGTCTGTCTAGTCTTGTCTGTCTAGTCTTGTCTGTCTAGTCTTGTCTGTCTAGTCTTGTCTGTCTAGTCTTGTCTGTCTAGTCTTGTCTGTCTAGTCTTGTCTGTCTAGTCTTGTCTGTCTAGTCTTGTCTGTCTAGTCTTGTCTGTCTAGTCTTGTCTGTCTAGTCTTGTCTGTCTAGTCTTGTCTGTCTAGTCTTGTCTGTCTAGTCTTGTCTGTCTAGTCTTGTCTGTCTAGTCTTGTCTGTCTAGTCTTGTCTGTCTAGTCTTGTCTGTCTAGTCTTGTCTGTCTAGTCTTGTCTGTCTAGTCTTGTCTGTCTAGTCTTGTCTGTCTAGTCTTGTCTGTCTAGTCTTGTCTGTCTAGTCTTGTCTGTCTAGTCTTGTCTGTCTAGTCTTGTCTGTCTAGTCTTGTCTGTCTAGTCTTGTCTGTCTAGTCTTGTCTGTCTAGTCTTGTCTGTCTAGTCTTGTCTGTCTAGTCTTGTCTGTCTAGTCTTGTCTGTCTAGTCTTGTCTGTCTAGTCTTGTCTGTCTAGTCTTGTCTGTCTAGTCTTGTCTGTCTAGTCTTGTCTGTCTAGTCTTGTCTGTCTAGTCTTGTCTGTCTAGTCTTGTCTGTCTAGTCTTGTCTGTCTAGTCTTGTCTGTCTAGTCTTGTCTGTCTAGTCTTGTCTGTCTAGTCTTGTCTGTCTAGTCTTGTCTGTCTAGTCTTGTCTGTCTTGTCTTGTCTGTCTAGTCTTGTCTGTCTAGTCTTGTCTGTCTAGTCTTGTCTGTCTAGTCTTGTCTGTCTAGTCTTGTCTGTCTAGTCTTGTCTGTCTAGTCTTGTCTGTCTAGTCTTGTCTGTCTAGTCTTGTCTGTCTAGTCTTGTCTGTCTAGTCTTGTCTGTCTAGTCTTGTCTGTCTAGTCTTATCTTTCTAGTCTTGTCTGTCTAGTCTTGTCTGTCTACTCTTGTCTGTCTTGTCTGTGTAGTCTTGTCTGTCTAGTCTTGTCTGTCTAGTCTTGTCTGTCTAGTCTTGTCTGTCTAGTCTTGTCTGTCTAGTCTTGTCTGTCTAGTCTTGTCTGTCTAGTCTTGTCTGTCTAGTCTTGTCTGTCTAGTCTTGTCTGTCTAGTCTTGTCTGTCTAGTCTTGTCTGTCTAGTCTTGTCTGTCTAGTCTTGTCTGTCTAGTCTTGTCTGTCTAGTCTTGTCTGTCTAGTCTTGTCTGTCTAGTCTTGTCTGTCTAGTCTTGTCTGTCTAGTCTTGTCTGTCTAGTCTTATCTTTCTAGTCTTGTCTGTCTAGTCTTGTCTGTCTAGTCTTGTCTGTCTTGTCTGTGTAGTCTTGTCTGTCTAGTCTTGTCTGTCTAGTCTTGTCTGTCTAGTCTTGTCTGTCTAGTCTTGTCTGTCTAGTCTTGTCTGTCTAGTCTTGTCTGTCTAGTCTTGTCTGTCTAGTCTTGTCTGTCTAGTCTTGTCTGTCTAGTCTTGTCTGTCTAGTCTTGTCTGTCTAGTCTTGTCTGTCTAGTCTTATCTTTCTAGTCTTGTCTGTCTAGTCTTGTCTGTCTAGTCTTGTCTGTCTTGTCTGTGTAGTCTTGTCTGTCTAGTCTTGTCTGTCTAGTCTTGTCTATCTAGTCTTGTCTGCCTAGTCTTGTCTGTCTAGTCTTGTCTGTCTAGTCTTGTCTGTCTAGTCTTGTCTGTCTAGTCTTGTCTGTCTAGTCTTGTCTGTCTAGTCTTGTCTGTCTAGTCTTGTCTGTCTAGTCTTGTCTGTCTAGTCTTGTCTGTCTAGTCTTGTCTGTCTAGTCTTGTCTGTCTAGTCTTGTCTGTCTAGTCTTGTCTGTCTAGTCTTGTCTGTCTAGTCTTGTCTGTCTAGTCTTGTCTGTCTAGTCTTGTCTGTCTAGTCTTGTCTGTCTAGTCTTGTCTGTCTAGTCTTGTCTGTCTAGTCTTGTCTGTCTAGTCTTGTCTGTCTAGTCTTGTCTGTCTAGTCTTGTCTGTCTAGTCTTGTCTGTCTAGTCTTGTCTGTCTAGTCTTGTCTGTCTAGTCTTGTCTGTCTAGTCTTGTCTGTCTAGTCTTGTCTGTCTAGTCTTGTCTGTCTAGTCTTGTCTGTCTAGTCTTGTCTGTCTAGTCTTGTCTGTCTAGTCTTGTCTGTCTAGTCTTGTCTGTCTAGTCTTGTCTGTCTTGTCTTGTCTGTCTAGTCTTGTCTGTCTAGTCTTGTCTGTCTAGTCTTGTCTGTCTAGTCTTGTCTGTCTAGTCTTGTCTGTCTAGTCTTGTCTGTCTAGTCTTGTCTGTCTAGTCTTGTCTGTCTAGTCTTGTCTGTCTAGTCTTGTCTGTCTAGTCTTGTCTGTCTAGTCTTATCTTTCTAGTCTTGTCTGTCTAGTCTTGTCTGTCTACTCTTGTCTGTCTTGTCTGTGTAGTCTTGTCTGTCTAGTCTTGTCTGTCTAGTCTTGTCTGTCTAGTCTTGTCTGTCTAGTCTTGTCTGTCTAGTCTTGTCTGTCTAGTCTTGTCTGTCTAGTCTTGTCTGTCTAGTCTTGTCTGTCTAGTCTTGTCTGTCTAGTCTTGTCTGTCTAGTCTTGTCTGTCTAGTCTTGTCTGTCTAGTCTTGTCTGTCTAGTCTTGTCTGTCTAGTCTTGTCTGTCTAGTCTTGTCTGTCTAGTCTTGTCTGTCTAGTCTTGTCTGTCTAGTCTTGTCTGTCTAGTCTTGTCTGTCTAGTCTTGTCTGTCTAGTCTTGTCTGTCTAGTCTTGTTTGTCTAGTCTTGTCTGTCTAGTCTTGTCTGTCTAGTCTTGTCTGTCTAGTCTTGTCTGTCTAGTCTTGTCTGTCTAGTCTTGTCTGTCTAGTCTTGGCTGTCTAGTCTTGTCTGTCTAGTCTTGTCTGTCTAGTCTTGTCTGTCTAGTCTTGTCTGTCTAGTCTTGTCTGTCTAGTCTTGTCTGTCTAGTCTTGTCTGCCTAGTCTTGTCTGCCTAGTCTTGTCTGTCTAGTCTTGTCTGTCTAGTCTTGTCTGTCTAGTCTTGTTTTTCTAGTGTTGTCTGTCTAGTCTTGTCTGTCTAGTCTTGTCTGTCTAGTCTTGTCTGTCTAGTCTTGTCTGTCTAGTCTTGTCTGTCTAGTCTTGTCTGTCTAGTCTTGTCTGTCTAGTCTTGTCTGTCTAGTCTTGTCTGTCTAGTCTTGTCTGTCTAGTCTTGTCTGTCTAGTCTTGTCTGTCTAGTCTTGTCTGTCTAGTCTTGTCTGTCTAGTCTTGTCTGTCTAGTCTTGTCTGTCTAGTCTTGTCTGTCTAGTCTTGTCTGTCTAGTCTTGTCTGTCTAGTCTTGTCTGTCTAGTCTTGTCTGTCTAGTCTTGTCTGTCTAGTCTTGTCTGTCTAGTCTTGTCTGTCTAGTCTTGTCTGTCTAGTCTTGTCTGTCTAGTCTTGTCTGTCTAGTCTTGTCTGTCTAGTCTTGTCTGTCTAGTCTTGTCTGTCTAGTCTTGTCTGTCTAGTCTTGTCTGTCTAGTCTTGTCTGTCTAGTCTTGTCTGTCTAGTCTTGTCTGTCTAGTCTTGTCTGTCTAGTCTTGTCTGTCTAGTCTTGTCTGTCTAGTCTTGTCTGTCTAGTCTTGTCTGTCTAGTCTTGTCTGTCTAGTCTTGTCTGTCTAGTCTTGTCTGTCTAGTCTTGTCTGTCTAGTCTTGTCTGTATAGTCTTGTCTGTCTAGTCTTGTCTGTCTAGTCGTGTCTGTCTATTTTTGTATGTGTAGTCTTGTCTGTCTAGTCTTGTCTGTCTAGTCTTGTCTGTCTAGACTTGTCTGTCTAGTCTTGTCTGTCTAGTCCTGTCTGTCTAGTCTTGTCTGTCTAGTCTTGTCTGTCTAGTCTTGTCTGTCTAGTCTTGTCTGCCTAGTCTTGTCTGTCTAGTCTTGTCTGTCTAGTCTTGTCTGTCTTGTCTGTCTTGTTTGTCTAGTCTTGTCTGTCTAGTCTTGTCTGTCTAGTCTTGTCTGTCTAGTCTTGTCTGTCTAGTCTTGTCTGTCTAGTCTTGTCTGTCTAGTCTTGTCTGTCTAGTCTTGTCTGTCTAGTCTTGTCTGTCTAGTCTTGTCTGTCTAGTCTTGTCTGTCTAGTCTTGTCTGTCTAGTCTTGTCTGTCTAGTCTTGTCTGTCTAGTCTTGTCTGTCTAGTCTTGTCTGTCTAGTCTTGTCTGTCTAGTCTTGTCTGTCTAGTCTTGTCTGTCTAGTCTTGTCTGTCTAGTCTTGTCTGTCTAGTCTTGTCTGTCTAGTCTTGTCTGTCTAGTCTTGTCTGTCTAGTCTTGTCTGTCCAGTCTTGTCTGTCCAGTCTTGTCTGTCTAGTCTTGTCTGTCTAGTCTTGTCTGTCTAGTCTTGTCTGTCTAGTCTTGTCTGTCTAGTCTTGTCTGTCTAGTCTTGTCTGTCTAGTCTTGTCTGTCTAGTCTTGTCTGTCTAGTCTTGTCTGTCTAGTCTTGTCTGTCTAGTCTTGTCTGCCTAGTCTTGTCTGTCTAGTCTTGTCTGTCTAGTCTTGTCTGTCTTGTCTGTCTAGTCTTGTCTGTCTAGTCTTGTCTGTCTAGTCTTGTCTGTCTAGTCTTGTCTGTCTAGTCTTCTCTCTCTAGTCTTGTCTGTCTAGTCTTGGCTGTCTGATCTTGTCTTTTCAGTCTATATTTGTGTATCCAATTTTGTCAATCTAGTCTTGTTTAGCATTGTGCTTCTAGTTTCGTCTATTTTGTTTTGTCTATCTAGTGGTATCTGCATGGTCTTTTGGCCTTATTATTTAAAATGTAAATGAACTTGAACATGAAGCATAATTTTAAATAATTATCAAGGGAATCTTTTTTATTAATCTTGGTGGTAATTTACTAGCGCTAGTTGAAAAGAAATTGAGGATTTATAAAAAAAAATATCGCATAAATCACAAGAACTCATTAACTATTCAGTAAAATGCGCATTTAAATTGGCAACTTAAGACATTCTTCCCGTCGCATTCTGCAGCGAATAATTCTCCTGGCCTACATCTGCACGTTCACCCACGTCGTCTTAATTGCTTTAATGCACTAATCTAAATGATCTGTATTGTTTATTCAATTTAATCTCGACTTGAATGGCTGTTGTTTAATGAGAAGTAGTAACGCGAGAAGCCGTACAACAATTTGACGCATGTTTTGGCTCCGTCTGTGCACTGTGTGTATACACAAACACACCCTCTGACACCTATTTCGTATTCATCCAAGCCTCGGCATTGTCTATAAACAATGAGTCTCGCTTACAAGTCTCCCACACCGACTATACACGTACTTGCACAACATTTTAATTATACCTAAAATGCAAGAACCACGCTCTACTCCATACATTTAAAGGTTTATTATTTTAACTAAAAATACTCAAATCTTAATACAATAAAACATAAATATGTCTTTCCCTTCGAACAGTATTAAATTTTGCTAATAAAGCTTTAGTAGTCTAGCCTTCAAACTCGTTTCACTAAAGTATTGGGGACGATGAGGGGGAAATTTTCTTAAATTAATTATTAGCTTTCTTACATAAAAATTTATGAACAATTTCGGTACAACTTCTACGTATCGTATTGCAAATGTGAGCGGTAAAACTCAAATTTTTGAAGCCATAAATGACGGTATTTCCCGTATAATACGCAGTTGTTCCGACGTGTGCATTGACGGTCGGAAGGTGTTGTTAATCAGTGTTTGCATTATGAGGGTTAATTGAACCCTTCAGACTCATGTTATTGCGTGAGACGGGGAGACGCGTGTCGAAAGGGGGTGTCAGTTACACGTTTGCTTTAAAGAATCATCAATTAGCGTTCGCGAGATTGCAGGCTGTTTGTGTTTATGTTTACACGGAAACGGATAATGGACGGAGGAACTGTTTGAATCCTCATTAGGAAACATTAAGTAGGAACTGTATACTGGATGCGTGATTGATTACGGTTTCGCAAACAACTCCATTCATGTCACGTTCCTATAAATATTAAAAATCAATAACATATTAGAGCATAATTTGTTTGTAATCACTGCACAGAAAAAAAACAACTTAGCGATTTTTGTTGTTCAATAACTTAATTAATTTAAAACATTAATATAACATTAATATAACATAAAGTAATTAATATAAAATTTCCAGAAGTTATAAATGAAGCTTTTAATTATCTATCTAGTCTGGTCTCCCTTTAGAGTTAGGGGTGCACGTTTTCTGTACCAGCGTTCCTCAAACTATCGGTCGCCTTAAGTTTGTATTGGAGCGCGAAACAGAACAGTTTTATTTAAAATACAATGAAAAATTAAAACAATCAAATTTTAAATTAATTATAAATTAATGTAAAAGATATTTTTATCTTTTACATTAATTTACAACACTAATTATTAGATTTTTTTTTCATTAACCCCTTAACATACAATGACGTCTCTAAGACGTCATGTATATGTGATAAGATCACATGTATATGGACACGCCAATGCGCATTTTATTCGTATGTCAAGGGCTTAACAGATTTCTACGACTTTCGCCGCCTCTCTGTCCCCAGTTTCCAATTTTGTCTATCGCATCAAGTTTCCTCTTCTAAATTTCTAGCGTCCATTGCTTCTTTTGTATCGTCTCGCCAACTTCTTGTCGGTCTTCCTCTCTTCCTTCGTTCCGATGGTATCCATTCCAGAACTATCTTGGGTCATCTGTTCTCCATTCTTTTCGTATGTCCAAACCATACTAGTTGCCTTCTTTCGATTTCGTCTGCTAGTCTGTTCCTTGCACATCATTTCCCTTATTCTCGTGTTCCGTACCCTCTCCAGTCTGGATTTTCGGCAACTCCTTCTTAAGAAATCCATTTCAGTTGCTAGTAATTTTTGCTTATTCTTTCTGTTCACATCCCACACTTCTGCCCTATAAATCATCACGCTCTCCACTATGCTTTTGTATATTCTCTTTGTATATGCTTTTGTATATTTAGTTTTTCGGTGGTTGAACGTTTGAATGCGTTTCATTCGAAGTAGGAATGTAATGAGCCAGGTAAAATACAATTAAGAATTTGTAATTAAGTCACGACTCACAAGTAAATATTTGGTAATTAAGATGACGATAATAGCGGCCATAAAAATCTGAGATTTACGAGTTCGAGCTCTCGATTGAAATTAACTGTTCGACCGTATTATGTCCGGCCGTATCATTTTATGGCACCTAAATCTGATTAATTACGGCCAGAACAATTGAATTTTTATACCGACAGCAAAACGTAAACATATTAAACCGCTATCATAAATAATCAGACTGAAATCACTATTTTATACAAATATTGCTTCGACACTAAACCACCAAATGGAGAATTTATTACACAAAGCAGTCTATTAAAATAGTATATAAGTTAAGGTAAAAGTACGTAGTTTGCTAAATGTACATATTTACCGGTATATGTACACATATACCGGTATTATACCATATTTGATATACCATGATGTACATGATATACTACATTTACCAACCAGAAGGTATGTGTAATACCTTCTTGGTTGGTAAATGTGAGTTAAACTTTAACACATTATTTCCGGCAAATGCGTTATATACCTAATGTTGTTGGCAATTGTATAGAAGTTTACATTAACATACACAGCACATGGGCTGTCCAACAAGATACACGTGATATTGTAACACACAAATAGTACACATTTTCTGGTAAAAGTAGATATACTAAGCTGGTCTCAGATTTAAACTCTCATTTACCTATCAAATTGGTATATGTATACATATACCGGTAAATGTGTACATATACCGATTTTGTACTTTTACCGTAACATATGTACTAATACGGGCGAGCCCTGACGGAAATACACGAAACGAAATAGATTTCATCATCACGGATAAAAAACAAATCGTACAGGATGTCTCAATACTCAACCGGGTGTCAGTGGGAAGCGACCACAGGATGCTAAGAGCAAAAGTTGTGCTACGATTGAAAAAAGAGAGAAGACTGCTTGCAACATCAAAGAGCAAAGAACAAACTACAGTGAACAATAACGGGGAATACAAGAAATCCATAGCAGAACGACTAGGACACGGTAACATCGAGGAAGTGAGTATAGAAACCTTGAGCAATTAAATCGTAACATCGATACAAGAGGCAAAACAGATACATGGTACGAAACTGAACAGGGAAGAAGGGAAACTATCAGCAAACACACGACAACTTATGAAACAAAGGCGAGAAAAACTACAAAAGCACCTACTACATACAGACCAGCTGAGAACACTAAATAAAGAAATATCAAAGGCCGCAAGGAAACATATTAGAAACTATAACAAAACACGGATAGCGAGGTCTATCGAAGAGAACAAAAGCATGAAAGTACTGAGACAGAAAATAACACCTGGAAAAGCAGAAATTACCAAACTCGAGGACCAAAACGGGCAAACTATCAGGAACAAAGAAGAGATCCTGGAAATCGTAAAACGATTCTATTCAAATCTCTATAGCGCTCAAGAAACACCAGAGCCGGAATATACCCGTACCATCCCCCAAATTTTAAACCAAGGATCAGAAGATCTACCGGAGATAACCCAAGAGGAAATCTCAAAATCAATTACGGAAATGAAAAATAACAAGGCGCCCGGGGAGGATGATATTGCGATCGAACGGATTAAGGAAGGGGGAGTCGAGCTATTAGAAGCCATAAAGAGTTTATTCAACAAATGTCTCAGGGAAGGAATAACACCAACAGCATGGGACAATGCAATCATTGTTATTATACACAAAAAGGGAAACACGGCTGACCTACAAAACTACAGGCCAATAAGCCTGCTTTCGCACCTCTATAAACTCTTCACCAAAATCATAACTAGACGCTTCACAACCAAACTTGACCTTTATCAACCGCCTGAACAAGCAGGATTCAGAGCCGGATACGGAACCATCATGCAAACCATCAAAACCGTAATAGAGAAATGTGTCGAATACAAGCCACTCGTCCTTGCCCTCGTGGACTACGAGAACGCATTTGACTCTATCAACCACAATGAGATGTTTAAGGCACTGGCGAATTGCCGAATAGACCATAGGTACTCGGAGACTCTACAGCACATATACAAAAATGCTACCGCATGCGTTAAACTACACGAAAAAACGGACAGATTCAAAATACAACGCGGCGTCCGACAAGGTGACACCATCTCGCCTAAACTATTTACAAACCTCATGGAGTACATGTTCAAGACCATAGAACTAGAAGATATGGGCATAAACATCAATGGCGAAAACCTCAACCATCTACGGTTCGCAGACGACATTGTGCTAATTTCGGATAGCCTAGATAAGACTGAAAAAATGCTTAAGAAGCTGCCAGAACAATCACGAAAAGTCGGCCTTAAAATAAACATCTCGAAAACGGAATTTATGACCAACCTAGTACCTTCCCGAAACTTTATAATGGAAGGGATTGAGATCCGGCAAGTCACCTCATACAAGTATCTAGGCCACGAGATTAAAATCGGCAGAGACAACCAGACACATGAGATTAGAAGGAGGCTAAGACTAACTTGGGCAGCCTACGGAAAACTAAAACACATTTTCAAATCCGACATCTCCAACTGCCTAAAACGTAAGGTGTTTGACCAGTGAATCCTACCAGTCTTAACCTACGGAGCGGAGACTCTAACACTCACACAAAAGTCCGTCCAAAAGATCAGAGTGGCGCAACGAGCCATGGAACGTTCCATGCTCGGAATTACATTGCGAGATAAGGTGCGGAATGAAGTACTAAGACAGCGATCTGGGATTAGCGATGCAATTGAAATAATAACCAAACTAAAATGGAACTGGTCCGGGCATGTCGCAAGGATGCCAAACAACAGATGGACCAAAAAGATCCTGGAATGGCGACCTAGACAGGAGGCATACAGAAGTAGAGGACGCCCACCCACCCGATGGACAGACGATGTGAAACGCATCGCCACCAACTGTATGCAAGAAGCACAAGATAGAAGTAGATGGAAGATGTTAAGAGAGGCCTATGTCCAGCAGTGGACGAGACAGGCTGAATAAAGAAGAAGAAGATGTACTAATAATATCTTAGTTCTGACTATCTTGTCTTGTTTAGTCTGATTAATCTCGTGTTTATTCTTGTCTGTCAATCTTATATGCCGTTAGACTTAGACAATTCTGCCTGGTGTTGCCTAGAAATGTTAGTTCACTGTTTTCTGTCTAGCCTTGTCTGTTAAGATTTTCTGCCTAGTCTTGTGCGTATAGTTTGGTCTGTCTAGACTTGTCTATTTTTTCGGTCAGATGGAAAAGGGCAAAGCTCGTTCTCATCAGAAAAGGAGATAAAGAAATAGGGAACCACATATCCTATAGACCTATTGCCTGCTAATACCTACTGGTTGTCTCGGGAGATCTCTTAGAACAGCTTTTACCAAGCAAAATAAAACAACAACTCGAGACCGGACATGGACTGTCAGAAAAACAATTTACCGTCAGGCAAGGCAAATATATAATTGAGGCGCTAAGAGCTGTCTTAGAGAGTTGGCGGAAAGGCCAAGTGGGGCACGCAAAGAACAAGAAAACTGTGTGCACTGCTAACCTAATGTGAAAAAGTTTTTTCATATTCAATGCCCTGCTCTTGCCTTGTGGCAAACCCTTGAATCTGTAGACCCTAAAGGAACGCTGGAAATGTCTTTGATAAAGTATCGAACATGAAGGATTTTCAATATATCACACTATCAGACCATATGAAATATGAAAAACGACTTTTTCACATTGGATAGTTTGACATGGTAGGGACGATATATTAGTTTTGACTGTCTTGTCTTGTTTAGTGTGTCTTATATGCCGTTAGACTTGTCTGTCTGGTGTTGCCTAGAATTTTTAGTTTACTGTTTTGTCTGTCTAGCTAGTTTACTGTTTTTGATGTCAGTAATGCATCTAAAAGCTGGAAGCATATCATGGAAGGCGTAAAATCAAGAGGTATATTACCGTATATACTACACTATGGTGAGGAGCTACCTTAGTGACAGAAAGTTAATTCTGAAAGGGGTTCGGAAAACGGAAGAGAGAAGCATCAGCAGCGAAGTTCCACAAGAATCGACTTTTTGGCCCAACCTTGTGGAAAGTCCAATATGCCGATGTGCTGAGATTGAGACTTCCATTAGGGGCGACATTGATTGGCTTTGTAGACGACCAACCACGCTATAGAGCAAATCGCTAAATGGATGAAATCAAAAAAACTCAATCTGGCGCCGGAAAAAAACTGAGGCGGTTTTTCTCATAGGAAAAAAAGGCTAAATCAATAAAATTGAAAAAATGACGATAATTCCAAGACATAAAATAAAATACCTAGGCATGGTAATGGACAAGGCATTGTCTTTCACACCGCACATAGAAGTAGCTTCGGGAAAGGGGATAAAGACAATGGCGGCAATTCAGCGACTCATGCTCGACATAGGAGGTCCCAGGAGCAGTAAACGGACGCTGCTTAAATACGCAGTACAGGGTACTATGATGTATGGAGGACCAATATGGGGCAGAGCACTGGGAAAAGAGAGCAATACTTTAAAGCTCCTTGCGGTGCAAAGAAAAATGGCACTGCGCATCTGTAGCGCTTACCACGCCATATCAAGCGAGGCAGTCTTGACCATCGCGCCAAATATCTTACTGGTGGAAGAACAAAGAAAATTGCCGGATACTGGCCACAACAAACTTAAAGAAAATTGGCCAGAAAACAAGCACGGAATTAAACAGCAGGGAATTAAAGGAGAGTGGACCAGACTTCTTATCCCTGAACTTCCCAAAATCACCGAAATACTCTTTGCAGATGACGCCTGCGTAATAGCCGACTCGATACCAGCCCTACGAGACAGAGTCACAAGGCTCAATAACTCATGTGAACCCTGGATAAATAGAGAACACGAGGAAAATAGTTAGTACCTCCCCCTATACGTCCATCAAAAAAAGGGCTTCTCTATTTAATCATGTCTGTATTGTCTTGTGTGTCTAGAAGTTTGTGCCTAGTCTTGTTTGTCAATTATTGTCCCTCCGTTTTTTTCTCTCTCTAGTCTCTAGTATTCTGTCTTTCTGTAGTCTAGTCTGTCTTGCCTTCTCTGTCTAGCCATGTCTGTCTAGCCATATCTGTCTAGCCTTGCCTGTCTAGCCTTGTCTCTCTAGCCTTGTTTGCCTAGAAATACCTGTCTAGTATTATCTGTCTAGTATTTCTTGTCTCCTTTGTCGCGTCATGAGGCATGTTGACTTCCCACGCGCTTTTCTAGTGCCCTATGACACCACAATGGAGAGAAAAGACCGAGGCTAGAATGGTTAATCCAGGATGTTTTTGGACACGAAAAGAAGACGAATTGCAGAAATTGGATGGAAATCAAGTGTTGTGGCAGATCTTCGATTCCTGTGTGAGATGCCAGTAGGGAAGGGTGATTCCTTCTAGACCCACCACCTCCTTATGGGATTTACATGTAAATCTAGCCCCTTATGGGGGAATTACATGTAAATCTAGCACCAATCCCCTTATGGCGAATTACATGTAAAATCTAGTATGGGGCAATCCTATACAAAATAGTTCTGAACGTGTCCGAGCGAGTATGTCTAGATGGCACTGCAAGATTCGTGTACGGTGGATTGCGGGAAAATTCAAAATGAGGGGTGGGTCAAAATGAGGGGTCAGCTTTTAATCAGCTTTGATCTCATTGGCTTAGTTGTGTTAGCATTAGGTTATGTTACGAAGAGGTTAGGAATAAAGCGCGCTTGATCATGTAGCCTAACCTAATGCTAACCTAACCTAATGCTAACCTAACCTAATGCTAACACAACTGACCAAATGAGATTAAAGCTGATAAAAAACTGATTAAAGTTGATGAAAGCTGACTAAAAATAGACCTCACACCCTTTAATGTGGGGCATCATAGACCTCACACCCCGTTAACGTGGGGTTATATATACCTCACACTCTGTTTAGCGTGGGGTTACATAAACCTTACACCCTGTTTAGCGTGGGGTTACATAGACCTCACACCATGTTTAGCTTGAGGTTACATAGACCTCACACCCTGTTTAGCGTGGGGTTACATAGACCTCACACACCTGTTTATCGTGGTGAAAAAGTGGTTGCAAGTAGATGAAAAGTGGATGCAAGTAGATGAAAAGTGGATGCGAGCATGACTTAATGAAAGAAAGCAGTTTGGATAAAAGCGTAGCTAAATCAGCGTAGCTGAAGATATTGAAGCAGGTGTACCCGAAAATCATGATATATACAATGACTTAATGGTGGGAATAAAAGAAAACAGAATAAACGTCTCAATGTTAGCTGACTCCTAACATTGAGACTCCCATAAATCTAGGTAATTTAACAACTCTTCAAAGTTGTTAAATTACCTAGATTTATGGGAACATCAATTTGATATTAGTAATTCTCAAACATCTAAACAGAGCGTCCCTCACAGGATTTCCAAGGAATTGCATTAGTAAGAGAGAAAAAGATGAAGAAAGTGTTTTCACAGATATGTGTTTCATAATTTATTATTTCTCCACTCGCGTGCAGCTGATAAGAAAATAGGGAGTTGTTATGACTGCCAAACATACGACAACGCTTAACCGACTACTGACAAATCAAAATCTTAATTTGTTTATTAAATTAAACGCAAAACAATCTCTTATATATTTTAGATCAGTCTTATATACCCGCTTGATGTGTCACGTGATTATGTTTATTAAATTAAACGAAAAACAATCCTAAGAAATTGATAAGACCGCGCTTCATAATTTATTATTTCTCCACTCGCGTGCCGCTGATAAGATAATAGGAAGTTGTTATGACTGCCAAATATCCGGCAACTCTTAACCGACTACTGATAAATCAAAATCTTAATATGTTTATTAAATTAAAACACAAAACAATTCCTTATATATTTTAGTTCAGTCTTATCTAGTCTCATGTATTTAGGTTTTTTAGCATGGTCTGTCTAGTCTCATATATCTAGCCCCGTCTAACTAGTCTCATGTATCTAGCCCCGTCTATCTAGTCTCATGTATCTAGCCTCCGTCTATCTAGTCTCATGTATCTAGTCTCGTGTGTCTAGTTTCATGTATCTAGCCACGTCTGTAGTTCCATAGACTTGTCTGTCTAATCTTGTCAATCTAAGCCCCCCATAATCTCAATTGAATTAACCCTTATCTGCATATATGTCCATCTCTCATTTTGAATTTTCCCGCTATCCACCGTACACGAATCTTGCAGCGCCATCTAGACATACTCGCTCGGACAAGTTCAGAACTATTTTGTATAGGATTTCCCCATACTAGATTTTACATGTAATTCCCCATAAGGGGCTTGGTGCTAGATTTACATGTAATTCCCCCATAAGGGGCTAGATTTACATGTAAATCCAATAAGGAGGTGGTGGGTCTAGAAGGAATCATCTTTCCCTACTGACTCCTACAAAGATTAGACCATGACCGACCGAAGCAAGAGTTATGACTAAAAACGGATTGAAAATCTCCAAGAGAATTCCATCCTCCTTTTCTGAAACCCTCCTTCTACTGTAGGTGATTAGAGGTTCAGGCATTTCTATTTCTTTCTTTGAATTTTTGTGGTCTGTGCGTTCCGTTTGTCGTGTTCGGATACACTGCCCTGCTGCAGACAGTACCTGAGCGGTATGCTCAGGTACTGTCTGCAGCACCCTTGGCCGGATAGTAGTTGTGTCAGATTGGATCCCACTTTTCCATGTTTTCTTGTGTGCATTCCTTGGATTATGAGATGTTGTAATCCATATTTTTCGTTTCTTAAGATGTGGCCTAAGTTTTGTAACTTTCGTTTCTTTATGGTGAAAAGTATCTCAGTTTCTTTGTTTATTTCTATTCATTTCTATGGTTTTACCTCAGGGATTAATAGCCGGGTCTATTCTCCTTTGATTGAATTGCTCCACAGATGTTGCCAGCTGGTGTATAATTATTACCTCGGAGTTTTCTTTCGAGCGTTACCATACCGTCAACTTTCGTCGCCATACCGAAGAAATCACATGCATTCGACCGTAATGAACATCGCATGATAAGCTTGTTGAGTTACGTACTGAAGTCTTAGAATTATTTATTCAATCTATCGAAAATGTGAGTCGGAAATAAGCGATACAATTTGGTTTCCGCAACGACTTTAGTACTAGCGAAGCGCTACATGCATATGGGATTTTGCTTTATTGGTGCCGTGGTGTCAATAAAGGCGTATATGCTTGTTTTGTTGATTATAGCAAGGCTTTGGGCAATGTCAGATATGAGAAGCTAATGAACATCTTGGCGAATCTGGATATCGACCGCCGCGATATTCAGATTGTGTCGAATTTATACTGGGGTCAGACAGCTAAAGTCAGGATTGAAACCGGACTGACATAGGACATACAGATTCGAAAACGAGTGAGGCAAGGACGTGTTCTTTCTCCTATGTTGTTCAACGTATACTCTGAAGTTATACCCTCATATACATTTACCCTTTACTCTCATATACATTTTATCCAACATGCCACCAGACTTAAACCTCATACACTCATCGACTATATCCAAATCGTTATATTCAAGACTTATAAATAACTGGCTATACACTCTGTCTCCTAAGCAGTTTGACCACATGATCGCCTCAATATATTCTTAATTAAACTATATCCAGAATTATTATTATATACACCTACCAAGTTGAAATTCACATAGAAAGGTATTACAGCAAACCAAAAACAAAGATATACTTAGGATAAAATTAGAAAAATATGTAAAACACCAGTGCTCTTTTTCTTCTTCTTTCGAATAGGCCTACTTTGGACCACGCTTGTTCAACTGTTGGGCTTTGACCTTTGCCCAGTATTGTCGCAATAGTTTGGATTGAAATGAGGAGTTACAATTTCAGTGCTCTTTTATATTAAATTATTATTTTTATTTTTAACGGCCAAATTTGGATCTATTTTTTATTATTTTTTTTATTATTTACTATTTTATTTTCAGTAAACAAAGATTATGTAACAACATTTTTAAGAACTCCAAGCTAGGCCACAGGTTTTCCTATTCTGGCTTGTAATTTGTAATATAGCAATTATTGTATTGTTACTATATTTATCTTGTACAAATAAAAATGATAAAAAAATATTCATAGAGGCCTAGCAATCTACGGGAATCATAGTAAACGGCAGAGCAATTAACAACATCAGATACGCGGACGACACGGTTGTGCTAGCGGACAACATTGAAAACCTCACACGCATGATGTCCAACATATCAGCAAAAAGTAGAGATTATGGACTGGAACTGAACACGGCAAAGACAAAGGCCAAGCTGATTGTAAAAACCAACCAGCAGATTACACTGCACGTCGACGAAGAACCCATAGAACAGTTCTCAATACAATACAAATGCCTTGGAACCTGGATAAATGACGATTGTACAAACCACCAAGAGGTCTTATATTCGAGCAGTATTCATTAAAATGAAAAAGATCCTTATCTCTCTGGATCTGAGCATAGAATTGAGGCTAAGAATGACCGGCTGCTACGTCTTCCCCATTCTGATATACGGGTTGGAAGGTTGGACCTTGACCCAGGAAACAACAAAAAAGATAATGGCCTTCGAAATTTGAGTCTACCGTCGTATGCTGCAAATGTATGTATGTATATGGTGTATAATGTAACGAACATAGAGATACTGTGCGGAATGAGCAAAGAAACTAAGATACTCTTCTCCATAAAGAAACGAAAGTTACAATACTTAGGCCACATCTCATGAAACGAAAAATATGGTTTGCAATCCATACTTTCAATACAATCCATACAATCCATAATTTTGGCTGCGCAACTTGAAAGATTTGTTTGGAGTGTCATCTTGTGAACTGTTCCGTTCCGCGATGTCAAAAATAAAAATTGCATAATAATCAGCAACCTACAACAGAGAAGCTGAACCAAGAAGATAAGTAGTTTTCTTTCGTAAATTTCTGTTTCCAGACTGTTCACTGTGTTTTGCGTTGTGTACTGCAGTTCTTCCTTTAGCTAGAAACTGTAATGGTGGTTTCCCCGCTATGACAAAATCCACCTCTCCTCATACTGTCCTGTATACACTGCACATCCTCAATGCTATCTTCCTTTGAATTGAGCCCAAACTTTGTCTCAAACTAGACTTCCTAGCGTTGTTCCATAATGGGGCTCCCTACAGCATAGTGGAATGGACCACTGTGCATTTCACTTTTCAGTTGCTGCTCTATAGTCCTCACGTTTACTATGAGCCTTTCAAGTGCAGCACAGGTTTTGAGATCCTCTTCCGTTGTTGTCGCAATATGTTGCTTAAAGGAGACAAGTCAATAGTGATTCCTAAGTATTTTATGGCTTCCTTGGCTATGACTGTCTCGTCTTCTATTTTGAACATGACGTTGGACCTATTTCCCCATTCCTGTTAGTAATAAAACTTCGGTTTTCTCTAGAGCGAGCTTACTTTTTGTTCCATTCATCCATGTTGCCACTAGCTTCATTACCGTGTTCCCTCTGTCTATAACTTTTTATTCGTTGAGTGCCAGATCGGCGGCAAAACCTACTATATCAACGCCCTCTGGTAACCCCAGCCTTAGAACGCCGTAATACATGATGTTTCTCTGAGTGGGTTCCATCACTGAGCCCTGCGGCACACCACTGTGAACTTCTCTTTCCGATAGTTTGCCTTCTGCCTCCAATAAAATGAAGGAATTCCGCTGCCGCTATTCGCCATCGTGTTCTTCGTCAGCGCACTCGTCTCTTGCGGCATCTGCATGAGCGCGATGCTGATCTACGTCTGGCCCTTCAGCAGGAAATGGTACAGGCAAATCACCGCTTTCCTAGGATACACAATGTTTGCCAAGACCGTTTGCGGCTGAGATGGTGGGCGACCACGGATTTGAAACTCTATATAGACCGAGATCTACAAGAATTATCTGGGAAAGGAACATTTCATCTGCATATTGAACCACAGCGTCGAATTGGATTGGATCGTCGTCTCCTCCCCGTTTGGACGATCTTAATATTCTAGGGAATGTTAAGGATTACATGAAGAACTTCAGGATTGAAACCGAACTGACATAGAACATACAGATTCGAAAACGAGTGAGGCAAGGACGTGTTCTTTCTCCTATGTTGTTCAACGTATACTCTGAAGTTATACCCTCATATACATTTACCCTTTACTCTCATATACATTTTATCCAACATGCCACCAGACTTAAACCTCATACACTCATCGACTATATCCAAATCGTCATATTCAAGACTTATAAATAACTGGCTATACACTCTGTCTCCTAAGCAGTTTGACCACATGATCGCCTCAATATATTCTTAATTAAACTATATCCAGAATTAATATTATATACACCTACCAAGTTGAAATTCACATAGAAAGGTATTACAAGACTCCCCGTATTACTCCCCGTTTGGACGATCTTAATATTTTAGGGAATGTTAAGGATTACATGAAGAACTTGGTGAAATTCATCCCGTTCGTCGGCTGGGGTTTTGCGGTTGCGGCTTCATCTACCTGTCCAGATCCTTCGAAAAGGACAAGATCATCTTGGAAAAATCCGCCAGAGATTTCTCCGAATACGAAGATCCCATCACGACACTATTGTTTCCGGAAAGAATCCCTTTCAGTCCGAGGAAACACCAAGCCGCTTTAAAGTTCTCCCGAGAACGAGGTTTGCCGGAGATGAAACACCATATAGTCCCGAGTACCAAAGGCTTCTCCACCTCGTTGATGAGAGGCAAAATCCCGGCGGCTTAAGATATTAAGAAATCGCTTCTGAGGGGATTAAACCCACTATAACGAATATGATCAAGGCTAGGAACTTCACGGTGCACATGTACTTGAAGCGCATCCCCATGGAGGAGATCCCGGAGAGTGGGAAGGAACCGGACGATTATTTGCGATAGATCTTTTATATGGGAGATAAAACGATTGATAGTTTGAGGGAAACCTGTGATTTCTTCAAGATTTCGGGAGTGTAACCGTATGAACCAATTGAGATTGGGGTACAATTCAGTGTTCTGGTTCATCTTCTCACTTTCTCCGATTATTTATTTCTTGACAAAGCTTTTGTTGATTGGACAATACCTCTACGTTTGCATATTCGTGTCCGTCATCGAATTTGGTTTTAATGTTTTGAATAAGAGTGTAGAAAATATGGAAGTTAAGGAAACAAAGACTAGGAAGAATAATAATTTGGATGGTAAGAAGTCCAAGTAGACACGACTGTCTTCTGCGATCTTAATATGGCATCATTAGTAGATAGCCCTCTTCTGGATCCAAATTGTCCGTCTGAAAGTCCTTTGCCTTGCCTAAGCCCATTTCGAGTATCGTCTGTTCTAATAGTTTCCCTGCGACATCCAGGAGGCATATGGGTCTATAGGAAGAAGGTTTCTCTCTGAAATTGTTCCTTTTTCTGAGGAGGATCAATCAGGATTGTATGCATATTTCAGGGAAGTTTATTTCCTACATTATCGCGTTTGCAGTTCGCGTTGAAGTCAGGACTTGCGGTAGTTTTATGAGCTTCAGGTGGTAAACCATCGGGTCCTGGCGCTTTATTATTTCCCAGTCATCTGCTAGTTTTCTAATTCCGCAAGCGTGAAATTTTCAGTTTCTGTTATTGCCGGAAGTAGTTGTCTGTCTAGTCTTCGCTGTTTGTTCGTGTCTGTATAGTCTTGTCTGTCTCGTCTCTGTTATCTGGTCTCACCTATTTAGTGTTGTCTGCTTAGCTTTTTCTGTCTCTTTAGTTTTATCTATTTAGTCTTGTCTCTTTAGTTTTGCTTATCCAGTTTTGTTATTTTTTTAGACTTGTCGACCTAGTTTTAGCCATCTAGACTTGCTTGTCCAGTTTTGTCTGCCTAGCCTTGTCTGTCTAGTCTGGTCTGTTTAATCTTATCTATCTAGTCACGTTTGTCTAGTTTTGTCCGCAAAGTCTAGTATGTCTCGCCTTGTGTGTCCAAACATGTATGTCTTACCTTTCCTATCAAATCTTGTTTGTTAAGTCTCTTTTGTCTTGGCCCCATAAGTGTTATCTCTTTAGTGTCGTATGTCTAGTCTAATCTGTCTCGTTGTGTTGGTCTTGTTATGTCGATCTCATCGTGTTTATATATTCTTCTCTGTCTAGTCTTCTGAGCTTAGTAATGTCTATAGTCTGTCTTATTTTGTTTAGTTTTTTTACATATCTAGTATCTACTATCTAATTTTAAATCGATTGTTTTCATACATTTCCTCGGTATATTTGTTTGTCTGACTTGTCCATTCAGGTATGTTAACTTTGTTGAAGTATTATTCCTATAATATATTAACTTAATTAATAACTAATCAAGTAAACATTGTTCAGATGTTAATATTTTAATTAGATGTTGTGGATTTGTGTGTAGGATTCACTTAAGTTTTAGTTTAATTGAAAGTATTTTGATGTTTAACATTTATTAGCGTTTCTTGTGTAGTCCCCTTCGCTGAGTTCACTTTGATCTACGCGGAGCAGTTCCGTAAATTATATCAATCTATTACGATTTTAATGCAAAACTGCAAAACCAAGTTCATTAATCTAAGTACAAGTTTCTTGTGCTCGAGTAAAAAGGGGTTTGTGTGTCGCTTTTGCTCGTAACCAGGTTTAGTCAAATCAACTTCCACACAACGTTTGCAATATTAGAAATTTTCCGCAGTAAGTGATAACAAGAGGTGGTGCTACGTGCTTGAAAAGATAAGAACGCTTGCCCGTCACAACCCACATGTTTGTCTGCAAAATTAACCCTTCTCCAAATCCACTCTCATTTCTACATTCCGGTTGCGTACTTTTTTCGGGCGGCTATAAGGTTTTCGTTTAGAGCCGGGCCGTGAAATCACGTGGAGCGACATTTCCGGAATCGTTTCCCGCAGCCATTTCCTACTCGCGCCCCGTTCGGCGCACCCCTCGCAACGTCCGTAGTCCCGCGATCGTTATCTCCCGAACGCCGGCTGAATTACGGCGCCCGTCCGTCCCTCCGCCGCTGGGACAAAAGATTCGCGGTTCGCTGACATCCACCAAGCCGAACTCGGAGCTTTAATTGTAAATCTTCGCCGCACTTCCGAATTCCTAACAATAAGACCGGGGAAAACTCGGCCGCCGATAAATTTTCAAACTGGTATCACCTCATTTACAGTAATCGCGTGTGATTCACTAGCATAATATCAAAGAAAGGCCATATAAAAATAAATGAAGTTGCTTGGGTTGCTTAATCAAATCTACATAATCAAGGGGTTAAACGTTTTTTTATGGCTCGAAAAGGGTTGTATTGCGTATAAGGATCGTATCACAAAAATTAATTGTTTTACTTAATTTTACATAATATCTTCGCCATAAAAACTTTTTAGGATAAACTATATTAAACTACATTTTGACCAAAACTTGTAAGAGTCGTATTAACATTCCCTGGGTAGCGTATTTTCTGAGCACACGTAATGCAGCGTGGGGTCTGTTGGACCCTAAATTTCAAAACTGTTATAAATTAAAATGAGAAAATCAATAAACACACAATGTACAGTAGAACACACTTATAGATTCATTTATTATATGAAATTCAATTTTGACTTTACAAAAAATGTAATAAAAAATTATTTATTAAAAATTTATTCATTATTAAACGACTAACAGATCAACATTAATAATTAAATTTGTATCAAATTTTAAAACCCACTCAGCAATAATTTAATAAACTAAACCTACAAAAATCCATTTTTTTCACGTCTGTAATCTTATGAAACAACTACAAATGCAGTTAATAAACCATTTAAATAAGTTAAAAATAATATAAGTATTCCATATGTTATAATCAAAACGTTCGTCTCTAAATAGATCAAATAAAATTTACAATTTATAAAACCCCAGATTATAAAACATAATTACATTGTAATAAATTTAACAAAGGAATCCTTAACATAAAAATCCTTTTAACTATTTTGTTGTTCAAAAGAGGCTTTGAAAGCATTTTTTCAAATTATAACGCACTCTCATTCCCACAGACATATTAACGGCAAAAAATATTTCATAATCAACTAGACATGAATAATTCGTAAAAGAAATGGAGTGGTAGCATGTGTAGTATGACTATGTTTTAACAAGATTTGTTTCTAGTTTATGATAAGATTCGTATATTTACAAAAAGCCTTGGCTCGCGCGCTCACGCCAGCAATGCAACGTGCAATGAATTTTAACATACGAAACCCATAAATTTCATTGCTGAAACATATTATTTTATTTTTGTATCGTTTTGCTTCATCTACTTCCTACCTTGAAAAATAAAACTTTTTTTTCTTATAAACATATTTACCACTTAAAAAGAAAGTTTTCCTAATAAATTTATTCGAATTTTTAGAACTAAATATTCCAAAACTTTTAAATCATACAACAACACTTATCAACAACACGTACTCAGCTTTACAGCGCCTTTAATCACTAACAAATATAATCACGTAAATATTGAAAAAAATATGGTACTTACGTATTAACGCCACCACCGCTACATTTTTAAATGCCGCCAATCTACAACTAAAACTTTTTTGATAAATCATAAAATAAAACATTTTATTTACAATTAAAACATTTTTAAAACTCAAAATACTTTGTTTTTTAACCCCGGTTAGATTAGGTTGCCCGCCGCAAAGCGAACAGATAAATCAAGACAACATACGCGCGACAACGTGAACTCTCGATCTAATATTTTGCGGTAGTGGCGTTAATACGTAAGTACCAAAATTATTATTTATTGTTAATGCTCTTCGAAACGGCAGCGCGAACTCTCGATCCATTATATTGCGGTGGTGGCATTATTACTTAAGTACTAAAATTATGCCTTATTGTTAATGCTCTTCGAAATGTGTCTAATACACATCTTCATAATGTATCTAATCATTTTCATAACGTATCTAATACACAATAGATATTTAGAATAATTGTCTGGCTATATTTTTTAATTTCATTTTTGCTGTCTTAAAATATAAATATTGAGTATTAATGTTTGATGATGAACTTTTAATTTAAATATATCTTGGATAACAGATCTCAAGATCATTAAACGTTTCAACTAGCATGCAACGCAAGTCCAAGATTGAATTTGATATTGCACGAAGCACTAAATCACCTGCCTTATTATTTAATCTACCCACTGAGTAATTATTACATTTGAAATGATATACGAGAGCCAATAATAAGTCACCAGGTTTAATTACGCAACCATACCGCAGAGATCTTAATAAATGATGTATTAAAAGATTTATGGTTGTTTAATAAACAACCTTTCCTTGAATATCATATAGATCAATATTATTGATTTAATATATCATTTATTTTTTTACAGTTTTAACTCGACAGCTAATTCATGTTCTGCAAAATTCAAACTATAAATGGATTTAAAACATGTGTCAGCATGAATTTTGTGTCTCTGATTAAGGTATGCGGTAGGTAATATACGATAGATTAAGACGTTGATCCGATAAAGAATTATTTTGTTTGTTTATGAAACCATGTTGAAATATGGAATTGAAAAATGGAAAAATATGTTGAAATATGGAAAATAGGTATGGATTACCACGTAATAACGGTCGTACCATTATATTCAAGAAATATGCAAAATAAAAAGGTTTCGACTTTCTTTCTACTAGCTTATTTTGCTCCACTCCAGAACACTTCCAAACTTTTCCATATCGATCTTTCCTTTGCTACTTTCATCCAGTTTCCTCACGCGTGGTGTCCGCACGTCATCTTGCTTCAGGCCTGCAACACTTCCCTTCGATCTTCGGGGCCTCTATTGTAATATGATTTTAGTTCAGTTTCTCTCGCTATGTGACCCGAACATTGCCACTTAAGACACACCACTCGATTCCACGTCCACGACCACTGTTCTCCTCCTGATTTCTTTATTTCGAATTTTCTCTCTGAAGATGATTCCCGCTCTCTCTCTCTCAACATTTCTTTAATTTTTTCTTTTCTTTATCACGAATAAAATGCCCTAATGGGATAAAACATCGTTGGCCGTCACCGGAGGCGCCATAGCTTCAACTGAACGTCGCTGCCGATTGGACAGTATAAATTAATCGTCTGTGGTGTATATGGACGAACTGAAGATTAGATCAAACCTGCAGAGTAATGCCGATTGGACCATAGGCAGTATCGTGTATGGCCATCATTAGTTAGCTAATTTAATGGAAGTATTTCATGCAGAGAAGCCGAGAAGCTAAACGATGATATAGCATGTAATTGACATGTAGAATTCCTTTATAATATTTAACACTATGATATTTTAATATTAACCGATTTAGAGGAATACTATGTGTGTCACCTGCCCATTACTTTATATGGCATTCAATCCAGTTCCGACCGAATAAAGAAAAAATTCCATAATCTATTCTAGTTTTGTTAGTTTAGACGCTAGATGCGTCTAAGTATTGTCCATCTTAATTTTGTCTGTGTGGTTAATTAATAAAATTTAATTTTTAAGTTAATTATAAAAATAAAGTAGTATCAAGATATTAAGACGTTGAGGCATTAGTTGATGTTAAGAAGCATGTGTATAATGTTTCTTACCCCGATATTGCACTTACCAGGAGCGACCCAGAGAAACTACGGATAATGCGAAGTAAACTCGACAGTCTCCCTAGCGGTAGGGTTGAAAATAAATCATCCGAAAACTAAAATCAATGTTATATTCCGTGCACCTCCCGATTGTAGATTGTAGTTTTGGTGGTGACGACTTGTACTGCGACTTTCGTAGATCTATTATACCCTACCCTCTTCCTCTAAACGTTGGTATACTTACCCATTTAGTATATAATCCTAATCCCTATAGGAATTTCCGCATCTGGGTGGGATTCAAGGACTGCAACTCATTTGCATTCAAGCAGTAGGCTCCTAGATACATTTGTCTCTGGAGGTGCAGTGCTTCGCAGTCTTTGAGCAGATGTATGTGGGTTTCCTCTGCTGAACCACAAAATCTGCATCTGTCATCTATCTCTAGGCCTAGGGTCTTGAGGTGTTTTCTAAGTCTGCAGTGTCTCGTGAGGACTCCTGTCAGTATTCTAAGCTTGTTCCTGTTTAGTTTCAGGCAACCTTTTGTTCTTTTCTAGTTAACAGATCCCAGCATTAATTTGGATTGTCTTAACCCTGGAAGTTCTTTCCAGGTTTTCATCCATTGTTCTCTTATGTCGTCATCTAAACTTTTGTCGATGGTGTTCAAACTCATACTGTAAAAGGATTCCGCACCTATAAAGGGATTACTGGATCCCTTATTTGCTAGGTTATCGGCTTCTTCGTTTCCGTCTATACCAGTGTATCATGGTACCCCGTATAGCGTTACTTAATTTTCTCTGCCAAGCTTGTTTTGCTTTCCCACACAGTCCCATACCAGTTTGGATCTGATCTTGTATGTGCTAATGGTCTTGATGGCAGCTTGGCTCTCTGACAGGATAGCAATTCATTTTTTGCGATAATTCCTGTCGAGGTTAAATTGTGCATCTTTCGATTGCGTGTACCTCTGCTTGGAAGATACTTGGGAATGTTCTCATTGAATCGAAGAGTTTCAGGCGCAGGAGAGAAACGGCTTTTGACTTGTGTCAGTCTGCCGCGCACAAGTCCGATATTGACCCATGTCAGTCTGCCGCGCACAAGTCCGATACCGTGTCCTACAGGTACGAGAAACTAAAATCCGTTTTTTGGGTGATTTGAGGAGCAACTTTGGTCCGCGGCTCGATTTTTTCATTGTATCCTCTGGCCGTGGCACTGGCACGTCTTTCTACATTAGGCGTACAAGTGTGCGACAGCCGGTTCGTCCGATGCAGCGGAAGGAATATTTCGTTTCTTCGGTTACAATTTGTGGACGCGGTTCGCTTATTTGAAGGGGTCCAGCTTTTAAAACGAGTTCGTTCGATGCGGAAGGGATGCCCGCAAAGGTCGGTGAAAGAATCCGGAATCTGCGACATCTAGTTCACGCTCCATGTCAATTTCATCGCGAAAAATCTGGAAAACGCAATTTTTTTCAACACGATTTGCGGGAACTTTGCGGGAACTCCTCCGAAGCCGATGTACTAATGTACATTTAATGTTCCAAGGATTAACAAAATTGATTTTAATTTATATACAGGGTTTTTACGATCTTGTGAAAACATCTTAAAATACGGTCATTAACTTTAAAATGTTTTAATAAAAATTGCATCATAAGATATTACTGTTAAAATTCTAGTTCAAACGATAAATTATCACTAAATTTTTTACTAAGTAGGCTGATGATGGTAACTGATGATGGTAACCCATTTTTCAAGCTGTTTCGTGAGTTCTTATTGCACTGTGATTTGAAATAAATTATCAGAATGAATCTTGATAAGGAGAGTAAAAATGGTCCATCGCGCCAACAGTGAATACTTTGATATGTCGTTAATTTATGGGGAAGTATTCCAGAATTTTGCTGCTACAAGTCCATAGCGGTTAGCGTTTTCCCAACCAGGACGACACACACATACACATATATATATATATATATATATATATATATATATATATGTATATATATATACCTTTATTATACAATTTGTGTAAAAGGCTATCGATCCTAAGTCTTTCGGCCCTGGTAATTACATCATTGTTTGGAAAAAAAGCGCAAACGCTAACGAAAATATAAGCACAAAATAGATAAATCTAACATATTAATCGTAAACAGCTTCCACAAGAGCTAACGATGGATATTTTTTTGAAGATGTTCTGTTGTTCCTCTTTTTCCATACTTGTTCCATGATGTCTCTGTTTTTACCTCGGTCTTTAATTTTTTGTCGCAGCATGTCATGTCTTTTAAGGATTGGTGTTAATTTGGTTCTGACGCATAGCAGTTCGTTAGATGGATTGTATATAGGGTTGTCTGGGTGTCGAATTTTTGTTATTGTTCTCTGTGCGGCTCTTTCGGCAATTTCTAATGTATGTCAAGTCGTCCTGTTTGTGTTTGTCCAAATAATGTGTCCATAGTCCAAGATCGGTCTGCAAATAGTTTTGTAAATAGTGGTCGCTGTGTTCACGGAAATCCCCTGATCACGGAAAGTCAGGGACCGAAAGTGTTTGGCTCTTTTTATGATTTCACATATGCGTTCTTTTATGTAAATGTTAAATTTTGTTGCTCCATCGAATGTGATACCCAAATATTTAATAGTAGGTGTAGGGTTAACTGTGGTAAGGCCAACCTTTATGTGTGGAGAGTTATTAGAAATTCGGTGAAAGGGTACAAGAAGCTGACATTTGGAAGGGTTTGGGCCTAATCTCCATTTGTTGAACCAATCAATTGTTTGATTAGTAAGTATTTGTAAGTTTTTAATTGCTTTAGGAAGAGTGTTAGGAAGAGTGAGTGTGTTGTGCATGAGATATAAGGACTGTCTCGTAGGCGTATTGGAGAATGTAAGGATGTTTTATGAAATTGGGAAAGTTGAGGTCTGTATTAAAAATGTCGCGGCAGAAAGTGCTGCAAAGTATGGGTGACAATGGTGAACCCTGTGGAACACTTTGGCGAGGGGTAAATAAGTTAGAGTGAGCGTCGTTGACTTTAATGCATAAGTTTATGTCATAAAGGAAGTCTTTTAACATAAAAAGAAGATAAGAGGGGATGTTTAAATTGTGTAATTTGAAAAGCAGTCCGTCGTGTCAAACTGTGTCAAAGGCTTTATTTATGTCAAGAAAAAGAGCGGCAGAGTGTTGATTAAGAAGGTGAGGTTTGTATATTGTCCGTGAGGATGAAAAGTGGATGTATAGTAGAATGTGAAGGTTTAAAACCATATTGGAAGCAGGGGATTTGATTTTCCAAACAGGTCCAAATACGGGCTTTTAGAATTTGTTCCAAGTTTTTACCTAAAACGGGGTAATTGGTCTATATAAAGTAGGGTGATTGGTCTATAACTTTTTGTAAGTGTCTTGTCCTGGCCTGGTTTTAATAGAGTGATGATTTTGCCGGATTTCCAAGAAGGTTTTTATTAAAATGTATTAAAATATACAATTTTTGCCTATTACACAGCGTGTTTCCCGCTGTGTAATAGGCAAAAATTGTATATTTTAATTATATGCTTGTGTATTTGGTCGTTCAGCTGTCTGATAAGTTGTTTCGAGATGTTGTCCCTACCAGGAGCGCTGTTTATACCCAAAGTCATAATTGAAAAGTACTCATCGTCTGTGATGTCAACAGGGGCCTGAAAGTTGTTGTTTTTGAAAAAAGTATTGGACTAGTTGGATACTAACTTACAATTTTCGTCATCAAAGTCGGAATTATGAGTGGGTGTGAACGCTTTTTCGAAGTGTTTTGCGAAAAGGGAGGCTTTTTGGAGGCCTAAAAGGGGTGGAGAGAGGAAATTTGGAGTCTATGATTTTTGGCGATTGAATCTGATTTTTGTATTTACTTAATTTTTTGATTTTGTCCCAATAAGTTTTACCGTAATCCCGTTCAATCTCCTTGCAGATATTAAGCCAGGACTGACTTCTATATTGGAATATGTGAACTTTAATTTGTTTATTAACTTTGTTGAATAATTTTTTCAGGTCAGGTTCGTCTGTGTGTCGATATTCCCTGTATATCTGTCTTTTGTATTTGATGAGTCTGATTATGAAAGGGGGGAGACTTAGTGTGTTGTGTTTGGGTGTTAGAGGAGGTGAGTAAAGGGTAATAAGGTTTGAAAGATGTGTTTGGAAATCCTCAATATATTGAATCGATATGTCTTTGTCGTTTATTGAATTTAGGTAATATGTCATGTCTGAATTTACATTGTCAATATTTGTTTTTTTGATGTTAGGTCTCGGTTTACAAGGAGATGTGTTTGCAGGAAGAGTGGTTAGAATAGAGAATGTTATTGCCAAGTGATCGGATACAAGGTCTGGTGTAAGTTGAATGTCGTTGATGTAGTGTGAGAGGTTAAAAGTGTGAAGAAATATGTCAGGAGTAGAGTCGGAATTGTTGGGCATAATGAATGTTGGAAGAGTGGGTCTTCTGATGAAATTTGAATTTTTGAGAAAATGGCTGAGAAGTTTAGTTTTAGAAGGATTGATGTTTAAGTCACCGATAATAATTGAATAGGGATACAAGGAGGCTTTGACGAAGATAATTTGCTCAATACTGGAATGAGGGTGAATATAGACCAAGAATATGTGGATTTTGTCATTTTGGAATGGTAAAGTGAAGTGAAGGCAGTCATTGAGTGAATTTTATAGGAAGGGAGCGTTGGCCTTGCCAAGTTTATAAGCAGGGCGTAGATGAACTACAGCACCCCCCCTGGCTTTGTTAGTGATTGGATTTCCGTAAATCTGTATGGTGTTCCAGTTCCTGAAAGTTATTTCCTTGTCCGTCTGGGTTTTCGTCTCTACAAACATGCTGCAGTCAATATAATGTTCGTCAAGTGTGTATTCTATGAGGTGTATTTTATTGTAGTAGCTGTTTAGGTTGGAGTATATTACGTTTAATTTATCCATTGTTTATCGAAATTACTGTTTGTGTCACGTCGTCGGTAGGTTGTGTGGCGGGTACAAGGTGAGGGTTTCTTATGTCAAACATAATGATGTATAATTTATTCCCGGCAATAAAATGGCTGTGAGTTGATTTCAAAATCGGTTGCGAAACGGCGGTGTAGAGTCTTTAATAATTCATCTCTTTTGGTGTTAGTAGGGTCGTTTAGTTCATGTCTGTAAGTATTGATTATAAAGTCGTGTGTTGTCATAGGTGCATGAATTCTTGAATTCTTAGTGATCGGCGGACTTTTTGTTGCTAAATTTAATTTTTGCGTTGGGAACTCTATCAATGGGTTTGGTAGGATTTTTTGGGCACAGAGGAGACCATGTTGCCTGCTCAGTGCTGTAGCACGTTGCACATTTAGGAGGCAGTGGCGATTTACATAGATGGGTTTCATGTGCACCTGAACATTTTAAACATTTTTTGGAGGCAGTGCAATTTTCTGTGGAGTGTTCAAATGACTGGCATTTGCCACAAGGACGAGGGATGGGTGCAGGGGGATTACTAGGCGAGACGGGGTAGTGCCTGTTCATATAGAAGAGCCCGCCTGACGCTAGAAGTTTCTCGAAAGAGGCAACATCACTCGTTATTATTCGAATTAATCGACACGGTTTATTATGGGCCCTGGATATTATTCTCTTGCAGTATCGTATATTCAGGTTTAGATTCGAGTGCAGAGGAGTTGCAATGTCTTCATCTGATATTTCTATTTCCACTTTTTTAATTACTGCAGTGTATGAAGGAGGTCTAGGTGAGGTCGTTTTGGTTAGGTGTTGAGGACAGTAGATCTTAACGAGCTTAATGACGTTTCTGTTGCAAAGTGCTTTAAGTGTATCTATTGTAGAAAGGCAGTCCGATTTAATGAGGTAGCCGGTAGAGGTTTTAATGATTATGTCCCTGTTTCCGGGTGCAGTTTTCAGCCAAATGGAGCAGAATTGAATTCTAGACATACTAGAATCTTGAGTTGTAAAGGAGTAGTTGTATTTGTAGGATCTGAGTGAAGCATTTGGTTTGGTTGCAGTTTTTGAGTGTTGATCTGATTGTCTACAAGAATTGGTAGCTGCAGATGTTGTAGGAGTCGATGGGCTAATGGGTCTAGATGCAGTGGTACAGGCTGGGTTGGTTTTATTTTTATCTGTGGATTTCGCTCCCTTTTCTTTAGGTGAGCGTATATAATGACCTTTTTCCTTCCTCTTGGTTGTGAAACTTTCGTCATCCGTGTCGGATACTTGGGAGCTACAAGATATATACAGCTACAAGATACTTGGCAGCGACCCATCCATTAAAACGTTCAGTAAAATTACAATTTTCTGAAAATTTGCATGTCAACTAATTTTTCTGACAACGTCAAAAATTTCCAATTTCCAAAAAGTGATATAATCTCTAAGAACCTGTCCAGACGAACTATTGGCCATTGATATTGGACTCTTCTCTGAAGTGTTCAACAAAAATTTGGATGCTATTAAGTTCTTGCTATTTCTCTATTTCTATCTTTTATAGCACTACTATTTCTCAAACTCTCGTACCTTTTGAAACAATATTAATGACATATAACATATTAATTTGACACATAACACATTAATGACACATAGCATATTAATAACACATATTATACGAAAATCTGATGTACTGCAAATACGTCCAGGTTTGGATGGTAGATTTTTTGTTTACATTTTCTTTAAAGCGGGGGAAAATACCTTACATACAACCTCCAAGATAAAGTGTGCCTAGGAGTGTGGGAGTAAAACCTCTCCCTTTCTCTTAATGCTCTCGCACTGCCGCGGGACCACCTTTCGGTATTGCTCCATGGCCGTGTCATGTCTTTGAGCCTCAGAGAGAGAGAAAAGAAAATGAGCAGGAACGTGGAACCAACCCAGCCTGTACCACTGCATCTAGACCCATTAGCCGACATCGACTCCTACAACATCTGCAGCTACCAATTCTTGTAGACAATCAGCTCATTTTCTTTTTCTCTTTCGCCCATTTATTTTTCCCTTGGGATATTCTTCTCCATTCTTTCGATACTTTTCCATCTTTTTCGTTTTCTAACATTTCAGCTATTAGGTTCTCGGCAGTTAGGTTTTTGCCGTTTGTCAGTTAACCGATAGAAGGAAAAATAATCGTATCCAATATGGCTGCTTCAAAACTAAAAAAAGCAAAAAACATCGGTTTGCTTATGTTGTGTCAATATTTTCCGGGAGAAATGAATTAATTTCAGTTGTGGTTACATGAGTAACTGGTAAATTAACCGTAACATCTGATGTAGAAATCTAAATTAATGACCGTAGTTTGTCGATCCTACCGAGTATGTCGTTTTATCGTAAACACGTCATCCCGCATGCAATTTGTTATTTTATTAAATATTAGTGGATATATTAAAAAAAACAAGAAATTAATGAATTTTCCTGGTATAATGTAATTATTTGCAAAACTTATATTATGATTATACACAAGTGAAAACCAGATACTAAAATATTCAGATACAAATAGAACCTGTCTGGATCGTCCACATCAACAAATAACCTTCCAAACCTTCAACCTTCCAAATATAATGCAATTTGACTAATAATGTACTAGAAATTATCATTATAACACAAAATTTTTAATATAGTGCCTATCTATAACTAGAATTATTTTTACTAAAATATATTGAATTTTTATAGTAGAAAAATATTGTCATGGTGTGTATATAAATTATCCTATTTTATTTTTATATTATACGTCTAGAGTAGTTGAAACGTGTAAAAATTGTGTTTGATAGAAAATCGTTGAGGTTTATTTTTAGAAACGGAACCTTGTGACAATAAATATCGTGATTGATCTCAAAAAAAGTATATGTTACATGGTAGTTGACATATTTCCATTAGGAAAATCTCGATAAAGAAAAACAGAATTTTCCACAAATAAACCGAAACCGTTTAAAAAGAGACTATATTCCATTCCATTCGTTTAGAAGTTAAGTTTCTCTCCATTGAATTGAATGCGTCCGATAGGAGAGCAACATATGTGAAAATGGCGTGGGAATCGTAGCTTGCAAGCTTCTATTTGCACCATTATCGGACCCGAGGCACGAGGAAATTACAGAAGGCGATGTAGAGAATTCAATTTATTTCCTGGACGCGGCAGCGCCGATTTGAAAAACACGTAAAAATCTCCAACGTAAACTCTCCCGTGTCAAGATAAAGTGTCTCTGCCCCTAAATATGAATTGTTATGTATACAGGAGAAAAAAAGAACCTGTGATATAACGCCTTGAAAAAGTATTGTCGACGTATATATCAAGGAGGGAAGAAGAGACGAAAAAACGGGCTCGTGAGACGTTCCTAAATTATATTTGCCATCCTTTATATATATATTTGGGAGAAGGCCGGAGGCGACGAAATAAAAAGCTCGCTCTTTTCAAAAGAAACGAAATTCGGTGGTAATAACGAAGTTTGTAACGTTTCGTTTTCTTTTAAAGGTTGCTACGTAAGCTGCTAATAGGAAGCTAAATTTCCAGCGGGATCTCCACGTTAAAAGCACCCCTTTGGCGCCGCTTAAGAAAATGTAATTGCGATTTTTTACATAATGTTAAACATAGTATAAATGCCACAAATAAATATATTTAGGTACAGTTGAACGAAATGTTTTGGGAAATATTTGCAGATTTTTTACTTGTGTTTTACATTCTGTTAATTTAGCATTTACTGCAAATGCTTTTAAATTTATTTCTAAATTTTGATAAGACTATTGCAGTATAAGAGACAATTGTAGATAAGCAGATAATTGTAGATAAGTTGTATAAGACTATTTTGATAAGACTATAGTTTTAAAATGCTTAATTATTTAATTTTCAAAAGTTATTTAAAGGACTTTAATTTTAAATATACAAAATTTTTGCAGGCTGTGTTTGTTTCATCAATAAGAGTTTAAATTAAAATTATTAAAGTTTTTTTTTCTTGCATAAATATTGGAAATTTGCAATTAGTTTCCCCGAATTTATTTAATTAAATAAATGAAAATATATAATACAATTACTCTAAAAGAACCCAAAAAAAAACTTTTTATGATTTTTAAATAAAATATTGGTGAAACCGTACTAATTATAGATACAATCATTGTTTTTTTGTTTTTTTAAAGTTTGGTTCGATGTGAATGCCGGGTTTGCCTGACCCTTCGAACACGTCGGCCTATTGGCAGCCTATTGTATTCTGCATTCACATTCACTTAGGCCCAGAAACCTGTTGTTCTTGTAAATTGCACTAACTACCATTTTTCACATTTGTCTTCTGGAACAAATGCAGCCGGCACTGGGGATAGAACTCGGGACCTCTATACTTGTCAGTTAGCGCTCTAACATGAGGCCACGAGCGTCACCACTACACCACTCGCGCCGGCGATACAATCAAACCAACCTATTAAAGCGAAATATAGCTTGAATATATAAATATATTCAACCAGTTCGTAACTCTATAATATTAAGTCTTATTAAGTCTATGAACAAATCTCATTTTGAAACAACTACTTCCTGGCTAATATCACACAGTATGTTGAATTATACAACACATATTTGCATGTTATTACTAGTCCAAGTCAATTTTCATGGCACTAACAGAGCTAGACAAATAACATTGTTTACAGAAATCAAATCATGACAAAAATCCTTTATTTGTATTTAAATTAAGTGAATAGCCATCTGCAGACGCGTTTCGAGATCTATTTCTCATCAGTGCAGCTTCGATTTTCTGACTTATATATAGGAATGCACTTACATTAGCTTCTACACCTAGTGAATGACTGGCGAGATTAGGTTTTGAATTGATGTAAATGAACTGGGACTAGTAATAACATGCTGTCTGCATCTCTGTTGTATAATTCAATATCCTGTGTGATATTAGCCAGGATTATCCTGTGTAATATAAGATTTGTATATCTAAACATTAAAATTTAATTTAATTTATTACCTTTTGAGATACAACAATATCTATAGGTTAAGTTAAAATAAATACTTTGAATTTTCTTGAATAAATAATTTGATTAAAAGCTGATAGTTTTGAAATTTACATTTAAAAAAAAAACATTTATATTATAGAAGGGAGTTTGTAATAATAGAAATTCTTTCACTTTTGATTTGAATTTCTTATATGATTTTTCATCGCGCAGGCTATCAGGTAGGTTGTTATATAGCTTCACTCCTTGGTTTTCCAATCCTTTGCTGCACATGGTTAGATTTGTTTTTGACTTGTATAAAAGATCTTTCCCTCTCGTATTATACTTATGGTTGTGCTTATTTTTCTGGAAATTTTGTTTAACCTTATATATATAGGCAGTCGTTTCTAGAGCATACAAACTAACTACTGTTAAGATTCCTAGGTTCTGGAAGTGTTTTTTTGCAGGAATCCGTAATTTTTAAACCTATTAGGTTCCTGATAATTCTCTTTTCTGCTACCAGTATTACTTCTATTTGCAAAGAAGCACCCCATAAAATTATTTCATATGTTAATACGCTTTGTACTTCAGCAAAATACCAACTGCGAAGATCTTCCTTGTTTAACAGTTTAACATATATATATATATATATATATATATATATATATATATATATATATATATATATATATATATATATGTTTGATTAAAAATGCCTTCTTGTGCAGTATAGAGTTGATGATTTGTATATGGGTTGTCCATGCCGGTGTGGGGTTGTAGGTTCCCCTCCCCAGGTGGCGGATAGGGGGATGCCTCCTAGATATAGGTGGTACCGGGGAAATCAAATACCAGGGGCGGACCAAAACCTACAAATGTAGCGTCTGCACTCAGAATGAGCGGATACAAATCCGCAGCGTCTGTTCCAGATTGGGCGGCTGCAACAGCGTCTGACCCAGAATGGGTGGCTGATTTAAATCCTGTAAACAGGAGGCTGGTTTGGAAGCTATAGCTGGCAGCCCCAGCACCAAACTACGGCCACAGTGGGCTAATAACCTGCTTGGCCTAAACTATGCTATTAATGAAACCTCTACAACACAAATCCGGACGGACAAAACGAAGACAACACTGGCTACACTTAACGAAAAGTTACGTTTTGGATGCTGGAACGTAAAAACTTTATACGAAGCATCAAAACTGCATCAAGCGGTGAGAGAATTAAATAATTACAACATCTCAATTTTAGGCTTATCAGAAGTTCGCTGGCTTGGCAAGGGGGAACTCAACTTACAATCTGGGGAGCTTTTCCTGTACAGTGGCAAATAAACTGGGTCTCATGAAAGAGGCGTTGGTTTCATAATTACTAAAAAAGCCAGAAAGAGCCTAATTTCATGGAACCCCATTGATGACTTGAATAATTACAGCAAGGTTCCACACTAAATACAGAAATATCACCTTTGTACAATACTATGCACCCACAAATAGTGCGAGTGCTGAGGAAAAAGAAAATTTCTACGATATCCTTGAAAGTACGTTAAGGAAGATAAACAGAGGTGATATCACCTTACTCATGGGTGATCTCAACGCTAAGGTCGGGACAAATAACAGTAACCTAGAAGACATCATGGGTAAAGAAGGATGTGGGGAAAGAAACGAAAACGGTGAACTATTCTCGAAACTCTGTTCAACATCAGACCTAATTATAGGTGGAACAGTGTTCCCACACAAGGAAATCCACAAAGTCACATGGATATCCCCCGACAAGAAAACCCAAAACCAAATTGACCATATTGCCATATCGAAAACATGGCGGAGATCCCTACTTGATGTCAGAAACAAAAGGGGTGCAGACATTGCCAGCGACTACCACCTTCTGCTCGGCACGTTCAGAATCAAACTGGCCGTACCAAAGAAACCTGAACAATCAAAGAGAGTAAAGTTCAACCTACACAAACTGCGCCAACCAAACTGCAAAAAAGTTTTCCTAACAAACCTGCCTGAAAATGCAGAACAAAATCCCATAACATCTTGGGATGGCTTAGCCAAGACACTACTCGAATCGGCCAAAACAACCCTTGGCACAAAGGAAAGAAATCGAAAAGACTGGATCTCAGCCCAAACATGGCAACTTATACAAGACAGAAAGGATGCGAAGAAACTGGTACTCCAGTGCAAAACTTCGATGACAAAAAATGATGCAATCTGGAGATATACACAACTATGCAAACAAATTAAAGCATCTGCCAAAAAAGACAAGCGAATATGGATTGACCTGATATGTGAGCAAGCAGAAGAAGCATCCAAAAATAACAACTCGAGGACTCTTTACACACTGACAAACAAGCTCTCCAAAAAGCACACAAAGACCACAAATATAGTTAGAAGCAAAGACAACCGCCCACTGACCACCCCAGAAACTCAGCTCGATAGGTGGAAGGAATGCTTTGCTGATATGCTCAGCTCACCCACGGAAGACGAACTTGAGATAGCTCCAGAAGCCAATGCAAATGAACAGCTGAATATAAAAATAGACGCGCCTTCTAAAACAGAAATACTAAATACCATCAAGCAGCTGAAAAATAACAAAGCGGCAGGGGTAGACAACATACCTGCCGAACTAATCAAGGTAGACCCTAAATGGATTGCACCTCTACTTGCAAAAATAATAAAAGGGATCTGGACAAACCAAGAAATTCCAGCAGAAATGAAACATGGTCTCATTATCAAACTGCCAAAGAAAGGAGACCTAACGCAATGCAAAAATTGGAGAAGAATAACGCTGTTAAACACCATAAACAAAATTATTGCCAGTGTAATCCAACATAGGCTGGCAGAAGCATTCGAACCCATACTGCGTCCAAACCAAGCAGGCTTCCGCCCAAACCGCTCATGCATAGACCACATAAATTCAACAAGAATAATTATAGAACAATCCGTTGAATGGCGATCGCCACTATATCTTGTTTTCATCGACTTTGAACGTGCCTTTGACAGCCTATCCCACTCTGCTATATGGAAGATACTACGGACAAGAGGCGTGCCAACAAAAATCATCGACACGATTAGAGAACTGTACCATGACGTATCATGTAGTATCCTGCATAGCGGAGCACATAGCAACCTTTTTCCGGTGAGATCAGGAGTGAAGCAAGGATGTGTGCTCTCTCCCTTGCTTTTTAACATTGCTCTTGACTATATCCTGGAAAAGTCTTGCAGACCAAACGATGGTATTCGATGGTCTCTTTACTCTAATCTCAAAGATCTCGAATACGCAGACGACATTTGCCTTTTTTCGCATACCTATGAAAGTATGCAAAGGCAACTCACCCTACTAACAGACATGGCACAGAAGATAGGGTTGAAAATAAATGTCTCAAAAACAAAAGCGATGCGAATGCACACAAATAACGACGCACCGTTTCAAATAAACGACCAACCAATTGAGAATGTAGAAAAGTTTCAGTATCTAGGAAGCATTCTCGACGAGACGGGCGGAACAGGCCTAGACATTCTAAACAGAATTCAAAAAGCACAGATGGCTTTCAGGCAACTAAACACAATATGGAGGTCCAACATCATAAAAACAAAGAGCAAGCTGCGTTTATATAGAACAAACGTCAAAGCAATCCTCTTATATGGATGTGAGACCTGGAAAAATACTAATGCCACAAAACATAAACTTCAGGTTTTCGCCAACAAATGTCTACGAATCATCCTCAGAATCTTCTGGCCACAGAAAATTACTAATGAGCAACTTCTTAAACGATGCGGAGAAGAAACAATAGAGCACGACATTAAGAAAAGAAAATGGGGATGGATCGGCCACATTCCAAGAAAACCAGACGACATTGCAAGGGCAGCACTAGACTGGAATCCTCAAGGAACGAGACGACGAGGAAGACCGGCTCAAACATGGAGAACAGTGTTAGATGAACTAAAAGCCCAGAAAACCTCTTGGAGTGAAGCCAAAGCAATGGCCCAGAATAGGGTCCGCTGGAGGGTGCTTATGGAGGCTCTATGCTCCACCTAGGAGTCCAGAACCCATATATATATATATATATATATATATATATATATATATATATATATATATATATATATATATATATATATATATATATATGGGTTGTCCATTTAGATGTTTCTCTAGATATATGCCCAGGAATTTTATATCTTTAGCCCTTTTCAATTTGTGATTTTTAATAACAGTGTTAATATTTCCATCATAGACACTTCTAGTAGACTGGAAAATTATATATTCCATTTTGTTCTTATTAAAATGGAGTTGATTTGCTGAGAACCATGTATTAACTGAATCTAAGAGTTTGCTTCCTCAACATTGTTGCTTTTGTCTTTCCCAGTCACAAGGAAGCTTATGTCATCCGCATATAAAGTGCAATATCGTCCTCTTATGTAGTTAATTAAGTCTGCCGTGTATAGTAAAAATAACGTTGGTGATATACGCTTCCTTGTGGTACCCCTATATGTGTACATATTGTCTGTGATTGTCCAGTTCTATTTCCAATATTTACTGAAACATATTGTTTCCGGTTTTCCAAGTAGGATTATATCCAACGGCCCGCTTTACCCCTTATCCCATAACTGTTTAGTTTGTCTAATAGAATATTATGAGAAACACAGTCAAAAGCTTTTGTTAAATCGCAGAATATTCCTATGGGGCGATTGCCTATATCAACTTCCTGTAATATTTTAGTGATTTCAGTGTTCTAAAATTTTCGCTAATACCGATATGAGGGCAATTGGTTTGTAGTTTTGAGTATCCGTGGTTGCTCCTTATGTAGGAAATTAGCAAATCTAGATAAACAAGACTTGGCAGACAAGATTAAATAGGTAGGACTAGACTTAAGGTGACAGCATGGTACGACAGAACACACGGACATATGACTTACCATCTTACACAGGCGCTCACTGGCTAAAGGATGCATACCTGAAATGCATACCTGAAACGGTTAAAAAAAAGTGACACCGCGGAGTGCCTCTATCGAAGACGACGCACAATACACTATCTTCGTGTGTATAGAATCAGAAAGCGAAACAACCCGACTCGTGGAGACATTAAGCGGTATGTAGACTAGAAGAACAGAAAATCGTGGAAGTTATGTTGGAAAGTGAGTATAACTGGGATGCGGTACAAGCTTACATCACCGCAATCATGAAAAGAAAAGAACAAATAGAGAGTAAATGGAAGGCGGCAATAGTAGCGCACGGCATACAAGGAAGGAAATATGGACGACTGGACATATGACGAAAGGACGAAAAAATAGTTAAATATGCGATTAAATAGCTAATGCGATCGAAGACGAAAGACGAAAACGAGATGAGGAAAAGACAATAAGAAGAAAAAGGGAGTAAATAGAACAGACACGACCACCCACCAGAAGTAATGCTCACGCGGTACCAGCTGGAGTGTAGTAAAGAGACGTAGGAGTAGTTTTAGTGGGTATGCTGGTCACGAACAACTCCATTAGAGAGCCTCACACTACACGTGAACGAAGGCCCCGGTGTGCAATAATGCATTTACTCTCCGAAAAAAAGGTAAGACTGGACTAGACAAACATGATTTGTCAGAAAAGACTAAACAGACAATGCTCAACAGACAAGTCTATATTATTTCTACTATTTTATGAATTGTGTTCCATTCTTCTTGGTGTCCTAATAGGTGCGCCATAATATTTTGGGGATCGAGTTTGTCCTTCTCAAAGTTTCCTCTCTCGTTATCCCATCTCGCACACTCAAATATAGTAAGTCAGCGGTTCTAATTTTTTTGCCGCGGCACCCTTGCTAGCGAAAAAAATCGAATATAAGTCAGCGGTTCTCCAAGTTTCTTTGCCGCGGCACCCTTGTAGGGCTACAAGAATTTCGCGGCACAGCTACCCTAAAAACGATTTGAAAACTTAAGAAAGAGGTAATTCAGATGTAATGATTGATCAATTGTTTTTAATGGGATTAATGAAAATGTTTGGAAGATTTTTTAATATTTCCGTTAAATTTATCGGAAGTTTTATTAAATTAACTCTCAAATCATTTGATACAGAGATTGTGCTCCTATACCTGTTTTAAATTTAAGCGTATGTTGAGAATACTATTGAGATAATACTATTGAGTATGTTGAGAATACTGTTGAGAGTTGTAATAAGTACCAAAAAACTGTCGGAATAGACAATGACAATGACAATACACAATAAGAAGCGTAGCCGAGGCAGACCTCCCAATCGATGAACGGACGGCCTAAAGAGGATAGCTACAAATTGGATTGCAACAGCCAGCGGTAGAGAGAACTGGAGACGTTTGAAGGGGGCCTATATCCAACAATGGACGTGAAAGGGGCTGCATGATGATGATGATTATGATGTTGAGAATGCAACATTGAGAGAAGTTGCGGTTTCATTTAGTTTTTCAAAGATGCCAGAAAGGTGTCCCAGTTTAAGCAGCCAATCGACATTAGTGAATTTTTGGTTCTTCTGTAAATGTAACTACTAGTGCATATTTTAGTTGAAATAGTCTGGCTATTTTTTCCCCTTGGATAGCCATCGCACTTCTGTGTGCAGCAAGAGGTGGAAGTGATCCATACCCAGATCTTCGGCTGTAAGTTTTAAAAGACGTGCTTGAATCGGGCGGCTCCTAACATGATTAATTGTCTTGACAGCACCATCCAATACCACTTTTAAATCTTGCGGCATTCTTCTAGTTGCCAGAGAATGTCGATGGATGACACACTGGCTGCTGGTGGCATTGTCTGCCTTTTGCTTCATTCTAAACGGCTCCCTTTACTTTTCTAACCATTGCAGCCGCTCCATCACTGCAAATATCAATACGCTTGCTCCATTTCAAATCATTTTTCTGTATACATTTGTCGATAACTTTTTAAAGAAAAATGGTGTAAATTTCAAGCAATTCACTCATCAAAAGTTCTTCTATTTGAATTTCGGATGGATACCTTACAAACACAAGAAAAACAGCAAGTCCCGCAACGTCAGTACTTTCATCAAACTGTAAACTAAAAAAAATACAATTTTTCAACCATCTTATGAGCTTGTTCTAAACAGACTCTGAAATTGTGTAAAATCGCCTATTTCACAGCTGTACAGTATCAATCTTCTTGGCCATGTCTGAACCTAATATGCAACTTATAGCATCCTTTCAAGCAAGGTTTAATCAGTGTCTCGGCAATAGTGTGGGGCTTTCCAGATTTTGCGATTTATGAACTGACAATACATGAAGCTTCAGTTGCGTTTTCATTTTTATTTTAGTCCCTGCCTGAAGAGATCGAGCGCGACGTTCGAAGATTTATTCACCTTTATGTACTAAATCAGAATAATTGCATTCAAGATGTTTTCTATATTTGGATGGAACCAATCAGCTGTTAACAACAATTTTATGACAGCTAACGCATTAACCTTCCGGTGCTTGTTCGTTTCCAACAGAAACAAAGCCAAACAATGTAAGGTAGCAAGGATCATATTTTTCCTAGGATTATCTTTCGGTCGTGAGTTGAATTTTCGCGAATTGTGGCAGACGAACTTGAATGGTTTAAGCTCGCATGTGTCTGCTGTGATATTTCGTCTCCTCCAACGTTGCTGGTTACCATTGAATCAGTCACTTCAGAAGCTTGAGTGAGTTTATCACCTTTCCGTTTTAAAGACCCAGATTATAGCCAATTGTCCATAATTCTGCAATAAAAGTAGAAACTTAAATTCGTTTACCTCCTCATGTAACCCTCCTCATTTACCTTTTCATTTTATATTTCTTGATTATTGCGCGGCACCCTAGGCATACGCTCGCGGCACTACAGTATGTCGCGGAACCCAGTTTGAGAACCCCCAATATAAGTAACACATCGGCAAACCCACAGTATACGCAATCTGCGTCTAATGCTCTCCCGAGGTTGTGGAGGTAATACGAAAACAACCGTGGCCTGTGATGACCTGGGTGAGGTAGTATGAACCTTCCCCGTGTCGTCGAGTAATGTACGTGCTAATGTCCGGGATGAGGATCCTCCTCCACTGACCTATTGTGGTTTGACCACTTCAGTAAGTTTATTATCGGCCTCCTCAGTATATGTTTTATTTTTGCCCGCCTCATATCGATAATTTTTACACCTCGCATGTAGTTCGATAAGAGGGATGCCTGCAATTACCAAAACTGCTCCCTCTGTGGACCACCCTGTGGGTAAAAGTGGCCCCCTTGAAATTCAACATCCCGGTATCGCTTTTCGCATGTCGTCAGGATGCCGTTGTCTTTATTCTATTACGCATTTGTTGCCTTACGTCCCCCATTTCATGTGCTTATGGGCTCATATTTTGATTTTCATGTGCTTATGGGTTCAGACATTTTGTCAGATTAGTGTGTCCATGGCTTTCTGTCCGGCACGTTTGTTTGTCTCTTTCATGCTTATAATGCTTCCTATCACATCATGCGTTGCTGTCCAATTACCTTCGGCCATTAACATGATCTCTACATATCCTAACCAACGGTGTCTTTACTCCTAGTTCTGTTTTTGTCGAACTTCGGCCATGACCTCTACCTAACCTAACCTAACCAAGGGCGTCTTTACTCCAAGTTCTGTTTTTGTCTTCGCTGTCCAGTCGTCCATTTCCGAAATCCACCTTTCGCATTTGAAGACCTTTTACGCCGCAGTGTTCTAACTAACCTAACCTAACCTAACCAACGGCTTCTTTTCTCCCAGTTCTGTTTTTGTCTTCGCTGTCCAGTCGTTCATTTCCGAAATCCACCTTTCGCATTTGAAGACCTTTTGCGCCGCAGTGTTCTACCTAACCTAACCTAACCAACGGCGTCTTTACTCCCAGTTCTGTTTTTGTCTTCGCTGTCCAGTCGTCCATTTCCCAAATCCATCTTTCGCATTTGAAGACCTTTTACGCCGCAGTGTCCGTTTATCCATAGTATTTACGCAGACTGTCAGAGTCGATGGCCGTTATAGCGAAGTTACTCTCTGATGCATCCATGCCCGCTGAATGCTTGGGTGAGGTAGTTAGTTGTTCACCTCCCCATATTTTCGTTCTACCTATATTCACAATTGAACCAGTCATTTCGAAAAGGGAATGAGGCACAAACATATGTTTACAAAAATATGTTTCTTGTAAAAAAAGTCATAGGTGCTGAAGAAATTTAATATCATCATCATCTCAGTCCTTTTACCCTCTAGATCAGTGTTTGCCAACCTTTTTTGTGCCATGCCCCACCTAAGCCTTTCTAAAATTCTTGCCCCCCTTGTGACGCCAAAAACCCAATTGGCATTTTGGTCTCGTCAAACGAATTTATACCATGTATTGGCCGCAAATATTTAGAATTTGTTTTTTCTTTCAATTTTGGTAACGAAATCTATCTTTGCTTTTCATTGGCTCGGAGCAAAAGGGATAAACTCGTGTCGAGTTAATTTTCGAATTGCCCCCCTTGACAATCAAATTGCCCACTGTGGGGCGTGGGCCCCACGTTGGGAAACACCGCTCTAGAGGTTATAGCGATTCTATTTTCGGTATGTCTTAAAAAAAAATTCCATGCATTTCTATCTTGTGCTAGATGTATTGCGTCGTGCATTGAGTTTCCCGGCATTTCTTTTTATCTGTCGGTCCATTTCATTGGAGACCGTCCTCTAGGTCTTTTTCCCTCAACTTTTCCCTCGTCCACGAGGTTTTCGATCTCACCTGTCCTTCTAGCTATGTGAAAAAGTAACTGAAATATGCTCTAATGATTTAGTTTAGTAGACGCTTTTTGATTTTAGTACTTGCAGAACAGAGGCGTTTGAGGCGTTGGGCCATGACACTCTTATGATTCGTCTATACACCCATAATTCGAAGGCTTCAATTCCGATTCCGATCTGTTTTCTTTAGTGTCCATGTTTTAGCGGAGTAAACAGCAATTGGGAAGATCAAGGAATTGGCCAGAATTGCTTTCACTGTTTTGGTAATGGTTTGATCTCTCCATATTTTTACGAGTATACTTGTTGCTGATCTGGCTTTGCCAATCTTTTCCTTATTTCCTCTGAACAGCCTCCATCCTTGGTTATCAACGATCCCAGGTATACAAACTTGTCCGCCAAACCTCGCTACGGTTTTTGATATTGGATGTGTCATTGGAACGATCAATGAACATTACTTTGGTTTTTGTTTCATTGATTTTTAAACCATATTCTCTAAAATAGTTTTCTAATTTGTTTATTATGTTTATCAGTTGTTCTTCGTCTGCTGCAATAATCAAGGTGTCGTCTGCATACCTCAGGTTACTTTTCTTCCTCCAATTGATATTACACCTTCCCAATCGTCAAGAACTTTTGTCATGATGTATTCGCTATATATGTTGTAAAGGAGGGGCAAGAGTATGCATCCCTGTCGGATACCGGTCTCTATCTTGAAAGCCCTGGACACGGTGTGTCCTGTTCTGACCTTGGCGTTATTGGTTGAGTTGGTAGAGTCTCTTAATTACAAATATCAGATGCTTGGGAACACCCATCACTCTCCACAGAAGTGACCAGTTCACAGAGTCGAACGCTTTCGTATAGTCCACGAAACACAAATATAATTTTAAGTTGTGTTCCCTCGCTTTTTCAATGATCTGTCTGTGATCTCAATGGGCATTGAGTAGCTGCTCTTGTGTACCTTTACCTGGTATGAACCCTCTCTGTTCATCCGATATTTGTGGAAGTAGAAATGTTTCCAAATGTTCATTAATGATGTAGAGTAATACTTTGCTTACGTGTGAAATGAATGTTACTATTCTGTAACTCAAAAAAAAGCACACTTTTTGGAATATGTATTTATTTAGAAGTTTTAAAAAAACAATTTTCATGAAAATATTTTGAATTGAAATTTTTGGACAAATGCCTTTTTCGAAATGATCTCTTGATCAAAAAAAAAAATGTAGTTAATCATAATTTGCTTGGAATTCAATGTTCGCTGAAGTTGTTGGCCATGCAAAAACCTCTTCATAGAAAGTTTGAGACTGTGTTATTTTTCAGTTTTTCAGTCATTTTCTTTTTCTGTATTGGCACTTTACCAGCATACGTAGTATTATTTGATTTGAAAGGTGGCCTGATGCCCATCCTCTGTAAAAGTTGAAATTCATAACTGGCTAAGTTGTCTATGGATTCACTTGTTTGTACAAGATCCGGTCTAGACTTGAAAAAGGTGAAATTTGATACCTTGGAAATAGCAATTCCTGGAAAAGATGTTCTTTGGCAATTTTCTGTCTTTCAGTTCTGTCTGAGTTCTGTCTTTCTTCCTGAAGTTCCGCTTTTTGTACAGTTCTGTCCTTTCTTTTACCAAGAGTTCTATAGGTGCTATGCCGGCCATTGTGAGCACTGCATGCGTTGAGAGTGTCTTCTCACTGCATACACGTAGTGCCAGTTTTCTCCGCACTGTGAACAGTATATTTTTAATGGTCCCTTTATCGACTGCGTTTATCCAGATTGCGGCACCAGAGAGTATGGGCGAGTGTATGGACGAGTGTGTGAAAAGTTATTTTTTTGTACTTGGTTACTTATCTGCCATAGGAATCCACAGATAGCACCAGTTTCTTATAACGATTTGGCGACCATTTTCTTGTCTTTAATATTTACAGTTTAGGGCCTTCTCATTTCAAATTTTGCATTAGCCTCAGCTATAAGATTTTCATACTCAGCTGGTGTGTAAATCCTGCCATTTTTTCGTGTTATTGGTGCTATAGCACACAGGGCAAGTTTAGTGGCACTATTGCCGTCCGCTAGCGTTAGCTGGATATTTTTTGGTGCGAACGGAATATTCAGTTTCCGAAGGGTTTCGTAAAGTTCAGGGCTGGCGAGGCTGCTTTTGGCCCCTGTGTCGAGGTACGCAGTCCCTCGAATTCCCTGAATTGAGATGTCTAGTGCGGGCCTACTGCTTTCTTGTGCGTCTAGCAGGCAAAATGGAATCTCTGCTGGGGTTTTGTTACATTTCGGGCAATTCCGGCGTAAAAATCCAGGCGTACCACACCCATAGCATTTGAACGTGGTGGTCTCGTTATTCGGTTCGGCAGTCCTCGTGTTTCGGCTTGCCTTTGCCTTTTTCCTACAAACGGCACTCGTGTGTCCCATAGCGCGACAAAAATCGCACCTGTCTAACGGCCTTCTCTCTGGTCGTTTTTCTTCTTTCAGAAGACGTTCGCTTTGTTTCGTCCTGGATCTGTCGCGAAGGTTCTCTTCAACTTCTCTCGCATGTTTCTTTGCAGTCTCAATCATTTTTGTCCTTTGTCAGGAATGAAAGACCTCTTTTAGGTATGTAATTTTGTATCTCCTTTATATTGTTATTTTGTTCAGCTACCAATGATAAATGAATAACAACCATGGTATGATTTCGATTTTAGCCAGCGCAACCATCTGAAAATAGGTGCAGTTCTTTAGCATCATTGCCAATATTTTGTCTAATGTAATCGAGCACAATAGCGCCCATTTCGTTAGGACCTTTACCGAACCGTTCGACTCCTTCGACTCCTGCGACTCCTTCGTAATAAGAATAAAATGATTTTCCAGTTTTCAGATCATATTTGCAAAACTCATATAGTCATAGTTAACGTAGATAAAATACCTCCTGCACAGGAATATGTGGTAGTGGGATTCATAATCAAATGCAATCCCATATACCTTTGGATTATTCTTACATTTACTTTCCACTTTCTGTATTCTTTTGTAAAATTTATTTGCTGGTTTTTGGTTAATCTTAATTTCTGCTTGACTCTTTTTGCATTATGATTAATATGTGGATATTTTAGTTTAACCCTGAACTCTTCACACAGTGCACACACATCAATTTGCTTTCTACCAAGTGACGAGTTAGTCACAAGTTTTTTTGGAAATATTTTAAGTAAAACTTACATTTCACTGGGTGATCTAGACATTTCTGCTTCTACGATGTGTGCATAATTTGCACATTGGGTTTATCATCTAAATCAGTGGTTCTTAACATGGGTTCGACCGAACCCCAGGGGTTCGGGAAGTCCGTCTCAGGGGTTCGGCAGAGCTCAACCACCCGACGTCATCGTGACGTAGAAACCGTATTGGTTTCGGAAACTAATGCTTCAGAAACGACCTGCAAGACGGTGAAGCACACACCCGACTCATACGTTTGAGATGACACGCCCCACTCGTCTATCATTGGCTGCGGGTGATCACGCAACATCGCTTGGCCTTTCTATGCTGCAGGAAATTTGGTGCGCCACAAGTATTCGATTTGTGACTGTCCTGATTGTACGTCGTGTGATTTCTTTCTTAATATTTTAATCCCTTCATACTATGTCGAGCAGAAAAAGAAAGTGGTCGGACGAATATGTACAATATGGATTCACATGTATAACGGAACGTGATGGGAGTCAGCGTCCTAATTGTAAGTTTTGCAATGCCAAGTTGAACAATTTTAGTCTGGCACCGGCAAAACTAAGAGAACACTTCTTTAATCTGCATGGAAATTACAAAAATACAACACTCGCTGAATTCAAGGTGAAGAGGCACGTATTTGATGAAAAGGGCACTCTGCCTGTCCTCAGCTTTATACCCATCGACAAACCGATCCTTACAGCATCGTACGAAGTTGCTTACTGTATTGCAAAGTAGGGCAAACCACACAATATTGGGGGAAAACTCATAAAACCAGCCTTGTTGAAGATGGTGAATATCATGCGCGGAAAAGCGGCTGAAGTTAAGTTATCCCAAATCCCTCTTTCAAATGACACCATCAGTGACAGAATAGACGACATGAGCAAAGATATCTTAGTCCAAGTGGTTGCAGATCTGATTTCAAGCCCGGAAAAATTCAGCCTTCAACTCGACGAAACTGCAGACGTTTTCAATCTAAGTCAGCTTGCAGTATTCGTGCGCTATGTGAAAGACTACGTTATAAAGGAAGATTTTTATTATGTAAGCCTCTTACAACAACAACTAAGGCAGCCGATGTAAAGAAACTTGTTGATGACTTCTTCCAAGAAAATAATCTTTCGTGGGACATGGTTTCTGCAGTTTATTTGGACGGAGCTCTAGCCATGCTGGGAAGAAAGTCTGGTTTTGGTGCACTTGTGAAAGCCGATGCACCACACATCGTTGTTACGCATTGTATTCTTCACAGGCGTGCGTTGGCAACAAAAACTATGCCTCCAAAACTTCAAAAACTATGCCTCAAATACCAAAACAGAAGTCTTTAAAACCGTAGTGGAATGCGTGAACTATGTGTGACAAGTGCTATGAGGTACCGCATCTTCAAGGTGCTGTGTAAAGAAATGGGATCTGAATTCGAGGTACTTCTTTACCATTCAAACGTTCGGTGGTTATCCCGGCGACAGGTTCTGAATCGTGTTTTTTGCCATACGTGAGGAATTTGCCCTGTTTTTGCAAGAGCACCAACATGGTCATGTAGATTGCTTCAAAAATTCTGAATTTATTCTTATGCTTGCGTACATGGCTGATATCTTCGCAGCTCTCAATCATCTGAATAAACAGATGCAGGGCGTGAGTAACATCATCGAAACGGAAGAAAACCTGAAGGCGTTTCAAAAAAAGCTAGCATTGTGGAAACGACGAACAGAAAACGGTAACTTCGTAAACTCTCCCCTGCTAGACGAATGTGTAAATTAGATTAAAGATGTGCCTAGAATCGGAGATATTTCTGTATCGGGGAAACTGAAGCACGCAGTTTCCATGCACTTAGACGAGCTTGCAAAGTCTCTTGAAGGGTACTTCCATTCAAGAGAGTTATATCCAGTATGGGTGAGGCAACCGTTTACGTTTGATGTTGAGACAACAGATGTCAATGATACATACCTGGATGAAATCATTGAAATTCAGCAGAGCCAGGTTCAACAGCAACTTTTCAAAACAACAACGCTCTCATCGTTTTGGTGCCACCAAATAGTAACATACCCTGCTATTGCGAAGAAAGCTCTGGAGATTTTGATACCGTTTGTGACAACATATCTTTGCGAGCAATCCTTTTCGAGGATGCTGGACATTAAAACGAAGAAAAGAAACAGACTTAGTTGCGAGAATGTCATGCGAGTGGCACTTGCCAAGGTAAATCCTCTTATTTCCGAACTGGTTTCTAAAAGGCAACAGCAACAGTCTGATTTGCAATTTGCAATTTTGTTCTTTGTTCTGAATGTTTTGTTCTTTGTATGTAATGTTTTTCTATAATGGTTTTATTTATTTTGTGGACCAATAATGTTTTGAATTTAAAAAATTATATTTTATTTTTCCAAAAAAAAGGGATTCGGTGAATGCTCATATGAAACTGATGGGGTTCGGTACCTTCAGCAAGGTTAAGAACCACTGATCTAAATAATAGGCTTTGTTATAGTAGTGCACATATTTATCGAATTTAATTTAAGGAAATATGCTCCTATATGCTCCTATATGCTCCTATAAAATCCCGTATTTTATACATCAGATTATAGTTTTGGGTCGCTTTCTCTTTATTTTTTTTCAATTAATGCCTGCAAATATTGTCCTGAGCATTTTTACTATCAAAATTGGTAATAAAACCGATAGTACCTTCTTTATAATCTGCAGGTATAGCTTCCATACAATTTGAATTACATTTTTAATCTGACAGATTTGTTTCGTTTCACATGAAAGGTGCAAGTCCACGACTCGTGCCCTTTTCAGCAGACTTAATTTTCAATTGCTTTTTAAGTTTGCTTGTGGTGTATATACATGTGCTCTTTGCGCAGGGAATATGTAAAACGCTCCAATGAATAAACTTGCACCAAAAAGTGTGACTCGTGCCCTTTTCGAAATGATGGGTTCACTTGTAGTATTAATAGTTTTGTCGGCAGTCCGTTTGTACAGCATGTCCAGTGCCATTCATGGAAAAGATGTTCTTTTGCAATTTTTCTCAGTTCTGTCTTGTTCCTAAAGTTACGCTTTTTGTACAGTTCTGTCCTTTCTTTTACCAAGAGTTTTATAGGTGATATGCCGACCATTGTGAGCACTGCAGCTGTTGAGAGTGTCTTGCAGGCACTGCATACACGTAGTGCCAGTTTTCTCTGTACTGTGAACAGTATATTTTTAATGGTCCCTTTCTCGACTGCGTTTGCCCAGATTGGGGCACCAGAGAGTATGGACGAGTGTGCGACCGAGCTTAATATATTTCTCTTGCTACTTTTTGATCCACAGACATTGTGCATCATATTTTCTACTCCTATTGTTAACTTGAGCCTTTCGCGGCTGCTCGCATGATATGTGGTGTAAAACACAGATTCTTATCAATAATCACAACAAAGCTATTTTACTATTTCCTTGGGTGCTGTGTCATCGCGCTATACTGTACGGTGGACACTGCAGACTTATAGGACAAATAAGTCTAGAGTCTAGACAGACAAGACTAGACAGAAAAGACGTCCTCCTCGTTAGTCAACATACCTGCTTTGAATGCGAGAGACCCGGGTTCGAATTCTGGTCAGGTAGGCTAAAAGTAGGACGGTTTTCACTAACCGTCCGGGCTGCTTAACTTGAATTAATGCAAAATATGCGATACCGGGGTGGCACATACTAAAAGTCAAATAGCGGGTCAAAAGTCAAATAGTGGAATAGCGGGTTTAGTAAGAGTTTCCCCCAAACCATTGTTTAAGGACAGAGAAGACCAGACAGACTAGACAAAACAGGCCAGACTAGGCAGAGAAGACTAGACAAGCAAGACTAGATAGACAGGACTATACAGACGAGACTAGACAGACAGAACTAGAGAGATAAAAAATTACTATACAGGCAAGACTAGTCATACACGACTTGACAGGTAAGACCAGACCGACAAGACAAAAAATGCTAAGCAAAAAGTACTGAACAGGCAATACTAAACAAACAAGACTAGGTGGACAAGATTGGACAGATAACAGCAAAAGAAATAAGATAGACAGACAAAATACAGACAGTCAGAAAAACTGGGCAGACAGGATTTGACAGATAATATTAGACCGGCAAGATTAAACGTACAGTATTCGATAGAGAATACTAATGTAACAAGACAATATACATTCTTCGAAGAACAATAAAAAGTGATATTTCACGACAAATTGCATGACAAAAAGATATATCCTGAAAGTTTTATTCGCGGTAATGTGTGAGTTACTTACTAGCTCAACAAATTAGGTATTCTGAACGACATTTCATTCAGAAGGAAAGACATATTTATATAAGGAAAATAAGTTATCTTGGCGACTATTGGATACACTTAGCGCTTGGTTTTTGCTTATAACAGATAATAAATCTCTGAGTAATACTAAAACTAAAACATTTTTGCCACATTATTTTTCTTCGCTTAGATTTTTTGTTGTTGGTGTCCCCTAAATTATTCGATCTGAAAACTACTCCATTATTTGATTCTTCACTCTCTATTTGTTTAAATATAAATTTGTCGGTTTATACTTGAATGCTGAATTGAAAAGAAAATTGTTAAAAGAATTTATTGATTCAACCTATTAAATAATTTATTTTTGTAAGTTTACGATTGATGGTCAGTTTGTTTTCATCGTGTAAGATATTTGGGTAGCTATTTAGTTATCCTTCAGTTTGTTTGTTTGATGTTTAATTAACACGATTTGATTGAGACCTTCTGTGCAAACCCCAAAGTACATAAATGAAACATAACAGTGGTCGAACATGTAGGTGAGGTCCGCTGTGAATTGGTTGCGAACAATAGTCCGCGGTCTGAAGGGGCTTTATCCGTGTTTAGGGTCCGTGAGATTAGGCCCGACGTTCGGTTGGTCTTGAGGGAGCAGCCGATGCCAACAACAACAAATTCGGTTTTATATTGATCCCCGCATTTATGTTAACAAGCCGAGAGATTTCGGAGATGTTTTATATATTTTCTGTTTTTTTTTATTAAATGGGTTATTAGTTGTGGATGAAGCTAAAGTTTCGGTTTGCGTTGACAGGCACGTTTCCGTTCGAAGGTGATTCGATCCTGCGGCGGTTATTGCGTTTAGGTTTACTGGACATCGGCGAAATCCAATCAGAAAACTAAGTTTAACACTTAACGCTTAACGTTTTCTTTCCAATATTTCAAATTACTTACTTTTTATCCTGGTTTTTAATAAAAATTACTTTTAATCCAATTTCGTTATCTCCTTCCAAATTATAAATCAGCAACAACTAAAAAAAGCTTTAACCCACAAAACAAACTTCCGTGATTACAGTGATAAATATTTTGTTAAATCTGTGTGTCGGACAGGGTTGTTTCAATTCAACAAGAACTTTCTCGCTAACTAGTGTTTTGCGTATAGTACACGTGTTGCAGTTCAATCCTAAACTTTGTTTGCCTGTACAGTTTTTGCATGCGAAACGCTACCCTCTGTCCCTCAATCAATTTTAACTCCGAAATATACAAACCTCTTTTGTGAGTTTGTTCTGTACAGTTTACGCCCGCTGGGGGAAATAGAGGAAGTGTAATATAGTGGAGTAAGTAGTGGTCCTTACATTCAATACACACGCGGCCCTACAGTGGGAAATTCTGATCGGTATTCACACAACACATCGGCTTACAACTTGATCCCCAGCCAGATCCCTATTTCCGCAAGTAATTCCTGCCGGCCTAAGGCTAACTCCCGGTCACTCCTTACACACAAGATATTGATCTCTTTCTCTCTCTTTAAATCCTAAAAGCCATCGCTCCCAAGAGTATTTTCCAATCAACTTTTATATTAATCACATTTTACTTACATCTTTCTAATACATCGATACATAATGTAATAATTTTATTATGTCAGTGAATAGTACATAATTAAGTTAACCAAAACATGTGTTTTAGAAAATGTGTAAATAAGATAAAGAAGAAAGTTTTTAACGTAATTATTTAGAATTAATCAATTGGTCAGCCTAAACATTGTTATTTGCCGTGTCCAATTATTGTAGTTGTCTTCAATTAAAAGAAAATAATTAAGCAAACTATGTACTTTAATTCAAAAATTGACTAATAACATAAATAAAATATAATTATTAGTACGGTGTGGCTCCTGCATTTTACTGCTAAGAGAAACCACGAGGTCACAAGATAGTGTCTTAATAAATGACTATATCTTGATAAATGAATATAATCATGTTCGTTTATTTGAAGTTCTTTAAATTCTTGAATTGAAATAAAATTGAGTATATAAAATGAGATAGTTAATTGATATACCAATGTTACTTTATTGCTTCATTTAAACGTTTTATATTTAACTGCGTTCCAAATTTCTGCCGTTGATGTTTGTATTGAATTTATTCTTACAAATTGGTCGTAATTAAAAAAAAAGTTTTAATGAACCACACAAAAATAGATTGTAAAACTTTTCCTGAATTTTGGAAAACGATCTGTCAATATCAATACACCACAGTTTCAATTAACGCCCGATACCAATTAATATTTAAAAAAAAATAGTGAAAAAATAACCACCGAATATTTGAATATTTTAGATTTAGTTACACATCAAAATGAAAAAATTATTTTACAAAAAAATAAATTTGCAGTTCCCTATTGCCCCTGAAACGTGTGATATTAATTTATTACATTCTTCTAAAGATGTGAATAGAGCAGTTGATAAACTTTGTGATAAGCTTTATGCTATTTTTAATACTTCGGTACCCCAGTATTCCTCATACAAGCAAACCACGTATCCTGCCTGGTTTACCCCTCATATCATTGCGACGTTAACCTTCTGAACAGCACGTCATTGGGACCCACATTAAGCAGCACCTGGGGTTTGCCGCGGACCCCATGCATTCATATGGTTTTTTATAGTTTTTTCCAATTTTACCTCACAAGTTAGGTGAATTAAGAAAGTTACATTTTTTTACCAAAATGTTTATTTAAAAATAGGAAAACAGAAATTTATATGTAAAAATATAATATAGGTAGGTAATTAAAATTTAAAAGAGTTATGTCGTATTGTTCGTGATACACTCTTTGCAGTATGCAATCACTTCTTTATTTGAATGTAAGGGGACAAATATGCTTTTTGCGTGTTGAACATTTTGTTTTCACTTTTCGATCCATAGATCTGGGACATAAAAAACATCTTGCTTTGTTAGCTGAGTTAGTTAGTAATTTTGTTAACCACACAACCCGTTTATCAATAAAGAATGCAGCCACCAACAAAATGATCGAAGACCCTATCATTGAGTGGATTCAAGACACTGGGGGGATCAACGAGAACGGTAACCACAGAGAGAGGCTGCCCACAAATTGGGGTGTTATCGCCTCTGCTGTGGTGCCTGGTCGTTGATGATCTCCTAGATGTGCTAACAAAGAACGGGTATAAAGCGGTTGGTTCTGCAGACGACGTTGCAATCATAACAAGGGGTAAATTTGGTAGTACAATCATGAACCTTGCACAGAGTGCACTTAACATCATCAACTGTTGGAGCAAGAACGAGGGCCTTGGTGTCAACCTGAACAAAACAGTAATGGTCCTCTTTACCAGAAAGAAGAAGCTGAACTTGAAAGCTCCGAGCATTGATTATCATACTCCTTCTCCGAGGAGGTGAAATATCTAGGGGTAACCTTGGATAAGAAATTCACTTGAAACTCGCATCTGAACAAAACGCTCTCAAAAGCCACAGCGGCCTTTTGGATCTGCCTTAAGCTTTTTGGGAAAACATGGGGACTAAAACCCAAAATAGTCCTATGGTCTTACACAGCAGTAGCAAGACCGATTATCACCTACGGTTCCCTCGTATGGTAGTACAAAACAAAGGAAATAAAGACCTAAAACATTCTACAAAAGCTTCAACAGTTTGCGTGCTTGGGTGGCAGGAGCGATGCAATCTACTTCAACCACAGCAATGGAAGTTCTGTTGGACCTACTCCTACTGCACAAACAGCTAGAAAAAGAAGGTCTTGTCAGTGCTCTGAGGCTAAGGTGTACATTGCTTATTCAGAGACACATGAAAATAAGGGAACAAATCGGAGAGAAATTTCTGAATCTTCCCTGAGACGCAATGTCTACAGAATACGACTTTGACACAGCCGTTGACGTGGTCATCAATGATCGGCAAAGCAGTGTTGAAAGAATCGAAAACCTGAAAGACAAAGTGTCCTTGTTGTGCACCGACGCATCAAAAACTGCTAAGGGTACAGGAACTGGCATATACAGCCAGAGTCACAGGGAGTTCACAACATTGGGCCAGGCTCCCACGGTACTACAGGCTAAAATTATAGCCATTGAAAGATGCGCACAAATTTCGCTAAATAAACGTCTTAAAGGAGTGCAAATCTACATCCTAACGGACAGCCAGGTAGCTCTAAGGAATTTAAAAGCCCACAACTTTAATTCCAAGTTAACCTGGAACTATAAACATACCCTAAAGCAACTGGTGGAAGGTAACAGATTCACGCTAATGAGGTCCCGGGTCACCAGGGCATATATGGGAATGAAATGGCCGACGCACTCGCCAAAAGCGGGGCCGAGGTTCCCTTCTTGGACCCGGAGCCAACTTGTGGGCTTACAAAGGCCCACTTAAGGCAGTGGGCTAAGAAATGGGAAGAAAGGCAAAAGCAAACCCACTGGAAGAACACGCCAGGGCAGAGCTAAAATGCTCATCAACTATTCTGCCGCAAAACGCAGCAGATACTAAGCTTCTCTAGAATAGCAATCAGAACTTTGGTAGGCATACTCACAGGACATTGTCCGCTGAGATATCACCTACACAAAATGCGAAAGGCAGAGGAAGTTGCCTGTAGATTATGTGAATCAGATGAAGAAACCGCTGAACACATAATGTGCACATGTGTGGCGGTAGCACACATAAGGCTTTCCCACTTCGGGGTCGCATGAATGACCACCTTGGAGCTGAGTAGCAAGCCTCTCAGGAATATCTTAGACTTCGTTCACCAAGTTGAATTCCTAGGAGAGTAATTGTAGTAGGGTCAAGCACAATAGATCAAGTTGGTCGCAGAAAGGTTTTGCAGCCAAACGACCCACACATAAAAAAAAATAGTTAGTTTATTAGCTGAGGTGTTTCTATAGTATAGCCCAATGAAACAAAACTCGATCTTACTCCAATCGGGGGTTTTGCAGACGGACTGCGATGCTTTGAGCGATTAATTCGCGACTAAGTCGTAGCAAAAATATTTTCCTTTTGGCGGTTGTTTTTGGCAAGCTCTCTGGATAAAACGTGGTAAACAATACATATGAAGCAATAACACCCACATCCAACATATTGAAAAATAACGGCATAGGCCAGCGCCTAGTATTTCTTATGCACGAATAATTTGTTGCAAAATAATCCAGCGTGTCAACACCATCCTTATACCTGTTGTAGTCCAATATTATTTGGGGTTTCTTGTCTTCTTCCTCAACAATGCTCCTATCATGTGACGTCGTTGATAAGACACATACAGGCATTTGATTTTTTTGGTACGTATGAAAGCAAAGTTATTTTTACAGTATGGCCAAATATTGTTAAATGCACTTCTCTGGTTTTAGCTGGTAAAAACAGCCTTGTTTTTCCTAAGTGTGCCAATATGGGTGGTTTTTCAGAGCGAGCAATTTTGTTTCCAGCGGAATACTGGTAAAAAAATTGTCGGCTGTTATATTTTTGCCTTTATTCAACCATTTTCTCGTCACATCCTTTACCACTCTTTCCCCTTGATTTACCTCCCTCGTGTTTTAGGTAATTTGCCTAAGTATATTTGGCCATTCAGTGGATACCAGGTCTCGCTATCAACGGCCCACCAAATTTTTATGCCATTTTTGGCAGGCTTACTCTTCATGTATTGTCTAAATGGACAATTTCCTCTAAAGGGAACTAATTGTTCATCTACCGTCAGAAATGCACCAGGGGTATACAGAGTTGACAATTGCTGATTGAACATTTCCCAAATATCCCTGAAAGCTGCAAGTTTATCATAAAGCTTTCTTTCTTCTCTAGTTGACAAGTTGTCGAATCGCATTACGTCACTGATTTCTGAAAATCTTTTCAAGGTTATAGTCGCTCTACAAATTGGTCTACCATGTTCTTCTTTCCATAAGAGTTTCAAATCTTCTCTCGACAATCTATAAGCTCCCGCAGCTATTGCAAGCCCAATATAAGATAAAACTTCATGTTATTCTATATTGTTCCAAACTTTGTTTTTCCCTTCCTCATTATTTTGGTTCCACATCGTGACTTTTCGCTTCCCTTCCCTATTTGTTTCCCTTACAATCAAAGTTATCATTTCGTTAGTGCTAAGCTTACAAACGCAGTATATATATATATATATATATATATATATATATATATATATATATATATATATATATATATATATATATATATATTTATATATATATATATATATATATATATATGTCCAATATAGACACATGAGGATCGCCGCGTGGGCCTTGTCGTTCTCTGAATATTTTATGGGCAGGCTTTTGTGAGAGTCTAGGTGGTTCTTGGAACCATTTCATTGTATTTTTCCCAAAAAAATAGGCACCTACTTCTTTGCTGTCATCTGAAGAGTTTTCTCGATTTTCTTCCTCTTCTAAAACGTCAGGAACGTCATTCTCCGGATCGTCATCTACAATATCCACTTCCGCCTCTTCTGGAACATACTCATCAGATGACTCAAAATCTTCATTAGCCTCATCCTTTTTGGAGCAATTCTTGTAGAAAGACATTAGCTTGTTGTGGTGAGAGCCACGTGTTTCAAGGAATGCACAACAACAGATTCGCGAAAAGCAAGACAATGACAATGACAAGAACCAAAATAGACGAGCAGTTTTAGAGACGGAGTAGGTCGTGTGAGAGCACGTGGCAACGTCGCACGCATGCGATCAATTTTAATCATTGAAAGTACACAAAACTACAAACACAGATCTCCAAATCAAATGACAACTTCATCTGTCACTAAAATCTATTAAAAACGAATGGGGTTCGTAGCGGACCCCAGGTGCTGCTGCTCGTTGCTTTTGTCTTTGACGTGATATATCTCAGGCAGTGATTGTCGAAATAATACCAAATTAGTGCAGAACATGTAAAATGCAATAGAAAGAGATGTCCTAGAAGCCAAACCGCTCCGCTCAAACTGGTGAAAAAAATCGAGAAAAGTTTGCTCTGGGGTCCGTTGCGGACCCCACGTGCTGCTTGGAAGGTTAAAGTTTAAAGACCGATACTGGAAGAAATGGAAACCTCATCCAAGTTCGTTTTACCTTCAAGAATTCAAAATCTACGGGCGTATTGTAAAAAGCTCATTAGTTCTTCGTACAATGAGTAGGTTTTTAACCTACTTAGGCAATATAGAGGACTCCCCTTAATCCTCTTCTTCTTCTTTTTCTCTGCCTTTTCCCATATTACATAGGGTCGGCGTTGCTTTGTTGGTTTCTTCTTCTCCACAAATGTCTTTCCAATGCGTCCTCACTCTTCCAAACTTTTTCTCTCAAATCCTCTGCTATCTTATCTTTCCATCTCATTGTTGGTCTTCCTATCTTCCTTGACCCTCCCATTTCCAGCTTTACAACTCTTTTTCTCACGTAGTCCTCCCTAATTCTCTGCATATTTCCAAACCACCTTAGCCTGCTTTCGTGAACCTTCTTTCCCTTTAGTCTCGCGTTCACTGTTCCTCTGATGTGATCATTCCTTATTCTATACTTTCTTGATACCCCGCTCATCCACCGCAACATTCTCATTTTTGCCACTTCCATCTTTCTCTTATGTGTTTTTGTAATCGGCCAAGTTTCCGCACTATAGAAAATAGCGGGCCTCACTACAGATCTGTAGAGCTTTTCTTTCCTCCTGTAGCTGATCTTCTTCTCAGACAGTACTTCAGTTAATTTTTTCCAGTTCATCCATCCACTATTTACTCTGTGTTGTATTTCAGACTCCAGCCATCCATTACTTTGAATATATGACCCCAGATATTTAAACTTCTTGGTCGGTGGCAGTTCTTCTTCTTGCAGGTTAATACATTGATCTTGGGCCAGAACATATGTGAATATTATCGTTAAAAGAACAATATGGAATTTATCACTTTCATTTCACTTTATTTTCTAGTATATACATTCGGTTACTGATTTTTCTTGATTGTATTTTGTTGTAAAAACACTACTTATATGATATATACATATATACTCACGAAAAAAACAAGGGTTGGTTGGAAACATGGGGGTTGGGTTGTGAAGTCTGATATGGTTTGCTTCTGGGGGTAGGGGTATCAGGGCAGGTCGTGGTCTAGTCGATTGAGGCGTCTGGCGCGGCCAAGTGCATCCGGCCCATAAGAAAAGAGGAAATAAAGGATTGAGAGGTACACAAGACCTGGTGGAAGACTTTCGAGCATAGCCCTACAGCAAAACGGCTACAAAGCCTAAACTAACAAATAACAGAATGCCTCCTAAAATCCGGGACGCTATCCCAATAGAACAGTTTGGCTTCCAGGAAGGGAAATCCACCATAATTCCAATCGCCAAACTCATCAAGGACATCGCAATAGAGCTAAAGAAACCGAAAGGTAAAATTTACTTGTGTTTTGTAGATTTTTACAAAGCTTTCGACAGCGTGAACAGATTCTTGCTGATAGAAAAACTAAATTTGTAATATCATTGGCCAAAATAACATTCAGGTGACCGACGGTTTAGTTAGATCAGGGATCCCATTTTGCACTCAAGAGTACATTCTAGAAAGTCTGTCTGGCGATGGGCATATTTTTCTATTCAAGTCCTCATCTGATACATTGAAATTTAGGAAAATGTCGTTTTTATGGTCCAAAATTTAGGTCCTTATTTTAATAAATTGCTATTTTGGTTGCGTTTACTTTCGGCGGGCACACGTAAAATGGTTGGCGGATGCCGCGGTGCCCGCGGGCATAGGGTTGGGGACCACTGAGTTAGATCTACGCCAATGGAACAGAAAAAGGGCGTGCTGCAGGGGGTAGTCTAAGCCCCACCTTATTCATTCTATTTGTTGACGACCTCCCAGAGAAACATAAGCTGGGAACGAGAGATCTCAATATACTCATGTATGCCGACGACCTTGTGTGCTACAGCAAATATAGATCAGATCTGACTACTGCCCTAAACAACCTGCCTGGATACTGTGAACAACGCAAACTAATAGTTAATCGAGAGAAGACATAGATAATGAAATTTAGAAGGGGTGGCAGACTAGCAGGGAACGACGTCTTCAAATTTGCCGATGAGGATATTTCTATGACAAATAGCTATACCTATCTAGGGGTCACCCTGCAGACCAAATTAAGCCCCTCGGATCATGTCAAAAACAGTAGCATACAGGCCAAAAGGGCGATAAACAGCATCAAAAACATCTGGAGGTTTTCACTAGACAAGGCTTTGCAACTTTTCAGACAGAAGAGCCCATTGCGTCATATGTCATTAAGGAAGTGACCCCGTACCTGAAAGTTGCAGATTTAATAGAGTTGCATAGATTCGTGGCGTATTTCATCAAGAGGTTGCTAGTGGTCCATAAGAATGCATCAAGCACGCTATGCCACTTGATAGTCAGATGGGACACCCTCACCGAAGACTTGAGAGCGAGCTGCAGTTTCAACGCAAGAGAATTAGAAAAGTGCTCGGAGATAAGGGAAAGTAATACCTGGGAATTTGTAAAAGGAAATTACACCGAGGGCCCCGCCTTCCATTCCAACAAGTGGGCTGCCGCCAATCAATCCAACAGAAGCAGAGTGTGCCGGATTACGGTGCATGGTTTCCACCAGATTGTGTGTCAAAACTCCAAGTTCCACATAAGAGGCCTCGGCTGCCTCTGCAATTTCTGCCAAAGGGTTTGTCACGAGAGATACCATACCTTGATATGCCCGAACAGAGAAGACTTCCAGCTCAGTATTAAATAATTTCAAACGAGTTATACCTTTATATTTTTATACCTTGTAAATTTTATTACGTAAATATATGTATTGTATTATATCATATATGAATTTAAACTCCTCGTGCGTTTTCGTGATCGTAGAATGTTGGCGTGAGCCCATTGGCTCGCACAAGGCCTGCGCTCTAGGCCGACAGGGACGTATTCGCCCCATTTTCAACATCCTTCCCCGGAAAATATCATCGATAAGAAGTTTGGCCTTCGTAGCTTCGTCCCTTTACTCGTCCGGACTTCGCAGGCTCTCGTTATGCCGTCTCTACCCTGAAATAAATCCGTTACCCTTACAAGTTTCCATTGTAGTCTCGGCAAATTCTGATTTTATAACAACGCCACATCTCTTTTCTTTGTTTCTTTGGTTTTTACTTTGGGTGTATGGTGTACAGGTCGCAATTGTTGCAAGTACACTGTATGCCATCGCTTCCAAAACTTTGATGTCTTCGATTCACGATCCTGTCATTGCTGGAGAATACTTCTTGGAGGATGGAGGATGGAGAATACTACTTTCGTCTTATTTCAGGTTTTATTAAGTCCATACCAAATCCCCTTTTATTAGTTCCAATGAGGCATTAATATTAGTAAATTTGATGGGTCGTCATCGATGAAAGTCAAAGGCCTTGATTGAAAGCCTCAACTTTAGTCAAAAATGTCTGTAATTCATCATAGTTGATACTTGCTCTTCCAAGTCTTAGTTTTAGAGCATCTTTCACTGTCTTTACTAGGCGCTCCCAGAAACGGCCCCACCTAGCAGCTCGTTCCACTATGAAGCGCCGTTCTATTCGATGTTCCTTCGACAAATCTTGCACCTTTTCCGTTGTTAAAATACGGAATAGCTTTTGAATCTCTTGGGACGTTCTTCGGAATGTCTTGGCGCTGTCCGAATAAATTACTTTTGGGACTCCTCTTCTCGCAATAAACTTGTGTAATGCCCTGATACAACTCTCGGTCGTTAAATCCGGTAAGATTTCGATATGGATAGCTCTAACTACTGCACCGGTTAGCAGCATCACTTTACTTGTATATCAGCATTTGTTACAGACAAGGGTCCTGCGATGTCTACTAAACTTGAATGGATTCGCCTTTGTTGATATGTTCTAGGGAAATGGGGCGAATGGTTCATTTCCTTTTTTTACTCTTTGTCTTCCATATTTGTCTGCCATATATAACCCAAAAACCTTTTCTTGATTCATTTAATGCTATGTCATATATAGTAATAATTTTCCCAGCATATCTCAGCATAAAATTTGATGCTGCCTGAGAGAAGACGACAGACATCAAGGACAGATAAACCGGAACAAAATGCGGTATTTCGGGCACGTCTCCAGAAGACCGGATGCATTAGAAAAGCTGGTGGTTCAGGGCAAAGTCGACGGACGAAGGTCAGGAGGAAGATTCCCAACCCGATGGGTAGACGGAATCAGAAGCTTGACTGGACTGTCTCCGTACGAGGCCACAGAACTAGCTCAGAACAGAGAGGAGTGGAAAATTGCTTTAAAACTGGTAGAAGCATAGTGTCACCAAACCCTTCTGAGGGTAATAGGACCAAGGAGGAGGAAAGTAGTAGGTCTTCAAAGGACAAAAAATAGACCTGTCCAATGCCTGTCCAATGCCTGTAAATTTTCTTTGTCGTAGTTGAGAGCCTACACAGAACAATGAATCTCGTGATTGTCCATGATTATTAATTCCTTCCTATCAACATTTGGTTGAACTAACGGAACGAAGTGCTCGAGGAACTTAAGAAAACTGCCGCTAGGCCTCTCTTCCAGTTGGGTGGGTAGTTGCATCGCTGTTGGGAGGTGCATGGTTAAGGAATCTTTCTTGCCAATTTTTCTGGGAAATATCATAAACGGAGGTATGTGCCCACCAGCAGTGTTGATGGAGGCACACACTGTGACCGCGCTCGGCCAAAGTTATTTTTCCCACTTGTTTGGAACCTTTTACGGCAACAATTTTGTTGGGTTTGTGGACTATGGTTAACCCAGTCCCGTCAATATTTCAAATTCTTTCCGCAGGAAACTCATGCCTTTCATAGAGTTTTGTCAAATTTGCAAAAAAAATTGTGTGCCTGTTAAAAGCAGTGACACGTGACATGCTCATTGCTTTAGGTGTCCTCAAGGAGAGGAACCAGTCCCTCTTCCCAAAAAACTTCGGTACCACTCACGGTCCGCTTGTTGGGTTGTATCCCAGAGAGATGGATATTGAATTTATTTTAGCATATGGGTAAACTAGCTTGCGCAATTGTTGGACGTTTAACCCGTAATACATTTTGGATATGTCCGTCAGATATTGATCTAATTCGCTTCAGTTTTGTAGAAAATCTGACGTTTTTAACCTGGTTGAACAAGTTTTTGTTTACGGCATATCCTTTTCAATATCATCACGTTGATACTAAATTTTCTCTCTGCGCTCTTGTAACTTCCTTCTTACAAACTCACCATCCTGAACGGCATTCGCTGCATTTTCCAGGGTCTCTGTGTCGTATAGGTACCATACATAGTCTTTCTAGCGCCTTCCTTAGTTGTATACATCCGCGGCATCTGAAGGAATAAACGCAATTAGACTTAATTCTTAAACATGAGACACAAACACAAAATTTTAAAATTGATGGTTACTATCCCGTCAGAAACGATTCCCTTTTATAGCGGTTTGATGTCAAACCCGTCTGGTGCGCAGACAACAGGTGATACATGAAAGATTGACATCTCTATTGTCCAGCTTCTATTTACACGTCGCGAGAGCTGCTTCTCGATATGTAACCCTTGTACTGCCAACATCACGAACCAACATAGTACGAAGAGCACTTCTTACCCACATGTGCCACAACGCTGATAAGTTTTACGAAGATATAATTTTTTTGTAACTTGTAGTAGCATTTTATCTCATTTCCATACACATTGTGTTAATGTTTATTTCTGTAGAGAGAGAGAATATATTTATTGTATAGTTTATACATAATACAAAGGGCTATCGACCACAAGGTCTATCTGCCCAGAAATACAATTTCATTTAAAAGTGGAAGCAAACTTATGTACATATTAATTAATTTATTTTATTTATCGTATGGCGATCTAAAAATTCACATAAATCACACAAATTCATATAAATATAGATAAAGTATGTACATATATGTGTATAAAACTATCACTTCTACAGATTGACTAACAGTCACGATAAATATATTATACGAATACATTTGAAATATAGGCTATGGGTTATAAATCGATATCTAGCAAGGTCAAGCAGTTCACGGCAGCAGGAGTGGCATTCAGTACCTCGTTCCATTCTCCTTAAAATCTTCTTATTGGATACTCGTAGATTATACGAGCTACGGTTTGATCTGGCGCTCTACAGTCGTATTCCTGGGTGTCCGAAATGGCTTCCCACATGTACAACATGGACTTGCATCTGGCGTGGCCAGTTCTGGTGCGGTTAAAGCTACACCATGCTTCCCTAGACATTTGCGTTCCTGGGAGATGAATGGTAGAATACTCATATCCATCATGTTTAAAATCATGATTGGATCATGATGTCCATTTGGTTTTCCAAGATTTAGCCCCTCATCTTGCCAGATGCTTTTGCGCGACTAAAGACGGCGGCCTGGAACATTATTCAATATCATGTGGACTGGCAGAATGCTAGGGTTTTTAGGGTCATGTAGTTTGTCCCATTCGCGAACAGTAGCTTGTTGTCTCCTCAAGTCTGGCGGTGCTAAATTCGTTATAGCGTGGAGCCAAAGTACTGGAGTGGACGTTTGGGTTCCTGATATGATCCTCATAGTATCATTGAGGTGCACATCAGCTTTGTTAGTATGAAAAATCGTGTACCAGACTGGTGCACAGTATTCTGCCGATGAAAGAACAAGTGATTGAGCTGCCATTCGTAGTGTTTCTGCTTTTGCTCCCCAAGTAATTCGAGCCAGTTTTCTAATTATGTTGTTCCTGGTTTTTAGTTTTGTCCAGTTATCTCCAAATGTCTTTTTTATGTGAGGGACCGGTCTAGTGTTACGCCAAGGTGTAACCTAGTGTTACCTCTTTTACCACAGAAAGTGACATTAGGGTCTTTATTTTGCAAGGCGGTTATTAAGATGCAGTTACCTCGGTTTTGTTTGCATTTGGGCATAATCGCCACTGTTGTAGTATCTCCCGAGGTTTTCTAAGTCCGCTGTTAGAGGTTCCTCACCATCCTCAAGGAGCCTGCTTTGAGTACATATTAATGATATCAATAAATGACGAGTTTAGTCGTAGTAGATTGTTTCGTAAAGCGTCCTAGTAGCGTGAAATAGCTTTTAGGTCATATTTTATGCATAGTGGGTCTACCATGGTCCAGTGGTTGTTGCTGTCTTTGAATTTTGTCCGTAGTTGTTTATGCCTGTCTAGGAGTTTTGGAACTTGGGAGATTACATAGAAAATCGTATGGAGGATTATGATGTATGGTGTCTTAACTTGAAGAACAGTCGTAATGAAGTTCGTTCTTCAACTTCCAATATGTTTAGTCAGCTGTCGTTAGCGTTCGAAAGTAATATGTGTCCATAGTCATGTGGGGGGTGGCAGATGGCTTTATACATTCTAGGGACCGTTTTGATGAGAATGCCTTTGCTTCCATGGTTCAGGCCACAGAAATATTTACTTCTTACTATAGTCCTTGTTATTCGTTGTTTCTCGTCGTTGCTGAGTTTCAGTTTATTGTCGTAGATCATGCCTAAGTATTTGATGTGAGGAGTGGGTATTACGTCGATAGTGCCTAAGTGTATATGGGGAGACCAGGGAGAGATTCTGTAGCTAGGAATGAGGAGTTGGGATTTAGATGGCTTGGAGAGTCTACAACGATTGAACCATGATATTGTTTTGTCAGTCCAAGGGCTTGGAGCTCGTAAATGTATTTTTTGAGGTTATTGGTGTGGGAGATGAGAGAGGTGTCGTCGGCATATTGTAGGGTATAGGAGGAGAGGTTGATTTGGAGTTTGTGGTCAGAGTAATAATTATGTCGTGGCCGCATAGGTTATAGAATAGAGGGGAGAGGGTACAACCTTGGGAAAGGCCGTGATGTGGAGTAAATTGAGGAGAAAACCACCTTTCTACTCAATTTACGTCACATCAAGGCCTTTCCCAAGTTTATTTTGGTTTGAAGGGATCTATCTACAGGTAAATGTTTAATTAGGTAGAGGAGGTAGAGTGGGATATTGAGTTGTTTCATTTTGTATATGAGTCCGACGTACCACACTCTGTCGAAGGCTTTGTTGATATCAAGGAATAGGGCAGCTGAGTGTTGGTGTTGAAGATATGAAGACTGTAGGTTATTGGAAAGGGTGAATAAAGGATGACTAGTAGACTGTATGTATTTATTTTAATTGACCTTTCTATGGATAGTTAAGCGCATGCGCATCCGCCAAGTTTGAAAGGCGGGAATATGACACTTTCGGACACATATTTAGTTATACGTCAAAAAGTTCGGGCACTTTTTGACGTATAACATGGCGGAAATTGACAACTGCGCACCAAAAATTTCAACTATGAAAAGGTCAATTCTCATTGTATTTTGATTTAACTTTCAGATTCTTTTTTCATATTTTTTTGTAAATATTATTTGTCCTGTTTCCTGTTGGGCAATACAGTTTATTATTATTACACTCATGTAACATAAATGACATTACATATAATTAACTATCGATTAGAGAATTCTCTTATCATATATTGCCAATGATTTTAAAGATAAAATATTTAATTATTGATTATAAAATTGCAGCGTTTTTAGTTTTAATAATTATTTATTAGGAGAATTGAAAGGCACATGCAACATTTTCTTTGATAAAAGAGAAACATATTTCTCTACCGCTTCTGAAGTTTGTAAACAGTTATGTTTACAACAAAAACAAATGTAAGAAATTTCTCATTTTAACTCGCTTACAATCGATACGAAATAAACTATTTTTATTTTTCTGTGTAAATGTCGAACGGAGTAAAACCTTCGCGAAATCTAATTACTTCTACGTTCCCAGACTAAACTTGTTTGCCAAAGGTTGACTCAAAAAAAAGCAACAACCGAGATTAACCTTCCACCCTTTTCATCGACCAATAATCCTTCAACTGTCCAGTCACCATTACTCTGCTCACTCAATCTTTACATTTACAAATACATAATGTTTTATTATCACATTATATATCTAATTAAAATATGTGCAACATTGCAAACTTATATTATTTAATTGTTTAAATAAAATTATTTTACTCTTTTGTCGAATATTTATTCAAATCAAATCAAATACTTTTATTTCATAATTTAAGTATATGTTACAAGTACCATATGCTAAATGAAATATGTCAAAACAGATTATTCTAGAAGACAAATCAAAGTGATAGCCTGAGAATTAATATTAGAAAATAAATAATATGAGAAATAATATCAACATAATAATATCAACAATAATATCAACATAAATAATATCAACACAAATAATGCTGGAATATTTGAGGAATTGAAATAAAGTCAGTTTATCGGGTGTTCATTTTAAAATAATAATCGTCCACAGTATATGGTTCTATCTCAACAATTAAGCCGTACAGTTCCTTTTTAAACTTTATAAAGTTTGTTATATACTTAATATATGCTGGCAATTTGTTATAAAGTTTAATATTGCTGCATGGTGGGCACCTTTCAGTCATCACCAAAGTATTTTGGGTATGTTATATAGTTCTTTGTTGTACCTTGTATGACGTTCACTGGGTTTGTGAAAACTTGTAAATAAGTGCCTGTGTTTGACTATGAACAGGATGCTTTCATATATGTAGATGCCCGTAGTAGTTAGAATATTGGCCCTTTTAAAAACACCCATGCATGATTCGCGGTATTTTAGGTTCTCTAGAATACGGAGGGCTTGCTTCTGTATCCTGAACACGTTCCTAATGTAAATGCTGTTACCCCAGAAGATGATTCCAAATTTTATATGTGATTGGAAGTTGGAGAAGTACACTAGCCTCAGAACTTGATCATCTACGTATCGCTGTAGGACTCGCAATGCAAAAACTGCCCTGTTCAGTTTATTAGTAACATGGTCGACCTGTGACGACCACTCAAGTGTATTGTCAATATACAGTCCAAGGAGTCTTACTGATTGGTCTACATTTATTACATCATTCCCCATTCGGATTTCTTGAGGGTAACTCGTGGTGCTTCTATTAGTTTGGAAGATGATGGACTTCGTTTTATTCTTGTTTAATACTAATTTATTATTAGCAAACCATGCAGTCATCAATGACATTGCTAGACCAGCGTTCCGACTAATGTCCTCTACCGACTTGTTAATTAATAGCACAGTCGTATCGTCGGCATAATTTACCATTGTATGCTGCGGTATGATGGGTATTCGGGGCAGGTCATTAATAAATAATGTGAAGAGCAGTGGTCCTATAGTACTGCCTTGTGGTATCCCCATATTGATTGTTCTTGCATTTGAAGAAACATATCCACAACTGGTTTTTAGTTTGGTAATTTGTGTTCTATTTCTCAATTATATTCAAGTCTGTATATTTTACATCTAGTTTCCTATTTATTAAAACATAAATAAAACTTGCTTACAATGATTACATGAATGTATACAATGACTTAATTAATGATAACTTATTCCATACAGAGACTACACCTTGCCGTTTTATAATTTCATTTTTCATCCCGGCTGCAACTTATGTACACAACAGTTGTATAAACGCAATACCGGCACAGTTTATACGAACTGAATTAATAATCAGTTTGTTTAACAAATATACGTTTGTTATCAAAGGTATATACAAATATAAAATAATATATATTGCATGATGCAACGCCATGGCGTGACTGCAACTGCATTCGAACACACAGTTTCAATAAACCAAAAACTTGATTCGATCTAAACGATAATGTACAACCCAGGTCGATAGCCTTAAATAAAAATACTAAATAAACTGTGTTAAGTTTAAATGGTATTTTATAATTCACCAATATTTCATAACTGTTTCTATGGTAAATAATGTGGGCTAAACTGGAGTTTTGTACATGTAAGCCGTGGCAGAAATTAGAAGTAATGTAAAAAGCCGATAATAGCCTATAGTTGCCGATAAAGTTGCCGATTTTAACGGTTATTACCTCGGTTAGGTTAAAGGTTAGATTAGGTAATATTAAATCAGATAAATACAGACCATATAGCGCCATGGCGCGACCTTTCGATCAAAAATAAGAAGAAATCTTTCAAATAATTTACCTTGCGACTTGCTCGCCCTCCTTACATGCACAATTCACCGGTTTTACCAAGCTGTTACTATACATTTAACAAAACTAGAAGAATTAGATTTATGAACCAGATATACAAACATTTTATATATAATAATTCAATTATAAACAAACTCCAAGATTTCGTTGGTTTTATTTGCAATATTTTTTATTTATTTAAATTTTTCCTGGATTGAATTTACCAAGCTGTTACTATCCATTTAACAAAATTAGAAGAATTAGATTTATGAACCAGATATACAAACATGTTGTATAGAATAATTCAATGATATACAAAGAGTTTGTAAGTTTTATTTGGAATATTTTTTTATTTATTTCAATTTCTGCTGGTGTGTGTTTAAATGTAGTGTGATTCACCCTTAAATTATTCCCGCCGGTGTTGGCTTTCATTTGGTGACAGTGTAAGAGTCATATATCAAGTTTCGTTCTTCGAAAGTGTCACCTGGCATAAACATCTACCGCATTACTTGATAAATTTACTTACGCACTCAATCGTATTATGCCGTTTTCGGCGGAGGGTAAATAATGTCGAACGCAATGTGTCTCTCTTGCAATGCGGAAGATACTTTCCCGGGGGGCGTAAAGACAAATCGAACGGTTTTGATGAATCGATGTAGGAAGCAGAAAACATGTTTATCAACTAAATATTGCTTTAAATATTTAATAAATTTGTAATAATTAACAACTAAAAGGTTTGCACAAAGATATAAAAAATATTTTTTTTAAGTTTTTAAGTGTGCTAAGTTAAGAATTATTAACAAATTATTAACTATTTATAAAAATAGTTATTAAAAAATGCAGTGTTAATGTTTATTTCATTAAGTTTAGATTTTTTTAACGTTGGGCCAAAGGAGCCCGGCGGTTTTCTAAGCAATGTCGCCGGCTGCGGACTAGAAGCCCGCACGCGTTTTTTGAATAAAATTTCTAATCTAATCTAATATATAAAATAACAGTTATGGTACATACACAGGTTAGATGTTCCAGGTATATAAACTTTCTCCGGTTTTTTCTGAAAAAATTTTCGTCCAGGAATTTTTTGGTCAGGGTCTTGTAGATAAAGCATTTCCATTTAATTCACTCCAGCTACATTGAGTAATGAATAAAATATTATGGCCCTTGGCTATATTTGTGAGTTTCTGGCACTATCACATGCGGCACACATTTTGTATAATGTGTACGTGGTCCGTCAGAAAAGTATCCAACTTAATTTTTTATTTTGAAAACCTGTTGGATTTAAATCAAGCGCGCTTGCATGAGCCGACCTTGAACCTTCGTGCGCATGCGAGAATTTTTTTTCGCCTGTAGATAGCGTCAGTTGCTGTCGAGCAGTGTTCGAGTGACGTAGTATGTAGTGCTCTCGTCGGTTTTTCAATGCAAGTAAAATGCAAGTGAAATGAGGGATGTCCTACGTCGCCTACGTGATGTTATGCGGCGTAAGCGACTGGAGTTGTGGTCATCAGGAAATTGACGACGCCATCACGACAATGCTCCAGCACATTCTTCGCACTTGGTTTACAATTTTTTGGCGAAAAACCAGACTCCTCTGGTCCGACAGGCTCCTTACTCTCTTGATATGCCCCCCTGCGACTTCTATCTATTCCCAAAAATCAAGAGGCCATTGAAAGGAACGCGATTTCAGAAAGAGAGAACATTATGGCTGCAACGACAGCCGAGCAAGAGTCGATTCTGAAAGAGGCTTTTTTGGAATGCTTCCAACAATAGCGGCACCGCTGGGAGAAGTGTGTGGAATCCCAAGGAGACTACTTTGATGGTGATTAGGTTTCCAACGCTGCAGGTATACCAGTTTTTTTTTACCGGCTAAAGGGCGGATACTCTTCTAACAGACCACGTAGACCCCACCCTTAGGCTCGTTATGGTCAATAATCATTTCAGGTTTTCCTGTTGATTCATGGATCCTACTGTTTTGGTAAAAACTTGGTATCACTAATACGTTCTTTTTTTTGGCCATTCGACTCCAATGTTACATTTTGATCAAATGCAAACATAGTTGTACCCTCGTGTCCTTGGGTTTTATTTGTTTTTGGGTTTATTATCCACTCTTGGATGTGGGTCTCTTCCATATTTTTCCAGTCCCGCCTGTCCAACAGCTCTCATCCAGTTTTTTTGCTACTTTGCGTCACTCTTTCGCTAACATCTTTTAATTAACGTTCTTCCTCTGATTTCCTAATTTGGAACTTTATTTCATAAACTAATCCCCAGCATTTCCATCGCTCGTTATTGGGTGCGGGCATAGACCTCCAAATCGCTCGCGTAAAAAGTCATCAAATACACCATCGCATAAATTTTAATGCTTTTTGCCCATGCTTTTTGAGCTTGCTCGGGATGTACTGGCGAAAGCTACATTTACCGCGAGAGACTTCTCATGTTTCTTCAAATGTTAGGTTTTGAAATGGTGTATACGCAGATTCTGTCCTCATCAATAGTCATTTTATCAACGTCAAAATAAACTTAAGCGAGTCGATGTCAAAAGACTCGCTGATTCTACGATACGAGCCAGAGCAACCGAGAATCTCGAAGCGCACCTATAAGGAACTAACTATACAATGACGACGAAGTAGAGCTTGCGTGGACCGCCTTAAAAAAGGCTCAAGTGGATGACAGTGGATGGCAGATGAAATTCTTTAACTTATGAACGACAGAAGGAAACACAGAACCACTGACAATAACCGGTAAAGGGATTTGAACAGGGTGGTGAAATCAAAATGCCGAAAAGCGACGGAGGATGTATAGTTGAATAATGCAGTTAAATGGAGACACTATAAAAACTGCATGACTCGTTTCATCTCCACAGAAATATCAAAGAATCAACAAACTTACAACGCAAGCAGATCCTTGATATTTCGAGGGACACTGACAATAAGATTTTAACGAGCGTTGAGAAAAATCTAAAAAGATGAAAGGAGTATGTTGAGGCTCTTTTTAATAACATACGACCGCACCAACCACCTGGAGACGATTATATCAACGAGCGCAGTCCTGCTATCACGCTAGAGGAAGACTTGCAATAAATCTTCAGAAAAATTACGAGGCTGCAGGACTAGACTAGATTCACGCGGAAACTTTGAAATTAATCGTCGATGTAGATGATAGGGGCCTAAAGCTTCTCACATCCTTGTTCAACTTAATATGCGAAACTGGGAAAATATCAACCGACGGGTTGAGGTCGACGCTCATGACTTTACCAAAAAATGATAAGCCTGGTGTCCTCAAGGCATATACATTCGCATATACGTTAGATGCGAGGAACAATCTGGAGAAACGCAATTTGGATTTAGGAACGTATTTTGGATTTTCTACCGACAAACCTCAAAAGCCTAGGAATCTCCGTCGAAAACAATCTTGAGAGCCATGTCCAAGGCTTTGTAACATTTCAGAACGTCTCTCCGCAACCCCATTGCAATTTTGCCGATATTCTGCGACTTTCCTTCCAATAGTTTTCTAGGTTATACTTTGCATAACATGTCAAAAAATATTGTAATAGACCTGTTTGCGGTTAGTTAAGCGCATGCGCGTCCGCCTTGTTTCAGAGGCGTGAATATGAAAGTCACGTGCGGGGCTCTTTTCTCTCTCAACGTTCTCACACACACGTCATATGTGGATATAAGCGCCTGCTTTATTGACTCATTACTGACCACGGGCTTTCGCTCAGCAATTCTCTATAGAATGCACTGCTATACCTATCCACTTGTAACTTTCAACCAGTGATGCTAAACTAAAGATCGAAGAATTCCCAGACGGGTCGTTTCGGGGAATGTGGGACTTCGTACTTATTCAAAGAAAAAGAATCTCCGCACCCCAGTAGTGGAAGGTTAATTAATCTTTTTAGCTAAATTTTAGACAAAATTTTCAGTAAATCTGTAAAATCTCTCCTTAATTTTTACATCTGTATAAATATTTCACGAAACTGTATATTCAGCTCTTCACTTTTCTTCTGCACTTACTAATTTAATATCGAAATTCATTAAGCTGACATTTATAACGTCAAAGGAGTAGGTAATTGATTTCCAACAACTTTGTTACGTTTAAAAAAAATAATTGCATTGGAATATATTTTGAGCAAGAAGTTTCTAAAATTCGAGTTTCTAAACGTAAATACATCTATTTTTAGATTAGAATATTAAAACCCGACCCGATACGAAAAACCGAGAGCCCCATAGCATATACTCTCATAGAAGCAATGGAAACACTCACGAAGCAAATGAGTACCTTCGATAAACTCACCGCTGATAACCAGGCCACCAAAAGAGAAATCAGGGACTTTGTAGTTAAAATGAAAAAGAACATCGACACAATGAATAGAAGCTCCGTCCAAGAATGGCTACAGACACATAAGTGGGAACAGGTAGAAATACCAACGTACGACCAGGACGTACAAACGGATATGGACAAAATCCCATACGACCCGCGAAAAAAGAACGTTGAGACGCAGACCTGCAACGCAAGTACGCAAACTGATGAAAGCAGCCTAGAAACGACCGATGAAAGAGACCTGAGGAAATTATGGAACGAGATAGAGATGGGAAATTCATATGAAGCTTTCAAACAAGTAGCCTCAAAAGACTGGTCCTCAGCAGCCTTTAGAAAAGTAAAGGAAGGATTGGGAAACATGCTACTGGCGCCTCATGACTGGGATCTAGCATGGTTCGTGTCAGACGACACCCACCCTGACTCAGGAGTGCCCACTACGCTATGCCAGGCATACTCGAGACCACTGCTGTTCGGAGCTCAAGAAAAAAAAACCGGCAATGTCTTATACCTCAAGCACTCTATCGACGAACCAACAGAGTCAGGAGAAATCAACAGTACAGTACGATACATATACAACCTGGTAACACGAGAAAAGTCGGATGGCGAACTTAACCCAGAAAAAATGTACGGCAGCCTTCAGAAACTTAAAAACCTTATGACGCAACAAGGCAGGACTCGACTCGCTTTTGCAAAGTCCATGGCCAACAATAAAAAAACAAATTGAATTTACATTCGCCAAAACAGAAGTAGAAATACGAATCTACTCACCACCAGCACAGAAGAGAGAGTCGCCAAATGAAAATACTGAGGAATGGATAGAAACCACAAGACGGAAAAACAAGAAAGAAAAGGAGGAAAAGCGGGAAAAAAGGCACACGGATGCAGTCCTCATAACAGCAAATGGAAAATCATACGCTGACCTGTTAAGGATGGTTAAGAACGAAGTCGATATAGAATCTTCAGGAGCTAGTATTACAGGAGTCCGGAAAACTAATAACAGAGAACTACTTCTGAAAGTAGAAGAAGTTAAGGCTGAAGGTCTCAAACAGACTATTGAACAAAAACTGCCGGACGTCGAAATCCGAGCTAAAACCCAAAATACCATCGTTAACATCAGAGACCTAGACACAGTTACCACAAGCGAAGAAATAATTGCTGCAGTCATAAACACAATTGAGATTAGGAAAGAACAAATAAACATTAAAAACATAAGACCAGCGTATGGAGAGACCCAGGTGGCGACTGTATCGCTCCCACAGAAACAGGCTAAGGAACTTCTAGAGAAAGGCACTTTAAAAGTTGGATGGGTTCAATGCAGGCTGAGGGAGAGAATCCAACTGGTGAGATGCTATAGATGTTGGCACCATGGGCACCATGGTAGTACGTGCAACGGCCCAACCAGGCAGAAAATGTGCTATAACTGTGGTCAAGAAAGTCACAAATCAACTGAGTGCAAAAATGAAATGTTTTGTCCAGTCTGTGATATGAAGGGACACCGGGCAGGTTCAGGAACATGCCAGGAATTTAAAAAAGCTCTAGCGCAGGCGAAACGAGCGGAATGGCAAAAGAAACTATGACTAAGATCGTCTAAAACTGTACAAGTTATTGCCAAGGATTGTGGGAAACAATCACACAGCCCCATCTGTAGCCAGGTTGGACGCCGAGAAGACAATGGAGCATGGCCCAATAATAAAAAAAGCGTTATCAGACGAGACAAATCGGAGCAATGATTAATATAATCCAAATAAATGCCATGCGCAGCCCGGCTGCCCATGACCTATTAAGGGCTACCGTCCACGAACTAACAGTAGACATTGTCATAGTCAGTGAACCAAACAAAAAAACCATGAAGAACGGCTGGATCACGGATGATAAATATGATGCGGCAATCTTTATATGCAACAAGGACTTAGCGGTCTTAAAACAGGGAGGTGGACCCGGTTTCGCATGGGTCGAGCTAGAAGAACTTGTGATATATAGCTGCTATTTATCACCAAACAGTAGCCCCCAGGAATTAGAGCTATCCCTATCCACCCTCGGCCAGGACATCCAGTGCCAAACCAAGCGCAAACTAGTCGGAGGAGACTTCAATGCAAAATCCCCCTATTGGGGCTGCTCAGGTGCAGATAAAAGCGGAGAAATTATGTTGGACTGGATCTCAGAACTCGATCTATAGGTGAGTAACGTAGGAAACTCACCCACTTTTGAACGCAGGAGCAGCTCCTCCATACTAGACCTTACTCTTGCTACGGCCGACCTCGTGCATAAAATTCAAAACTGGCAGGTGCTAACGAGAGAAACACTAAGTGACCACAGGTACTTGTCATACCGTATAGACGTAGGTACAATAAAGCCATCTGCAAAAAAATTCACTCGCAGGGGGTGGCACGCAAAAAATATAAACGAGGACAAATTCGCAAATAAGCTGGACAAGGAAATTCACAACACAAACGACCGCTCACCTGATGCTCTCTACTGTGTACTACGGAAAACTTGCAATGATATCCTTATGCCAAAAAAGCCTTCGAAAAGAATACAGGTATACTGGTCGAGCGCGAAAATTGCTGAGATGAGAAAGATCTGTTTTGCTAAAAGACGTGCCTATCAACGGAAAGGGAAGAGAAACCCAAACCCAGATATAGAAGCTACGTACAGAAATTCTTACGCCACAGCAAAAAAGAACTTACGCACAGATATCAACAGATCTAAAAGGGACCACTGGCGTCAACTCTGGGATAAAATAGATGAAAACGTGTGGGGTGACGCATATTCCATTGCTACCCGAGAACTCAAAGTAAGATCTCCAAATCTGAAAATGACCATGGAAAAGGTGCGAGAAGTGGTGGAGGTTCTCTTCCCCAAGCACCAGAAACTACAGTGGGTTTTACCGGAAGTAAAAGACACTCCTAAATTTTCTATTGAGGAGCTGATCAGGGCCAGCCAACGTCTTCGAAATGGCAGAGCACCAGGACCCGACAATCTCCCACCAGAAGCTATAAAGATTGCCTTAAACAGACAACCAAAATTTGTTCTAGAAGTCATGAACAATATAATAGCAGATGGCAGATTCCCAGATAGGTGGAAGATAGCAAGGTTGGTCCTCCTCCGGAAAGGTGTAAAGCCCATACACGAACCATCCTCTTACAGACCAATATGCTTGCTGGATGTCCTCGGGAAACTACTTGAACAACTACTTCTAGCCAGAATTAAAGCGGTTTTGTGCAAGGGTGGAGGTCTTTCCGATAGACAATATGGGTTCAGAGAGGGAAGGTCCACGGTCGATGCCGTTCTGAGGGTGATCAAAGTGGCAGAGAAAGCCACAAGCGGCACACGAAGAACACGTAAGATGACGGCTCTGATAACCCTAGACATAAAAAATGCTTTTAACTCTGCAGCCTGGCAAATGATTATGGAAGAGCTAACTAACAGAAAGTTTACCCCATACCTGTTGCGGCTGGTGCGCAGCTACCTCTCAAATAGGAGAATACAGATGGAATCCGGCGATGAGGTCGTCGAATGCGAAGTAACTAGTGGTGTTCCTCAGGGCTCAGTGTTGGGCCCTACTCTATGGAACATTCTATACGATGGCGTTTTAAGGCTCGTTTTTCCCGCGGGGGTGGAAATAGTAGGATTCGCCGATGACCTAGCTTTAGTTGCAACAGGTAAAACTGAAGAAGAACTAATGAGAAAGGCAAACATCGCCATAAAGCAGGTCGATGAATGGCTAGAGCGAAAAAACCTTAAGCTAGCCCCTGAAAAAACAGAAGCTGTACTTCTCACTGGCAATAGGAAAATAGGACCTATAAAATTCAAAATTAAAAAAGTGGACATCACACCGAAACAAGAAGTCAAGTACCTAGGCATCACTATTGACCGGAAACTGTCTTTCAAAGCACACCTTAGGAAAGCTACAGAAAAATCCCTAAAAATTACATCGGCCCTAGGAAAATTATTGCCTAACACCGCCGGTCCGAAAAGCAGTAAAAGAAGACTACTGTGCTCTGTGGTTCACTCGACCATTCTCTATGGAGCCCCGGTCTGGGCTAGAGCAATTGAAAAGGGGTACATGAAACAGATGCTCACCTCTGTACAGAGAAAAATGGCCATCAGAGTATGCAGTGCATACAGGACTATCTCCAGGGAAGCTGTGTTGGTGATTGCTGGCATCGTCCCGATAGAGTGCAAAATCCACGAGATAGTCCAATTATATAAGACAAGGAACTGGGCAAATAGGACAGAACGACAAAAAATGCAAAGAACCAAATACATGAAGACTGGCAAAAGTCATGGAGTATGTCCAAAACAGGACATTGGACCAAACTATTGATCCCAAAACTTAAACCTTGGCTAACACGGAACCATGGTGAGATAACTTACCATCTAACACAGGCCCTCAGCGGCCACGGATGCTTCAGGGAGTATCTACATAGTTTTGGCAGGGCAAGTGACGCAATGTGTGTATACTGCGGCGACGTGGACAGTGCACTTCATACTGTGTTTGAATGCAGTAGGTGGATATCCGAGAGAGACAGATGGAAGGAGCAGACCGGCCTCATCCTAGAGGTGCAAACACTGGTAGACGCGATGCTGAGATCACCAGAGGACTGGACATACACGGAGACAATGATACGTGACATCCTGACACAAAAAGAACAAGACGAACGGACAAAAATCAACTACAAAAAGGAATACCAAGACTATAGAGCCAATACTATATAGCCAGATTCTCGAACAACTAGGGCGGCAAAAAACCGTCCGGGCTGCTCACCCTGAAGGAATGCGCAAGCGATACCGGGGTGGCGTACTTTTTTTAAGCCAAGTGGAAGTAGGGGTTTAGTGAGTGAGAGCCTCACACACAGGCTGGTAGAGCTTCCCCCAAACCACATATAAAAATAAAAAAAAAAATAAAAAAAGATTAAAATATTAAACTTATATTGGTGCATAAGTTTTCTTCGCTTCAATTGGGCCACATGAAAATCTGTCCTGCTCGCATCTTGTTATCCTTCATCTTGCTCCATTGTTATTATTTAGATGTATTGATGCAAACACTTACATTGCAAAAATGATTTTTAAATTAACAAAACAAAACATTCTCCTAAAAATTAGTTCTCTCTTTTAATGTCCGATATTTGTTATTCCTTCAACCATTCTCTACCTCTTAGCAGCTTCTTCTATTCTTTTCCCTTTTTGGCTATATTCCCTGTAAACTATAAAACTATATTCCCTGATCGACTACTTTTGCGATTATTGAACAACCTGGAAAGGTTCTCAACCTGGAAGATTTGCCGAATCCCAGGTGGTCATGATAAATTAAACATGACACTATGATTTCGTTTTCCGTCAAAAATAATATAAGTAAAAAAGGTTTATACTTAGTTTATGTATATCAACGGTTCATAATGATTAAGTATCATATATTTATTGGATTGATGTTATGGCTCATGGCTCGACTGTTCTCTTAATAAGTACAAGCAGGTTATTTATCACGATAGTGATTAAAACCTTAGGGAAATGTTAAAATATGTAATTAAAAGACAATTTTAGGCTTTTGTACGAAAACTTAAATGGCGATGAGCTACGATTTGAGCCACTTATTGTTTATATTTTAAATCTTTCCAGGTTGCTTATCTGAAATATTTCCTTTTACTGCTGCAGTTATTGTGAAACTTGGAAGGCTAGAATATACCCATACATACGCCGCATTGCTTTAATGTACTGAGACTGCTTATACAGTGCTTGTTGTGAGTAAACAAGCTTTTGCGTGCTTCCTAATGTTTATGCTTGCACTTGCAAGAGTGTATGCGGCTTTTAACAATTATTTGTGGAATTGAGTGAAACGAGTTGCTTAAAGATGCATTTTTGAACTCAAATTGCTGTGCCAAATGAGCCAACTGTATGGGCAGAGAAAAACCTATATGTGTTGATTATTTTGGAATATCTTCATCTTAGCGTCGTTTGCTAAATGAAAAAGTTCGTGAAACCTAATAACCTTTTCACTGATTTAATCAAATTTATTTGTACTTTAATTCACCAGGGGTAAACAACATAGAGAAACATTTTTATGTTTGTATTCTGACCTTCTATCAGTTTTCCTTCATTTTCATTCCACAATCACTAAACGAAACATGGTTGTCTAGTCTAACTGTTTCTGGAGTTATCCTTGGCTCATATCTTCCAGCAGCGCCTTCTTTAGCTTTTATCGCATTCGTCCTGAGTTCGTTCTCCGCTGCCTTTGAGTATTGAATCAATTCAAATATTGAATGGCTATCTTTAACCCGCATGTCTCTTTTATATTCATCGTTGATTTTCTACCGACAAACCTCCAAAGCCTAGGAATCTCCGTCGAAAACAATCTTGAGAGCCATGTCCAAAGCTTTGTAACATTTCAGAACGTCTCTCCGCAACCCCGTTGCGATTTTGCCGATATTCTGCGACTTTCCTTCCAATAGTTTTCTAGGTTATACTTTGCATAACATGTCAAAAAATTATTGTAATAGACCTGTTTGCGGTTAGTTTTAAGCGCATGCGCGTCCGCCTTGTTTCAGAGGCGTGAATATGAAAGTTTCGGCAGATTTTGTTATTTTCACTGGCTATACGTCAAAAAGTACCCAAAAACATGGTTGAAATAGACGCATGCCGATAAAAAAATTTCAAGGAAATGAAAAGGTTTTTTGTTGTCCCGAGCATGGACGAACAAACTTTTGCGTGCTCGTTCATGTGTGTACTGGCGGAAATGATTAAACGGCTTTAAATAGTAATGTTAGAGTAATACAAGTACTGACTGAAATGTGCATTTTTTAACCCAAATATCTAATTACAAAAGTAAAATGAATTATATCAACCGAAAGAGGTAACTAACTTAAAATAACTGTATGTATCAATTATTTTGGAAAATCCATGAAAATTCAGAAACTTTTTTTTACTAATTTCTTCTTTCAAATTTTTGTCCCACGAGTATGAAAAGTAGAAGCAGAATATGAACTTTTGATCATATTAGGGTGAGGGGGCAGTGCTTCGGGCGATGGATAGTTCTCGTATAAACTCTAGATACTCAAGTTTGATTGAATATATCTACGAACATGCTACATTGCATGCCAAGCTGGAAGAGGATTGGGTTGTGGGAGAAATACCGGTTGCCCCTCCTGACTTTCGACATAACGATACCACACTTTCATTTTAGCCATAGGCCGAGAGCGATAACATAACGATACCATCTCACCCAAACTTTTTACTCTAGCGTTGGACAACGTATTTAAAAATCTTTCGTGGGAGCGATAGGGAACCGTCATCGTTTGAAGCTGTCTTAATCACCTACGCTTTGCCGACGATATTTTACTTTTAGTAGCAGCGACCCAGATGAACACGCGATAATAGCTACTTGAACCCGAAAGAATGTCCCAAGTGGTGTGGCTGAAAATTAATCTTCGCAGAACTAAAATTATAAGTCCAAGCAATATTATCTACATCATCTGTAATCATACATTTGAGAAAGTCGATGAGTATGTATATCTGAGACACAACATCAAGATCTCCTGAACTATCATCTCTTTCTGACCGCATCTCCGCCCCTTCTAGCATCCTCATGAAGTGGTTTTGCCATTCTTCTATCGCAATGCTCTTGGGTAATCTTTCCTTCCTTTTCCTATTCTCTCTCACGTATTTCCACAGCTCAGCTTCCGTCTTGATTTCTCGTACCCGCTGCTTCTCCTTCTCCTCTCAAAGCTCCTTTTTCTTCTTCTCCATTTTTTGCAATTCTGTTTTCGCTTCCAGCACGTGCACTTTGAGCCTTTCTCCCTTTCTCCATTCTCTCATAGCTTCTCGAAACCTTTGCTTTGCATTCCGCTCTTCCCCGTCGTACCATGCTCGGCCTGGAAACGCTTCTTTGATTTTCTTTTTCACAAGTGTAGATTCCATTTTCTTTGCCATCATGTCTATATCCTCTATGGCGTTCCACGCCAACTCTTCTAATTTCCTTCTGTATTCTTCTGTCGCCTCCTTATCCCATCTGGCCACCCATTTCTCCGCCTTAACATCTTTCTCCCTTTGCTGCTTCTACGACACCACTACCGGCATATGATCCGACTCACTTCTTATTCCGATTTCCATCAGTTTTATTTGCTGTCTCGCCGCATCATTTGTAATTATTAGGTCAATAACTGAGGTACCCATTGCACCCACAAACGTAAATTCTCCCTCCCAGTCGCCCTCAATACACCCATTCAAAATATCCCATTGGTTCTCTAACACCCACGCGAACCAAACACTTCCCTCTGCATTTTTAATTTTGTCTTTAGAATTCCTTCTTATCACATCACCCGTCTTATCCACCGTATTGACCTGCTCTTCTCCTATCCTAACATTCCAATCACCTCCTAGTAGCAAGTTTGTCGTTACCATATCTTCTAAATTCCTCTTTATACCTTCTTTAATTTTTTCCAGTCCCGTATTATTATAAACGGTTGCTATCTGCCACCACTCCCCCTCCAGTTCTACCTCCCTAAAAACTAGACCCTCCACCTCTTCTAGAATTCTCTCCGATTCCTTGATGCCTCTTCTGACCCCTGTTATTATTCCCCCCTTTGCCCTTCCGTAGTCACTCTCTCTCCGTGCCGGTTGTATCTTCCAATTGTACTCCTTGGGGAGTCTCTCTTTACAGGCTTCCCATTCCTTCTCTTGAACCCAGGTCTCCACTAACCCAACTATTTCGAATTTCCTCAAGAATTCTATAAAAGACCCGTCCACCTTATCCAATTTCTTCCTGAGCCCTGCTACATTCCAAAACATTAGCTTTACATTTTCCTTTTCCGTTCCGTCGCTGTGTAACTGTCCCCTCTTTCTTTGGTCGTTTATTCGTTTTTTGCTACCTTGTCCCATGGTACCCAATTCCCATCTATTTCCATTCTTTGGTATCCTACTTTAATCGATGAGTATGTATATCTGAGACACAACATCAAGTTAGGAACGAACAATCTGACAGTCAAATTCACCAGACGTGTCGACTTTACCTGGGCAGCGTTTGGCAGGCTCTGCATTCTCATACATTCTCCGGGAACCACGCATCCCTATAAACCTCAAGAGGAAGGTTTATGGTTCATGGATCCTACCAGTCGCAACGTATGGGCTCGAGACGGTTACTCTAACGATGTACAGCGCAAATCAACTTCAATTCTGGCAGCGAGCGATGAGCAAGGGGTCGTCGATGTGGTGGAGCGACGAGTGATGGGTGTTAAGTGGCAATGGGCGGGTCCCATAGCGGACTATAACATCTAGAGGACTAAAATCCTATTACAATGGAAACCGTGAAAATTGAAACAAGTTTTTTTCACTAATTTCTAACAATTTTCTTCCCGAGTATGAAATGTGCAAGTGGAATATGAACTTGATGAAGATCAGACCAGCAATTCAGACCAGACCAGAATGATCGCACTCACTTTGTTCGTGCGCCCAACTTCGCTCTCGTGGTCAATTGACAATTTTCCGCACAATATACCATTATTTTAACATAGTTAGGACATGGAAAAGTGTGTTTTGTAACATCTACCTATATTTTAAATATTTTGCTTCTTTTGATTTGCAAAAATCTTTAATTTTAACAATTTATGTAAAGAGAAACTCACCTCAAGAAATCAACCACTACTGCAATAAACGAAGTTTACAATAATATCGTTAGCGAGATTGAAGAAGGTAAAATTCTGGTGGATATGACTATGACCTGCGTGAAAGCATTTGAATGTGTCCCCTCACTATGCACTACTACATAAGCTAGACTCATGTGGTATTAGAGAGAAGACCGGCAATTGGTCAAGTCGTATTTGGAGAACAAGTAACAATGTATTAAAATAGATTCAGCGGAGAGGAATGATATGTCCAATGCTAATGTAGTTAACTTGGGTGTACCTCTTCTTTATACACAGCGGATATGATTAAATATATTGCACAAAAGCGGGGGTGTAAGGGGGAGAAGGTAAAAAAGGTCACATACCACCCCAAATGTCAACCTCACCTGCACGAGCGATGACCTCGGTCATCCGGCGCACCCTGCTACGTAACAAACGAGGCTCTGACGACCGAGTAACGGCGGAATAACCGTCAAAACGGGAGTAAAGGAAATGATACTCCCCGACGACCCCTATCAACCCGCATTGGCCAGCGTGATAGGTAACAGCTAAACCCCTCTTAATATGAAAGATACAACAAGAACGCGGCCCTTAGTCCTCGGCGGACCGCTAGCACCCAACCAAGGTAGCGGTTGGATCAAGCAGCGGTCAAAGGGTGCAAAGAATCACCGGGAAACAACAGGCTACCAAAACAAACGACGTACACTGCACATCTGTACTTATAACACGAGAACGCTTTCCAGCGAAGAAAAAGTACTCCAACTCGAAGAAGAACTAAACCAAATTCACTGGGATATAGTAGGTCTGGCTGAGATACGAAGAGGAGGAGAACAGCAGATTACCCTAAAATCAGGAAATACATTATATTACAGAGGAAACGAAGAGAGCTCCGATGGAGGAGTAGGTTTCATAATACATGAAAAACACACAAAACAGATCCTACACATAGAGAGACATAAGCCCCAGAGTATGCTTTATAATACTGAAACTAAACCAAAGATATAACATAAAAATCATCCAAGTGTATGCCCCAACATCCACACACACAGAGGAAGAAATCGAGACCTTCTATGAAGACATCTACTCTGCAATGTCAAAAACTCCAACATACTACACACTAATAGTTGGAGATTTAAACGCCAAGCTGGGTAAGAAGCAAGACGACAGCGAAATTTCCCTGGGACAATACGGGATAGCAGAAAGAAATGATAGGGGAAACACCTTACTGCAATTCTTTTTAGAACATCGTATGAATGCTATGAATACCTTTTTTAAGAAAGCCGAACACCGGAAATGGACCTGAGCGAGCCCTGACGGAAATACACGAAACGAAATAGATTTCATCATCACGGATAAAAAACAAATCGTACAGGATGTCACAATACTCAACCGGGTGTCAGTGGGAAGCGACCGGATGCTAAGAGCAAAAGTTGTGCTACGATTGAAAAGCGAGAGAAGACTGCTTGCAACATCAAAGAGCAAAGAACAAACTACAGTGAACAATAACGGGGAATACAAGAAATCCATAGCAGAACGACTAGGACACGGTAACATCGAGGAAATGAGTATAGAAACCTTGAGCAATTAAATCGTAACATCGGTACAAGAGGCAAAACAGATACATGGTACGAAACTGAACAGGGAAGAAGGGAAACTATCAGCAAACACACGACAACTTATGAAACAAAGGCGAGAAAAACTACAAAAGCACCTACTACATACAAACCAGCTGAGAACACTAAATAAAGAAATATCAAAGGCCGCAAGGAAAGATATTAGAAACTATAACAAAACACGGATAGCGAAGACTATCGAAGAGAACAAAAGCATGAAAGTACTGAGACAGAAAATAACACCTGGAAAAGCAGAAATTACCAAACTCGAGGGCCAAAACGGGCAAACTATCAGGAACAAAGAAGAGATCCTGGAAATCGTAAAACGCTTCTATTCAAATCTCTATAGCGCTCAAGAAACACCAGAGCCGGAATATACCCGTACCATCCCCCAAATTTTAAACCAAGTATCAGATGATCTACCGGAGATAACCCAAGAGAAAATCTCAAAATCAATTACGGAAATGAAAAATAACAAGGCGCCCGGGGAGGATGATATTGCGATCGAACAGATTAAGGAAGGGGGAGTCGAGCTATTAGAAGCCATAAAGAGTTTATTCAACAAATGTCTCACGGAAGGAATAACACCAACAGCATGGGACAATGCAATCATTGTTATTATACACAAAAAGGTAAACACGGCTGACCTAAAAAACTACAGGCCAATAAGCCTGCTTTCGCACCTCTATAAACTCTTCACCAAAATCATAACTAGACGCCTCACAACCAAACTTGACCTTTATCAACCGCCTGAACAAGCAGGATTCAGAGCCGGATACGGAACGAACGACCACCTGCAAACCATCAAAACCGTAATAGAGAAATGTGTCGAATACAACCAGCCACTCGTCCTTGCCTTCGTGGACTACGAGTAGGCATTTGACTCTACCAACCACAATGAGATGTTTAAGGTACTGGCGAATTGCCGAATAGACCATAGGTACTCGGAGACTCTACAGCACATATACAAAAATGCTACCGCATGCGTTAAACTACACGAAAAAACGGACAGATTCAGAATACAACGCGGCGTCCGACAAGGTGACACCATCTCGCCTAAACTATTTACAAACCTCATGGAGTACATGTTCAAGACCATAGAACGAGAAGATATGGACATAAACATCAATGGCGAAAACCTCAACCATCTACGGTTCGCAGACGACATTGTGCTAATTTCGGATAGCCAAGATAAGACTGAAAAAATGCTTAAGAAGCTGGCAGAACAATCACGAAAAGTTGGCCTTAAAATAAACATCTCGAAAACGGAATTTATGACCAACCTAGTACCTTCCCGAAACTTTATAATGGAAGGGATTGAGATCCGGCAAGTCACCTCATACAAGTATCTAGGCCACGAGATTAAAATCGGCAGAGACAACCAGACACATGAGATTGGAAGGAGGCTAAGACTAACGTGGGCAGCCTACGGAAAACTAAAACACGTTTTCAAATCAGACATCTCCAACTGCCTAAAACGTAAGGTGTTTGACCAGTGCATCCTACCAGTCTTAACCTATGGAGCGGAGACTCTAACACTCACACAAAAGTCCGTCCAAAAGATCAGAGTGGCGCAACGAGCCATGGAACGTTCCATGCTCGGAATTACATTGCGAGATAAAGTGCGGAATGAAGTACTAAGACAGCGATCTGGGGTTAGCGATGCAATTGAAGTAATAACCAAACTAAAATGGAACTGGTCCGGGCATGTCGCAAGGATGCCAAACAACAGATGGACCAAAAAGATCCTGGAATGGCGACCTAGACAGGAGGCATACAGAAGTAGAGGACGCCCACCCACCCGATGGACAGACGATGTGAAACGCATCGCCACCAACTGGATGCAAGAAGCACAAGATAGAAGTAGATGGAAGATGTTAAGAGAGGCCTATGTCCAGCAGTGGACGAGACAGGCTGAATAAAGAAAAAGAAAGAAGACCAAACAAGCTAATGTCACACTTGAGAATCCTTACAAATGGTTCTCCGAACATAACTTATTTCTTAATATCAGTAAAACAAACTATAAAGTGTTTCGGTGCAGTCGGATTGAAATGATATTTTAATGAAAATTGGTGACTGCGGATTAGAACGACACAAGAAAGTCAAATATGTTGGGGATATATGTAGAAAAGAACTTAAAATGGAATACAACTACAGAAGAAATAATTAAAAAGATACACAGTAAAGCGTTTTTGATAAAACAATTGCGCCAAACAGTGAAAAAATATAGTTTTTTGTCGTCCTAATATCTGTCATATAGAAATCCATTCCGTTTTCGGCGTATGGCATAGTAGTGTGGGGAAGTTGACAAAAACTCATAGAGCTTTCCTTGCACAAAAAAGTTTGCTGCGGGCGCTAGCCGGCATCAGAACAATAGTACCCTGCATGTCTTATTTTAAAATGTTTAAAATTCTTTCTGTACCATGTATATACATTTAGGCCGCAGCCTGTCGCACATTTAAAAATAGACATACAAATGGACCTAGCGAAGCTCGTCATAGCTACAAAACACGAAATTGCCATAACCTAAAAACGGTTAAGAGCAACCTATCCATTTCCAAAGAAGCACATACATTGGTTCTATAAAGAACCTGATTCTCGACGTTTCGGCGAACTAACATGTACCATTTTACATGTACCATAGAGATACGTGGTCTGTTAGAAAAGTATCTGACCTTTAGCCGGTAAAAAAAACTGGCATACCTGGAGCGTTGGAAACCTAATCCCTCCAAGTAGTCTCCTTGGGATTCTACACACTTCTCCCAGCGGTGGCGGAGGCATTCCGAAAAAGCCTCTTTCGGAATCGACTTTAGCTCGGCTGTCGTTGCAACTATAATGTCTTCTCTTGTCTGAAATCGCGTTCCTTTCAATGACCTCTTGGCTTTGGGGAATAGCCAGAAGTCGCAGGGGGCCATATCAGGAGAGTAAGGAGCCTGTCGAACCAGAGGAGTCTGTTTTTTCGCCAAAAAAATGAGAAACAAGTGCTGGAGTATTGTCGTGATGGAGTCGCCAATATCCTGATGACCACAACTTCAGTCGCTTGCGTCGCACAGCATCACGTAGGACTACCTATAGTCGTTCCGTCATTTTATTTGCATTGAAAAACCGACGAGAGCACTACGCACTACCTCACTCAAACACTGCTCGACAGAAACTGACGCTGTCTAGACGGTTAAAAATTCACGGATGCGCATGAAGGTTCAAGGTCGGCTCATGCAAGCGCGCTTGATTCAAATCCATCAGGTTTTCAAAATAAAAAATAAGGTCGGATATTTTTCTAATAGACCACGTATATGTGTACGTGCGGGTTTGAGCGTTAGACGCATACTGTATAATCACATACTCAAGGAAATAAAGATCAATGCAACTATACCGCCTTCAGAAGAAGCTTGAAATTGTTTCTAATAGATAAATCTTATTGTAGTGTTAGTGAGTTAGTGGTGAATAATTGATAATTAATTGGGCCTGTACTAAATGCATTAATCTTTGTATTAAGCTTTTAATTTTTGTACTAATTATTTAGACTTTGTTTTGACCTTTGTCACATGTATTGTTAATATCATTTGAGAGATAAACCAAAACCTAAACCTAAATTACTTTCTATAAGTAATGTTTGCCGCAAACTAAAGTATTACATAGAGTGGATATTTATGTTTAGAATATGTAAATAAAGGACCACAATGTTTGTAATTACATTACAAATATTAATTACTACGTTTGTAAGACAAATAACACAAATGAGATAGAGCCAGTCTAGACACAATTGTGTTCAAACCTTTGCTAATGAAGACTGAACAACACTAAAGAAAGATTTCGTCGCCTTTTAATTGCTCCCATTAACGTAATCTAGAGTAAACTAAAAGATTAACTAAACAAATATAAATATATTAAGTACAAGACATAAATACTTAAGTGCACAATGTAATTTGAATGGAGATTCCTCCTCTAATTTTATGAACTTCAAAGTCAATGGAGCTGAAAAATCTTAATAAACTGATAACAGTAATGAAAATATACAAAACTAGGGACTTATACTATAACATATTAAGTTTGAATTTGTTGAGATTAATGTTTGAATAAATATCATATAAAAGAATATATTTTAGAAATGTTAGTCTAGACAAGATTTTTATTTAATTGGGTCGTCGATTTTTTTTCCTTCTATTGAGTTTAGATAAATTGAATAGTATGGATTTGCGTTTCTAGTCTAGAACCAATGTCCTTAACTTCAGAGTAAATGGAGTGAATTCTTATTATAAAGCATTAATATTGATGAGTGATTTCATGTCGACCATTTAGAACTTTCAAGGATTGGCCATTGATAGTTTCTTTTATCTATAGAATTGATTGAGTTGAAAAATGAATTTCATTTAGATTTACAAATTTGTGATTTAAAGCAAAAAGAATCTTTAAAAGGTTCAGATTTATTACGACTGATAATTTATAAGATGTAATATCAATGTAAAAGGATCGTTAAGGTCGTGTTAGAGTTGGTTTATGGTATGAATTTTCCTTTCAACAGTTAAAAAAAGTATTAGGGCTAATAATGTTAAAGGAAAAATTCCATTTGTAATGATCCCTAATTTGTAGAATCCATTCTAAAAATAAATTGGATTCGAGAAGAGTCGACGATTTGAAGTTGCAAATAACGTTGAAACTGATATCCCGGATGCGCACCGATTGAGTTCTGTTTTTTATCGCCTTCGTTAATATCGCCCATTCGAGGATTGATTTATAATATATACAAGTTGCAACGGGTGCAGCGTAGAAAATTAGTGCCGATTCGAGAAGCAGGTGCTATCTGAATTGCAGACGTAAATTCGCAATTATACGCGACGGGGTCTGTTGTTCTGTTTGCCCTTTCGTTTTGAAACTTTGTAATTAGTTGGCAGTAAACATCGCTATATGTTACAGCGTCCCCTCGTCTTCTTAATATAATAAGCTAAGCAACGCGCTCTAATCCAAACCAGCTTTTAATCCTCCGCTTTTAGTGGTTTCCTAGTTACAATTTGAAATTTTAAGCTGATGTGAATCGCGTGTGTATATTGTAAATACTGGATTAGTTACTTCCCAGTTTTACTCTATTGATAAGAAATGCAGATTACATAAAACGCAACATAACACATTTTACCAAATTGCACACCACAACAATATTTAATTACGTAGCAAAAACCCGTTGTAATTCAGTGAACGTTATCGTTGCAGGTCGACGTTAAACGGTACTCTGTTTGTATTATTAAATGTAAATCTAAAGCATCATTCGAGTCACATAGACCGTTTAGTGACACATAATGTCGGGGAGTGACGGGCCCGACAGGCATTGCACGCACGTGAATACATTAGAATCTCTGTACGTACAGGCGACAGAGCGCGAAATAAGTGATGAGGGGAGAAATGCATATATAAAGTCACTGAACTCGATTGTAGAAAATGTGTTTTCAATTTAAAAGAAAAACAAACTTTGCAAAACCCTCGATTAACTATTCCTCTATATATGGAGGGAAAAAATCTGTTTTCGACGTTTTTGTTTGGATTCTGTTACGGTTGCTTGAATGTATGCCATTTCGCACAAAGTACTTTCACTAAAGCTTTTTCACTAAAGCTTTTGATTTTTCATTTACCTGTTTTTATATACATTTTTTAACGTAAACCATATACACGTTTTTAAATGAAAATAATTCAGGACAACCTTTCAAACCTTGTTTTTATGATATAATGAAATTACAATGTTTTTCATTTCACTACGTCAGAATTAATAGAGCGGATTTTTACAGAAATATTTTACAAATTTCATTGAAATGATGTCTGTGATCCATATAAATTACTTTTTAGTAAATTCATAAAACCATTTCAAGTAAATAATATATAGATGTAATAATTTACATAATTTTGTTCAGAGACGGAAAATTGTAACAGCAAAAACCAATAATTCACAATCAAACATAACATTGTGTTGCAATTACAGAATTTATTTTAATTTGGCAATAACCCACTTAATTATAAGGAGTTTGAAACGAACGATTTCTATTTTTATAAAGCACCAATTTTGGCGCCTTTGGTGAAACCATACTAATTTTAGATAATCATATAAACATATTCTTCTTCTTCTGGGTAGCACTACAACCCTCGGTGGGTCTTGGCTGCGTTAACGATTTGCCTCCATCGGTCCCGTTCCAACATGGCCTCCTTCCAGTCATATACCTGCATAGTCTATAGATCTTTTAAAATTATGTCCTTCCATCTGATTCTCGGCCGCCCCAGCGGGCTCTTTCTTGCTGGGTTTCCTTCCCATACTATCTTGATCAGCCGGTCGTTAGGTGCTCTTTGAACATGTTCAGCCTATCTCAGACGCTGGGATTTTATTGATTTGACTATATCCGGCTTGGAGTTCTGCATTCGTACTTATGCGATGTTGCTCCGTGTTTGGATCCTTGATGAGGCCAAATATTCTTCTCTAAGGATCTAATTTAAGCCCGCTTTAGTAGAAGCTCATTGTGTTTCGTAATGGCAACTTTTCGCAACTATTAATATTTACTCCAATATTTTGCTGTGGATTTTATTCATGCTTGCACACTTATTACTTATAATCATCATCGTGGGCGCTACAATTAGATGGTGATTTACTTATAATCATCATCACGGGCCTCTGTTTCTGTCTCTAGAAATTATGATCGTGTGCAGTAGTAAACCATCTCCGAGTACTCAGCTTCTTTGCATATTTGGCCATCCCGTCTTCCCAGCGTAGCTTTGGCCTACAAGGTCTTCTCGTCCCTACTGCCTTCACCGCGAGAACTTTATTCGCAGGGCTCTCTGCTGCTCTCCGTGTCTGGCGTGTCCCGCCCATCGGAGTCTGTCTAGTTTGATTTTCAAAACGATATAGGCATCTTCGGTCTGCTGCTGGAGTTCGTCGTTATAGCGACGTCTACAAAGATCGTCCTCACGAACTCGCCAAAGAAACCAACCTTTCTTTCTAAAACCCCCAGAATCGCCTCATCTTTCTTTGACATGGTCCAGGTTTCTGCGCCATAACAGATGATCGGTTTAATTACAGCCTGGTACACCCTCAGCTTTGATACTCTCGACACCGTTTTGGATTGCACGAGGGTTTGCATGGCAAAGAAACACCTATTGCCACAGTGTATTCGTGTTTTAATCTCTACGTTGCTGTCGTTGTCTGAGCATATCGTGGCTCCAAGGTACTTGAATTGTCTGACACATTCGAAGTTATAGGTGTCCATCGTTATTTTCTGACCGATTGTGTCCATGGTTGGCTGTCCAGTATGCTGTCTATGCTGTCCTGGTTGCCTGTCATTTATTTGTTTTTTTCCTCGTTGATGTTGAGGCTCGTTTTCTTACATACCTTCTCTATTTTCAGGAAGCTTTCCTTGACTTCGACAGTGCTTCTTCCGACCGCATCAATGTCGTTTGCGAAGGCCAAGATCTTCTGTGGTCCCAAGTAAATACTTCCGTGGTAATGTTCGTCTTCTTGATAGCCATATCTAGGACTATGTTAAAGAGTAGGGGCGACAGTCCATCTCCCTGTCTCAGTCCACTCATGACCGAAAATTCCTCTGTTATATGGTTTCCTACTTTAACGCGACTTCTGGTATTGTTTCCAATTAACTTCGTGAGAGTGATGATTTTCTGTGGTATACCTATATTTGCCATGGCTATCCATACACTGTCGCGTATAATGGTGTCGTAAGCTTGTCTGAAGTCCATGAACAGCTGGTGCACGTCTTTATTGAATTCCCAGTGTTTTTCCAGTAGATGTCGGATTGTGAATATCTGGTCAACTGTTGACCTCTTTGGTCTGCATCCACACTGGTAGTCGCCAATTTGTTCCTCCGCATACGGCGTTATGCGTCTCAATTGCACATTGAAGAGTATCTTGTATGCTGCGTTCAGTAGCGATATTCTCCTGTAGTTGATACGTTTCATGCGGTCTCCCTTCTTATGGATGGGGATGATTGTGCCTTCGTTCCACTCGTCTGGCAAGTCTTCCCATTTCCATATGGCTAGTACTAGTTTATGTAGATCTTTGTGGAGTTGTGTTCCACCAGATTTTAGGCATTTTGTTGGTATTGTGTCGCATCGAGGGGTTTTGTTATTTTTGAGTTTGTTGATTGCCACTATTATTTCTTGCAAGCTTGGCTCCTCTAAGTCTATTTCCGCTGTCTGGTATGTTGTGGTCTTCGCTGTTATGCCGTTATCTGCATTAATAAGGTTGTTGAAATACTCTTTTCATGTTTTAAGTATTTCCGACGTGTCGGTTATTAGTTCGCTTTTTAGGATACTGCTTGCTATGGGTTTACATCCTTTCTTCATCCGCAATATTTCTTGAAAGAATCTCCTACTATTGTTGATTTTAGCATCCTCCTCGTGTTGCTGTAGTACTTTATTCTGGGCCGCTCTTTTCTTGTTCCTTATAAGTTTCCTTGCCTCCTTTCTGCATGTTCTAAATTTCTCTATGTTGGCGTTATTATTGTCTTGTAACATGTGTAATCTGGTTTTATTTTTTGTGTTTTTAATTTGTTCCCATTCCGCATCATACCATTCTTTCTTCTTTGTCCTGTTTTTCTTTCCCAGTAATTTTCTTCGTGACCGCTACTATAGTTGATTTGAGAGTGCCCCAGGCTGTTTCTATGTCTTCTATTTCAGGGGTGTTTTGTTGTAGTTGGTTTTCCATTTCGGTTTGGTATTTGGTTCGTGTTTCAGCGTTTCCAAGTGTGCTTACTTCCCATCTTGCTGTATTTGTGCCTTGCTGTTCTTTTGTTTTTATGCTCTTGATTCTGAGGCGCATTTTTGTCTGTACTAGGAAATGGTCGGAGTAATCATCTGCACCCCTTCGGCTTCTTACATCCATGACATTTTTTGCATACCTAGCATTGAGCAGCACATGGTCTATTTGGTTTCGTGTTCTGTGATCATTCGAAAGCCACGTCTCTTTGTGTATATTTTTCTGTTCGAACATCGTTGATACAACCATTAGACTGTTGGTCGCTTCTAGTCCTGGCACTCGTTGGCCGTTGTCAATTGAAATATCGTGGAGGCTGTGGTTTCCGATATGCGCCCTGAGTGCAGTTTCTCTACCCGAGTCACCCTAGTCCCCTAGTAGGATGAGCATATCTTGTTTTAATATAGAGCTAAATCGTATCTTCTAGCTGATCTTAGAAATAGTCTTTGTCAGTCTCATCTCTTTCTTCTGTCGGGGCATGGGCTAATATTAATGAATAGTTTTGCCATTTTCCTTTCATCCTAAGATAGTAGATTCGCTCACTTATTGGCTTGAATGATATTATCTGTCCCACCAACCGCTCTCTTACTGCGATGCCTGTCCCGAATTCATGTCGCCCGTCTTGGTCGCCGCAATAGAATATTACTGATTGACGTTGTTGGGCCACCGGATTTCCTGTACTGCCGTGATGTCGTTGTTATATTTCTCTATCTGTTCTATGGCTCTCTTTGCTCCTGGTCTAAAGCAGCTAAACACATTCCAGGTTCCAATAATGATATTCCTTGGTCGTTGCTTGAGTCGTCTCCGGATATTTGTCCTTTTCCGAGGCTGGTCGTTACGTTTCACAACAATCTGTTTTTTACAAGTTCGGGTTTTTTTAGTCTTAAACTTAACCTTCATCCTTTACCCGGGCTTGGGACCGGCAGTGACAGCTGGTGAGCTACTCAGTCCACCCATCAACTGCCCCAGGCGGAGTTATATAAACTTATTAATTGACAAAATATTGCGTGAATATTTAAATATATTCAAACTGACCGTAGCTCTATAATATTAAACCTCCACATTCGTGAACCTACCAAAAAAGAATATAGCCTAAGAATGTTAAGACCACAGGATTATTGCCTTGATGAGCCACACGTTGAAGATCTTCCTAAAGGTAATACACAACCGAATATACAAAAAACTAGAAGAAGACATTAGCGACACACAGATGGGGTTTGGGAAAGGTATGGGAACCAGAGAAGCACTCTTTGGATTGAATGAGTTTCGACAAAAATGTCTAGACATCAACCACGAAATGTACATCTGCTACATCGACTTCCAGAAAGCTTTTGAAGGTCCAACATACCAAACTACTAGAGATACTAAAGACAAAAAACATCGATAGTGGAGATATAAGAATAATCTCTAACCTCTACTGGAACCGAACAGCTAAAGTAAAAGTCGCAAAAAACCTAAACGAAGAGTTTAAGATATGCCGTGGGGTAAGACAGGGATGTATACTGTCGCCTCTCTTGTTCAATCTTGTAATAGTGAATTGTATATAGTGAATCTATCTCTTCCAAAAAGGCATTGTCAGAAGAGATGGGAGGCATTGTCATAATTGGCGAGACAAATAACAACATACGATATCCAGATGACAGTAACATTATAACCGACAACATAGAAGACCTACAGCTCCTAGTCGATTCAGTAAACACCCGCCGTAAAAGGTGCGGACTTTACATAAACACGAAGAAGACAAAAGCTATGGCTACTACAAAGTACCCAAACATTAATCGTAATAGACCACCTATAGTCATTAACAACAAAACTATAGAATGGGTATCCTCCCACAAGTACCTGGGAACATGGGTAACAGATAATGCAGAGCAAACCAAATAAATCAACTGCAGAATTGAACTTGCCCGTAGTGCCCTTTCTAAAATAGGGAAAATTCTCTGTAACCGCAACATTAAAATAGAGATTAGAAACCGAATGATAAAGTGCTACATCTTTCCTACTCTGCTGTATGGAATGGAGGCCTGGATTTTAAAGGCGAAAAACATAACAAAAATGGAGGCTTTCGAAATGTGGTCTTACAGAAGAAACCTTAAAATTTCATGGACCGACAAAACTACCAACGAAGCAGTACTGCACAGCGTGGATACAACCAGAGAGATCCATAAAACCATTAAAAAAAGAAATCTTAAGTACATAGGGCACATCTACGAGGAGAAAGATACAACATACTCAAACTAATTATCCAGCGTAATGCCCGCTCCAGATTCTCGCGTAGTAACTTCGGCGAGGATGCTCGCCGAAGTTGTCCGAGGCGAGGAACTACACGGAGTAGGCATCGACACTCTCGCCTTACTTCGCGAGGACCTCAGTACTCGCACCTCGTGTCCCTTTGACTCGGGCACGAAAAACCGCTTCATGAAGCGAAGTTAGCCAAGGCGAGGCAAAGAAGCACAAGGCGAGGCGAGTAACCTGACCACACTCTCGTTCCTCGCTCAACTCCGTGCTATTTCGCGAGAGTCTGGAGCGGGCATAAAATTAGAGGAAAAAGAACTGTTGGCAGAAGGAGGATATCGTAGCTTCGCAACCTGAGAGAGTGATTTGAGCGTACGTCTGCCGAGCTGTTCTGGGCGGCTGTCAACAAGATACGTGTCGTTACGATGCTTTCCAATCTCCGATAGGAGGGAATTCATAGAAGAAGAAGAAGACTACAAAACAAATCCCATGTTGAAACAACTACTTTCCTTGATAATACCACACAGGATATTGAATTATAGAACAGATATTTGCATGCTATTACTATCTCTAGTCCACTTTCGTGGAACTAAACGAGTACTAGATAAATAACATTGTTTTAAGATGATATCTTTCTATTTAACTTGAAGATGTTTGGAAGGTTGACCAATATACTGAAAAAGTTATGAAACTTCTACAGATAGTTCTAGATGTTGTTAGAAAATCACAGAAAAAATATCAGGTGAATTCACTAAACCGTTTAACAGTTATTGCAATTCAAAGTTGAACAGTTTTTACACGGCGCCTTATGAGCTCACTTATTATCGGCAAAAAAATAGTTCAAAATGTAATAAAAAGGGATGGCAAAATTTCAAAAAAAATCTTAATAAATTCGCAATAACTATTTGCAAAGTTTCATCGTGATTCGCTACACCGTTTATGAGATGTTGATTAAAGTTCGCTGAATTTCTTCCAAAAACGAACTTGTACCGTAAAAGTGTGGCAACTATGCTGCAAACAAAGTACATTGGACTCAAGGTATATTCAAAGACAAAAGTTACGCTTTGGAATTATTAAAATTGGAAAATAAATTTAATAGAACCAGGTTTAGAGGAAAAATACACTTGCAACACCTAAACCAAATATAAGTTTACATCTCTGAGTTGTTTTTTTTTAATTATTATTTTTATGCTAAAATGTGCTAACAATGGTAAATTTCATATTCTAATTTTATATTTCATATTTTGTCTCCGATTGTCCGTCCTGAAGCCCATCCTTAAGTGAAAAGCCATCTGCAGATGCGTTTCCAGATTTATCTCTCATAGGCGCAGCTTTGCTGTTTCGAATTATAAATTGGAATAAACTTGCTCGAACACCTCGTGCATGACTGTCAAGGTTAGGTTTAATTTCACGTTTCTGGAGAAAGAAATGAACTTTGCTTGTTATTGATTTAAATGATAATTTACTATTGGTGAAACCGTACTAATTATAGATAATCATATAAACTTATTAAAGGGCGAAATATAGCCTGAATATATAAATATATTCAACCTGTTCGTACCTATAATATATATATATATATATATATATATATATATATATATATATATATATATATATATATATATATATATATACATATATATATATATATATATATATATATTATAGGTACGAACAGGTTGAATATATTTATATATTCAGGCTATATTTCCCCCTTTAATAAGTTTATATGATTATCTATAATTAGTACGGTTTCGGTTTATATAGATATATATATATATATATATATATATATATATATATATATAATATAATATTCTTATTTAGACTACAAAAATATCATATTGAAACAACTACTTCTCTTACTAATGCCACGCAGGCTATTGAATTATAAAGCAGATATTTGCAAGCTATTAATAGCCCCAGTCCACTTTCGTGCAATTCTTATGATTTTTGTTCTTACCATTTCAATCAATAACCTGCCAAGTTCATGTCTTTCTCCACAAATATTAACGTAAAACCTAAATTCGCCAGTTGTGCACGAGGTGTTCAATTAAATGTATTCCAATTTATAATTTAAAACAACGAAGCTGCACTGATGAGAGATAAATCTCGAAACGCATCTGCAGATGGCTATTCACTTGAGTTAATACAAAGAAATGATCTTAAAAAACAATGTTTTTTTTCTGGTTTTTTTGTTAAGTGCCACGAAGGTTGACTGAAAGTTAGTAAATAACTGGCAAATTTCACAAGAGATTTATTTTGGTAGTCCTAAAAAGACTGAATAATGTTATAGAGCTGCGGAAAGGTTGAATATATTGATATATTTAGGCTGTGTTCCGACTTTATTAAGGAAAATATATATTTGATTAAAGTGTGTTTTTTCATTCCACAAATACGAAATTTCTTTCTTGCCAAACCAATACAATCGTATTATAATCCGGTCGTGGTAAAATCGTGTTAAAATCAGTTTGTTATTAGAATCAACCAAAATTATATAATTAAAAACCTAAAAACAAAACTAAGTTAGACATATGTGCTTTATTTTATTCTTAAACGAGATCTGTTTATGAAAGGATTGCTTCAGAAAATTTTACCGGAGGCGAGCGGAAGTCTAAGTAGTCGTTAAGTTAAGGTCGCTCATTATGTTTTGAGTACCTATATTGTCTTCTGATTCAAATAATGGATTTTGGTTTCAATCCCGATTAAACTTAATTTAAAGAATCTAACGTACATGCAGATCTCCATCATGATTTCCTCTTTACAATTTAAAAACAGAAAGAACAGGAATTGCAAATCGGGAATTCAAAGTTTGCATTTCCTACTAGATAAACATGATCCATCCTTTTTTTGACCCAAGTGAATAGCCATCTCGGATAGTCCACTTGGGTTAAATAGAAAGATGTGATCTTAAAAGTAATGTTATTTATCTAGTTCTTGTTTAATGCCACGAAAGCGGACTGGGGGCTAGTGAATAGCACACAAATATCTGTTGAGTTTCAACATGAGATTTGTTTTGTTATCCTAAAAAGACTTAATAATATTATAGAGCTACGGAAAAGTTGAATATATGTATATATTCAAGTTGTATTCCGCTTTAATAAGTTGTAATTATATCCAAATGGACTCTTTCCTAAGGATTCCTTGCTTTGGGCCATGTCTGCCTAATTTTTTTTGAATTGGAGTTTTTAACCTATAGACATATAGACCAGTGAGTGACAGTGAACAGTAGTTGCCATGTACGGAATTTTAAAGAGAAATGAGAGAGGCGATAAGCTGGTAGATTTCTGCAAAGAAACAAAAATGATAGTTACCAAGACATGGTTTAAAAGCCATAAAAAAAACTGTACACTTTATAATCTCCTGAAGATCGTTACAGAAGTCAAATTGATTTCATCCTAGTAGAAGAAATATACAGAAACGGATTGAAGCGAGCGTGTAGATTGCCAAGTGCGGATATATACAGTAATCATGTTCTGCTTATGGTGGAAACCAGACTTAGACTTAGAAAGGTAAAACGAGCACTGAAAGAAAGAAAATGGATCTTAGGTAAGTTAAAGAGCATGGACAAAGAAGATTTTGGAAAGTTTATGGATGTGAATGAATTTTGAGCCGCTACAAGATGAGGAAGATGTTGAGGAAAAATGGAACATAATTAAAATGGGCGGTAAAAACAGCTGAACAGAAGATTGGTTATAAGAAAGAAATAAGGTCAAAAAAAGCCTTGGATAAACCAGATAATGATAGCAAAGCGGGATAGCGATGGACGGGAGAAGAAGGTACAAAATCATCTGTGCAGATGATGGAAGGAGGAAATATCCAAAGCTAAACACGGAGTTAAGAAAAAGAAAAAACTGATGAAGCTAGGAAAAAATGGCTGAAAAACCTTTGTAATGAAATGGAAGAACTGGAAAAGTATTGAAAGACGAGAAAGAATTCTTTAATAGATGAGAAGAATATATGAAAGACCTGTATAAAACGGATGAAAAGCAAAGGGTCCTGGATTTGGAAAGAGAAGACTCGGTCATCTCAGACGACATGGGATCCGGCATTATGATCGCAGAAGTAGAGATTAATGCAAGTAAAAGAAAGTAGAGATCAATGCAAGACATAAAAGGAGGCAAAGCTGCCGGAGTGGATGGAATCCCAGTAGAGATATTGAGGTGCCTTCAGGAATGAGGAATGTATGAATAAGCATCTTTATGTATTGATAACGATGTAAATGATAAGAAAACGTGGCGGATGAACAGTTTGGATTTATGAAAGGAATGGGAACAAGAGATTCGATTTGGATGTGGAAGAGCAATAGGTGAAAGGTACATTGAGAAAGGAAGGATCTAAGTTTGTGTTTTGTCGACCTGGTAAAAGCATTTGATTGTGCGAAATATTAATGGTCATTCTGAAGGAAAAAGGGATGAGCTGGAAGGGCAGAAGGTTGATAAGCCAGTTGTATTTGGGACAGCAGGTAGCTTTGAGAGTCGTTGGAAAACTTACGGATTGGTTTGCTCTGGGCCAGGGTGTGAGACAGGGATGCCCTTTATCCACCACCTTGTTCAATATTTACGCAGAATCCATGGTGTCGGAATGTTGGAAAGGTATGAAGGCGTAAATACTGGAGAAAAGAGAGTTATATCCGTACGGTATGCTGATGACAGACTCATGTTCGCAGAAAGTACAGAAGATCTTAAGGTACTAGTCAAGCAACTCGAAAATATGGAATACGGATTAGCGATAAATCAGAAAACGACGAAGGTTATGAAGATCGGGGAAGCTGAAGATATGCAAGTCATTGTGAAAGGTGAAATGCTGAAACAGATTGACAACTATAAATATTTGGGTACCACTATAACAAATGACTGAAGAAGCTGGAAAGAAATAAAAGCACGGATGGGAATGGCCAAAGAAGCTTTTATAAGAAAAAGTAGGATATTGTGTAGCAAGCTCGATCTAAAATTTAGGAAAAGAATAGCAAAGATCTTTGTATGGAGTGTTATGTTGTTCGCATGTGAGACATGGGTAATTTTAAAAAAGGATATAATAAGGATTGAGGCTATGGAGATGTGAATATGGATGTGGAGCAAAATACTAGGAATAAAGTGAATAGATAAGATCATAAATGAGCAGGTTTTAGAAAGAGTAGGGGAAGGGAGATCTTAATAGGATACTATTTTGAAAAGAAAGAGATTGTGGCTTGGGCATGTGTTGGTAGGGAGTTGTTCGTTGAGAGAAATAATCGAGGGTACTGTGGAAGGTGTAAGGATTAGAGGTAGAAGAAAAGTGAAAATGGTTGACAATCTGAAAGAAGGCAAATGATACGTGGATATGAAGAGAAAGGCTATGAATGGAGTTGAATGGTGGAGGCAGAATGGAACCTGAACATAGCAGAACACAAATGATCACTAAGCACATAACAATCTTTATAAAGTTTAAAAATAAGCCGTACGTTTTAATAATTAAAATAGATCCATATAATGTGGACGAGTATTATTTGAAAATTAACAACCTACTAAATGATTTTATTTCAATCTCTAATCTCTAATCTATTTTCGCGTTATTAGTGCTATTTTTTTATGTTTGATCTAATGTGGATAGCGGTTTCAAACACAGCGGTCAATTGGCCTATTGTATTTTGCCCACATTTTTCACATTATAGACCCATATGACCTAGATGCATCTTCATAATATAGCAACTTGTCTCGTCCACTGCTTGACATGCGCCTCTCTTAACCTAGACCATCTTGCTCGGTCTTGGGCATCCTGGATCCAATTCTGGGAAATCCTTCTTAAATCGTCCGTCCATCGGGTCGGCGGTCGTCCTCTGTTTCTATTTGCTTTGTCTTTGGGTCGCCATTCTAGTATTCTCTTCGTCCATCTGTTGTCCGACATTCTTCCAACGTGACCAGCCCAGTACCATTTTAGGTGTCTGATTCTTACAATTGCATCTGTAACGTTTGTTCTTCTGTGTAGTTCTTTATTTCTGATTTTGTCTCGCAATGAAACTTCTAACATGGACCTCTCCATGGTTCATTGAGTTATTCTTATTTTATTAATAGTTCTCTGAGTTAATGTTAGTGTTTTCTAGCCATATGTCAATAATGGGAGAATACACTGGTCAAACACCTTTCTTTTGAGACACTTCGGTATGTATGTTTTTAATACGTGCCTCAGCTTGCCAAGGGCAGCCCAAGTCAGTTCTATCCATCTGTTTAATTCGCAGGTCTGATTATGTCTTTCCATTTGGATCTCATGTCCCAGGTATTTGTAAGATGTTACGTTGTTATTGAATTTACTTTCCTTCTATTACTAGGTTGCAACTAGGAACTAAATTTGTCATAAATTGGGTCCTGGCGATGTTGATTTTTATCCTGCTTTTTGGGAGGCTTTCTGGGAGACCTAGATGCATATGACCTAGATATTATTTAAATTGACGTTAATTAATAACATATTTGACTTCTAGTACCAATTCGGTCGACACTCGCTCCAGCGATAGAACCCACGACATTCAGATTAGTTGTAGATTGTAGATATGGTGGTGACGATTTGTACTGCGATCTTTATATATCTATTGTACCCCACCCTCCACCGCCAAGCTTTGGTGTACTTACGCATTTAGAGCTCTCTCTCTCCTCTAATCCTGATTCCTTTAGGAATTTCAGGATCTGGGTGGGATTCAAGGCCTGCAGCTCCTCTGTGTTCAAGCAGTGAGCCCCGAGGTACATCTGTCTCTTGAGGAATAGTGCTCCGCAGTCTTTGAACAGATGTATGGGGTTTTCTCTGCTGAATCACAGAATCTGCACCCGTTATCCTCCTCTAGGCCTAGGGCCTTGAGATGTTTTCTAAGCCTGCAAGTTCCTAAGCCTGAAGGGACAGGACTAGTGTCAGAATTCTAAGCTTGTTCCTGCTTAATTTCTGGCAAGCTTTTGTTCTTTTCTGGTTAAAAGATCACTTTGGTCTGCCTTAGCCCTGGAAGTTCTTTCTAGGTTTTCATCCATTGTTCTCATGTTTCTTCATCTAAACTTTTGTGGATGGCGTTCAAACTCATGCCGCAAAAGCGTTCCGGACCTATAAAGGGACTACTGGATCCCTTGTTTGCTAGGTGATCGGCTTCTTCGTTTCCGTCTATACCGGTGTGTCCTGGTAATCATTATAGCGTTACTTTATTGTTTTTGCTTTACCAAGCTTGTTTAGCTTTCCCACACAGTCCCACACCAGTTCGGATCTGATGGTGTATGAGCTACTGGCCTTGATGGCTGCTTGGCTGTCTGACAGGATAGCAATTCGTATAATTCCTGTCGAAGTAAAACTGTGCACATCTTTCGATTGCGTGTACCTCTGCTTGGAAGATACTTGGGAATGTTCCCATGGATTCGAAGTATTTGGTACGAGGTCCAAACACTCTTGCACCAGTACCTTTCTTTGTCTTTGAACTATCTGTATACCACTTGATAGCATTTTGCTCTATGTGGTATGCTGAGGATTCGCTCCAATCGGCTTTAATCTAGATTAGATAGTTAACGCTCTCTCTCTCTCTGTAGACTACGAGGCCGACATATGTGCTGATACTAGGGCTTCACGCGAGAACTATATTTTTCTCGTCTCGTCTCGTCTCGTAAAAGCGAGACGAACTCTCGTCTCGTGTCTCGTGTGAAGCCTTATGCCCGCCATACACACAACGGTCCACATGACAGGTCTAACTGCGCAGGTTTGCCTGCGCAGGTAGACCGGAGCGTGTGTGGGAATAGACCTGTGCAGTTTTTTGTGTACGGTTGACCTGCGCAGGCAAACCTGCGCATGTAACCTGTACAGTAGACCGTAACGTGTATGCCGGGCATTAGCTGATACTATTTATTATTTTCTCATTTTAGTTCTCAGGCTATCACATTGATTAGTCTTTCTAGTCGGAGTTGTTGGACATATTTCATTTAGCATATTGTCAGATATACTTAAATAATGAAATTAAAATATTTGTTTTGATTTGATTTGGTTTGATTTAAAACAGGCATAGGCAGGCCCCCGAAGCATTTTATAAATTACTTTAGTTCCATGCCTTTGACATGCTTATTATCTTTAACAGACCTGATGTTTACTATTTTATCTAAGAGCCACTATTTTATAGAAACTGCTCATTTACGTACACAGAACTGACAGTTGACACCTGTCAAATGTTTGACGTATGTCTGCTTAGAGAACGTCACGCCGCGAGCCCCAGCAGTAAAACATTGCACGAACTGCATTTCATTTCACTTGCTCGCAGAACTGACAGTTGACACCTGTCAAATGTCAAATTTGACATATGTCTGCTTAGAGAACGTCACGCCGCGAGCCCGAGCAGTAAAACATTGCACGAACTGCATTTCATTTCACTTGCTCGCAGAACTGACAGTTGACATCTGTCAAATGTCAAATTTGACGTATGTCTGCTTAGATTCTGTCTGTTTCTCTGAAAATATTTCGTTCTACAAGAAGTAAATTTTGTCCACTATGAGAAAACCTAACAATATTGTTCTGTCTAGGCGAACTATTGAAAAAAATTTAATGCGGCCCGCCGTCAAATTTCCATAACTAATGTGGCCCGACAGCGAAAAGATTTGCCCACCTCTGATTTAAAACATAATAACTTTTGACACTTAGCTATTAATAACAAATAGATTAGAAACTATATATTTCCCATGAATTTGTTTCATTGTAGCGTATGAAACAATTAAATCATTTGTGTGGGCATTGTACGGGTTTCTGTTATATAAAGCGTTCTAATTTCGCAATGGAAACAGAGATTGAAACTATTACGTGACCGAAAACCCAACATACCTACTTTTTAACAACTCCGTGTTGCATTTTAGTTTGTTGAATAGTTTTCGCGGTTGTTAATGAATCCTTTCATCCAGGACTTGTTTTGTTTCCTTTTCCGCCCCATTACTACAAAAATCCACAATCTATTTACTTTAAATTGCTTTCGTAAAATCTCAATTAAAACTAAATCGAATCAAAAATAAACGACAAACCACAAAAAATACCCATAAAGAAACTTGTGTATTAGAAATTGGATACTTATCTACGAATATGTTTTTGGTTTATGGGCTATATTTACGGATAGTTTTATAGTCCATTTAAGCAAACAATGTTACAGATCAGATCAGCAGAAGCAGCGCAAGATAAAAAATTCATCTTTATGCATAAAAGTATGGATTCGAGTTCCTAAAAATGATTTAGTATAGCTGCATTCGCTGTCGGAATTGTTGTATTTCTTTTATTCTGTTCTATATAAAAAATCATTCCGCAAGAGTGGAAAAGCTGCTCCGCTCGCATGAAGCTTGGAAACATCATACAAGTTAAGCGTTTTATTGCTCCGCCTAGAAAGTTTACTTGTTGAGATTTTAAATTCATTTCAGTTTACTAAACTGTTCAGAAGTACCATTAAAAGGGAGCTTGTATGCGCGCACATTAGAATTCCATTTGCGTGTAATGTTTCCCTCATATACAGACAGTATAGACTCGCTCGCCGTGTTTGTTATCATCTTGATTATTCTTTTACAAATTACGCAAAAACTAAATTCAATTCCCTCTAATTTACAGCTTAATATAACAAATGATATAATAAACACATTTTTGTAAACGTTGCAGTTTTAGGACAGCAAGCCAAAGTACAATTTTACTTACAATTAGTACAATTTTTCTAATTTATAAATTAAACTAATATAATAAATATATAAATTTTACTAATTTAAATTAGTACAAGTTACAATATTTGCTTCCTAAGATATTTGAAAATTGGTAAAATTTTCAAATATCTTAGAAAGCAAATATTTGTTTATTGTGTCTATTCTTGTAGAAATCGTAAAGTTATTTAAATAGTTCTCTAGTTTTCTCACGAGTCGAAGTGGGATTTTGATTAAAACCAGATACGTCAATTTAGACTGCGATTTAACGATAAGTAACCCTCGAGTCTGGGTACTCGATAACGTATTCGGGTGACGTTACCTTCACGGATTTCCATTTTAAAAGAGCCCCTTTGAGGTTTTACATTCCTGCAGTTCTCGATATGCCGCCAGCCGATAAATCAAAATCACCATTTTCAATAATTTCCATAAAATAAATAAATATGTATTTTTTTATGCGAAACTTTGTATGCGAAAATTTATAATCGAGTCATTTGCATACTAATTGGCAAAGTGCTACAGCAATCAATTAGATTTCTGATTTATGTTTCCCAGCATGTCCAGCGAAATGACGTGCAGTTTTAGTTTGTTTTATGATTTATGTTTATTGCAACGCATAAATCTATCGGTACTTAAACATTTTAAATTATTTAAACTATACAACTCCTCTATTTGAACAACTATAAAAAAATAATAGTTAGATTTATAGCCGAAATTTAATTTTAAACAATAAAACAGGAATTAGCGTTTAAGTGAGCTCCGGGGAGCCTTTGCTCAAACATCGGATTTACAATCCCCATATTTGTTACTAAACGATATTTACAACATAATCCTTGCTTACCTAATTTTATTTTCTTTTTTGTTTCAGGTGAGTGTTACACATCCCTACACCCCACTTTTTGTTGAGTCTAATGGGAAATCTATAGGCGTTGCGGCGCAGCGTACACGGCTGGCTACGTTTTGTAGCTCCCATTGTATCCTAAATTGGGGGGGATATCATCGCCCATCATCACTTGTTACAGTGCAAAAAGCTTTGGAGCGCTAATTTTGCTGGGGCGCGCGTCGCATTAAATATTCCCGTTTGTATACAATTTTTTCCGCAATCTCGTTGCGAATTCGGGCAATAAAAAATGCTCATTAATGATTTAACGGCGTTAAAACGTGAACGGCTTTTGTTTATTATAATGTTCATTAAGTGCGGACGAAAAAAGGGACTAATTTAGGCGGGAAGGGTTTTCTTTTTCAATTAGTGGAAGCTCTTTGTAATTGGGGAATTTATTATGCGCGCCGGGAAAGTTGGCAATTATTTTGACTTAATACGAGGTATTCGAGCAAATGATTGTATGTTTTCTCTCTTTTTTGGTTCAATGAAATACATTGAAAAATTTATATACTTATTATGGATGTGCAAACTGTGGCGCTTTTCGGAAAATATCTATTTCAACCAAAAAAACTCATCGCATACAATATTTAACATTTCAAACATGGCAAGGATACGTATAAAAATATTTTTTCAAAAACAGTTAATAATTACATAATTATATAATAAATCTCAACATTTGCTTATTTGTTCTGTTTGTGTAGCCTTGACTTTTTAGCCTTGCCTAACCACATTGTCTATTTAACCTTGACTTTTTAATCATCTCTTTTGAAGTTTTGTCCGCTTAGATTCCTTCATCTAATATTTTCTGAATTATGAAACTGTTAAAGTTTCGATACTACCACAGCTACCAATGTTAAGATTTTAACTTACCAGCCCTGAAATCCTTTCTCATTTTAATAATAAGAAACTTAAAACATATGGAACACAGCCTGAATATATAAACATATTTAGCCTTTCCGGAGCTCTATAACAAATATTGAGTCTTTTTGGGACTACCAAACAAATCTCACATGAAATTTGTAAGTTATTTTACAGCTTTCAGTACGCCTTCGTGGAACTCAACAAAACCCATAAAAATAACATCGTTTTTAAGATCATCTGTGGACGCGTTTCGAGATTTATCTTTCATCAGCACAGCTTTGCTTCCATGAACAATAATTTGTAAACCACTCACTTAGAAACCCACGTGATGTTTAGGGTTAGATGTTTATAATTTTGACATTATGTGAGAGAGACATGAACTTAGCAGGTTATTGATTAGACTGATAAGATAGAATTTGTGAAATCAGCCTACGTCGTTAACAGTATCGATATTCTTTCCTGATGAATCCGTGTTGCTAGTATAGATGACTTTTTGGAACACTTTTGAGAACACTGAAAGTATACTTATTGATTTGTCATTTCCCACATTCGTTATATTTTATAATGTTGTTAATTGGAGTTATTATGGCTATTAACTTTCTACGAGAATTTTCCAACAATGAAGGAGTTATTTATGATGGACTTTAATAGCGTCAAAATCGATGGGTACAGATGTTTTAGCACGATTGAAGGAATCTCGTCTTATGATAGCGACATAGTACTTGGGCTACTCCCAGATCCATTCCCACCTTTTTTAAATTAAGATTTGCAAAAACCTGTCGAGCTGCCGGTCTGGCGTAAATAAGTTCTTTGAGAAATGCCTCGTTAAATTATCTCTTGAAGATTGCCATGAAAAACGTACACTGGCTATCTATTCCATCCAATCGATTTCAAGGATTTTGTCCCACACTACCTCATCCATTACTTGTTTATCCATTGCTTATTTGTCTATATTGTCAATATTAAAAATCCTAATATGTTTATATCTATATGGAATGTCTTCCTTCTCAAAATCGTTGTCAGTAACTGTGCAGAGTGGTCAGAGAGCTGGTAGTCTAAGTTTCCGTGCTGTACATTACATTGAGGTTTGTTATGATATTGTCAATATATATGCCAGATGATGCATGACTTCATCATCATTATCAGCTTTTATGTCCGACTGCTCGGCACCGGCCTCTTTTCTGCCATATATCCAACCTCAGCACTAAGATTTGAATATAGGGGACCTACACTTTAACGTCGAATTCGAACGATAAATTTCCAGAGAAGGTGTTTGGCAGTTGAGACTCCACGGTTGCCTAAGCCGGATTTGGGAATTGAGTGTGATGGGTTGCAGTCATTAGTTTTTAATTTTTGCTGCTTTGGTTCTGTGTGGATTTGAAACCCAGAGTCAAAGGCCAAGTGCTTAGCTATCTGAGCCACACCTGATGATTTAATGATGACCACATGGCTGACTTACTTCTTTTAAAGTCGGTACCGCATTAACAGATTCTATCAGAGACAGGAATTGCTGACTAGTACCTATTTGTTGGATTTGAAATATTTATATTAAAATCTCCTTATAATATGTATTGCTTATTATTCCTTAAGAACAATAGTACAAGTTGATACAACTTGTCCATAAAAAATTTAATATGTGATTGCGGAGCTCTATATAATCGAACTATTATTTTTTCCTTCTTGCTAATCACAACTTCTATAGCTGCACACTCAAACACATGTTGCTCAGCCACTTTATTAATGTCCCCCCAATTGTGAATGTTGTATCATTTTTTTAATGCATAATCCTTCTGCTCTGCAGAAATAGTAGGTCAGATTGAAGTTTTTATTTCTAAGTATGTCCAGTTGTTCGGATCTATTCCAGTGTTCCGTGATGATCAACAGTCTGCAATTATTAATATTTTCAAGCATATATTCTATTTTATCAATAGAATTTCCTAGAAACTGCACGTTTTGATTTATTAACGTAAATTGATTTCTAGATGCTGAGTTCTTCATTGACAGATTTTTTTTACTAATTTTTTATGTGGTTCTTGGCGTACCGGTACGCCTCTTCCTCCTACGGTCCTTAGGTCCTTCTTACGGCACGGTCCTTAATAAAAAACGATTTATACGTGTGGTATTTATATGTGTTTCTAGGCCAATTCACTGGTTTCATTATGTCATCGAGGTATTCAAATGGAACCGTTACCTTAAATGAAGAGCATTCAACTATTTGCTTGGACTTTTTACATGTGACATTATTGACTTTTGTTAATTAGATATTCTGTTAAGTGGTTTCTAGATAAATCTACAGATTCAACCTAATCTGGCTGCAACCGGAAAACGTGTAGGTGGTAATATCTGGAAGCAGCCTTTATGTGTGTAGTATTGTCGTTAGTTTCCTTATTATATTTGATGTTAGATATCTCCTCTTCTTGTAACGTTGTGTTTCCCAATTCTCTAAATTTCCATTTGTGTTTGTCTCTTCTACAATTATTTTGCCTGCTATTTCTTTGTTATTGTTTTTTAGTCAAAAATCAAAATCAAAATCAATTTTTTCATCCTTAACAAAATATAACTAAATACATATCGGATAATGTCAGTAAAAAATAGGGGAATTATGAAATTCCTGTACGCTGTAGAAAGCCTTTTGTGCTAGTTGTTCCTTTATTTTTGCTCTAAAAATATTGTATGAGTTGTTGGTGAGGGCAAACGGGAGCTTATTATATAGTTTAATCCCGACGTGAAGTGGACTTTTACTGCAGATCGTTAGATTGGTCTTACAATTAGCTGGTCTTATTTGTTGGAAACTTCGCGTTTCATAATCATGAAAATCCTTATTTTTATCTAAGTTTTGTTTCTGGATTATTATTATTTTTGGTGTACTAAACACAGTACTTCTAATATATAAAGCCATGGGAGTGGCAATATTTTATTGTTGATGAAGTATGGTTTGCATGAAGTTGTAATTCTGATAGCCTCAATTGCCCTTATGACTCGTTTTTGGGCCTTAAATAGGGCTTCGATTTGCGGAGCCATACCCCATACTGCAGTGCCATACGTATACGTACCTGGTAATGTCAGCTATATAAAATGAAAATAGGGTTGGGGAGAGTACACTGCCTTGTGGTACCCCAATATTTGTAGTTACCAGGGAAGATTGCCCATTCTCTGTACCATTGTCTATTCTCACGAACTGTTTCCTGTTGGTTATGAATGATTCAAGACATTTCGTTACTTTGCCTCTAATGCTATATCTGTCTAACTTGTTTAGCAGCAGATTATATGCCAGAAAATACCTATCAGAAAATACCTATTGGACATTTTCCACGATCTACTTCCTCTAGGATTTTGTTATATGTATGGATAATCGCGGTTGCGGTGTTCTTTTGCGTAAACCATGTTGTTCGCTTGGTATTAGTTGGTATTTGTTAATGAATAGCATTAGTCTATTTAGCATGCTGTATTCTAAAATTTTTGACAGAAAAGATACTAGGGCAATTGGCCTATAATTTTCTATATTAGTTTTATCGCCTTTTATGTACGCTGGTGTAATAATACAAGTTTTGAGAACAGAAGGGAACTCTTCAGTGGTAAATGATACATTAACAATATGCGTTATAGGGACTAGAAATTCATTCATGAATTCTTTAAGGAGTTTACATTATATTCCATCGGGTCCACAACTATTTTTATTTTTAATTTTATGAATAATACTGGCCATTTCAATGTCGTTGTATTCCTCTAAGAAAATTGTATGTGTGTTATAAGGTATGTGGTTGTCTGAGATCTGTGTTGGTGATATCTTTGAAATTAATAATTCGGGAGCATCTTTAAAAAATGCATTAAACAATGGTGCTACTTTATTAGAATCCCCCCTATTAGTTGATTGTTGACACTGATTTTTACCACTTTTTCTTTTGAAGTTGATTTGTTGGATAACTCATTTAAAATTTTCCATAGGGTATTTTGCCTGTTTGTCGTTTTGTGTAGCATTTTGTTATAGAAATCTCTTTTCGTCGAATTTAAAATATTGTAGTGTTTGTACTTTCCTTGTAAGTAGTGTTTGCGTAGAACCTGGATTTTTTTTGCGGAATGTATAAATCGTTAATACATCTGCTTAATCTCTTTATTTTAGTAGTAACCCACGATTTGTTCTTGACTGCCTCTTTCACTTTTCTAAGGGGAAAACATGTATCAATATGATATTTTAATATTTCTATAAATGAAATCGTTTTGTCATTTACACATTCCTTTCTGTACATTTCCATCCAGTTCTCTTGTGCTAGTGCCATTGCAAATTTTCGTTTATTGCTATAGGAATAATTTCTGGTGATATGATATTTTGGACGTAGTTTTTTATCTGCGTTGCTGTCTATCTGTAGACTTAGCATTCTGTGATCGGATAGCATCGTATCTATTACTGTAGTGGAAACAGTAAATCTACTCTTCACAAAAATGGTATCTGTTTGAGACCTTGTTTTGCTTGTTATTCGTGTAGGCTCATTTACTTTTTTTCCGAGACCATATGCTTTCATTAGGTCTTGTAGAGTGCATTTCTCTGGCGAGTGGTCGTTAAAATCTATGTTAAAATCACCAGCAAATATGCAGTCTGTTTGAATTTTGATATTGGCATCTAGCGTCTCTTCTAATATAGTTATAAATGTGTTGAAGGATCCCAAGGGTGGTCTATTTAAAATAATGGTACAGGTGCTATATTTTCCATTTTTCCAAGTCAGGCCGCATATTTGTATATGTTTTTCGACCGAATTCTCGCTAATTTGTAGAGGTAAAATCAGACATGTCTCAGAAATAAGTACATTTTTGCCCATATCGCTACTCCCCCTCCTCTGAATTGCGTTCTACTGAAGTTACTCATTAAACTATATCATTTTATTTTTAATTGAGTTATATTATCGTTGTATGTCCAAGTTTCTGCCATGCATAAAAAGTATGGTTGTAATAGATCAAGAGTTACCTCAATCTGCGGTAATTTATAGCTAATGTTCTGTATGTTGACAAATAACATGGTATTTGTTTTCTTGATGTTATGTAAATTTGTATCTGAGATTGTACTTATTTGTATCTGTATTATACGTTCTCTAGATGTCTCGTCTGTTTTGGAAAATTTTCGTCATGACCCGCCCTTGTCTTACAGAAATTTTACCGCTGTAAACGAATTCCCTCAGGCCAGAAGGAGGAATCATATACTTTTTCTTTTAGATGAAACTCAACTCCAATTTAAAAACTGACGTTATTGGGAATGCTATACTGGGAAATAATATTTTCTACAATAAACTTAGAGTTTGGTTTACCTGTCTTCTTCTTCAGATGCTCCTGAACCATATATTCTGTTACGTGGTCCTTTGCACGCAATATATACAGCCAGATATTTTTTCTTGGGGTTCTCTTCCGGCGAATCTACTTACTTTTTCATCTTCCGATAACGAAGCAATTCCTATGGAGATTCTTTTCCTGCCCTGTAACTTCTTTTCCTCATTTCCTGGTTGAAGATGCACTTGGTTATGATTGTCGTTGGACGTCTTCTGGGCATCATTAACTAATGCGGGTTTGGTTGCAGATGTTTCTTTCTTATTTTTCTCCGTTGACGGGACAGGATCGGTTTGTACTACATGTGAATATTCGGATGTAGTTGGGGTAGCCTATGTATGATTGAACAGAATTTTCTGATTATTTGCAGTTATGAGTTGTTGCTTAAGAGTTACAACATATTCTTTAAGGATACAGGTTTTGGCCTCCATCTCAATAATCAGTTTTCTCAAAAGTTTGTTTTCCTCTTTAAGAGATTTATTTTCATCTCTAACCTCAACAAATTCCGGGTCTTCATCAACTAACTATCTAACTTTATGCTGACATGCTGGTGACTTTTTGTTTGCGTGGGTCAATAATCCTGGAAGAAATATGTGCTTGCATTTGATACAAAGCACAGGATCTTTTACTTAGTTATTACAATGTTTACAAACGTTTTCACTGACTTGTTTACAGTCCCCCATTTTGGCAGTCTTGTCTGTTTAGTCTTGTCTGTCTAGTCTTGTCTGTCTAGTCTTGTCTGTCTAGTCTTGTCTGTCTAGTCTTGTCTGTCTAGTCTTGTCTGTCTAGTCTTGTCTGTCTAGTCTTGTCTGTCTAGTCTTGTCTGTCTAGTCTTGTCTGTCTAGTCTTGTCTGTCTAGTCTTGTCTGTCTAGTCTTGTCTGTCTAGTCTTGTCTGTCTAGTCTTGTCTGTCTAGTCTTGTCTGTCTAGTCTTGTCTGTCTAGTCTTGTCTGTCTAGTCTTGTCTGTCTAGTCTTGTCTGTCTAGTCTTGTCTGTCTAGTCTTGTCTGTCTAGTCTTGTCTGTCTAGTCTTGTCTGTCTAGTCTTGTCTGTCTAGTCTTGTCTGTCTAGTCTTGTCTGTCTAGTCTTGTCTGTCTAGTCTTGTCTGTCTAGTCTTGTCTGTCTAGTCTTGTCTGTCTAGTCTTGTCTGTCTAGTCTTGTCTGTCTAGTCTTGTCTGTCTAGTCTTGTCTGTCTAGTCTTGTCTGTCTAGTCTTGTCTGTCTAGTCTTGTCTGTCTAGTCTTGTCTGTCTAGTCTTGTCTGTCTAGTCTTGTCTGTCTAGTCTTGTCTGTCTAGTCTTGTCTGTCTAGTCTTGTCTGTCTAGTCTTGTCTGTCTAGTCTTGTCTGTCTAGTCTTGTCTGTCTAGTCTTGTCTGTCTAGTCTTGTCTGTCTAGTCTTGTCTGTCTAGTCTTGTCTGTCTAGTCTTGTCTGTCTAGTCTTGTCTGTCTAGTCTTGTCTGTCTAGTCTTGTCTGTCTAGTCTTGTCTGTCTAGTCTTGTCTGTCTAGTCTTGTCTGTCTAGTCTTGTCTGTCTAGTCTTGTCTGTCTAGTCTTGTCTGTCTAGTCTTGTCTGTCTAGTCTTGTCTGTCTAGTCTTGTCTGTCTAGTCTTGTCTGTCTAGTCTTGTCTGTCTAGTCTTGTCTGTCTAGTCTTGTCTGTCTAGTCTTGTCTGTCTAGTCTTGTCTGTCTAGTCTTGTCTGTCTAGTCTTGTCTGTCTAGTCTTGTCTGTCTAGTCTTGTCTGTCTAGTCTTGTCTGTCTAGTCTTGTCTGTCTAGTCTTGTCTGTCTAGTCTTGTCTGTCTAGTCTTGTCTGTCTAGTCTTGTCTGTCTAGTCTTGTCTGTCTAGTCTTGTCTGTCTAGTCTTGTCTGTCTAGTCTTGTCTGTCTAGTCTTGTCTGTCTAGTCTTGTCTGTCTAGTCTTGTCTGTCTAGTCTTGTCTGTCTAGTCTTGTCTGTCTAGTCTTGTCTGTCTAGTCTTGTCTGTCTAGTCTTGTCTGTCTAGTCTTGTCTGTCTAGTCTTGTCTGTCTAGTCTTGTCTGTCTAGTCTTGTCTGTCTAGTCTTGTCTGTCTAGTCTTGTCTGTCTAGTCTTGTCTGTCTAGTCTTGTCTGTCTAGTCTTGTCTGTCTAGTCTTGTCTGTCTAGTCTTGTCTGTCTAGTCTTGTCTGTCTAGTCTTGTCTGTCTAGTCTTGTCTGTCTAGTCTTGTCTGTCTAGTCTTGTCTGTCTAGTCTTGTCTGTCTAGTCTTGTCTGTCTAGTCTTGTCTGTCTAGTCTTGTCTGTCTAGTCTTGTCTGTCTAGTCTTGTCTGTCTAGTCTTGTCTGTCTAGTCTTGTCTGTCTAGTCTTGTCTGTCTAGTCTTGTCTGTCTAGTCTTGTCTGTCTAGTCTTGTCTGTCTAGTCTTGTCTGTCTAGTCTTGTCTGTCTAGTCTTGTCTGTCTAGTCTTGTCTGTCTAGTCTTGTCTGTCTAGTCTTGTCTGTCTAGTCTTGTCTGTCTAGTCTTGTCTGTCTAGTCTTGTCTGTCTAGTCTTGTCTGTCTAGTCTTGTCTGTCTAGTCTTGTCTGTCTAGTCTTGTCTGTCTAGTCTTGTCTGTCTAGTCTTGTCTGTCTAGTCTTGTCTGTCTAGTCTTGTCTGTCTAGTCTTGTCTGTCTAGTCTTGTCTGTCTAGTCTTGTCTGTCTAGTCTTGTCTGTCTAGTCTTGTCTGTCTAGTCTTGTCTGTCTAGTCTTGTCTGTCTAGTCTTGTCTGTCTAGTCTTGTCTGTCTAGTCTTGTCTGTCTAGTCTTGTCTGTCTAGTCTTGTCTGTCTAGTCTTGTCTGTCTAGTCTTGTCTGTCTAGTCTTGTCTGTCTAGTCTTGTCTGTCTAGTCTTGTCTGTCTAGTCTTGTCTGTCTAGTCTTGTCTGTCTAGTCTTGTCTGTCTAGTCTTGTCTGTCTAGTCTTGTCTGTCTAGTCTTGTCTGTCTAGTCTTGTCTGTCTAGTCTTGTCTGTCTAGTCTTGTCTGTCTAGTCTTGTCTGTCTAGTCTTGTCTGTCTAGTCTTGTCTGTCTAGTCTTGTCTGTCTAGTCTTGTCTGTCTAGTCTTGTCTGTCTAGTCTTGTCTGTCTAGTCTTGTCTGTCTAGTCTTGTCTGTCTAGTCTTGTCTGTCTAGTCTTGTCTGTCTAGTCTTGTCTGTCTAGTCTTGTCTGTCTAGTCTTGTCTGTCTAGTCTTGTCTGTCTAGTCTTGTCTGTCTAGTCTTGTCTGTCTAGTCTTGTCTGTCTAGTCTTGTCTGTCTAGTCTTGTCTGTCTAGTCTTGTCTGTCTAGTCTTGTCTGTCTAGTCTTGTCTGTCTAGTCTTGTCTGTCTAGTCTTGTCTGTCTAGTCTTGTCTGTCTAGTCTTGTCTGTCTAGTCTTGTCTGTCTAGTCTTGTCTGTCTTCACAGCTGAGGCATGATTAAAAGACGGCCAAGCAAAATCATATGAGGAAATAGAGCGAAGACCTGGATTACGACAAATGGGGAGACGCCTTACAAATTTGCAGGAAAAGGCTGAAGGTCCAACAACCAAATATCAAAATGCCTATGAAGAAAATCAATTGCACAGTCGCAGTGCTTTTTCAACTTCAGAAGCTGGTGGGAATTGGAATAAAGCGGATCTGTAAGGGAAAAGCCCCAGGTCCGGACGGAATACCTGCTGAAACAATAAAATTCACCGCTGAACAGGCGCACAGTTCGTGCTAGACGTAATGAACGATGTAATGATGTAATGAAAGATGCGGTAAATTTCCGGAATATATGGAACGCATGGAACTGGTGCAAGTCCGAAAAAACGATAAAGCAATAGGGGAAGCCACATCATACAGGCCATTTTGCCTGTTATATGCTTTGGGGGAAGCTCTTAGAACATCTACTATTATATAAACTGAAAACAGATATTGATTCTGTATCAGGAATATCGAGCAACCAACACGGCTTCCGAGAAACCAAAACCTACCAACCATGGTATAAAAGCCGTCACGAAGATCGTACTAAATCCGGCACCCAACATCAGGCGGAATATGTGCATTAATAACACTTGACGTATGCAACAATTTTAACACGGCTGAATCATTAATCATTATTTATCATCAATTACATTATTTATCATCAATTCATTAATCGGAAAATTATTATCGATGATCTAATAACAAGAGGCTATATCTTCTGTTAAGAATTATTGAAAGCCATTTCATCAGTAGAACGATCATTTTGCAAAGAAATGACGCAACTTTGAAAATAGTGTTTAGTAATTGTGTTCCACAGGGATAGATTATGGGCTCCGCTCTGTGGAACATATTTCATGATGAATTTCTCAGGTTAAAACTTCCAGAGGGAGCTAAGCTAATAGGTTTTGCAGACAATTTAGATCTTGTGGTAACAGCAAAGTCGGAACAGACGTTGATGTTAACTGCAAACCAAGCAATATCTCAAATTAACATTTGGATGCTATCAAAAAAAATTAATCTCGCAACACAGAAAACAGAAGCTTTCCTACAAATGGGACTTTGCTTGCACGCATAACGTTTGAAATAGATAACTTTAGCATCACCCTAAAAGAGTCATCAAAATTCCTAGGTATCAGAATAGACTCTTCTTGATTCTCCATTTTAACGAAGCCGTAGCAAAAGATAAGAGAGGCAGCAATATAAAAACGTTTGCACAGCGTAGGGGGGCCTAAGAGCTGTAAACGTAGAGCACTCAGTTGCGCTCAGTCAATGGTGCTATATGGGATTCCAATATGGGCATAGCACGTTACATCAAATTCAGCCATCGATAAACTCTCAGTAGTTCCGAGACAACTACCACAAAGAATTTGCTGTGCATATAGAATAGTGTCTGACGCTGCTCTTGTAATTGCTGGTAGATCACCACCTGAGTTACTGGCCAAAGAAAGAGATATAAAGCGGGCTCCAGCGCAAACTGCTGAAGATAGTCTTTATAATGAATGGCGCAGAAACTGGTGGGCGTCAGATAAAGGTCAATGGATGTGGCTGCTACTACCTAAACTAGTTCCTTGGATAAGCAGGAAATACTTAATTACCATCTAACCCAATTTCTTACTGGCATTGGCTGCTATAAAGATTATTCACAGCAAAAACGAAGATCACCTGAGAATCTGTGTGAATACTGCAGCGAAGAAGACTCAGTCTCCCAGACAATGTTTGAGTGCTATAGATCGACCATAGAAAGCGAGCTACAAAAATCAAATGTGGACAAACGCTTCGAACCGAGGAATGTTATAGACTACATGCTGGAAAGCAAAGAAAACTGGGACAAGATACACAAATTTGTCAAATTTATCATCAGCACAAAAGAAGACACAAAATAGAAAAATGGCACAAAATATATGAACTTTAACAAATATAGTGTACATTAAATAATATGTTATTATAACCAGCACGCCGATATCATGCGCTGTTTCGTTCCAGTATGCTTCATTAACGTCATTAAAAAAAATTCTTTGTCTAATCAAAAATTTCTTTGTCTAATCTGGTCTGTCTAGTCTTGTATATCTAGCCTTATCTGCTTAGCTTTTTCTGCCTAGTCTTACCTAGATTTGTTTTTTCTATTCTTTTTCTATTTGTCTTTAACATCCCTTGTCTATTTCTGTCTGCCTAGTCGTGTGAGTGTAGCTTCGTCTGGTAAGTCTTATATTACTAGCCTTGTCTGTCTAGATTTGTCTGTCTGAGCGATAGTCTTTTTCGTCTAGTCTTATTTGTCTAATTTTGTCTGTCTAGTCTTTTGTATATAGCCTTTTCAGTTAGATATTGTCTGTCTAGGTTCCTCTGCCTAGACTTTTAATTCTAGCCTTGTCTATCTAGTCACTATCTCTCTTGTTTTCGCTCTAGTCACGTCAATCTACTATTGTCTATGTACTCTTGTATACTCTATTTCTAATCAAGTTTCTATTAACTGAGATATAAATTATCAAGTGTACTCTGCTCTCAATTTTTGTATATATATATATATATATATATATATATATATATATATATATATATATATATATATAAATATATATATATATATATATATATATATATATATACAGGGTGGGTCATTTAACGTGACCACCACCACTCCAAATATCTCCGTTACCTATAGAATAACGTAAAAAATGTCGAATGAGAATTTTATTGATTTAGAAGGGCTGACACAGTGGTTAAAAATACGTTTTTGTCAAAGTCATAGCTTATGCGTCCTCAAGGTCATCAATGGTTTTTCAAATGGGAATATGTTATTTTTTTATCAAGAAATTGTAGCCGCCATTCGCACAAATCCAGCGATCCATAATATCATGATGTTTCTTTCAGGACGCACCTTTAGGACGCATAAACTGTGACCTTGACAAAAAGAATTTTTAACCACCTTGTCAGCCCTTGGAAATCAATTAAATCCCCTTTCGATATTTTTTTCGTCACTCTAAAGGTAACGGGGATATTTGGGGTGGTCACGTTAAATGGCCCACCCTGTATATGTTCACACAATGATTGTTTTCTTAAGAACCGGATTAAATTTGTTAATTAATAACATTATGAAATATTAAGTATGGAATGCATGAATGCTTTTATGGAAGTGTCGTTGCATAATAATGATATTTGCGGCTGGTGAGAAGTCCCGTGACGGTAATCTCATATTACTCGATTCCCTTAGATCTCCGGGAATAAGGTAATAAGATAGACGTAGCGGCAGCCGAAGGTACGGCGAGCAGTGGAAACGGAGAAGGCAGCGGCAATATTTGATGTAGTGGTGGGCGTGTGTGCACAGGGATAACTTGGGAATCTTACGAGATGACCCCAAGGGCCGAGCGGATTCGAAATAATTATCTCCGGCGGATCGAATTAATTAACAGGGAAGGCCTGGATGGCAGTCGTTAATTATTTTTTAATTAGGATTAATTATGTCTGTTGCGTCTGCATTTATTAATCGATTTTTTTAATTGGAGTTTATTTAACAGAAAAAAAAGTTTAATTATGAATTTGGTGCTTGAATAAGGTTTTTTTTTGCAGGCGTAGTATTTTTCAATACTTCTAAACTACAAGAAAAAAAAATTAATGGTGTTTTTAATTTTTTTTTTTTTCTATTTTGTCTAAAATTAAGTCATTAGAGCACTCATATGCGTTCGTTAATGGCTCGCCGCGTGCGATACAATTTTCTCTATATGCATCGCCGATTTTTTTAAATTTAGAAATGGCAAAACAGGGCGCAAAATAGAAAAATAGAATAAAAAACTCGTTCATAAGACGTTTTTCGCATTTGTCTATTATAAAACTACTCGCCACGCTCGTCGTTTTCTAAACATGAATGCGTGCTGATAAATCGCGCTATTTATAGTATATTAAAGAACGAGTTCAATAAGCGCATTTAGTTCTTAGATCTCAGATTAGTTCACTCTTTGTCTTGATCATCAACATATATCATTGCCTGGTCTATTTATTAACTGTGTATTTTTGTGCCTTTTTGATTAAGTCAAGAGTTGTCATTAAGTCAACGTTAATCACAAAATGATCAACATATATTCTGTCTGGCAATCTTGTACGATTTCTTAACGCCCGTAAACGTATTGTTGTAGGAGAATGTCTTAGGCCTACTGTGTACGTAGCCGCACGAAATACGCACGACATTTTACACTTTTCTGCAGCTGGCTTGCATTTAGCGTAAAAGGAACGAAATTGTGTCCACGGTGCACGATCGTCGCATTTGCGTATCGTCAGGCTTTCCTCATGCAGATCGTGCTGCAGCCTGCCACTACAAATGCTGCGAGGACGCAAAAACACGTGTAGCGGGTAACTAGAGGGTATCTTTGCCCGTATATTATTTTCCCGGGAAACGGGAAATATAAATTTATTTTCCCGGGACTCTCGGGAATAACGGGAAATTTAATAATTAATGAAACATTCTAAATAGTTTGTAGTTAGTTTTGTAGTTTGCGTGACGAATGTATGATGATTGCGTGGACGTATCTAAGATGCAAATGATGCCTTTCGTCATTTGTATGTTTGCAGTCATTCGTCAAATGACGTCTCCGTGGACAGTAGTTTTTACGCTTAGTTCATCAACAGAACATATCACCTATAATGCTCTTATATACAGAGTTCGACTGAGTTAAATTTTTTTTAGTGTAGTGTAGAATAGACATCCAATTTGTTATCATTGTTATGCTAACCTTTAAACCAACTGAAGCTTATAAAAATGATATTATTGATGTCTAGGTGTGCGACTTATTAATCGGCGACTTACTTTATTTATTAAAGCAAGACGTGTAGTCTACAGCCCTTCTGACATTATAGTAATATTTTGGATTATTTCTTCATAAATTGTAGTCCTTGAACGTATAATTTAATGTTTATGTTGAATGGTGCTGTTAACTAAAACCTCTTCACAGTTTAACTATCGGGGTGCAAAGTTATTAAATTTGGGTTTCTATTGGAGCGTAAATTATTAAACAGAGTGTATATTATTATAATCTTTAGGGTTTCTTCGGTGGTTATCAAAACCTATTTTCATTAAAATTCTAATCCGTTCGGTCTCATTTAATATAACCATTTTATAATCCTTACAATAAATTAGGATTTTGTCGGCTCGGTGCATATTGCATTTTAACTTTTCTGTAATTTACGATTAAAATAGATATTTCTATGACATCATTATTTTATTTAATATCTTTATATTTATTTTTATTACTCTTGGGTTAAAAGTTTTACATGGTGCATGTTTTTTAGTACGAGAAATGCCACTTTTGCTTGTATTTCCACTTAACTTGGGTATCACACGCAAGTATTCAATATCCCTAGGTTGCATTTAAAAAACAATTAAATAAAAATAAAAGGAACACAATGAAGTATCCTCGATATTAAAAGTGACGTGAAGTTTCAGAATTTTTTTTTATTTAAAAAATTAAAGAAAACATTTTAAAATGAGTGTAAATTCTATGGTGATACCGGAGTCTGAAGAGAGTTGTTTTGTAATGACGATTCCACACCACTGGAGACAATTAAAAAAGCAAATTCTTCATTTTTTATTCAATTTTTTTGGATGGCCCCTGGATCCCAAACTACGGGCGGAATTGTCAATTGCCCTCTCGAGCAAATGTGCGCACTTCGTCGATCCCTTCGTTCGTACGCCCAATTTAGCTCTCGCGTGAAATTTACTACTTTCCGCCCTAGTTACAAAATATACTATTAAGTTAAAGATATCAAACCGATGTCAGTGAACATTGTAAAGATGCGATCTATTAACCCAGATATTCCCAAGGAATTTTTCTTTCAAATTTTGAAAACATTTCTTTAGGTATAGGTACGAAAAAAATAATTTTAAAAATATGTGTACTATAGATATATAGATAACGTGTTACCTTTTAAAAGGACATTGAACATTGACACATACAAACATCTGATATTAGCTAAAAATTTTTTTATTTGGCGTAAGGTATTGCAAATAGCATAAAAATCAATAATAAGCCTAAAACATGATTTAAAAGAAAAAAAAATATGGTGTGGCGCAAAGCATCCAACGTGCAGCGCAACTTTGCATTTTTGGCACTGTTTCGACACTTTTTTATGACACAAGTTGCATCTGGTATGTCTGTATTGTTCACAACTTAAATGCTCTGTGCCATCTTACCGTAGTACCACACTATCTTTGTGTGGTTGAGTGAAGAAGGTCTTTCTTCACAACCAACTAATGGAACCATTTAAAATAACGAAAGATTTGAGCAGCGAAATGGGCTGGGGCCCACACTCTTCAACCTCACCTTAGAGTATGTCATAAGACAAATGGGAGTAGACAGAGACGTAAGACCAATTAGCGGCATATGCGGATGATATCAACATAATAATCAGAAGGGTCGATACAGGCATTTACACAGTTAAAAGAACATGCCAAAGACCGCGGGCTCGAAATAAAAATTAGCAAAACAAAGACACAAAGGCGAAGAAACAGTCCAGAAATTCGGCTCTTGGATGACATTGGGACAGTCAACAAATTTGTGTATGTGGGAGTAGAGATTAACAGCGACGGGACAGAGGACGGAGAGATACTCCGCAGAATTCTAACGGCGAACAGAGCATAGTTCGCAATGTCGGGAATACTAAAATCAAATAGCGTATATACAAAATATACAAATTGATCATAAGACCCATCGCGTGCTATGGGTCTTATGATCAATCAATCAATCAATCTTATGATCATAGTGAAACCCAGGTCATGACAGAGAAAACAAAGAGCGCAGTAGATACCTTCGAGCCCAAAGTGCTGCGGAGAATACTGGGACCGATCATGGATGACAACGTAAGAAGGCCCAGGACACAATAACGAGGTCTATGAGATAAACAAGGAGCTGCCCTTATCCACGTTTATAAAGCTGCAACGGCTGCAATGGGCAGGACACCTGCTGAAGATGGACGATTAGCGACTCCCAAAGAGAGTGCTAAACGCAAGAATGCAAGGTAACCGCCCGGTATGGAGGCGAAGGGTGAACTGGGAGTGCGAGGTCAGAAAAGATACACACCAAATACAGAGGGGATAAGAGCATGGAGGAGAACGGTGACGGACAGACTGGAATGGGGAGGCAAGGATTCAGGGGACCAAGACTGGACTTAGGCTGTAGCGCCATATGATGATGAATCTTGATTTTCATCTTCTAGTTGCTTTGCTATATGTGTGAACTGCATAACATACTGCATCATGGCGACTTCCGGTTTATTCTCCATCCTCAGCAACTGCTTATAGAACGCAGCTTTCCTTACCGGTCCCCAAGATTCGAATACTAGTTTCAGACCATTCCACGCATCTTTCGCCTTCGTGGTGTGGTTTAACTGGCTGCGTGAGATGCGCAACTTTAGCAGCGATAAAGCTTTTGAATCTTTCTGTATCCATGCTGGCTGTTTTAAAATTTCCTCCGGTTGTAACTCGTACTGGACCCAGTGAAGCGTCTGCTACTCCTTTTTCCGAAGCATCAGGGAGTTGATGCTTCGGAAAGCAATAGAACATTGTCCTGTAATACTTCCAGATCGCACTCTTCAACTCGTAAGAGAAAGGGAGTAACTTGTACCTTCAACATATTGTCACAAATCGGTAAACACGAGGACACTTTTCTTTTGAACTTTCCATAATTCGTAATTTCCTTCAATGAGTTACAATATTTCGTTACAGACATTTTGTTCAACCAAGTGTTTTGTTTTGTTTTTTTCTCAGAAATTTACTTATTAAGGCCGGTCCAGACGCTACGTGTTGCACAACTTTTTTGTTTGCACAGTTCAACACGTTGCAGATAATACGTTGCGTGTAGATAGGTTAGGTTAAAATTGAGCAGTTTTCAAACCGGCACGAAGACGGTACAGTTGCAGCGATAACTGAGCTAGAGAGCATATATCCCTGAACTGTGCGGACAACTCGGTGCATGTAGTTTTAGCTCCGTTTCCGATTCGTTTTGTTCCTCATGTGCTTGTTACTTTGAGCCACAATGTTCTACGGAGTTTCTCACAGAATTTATTACGCTGGACCCAGTGAAGCGTCTGCTACTCCTTTTTCCGAAGCATCAACTCCCTGTTCTTGCAATAAAACATTGTCCCGTACTACTTCAAGATCGCACTCTTCAACTCTTAAGAGAAAGGGAGTTCCAAATTCTGACTTCATGAAGTTGGTAGGAAAGAAACTGGAGTCGCTTCAGGCAGAGGATGCTTTTCAGGTGTTTGGGAAACATGCGGTAATAAACTCAGAGACGTCTCTAGTTCAAGAAACGCAATCGCTTAGAAACTAATTACCGACGTTTTATTCGAAGCGGAGTTGGGTACGCTTACCAGAAATTTTCAAATTGTTGATATGATTGGCCAGCTACAAGATGATTTTGGTTTAGTGAATGGATGGAATTGGCTTAAACAGAGTATGCCTCAACAATTGAGAATGCCACATAAGAACAACTGAGAATATTACCCATTGTGTTGAGGAAAACCCAGGCTTGTCCATTTCTAGTCGATCTTTGGAATTGTGCATTCCACAACCGACATTACACCATGTTTTGTAGGCTGTTAAAATTTAGTTAACACAAGAACCAAGGCACAAACCATGGTGAGGCACAAACGATGCTACATGAGCTAGAGTTAGCCTCAAAGAAGGTGGTCCTAAGTGTAAACGCCAACCCAACTTGTGAGTTTTCATGAAGAATTGGACAAGCTTGGGCAGCGTTCGGAAAGCTAGGCTATGTCCTAAGATCCGACATTACCATCCTCCTTAAAAGGAGAGTTTTCAATCAGTGCGTCTTACGTGTACTAACATTTGGGGCCGATACAGTGACCCTAACAGAACGCACAGCTAACAAAATCAGAGTAGCGCAGAGAGCAATGGAGAGAACAATCTCTGAGAGACAAGGTTCTCAACACAACTGTGAGGAGAAGAAGTGGAGTTACCGACGCCATCGAGAGAAATGCCAAGAAGGGTGACGGAGTGGAGACCGCGTAACGATGCATTCCAAAATAGAGGAAGACCGCCCACTCGATGATCAGATGATCTCAAGCGTGTCCATCCCAATTGGATGATATCAGCACGGGACAGTGGGGGATGGAAGATATTACGGGAGGCTTATGTCCAGCAGTGGACAAGTATAGCTGGATGATGAACACTAGAACTCACTCCTACCAACTATCAACAACATCGTGACTTTGCTGGTTCGGTCCTTAAAAAACATCCAACTGCTCCGCAATTTCATCCAAAAATCATCTTGAGTGTTGAGACACATTTTGACCTTGGAGACTACGTTAACAAGCAGAATAATCACATTTGGGGCTCGGAAAACCCAAGAATTATTGTTGAAAAGCCTCTCTATCCTCGAGGCGTTTGGTGCGGTTTTCGCTTTGGCGGGGTCATTAGATCTTACTTTTGCGAAAATGAGGCTGGAGCAACTGTTACGGTGCACAGATTGCGCTATCGAACGATGATTAATGATTTTGTATAACTTGAATTGGAAGATATTGATGTGGATAACTTTTATTTTCAACAAGGCAACGCTACGTGCCACGCAAGTAACTACACTATCGCTCTTTTGCGTGATAAGTTTCCCGGCCGTGTGATTTCTCGAAGAGGCGATTACAATTGGCCGCCGGGATCTTGTGATTTAACACCTCTAGACTTTGTGCTTTGGGGCTACGTGAAATATAAGGTCTATGCCAATGGCCCACAATCGATTCAAAACCTGAAATATGGCATTCGCGAAGTTATCGAGGACATACAGATTGACGAAATTTCATGAAGAGAATATAATTCTGCAAATTTTGCCGTGGCTGCTATTTGGCTAATATTGTTTTCAGTTACTAATGGCATACCCTCCTCTTTACAATTAAATAAACATCCGATGATTTCGCTTAAAAATACTCTTTTTCTACATATATCAAAATGAAACCTCTTATTGGAAGACCCTATATTATTCGCTTTATAAAGCGAAGTTAAATAAAATGTTTTGTGTTGAGTAGCTAGATAATAAATTAATATTTGAATTGTAGGAATGTTAGATAAGATAAATATTAAAAAAACTTTGCATTGGTTTGGCAATTATTAACTGTATTAGCTTTTAATTCCGAACATAATTTCCAATGTTTGCAGTAGCAAAGTTTCTGTTGGGGTAGCACAATATTAATTACTCTTTGTGTGTGAATCAGTGGAACCTCATTTTGCTAAATGTTTTCCGTCTGACATCAGCCGTCGGCGTTTTTAATAAGGTGACGTAATGAGGCGCCGTTCCTGCGTTTCCCGTCGGAATCCGAGCTCAGAAAAAGTCAGGAAAAGAAGGGTGGTTGCTAGACCGGGGGGATAGTTTATCATTAACATTTAGCGACGCGGCGTCATTAATAATGCCCGCTATTGACTTTAGTCTTGAGTGTGGCCGCTCGCCTCGGGTGTTGCGATCAATGAACCGACGGGGGTTGCGGAGGTGGAGGAGCCGGGTCGTTTCACTCCGCACGTTCGCCGACACATCGAAATTTCATGAGTTTTTCGCCGTAAAATCGCGAATTACGCGGGTTTCTTATCGAGAACTTTGCCGCTAATACATTCAGAAATCACGAGACGGACTTTAAACGTTCGTTATCTTGATGCGATCTCGCGAGTCACGTGGGTTTTATGTGTCACTGTGATAGGGGCTGACTCTATTATTAATTCTCGGTTTAAAGTTTAGAGGATTTAAGATAGCTAATAGCTTCTAAACGATTAATTATAACGACGAGTCTCTCCCCTTTATATACTATCTCTAAAATTTCAGATAATGACTTTTTAGTACTTGTAGTTTGCATAATTTAATTTATAGTTCGCGATTATGGCCAATAACAGCTTCATTACTCTCCTAATTTATTACGAAATCTCAAATTTGCCAACTAAATTATACAATTTTGTTGCAGTTTACAATTTAATTTTCAGTATCTACAGATTTTAAAACCAATTTTTAAAATACTAATTCATATTTTGTTGATTATATATCAAATTCTGGTCTCAATGTCTCAATTTTAATTTCTAAACTACATAAATAATTTATCTTAAGACGAAGTTTAGCTTGAATATATGTATTAATATATTCAACCTGTTCGTAGCTCTATATTATTATATCGTAGCTCTATAAGTCTATAGCAAATCTCTTGTTGAAACAACTACTTCCCAGGCTAAGACCATGCAGGATATTGAAATAATTCAATATCCTGCATGGTCTTAGCCTGGGAAGTAGTAGTTTAAACAACCTGTATGGGTGTCAACTTTTTAAAAAGGGGACACTACTTAGGTATTGACACTACTATCAAAAAGTATCTAAACTTATTAAAGACGAAATGTAGGTTGAATATATAAATATGTTCAACCTGTTCGTAGCTCTATAATATTAGGTCTTATTAAGACAAATCCCATGTTAAAACAAACTACTTCCCTGGCTAATACCGCGCAGGATATTGAATTATACAACAGATATATGCATGTTATTACTAGTACCAGTACACTTGCATGTTAATGATTTTTTTTTTTTATTTTAAGATCATTTCTTTGTATTTAAATTAAGTGAATAGACATCTGCCGACGCGTAAAAAAATGATCTTAAAAACAATGTTGTGTCTTAATAATATGAAAATGTGGTACTAGTAATAACAAGCAAATGTCTGCTATATAATTCAATAGCCTGCTTGGTATTAGCCAGGGAAGTAGTTGTTTCAACATGGAATTTGTCATAGTAGTCTTAATAAGACTTAATATTATAGAGCTACGAACAGGTTAAATGGCCACGCACGAAGGCCCAGACACAATAACAAAGAGCCGCACATATCCACATTTGCATGTTCAAGGTTTATATGGATTTATATGTTCAAGCTACATTTCGTTAATTTTTTATAATTTTTTAAAATAAATTGAAGTTAAATTCTATAATCTGTGATTATAAACGTTCATCAACATTAATTATCACCTGTAATTATGCGCAAATTTCGATTAATTGCGAAATTAATATTTAGTTTTGAACAAAATGCAATCAAAACATTCACAGAAGTTTATTGATTGGCAAGCGTACAGCAAATAAACTGCAAACAACATGGAATAATATTTATCTTTCACTCTTCTGGCGCTAATTTAGTTTGCACAATAACACCCAGCAAATATAAATTTTCCGCATCCAACTTGTCCATTCCATTATTTAATCCAAATCAAATTTAATGAATTCATAGATGACAAAGCGAAATTCATATCGTAAAGCGTTTTAAAATTAATGTAACAAACACTCTCGCCCACAAAACACAAACTCGAAATCAAATTATGTTTCACGTCCTAATTACAAAAACAATTGTGTTAAAGGACTGTAAATAGATAAGGTTTTAGTGGCTCCCTCTTCAGTGCGTTGGCTAAATTTGTAGCGACGCTTGTCGCCGTCGTGTAGTTCCAAGCGTCGCCGTTAAAGTTTCTAGCACAGATCCAATACAACCGACGCTTGCTAGAGGGCGTCGGTATGCTGAATTTTACGAATAAACTTTCCATTTTCTTGCTGTGATGTTTTATGATTGAGGGGGTTGTTTAGCTGGAAATTAATTTGGTTCGAGTCTTAACGCAAACAAAAATATCTGCTTTAAATCCGAAAAATAAATTAATTAGTTACTGTAAATAGAGTTTAAAATTTGTCGCGGAGAATTTCTCTTTTCACAAGACGCCTTAATTACCGAGATGTAGATCCGAATCTTGGTAATTAAAATGAAATTTCTCCGCGGGGAAAGCGAAATTTCTACGCCCTTATCTCGCCTGCAGACCAGTCACTCACTTCCTTCTGCAAACTCGAAAATTGAAACTTTCTCTCACTCAATTAACACGCCTTCGCGAAATCCATTTATCCACAATTCTTTCCCCCAAGAAAAGATTTTATTTGAGAGCACATTAAAAGCGACTCACATCGTCTTAAACGGCTCGCTGATAGCATCTAATTGTGCCTAGACTCGAGTATCAGCATTCTTAGTACGAGTTTACACCCCCTATAAAGGGGTCTAATCTACATACTATAATGCACACACATTGTTTAGGACGAGGACATTAACGCGAGTACACAAAGCGCTCGAGAAACATCGCGGCTTTAATTAGAGCTAATTTTCTAAAATTAGATGTGTAAATATGAAGTTTATGGTGTAAATAGAAGGAGAGTTTTATTTCTTCAGGCGATATTAAAGCTGTAAAAGCATTTCTAATTTGAAATTTAGTTACAAGATATATCGCACAAAATAAATTATATTTTGCTTTAACTCAACCTAACTTAAACACATTAACTTAACATTTTACTACAGATAAACTTGAAATTTTGATTTCGTTTTTATCTTGATACTCAAAACTTTTCTAGTTACTTCACATACCCTTCCGGATAAAACATGTTTCTACTCTCATAAAACGCTTCATTCGATAAATCGGCTATTACTTATAAAAGAAATATTGGTGCTTACGTATTAACGCCACCACCGCTACATTTTTGAATGCCGCCAATCTACACCTAAATTTTTTAAGATAAAAGAAAACATTTTATTGAAAATTAAAACTAAAATTGAAACTGAAAATTTGAAAATATATTTTTTTTTAAAACTCAAAATACTTTATTTTTTAACGCCGGTTAGATTACCCCCGATTAGGTTGCCCGCCACGAAGCGTACAGATAAATCAAGTCAACATACGCGCGGCAGCGCGAACTCTTGATCCAATATATAGCGGTGGTGGCGTTAATACATAAGTACCGAAATATTATCAAAATTTCTTATCCTAATTCTAAGTTTGATTAAAAGTTTACATGATTCTGGTTTCAAAGTTTATATTCAACTTTATAAACGCCTTACTCGCAGGGTTCCCATTGAAGCAGACAGAAACTCATTCCTGAATTATGAACAATAAATAGGATTAATTCTACACAACGCGTCCATCCATCAAAAATCATTTATATCAATTGCACCGCAGCTCGCATTACGAATAATGTGTATTGATTTTCCGTTTCCCTGTGTCGATTTTCCGCTGTCGGTCCCTCGAGCGCCTCCCCAAAATGCATTTTATTCCGCCGTCAAATTTTCTTTATAAGATTTTGGCCGGTTTCTCATAGCTGCCCTTTGTAAATAATTTCTGGAAGAAAGGCATTACACAGAATCTTACGATAAAAAACAATAATTTCAAATGCCTTACGTAAAAATGGTTTGAATATGGTGTTTTAAATAGTATGGCTAAGATTTGATAATTTTTTTCTAATAATTCATCAAATAATATTCTGATAATGGTTAGAATTTTCTGTAGAAATAATGAAAGCTTACTTAACTGCTTTAGATATGCAAACAAGATGAAAATTGATAAAGATTGAAAACTACATATAAATTTGTTCAACTTAATCCCAGCCCTCAATTACTTGAGTGCTGAGAGTAAGCAAACGCTTTCCTGTCTAGTCTTCTCTGTCTAGTCTTTCCTAGTCTTATCTATCTAGTCTTATCTGTCTCAGAGGGCGCGGCGTAGAGCAAAACCGTGAGAGGCTGCAGAAGAGCGCGCGGAGCAAGTACCAGCGGTGGCAGGAACTCTGCCTTCCGGTAGACCGCGATCCATGGGGCTTGCCGTACCGCATAGTCACCGGTCGGTTCGGGCACCGAGGGAAGGGACCTGACGCATGCGTGATGGGTGGGACCGAAGCCGTGGTTGACCATCTTTTCCCAGCCATGGCGAGGGGGATGTGACGCGCTGTCTTGGGGCGGTACGTTGGGGTGGCCTCCTTTACCGTGGAGGATGTCCGTAGAGCGGTAGCCTCACGCACCCGGCCCAAACGAGCTGTTCCGCCTGGCAGCAGCGGGGTCCTCGAAGGACTTGCCGATCTCTGCAACAGATGTCTTTAATAGGGAGTCTTTCCCAGTTGTTAGAAAAAGGCCATTTTGGCCCATATTCCAAAGCCGGGTAAGGATCCCTCGACCCCTGGTGCGTACAGACCGATCTGTTTGCTGGACGGCGAGGCAAAAGTTCGGGAAAGGTTGCTTCTATGGCGGTTACAAGCCGTTATGGAGCAAGGGGGCGGACTCGCTGCGGAACAGTTCGGCTTTCGTAAAGGGGTTGGGACGGAGGATGCCATTCAGGCTCTCCTTCGTGTCGTGGAGGGGGCGGAGGGGGCGCGCGAACAGCGGACCGTACCGTACCAGGGGGAATTGTGTGGTCAGCTTTGACGTCGCCAATGCTTTCAACACGATATAATAGGAGTTCGTTCTCGAGGCCCTAGCAGGGTGGCAACTACCCGAGACGCTGCTGAGGCTTACTGCCGATTACTTGCGCGATTGAGCCATCAGGTATCGCGAGGGGGAGGACTCCCGTGAGCGGGGGTTGTGTGCCGGGGTCTCACAGGGATTGGTTTTAGGACCATTCTTGTGGAATGGTGCCTATGACGGCCTTCTGCGGACGCTGAGGTGGTTACTGTCCACAGAGATGGGTATTGTGGCGTCCGCAGACGATCTGGCACTTGCCTTCACCGACAGGTGCTGGGATATGCTGCGCCTCAGGGTCACGCGCGCGGGGAACTCGTTCGGGATTGACAGGCCTTCAGCTCGCCGGCTCCAAAACACAGGGACCCTGCTCTCCATTAGAAGTTCAGGTAGAGGAATTCTTGAGATTGAAATCTTACTGCTCGAATGGTCGATCCGGTACCTCGGTGTGATCCCCCAGGCGGATCAGTGGGGATTACTCGTGTGCCACGCGGCCGGCAACGCGGCACGCGCTTCACAAACGCGCCTGGGGATGGTAGGAGAAGGCTTATGGCCAGTGTGGCCACTAGCAGACTCCTATACGAGGCACCGGTGTGGGCAGCGGTGGTGAAGGGTAACGCCCGTAACAGGGAGCGTTTGCGACGGGCACTGCGCCCGGTGGTCATTAGGGTCCGCCATTAGAGTCCGCTTAGAGTCCACTTTCACTCTTTTACCACATGTGGGTTTCCCTAATATCACTAATTATATGTGCCGCCCTCTGCAATGGTTTAAGCATGTCTGCTGCCTCTCTGCGTCTAACAGCGATGTGTTCCGATTCGTCCAAGAAGTTTTCGGCGTTGTCTGCCTTGTAGAAATGCGTTACCAGTTCGGACTGCAAGTTGTCCTTCACGTAAATCACTAAGAAATGCATCGCAACCTTCAGAACCGAGTCCTGAATAGACTTCCTCACAATGTAGAATTAGGATGTTATCAAACGTTCAATCGTTTCGCCGTCCAGTTCTTCTGATTCCGACAGTTTACGGTAGCTGTTGCTGTTCATGGGTATTTGAGGTAGAAGATTGACGGGTTTAACAGGGCTCAAGATCGATCAGGGATCATTCTTCGTGAGGAATTCGTATTCGTGGGGCTACTGGTTCTGGACAAGGTTCGAGACCCAAGTGGTTAAGGCTTTATCGTTTATTTGCGGGTTGCTTGTAGATCTCGACATTTCTTCTCCGGGTCTTTGCAACGGTTGTTCCAAATCGCCCTTGCCAAACATACTTTTGGGTCTGTTGGGGCGATTGCCGTCCTGGGTCTTAATCATGGATGGCCTGCGGATGTCCTTGCAAAAGTCGGGGTGTTTGCTCAATTCAATTTGAACCAGGTTCTCGACCATAACGTTCGTGATGGGCAGACGTCTCCTCAACAGCTGCGTGACAACGTCGACGATCCTCTCGTACAGTCTGCGTCCTGCGACACTGTCCTGTACACGCTGCACGCCCGTAAAGCCATTTCTTCTTGTAACGTGACAAGTTTATGTGTTATCTTTCAATCTTCGACGCCTTCTCCCAGAACGAAAGGGCTCCGCCTGAAGATGTAGCATTGCTGAGTGTTCATTAGACTCCTCTTACTATTCTTTGCCTCGCCCCTAGTTTGTCTAGTATAGTCTTACCGGTCTAGCCTTGATTGTCTAGTATCGTCTGTCTAGCTTCGTATGACTAGTCTTGTCTGTCTAGTATCATCTGTCTAGTCTCGGCTGTCTAGTCTTCTCAGTTTAGTCTCGTCTGCCCAGTCTCATCTGTGCAGTCTCGTCTGTCCAGTCTCGTCTGTCCAGTCTCGTCTGTCTAGTCTCGTCAGTTCAGTCTAGTGCAGTCCTGGGCAAATGCCGGCCCGTGAGCCGCATGCGGCCCCCGTCGTCATTTTATGCGGCCCGCGAAGCAGTTTACAATTTACTTTAACCCTTTTAGCGGCACGCATCGCGATCGTTCGCGTAGTATGATAAAACTCGGCATTAGTCGCAGATAAATGAACGAAGCGCTATCGCGCTGCGTGGCACGATCCGACACGGATCTCATCAGCTACACTTAAACCTACACTCTGGCTAAGATATGTGAATGGCACATTCGTAATCTGACACGGCAGACTAGATAAATTCCTCATCCATTTTAAATAGCAGCACGAACAAATGGAATTCACAATGGAGGTGGACATTGGAATGGAACATCAACGAATCATTTTCATGGATGTTTTCGTATAGAACAAAGCAGACGGCACCTTGAGTCACACAGTTTCCATGAAACCAACGCACATAGACCCGAGAGATGATCCCTTGTGATCCCAACAGAGCGCCGACCAATTATATACAATCACAGACTCCTCAACTGACCAACCTAACATCTAAGATACATATACAACCAACGACGAACAAACAAGCGAGCCGAAGCACCGCTCGCAACGAGCATGCCCCGACTTGACAGATAGCTATAAATAGACGCGTCACACAACCGAGCGCTCATTATACGGACTGTCAAGGACGTCTATATATATATATATATATATATATATATATATATATATATATATATATATATATATATATATATATATATATATATATATATATATATATATATATATATATATATATATATATATATATATATATATATATATATATATATATATATATATATATATATATATATATATATATATATATATATATATATATATATATATATATATATATATATATATATATATATATATATATATATATATATATATATATATATATATATATATATATATATATATATATATATATATATATATATATATATATATATATATATATATATATATATATATATATATATATATATATATATATATATATATATATATATATATATATATATATATATATATATATATATATATATATATATATATATATATATATATATATATATATATATATATATATATGTATCCGTGCGGGTCACCCATTAGACGCATACTGTTGACCAGCACGGACGCATATATCTCTTGAGAATGGCGAATGTTAGTTCGCTGAAACGTCGAGAATAAGGTTCTTTTCAGAACCAACGCTCAACATCAACGCGGAATCCCCGAGAAAACAATACAACACAGGTATCTATCCGCGAAAACCTCAAATACAACATATATATATATATATATATATATATATATATATATATATATAGATATATATATTTGGCGAATATGTTAGTTCGCCGAGGCGGTGGTGGTCTAGTGGGTGTCAGATTACTAAGCCACAAGTCCCGGGTGCAAATCCTGGGTATGGATGGCTGTGGCAAAGTCATCACAGTAAAAAAATCTGCCAGGAAACCTCCTCTACTAGTGGCTTACTAGCGCTCACCACTTTAAAAACTAGAGAGTTTCCACTACACTTATATGTAAGATTAAGACAGCAAGCACAAGTGCAGGCAGTGGTAGGAGGTCCAGGTCCTACTTAGGACTGTAGCACTCTCAGAGAGAGAGAGTTAATTCGCCGAAACGACGAGAATCCGCTTCTTATCAGCCAACCCTCAACAACAACGCGGAATCCCCGAGAAAACAAATCGACACATATTTTTATTCTCTTCTTTGAAAAAACCCAGCAATATTGTTTTGTCTTGGCAAGTGTAGATGCAACTATCCTGGTATACAAATAACTAAATAGAAAATTAATCAGTGCGGCCCGCAATCAAATTTTAATACTCAATGTGGTGTGCAGCGCTGTCCAATTGGCGGCCCGCGGCCGCATCCGGCCCGCGGAGCTTTTTTTTACGGCCCGCGAGTTATAGTAATCAAAACTCAAAAAGATATGAAATTATTCAACCATATACACAAGAATTATAAAAATGTTAATGATGAATAATTATGGTTGTTTTATGGTCATTCGATAAAATGAATCCACGCTCCTTGCAAGTGTATCTGTTTATGCACTCTCTATCACCACCAAGTAGCAAACCCGAGCGCGCTTCTTCTTTATGCATTGTCCGTTTTCGCCCGTCTCGAATTTACATGGTGGCAGAAGGAGCGGTGGGGATTGTAGCCGCGGCTGCATTTTGGTGTCACTGCTGCCGAGAGCCGCTTATCTTGTCCAACAGTAGTTAACGGAATCTACCGTGGGTTATTTGCCATTCTGTGAAATGCAATAAACCACAATCAACTGAATTTCATATTTACTCGTTAATTGAAACAATCCTTAATTATGAGTGCTTCTAAGAAAAGAAAGATTGATACTAAAAATCATGAATTTCAATGAGAGGTTGATTATTTATTTATTCTTAACATGGGCAAGCCACAGTGTTTGCGATGTTTACAGACTGTACCTGTGTGCAAAGAATACAACTTAAAGCGCCATTACCAATCAATGCATGAAAAATTATTCGTACACGGGAGAGTCGAGAATAATATTAGTAAAAAAAATGAAAAAACAGCAGAACTATCAAACGAATTATTTTACCCAAGTAACAAATTCTCAATAAGCATCGTTTGCAGTTTGCTTACTGTTGAGGTTAATGATTAATTAATGTGGAAATTAACAATGTTAGTCGTCAAATAAAAAGGATGCACACAGATTTAATTGTAATATTAAAGAACTCAGAGTAACACGCGTCTATACCCCACTAAGGTCGCAGCACAAAAAAAAATAGAGAGGGATGGTTGGCGCATTGCGACAAATGCTTACAAGACTAGCAGTGTTGCCAATATAGAACTGGTAACCTTTATGGTACCAACATAACACATAGTACATAAGTATGGTGACATTCAAACAAAATATAATTACAACACTTCCTCTAATGTTATCATGCAAAATTTAGTTCATTTTCTTGAGTCCCAACATTTCACGTAGTTTAATGAATCTAGGCTTTGGAAGTGGCTTCGTTAAAATATCTGCCACTTGTGCGTCTCCTGGAACGTGTTCGATTGTTATATCTCCAGAATTTAGTTTCTCTCTAACGAAGTGGAATTTGACTTCAATATGTTTGGTCCTTCTATGGAATTCTGGGTTTTTAGCCAATTTTAGTGCACTAGCACTATCAGTATAGAGAGTAGGTAAATTACTGTCTGTCCCGTTTACATCGTTCAGCAATCTGCTCAGCCAGATTGCTTCCTTTGTGCCTTCACAGGCTGCAATGTATTCAGCCTCAGTTGTTGATAGAGCAACACAAGTCTGCTTCTTACTGCTCCATGAGACTGCTGCATCTGTGACTTTGCAAACCACGCCGCTTCGGGATCGCCTGGTAGGTTTGTCTCCCGCGTAGTCAGCATCGCTGTAAACTTCCAGTTTTGGAATCGCCAAATCTTCCTTCATGTACAGCAAACCCAAATCAGCTGTACCTCGAAGATAGCGAAATATGCGCTTGACTGCGCCCCAGTGTGATGCTCTCGGATTCTCCAGAAATTGGAGACTGCGCTGACGGCATAACTAATGTCGGGCCTTGTTGCTACCGACAGGTACATAAGACAACCAATTGCCTCTCGAAATGGCGTTGACTTGTCAAGGAATGGGTCTTCCTCGCTGTCTGACAAGTAGTCAACACTCGGAGTGGCAACCGCATTACACTCCTCCATGTTGAACCTCTCCAGTACTTGTTTTGTGGATGTGCTTTGACCTACAAATAAAGAATTAGCATATTGTTTGGTTTGCAAACCAAGAAAACAATTTAAATTGGACACTTTTATTTTAAAGTTCGTTTTGAGTTCGACGAGAAATTTTTGGACTTATGTTTGGTTGTTGGTGGCCACAAGTCCATCGTCAACATATATGGCGATCATGATGACGTACAACGAAGTACGTTTGATAAAAAGACATGGATCTGCTTTGCTTTGATCAAAGTGTTGTTGCTTCAGGAAGTCTACGAGCCGTTTATTCCAGCATCTAGGTGCTTGTTTCAGCCCATAGATGCTACGTTGTAGCTTGCATACGCGTCCCGTCCCATCTTCAAACCCCACTGGCTGTGCCATGTATACTTCTTCCTCTAGTTCTCCGTAGAGGAAGGCCGTTTTAACGTCAAATTGAACCAGATCAAAATCCTTGGATGCTATTGCCACCAGTCGTGCTTTAAATCTCTCGATTGAGCCATCTGCATTTTTCTTTAGCCTTAATACCCATCGGCAACCAACAGCCTTCTTTCCTTTGGGAAGGCTCACCAGAACCCAAGTTTGGTTCTCAATGAGAGATGCAATTTCTTCTTCTTTGGCTTCTTTCCAATTTGCTTCGTCAGTAGACGATTCGCTTAACAGAACTTCAGCATCAATTTCTTCCTCCAACAAATAGTCATTCATTCGTACTGGACGTCTTCTTCTTCGTTTGGTTTTCGTTGTTTCGTCATGATCGTCCTCTTCCTCGCGAGGTTGATTGACTCCATCGTCGTCATCATGGTCCTGGTTCACTTCACCTTGGACAACTTGATGGACATCATCATCGTCATCATGATTCATCTCTTCCTCTCGATGTTGATGGACATCGTCGTTTGTCACTTCCTCTGGAACTTGATGAACGTCGTCGCCGTAAGCCTCCAGGACTGGATTAACATCCACTGCACATGGTTCAATGTGATCGAGGGATTTCTGTAAATTTTTATCCATGAAAATCACATCATGGCTGATAGTTACCTTCTTTTCATCTTGCAGCCAGACCCGGTACCCCTTCTTCTCTCCACAGTATCCAACAAAACAAGCGGACTTGCTTTTAGCATCAAGTTTTCGACGCATCTGGTGAGGAATGTGGACGTAGCACCTTGTTCCAAACGTTTTAAAGTGTAACGGTGTGGTTGGTTTCCTGTTTCCTTTTGCTTCCACAGAGGTAGGGCCCGTTCTGTTTAAAACATACACAGCGGTGTTGACAGCCTCTGCCCAAAGATTTAACGGCATCTTTGTCGCGTGTATTAAAGTGCGCGCACTTTCAACCAATGTCCTGTTTTCGCGTTCCGCGGTCCCGTTTTGTTCTGGCGAATAAGGCATTGTAATTGTTTGCACTATACCATTCACCGAGAGGAAAGACTTGAGAGCCTGATTGTCATATTCTTTTCCTCCGTCACTTTGAAACTCGCGAACTGTTACACCGGCTCTAGTCGCCTCATTTATGAAAGTTTTAACGCATTCAGGAACTTCACTTTTCTGTCGAATAAAAAACACGCGCCGAAACTTGCTAAAATCGTCTTTTATACACATAAAGTATCTCGATCCGCCGAGAGAGGTCACCTGCATTGGCCCGCTTACATCGGAATGCACGAGCTCTCCCGCACTCTTTGCCTTGTCTCTCCGCGAACGAAAACTTATTCGTTGTTGCTTCCCGAGAATGCTCGCTTCACAAACTGCGTCATTACGATCTAGCGCACTAATGTTGTATCTTTTTAACACCTCACGAACATGCTGCTTGTTTTGGTGACAGAATCTCTCATGCCAAGTTTGGAGTGACGCCGTTTTCGTAGTTGCCACGGCCGCCAACATGGTCGCACACTCATCGACTTCTGATGAAAAAAGACAAAGATTATTTGTCCGAGAAACAGTCATATTTAGTGCATATAAGCCTCGTGTGGTCATTGTACCCGTTAAGCGCACATCGTTGTTCTTCACAAACTTGCACATGCGGATGTCAGCATGAAACTTAAAGCCTTTCTTCATTGTTGAGCTGACTGAGAAGAGATTGCGCCCAAGATCTGGTACATATCAGACGTTCTCTAAGTAGTTGTCAACTGACCCACCGTTGTAACGCATCTGAACGTTTACTGGGCCCATAACCTTCAGATTCGTTTTTCTTCGTTGGCAAACGCATTTCTATTAACCGTAGACGCTCGGTTAACTTGTTTATCGAACGATCAGCAATGGCAACGGACTCCCACACACTCTTAAATTCGAAGTACTCTGTGGGGAGGGTTGACAAAATTCTACTCATGAGTAACAGGTCAGGAAGTTGCGTTTGGGCAACCGTCTTAAGTTCTTCATTCATTTCCCTGAAGATGCGCTGAAGCCGAGCGATATGTGTCATGATATCCTCATTTTCATCCTTTTCATAGGTGAAAAATCTTTCCATCAGCCTGTCTAAGCGCTGTCCTGAACTTTGTTCATATACAATGAGTAGTTTTTCCCAAACAGCTTTAGCTGTGTCACATGTGGCTGTCAAGTCCACATTCGATTCGTTCATTGTCGAAACAAGTACAAGTTGGGCTAGCGCGTCAGCTTTTTTATACTTTCTTAATGCTGCTTGTGCTGCTTCGTCGTTCGAAGCTTCCGGGACGACCGTCATGCCGGTTACAACTTCATACACCTCGTGGTGTTTCAGTACCAAACACACTTGACGTTTCCACATTTATTAAAGAACTCAGAGTAACACGCGTCTATACCCCACTAAGGTCGCAGCACAAAAAAAAAATAGAGAGAGATGGTTGGCGCATTGCGAGAAATGCTTACAAGACTAGCAGTGTTGCCAATATAGAACTGGTAACCTTTATGGTACCAACATAACACATAGTACATAAGTATGGTGACATTCAAACAAAATATAATTACAACACTTACAAATTGCAAAAGCAAAAAAGCCTCTTTCGGATGGAGAACTAATTAAAAAATGTCTGGATCATAAAAATGGTCGAAGCTCTTAATAATAACGAAATGGCAAAAAAAATTCAAACAGTTTCTCTTTATCATCAAACTGTTAGCTGACGTGTAAACGGGATCGGTATACATGTCACTAACAAATCACAAAACCTAATCAAAAATTGCTACTATTTTCACGCAGCAGGACGAAAGTACAGATATTTCAGACACAAGTCAAATGCTTATTTTTATAGAAAGAACCGTAAATGAAAACTATGATGAATTAAAAATTATGAAATATTCAGAAGAACTTTAAAATTACGATCATTACACGGACCAACAAATGGTGAAGATATTTATAACGAATTAAAATGTTCAATAGTTCCGTATGGCCGATTTGACAAGTGCATCGCTATTGTAATGGACGGCGCCAGAGCTATGACCGGCAAAAATATTGGGCTCGCAGGACTCTTACAAAAAGAAGGAATAAATTGTTGAATTGTATTGTGTTGTGCATCAGCAGGCATTATCTGGTCTTTCACTAAATCAAAGATGTAATGGACATGGTTTGCAAAATAACAAATTTAAATCGTGGCTGAAATCGTTCTCTTAGATATCGAAAATTTAAAACTGTTTTGGAAGAACTGCAAGCTGAGTGTGGTGATTTGTTTTTACATAGTAATATTCGATGGTTAAGTGCGGGAAAATGCCTAAAGAGACTGTTTACACTTCGGAAAGAAATTCATCTTTTTTTAGCGGAAGTTGGCATCGATGAAGATTTGACAGAAAATTCTTTGTTCAGTTGCTTTCCTAACAGACATTATAAATTATTTAAATATTTTGAATTAATACTTGCTAGGAAAAGATCAAGATGTGTCTTGTCTTTATAAACATGTAACAGGATTCAGAAATAAATTAAAATTGTGGAAGTTAAATTTGAAGGAAAGTAATTTATTTCATTTTGAATGTTGCAAAGATATGTTTGAAGCAATGAATTACTGCAACATAGAAGTGAATTTTGACATTTTCTTCCCTAAATTAGATATGCTTATTGAAGATTTTAACAGAAGATTTTCTCCATTTGATGATTCATAGATGAGTATTAATTTATTCAGTGATCCATTCAATATCGATATTGCCTCCGTTGAACCTAAATATAAAATGGAATTATCCGATCTTCAGGCTGACCCATTCATTACATCTAGTGGAGCAATTCGAATACAAGTGTTCAAACATTTGGATAATGAAAATATAAAAAAAAAATGAGAGATTTTGGACTTCAAATATTCAATATTTAATTTTAACAATAAATATAACGCAATATTTATTATGAAAAAATATAAACTTTATTGTTGAAAAAATGTTATAATCTTTGACTTATTTTTTTTCGTATAAATAAAATAACTTTTGAGCCTTTTCGACCCGCGAAAAATTTGCTAAAGAAAAAATGGCCCGCTGGCTAAGAGAAGCTGGACAGCGCTGCTCTAGTGTGTTTAGTCTCGTGTATCCAGTCTCGTCTGTCTAGTCTAGTCTTGTCGGCCCAATCTTAACATATTTTTGTTTATATACTTATTAAGTATCTGGTTCGTGGTCACAGTGGTGTAGTGGTGAACGCATCCGCTCGGTTTACCTGAGATTCCGGGTTCAATCCCCGGACAAACCGTGAAAATTTTCACGGAACTATGCTGTCCACCTCGTGAAAGCAATGGCAAACTACCACAAGTAATTCTGCCAAGAAAACCTCTCAAATAGTGCCGTTCGGAATCGGCGATAAACTGCTAGGTCCCGCATATTACTGTGGCGATACCTTCCACAAATATGAGAGGTTTTTACGTATGGCACACATAATTTGATTTTTTTTAAATTGCTTTTTGATAATTTAAATTTTTAGTTCAAGAAACCGACTTTTCTAGATTAGGAATTTCGTCCTTTATCTTCAGGCGCTTTAAATAATGAACCTATAAAATCCGTCGTTTCGACATTTCCAAACATTTAATTTACAAATTTAAATCGAACTAATTACCCCCAACAGAAATAAGTGAAAGAAAAGAAACCGAAAGGGAGTAATTAATACCCGTTCCCAGGCGAGCGGCGAAGAAAACTGAAAATCTCAATTAATTTGGACCCCACCGTCCTGACAACGTAATCCACTCTCATCCCAACAAAATAACTTCGTCTTATTATGATTTATGCCCCGGACTATGTAGTTATTATTATTACTGCAATGAGAGAGTAACATCTTATTAGACATTTAATGAAACCGACGCTGCGTTCGCACAAAACATGGAAGGTGTATTTATGCGGTCGTAATGCGGCATTGTCCCGGTGCGAATTTACGCCGAGTTATTGCAACCGAACGACTCACGCGTTCCCTGCTATTCGGAGGGAGAGAGCGCGACTTTCTCTGGCCGTCCCTCAAGAATGGCGCGAGATAAAGCGGAATTATGGAAATTATTGCGGTGTGTGTTTCAATTTTAACGGCGGACGAGTCACGACGAATCCATTGATTGATACAGAAAATTGGACAATTTATGAATCATTTACATATTTTGCTGTAATAATAATATTTGGGGAAATACGCCGGGGTGGATTTAAGGGTAGTTATCGAGGGTAATATTGCAACATCTCGAATGCTAATATTAATATTCTAAGAAACTTTCTAAGAACTATGAATGTTCTAATCTAATTAATTTATAAATTAATAAATAAAATACAAATAAATAGACTAATATGTAAAATCTTTTATACGACGACTACGACCACTACACAACTGTAATACGACCACTATTGTAAATGCCCATTATTGTACAGTTCGTGGACTATGTAAATACATCATAACATCTGGTCTTGTGTGATCTTGTCTGGTTTTGTCTGGTCTTGTCTGGTCTTGTCTGGTCTTGTCTGGTCTTGTCTGGTCTTGTCTGGTCTTGTCTGGTCTTGTCTGGTCTTGTCTGGTCTTGTCTGGTCTTGTCTGGTCTTGCCTGGTCTTGCCTGGTCTTGTCTGGTCTTGTCTGGTCGTGTCTGGTCTTGTCTGGTCTTGCCTGGTCTTGCCTGGTCTTGTCTGGTCTTGTCTGGTCTTGTCTGGTCTTGTCTGGTCTTGTCTGGTCTTGTCTGGTCTTGTCTGGTCTTGTCTGGTCTTGTCTGGTCTTGTCTGGTCTTGTCTGGTCTTGTCTGGTCTTGTCTGGTCTTGCCTGGTCTTGCCTGGTCTTGTCTGGTCTTGTCTGGTCTTGTCTGGTCTTGTCTGGTCGTGTCTGGTCTTGTCTGGTCTTGTTATAACTATTTTGTTACAACTAATTAAGTTACAACTAATTAACTATTATTTTATATAAAATTAATACCAGTTGTTATTATATAGTCGACAAAATGATTGCAAGTAACATTATGTTCAATCAACAGGGATAAAAATAATGACATGAAATATTATAAGAATTTTTAGTAAAATTAATGGGTTTTATGCAATATACACAATGCAGTTTCTTTGTTAGAAAGATGCGAGTCGGAGATTCTGTTTGAGGCAATACACGCTTGAACTGTAATTTATGTAGTGCAGTAATAAATAGCTTAAAGCGTATTGAATCTAAACGTAAAGGAAGGTGGAAATGAAGTATCAAGTTCGCATACAGGAGATTTATAGTTTTGTAGTTGACAATGGTATTAAGCAATGTGTATTGGTACATGAATTTATCGGAGGAAGAAGGTTCAGGGAGAGGAAGATCCGAACTAATTTTCCCCACGGCAGAGTGCAATTCCTTGTTAGAATCCCGATAATTAATAGTATAACACGGAATGTTTCCCTTATTCCCGAAAAGCAACTTAAGTTGCGAGTTGGTTTAAAGTAATCGGTTTTTAAGATTATGTCTTCAAATCCAAACTTCTTTTGACTGTGGCGTCTTTCCCTTGAAAACCAAAATGTGTTCGTGCTGTCATGAGAATCAATAACATCCTCCTAATGTTCTGTGTGCTTTGCTAAAGGGGGTAGGCAGATTCGTTAGCGAGCCAGGAAATTCAGGGAACAAACTAAATAAAGATTGAAGGGGGATAAATACGAGATAGTTGACACTCTTCGATGATTTAGCTGTTCCTTGTATCAACATTCTATTTACTCCTCGCTTTTCCCATTGCTAAAATTCAAATTCCCCAAGGAACTCGACGGAGAAAACGATATTATTTATCAAGGCCGTTTAAAATTGAAAATAAGAAGACGCGCGATATTTATATTCCTTCCACAACTAAAAAAAATATTTGAATTTTTATTGTGAAAATAAAATTTCATTACGGAGAACAAAATATTTCCACATCCAAGCTTTTAATTTAAAAAAAAAATGTATAAAGAATTTATTGATACTGTTGTGGGTATATTTTGCTTCCATACATTAAACTAAAACTTAACTTCTGTATAGTGATTTTCTCGCTTAATGGACGAGATGGCGTAAGTAAGGAGTTGTGTACGTAACGCATAAAGTACGATAATACGATACGACAACAGCAACTGCTGTTGCGTAATACCCGTCCAAAGTACCCACTCAGCTCTATATATGGTATGGTAAACGGGGGGAAATTTTATAAGCCATATATTCATAATAGATCCTTAATTCGCGCGGAAAACTTTAATTATCTTCCCAAACATTGTTGCGCGAAACGCCGAGACGTGAACGTCACTAGCTGCTGCTGAAGTGTCAGGATGGAAAGATCTCAACTATAATTATGTTTGTGAGAGCTGACTGATTATAACTATCCTTGTCGGTAACTATTAATTTGTTTGTTCTAGACAGGTTCAATTTCGAATCATTATATTAGTAGCATCAATGCCGTCGCAAGATGTACTAAACTCGAGGCATTAACGATTCCTTAATTGCTATAAAAACCAATGAAGAAGTTTCAATGTAGTAATTAAGACATTAATTTTCGAACTACTATGATTATAAATGACCCAATAAATCTAAATCATTATAACTATGTTTATAAATGTTCTAAAAATGTTTCGTCAAGAGCTATTCAATTCATAATCTTAGTACATTGAAAAGAGTTTTAGTACATTCAATTTAACGTAAAAAATATCCTATTGGACATAAGTTATATAATAATAATTTTTATTATTCATGCATTAAAAGTACTATCTTGTCGCAGGTTTTTCACTGCGAGAAATGCAATTTTTGGTTGTATTACCACATAATTTGGGTAACGCACAAATATTCAATATCGGTAAGTTACATTAAAGAAAACAATTAAATTAATAAGATTAACACAATCAAGACCCCAATATTAAAAGAAGTGACGTGAAAGTGACAGAGATTTTGTTTAATTAGAAAATAAAAATTAAAGAAAATATTTTAAAATGTTAATTCTATGGTAATACCGCAGAGTAATGCGAGTTCTTATGACGAATAGAGACAACTTAAAAAGCAAATTCTTCATGTTTGATTCTATTTTTTTAGGATAGCCCCTGGATCCCAAACTTTTAATATACGTCCCCTCGCATGAGCAATGAAAAATATTATTTGAAACACGGGCGGTATTGTCAATTGCCCTCTCGAGCAAATGTGCGCACTCATTTCGATCGTGGGTGCACGAACGAAATGAGTTAACTTCATTAATCACGAGAGCATTTTGCTCTCGTGACGAATTGACAACCGCACTAATTGCAAAATATTCTATTTTTATTTTATAATAGTTAGATAATAAGTTCTTCCCCAAAAATATAATTATAAAAATAAGTGTCGTCTGTTACCTTATATACGGATCTTTCGATCTTTGCTTTTTAAAAATTCCTTTTTTCGAAAACTAAATAAAATGTTGCGATGAATTTTTTAGCTTTCTCCAATGTGATGTTGGCAACACACAGACAAAAATTGTATAATGAGTGTTTTGTCAAAAACTTGTGTAGTAAAAATGTACAGTAAATAGGCTAGCACAGTTCTGGAGCAATATCCCATAAGGATTTACATCGGGGTCTAAATTCGCATTTTTAAATATTTCTTCCGGTCCGGGAGGTTCATGGGTCGGAGATACCCCAGTTGGACATCATCTGAATGTATACTATTTAGTCACTTTCAACAATGATAAAAATAAAAAGTAGTAGTTTGGTGTCAGAGCGGCTCTAGCATTCATCCTAAGAGAGATACCGCCCGACCGCCACCCAATATTGTCAAACTAATTATATTGATGCTGATTGGTTGATTAATGAATAAATAATTACAGTTGACCTTGTGTCTCAATTTATATGTAATCTTATAGAAAAGTATGACTTTAACAGTGACTTGTGAAAATTTACATTACTTCTTATGTAAAACACATATAAACTTAATCATTTTTAGGATACTTAAGCTTCAAACTAATTTTGTGCTTGAACTTAAACTTGTAAGCCCGCGCGAGAAGGAATCTCTGAATTGTAAAATAGTTGTTAAGAACTGCGTGTCAGCATTTTCTTGTTTGAATTTGTTTAGATGAGAGTTTGAATTTATTCGGTGTATTCTGAGAAATTTGGATTAGCCATTGAAAACATGCAAGTGTGGTCCATCATCAAGAACATCATCCTAGCTTGTGTCAGTTTAAGAACAGAGTGGTCAGCTATAGAATTTATGGTTCACGGGATTGATGTAGATAGCTTTGTTAGTGAATTGAACAGCCGTTGTACGAGAATCCGCACAACCCTGCACATGAAGTATTATGATTCCTGAAGTTGTATATGAAATCTACGCTCACGCACGATTTCATATTTATACAAGTTCAATCACTCATCAAAACGAGGTGAAACTCTTAAATCCGTCCACCTTCAGTCCACTCCGTCTACTTTCCATCCACCTTCCATCCACTTTCTGTCCACTCCATCCACTTTCCATCCACTTCATCCACTTTTCATCCACTTTTCGTCCACTCCATCCACTTTCTATCTACACCGTCCCTTTTCCATCCACTTTCCGACCACTCCATTCACTCCATCCACAGCTTTTGAGTAGCTTTTAATCCGTTCCTAAACAGCTTTTAATCAGATTTAATTAGCTTTTTTAATCGGCTTTAAACTCTTAAATCCGTCCAGTTTCCTTCCAAATCCTTTCCAAAAAACCTTCCATCCACTTTCTGTCCACTCCATCCACTTTCCATCCACTCCATCAACTTTGCACTCACTTTCCGTCCACTCCATCCACTTTCCATCCACACCGTCCCCTTTCCATCCACTTTCCGTCCACTCCATTCGATGATCCGTCCACTTTAATCAGCTTCTGAATAGCTTCTAATCATCAAACAGCTTTTAATTAGATTTAATCAGCTTTTAATCGGCTTTAATTAGCTTTTAATCAGCTTTAATAAGCTTTTAATCAGCTTTAAACAGCGTTTAATCAGCATTAATCGGCTTCGAATCAGCTTTTAAACAGCTTTTGTGGATGGAAAGTGGATGGAGTGGATGGAAAGTGGATAGAATGTGGATGGAAAGTGTATGGAAAGTGGATAGAAAGTGATTGGAAAGTGGATGGAAAGTGAACCTCGTTTTGTTGAGTCATTGAACTCGTACAAGTGTGGAATCGTGCATGAACGTAGATTTCATATACAACTTCAGGAATCATAAGATTCCATGCGTTGTGCGGATTCTCGTACAACGGCTGTTAAATTTACTAACAAAGCCATCTACATCAAACCCGTGAACCATCAATTCTATAGCTGAATATTCTGTTCTTAAACTAACACAAGCTTGGATGATGTTCTGCTGGACAGGCTTCACTGATGCTTGGAGGCGTTTCTGTGATCGTAGATCTGCAGCATACTTTAACCTTGTTGAGGATTGTTGATTTCATATTTTACAGAAATTATTTGGCTGTCTGCGACTCCAACTTTATCTTCTTGGAGGTATAGGATGAATATTCAGTATTTAGACTCAATAAGCCAATCAAAATGCACCGGATATATCACGTGTTCAATGACTCATCTAGACAAGCTGAAACAGGAAAATTCTAACTCTACAGTTCCATCCTTGCGTGTTTTATGGCTCATCCAAACTTCTAAGAATACACCGAATAAATTCAAACTCTCATATAGACAAGTTGAAACAAGAAAATGCTGACAGGGCAGTTCTTATCAACTATTTTACAATTCATATATTCCGTTCTCGCGTGCGTTTATAAGTTAAAGTTCAAACACAAAATTAGTTTGAAGCTCCTCAAAATGAGTTTGTGCATGTTTTGCGTAAGCAGTAATGTTAATTTTCATAAATCAATGTTGAAGTCACACTTTTCCATAAGATTACATGTAAATTGATACACAAGGTCAACTGTAATTATTTATTCATTAATCAACCAACCAGCATCGATATAATTGGATAAGGACAAACTTTAGGACCTTCTGTGAAAACATAAAATCCTCCCCGTTGGCAGCTAGACTGCACAAAGCGCTAGCGAAGGATAGAGTGGAAATGACAACCACTCTTAAGAGACCGGATGGGACCTTCAGGGAGGATGAAGAGCAAAGAGCTCTCCTCCTACTAGAAACCCATTTTCCGGGATGTAGAGGATACAGGGAGACCGAGGGCTTGATGCAACCAGGGAACCAAGTTTGGCTGACTGGAGGAAGGCTGGAGGATAGACGCTATCTGTACGGAGAACCGAATCAGATGTGTTTTTTAGCACTTTCCAGCCTTTTAAGGCCCCAGGTGTGGACGGACTAGTTCCTGCCTTCATACATTCATAACAAAGGTGGGGAAGAAAGACACCACTCAACCGAAGTCATTTAGACCCATTAGTCTAACATCTTTCATGTTAGAGACAATGGAGAAGGTAATCTCTGATTAAGGATTCTATAACCTTGTCCTAAAATGGACAAGGATATAGACTTGGAATAGAGTACCTTAGGACAACAGCGCTGGTAAGTACACCACTAGACAGCAGTCAGCATGCATACAGAGCAGGGAAATCCACAGAAACCGCCCTGTATCAGCTGACAAATGAAATAGAAGCAGCACTAGAGACAAATGAAGTAGCGATATGTGCCTTCTTGGATATAGAGTGAGCTTCTGACAACTTCTCACACGAGGCTGTCAATGCGGCTCTCGAAAGAAGGAGTATCGACAGCTCAAGGTGGATGGGAGAAATGCTGAGAACTAGAACAGCGGAGACACAAATGGGAAGAGACAACATTAAGATCTGCACAACTCGAGGGTGCCCACAGGGAGGTGTACTATTACCGCTAAAGCGGAGCCTGGTAGTTGATGAATTACTGGTTCAGCTGAACGACCTAGACATCAAATGTCAAGGTTACGCCGAACATAGTCAAATGGTGAGAGGGAAGTTTGAGGGAATGCTCTGTGAAACTGTTCAGAGAGGCCGCAAGGTAACTAGTAGATGGTGTTAAACAGTTGGACTAAGACTCAACCCGAGCAAAACCACGGTAATACCATTTACTAGAAGGAGAAAACTAAACTGCATACAGCCCATACTGTAAGATGGGAGGGCAGTTAAATACAAACAGGAGATAAGGTATCTGGGTATCACACTACATAGCAAACTCCTGTGGAATAGACACACTGCGGCAGCGGTAGGTAAAGCCAAACCAGCTCTAATGGTGTGCAGAAATCTGGCAGGAAAAACGTGGGGTTGTAACACCACAATCCTGCGATGCATGTACACCATGATAGTGATACCTGCAATTACTAAGGAGCAGTTGCGTGGGGAAGTAGAACCAAGCTCGCCGCTATGAGGAAACAGCTTGACAAGATTCAAAGACTGGCGTGTGTCTGCATCACGGGGGCGATGGGACGTCTGACAGCAGCAATGGAGCTGCTGCTAGATCTGACTCCGCTGCACCTTGTGGTTGAAAGGGCTGCCAGATCGGCGATTATAAGGTTCAGCAAGGAAGAAATAGGCAGAGGTTAAATAATCGGGTGCAGAGACCGAAACAGCCTCGGTGCCAAGATCCCCTGGCTGGAAGCACCAAAAGACGAAATGGTATGAAAGTACCATTTCGAGAAAAACTACACAGCAATGTGTAGTAGTAAAGCCGATTGTAACGACGAATCCTCATCATACCACATAGAGCAAAATGCTATCAAGTGGTATACAGCTGGTTCGAAGACAAAGGAAGGTACTGGTGCAGGAGAGTTTGGACCTCGTACCAAATACTTCGAATCCATGAGAACATTCCCAAGTATCTTAAAATCAGAGTTACGCGCAATTGAAAGATGTGCACAGTTTAACCTCGACAGGAATTATCACAAAAAACGTCAGACAGCTAAGCAGCCATTAGGGCATCAGATCCAAACTGGTATGGGACTGTGTGGGGAAGCTAAACAAGCTTGGAGACGAAAATAAAGTAACGCTATACTGGGTACCAGTACACACTGGTATAGACGGAAACGTAGAAGTCGATCACCTAGCAAACAAGGGATACAGTAGCCCCTTTATAGGTTCGGAACCCTTTTGCAGCATGAGTTTGAACACCCTCCACAAAAGTTTAGATGAAGAAACTAGAAAACAATGGATGAAAACCTTGAAAAAACTTCGAGGGATAAGGCAGTCCAAAGTGATTTTCTCAGTCTGGTTAAAAGATCCCAGCGATCTTTTAACCAGAAGAGAACAAACGCTTGCCTGAAATTAAGCAGGAACGAGCTTAGAATTCTGACAGGAGTCCTGACGGGAGGCTGCAGACTTAGGAAACATCTCAAGACCCCAGGCCTAGAGAAGGATGACGGATGCAGATTTTGTGGCTCAGCAGAGGAAACCCCCATACATCTTCTCAAAGACTGCGGAGCAGTACTCCGCAAGAGACAGATGTAGCTCGGGGCTCACTGCTTGAACACAGAGGAGCTGCAGGCCTTGAATCCCGCCCAGAACCTGAAATTCCTAAAGGAATCAGGATTAGAGGAGGCGCTCTAAATGGGTAAGTAGACCAACGCTTGGAGGAGGAGGGTGGGGTACAATATATCTATAAAGGTCGCAGTACAAGACGTCACCACCATATTTACAATCTACATCGATATAATTAGTTTGGCAATATCCGCCGCGGCAGACGACGTCATCTACTAAGAGGGTGGCGGCCGTGCGGTATCTCTCTTAGGATGAATGGTAGAGCCGTTCTGACACTCGATTATATTTTTTCATTAACCCCCCAATTTTGAATTTACATAACCTACATCACCAACTACCCCTAATTTTTAAGTGACAAAATTGTTATCTTATTATTATTGACTGATAAAATTATTTTTATCATTGTTGAAACTGACTAACTGGATACTTCCAGATGATGTCCAGTTAGGGCCCTTCCGAGCTACTAACCTCCCGGACCGGAACAAAAATTACAAAGTGCGAATTTAGACCCCTATGTATCCTTATGGGATTTTGCGCTAGAACTGTCCTAGCCTATCTACTATGTACTATTATTTAAAATATTATTAAAAGTAATGCAAATGTATTATTTAGAAAAGCTCATATCTATGCGGTACAAACATTTTTTTTTGTTTTTTAATTCAGCTGTTTTCTACCCTTTGGGTATAAATAAGCCTTCCTCTTATTTTGCCCGTTGCCACGATTTTGTGCCTCCTGGTACCAGTTCAGTCCTGCCGCTCGTTTCAAGTCGTCGCTCCATCTCATTTGTGGTCTTCCTATGCTCCTTTTGTTGCTCCATGGTCTCCATCGAATTAGTTTGCCACTCCACTTATCCTGGTCTCTTGCTACGTGTCCCGCCCAGTCCCATTTCTGAGCGGCGGCGCGTCGCACGACATCATGAACCTTTGTTCTTCTCCTGATCCATTCATTTGTTTTCCTATCTCTTAATGATATCCCAAGTATTCTTCTCTCAATAGCTCTCTGGTTTACTTTAAGTTTGTCAAGTATAGCTTTCGTGAAGGTCCAAGTTTGTGACCCGTAAGTAGTTACTGGTAGGATACACTGGTTGTATAATTCGGTTTTGAGGTTTAGGGGTATGTCCATATTCAAGATGTCTTTAATTTTGGCATATGCCGCCCAGGTTTGCTGTATTCTCTCATTTATTTCGAGTCCTTGGTTAGCCTTGCCTATAGTTAGTGTTTGTCCTAGGTATTTGTATGCAGTTACTTTCTAGATTCTGTTGTCTCCTAGGGTAATTTCTCGATCGTCATCTACGTTTGATGTCATGTACTTTGTTTTGTCAAAGTTGATTGCTAGGCCTATGCGCTTCGTGGCCCTGTAGATGTCATCGATAAGTGTGGCCAGTTCTTCTCTGCTTTCGGCTATCACTACTATGTCATCGGCAAACATTAAGTGGTTGAGTTTCTCCCCGTTGATATTAATGCCTCTGTTTTGGAGGTCGATTGTTTTTAGTGAGTCCTCCTGTACTAGTGTGAAGAGCTTGGGTGACATAGGGTCTCCTTGGCGCACTCCTCTGTTAATTGCCACTTTGTCGGATTTTTCGTGTAGCTGAATTTGCAGAGTTGCATTTCGGTAATTGTTGTTAATTAGATTTGCGTATCTGTGGTCTATTCTGGCGTGTTGCAGGGCTTGCTGTAGTGCCCATATTTCCACCGTGTCGAAAGCCTTACTAAAATCAATGAATGCTAGCCATAAAGGTATATTGTATTCCACAGCGTTCTCGATTAGTGTTCTCATCGTTTGCAGGTGTTCTGTAGTACTGTAGCCCTTCCTAAACCCAGCCTGCTCTTTTGGCTGGTAATAGTCTAACTTTGGTGTGAGACGGTTGGTTAATATTTTCGCGAATAATTTGTATATTTGGGATAGCAGGCTGATCGGTCTATAATTTTCTAGGTTCTCGGTGTCTCCCTTTTTGTGAATGATTACTACGAGGGCGTTTGTCCAGTCCTGTGGTATGTCCTCCTTTTCCAGGCATTTGTTGTACAATATTTCTAGTTGGTGTTCTAGTATATCACCGCCTTGTTTTAACATCTCTATCAGTATGCCGTCTTCGCCCGCTGCTTTCCTATTTTTAGTATGTTGTAATGCCGATCTGATTTCGTCTTTCGTCTTCAGAGTTGACGTTCATGACTTTCTCTTCCTGGTCTTGTTCGGTTGTGTCGCTCGTTACTTTCGTCTCGTATAGGTCTGCGTAGAATTCTTGTACCGTTCTTATAATTTCGTGTCTTCCTTGAATTCTATGTCCTGTTTTGTGTTTGATTCTGACGATTTCTTTCTTTGTGTTTGTCGCTAGTCTTCTGAACACTTTCGTCCCTTTGTGTTGTTCCAGTACTTTCTGCGCGATTTGCACATTGTGTTTTCTGATGTCCTCCTTTGCCATCTTTCTGGCGATTTTGTTTGTTTCAGCGTATTCTGCTGATGGCCTTTTGTTATTTGCTATAAGTTGTCGTCTTTTATCTAGCATGTTTAGTTTTTGCGCGCTAAATTGATTACAAACATAACAACAATGAAATAAAAAAAACGTTCTGATATATTTTGTAGTTTAGGAGAAAAAGGTAGTTGAATTTGAAAATAAACGCACCTGGAAGTTATCCCTTAACCCATTTTTTACCAATCACGAAGGAAAAAAAAAATAACAATGTTTTTATTGCAGAAACCTATTAATTAATTCAAAAATAGTAAATGCTTTATAAACAAAATATTTTTTTCAAAAACATAAATGAGAATGGGGTGTACTGAAGTGGGTACACTGGGCATATCTGGGTTCAATGAGTGTGGTAAAGTTCCAAATAATTAAAAAAACATATATACGCAATCCAGTTTAAGCTACATATTATTAGATGGCGTAAAAGTGATAAAATATTTGTGTACCTGGTTGAGAACAGCTGTAAAAAATGGGTTAAGAGTCTTAATGAGGAAGTTAGCCAACTAATTACTGCATTTCGATTTTTCAGTCACAGCTAAACAATAAGTCTAAATATCTAAAAATAATTTAAACTTTAATGAAAAAGCTCAAACTTTTAAACATACAATACAAACCTACATCGATTTCAACGAAGTTGCCAACTGACTGAATATTTAAAAAACTGTATCATTTAACTAGATCGTTTTTGTTGATGGAGTCGATAACAGTTATGCAGATAGTTCGTTTACGTTATTTCGTTTTTTTCAACTTTTATATTTCATGTTGACCTATTTCGTTTTCGATTTATATCTGACGCATGAATATCTTTCCATGACAAATTTTTCAAATAATTTAAACGAAAATAAACTGCATACACAATTATCTCTGCCTGTGATGACAATTAGATTCTCGTATATGTGGATTATATAAAATATATGCAAATAATTATTTATGCAAATTTTAAATTTAATTTAATTATTTATGCAAATTTAAATTTAACGGATTATTAAAAACCTATTTCCTATTTGTTACTTTTTTGTCTATTACTTTTATTTACGACAATTTTTTTTTTCTTTGGCGTTACAACCCTGAGTGAGTTTTAGCCTGCTCGCCGATCTCTTTCCATTCCGCTCTATCATTTGTCGCTTCTTTCCGATTTCTCATTTCGAGTATTTTCCTTCCCTCCTTAATCTTCCTTCACTCCATCTATCCATTTTTATAATCATGATTTACAATTAGTCTACAACAATTCAACAAAAATCAATTAGTTTACAAAATAATGAAAATATTTAATTTGAAGAACAGTTTTCATCTAATTTCAATTCATATCAGATTTTCTTATAGTAAAGAAGAAGAACAGTTGGTTATATTTTGGTAAAATATTTGTTAATTTAAATATGTTAATCTGTAGTTGGAAAATAAACATTTAAGAGAATTGTGTGCAAATTTTAAATCTTTGTGCAAACCAACATAAATTATGCGGCGGAGAGTGCAACGAACGCAAGTTTATCTAAAGCATTAAAACTAGTTAATAAGAAGTATAAACAGAAGTAGGATTTGCGAAAAGGGTTACTGCGGTATTCAATAGGGAATCAGATTATATTAAAGCAGAATAACCGGCCCCGGCAATTCGGTTGCTCTTTGCCCATTTTCACACAAAGTTCCCTGTGCAAATATTATACGTGCGTTGGCAATTTAAATGTTTTCTATACACGATAAACTCCGATACGATGATTTTAATTGAATCGCGAACTCAAAACCCGAAAAAAGTACCTCGTCCTTTTCAAATACATGTGTTGCTCCCGAAACTAATTAATACTGCAATTATAGCCCGCAGCAAACTATCTCTCACGCCACAAAGGTTCCACGATCATCATGATGATTCAGAGCGGTAATCCTTTGAGTATCAACCAGCTATATGTAATTGGCCATATGGTGACATTGAGACGAAAGCGGATAAGGGATTCGAAAAAAATATATTCGATAATCAATCTCCGCAAATATTTTTAGGTGTCTGGTGATTTTTTCATCCGCCAGACGGTTAATTTTCGTGAGTATCGATCTTAATTATCTGTCTGAGATAAGGGTAAGAAAGAAATAGAAAAGAATCGGTTGGAAAACAATTTGTGGTTCTCACAATATTTAATGTTGGGATAGGTGGATTGAGTTTTACCGGGTTTTCGGTTTGTTTTTAGTTAGTCTAGCCGCAGATTATAATTTCAATTGAATCATTTAATTGAATATTGATTAGATATCATTTTACTAATACGGATTGTGAAAGTAAATGGGACAAGAGAGGGTTTTAGTGTCAAAAGCAGATTGAATCCACATAGTTTTTTTTTTTTAAATTATCTATTCAAATGGATTTTCACAATTTCAGTGTGAATCAAATGCATTTTAATTAATTGGATTACATTAGATTTTATTACTATGAATTGGTTAGTATTTAAATTTTATTTCAATTTTGATATAAAGCTTATTTTTGCAAAAATATAAGCCGCTAACTAATTGTCCGTCGAATAAGTTTATTCATAGTCATAGTCTAGACAAAATTACTTAAGACAGTTTAGACAATAATACGACCAAATTAGAATAATCTTGATACACACATATGATGATGATCTCCTAGCCGAGGCAGCTACAGCGATTTGTGTCTATGGTTTGCGTTTTTCTCTTGTGCATTCAGGTGACGTGCGTATCCCTGTTTGCTGATGAAGATCCTATCGCATTGTGAACAGATGAGTTCATCATTTTCATTAAATACGTACATCTGGAGAAGTTTCTGCCTTCGTTTCAATAGATCACGTTTAATATCTAGGTTTTCTAGTCGCGTCCTTTATTTTTGTATTTAATTGATGTCTCCAAAAAGTGCGGTCTTCTGCATTTCTTTCCCATGTGTTGTGCGGTATATTGCATTCCCGCATGTTTGTTTTGGCTCTGTCCTTGTATTTTGTCATTTGGCCACCTACTTTTCTTTCACCATGAAAAGAACATTTAAGTTCTTTCGTCTTTTTAAGTAGGCGTTGATTTCCCATTCTTTGGACATGTCCACAACATCGCATCTGCATCTTTAATTAATAGGGCTTCTATCCCAAGAATACCGGCTCTGCGGAGTACATCAGAGTTTCTGAAGTATTCATACCATTTTATGTTCACAATTGGAATTTGTCTATTTTAGCAATCTGCCGTCTATAAACGCACCATGTTTCTGCACCGTATAATAGTGTCGGTATTATGGTAGCCTGATAGACTTTAATTTTTGTTCTGGTGGCTACATTATCGATCTTAAATATTTTTTGACATAGTCTTCCATAGGTTATTGATGCTTGCGCTATGCGCCTATGTGTTTATTGATCAATTTTGTTATCAGTGGTTAAAGTGCTCCCGAGGTATTTGAAGCTGTTGACTTCCTTTAGCCAATTGCCATTTATGTGTATGTGCATGGGCCTGTCGGACTTGTTAATAGGCATTTGTTGCTTGACTTAAGTTTTGCCGTAGTTGATTTATAACCCAAAACGTTCACATGAGTTATTGAGCATTGTGATATCCTCTTGTAGGGCTGGTAACGAATCGGCTACTAGGCAGACGTCATCTGCAAAGAGTATTCGGGTAATTTGTGTTTTTGTCGAAGCTCTTAGTCTGGATATGTTAAAAAGTCGTATCGGTATTTTATGTGAATGGCATCAAACATGTCTTTAAAGGCGTGCCTTACGACGACACTGAAGTAGAATGCGATCAATTTTGGTGCTAGAACGAATCCCTGCTTGACTACGTTGACTTCGAGTTCAATTCATCAGAGGACTTCGAGACAATTATATAAGAGAACAACTGTTACAGTCCGAGACGACAACTTTTCAAACCACTGTGGCAAAGTCCATTATTCTGGAAGCAGCAAAAACTGATTCAAATGAACTGGCTCAGAAAACCCAGGTATCAGCTACAACAACAGAGATCAACAAAATACACGGATCCAACAAGAAGAAGGAGCAACGAAAGAAAACTCAACCTAGGCTACAATCAACATCGAATCAATTCAACATCACGAAACATAATGCACCAAAACTCGACTATGTCCAACTGGGACTAGATGGCGTCTGTCTTCGATGTGGACGTGACAATCGTCTCACCAAAGACTGTCGCACAAATCGTGATCGTTTAAAGTGCACTTCGTGTCAAAAACAAGGTCACGTAGCAATAGTGTGTATAAAATCGCAACTCGAGCAGAAGAAACATGATAACACATCCACATATCAAATCACGCACGTGCAAGAATATGGCTTTAATCAAATCGACGATGGAAACAACAAGAAAAGGAGCAACGAGCGTTTCGAAGCCACCGTGAAGATCGAGGGCACCCACTAACATTTGAAGTTGACACAGGCTCGGGCTTCACCTTCGTACCAAGGGATATTTTTTCTCGATTAAAACTCAGCATTCCCTTGTTACCGGTGACCGTCGAATTTCAGTCCTACACCAAAGACTCGTTCGTTCCAGATGGAAAAATCAAAGTCAATGTGGAATTCGGTTGACAGTGACAGTGCTTCATTATGTTGTACCCTGCACGTTATGTCTTTGTGTAGTTGTTTTACCATATTTTGGAACTTTCTTGAACAACCTAGCTTCTTTAGGACTATCCATAGAGCTTAGGGGGGCTCGGTCGAATGCTTTCTCCAAGTCGACGAAAAACATGTATATCGGTTTTTTACCACGCTTTTTTCTTGTAGTTGACGTATGGTGATTGCGTCGCATGTGCCTCTGTTTGCTCTGAAACTGCGCTGAGCCTCAGAAAGTATTTCCTCTACAATTGGCTGCAGGCTATTCAAGAATATTCTAGCTAGGATCTTGCCTTCGACATTCAGTAAAGAGTTTATTCAGTAAAGAGTAAGAGTTACCCTGTAAGAGTTACAGTGGGACTTACTTCCCTTGCCTTTATATATTGTACGCACATATAATATAGAACGATATATCGAATAATACAATTTATTAGATTGGCTCGTTTACGGACATTCTCATGAAAACTTGTTAACCAAACTATATCTTTTCAACTTTAAGTTAAAACTAATTATTAACATATTGGAAACCTTCTTCTTTTTCATGTGGGTTTTACTTTTAGGAGGCTTGCAATCATCAACGCAATTTTGATCTTACTTATGGCAGCTCGAAAAGTTCATTGGATATAGTGCTATACCATTCCCCCAGATTACGCTGCCATGAGATTCTACGTCTACCGTTGTTTTTTTTTCAGCCGTTTTTCATCCACTCCTGGACATAGGCCTATCCGTTTCTCTTCTACGCCTGTTGATCTTGTGCTTTCTGGTACCACCGGCTACCAGCGGCCAATTTTTTGTCTTCTAGCCACCTTCTTTGCCTTTTTACTTCAAGTTGATGTTCTTGGCCACCTTTGTAGAGTCCATAAGAAATAACAACAAATCCGCGGAATAATGACAAATTCTGTCTTGCAGCATGACCTGCCCAGCTCCATTCTAACTTGGCTACAGGCTCTATTTATTATCTATTATGTCGGTTACTCTTGACCTCTCTCACTCTTTCGTTGCTGATTCTGTCCTTCACTGATATTCCCAGCATCGCGCGTTCCATAGCCTTTTATGTCGTCCTTACTCGATTGGAACTGTTTTTTGTGGGGCTCATTGTTTCGAACCCGTACGTCGATACATGTAGAATGCACATGTTGTATAATTTGCTCTTCAAGGTATGTTTGCTCTTTTTCTCGGATGTACCAGAGTTTGCAAAAAGCTGCCATGTAAGTCCGATTCGCCTGGTGACTTCGGCCGTCTGGTTCCTCTTACCTGCCCAAAATAGGTATATTGTTGCACGCACTCGATTATATTGTTGTCTATGCAAATGTGGAGGTCTCAAGGGCTCGTAATCCTGGTCTTGCTTAGGTTCATTTTAAGACCAATGCTTCTAGATGTTACGGCTGCCTAATATATTTCTCTGAATTATCAATTTGAGCAGTTCATATATTTTCCCTCTGTTATGTTATGTGACCCAGTTACTGGAGCTTTCTTCTTTTTATTGTTGATATAACATACAGCTCTTGATCTTACTCTCCTATTCGTCACTCTGTGTTTCCAGGATATCTTTAACATAAGCCTATATCACCATAGTTCGAAAGACTCTTCGCTTCTTTATTCCAGCTCGCTTCAATGTTCATGTCTCCACTCCATAGAGTAGAATGGAGAAGAAGTGCCCTCTTAGCATTCTTGTACGCAGATATATTTTATTTTGTAGTTCAGAAGTGTGTTTCTGGAAAATTCATTGCTCGTTTCTTATTTCAAGTGTCTTGTCTATATTGTATGTTATCCATGTGCCAACATATTTGTGTTTCAATGTTTTTTCTATCCGAGTATTATCGATGTATAGAGCTTGATACTACGCTGGGGCTTTCGTCATTTTCATGCACATTTAATCTTGATAATCCTTGATCCTCAATCCTTGGTTAGTCCGGCATGTTCGGTAATCCGGCGCTCCGGGGAATCACGTGACGTGATATAAACCTCGCGCACAGAAGAAATTAAGTCAAAAACAACACCATCGAGTGTTCTTAAACAACACCATCGAGGAAAAAGGTCTGGCCAACACACCCTGCTTTAATGTCTGAAAACTTGATAGACGATTCTGACCAGGCTTACTCCACTCTACAATTGTCTTACTATCTGCTCAAACTTTGTACATATTTTTTTGTGTGATCACATTGACCTATATAGATACATATTTTATTCTTTCTGAAATACAATTGTACATAAAATATGTTTAAATTGTTTTGTTTAAATCCACATAATCCGATTTTTTTTATAATCCCGCGGTTGTCTGGTCCTATATGTGTCGGATTGTCAAGATTATACAGTATTTTGTTGTTTCAGGTTCATCTTGAGACCGTAGTTCGTCTTGCAGACCGGCATCGTTTACTTTGTTTGTTAATCTCTGTAGGTCTTCAAGAGTCTTCGCTATAATGTCTGTGTCGTCCGCATATCTAAAATTATTTATAGTTTGACCATTCACGATGACTCGTGCTTGTTCTTCACCGAGATCTTTTCGGAATATCTTATTCAGAGTACAGGTTGAATAGCATTGGGGATAATATACATCCATACCGTGACAAAGCATAAATGCACATTACATTTCTTACATTTTAATCTAGATTTTCCATTACAGTTCTTCTTCTTACATCCTTCCCTTCTTCTGACCTAGCAGGCCACCGCTCTATTTGGTATGATTAAATAAACTGGTTTGGACTGGGTACCAAACATCTTCTTTTCATAATTGGTTCACGACTAGGCTAGTTCCCAGTCCTGATCAGAAGAGCCTCCTTTAAACATTTCTTCAACAAGAACAGTTTTGAACGATAGTAATGGCACTATTTCACTTTGCTTGCCGAGTTGTTTTATGATCCTTCTGTCAAGCAGTCAAGCATTCACTGCCACTACATCTAGCATTTTCTTCTTCTTCTTTTTCAGACTTCATTTTTCCAATATTGGACATAGTCCTCCCTTTAAAATTTCCATTCTTCTCTATTCCTCGCTAGACTTAACCATTTCCTTCCTGTTACTACCCGGATAGCGTCACTCCATCTTTTAGGGGGGCGGCCTATGTTTCTCCTTCCGTATCTTGGTCTCCATACCAGGATTCTGTGAGACCATCTGTCATCAGTTGTTCGTAGGATATGCCCAGCCCAACTCCATTTCTGTTGCGCCACACTTTCCACCACGTCCGCAACATTTGTCTTCTTCCGCACCCATTCGTTCCTTTCTTGTGGCGTAACGTTATGCATAGCATTTTCCGATCCATTGATCTTTGCTTCTTGATGTTCTGTTGGGTAATTGTTGTGGTTTCTGCTCCATATGTGAGAACCGGTGCAACACTTGAATCAAATATTCTCGTTTTCAACTTTCTTGGGAACGTCTTGTGTGTTAGAATAAAATCCAGCTTCCCAAATGCTGCCCAGCCTAGTCCTATTCTTCTTCTGGTCTCCGCATCTTGGTTTACTTTTCCCATTTTTTGTTTATGTCCCAAGTAGATGTAGCTCTCTACTCTTTCCACCGTGACACCATCGATGACTATATCAGGGCGGTGTGGAACATCAGCTGTCATGATTTTTGTCTTGCTCTTTTTCATGTGCAGACCAGTTGATTTGGCGATGTTGTTTAGCTGATTCAGCATTGTTTCAATATCAGACTCTTCAGTGGCCACTAAAACAATATCATCCACAAAGCGCAAGTGCGTCAGCCTTTTGCCATCAACATTTACTCCTTTGTCCGCCCAGTCTTAGTTTTTAAAGATGTTCTCTAGACCTAGTGTAAATAATTTGGGGGACAAGGTATCTCCCTGGCGCACTCCACGTCTGATGGGTATTTTGTCGGATAAATCTTGTAGTTTCAGAGTCATAGTGGCGAAGTCGTAGATGGTTTTAATTAGACCAGAATATCTCGAATCAATGCGACAGTCATCCAAAGCCTCCAAAATAGGCAACATCTCGATGGTATCGAAAGCCTTCTCATAATCAACAAATGCGAGGAAGAGTGGGATATTATATTCATTGCACTTTTCAATCAATGACTTCATGCATTGTAGATGTTAGTTGGTTCCATACCCTTTTCGGAAACCTGCTCGATGGGCTGATATGCATCTAATTTGCTGCTAAGTCTGTTAGATATTACCCTTATAAATGTTTTGTAAAGGTGGGAGAGTAGGCTTATTGGTCGATAGTTTTTAAGTTCACTTTTATCGCCCTTCTTATGAAGCAGAATTACTACCGCATTGTTTCAGTCCTCCGGGATATTTCCTATCTCCAGGCACTTGTTTGAAGAGTATTTGGTATCAAAATGATAGCATTTTTGGCTTCTCACTTTGATAGGATAGAGCTCCAATAGTGAGGCTTGAATATCTACCCTACCCATATGTCTATTAAATTCTTTCACTAGATATGGACATTCAATATCCATTTTCTCACGTTCCGTTCGAAAATATATCTTGGTTTTACTAACTGGTCCTGTACCACAATAATCCGATATAAGAGAAACAACCTTGTTATCAAACCACTGGACAGGATGTATATAGGAAGAATTATGTCTCACTGTTTGGTTTCGAACAATCCCTCTCGCCATTTTCTTCATGTGCTTTGGTATAATCGAAGTGAAATTGGGCAGCCTATTAGTACGTACAGTAGCCACAGAATGCATTTCATGCGCTGCCAAATATGAAATTAGAGAAAGGCTTGAGAAATAATTATTGTAAAATAGTTTATGATGTAAATTTGAAGTTATAACTCTACTCATTTTCAAATCTACATTACCTGATGCGCCAAAATTGAGTTCGGAACGCTTTCACGTTCTTGCTTTCCACAAAATAGCTCGAAATTGTAGGAAACTCCTGAAAGTACCCACATTTTATAATCCCACTTTTGAGGCTTTTTGTAGTTGTAAGTTTTTATGGACGAACGTCCTTTGAAAGGAATGATTTGTTCGTCGCATTATAAGGATTCCTCTAAAGGTATTTTCAAATAAGCCTGTCGTATATATAATATAACTTTCATGATTTTATCTGCATTTTATCTGTCACGAAACCTCCCCTAATAATAGATCGCCAACTACGTTAAAAACTGTAAGGGCTACTTAAACTTGTGTCTAAGATCAAGATACCAAGCACAAGTTTAGGCAGTAGGAAGAGGTCCAGGTCCTGGGTCCTTAGGACTGTTGCACCCTTGGAGAGAGAGATGTGAAGGAGTTGACTGAAGCAGTGCATGATACAAACCGAAATATCACATGTGACAATTGGTTCATGACTGTCCCACTGGCTAAAAGTTTACTAAAACATCCATATAATTTGACATTATTCGAGGGAAAGCCTTGTAAGATCTTCTATATATTGCTTTGATGAACCGATGACGCTAGCCTTCTACAAATATCGTGTGACGGATGATCATATAATAAAGATGCTGTCATCGTTGATGCGTTATCAATCAAGCCAACGGAAAGCCAGACATACTCTTTCGATCTTCGATTCTTTCGATCATATGTTTGTCTACTAATAGGAAAAGAAATAGGTGGCCCATGGCGGTATTTTACGAGATGCTCAACATCGTTTTGTAAATTCATATAAAATTCACTGTCACAACAAGTTGGCTAAGAAAGAAAAACCAATAAATCGCAAAGAATTTATGAACAAATTAGGCTCTGACTCGACCTTACCATGTATGCAAGAGCTCCTACCATGAAGCGTTTGTTACGTGTCAATATCACGAATATCTTCATAGTTGGGCACAACCATAGCCAGACGATCGTGACGATGAATCAGAACCAAAAAAGCAAAGCTATTATGGATATTGTTTTTAGTATAAGGTGCAGAATACTGATTTCGTAGAAACTTTGGGTTGCGGACTTTTACCTGGTGCAACTATTGTTAATCGTCTTTGGCACAGTTTAACTAAGATCGGAAAGCAAAAATGAAGCTTCTATGTTGCCTGCTTCAATAAATATTCTTGTTTTTGTTGTCCTAAAAATTGTTGACAATTTTAACGTGACAGATAGTAGATGCGAACGCAACTGACTCGACGTTGCCACTGTCATTTTATTTTTGATCGAGTGGTCGCGCGGCCGCGCGTATGTGGGCTTGATTAATCTGCGGCTTCGCGGTGTGCAACCTAATGTATTGGATTATGGAGGATCATAGGGCCTCGACAAACATCAGCCATCGAGTCCGGTTCTTCGCCGGCGCCTTTACCTCCAGCCAAGTTTTCTTCGCAATCTCAGCCTGAAATGTTGATTTCCATATTTGCACTGTTCTTCCTCTATTCCTCTTTGCTTGGGGGTTCCAGTCGAATGTGATTTTGGCGATGTTGTGGTGGTCTAGGTGTATTGTATGTTCACCGCAGTGAAGTCTACGGCGATCTTCTTTTGATGTTTTACTCGCAACAATTCTTGGCCGAAGATCTTGTCAGGCACCTTTGATTGTGCGCAGGAATTTGTTAACTTCACCAGCAGTTTGTCTTCAAGGTATTTTTACATTTTCCAGATTTCGCATCCATAGAGAAAGACAGATTTGACATTTGATTGGAAGAGACGGATCTTGGAAGTTTTCCAGTTGGGACTGGAGTCCCATACCGGTTTTAATTGTCTGATTGCTTGCTGGGCTTTCCTAATTCGCATCTTTTTTCTTTTGAGAGGGGGGGAAATACCTTTACGTACGACCCTCAGAATAGAATTACCCTGAGGAGTGTGGGACTCACCCGGTATGACGGTACCATCGGTCCTACCCACTAAAAACCACCTCCTCTTTCCTTCAATAACCATTCACCCTACCACGGGATCGCCTTGCGGCATTACTTCATGGTGGAGAGATGTCTCTACTCGTTGGCATTTTTTGTTATCCGTTAATTATTATTCGTTATCCCTCTTGTCCAGTTCTTTCTTTAATAGGATGTCTTGCACCATTTTTTCAATTATATTCCACCCTACTTCGCTATTCAACATTTCGGGCACTAAGTTCTCGGGTGTTAGTTTTTTACGAATTAGGTATTCTGCTCGATTGCGTACATAGTTCCACTGCGGGCAGCTGAAGAACGTGTGCTCTGCTGTGTCTTCCTCAGCCCCACAGTAAGTGCATTCTGCTGTTTGGCTCTTCCCTAGTCACTTCTTTCTATCTTCCCTAGCGTCCCTCCTCCGCTCCAGGTTCAAGCCGAACGTTTCTCCCCTTTCTTTAGCGAGTAAGTTGAGCGGAATTACTCTTCCTATGACAAGTAATGATTCTGTTGCGGCAGTTCTGTAACTTCTGCAGATGCGGATTGCAAGAGATCTCTGTATGCGTAGTAATTTTGGTCTATATTTCTGGTATCTACAGGCCTTCATCCACACGGGGGCGGCATAAATAATGATAGACTGGGCTACGGTTGCTAAGAGTCTTCATTTCCTTTCGGTTGACCCATTTTCACGCGGCATGAGTCTGGAAAGAGACAGAGTCGCTCTTTGCGCTTTCTCAGCAACATGCGTTATGTGATGGCCAAAGGTGAGGCTCTTATCCATTACGACACCAAGATATTTCACTTGGTTGGTTGGTAGTATTATTGTACCTCCCACCTCGAACTGTATCTCCCCGTACCTCTTTCTTCCAGAGAGCATCACCGCTTCGGTCTTTTCCGTGGCGAGTTGGAGTTTGTTTTTTAGCCATATTGAGATCCTATGTATGGCCTCGTTGGTATTGTTCATTAGATCTTCTCTCGATGTAGCTCTAGAGACCACTGCCAGGTCGTCGGCGAAAGCAATTATTTCCACGCCGTCGGGCAAATCTAGGTCTAGTATGCCGTCCTATAACAAGTTCCAGAGATCCGGGCCCAGTACAGAACCTTGGGGTACACCACATGTCACTGGAATTACAACGCCGTCTTCTAGCTCTAGCTTTCTGCCAGTCAGGTAGCTTCCCATGATCTTTCTCAGGTAGGCTGAGATGTTTCTTTCTAGTTGTTCCTTTTTTATTAAGTTCCAGTTGGAGGAGTTAAAATCATTCTTTATATCAAGCGTGACAAGGACGCATAGCTTTCTGGTTTTTGTGTCTTCTTCATTTCGTTTGTTGAAATATCGCATACTCTCTTCACGGCTTGAATTGTTGAACGTCCTTCTCTGAAGCCATACTGTCGATTTGATATGTCTTTTTTCTTTCTTTTATTTCCGTCATTAATCTTCTGGTGATAAGATGTTCTAGTAGCTTCCCCGCACTATCCAGGAGGCAGATCGGGCGGTATTTTATCTCAGCATCTTCTACCTTTTTTGGTTTCTCAATTCGAGCTAGTCTTGCTGTTTTTCATATGGCAGGGATATACGACGTATACGACGTGGACATCCAAGTTGATACACACCATCTGGAGCAAAAGGGCGTAAGGATTGCCAACACGCAATTAAAAACACAAAAACACGCAGCGTTCCTTCGGCCAGTAATGCGTTCATAATCCCAAGAACATATTTTGGGTTTTCTGCAGCGACAATTTTTAATACCTCTGGGAGGATCAGGTCCGGTCCCGGTGCCTTTCTGGTTTTAATTTTACTAAGAGCTTCTTCTAGCTGCATCTCTGTGAATTCTCTTGCTGTGGCGTGTTCCGTTGTCGGATACCAGTCGTCTTCCTCGCATTGGGGAAAAAGTTCTTCGACAACTTTCTTCTTCTGTTCAAGTAGAAGCGGCTTCTGGGACACTTTAAGTCGCTGCATTATGATGCGCTATCCACGCCCCCATATATCATTTTCCACGGCATCGCATAGTCGGGTCCATTGCACATCTTTTGCCTTGAGAATGGCATGTTTCAGCATCTTTTTCGCCTGTTTGTACTCTTCCCTGGCTTGCTCGTAGTCATTTCTTGACAGCCGTTTGTTCGCTCTAGTCATGCTTCTTCTTGCTTTAAGACAGCTTCTACGTATGGTTGCGATGTTCTTAGTCCACCAGTATACCGCCTTTTGGTTCCTCATCCCAGACATTTTTGAAATGGCTATATCGCCGGTTTTTTTTATTGCTTAGAACAAATGCTTCCAGTGAGTCGGTTTCTTTTCCTTTAATCGTCTTTCCAAGTTGTTTGAGGAATTTTTTGACGCATAATGTGTTTAGCGACCAGCTATGTTTTATTCTTTCCGTATGTACCCCATTTGAGATATCCTCAAGTTCATAGTAAATGAACTTGTGGTTGCTCATGCTCTTCTCTTGGAGTACCATCCAGTTTGTGATTATTGTTTTAGTTTGCTCCTTGGCTTTGGTGATATCAATGATTGACTTGCTTGCGTGGAGCAAGCAAGTCGTGGAGTTCAAAGGTCGTTTTATTCCCTACATTTTGTACGAAAAAATCCTCCTGCGCCATCCATTCTGTCAATATGATTCCTCTGGTACCTGTAGTTCGTGAGCCCCATTCATGCGATTTAGAGTTAAAATCGCCCATAATAACTATATTAGTGTTACTCTGTTGTCGCACACTTCTACTTAGATTTTCCAGGATTTTTTTAAAGATATCCAGTCTCACGTTTGGGGAGATATAACATACATAGAAAACATAGTTGCTTGTCTCAATCCAAACGAAGCCGTCCCCTTCTCCATGTTGTTTGACGGGATTGGAGTTCTTAATATTTAGTATTGCTACGTCTGTTCTATTGTCGGTGTACCATTTCCCCTTTTGTACCAGCTTTTTGTTAGGTTCCATGATCGTTGCGACATCGATGTGCTCCTCGTGTATGGTTTGCGTCATAAGCTCAAACGCACACTTGCTTCTGTTTAAATTTATTTGGAGTACTTTGGTGTTAGCCATCTGTATGTGCTGTGTGAAGCTGGAGTTGTGGACTTCTCCTCAATATTTTGCATTTTTTTGTTCTTTGTGCCCTTTCTGGCATCTGAAAGTGCCTTCCTGAAGAACATGCACTTTCCTCCACCAGCCTGGTGCCCCTCTGTGTTACACAGCATGCAGAATTCATCGTTGGTGCAAGTTTTCCACTTATGGCCCTCTTTCCCGCACCTGCTGCAAAGGCTGGATTTGTCAGTGCCAGTGCACTCTGCTGTTTTGTGGTCAAACTGCCAGCACTTATAGCACTCTGTCAGTTGAATCCTTTTTTCGACCTGGCACCTGGACTATGCCAACTCGGAGGTACCTTCTGCTAGACAGCTTTTCAGCGTCTTCTTTGCTGATGGTTAGCGTTGCGGCCAACGTGTCGTTTGCATTCGGCCTAAGTTCGCTCAGTTTGTATGTGCTTTGTTTCAGAGGTCCGACCAGGGCTTTGACTGCAGCTAGCACATCTTCTTTTACTGCGGTGGCTTCCAGCCCCCTAATATGCAGGTCTTGTCTTTGGTTTTTTTTTGCAGTGTTTCTGACGTTGATTGTTTCTGACGACTTTTTAATAGCTTCTTGTAGTTCCCGCACTGCTTTATCGTCTTTTCCCATGGTTATTAGTAGCTTACCTTTACTTACCTTTTACCTTAGTTCCTTAGTACTTCTTACTTCCTTAACTAGGTCTTTCGCATCACTTTTGAGTATTACCTCTTTTATGCTTGACACTAAGGATTTGTACTCTCTGTTTTGGTCCTCAACTACTAACGCATTTGTTTTCCACTCTTTCCCCATTCGTGCGGTTTTTTCTCCTTTCGCATCATCAGGTTTCCTGTTGGTAAAGATCCTTGATTTTGTGTCTGCCGTCTGAAAGACACACTCTAACAGCTATCGCAGTCTTGGCGTTCCCATGCATTTAACGCTGTGGATTGCGATCATTTTGTCCCCTACTGTCTCTTCTTGTTATTTTAACATTTTTTTTTTTTTGGCTGATCCCTTGGGTTTCTCAGAGCGGATTACGTTGGCGGTTTGCTCTAGTAATCAAATTCTTCCCTCACTACTCCTAGTTCGGGATATTTCTCTTTGTAGAGCCTTTGTATGCTCTTGTCCATATTTACGTCGTCTGGATAGACGATAACAACTTTGACTATTGCTCCATTATCTGCTAGAGGGTTTCCTATCAGGACTTCAGTCCTCCTGTACAGTTCTTCACTCTATGTTCTGTTTTCAACACTTTGCCACTTCTTGAGTGTGTCTATTTCATGGAGCGATGTAAGCTCTTCAGGTTTTTTTCTGAAGTTCCAGGAAGTTGATCGTTGCTCCGCGATTTGCTTTTTTAGGTTCTCGTTTTCTGCCCGTAACTCTCTCACCAGAAATTCGAGGTCCGTTTCCTCCGTGCTGGTTTGCGTGTAGGCAATGCTTACGCCCTTTTGCTCCAGATGGTGTGTGTTAACTTGGATGTCCACGTCGTATGTGGGAATCTCAATTTTTTCCCACCTGTGGGATTCAAACCAATCTCGCGCTGTCTCCCTATTTACTTTTTCCACTTGCCTTTTCAGTTTTTCTATCACATTTTTCATCTCCCTCTTCGTGTTTGGACTTTCATCCACCAGCTTTGTGAGCTGGGTTGTACACAGTGATATCGCCTGGACCGCCTCAATAATGTTAAAAGCGGTGGGACATTCCTTTCTTTTAATTGGTTCCAAGAAGTCCCTATCGGAAGTCTCAATTGATGTGTCCGCAACTTTGCGTTTTTTAACCAGCGAGGTATTTAGTCAGTTGCACCTCTGCCTTGCGCTTGTAATATTTAATCTACTGTGCGGCATTCGGGAAGCATCTTCCCCTGCCGTACTGAGAGATTGGCGTGTGGTTTGCTTACTCGTGTCGTACGACATTCCGTCGCTGTACGAGTTGTTTGGTGTCGATTGTTTGCTCCCCCGAGAATCTGAGGAGCGGCCTGAGATAGACTCAGGGTGGGATTGTGGACCACTGGTCTTATCCACCTGGGGTATTGTGTTGTTTACATTCGACATATTCATGTTTTTTTTTTACGGCTAACCCAACTAGACCCGCGCCACTGAGTCTAGTGAACTTTTTTTGTGGAAGAGGTTTTTCCCCTCTGTGCTGTGGATTAACTTGGCTTCCTTCCTCACCTTTGACCTTACCAGCAAGGGTGGCCCTACCAGGAGCATAAGCTCCCGCTGGCATCGCTCTTAGGATCCTTGGAAGTACTGAGCCCTCTCACTGCGGCAAAGTGTTAATCCCCGAGAGGGAACCTAATCTGACCTGGGTTAAACCAACAGTCCTTGCCATTTTACCATTGTCCTTGCCACATTATCCAATGTTTTTCCTTTTTGCTATAAGAAAAGTAAAAGTGGCAACGCCGAGATGATTGCATACGCACACTCTTTGTCACGAAAACTACGAAATTGACGAGCCGTTGCGTCTAATCTGTCAAACTTTACAGCAACAAAATCACGAATATTTATTGAACTAGGCTACATATAAGCTTCATTTTTGCTTTTCGATCTTAGTTATACAGTGCCAAAGACGATTGAGAACAGTTACACCAGGCAAAATGTCCGCAACCATAAGTTTTAATGAAATAATTATTCTGTGCCTTACACTGTTCTTATAAAAAGCAGCTAGAAACAAATACAAGGTGCAGAAAGTGCAAAAACCAATTTGTCACGAACACAATATTGACTTGTGCCAGAAGTGCTTATAAAGTAAAAATTCTGTCATAAAAATATTAAATTAACTTATATACACATATTTTCTGTATATTTACATGTTTTCATTTTGTATTTATTATTGTGGTGTATTGGGGAGTTTTATTGAGGAACGGCATTAAATATTAAAAATGTAAGGAGATCTCCCGCAAACGCACTTATCAGGTTCGTCGATGATTGATGAGTTGCGTTTGAGAGAAAATATGAAGAAGGAAAAAAAAAAACTTTCGCACACACTTGGAGTTTGTGTGTAATCTCGCGATCTTAGCCGGCGACCCAGTTACCGCGGCCGCGCGTCACAACTCACACTCACTCTCCAATATGAAACCTAATCTATATAGAGCACTTTTGAGTTTATGTTGGGCGAACTCCACCGCAAGTTTATTTTCTTCTTGGCCGCGGATATTTAATACCTCCGAGATGTATCAGAACCGTAAATTTCATGACCTAAATTATTTAACCGATCCAGTGTTTCCGAAGGCTATTGACACGCAAGTGGGTCGCGAGATATTTAATGCATTATCCCGAACAAAAAACGTGCTCATCCATTTTTGCTACACATCACACTTTTTAAGTGCCTGACACTTTGATACTCAAATTAAACTTTTTTCAGCGCACAAAAAGCACGTGTCTGTAACTTGCATCCTTTTTTTCTTCTTATATATTTTATTATAAGTAGATTAGAAAAGTTGTGAAAAGCTTTTAACGCTATAGGTTTGTTGAAGTTTTTTTCTTTCTCAATATTACATGCAGATTCCTTCGAAAAGAGAGTCCTATGCTTAATGGAGCTTCGAGATATAATTATATCATTTTAAAGTGCTCGCTTGTCCGTTCCCATTTCGAATCGTTCAGCTCCCATTACCAACCCCCTTGTTCCTTATTAATAACTTAAAAGCTGTCTCAGTATGCATAAATCCTGAGCGCTTAATTAAAATTTTATTAGGACACCGTGTGTGTGTTGAGGATAAGGACGAGGATTTGAGGTATCTTGAAGAGCGTTCTCAGACAGCTCCAGGCGCTATGAAAAGGTGTTGGAAATTGCTATTGATGTAGTTTTTAAATGAAAGAGCGGAACGGACAAAGAGATCCTATCCGAAATGAACCGTTTTATATAGTCGCGTTCCATTTTCATCAAGCTTCCCCCCTTTTCATGCACACACTCGTCAGAAAAATCCCGGATTACGCTTAAAATATCAATTCTTTTTCTATCAAAGAAACAAGAACGATCACCTATCCCGCCGCTGCAGTCGTTTGTTCCATCAACCTGCTATGTCTGTATTATCTGACGGCCAATCACGTCGAGGGCGCGCTCCAGCACGGCCACCTTTGACATCTACAAGTGACAACGTTTACTTTATTAAATACTCCAACGGCAGCTGTCTATGATCCGCACGTGTTCCCAATAACATTAAACAATATCTACGAGCCTGACAATCACGGATGTCACGCCAAAACGATCAATAATTCATAAGAAATACAATAAAGTATTATAATAAAGAATACAATTTCATAGAATAAACAACTTAATATTCTCAGTCATAATACATATTACAACTTATAATTTAAATTCAAGATAACTTTCAAATATATAAAGACATCAAATATATAAAAAAATATTTGAAAGTTATCTTGAATTTAAATTATAAGTTGAATGTCTAATTGTAATATTTATTATGACTGAGAATATAAAGTTGTTTATTCTATGAAATTGTATTCTTTATTTGGCACTTATGAATTATTGATCGTTTTGGAGTGACATCCGTGATTGTCAGGCTCGTAGATATTTTTAATGTTATTGGGAATACGTGAATTCTTTACCTTTTTTACAGCTTTATGATATATCGTTTCTGATAATATACACTACATGAATCTATGGGGCATTGTGAAAAGTTTTAAATATCCAAAGTACTTCTTAGAACGTAAACCAGACATTTGGTTACAATGAGTAAAAAGAAGAGCTGTACAGGAATTTTAAAAGGAAAAAAAAGTCCATCCACAGTTGTCAGTTTCTATAAATACAACTAAAGCAATGCGCACATAAATTTACATTAACATAAGTTTCGCAATTTCACGACAAAAAGAACAAAGTTTTAACATCTTAAACGTTTAATGTGTTGATAGATTTAGATGTTACAATTTCGTTCATTCCGAAGCTTTAAAAGAAAATTGAACTTCGTCGAAATAGAATTTCCTGAATTTATTTAAATATAGAACTCTGAAGAATTACAAAGTAGTTTGTTGCACAAAGACTGTAACAACTTTAAAATAAAAATCTTGATTTAATAAAGTAGTTATTATGTGGATTAATAATAATATCTAAAGTAGATTGCACATTATAAAAACTGAAAAACTATTTTTATGTAAATGTTTTTGGACTATTATAATGAAAATGGTTTCTATATCAAAGGATTTGAATCACAGTGAACATAAACCACGCATTTGATTACAAAAAGTTAAAATAACAACTCTTGTTGAATGCTCAAAGGAAACGAAAAATGTAACAAAAGCCTCACTTTCTATAAATGAAAATCCGGCAACGTAAACATAAATTATAACTTTTTACGATTCAGCGCAGCAAACGCGACTTGCTAACAAGTGTTTTATGTGATTTAGATGTTGCAACTAATTTTATTTCCTCTTCGCTGTACTGACGAAACAAACTACTTTAATATGCAGATATTTTAAACAATAGAAAATTTTCCTTAATCTTGGTCTTCAAGTTTTAACAAATGCGTTGTATTCTTTGATCTTCTTGCCTGGAGTTGTGTAGCGTTGTCTAGTAACTACTGGTTTTATATAGTCTAGTTAGGGTTTCTGAATATCCGCACTTTTTCAAAACCGCGGTTTTCAGTTTTTGAAAATTAAAAACCGCGATTTCGGTTTCGGGTTCGGTTTTTAAGAACTTTTGTTAGTGGTGCCGGATATTTAAACGAGATCTTAGTTTTGTACAAAAGTTGCCGCTAAGGGAAAATGATCTTTCGTTTTTAGAGAGTGCTTGAAACAAAATATTTAATCTTTTTGTTCTCTCAGAAATTGTTTTGTATTTAGCAAACTCCTTTTTCATAGAATTAGGATAGCGATTTGTTTGCATATAAGTATTTTTTTTTAATTCTTCTTGAATAGCTTTTTGTACTTCGTCTTGCAAGGAATAGTTTGGATTGGTCACTTTTTCTAATTCTTCCGAATTTGCCGAACATTCTATAACCTTCGACTTCAACCTTATTGTTGTTTGGATAAAGTCGTTCAAAAAGATTTTCTGCCAATATTAAAACAGATTTTGTTGAAACTTTCGAAGGATCTAGTAAGCATCTAGCCAATTCCTAATTCCAAATTTTCATGGGTCTTCAAACGTTACATAATATTTTTCATTGAAGCTTTGCTTTTTTCCTCAAGGCCGCTTCCCTTGATATAGTCCCATATGCACTGCATATCCTTATAGCCGCTTTGCAAGAACCTGTTTGTTTTTTGTCAGGAACAGTGCGTTTGCCCACACAGGAGCTCCGTATAGCATAGCTGAGTGGGCTACCGAGCTGAGCAATTTTCTTTTGCTGCTCTGTGGTCCTCTGACGTTAGGCATCATATTTTCCCAGTGCAGCTACTGTTTTTAATCCTTTTTTCCGCAGCTCTCGCAATATGTTATTCAAAATTTGTTTGCTCATCGATTATTACGCCTAGGTACTTTACCCATTCCTTGGGTTTGATTACCACATTTTGTATTGTGTGGCTCTTTTCTTATTCCTGTCAGGAGAACGGCTTCTGATTTTTTCGGTGCCACTTGTAGGTCTTTACTGGCCATCCAGTTGTTTATGCGATTTATGGCTTTTCGCTGGGCGTTCGCTTTTTCTATTAAGGCCTGTTCAGATTTCGCTGTAACGATAAGCGCCAGATCGTCCGCAAAACTTATCGTTGTTATACCTTCCGCTTGAACCAGTTTAAGCACCCATAAACGATGTTCCAGAGTGCGGGTCCTAGTACATATCTTTGTGGAAGACCACTGTTAACGCTGTACTCTTTAAGCTCTCCATTTGAAACAAAGATGATTTTGGGGTCATTGAGATAACTCTTTACAAACCGTAAGAGAGAGGGCCACCATCTCTAGAAGATATCTCATGTCTTTTTTGGTCATTTCACCCAGGATGTAGAATTGAATATATTTCGAACGTCCAGCGTTATAAGAACACACATTCGCCGAGTTCGTCGTGGGCCGTTTCTTGCCTGCTCTGCTATATCTGCCTGTACTGCGTCACAAAGTAATCTACCTCAAACCGAATTGCCGTTGAGAGAGTTTCTTGCCGGCCATATGCCATATGCCGGAACATAGAAGAAATATTATATACTAATATAAAAGAAAAACAAAATTGAACATATATTTTTCCTTGCTTTAATTTCAGCAAATTGGGTGGGGGGGGGGGCACTCGGTGGGGGCCCCCATGGACCCCGGGCATTCGCCCGATTGACCGACGCTAGCGACGCTACTGATTAGAATCATCGCTGCTTAATATTGTTACTGCTACGCTTACTGAAGATAAAGTTTCATAACAATTAAAAATTAACATTTTCAATTAAATACACTGAATTGAAAATCTGTTAGAATTTGTAATATTACGCCTTTACAAAAATAAATGTATCTTATACTGGTTCAATAGAAGACCACCTTGCCTTGATGTCCATTGCTAATTCAATTTCCTTTTCAAAAAGAGCATTTACGTTTCTTGTAGGAAACTGATTTGATCGGAGATACACGAAAATAATTTATAAGTTTTCTTACCATTTGTAAATTACTTTTAATTTCAGCATTTTCTTCGACTTAATATTCATTATACACATCTTCTTCGTGCGATTTTTCAGGAAATAAATCTTCATCTTCACTGCTGTTTTCTACTTGAGATGATTTCTTGTAAAAAGTGTCGCACATAGCGAGATGAATTGTATGGTTAATGCAAATTTTTGGTTCAGCAAGACAATCTGTACCATTTTTTCAATTACCCGGGCTTCGCCATGTGTAGTATCTTACTTTAATAAAAATTCCACGGCAATAAATCCCAGACTCAATCAAACTTTGAGTTTTTTGGGACCAGAAATTGAAAACCGCGTTGAAATCGCTCGATAAATAACGCCGCGACGGCCTGTCAAAGTTAGATCTACCGAGGATTGGGTGCATTTGTTTTTTCGAAATTTCGCAGCTGCCGCAACAAGTTCGATGTTTTGTTAGAGCAAAACGCGGTTATATATTGAAAACCGCGTTGCGAAATATTTGACAACGGCGTCGCGACGCCACCGCAAAGTTAGATTTCCTAATGCGGCTGCTGGTTTTTCCGCCGTAGTTTTCGTAATTTTCAAGCTAGCGAAACAAGTATGACGTTCTGCTGAAAGGAAAGCTTGTCAGGAAGCGGTAGTGAAAAACCGCGTTGCAAAATCTTTGATAGCGGCGTCGCTCCGCTCCGACACCGCTCCGGCATACGCAACGCATCGTGTGGCCTCACCCTAACACATTCTCTAGAAATTTATCGGTCGGATTCGACGTTAAACCGCTAGGTCCCCCATATTCAAATCTTAGTGCTGAGGTTGGATATGCAGAGAAGAGTGCCGGTGCCCAGCAGTGGGATATATGGCTGATGTGTGTGCCTGGTCTTGTCTAAGCTTGTTAGGTCTTGTCTGATTTTGTCCAATCTTATTTCGTTTTGTCTGGTGTTCTCTGGTCTTGTTTGATATTGTCTAGTCCTGCCTGCTCTTGCCTGGTTTTGTCTCGTCTTGTATAGTCTTGTCTGTTCTTCTTTATTCTTCTCCGCGCTTGTCTGGTCTTGTCTGATATTTTTGGTTATATTTAGTGATTTCTGAGGAATGTGTTCTTCAATAAACAGTCTATCCAATTCTTAACCAATTTTATAAATATTTCTTCCAACTATTTTAAGCAGAGATATATTTTTGGATATTCTTAGAAAAATGTAATTTTAATTAGTTTATCAACGATAATATCACACTCGTTAATAAACTGTTGATGGACTTGAGATGCAACAATTAATTAAATTTCCTCTTCGGCTTTTAAAAATATTTTTTTATGAAAGGTCTTTAACCCTTATCGTAAAAGCGATTAACGACGGAGGGTGGCGTCACATAGACACCAGTAATACATCATATCCGCGCGCAAACGTTTTCAATTTTACGCACTACGGGATCGACGTGCATTTCAATCGCGATACATTTGAACCATTTGCCTCTCGCGCAATCGACCGTTCGTACAGCCCGAGATGCAGCTTTGATGAACGATCAAACCCGTGTCGCCAATGTTCCGCTGCACGACTTAATACCGACTGACATCTGATCCACGATATGATCTTACCTCGCATTATTCAGACTGAGGATTTAGAGTATCGCGAGATGCATATCTCCATATTATATTACCCGCGGGAACCTCAAGCACGGATAATATGTTAAATTATCCTTCTTATTTATTCCCTACATTCAATTGATATTCGCATGCCATTCCGATCTTATCGATAAGAGCAAGAAAAAGTTAAAGGAAATTACTATTTCTTTTCATACGCCCGTTTCTATATCAAATCCATATTGAAAAGTGGAACATTTTTACATCGCATAAAAGACTAAATCTTATTATTTTATTTCATTCGTTGAATGCGAATAAAATATTAGAATATTTATCTTAGATATCCCAAAAAATGAGGTTGCATAAATTAAAACATTCAAGTCTAGAAAAATGCCCCAAAAAACCTAGACTAATATTATAAATTTAGTCCTATCTATCTGTTTTCTTCTTGTTCTCGAAAGAAGATAAAATATTCTTGTATTCCTATCTGTTTTAATTATTTAAAACTAAGGAATTCTATTATATTTGAATGTAAGTTTCGTAGGAAACGTTTGCGCTATCTAAATCGATTGCAACGTAGGGAAATGGGGAAAAGAAATTAGGACTACTATAAACGTTTTAATTTCCTTTTATGTGCAACAAATAGCTGCAAAAATTAATTATTCTTTCAGCACGAGCATTTCCATTTTAATAATCGTTTGCCTTGTTCATTTTAGAAATTATGTCAAACATAAGTAGCATTTATTCCGTGTTTCCGTCTTTATTATTCGGAATGTTTGCGAAAAATTGACAAAGATTTTTTTCTGCGCTTTTATTTCTCGCGTAATGAAGTCCACAATGAAAACGTTTCTGGGCGTTTGAATCAAGCGAATTATATTGTTGCTTTTAGGTTAAAAAAGGGAGAGCCGGCGCGAATAATAAGAAAATTTTTCTTTTGTTCAGGAGGAGAAAATAAACATGTTTTAGGAAGGTAGTAAGATTGTTGATGGGTTGGTTGGGAGGGTGTGTTTGAAGAAAGAAAAAAAAAACCGCAGTGTATATGTATAAAGTATAAAAGGTTCTGTGTAAACCTTAAAGAACATGCCGGTTCCATTAGACAGGTCAACAGAAGCGAGCGGCCGAGCATCTGTCCATCTTCCCACTGTTTCCAGAAACGGGAGTTTTGTATTGGTGCCTGGACGTGGCGTCTCTATTAACAAGGACTTCATTAATCCTTGCTGTTACGCCAACTCATCCCCCTATTAAACGACACCCGTCGAAACTGATTTATTACATTTACGTTTATTAAAAATACCTTAAATATAATATACACGTGTTATTTTTTCCAACACGTTTCCAGTCCCATCTGGACATATTCCAATCTCATTTTTTTGTCATGCTCGATATACATTCGATTCCTTTCTCCCTTCGATTCCACTTGTAATTCCGATAGACGTAGTTTTTCCACTTGATTGGGCATCTCACGCAATCTGTAAGCTAAGTCGTACTAGTTGATTCCAGTTTCGATTTAACTTCCCTTTATTAGACTCCTCCACCTGACATACGAATTGTTATTGGAACCGAAGAATTGCGAGAGAGAGCGAATATAAATCGAGGGTTGCGGTTGGAAAGGGACGGAGCGTCGAGGAAATTTATCCACGATTGCTTTCAACTCTTTTTCTTAACTTTCCTTTTTCTCGAATTGAAAACGTTTACTTTTTGCGAATCTAGGGTAATTTTATTTCCAAGAACTTCGAATTGTCGAATAATATTATTCTTAGAGTTTCCTTTAAAGTAAATAATTTTCATTAACAGTTAAACTACTAAGTTTATTTATTTAATTCATTCGTGTATTTTTCCTAGATATTTTAATACTAATATTGCCTATGATTGTTTCTATTTACTAGTTCAATTAAATAACTTTTTAAAATATTCATAAATCTTCTAAACATAACTGTCGGAGATCTAGGATCCAATCAGTATTTGTATGTGTCGTAGTGACATAGTGAAATGCGTCAGATCTTATAAAATACCACCGATTGCAGGAGGTACATTATATTTTACTACGATTAAACAATCTGATTTTGGAAAATAAATTAGCAGTAAAATTTGTATCATAAATTATTGTTTTTTTCTTTATGTAGGTAATGTGATAAAACATTTTCCAAAAGCAACAAATTACTTAGACTTCTAACCATTTATAAAAAGCATTAAATTCGGCACTTTCATAACACATAAACATTTCAAGAGCCAATAAAAGTTTTGAAAGAACCATAGTACAGGCACTGTAAATAAGCAAAATATATCATTGAAAATAAATATTATTATATAAAATAATTTTTATTATTCATACGGAATAATTACTATCTTGCCGCCCATTTTTTTGTGCGACAAATGGCTGTTTATCAATTCAATTATTATCTCATAACTTGGGTAACGCACGCAAATATTCAATAAAAATTGCATTAAAAAAGTTACATTAAAGAAACAATTAAAAAATAAATAAAATAAACACAATCCAAATCTCAATTTTCAAAAAGTGACTTGAAAGTGACTAAATTTTATTTCATTTCAATATAAAAATTAAAGAAAACGTTTTAAAATTGGTGTAAATGGTGATACCGGAGACTGATGAACGTTTTTATGACGGATCCGCACCACCGGAGACAATTGAAAAGGCAATATCTTCATTTTTAATCCTATTTTGCGTATGGCCCCTGGAACCCAAACTTGTAACATACGTCCTCTCGCATGAGTAATAAAGAATATTATCTACAACTCATGCGGTATTGTGAATTGTCCTCTCGAGCGAATGAGCGCACTCATTTCGTTCGGGCGCCCAATTTCGCTCTCGTGCGAAATTGACAGCTTACCGCCCTAGTTGCACAATATACTATTATATAACTCTGAATAATACTTAATAAAGTATTTACTTAAATCTATGAAATCCTTACTAAATTAGTCCTTTGCGATCAATCATTTTAATCTAACTAAGTATAGTCTTAGAATATAATTATAAATTTGGCGAATTCATTTTTGCAAATAAATGCAATCTCCCTTTTACACCACAGGATTCATGGGCCCACCATCATCATCGTTGGCACTACAACCCTGGGTGGGTCCTGACCTCCTCAAGGATCTTCCGCCAACCGTTTCTCTCTTGGGCTTTATTCTTCCAGTTAGTTACCCCTATGCTTCTCAGGTCTTTTTCTATCCCGTCTATCCATCGCAATTTTGGTCTACTTCTTCCTCTATTTCCATCAGTTTCTGATCTAAGTGCTCGTTTTGTGGGTCTTTCGTCATTCATTCTCATTACATGTCCTGCGCATCTTAGCCTTCCTAGTTTTATTATTTTTACTATGTCGACATCTTCATATATTTGGTACAGTTCGTGGTTATATCTGCTCCTCCATGCCTGGGTTTCTTGGACGGGGCCATATATTTTTCTCAATATTTTCCTTTCAAAGACTCCCGTCTTTGGTTCTCGTCTGCTTTGCTTAGGGTCCACGTTTCTGAAGCGTATGTTAATACTGGCCTTATTAATGTCCTTTTGATTTTCTTGTCAGGTTCGGCGACCTCAGTTGTTTTTCGACTCCATAGTAACATCTATTAGCTGTGATTATTCTTCGCTTGCTTTCTTCTTCGTTTTTTCTTTCATTATTTATTTGGGAACCTAGGTATATGAACTCCCGTACTGTTTCTATATTATAGTCGCCTACTGTTATGTTTTGACCGATTCTATTTATATTACGCGTTACGACCATTGCTTTTGTTTTTTGTTCATTTATTTCTAGACTCATTTTTCGAGCTCCTCTTTCTAGGTTGTTAAAGGCCTCTATGTTATTCCGTTTTGTTCTACTTATTATATTGATGTTGTCCGCGTATGCCAGTATTTGAACTGGGTTTGTGAAAATTGATCCAGACGTTTCAATTTTTGAATCTCTTATTGCTTTTTCGAGTATTTTATTAAACAGTATTTTATTAAGCACGCAAGAGCGTCCCCTTGTCTCACTCCTTTTCGTGTTTTAAATTGTCTGGATGTTTCGTTTTGTATCTTGACTGCACATATCACTTGTTTCATTGTAAGTCTCGTAAGATTTATAAGCTTGGGTGGTATTTCAAGTTCTTGCATCGCGTCATATAGCGCCTTTCTATTTATGCTGTTGTATGCAGCTTTGAAATCCACGAGTGTGTGGTATGTATCCACCATAAATTCAGTTGTCTTTTCTAAGATTTGTCTAAGTATGAAGATTTGATCGGTTGTCGATCTTCCACTACGGAATCCACATTGGTAGTTTCCAATTATCTGTTCGACATAACTTACTATTCTACTATGGATAATGTCCATATAATGTATCAATAGATATAGGCATATCCGGCCTATGTTCCATTCTTCCGGTATTATTTCCAGCTTCCATATGTTTGTTATTAGTTTGTGTATGACCTGTGTTAGTTCTTCTCCGCCATGCTTGATGAGTTCGCTTGGTATATTGTCAGACCCAGGCGCTTTCTTTTCATTATTGCTTCTCTAACTTCTTGCAATGTGGGAGGTGGTTGGTTCTCATCTGTTATAGGATTATTGTTATTTTCTTCATCTTCTGCGTTATTTTCCTCAACTCCGTTAAGATGTTCTTTGAAGTATTCTGGCCATCTGTCCAATATCTTGTCTTTCTCATTTATGATTTGTCCATTTTTGGCTTGGCATATTGATATTCTTGGTTTGAACTCTTTCCTGGTATTATTTATTTTCCTATAGAACTTTCTGCTCTCATTTTGGTTCCGTAGTTTTTCGAGTTCCTTACTCTGCTCGTTTTCGTGTTTTTTCTTTTTTTGTTTATGTATCTTTTTCTCTTCTCTACGCCTTTCTCTATATTCTTCTATCATCGCTCTTGTTCGGTACTTGCTTTACATTTTTAGATATACTTCATTCTTATTTTTTGTGGCCTCCTGGCATACTTTATCAAACCAGTTATTCCTTGTGCGTGTTTGCTCTTCTATCACTTCCTCTGCCGACGCTTTTATTATCCTTTTACATACTTCCCACTGTTGGTTAACTTCGGTCTCTGCTGTGGGTTGTTCCTCTTGAATTCGTTTATTGATGCTCACTCTGAATTTAGTTGCTTCTTCCTGTATCTTCAGCTTTTCCGCATTATACTTTTTCTGTCGCTCACCTCGTCCTTTTTTTACGTCCGATATTCTTGCCCTGATTTTAGTTTCTACTAGATAGTGATCAGAATCAATATTTGCTCCTTTATATGTTCTCACGTCCGTAAGGTTTGACTCATGCCGCCCATCAATAAGTAGGTGCTCGATCTGATTAAACGTATTGCCATCTGGGTGCTTCCATGTTACCTTATGTATGTCTTTATGTTCGAACTTGGTGCTACCTATTACCATGTTTTTGGAGGCTGCGAATTTGACTAATCTTAGCCCGTTTGCACTAGTTTCATTGTGCAGGATATACTTTCCTATTTGACGGTATAGGGCGGGCTCTTTACCTATCTTTGCGTTCATGTCTCCTATTATTATCTTGATGTCATTATTTGGGCATTTATTATAGGTTTTTTCTAATTCGTCGTAGAATTGGTCTTTTTCGTCTTCTGCTTTCTCTTCTGTTGGCGCGTGCGTCGTTATAATGCTTACATTGAAGAACTTTGCCCTAACACGTATACAGCATATTCTCATGCTTACTGGTGTGAATCCTATTATTAGATGTTTTACCCTTTTGCAAACAATAAACCCTGTCCCAAACGTATGTTCATTTTTGTGGCTATAGCATATATCGTGTTTTCTTTTCTGGATTATGCCGTTCCCTGTCCATCTCATCTGTTGGATGGCTGTGATGTCTGCCCTGTATGTGTCTAGGACATCGAGGAGGGTTTTTAGCGCTCCTGGTCTGTATAGTGTTAACACGTTCCACGTGTCTATTCGTAGATTCTTGTCCTTTTTTCCGTTTGCTATTTCGTCGTCTTGAGTTCCGTCCAGCTTCATTTCCTTGATTTTTCATAACGGTGGTTTCTTTTACGGGGTGTGGTTGTTGGCCACACGCCCAACCCTCCTCTTTTATCCGGGCTTGCGACCGGCAACAGCAATCACTGGGCTACTCAGTCCACCCAGCAACCACTGCAGGCAGAGTTACACCGGAATATTGTGCCCAACCGGAAGATATTTTGCATTGTACCACTTTTGATAGTGAGAAAGGAAGCAATCATCTTACAAACTAGAATGAATCTAGAATTGTTGGTGTAACTTGATGTTCGCACAAACGAAATTAATTCTACCCATGCATATTTGAGAGGGATTGGGAGGCTTTGTTCGTTGGTGAAGTGGGAGGAAGGCAGTCGAACATCAGGATGTATATCCTGTTGTCCGAGAAGAAGTCATGGCTGTCAATTTGGAAATCAGTCACAAAACGTCCGTTTTCAACCGGTGATAATTTATTTAATTTTCAGTCTTATTTAGAGATTAATATGTCAAATTGTAGAGAATTTAATCTAGTTTGGGAAACCGAGAAGAAAATTTGAAAAATATTTCTGGTTTCCCAGAAAATTTTGAAAATCTTGAGTATGTCAAAATCGAAAGGTTTTCAAGTTTTATTGTTTTCAACCGGTGATAATTTGTTTAATTTTCAGTCTTATTTTGAGATTAACATGTCAAATTCAAGAGAATGTAATCTATATTTGAAAACTACTAAGAAAATTTGAAAATTATTTCCGGAATTGCAGAAAATGGTGAAAATCTTGAGTGTGTCAAAATCGAAAGGTTTTTAAGTTTTAGTGATTTCAAACAATAATAATTTGTTTAAATTTCAGTCTTACTTTAAGATTAATATGTCAAATTGAAGAGAATTAAATGTTGATTAGGATACTAAGAAGAAAATTTGAAAATTATTTTCGGTTTTCCAGAAAATTGTGAAAATCTTGAGTGTGTCAAAATCGAAAGGTTTTCAAGTTTTAGTGTTTTCAACCGGTGATAATTTGTTTAATTTTCAGTACTATTTAGAAATTAATATGTCAAATTGAAGAGAATTTAATCTAGATTGGGAAACTGAAAAGAAAATTTGAAAATTGTCTCTGCTTTTTGCAGAAAATGCTGAAAATCTTGAGTCTGTCAAAATCAAAAGGTTTTCAAGTTTTAATGTTTTCAACCGGTGAAAATTTGTTTAATTTTCGGTCTTACTTTGAGATTGATATGTCAGATTTAAGAGAATTTAAACTTGATTAGGAAACTAAGAAGAAAATTTGAAAACTATTTTAGGTTTGCCAGAAAATGGAGAAGATCTTGAGTGTGTCAAAATCGAAAGGTTTTCAAGTTTTAATGTTTTCAGCCTGTGATAATTTATTTAATTTTCATTCTAATTAAAAGATTAATATGTCAAATTGTAGAAAATATAATCTAGATTGGGAAACTGAGAAGAAAATTTGAAAATAGTTTCTGCTTTTCCAGAAACTGGTGAAAATCTTGAGTCTGTCAAAATCAAAAGGTTTTTAAGTTTAAATGTTTTCCACCGGTGATAATTTGTTTAATTTTCAGTATCACTATGAGATTAACATATCAAATGGAAGAAAATTTAATCTAGATTAGGAAACTAGGAAGAAAATTTGCAAATTATTTCTGGTTTCCCAGAAAATGGTGAAAATCTTGAGTGTGTCAAAATCGTAAGGTTTTCAAGTTTGTGTTTTCAAACGGTGATAGTTTGTTTAATTTTCAGTATTGCTTTGAGAGTAATATGTCAAATTGAAGAAAATTTAATCTAGATTAGGAAACTAGGAAGAATGTTTGAAAATTATTCCTTGTTTTCCAGAAAATTATGAAAATCTTGAGTGTGTCAATATCGAAAGGTTTTTAAGTTTTAGTGTTTGCAACCGGTGATAATTTCTTTAATTTTAGGTAAAGTGACCACATTTTCATTGATACAAAGCGGGACAAATGGGATGAAATGGGAAATGGGATGAAATGAGAATTATAATTTAGTTATGAATGCAAAACATTAATTCAAAAATTTATATTTTATCTACTCACCCACCAAAATGAACACTCTAATATATTATTGTATATGAAGTATGCCATTATTATAATCGTGTATAAAAGTTACCAAATAGTGCGTAAGAATGCAATGTAAGTCAAATGGAGTTTCATTATTAAACGATTTCTGTTTGTTATTACTATGGCAACAACTTGCGTCACTAAACAAAAAACACAGACTAAGAGAAAATAAATTTTCTGACGTGCACTCATTGCGATTACATAAAACACGCACCTCGCAAACATGCATAAAAGCCTTTCTTTACACACTTGTATTATAAACTACTAAAATTTTGTAATTTGTATACATTTGTTCCTGGAAGGCAGAGGCCTATTCTACCATTTTCAAAATATTTTGATAAGCTTCGCAACACAGCCTGAATATATAAATATATTCAAGCTTTCCCCAGCTCTATAACAGTAATGAATCTTTATACCTTCGTGGTACTCAACAAAAACCAGAAAAATAACATTGTTTATTAAGATTATGTTTTTCCGATACCTTACGTGGATAGATCTGTACACGCGTTTCGAGAATTATCTATCATCCATACAGCTTTGCTTTTATGAACAACAATTTTTAAACCATTCACCTGTTGTTCATAAAAGCTAATCTGTACTGATGAGAGATAAATTAAACCATTAAACGACTGGATTTAAAAAAAAATTAAACGACTTGAAAGAACTATGCATTTTTTATAATAACTGCTTGGAATATATTGAAGAATGGACAAATATATCTTGAATATCATTAAAGTTCAATTGGAGGATATTAAAAAATTTCATTGGGACTAAAAAAAGGAGATTTTATGGGAATATGTGAAGAAATCTTATTTTATTATTACAGTACATTTAAAATAAGGAATGCAGACATTTTCTAAAAGCGGGACATTTTTAAAAATCAGCGAGACGCGGGACTGTCCTCCAAAAAGCGGGAATGTCCCGCCAAAATCGGGACGTGTGGTAACTTTAATTTTAAGTCTTACTTTGAGATTAATAAGTCAGATTGATGGGAATTTAATCTAGATTACGAAAACTAAGAAGAAAATTTGAAAATTGTTTCTGGTTTTCCAGAAAATGATGAAAATCTAAAGTGTGTCAAAATCGAAAGGATTTCAAGTTTTAGTGATTTCAACCGGTGATAATTTGTTTAATTTTCAGTCTTATTTTGAGATTAATATGTCAGATTGAAGAGAATTTAATTTAGATTAGGAAACTGGAAATAAAATTTGAAAATTATTTCTGGTTTTCCAGAGAATGAAGAAAATCTGGATTCGTTATGTTTTTTAACTAGTTCGTCAAGGTTGCTAATGGAAGGGTGATTTCGTGCGTGCAAGTATTAATGATAAAGTCATGAGTTGTGAGAGCTGAACGAATGCGTGAGTTTTTGGTTACTTCAGCAGGTAGCTCCGATGATCTTTTGTTTGTTCTGATTTTCTTTGCATTGGGTACTCCCTCGATGGGATCATTTGTGGGACCAAGCAGCATTTTCCATGGAATTACAGAAGGCACATCTCGGTGGCAAAGTAGTTGGGCATTTGTTGGCATCATGTTGTACTTGCTAACATTTATTTTACTAGAAACTAAATACGTCAAGCAGTAAATATTTTCAATTTTCTCTTTGGAATTTTCAATTCAAACAAATAAAATGTTTTATTTAATTCCAGAAATATTGAATATATTTGTAATACCGCGCATAAGAGTTTTCAATTATAAACCTTTCATTCGTTAAATCGACTGGATTTGTTTTACTAACATTCTCAAAGGACTTTCAATTTCAACATTTTACGTTCAAACTTCGAAACGAAAGTGAAAACAAAATAAATCATTAGCGTTTTGATATTGAGGAAACTAAAGCGAAATGAAACGTTTTGTTACGTTAATAATTATTCCGTATAAATTTGTTAATTAATTCCTATTTTTGTATGTTTCAGGTAAGCGCTTTCGCATTGTATCGAGCCCATAGTTCGAGTTCATTGGAATGTAAGTTATGCCCAAATGAAATATTCACAATTCAACAATTCCATAACCCACATTACTGCATTGGGATAGAAAAACCTATTTTACTCCCTAACACATTTTTTTAAATAACCCTCCGGGTGAAAAATATCAAATAAAATTTGACAGGAATAAGCTGCGTTTTAAATTTTTAATTACACCCCTTACAATCCTTTTTAATAAGGAATGAGCGGATTTTATATTTTACTACGGGTGTTTTTTACTGTTGATGAAGTGAATAAAATTCCTGATTTGTTCCACGCTTTGCTTCTGAATGCAATTGTAATTTGCAACCCCTGGCCAGTTCCGTTTATAATCGTTAAAAGATTTTAATTAAATGCCTTAATTAAAATACAATCATGTATGCACAAAAGGATCAAAAGGAAAATCAAAGCTGTAAATTTGGAAATATTAACGTTTTCTATCCATTCGGTCCTTTTCTATGTGAAGGTAATGCAATCAAGATACCTAGACCGATTGTAGGGCTTAAATGTCGCACAAATATTGAAGGGAAATGGATAAAGCTCGGCCGAGTAATTCGATATCTGCGGAAATGCGTACGATCTATGTCATTTGGTGATTGGGGTCTGATGGTCTCTTCTCCCTCTTGCCATGTTTCCTTCGGAGCTCCCGCTCTCGTTCAATATATGTTTCCTTTTATGCGGTAATTTATGCTCTTTAATAATACAAAACGATTTGGAATCTAGCACCCCACAATATTATATTTCACACTAATTACAGATTTCGTGGAAACGAATATTTCTTATGGTAAATGTATCAGATTTCAAGCTTCTAATAGACTTATTTAGATACATTTTTATTCAAATTTTATTTTAATACGAATCCGTTATATCGACCGGATTAATTCGTTTTAATATTAATAGCTGATGCATTTAGAAGAAAACTGTTTCTATTTTTAAATTATATTATTACTAAAATTATATTAAAATCAATGAATAAACAAAATTAGTAAATAAACTTAATAAAGACGGAACACAGCCTGAATATATAAATATACTCAACCTTTTCGGAGCTCTATAACCCGTCATAGAGCTGTCATACACCTGTTATAGAGCTCCGGAAAGGTTGAGTATATTTATATATTCGGGCCGTGTTCCGTCTTTATTAAGTTTATATGATTATCTATAATGTAGAATGGTTTTAACAATTCAAAATTAGAAAATCTTACCAAAACATTTTGTATTTTCATTTTCTTATGAAATAAAGTATTTCTTCATAGTATTTAAACTATGAGTTTAATGTTTGTAATGTAAAGCTTGATATAAGCTTATATGATAATTTTAGTTCATAAAATATTGTAATGTTTTCTTTGGTGAATATTTGAACTGTGAATTAGATAATCCCTTAAAATAATTCATATAGGAATACAATAAAGATTTACATATTTCGATTGAATACATCCGCGTGTATATTTTAACGTACCCCAATTTTAAGCCGTGACAGACAGGCGGGGAAAACCTAAACTCCAAATATATAACAATTGTGACTTATTAATATTTACCATCATACATCCAACAATAAATCATGTAAATTTGCTTTGATAGAAATGAGCTTTGAAGCTTCACTGACTACATACTTGTGTATCTAAATATGTAGACAGTGATTTTACAAATATCTTTCAAGATAATATAACAAGCTTATACTAACAAGCTTGATATTTTATGTTTGTGTTGGGAACATCTACATACAAGTCGGTAGCGCAGATATTATTTAGTTCTTATTAAATATTATATATTAAAATTAAGTTGACATAACTTGCAAGATTATCCGCCGTGGTAAAAGACGGAAATTAGTGTGTTCTCGTTATTATTGTTGTTTTTGGCTAAACAACTAAAATTACTAGTCAAGTTTGTTTGTAGTAAACTGAAATAGTTTCATATTAATACGCATTTAACTTGAGATTTTAAAATTAATAAATTTTTTCACAAAATTTCATAACATGGTTCATCACAAATTAAAGATTTTTAAGAAATAAAGTAAATGGTTTAAATCTAAATGTTTACTTCTTTTATTTATTTACAAATAAATGTTATTTATGGTTGAATTTAGGTTTAACGCGAAATTATCTTTACAGTTAACACGTTGACTGCCAGGGTGTTTTTAAATCTCTTTTACATTTGAGCCATCGCAAATTTTTCATATGAGGACAAAATTTTCAATCAATGGGCCATTATGCGCAGATGTAGATATCGACAAATAATGACGGCCTGCACAAGAAATTTTCAAAAAATTTCCATCACCGCGAAGAAAATCGCGAAAATTTGTCTCGGTCATATTGACCGAGCTGGCGCTGTGTAAAAGTTATAAATAATGTTACCGCGCAACGCCGACTTGGTCAGCTGCTCGGTACTCTCGGTACATGCGCAGAGACAGCTAGCTGAGCGTTTATTTTATTTACACGTTTTGTTTACTTGTAAAGCGTACACAATCGTGTCGCAAAATCAAAATTTGGACAACAAGCGTCCACTGACAGATAAGGAATTGTACGACATTTTGAATAATTCATCTGAGTCCGAAGGTATTTCCAAAATAATTATAAATGACTTAATAATGTATTTTCAAATAGTTGACGCTATTGAAGATGAAGAGCAGCAAAGTGATGCTGAAGAATTTGAGATTACACAGAACGAGAATGTCGATTCTTTAGAGGACAGTGAGACTGGAGATGAGAATGCGGAAACACAAGAACCGGGTAGTGAAAGATGTAGCGAAGAATCCGAAAGATCTTCTGATTCTGAAGATGATAGAACTACTAGAACTGCGCCCAGAACAAACGACGGCCCTGAATGGAAAAAGCCGCAAGGTAGGCAGCCAGTTCTTGTTCCTTTCACTAGAGAGTCAGGAGTCAATAAAAATCTGTCCGAGCTTCTTACTGATGAGGGACCTCTAGCGTTCTATTCTGCGCTTGTTGATGATAACATATTTGAATATATTGTCGGGCAAGCGAATCTATATGCTACGCAAACTATTGTAAATAATAATGATGTTACACCACACGCAAGATTACACGAGTGGTTTCCGACAGATATTTACGAAATTAAGCGTTTTTTTGGATTAATTATTTATATGGGTATAGCCCGTTTACCAAAGCTAGCAGATTATTGGAGCAGGAAACCGATGTTCAGTTACGAATTTGCTTCTGCAGCAATGTCAAGGAACAGGTTCGAGTTACTGTTGAGAATGGTGCACTTCGCGGAAAACGAGAACAATCCTCAAAATAACAGACTCCACAAAATCCAGAGTTTAGTCAATAAGGTAGTGCACAATTTTCAAGCAGCACTCGAACCTGGAGAAACGATATGCATAGACGAGTCACTAATACCATTCCGTGGCCGCATCGTGATGCGCCAATATCTAAAAGGAAAACGTCATAAATATGGCATCAAAATATTTAAGCTCTGTTGTAATGGAGGTTATACCTATAACATGGAAATTTATGCCGGCAAGAATCTCGATATTCAGCAAACAACCCCATCCAGAGTCGTGATGAAACTAAGTAATCCATTGTTGGACTGGGGAAGAACCATGGTCACGGACAATTGGTACACTAGTCTGTCATTAGCCGAGCAGTTGCTAAATCGGAAAACACATCTAGTTGGCACCTTGAGGAGAAACCGTCAAGGGAACCCACGCCAAGTGGTCCAGAAAAAACTTAAGCGCGGAGAATGCATTGCAAGAGAAAATCGTAAAGGGATAACAGTGCTTTCCTGGCGAGACAAGAGGTACGTCTTTATGCTGTCGACAAAACACTCAGATTCTGAAGTTGAAATACGAAATCGACGGGGCCAAGCAAGCACAAAACCAGAAACGATACTGGCTTATAATGAGGGAAAATCGCCTCACCGAAAAACACCTCTCAGAAAAAGTATCAAATGGTATCGGAAGCTAGCGTTTGAGATCTTATTGAATGCTGCTATGGTAAATGCGTGGTTGATGTACAAAGAAGTTAAAAGTTCGGCACAGGCATCTTGGAATTTCGTAAATCCGTTGCCTATGGCTTATGCAATGCGCGTCCAGCAGCAGAAGAGGTAGAAGTCGACACGCCAAGTCGAAGTCGTCGCCCACGTCATGAAATGGGTCAAAGAGAAGTCCAAAAACGCAAACCATGTCAAATGTGTTACGAAACCGCAAAGAAAAATCTGGGCTGGCGTGTAGCAAGGAATCTGAAAAGGATTCGAACCTACTGTATAGGATGTGAAGGGGAGCCCTTTGTGCATTGACTGTTTCAATAAAAAACATCGCTATGCTGCGGAGTAAAATCTTATATGAGTAGTTTATTACTCAGAATGAATGTTATTTTTGCAAGAATTTATATTAATTTGTTTAAATTAGACTAAGTGCGTTGAATTTTTAATGGATTTATAGATTTGTTTTCAATTATAAAAGAATAAAGGCTTATTTTTACATGAATTTCATTTTTTTTGCTATTTCTTTGTCGTTAAACTTGTACGCCAGAAACTGGCGCTGCGCAGCGTTTCTTCTAGGCCGGCCCGGTCACTCTGCACTCAGAACCATTAGATGCCGAGCGCCTGGCTTGTGGGGCTTAAAAAACTGACTCGGTCATATTGACCGAGTCAGCATGGAGGTGAAAAAATTTTCTCGGTCATATAGACCGCGCCAGCCTGAAGGGAATTTTTTTTTTTCGGTCAATTTGACCGAGACGGCAGTCAACGTGTTAAACAAATAGAGAAAAAATTAAATTAGAAATATGGTTTATGGTATATTTTGGCTGTATTCAAACAACTATTCAAAAAAGGGAAAACAACTAAGAGATTGGAATATTATATGAGTATTTATTCACTATATTCGAGTCTCACTTGAACAATTGATTTAATAGAGACTTTGTCAATTTGTTCAATTCAAGTTCTTTATTCCTCTTTCTTCGGTAACATTTTTTTCCTCGAAATTTTCCTCCTCGTTGGAAATCGATCTTCAAAAGGTCAGTTTTCCTCAATTGTTCTGAAAATGATGCAATCAATTCCCTAATGTCTTTGTTATCTATATCATCAAAGTCAAGCTCTTTTCCAATATATACAATTTCGTCAAAAACTTTCTCAAAATGCAAGAAACGGGAGAAATCACTTGCACAGTGTAACAAAATGTGCTTTAGAATTGATCTTATATTTTAAAATCAAATCAAATCAAATAATTTATTTACCTGTGAGTTAAGAGTAATTTTAGGCTAAGTCTACAAAAAATTACAGATATTTAAGTATAATACAAAATTAATAATACAACAAGTAAGGAAATAATATGAATAAGTAAGTGTTTGACAAATTAATTTTAAATATTTGTAGCATTGTAGAAATATTATTGAGTTCTGCAGCACTATATTTATTATTATTTATTTATTAACCTACTGGCATATAGAAACCACATACAACAAACAATATAAATTTAAAAATAAAAATACAAAAATATCACAAAACACAATATAAACTCCAATTTCCTTTATAATACACCTTCTCTGTTACCAGTTTGCTTTTTCCATCTTTTTATCCGTCTCAGCAGTTTCAGACCCTTTCCGCTATCATTCATACATTCCTCCCATTTCTTTCCTTCCCGCCTCTCTCCCTCATTCCATTCACCCCTTGTACACTCTTCCATCCAATGCTCCCAAGTATCCTTTGCTGTCCCACAAACACTACACTTTCTATGCTCCTCACTCATCCAGTATCTTCTTCCACGCTCCTCATATCCACACCTATACCTTGCCAACATGACTTGTGCATCGTCCTCTTGATTTACACTTAAATAGGTTGGTAACCGCCCATGTACCTGTATCTTTACGTACCCTTTATGAAAATTACTACTTTCTATTTTGCTTTGCCGCTCCTGTAGGTCCACTTCTTGCAAACGTTCTACCAACCTTTCGGCCCATCCTGCCCTTTCCTGCTTTACCGTTTCGAGCCCCTCACCAGATATACCACCTCTTTCATACAATTTCCTCTTATTCTTACCCCAGTCACTCCCTTTCATACCGCCTACTCCCACTCGATTTACCATTCTAAAAACCTCTTTTATTAACCTTTCATCTCCCATTTCACTCACCTTATATTCATACCTTATGACCTTTCTTGCAGCCAAGACTGCCACCTTGCACGCATTCACCTCCTGGAGGACAATGTAGCTAGGTGTCGACCTATCAAGCTTCAGGATTTTTTTGAAAAACTTTAACTGGACTCTCTCTATCCTCTCCTCCTCTCTCGTCCCCCAGACTTCTGCGCCATACAATAAAATGCTTCTGCGTATGCTAAACTCCACACCTTTGTTCTCCCTACCACCACTCCTCCAGCTTGTCCGTCTGCCAAAACTCTTTCCAAATCAGCCAAATAGAGATTGAAAAGTGTGGGGCTCAGTGGACATCCCTGCCTCAGGCCCTTTTTTATCTCGAAATATTCCGTTACACACTCATTCACCCTGATCTTACACACCGTTTCCCTATACACCTCCCTTACATTCCTCCTCATCCTCTCCGAAATACCCTTTTTAACCAAACATACGCTGCTTTCAGGTCGATAAAAAGAGCAAAAAGGCTCCCAGATCTAATTTCCTGATCAATTATAAATCTAAGTGTTATAAGCTGTTCGACTGTGCCTCTTCCCTCTCTGAATCCTGCTTGCACCTCTGGTATTAACTGCTTTTCTTCTGCCTCTTTTCTCAACCGCCCTTCTAGAATCTTGGCGAACATTTTGTAGGAAGAGTTCATCAGCATGATCCCCCTGTAATTCTCCACCCTTTCCTTGTCCCCATTTTTGTGGATTGGCTGTATTATCCCCTCTTTCCAGCTCTCTGGGAAACCCTTTGTCACTTTCCATATCTTGTTGAACTCCTCCGTAAGCTTGTCGATACATTTATCTGGTACTAACTTCCACGCTTCATTTCCATCTCCGTCCGGTCCTGCCGCTTTCTTCTGCTTTAAGGCTGCAATTACCTGGTGTACTTCCCCAGCAGTAATTTCTTCTTCACCTACTTCTTCAACAGTCTGTTCCCTTCTAACACTGTCTTTCCCTCGATCCACCGTTATCTCCACTCCTTCCAATAGAACCATATAGTGCCTTAACCAGGTTTCCTTAGGTATACTGTCTGGAATTCGCTCCTTCCTCCCGCTCTTCTCCTTTAAATATTTCCACAGCTGCGCTTCAGTTTTAATATCCAGTATTCGTTGTCTCTCTCTTCTCACCCACATTTCTTTCTTTCTCCTCTCCAGGTTTAGTAAGTCCGCTCTCGTGCTTAACCACAGTTCCTTGTCACCGGTACCCTCTCTCCACCTTCTCGTCACCTCTCTATATTTTTGTTTCTCCCTTATGAATTCCTCATCCGCCCATAATCTTCCCACTGTTCCTTCTGTGACTTTCCTCCTGACCATTGCTGTTTCCATTTCATCGGTTACCATATCTATATCTTTTAAATTATCCCAGTCTATTGCCTCCATTCTTAATTTAAACAGCTCCGTCGCACCGCTATCCCACCTGGTAACCCATTTTTCTTTCCTGGACCCCTCTTCTACCTGCTGCTTTAACGTGATCAGTATTGGCATATGGTCAGATTCACCTTTCACTCCGATCTCCATCTCTCTAATTTCTTGCCTCGCGGAGTCGTTAACAACTGCAATGTCTATCACCGACACCCTCCCCCTGCACTCCCAAACGTATACTGTCCCTCCCAGTCCCCTTCCACACACCCGTTCAAGACATCCCATAGACTTTCCCTTACCCACTCAGCCCATTCTTTTCCTTCCGCATTCCTCGTTTTGTCCTTAGATTTCCTTCTTAGTACTTTAACAGCTCTATCCACCGTGTTGAACTGCTCCTCTCCTATCCTCACATTCCAATCACCTCCTAGCAGCAAGTTTGTCGATGCCGTACCTTCTATATTACACCTTAAGCACTCTTTAATTGTTTTCAGTTCCTTATTGTTATACACCGTGGCTCTCTGCCACCAGCCTCCCTTCAGCTTTACCTCCCTGAAAACTATACCCTCCACCTCTTCTTGTAATCTCTCCGCTTCCCTGATACCACACTTGATCCCTGTTACTATCCCCCCCTTTGCTCTTCCGTAGCCACTCTCCCTCAGGGCCGGTTGCATCTTCCATTTGTACTCCTTGGGAAGTCTCTCTTTACAGTTCTCCCATTCTTTTTCTTGGACCCAGGACTCCACTAGTCCAATTATTTCGAATCCCTTCAAGAAGGCTATGAAAGAGCCGTCCTCCCTTTCCAGTTTTTTCCTAAGCCCAGCCACATTCCAAAATAATATCTTAACATTTTCCCTTTCCGATCCGTCCTTGTGTTTCTGTCCCTTTCTTCTTTGGTCCCTTACTCGTTTTTTTCTCCTTCGGACCAAGGTACCCATTTCCCGTCTATTTCAACTCTTTTATAGCCGACTTTGACCCGATGACCTCTTTCCTTGAGCTCCTTTGCCTTCCTTAATAACTCCCTCTGGATTCCCTGCTCTGGGGTGAAATCTTCTTGTAAAAAAAATATTTGTTCCTTTCAGCTTGTGCTTATTTCTCATTATCTCCCTTTTTGCCTCCCAACATTCTAGCTTTAACGAAATTGGGCCTTTGTTCCCTCCTTTAGAGCCGAGCTGGTATGCATTCACGAAACCCTCGTTAATTCCTAACCTTTCCATAAACGTTTTCTTTGCCTCTTCTCGCCATGTTTCTCCTTCAATTCCGTAAATTACGATGTTATTTCTTATCTGTCCATCTGTCTAGCTTCATCTAACTAGTCTCGTCTGTCTAGTCTTGTCTATCTAGTGTTGTCCATTACATATAAATTAAGCCATAGGGCCAACTGCAATTATTTATTCGTTAATCAACCAATTAGCATGGAGATAATTAATTTAGTAATATCTGCCGCGGCGGATGACGTCATCTACTGAGGGGTAGGCGGTCGGACGGTATCTCCCTTAGGACACATGCTAGAGCCGTTCTGACACCAGATTTGATTTTTCTCATCAAATGGTTGAAATATGGTTTAGTCTAGTCCGTCTAGTCTTGTCCGCCTGTCTTGTCTGTCTAGTCTTGTCTGTCCAGTCTTATCCAGCTAAATCCTCCCTAATCTCAATTGTCATCTAGACATTCTCACTCGGACGCGTTCAGAACTATTTTGCATAGGATTCCCCATAAGGGGCTTCGTGCTAGATTTACATGTAAATCTCCATAAGGGGCATCGTGCTAGATTTTACATGTAATTCCCCCATAAGGGGCTAGATTACATGTAAATCCCATAAGAAGGAGGAGGCGCCAGAAGGAACTATCTTTCCCTACTAACATACAAATAATTAAATAATGAAGTTAAACATTCTGAATATATTTTAATGCAATTCTAATTCAACCCCATACATGGGGTTTGGTACTTCAAAATCCTAACGCCGGTAACAACACTTTTACCACCTGCACCAGATGAACTACTCATTTCAATATTCTGCAACTGCAAGAATGGTTGTGGTTCGCGTTTTGGATGCCATAAGTTGCAATAAATGCATTGTTCTTTAGCTTGTGGTGAATGCATTGAAAAAAACGGTATAATACCTCAGGATTCAGGACTTACCTTGAACCGTTTCGTCCCGAAAGCTACACATAGGTTTATAGGTGATACACATAGGTTTTACACATAGGTACCATCAAAATATCCAAAGCTATAATTTAATTAAAATTGTACTCCTATGGAAAATGTAACCGGTATTTTTTTGTATACCGGTTTCGTGTATGTATGTATACCAAGAAGCATATTGTTATTGTAAATAATAGCAGACAATACAAGACACAACCTGGCAAGACAAGACTTTACCAGAATATATCAGACCAGATTGGACTTGAAAAGACCAGACAAGACCAATAATATATTTGCAAGATTACGCAAGACAATAATAGACTGAACAGGACTGATAAGTCTGGGCAAGAATGGTCAAGGTTCAACGAGACTGGCTAATATTCTGCAAAATGGACAAAATTGGACAAGAGTAAACAAAATCGGATGAATAATGGACAAAACTGGAGAAGAATAGATGAGATAAAAGTAGATATATGTATCACTGATCTCTTGGGACAGATCGACCCATGATCGTTTTATTTTGGTTATATAGTGTATATTTATCAACAAATTAATAAAATCATAAGATTTATTTTATGGCTGCAATATTATTTACTTTCAGGAACGAAAGGGTTAAGTTACGTATGGCTGAGCGCTCTGCGTCCTCTATCTCAAAAACATTTCGACGTAAAAAAAAGGTCTTAGACGAAATTTGTATATAAATGTATTCTCTACAGCTCCTATAATAAATAGACATACGGTAAGCCAGAAAAAACGAGAAATTATCACAAACTAATTTTTACCACCTTTTACCTTGAATATCTAAGGACGCTCACATGTTGGCATATGCGACTTTTGAGACAACATTTGTAATGCTAAAATAAAAGTCTATGCAAAATTTCAGCTTCTTCTGTTAGATTCCGGGGTGATATGCTAAGATGACTGGGCTACAGACTAAACACAGAGAGAAAATTCACTAACATTCGGCCATATTGTCTCAAGCCCCGTAGCAGAAGGAGGTCAGGTCGAACATCGTGGCAAAATGGTGCTCAAATAACAAAGGAAGAGGTACTAGATTAAGTAATGGAACGCAAAACAAAGAAGGCAGCAGGGCTTGATCAGATAACAAATCAACAGATTTTCACCTCCTTCCCACTCTTCTCAACTTGGTGGGTAGAGATTTTTAATAGAATACTATAAAGTAGCGAAATACCTCTGTCCTGAAAATCATCAAAAATAACTGTACTATACAAAGGCAAGGGTGGTCTGCAAGATACCGACTCCTACCGACGCATTGCACTTTTGCCGACCCAATTTAAGCTGCTGACTAGAATCATCAATAACCGCCTCAAGTATCACTTACAACAGGTACTACACCCAGAACAGTTTAGGTTCCGAAAAACAAAGCGAGGAAGCAATTGATCAATTAACCTCCGGAATATAATCAATTTATCATTTCTCGTCTTCCGTAAGACATTCCACTCAGTGGACAGCCTATTTGTATTTTCCTTCATGTGCAGACTAGTGCACGAAGGCCAGCATTCCGTCCAAATGACACTATGTTGGTTATAACGCTATCAGTTTTAATTTTCTCTTTATATGTAGTTTCCCCGGATCTCTGAACCCTCTCTGGAGTTATTGAATTCTAAACTGTTCATCCTGATCCATTCTAGTTAATTGTTTGGCATGTTTATCAAAGACAAGCCTCTCTCGATTTTGATTACCCACTCTCTCGATTTTGGTACTGTTAGATGTCATCTTCATCCTTGGGCTAGGTAAGTTCATGCATCTGCATATCTGTCTTCAAAGATAGTCTCCATATTTCGGTATCTGAGCAATAAAATAGCACGTGTGCCGCGGTGTCATTTTGGCCACACTCATAGAGGGGACTTTCTCTTTTACCAAATCTATGAAGGTATGCTTAGAAATTACCGAGGCCTGTTATTAACTGGATTGCGTGGTGGGACAGACTGATGAAACCCCTCCAGGTCTTAATGGCCGGTATAAATAGCTTGGTCCATAAGCATGTTGTAGCCAGATCCCATCTGTCCTGCCAGAGCTTTTCGAAATGCCCTTTGGAGCACGATCTTAAAGCCTGTTTGATCAATTTACCAAAGGAAATTGGCAGATCTTCCTTGTCAGCTGCTTGTTTGGCAAGCATGTCTGCTCGTTCATTGCCTTCAAAACCAGCGTGTGCCTTAACCCAATGCCAACGGATCTTGTCCTTCCTTGAAACTCTGGCAGCTGTCTTCCACGTCTCCAATAAGAATTCAGTGGGTGAATTTAAATTCTTCAGAGCATCCGGAATAGATCGGCTGTTACAAATGATTGAAAAGGGTCTGTTACAGTTATTTTCTACATAACGAAAAGCTGCATGCATGGCTAAAAGTTCAGCTTGAAAAATTGAACAATACTTCTCTAATATAATCAGGTTATGGTACACTTCCTCGTCTTGAAAGTAGACGACGAATGCAGCCCCCGTACTTCTGATCGAACTCGAACCGCCCGTGTACACCCGGAGTTGAAATATATTACTCAGTGTCAAATGGTATGTAACCAGCGACAATTGTGAAGGGTGAATTAGTTCTTGGGTATTTACGGTCAGTTCGAGTTCGCTCAGTGCAACTGGTAAGGCCATTATATCTCTAATAATCGTATCGTCTGCGATCTGGTGTGAGTTATGGAGGGCCAGCTGCTTTAAACGGATGTCGGCTGGAAGGAGACCCGTAATCACACAGGCTGCCTCAGAGGAGACTGTGCGATACGCTTTTGCAGCACGGATGGTGCTGAGGCGCTGTACGCTCAAAAGCTTTAGGCCTCCCTTCACGCCACACGACCTCTGCCATATTGGAGCAGCGTATAATAGTGCGGGTTCTATAGCGCCACGGTAGATATCAATCAGCTGTGATCTCCTCACACCCCACTCTTTTCTCACAGCGATACCCAGCTTTATGCTGAGCCGTTTTACCCTACCACAAGCCTGCTTCATGTGTTGTCTGAAGTTCAGGAATCTGTCAATTATGACACCTAAGTACCGTAGGTGTTGTTGGCATCTAACTATTGTATTCCCAAGAGAGAATAAGGGACTCCTTTGCCTCGAAGATCTGCCGAAGAAAAGGGACAAGGAACAGGAAAAGGAACTCAGTGGACAAACAGATTTTGTGCAGAAAACTAATCAAAGTAGGTGTCAAAGGGAAAACATTCAACCTTAAACCAGTGGATACTCCAGGCTGACACACTGAGCCCCACCCTGCTTCTGATCCACTTCCATGATTTACCAGCTCACATCATAGAACCTGGAGTTTTTGTACTCCTAGAACCCGACAGCAACCCAGGCAAGCTTGAATCATCTAAATACATGCTGCCTCCTAAACAAATTTTCTATAAACTATGAGAAAATCAAAGCAATGAAGTTCGGAAAAGGCGGTAGGCTCAGAAAGTGCGACAAAATTAAGATAGGAGAACACCAGCTGGATAGTGTGTATGAAGGCTGCCACAAAATGACATAAAGATTGTGCTAGGAGACTTTAATGCCGAAGTAGGTAAAGAGATACACCTGCATCAAACGATAGGTATTGAAAGCCTTTACGAAGAAATCTCTGAAAATGTGCTTAGAATGATCTCATTCGCAGAATCAGAATGCATGAATGTCAGGAGTACAATTTTCCCACACAAAGATGTACACACAGACACATGCTATTCAGCACATGGAAGGACAGCGAACCAAATTGACCACGTACTAATGTCAAACCGACATAGAAGCGCCATCACTGATATTCGTACCATCGGGGAGCTAACATTGCCTCTGACCACAATTTGGTGGTCGCATCCATGGCTGTGAAACTGAAAACACACCACAAACAACAACAACAAGGGTACGCTATGCAGTATGATCTACATGCATTGAAAGAAAATCCTGAAACTTGTCAATAGAAAGTGGAAGTGAGCAACAGATTTGACGTACTTGATGAAACAGGAGAAGTGGATGATGGTGAAACTACAGATATTGATAGACTGTGGAACGATATTAAGAAGGTGATTCAAAAATCTGCTAAAACCACAATACCAAAAGTGGAAAGAAGAAGACAAAATATGCAGAACAGTAGTAAAAGTAGAAGAGCAAGGAAAGCATGGAAAGAGGAAAATGAAGAATTAGAACAGCATTACAGAGACACAAAGAGAAACAAGCAGAACCTTACGAAAAGAGAAGAAACTCTACCTTAAACACACATTAGAGAGCATTGAGAATGACCAGAAAGAGAACAACATTTGTAAAATATACGGAACAATAAATAACATCCGGAAAGGATATCAACCGCGATCATCAGTTTTTCACGACAACAATGGTAACATCATCGCAGGAACAACCCACATTTTACAGGTATGGAAAGAGTACTTTGAAAACTTACTGAACTGCTCAGAACCAGAGAACAAGCTGGTTGATAAAATACCCTTTTAACGGTAGAACCTTTTATCAATGATCCTGCATGATGAAGAGGTAACCAGCAGTCTGAAAAAACTGAAAAACCACAAAGCTGCTGGTTATGATTGTAAACTAGTTGAATTACTGAAATATGGGGGTGAGAAACTCCAAAAGAAACCGCAGCAGCTTATCGAAAATATGGCGAGAGGACCAATACCGCATGAGTGGAAGGACGCAATTATTGTTCCAATATATAAGCAAGGAGATAAGCGAAACAACAGAAATTACAGAGGAATTGCTACTTGTCACAGCTTACAAATTACTGTCGCACATTATATTACGACGATTAATTCCTTACGCCGAAGACATAATAGGAGACTATTAGAATGGTTTTCGTAAAAGCATATCTACAACAGACAACATATTTTGTATCAAGACAATCGATCAAAAAGTTTGGGAATACAACAAAATCGTCCATTACCTATTCATTGATTTCCAAAAGGCCTACGACTCAGTCCACAGAGAAACAGCGTGACCAAAATCAGACCAGTACTGCTATACGGAGCCGAAACATGGAGTGCGACCAAAAGGGAGGAACAGTTACAGTTTTCGAAAACAAGATATTCAGACCCGCTTTTGAGCAGGAAACCCAAATATGGATTCTCAGATCAAACCATGAGCTGTACAAGTTATCTAGTCAGCACAGGATAGTGAACATTATGAAAGCGAGACGGCTGCAATGGGTAGGAAATGTGATCAGAATGGATGTGCTCCCAGTATAGTTTGCCAGTTCTATGAGAAGAAGATGGAAGGCTCAAGACCTCCTGGAAGACCGAATAGTAGATGGCAAGAGGAGATGACCTTTGACTGCAGACAGATGGGCGTCACTGGATGGGAGGATGTGGCGCTGGATAGGAAGGAATGAGGGCAGATAGTGAGAGCGGCACGGGATCGTCACGTCCCAAAGAAGCCAACGGAGCGATTGAGTGAGTGAGAACGCCTGCTAGAATTCGTCAATAGTTATGAATACCTAGGAGTAACCCTCGAAGCGTACTCGTTGTTTACATTATGTGTATCTTAGCCATCTATAATTAAACTATAATTTAATTATATTTACATTTCTTTCATCCTTAAATTTAGAAAAGTGATACCTTTGGTCTGAATCTTAGGTTTTCTAGATCTTCATATTATTTTGTCAATTTATAGTTTTTTTAGTTTTAAGAATAAATCATCTTGTTCCACAATGTAAATACTATTGTATCAACATATATTGGAGTTATCGCTGAAATGATTCGTCTGAACCGTCTAAATCATATCATTTTTGAGTTATTTTATTTATCGTATGGCAATCTTGTTTTGAATGTTGATATATAAATTTTTTATTAGATTATTTAAAATGGTCATCTTGAAGAAACCATAGCTTTTGAAACCGAGAAATCAACATCAAATTGGAAATAATCAATATCAAACTTGGATTAATCAACATCCAATTGCAAACAGCCCAGCTTTAAATAGGGGTAAAACAGTTTCATTTTGAAAAAAATCAATAATTTTTGATATTTTAATTAATTCCGATTTGATCTGTTTATTCGCAATTTAATGTTAATTATTCCAAATTTTATATTAACTTTTCACAATTTGATATTAGTTAGTTTAAATGAAGTAGATAAGCTAATAATTTGAAATTTATTTTCATAATTTTAAATTATCTCGTGGAAAATTGTCGATCTCTAGTCTTAGTCTTAAACAATACCTTAAACCTTATAACTTAAACCTGAACTTTCTAGTGTCAATTTCGCATTCTCTAATACCAAAATTAAACTTTCTTATGACATTTCTTAATTATTTAGTCACAAATATAAAAAATGTAATTTTCCCTTTGAAATATCTCGATTTATTATTAAAATATTATTATGTAACATTTGAAAGAATCGTTGTAAGACTATTATTTAAATGACATGATAAGCTAAATGTAAAGATTAATAAAAAGTTTAAAAATATGGAAAGGATTGTAGAGGTCGGAAGGAAGGGAGAGTCGTAAAAGTGCAAAGAAGTGTCGTATAGCTTTTTGCGCTTTGCAACATTGTCCTGTGCTAATACAGTCCGTGGCGGCAGCTCTTTATTCGGCAACATAAAAACATCCCAGGATACTCACAGGATCTACGATATCGTTTGTATGGAAAACTGAGGTCCCCTCATTGTAATACAATGGACAACCGGCGCGCACTGAAGCCGGTTCGGTTCACACGCGCCGTTTGATGCTGACCGTGATTGTGTATTTTATTAGGCTTTACCCGAGCGATATTACCTGTCACCTATCACACACTCAATGATGTCGTACACAACACCGGCGAGTCTTGAACGTTTGTTTACGACCTCATATTGGTCCGGTTACAGCTCAATAGCATGCAGATTAACCGATTGCTTAACTACTCTCGCAAAGAGATTGCCATCGGTTTACGTTTTACGTTTTCAATTGACCCGTATCATTTATTGAGTTTACTTCCCCTAAACTGGCCCTTGCTTTGACCACATGATAAGATTTTATCCCACTACTAGTCAGAAATCAAATTAAGTAATTGTCTTTACTGCTATAACATTTCTTGGATGTACTATTACGTTTCTTAATATGATTATTTCAAATTTAGACACACACATGAGACCAGATATAGATTGCAATCGAAATTGAATTATATTCGCCAAAACTATTTTGTTATAAAATGCTCTTAAAATAAGTAACTCTCGTTTTAAAGTTAAGAAATACTAACGATGATGTAGGTACATAAGATATGTAAAATGTAAATAAGAATTTATGTAATACACATTCCTTTTTTTGTATTAAATATATATTAATACTTAGGACGCGGGAAGGAGTCATCAAAGCGATCAAATCTGGAGTTAGTGGACTTTAATTCAATTAAACAAACTTAAAAGAATTCAAGCAATTTAAGGCCGATTCTCATATACGCGACACTCAGCTACGCGACGTTACGCGACATCGCCTGTCTAATAATGATTACATTGTTTTAAATGGGCACGTTCTCACTATGGCTACGCGACAGCTACGCGACGTGCCCATTTAAAACAATTTAATCATTATTTGACAGGCGATGTCGCACGGCGTCGCGTAGCTGAGTGTCGCGCATATGGGAATAGACCTTTATTCAAACCTATATAGTTTTAAAAAATCATTCGTAAAACATTGTTTCACCCTTTCAATACGGCGAAAATATCAGTATAGTGCGCCTTATTACCGGTAACAGTTATTTCTTTTCCAAGTGATTATTACGATGAAACAACTTTTCTGTCTGAAAGTCTAGATTGTAGATATGGTGGTGACGACTTGTACTGCGACCTTTATAGATCTCTCCAAGCGTTGGTGTACTTACCCAGTACGTTGTACGTTGTGTTGTAGGTGGTGCGCACCTCGGAGTATTCTAGCCAATTTCCGTATTGCTTGGCTTTGTCGAAAGGCCTACGTACTTTTGCTCTTAATGTAGACAAATTTTTGTACCACCATTTTTCATCCTTATGCTCTTTCACGGTTTTTACCGCAGCTAGATTCAAATGCCGTGGTGATTGCTACATTAATTTCTCCTACAGCCTGCTCCAGCACGGTGTAGTGTTTGATACTACCCCGCACTGTCACATGCTCTAGATTCTCTTTTAGTTGGGAACTAAACATAGGCCACACAGTTTGTCTGGGGTTTCGAATAGGGATGTTTTCCTGACTCGCTCCTTCCAGCTCAAACTCTATGATCCTATGAACTGACATTGAGGGTTCACTTAAAACTCTCCACTTTTTAATTAGTTTACTTATGTTAGGGCTACCTACCGTAATATCCAGAACCTCATTTCTGGCCTTAGTGACAAAAGTTGGTGTGTTCCCGACGTTATCCACAATTAAGTTCTCTTTAATGAGGTATTCTAAAAGGTACTAACCCCTCTTATTAGTGTCGGTGCTGCCCCACATCTCGTTGTGGGAGTTCGCGTCACAACCCAAGATGAGTGGCAGCCTTCTCCTAATACAGTGCTGGACCAGTCTTTGTACCTCCATGGGTGGTATGCTGTTACCTGATGCGATCACTACATCGCGGTGGAGGCCCTCGGTCTTGATGAGGACCTGTTTCGGAACTAAGTCTCGCGTTAAGAATTCTGAAGACATAAGTACTTAATGTCCTTCCTTACCATAGTGCAAGTTCTTGGGGAGGCCTCAAGGCTGTCCCATACCAACTTACATTCCTTGTTGCTGAGGCCTCTGATCCTACCTCCGTAGGACCAGGGTTCTTGCAGCAACGCTGGGCTAAACCTAGGGCTAGGTGTTGTTTGGTGAACATCCTAGCCATCACAGCCAAGGCTGCCTTGGCATGGTGGATGCTCACTTGGGCTATTTTGATGCGCCTGCTGGTCATTTTTGGTTTGAGACAGGAGGCGGCAAGTGCTCCTCTGTCTCCGCCAGAACAGCATCTACCTCTGCCTCCATAGACATGGCTGGACTGCTCATGTCTACGAATGTGAGGTCGAGGTCGTCCCCCGGTAATCCGAGCTGACTTCCTCGTCTACGGTCTTGGCCATTAAAGCTTCAGCAGAGGGAGTTTCCACCACCGCTGTTCCCTCCACCACGGAAGTGGTGGTTGCGTTCGTAACTTCCGAGGGAGGGGCCGCTGTGGCTGCCACTACCTCTCCATCCGCTTTTTCTGTGGCGTCGTTCTTCCGCTCATGGACTTTGATCCGCCCGAACCTATAGTAGAGACTATGGTTGGGCCTTTTCTAGTTCCAGCGGTCTCTTCGTCATTTCCTATCGTTAGGAGTTGACCCTCATTTTCCACCCGGCACCCAATTACCTTCCATTCGGAGATGTTAAGTCCTTTGGTTTGGGCCCTAAGGTAGTTGATGGAAGCCCCCGGGGTTTGGTCCCCACTCCTAGGGAGGAACATGGTGATGACGTGTGGCTTGGGGATACCATCACCCAATTTCGCAACCAGGATGAACTTGCTTCATTTTTCTTGAGATCTTCATTTACCATTTCTATCCTTTCGTTCGTACATTGGGCGATGTAAATGAATAAGCTTTTGGGAAACAGTTTGAAGAAAAAATCCATTTCGGTCGCATCATCGCCAATAGAGAAATACACCTTCGTTTCGGCATCAGACTTTCAGAAGAGAAATACTTATTGCAACAAGCAGTGTAACTTTTGTCCAGAACATCACTTTGCCAACAGCTGCACGACGTACAGGTTCATGCCCCTACAATAACGTCTACACATGGTCAATAAGAAGGGATTATGTGTAAATTGTGTACAAAGTGGACACTGTGTGGATGAGTGTAAATCCAATTTCAACTGTCTCTGGTGCACAGGACGACATCACACATTACTTCATTGGGACGATATCACGAAGAAAGAAAAAATCTTTAATAAATCCGAGTCCCAAGACTCGAAGATTGAGAGAGACCTCAGCGTGCTAGTCATCCAACGCTCCGAACGCCTTGAAGAAGCCGAAGGTGTTGCTGAAAGTCAGCTCGAAATCATCAAGATACGTTATACTGAACTCCTCAAGCTCCGAAAGCTCTTCGAAGATGTCCATATCGAGCTCGAAGAAACCGCCTCCCTACTCAAGAGGAAGTCACCAGGAAGCCGAAGTCGTTCGCAAAGCTGAGGAACAACGCAGCCAACGTCTGTCTTCCGAATTGAACAGTTTACGCCGTGAAGCCGAGAAGCGTCTCCATGAGAAGGACGAAGAAATCGAATCAATCCATAAGACTACCAGCATTGAGATTGAGCGGTTGAACGCCCGCGTAGTTGAGGCCGAAACCAAGTTGAAGACTGAGGTGACCCGTATCTAAAAGAAGTTGCAGATCCAAATCACCGAGTTGGAAATGTCCCTCGACTCCGCCAACAAAATCAACATCGACCTCCAGAAGATCATCAAGAAACAATCCTTCTAATTGACCGAAATCACCAAAGAACTCCGCCTTTTCGACGAACGTTACCAACGTGTCCAAGCTGAAATCAAAGATACTGTTGAGATCCTGCACGAGGATCAAGAACGCGTCGTCGAGATCGAAGCCATCAAGAAGTCGGTCGAGATCGAAGTGCAGAACTTGTCCGTCCGTCTCGAGGAGGTCGAGGCCAACGCCATCGTCGGCCGCAAGCGCATCATCACCAAACTGGAGGCGCACATCCGCGACATGGAATTCGAACTGGACGAGGAGAAGAGGCGCCACGCCGAGACCATCAAAATCTTGCGCAAAAGGGAGCTACACCAAAGATATGTTCCCTTCCAATGGCATAGTTCAGGAATAGTAGAAACTCATTCTGTAAGCTCTGTTATAGCTGCAATTGAAAGTCGCGAATTTCAAGGCCAGGAGTATGTTAAGACCCAACAATGATATTTTGATTTATATTTTCGTCTTAAAACTATTTTCTTGTTTAGTTTATTTCTAAAAGTAGGTAAATAATAATTACATCAATATTATCTTAAACCGGCCAGTATATTCCAAGCATCTGGTCGGTAGGGTAGTGGGTATTTTTTGAATGTATTTGGAGCTGTTTATGGCCGCTACGCATCTGAAAGACCATTTGTAATCTACGATCGCTTTACGATCGCTAATGGTTTTTGGATGCTTGGTCGTCGTAAACAATTGAAAATACAATACAATGTTTATGTTTAAGGTTCCTTAGAATAAGTATTTAAATTTTGGGTAGTTTTAAGATTAGCCATAGAAATTACCACGTGCACGTCGCGTTGGAATTCTTCTTGGTTCAGTGAGGGCAGGCAAATGGGAGGTGGGATTTAGGTTTCCTGTTTGTAGCAATATCTAATCATACGCAGTTCAGTTGTAACACTCTTGGACAAACACACCAAGAAGATTCCAAACTCCGACAGTGCACGTCGTCACAAGTGCTAAAATTTGAGTTAAATTATAAATTCATGTTTATCGAGGTGTGCAAGTTTTATTTGCCCAAACATATAATTTCCAGTGCCGATCAAATCTATTGGCAACCCTGAATTTGATCACGCGTTAGGTTTGATCACGCGTACGTTTGTCCAAAGACAAACAACCACCGCGACTCAACACTCTCCTCTTCGCTGCTTTCCTCTGATGTGGACTCAAAATATTAAGATTCAAAGGTGTCACAAATAGAAGCGTGGTGCCTCAGTTCGTCATCAGAGTAAGTTCTCTTTCGACTTATTGAGAAGAAAGAAAGGAAATAGGAAAGATATTATAAAAAATGGATGCAAAACTTCTTTAGCCGCAACTGACAGTAACTAGACTCGGAATTGACGTTTCGGTTAGGTTAAGGTTAAGTGATATCTTCATAGATGTAGCTTCTTAACTTTTACATTTCTACATTTATCAAGATTGAAAAATGAAAGTCAAACTACTTTTGGCCAGACTTGAGAATAACTCAGACTTTTTCAAATTTTATGATGCTTTTATTGTTCGTTTTATGATTAACATCTTATTTACGCGTGCTGTTAAGCGTATCATTTAAAAACGTAATGAAGATACTGTAACTGGGACATTCGTTGTCCCAGCCGTAATTTAAAAATCTTTGCAGTCTGGGACAGCATATGTGTCTTCAGGTGTGAAAGGGTTAAACAATTTATTTCGAAGAAGGAAGACTTGATATTTAATTAATGTAATAGACAAAATAGAAAATAATGTAATATATTTAAAGAAATAAATAATTTACATTTAAATTTAGGCAGAAGTGCAATTCAAAGTTTTTTTCTATGTATATTAGACAATCATTAGTTTTTTTCATATAATCCAAGTTGTCTTTGCAGTTGAAATTAATTTATTTTATATTTAATTTTTCTTACGTTGATCAAATATTAAATTGAATAACCTTTTATTAAATTGGGTCACCTTTTTCTCTTACACAATACCCATTTCCTCGGTGCAAATAAAGCGATTGCGAATTCAGCAATTACTCCCATCCAGTTTTAAAACATAAAAAAATCGTATATAAACTTTTTTATGTTCCATTCAAAAATTTTTATAGGCCTCTGTGCCTTCCTCCCGAAAGTGCCGAATAAAACTTTCATAGCCTGTGTCTTTTACGCCACCAACAATTTAACAAATGTATTCCAAGTTATCAAAAAATATAAAGCCCAGGTATAAAACCGCATAAACTTTCTATGAATCCAAATCACCCTGAAGCTGCATTATACAACTTTTTTTGTATGGCTCGAAGGGCAATCAGATTGATTCAAACATTACATTACAATTACCCTTAGTCTATTCTCCAAGCCCCGATGACCGATACAACGTAATGCACTTACATTATAAGCCCCCTGATTTCAAAGTAAATAGCGCAGTTAGAGCGCTTTTTTGCTATTCTCGTCTCTCTGGCATTAGATCAAACGCGTGGAGACTTCGACAAAACTAAAACCGGTCGGGATTTAATTAAGCAGACACACAGCGTCTACCCGGAATATTAAACGCCGAGATACCAGGAAGAGGCGTCCCAGAGCCCCTCACATATACACACAAACTTAATACTTGCGTCTGTGTGTGACTAGCCCACGAATAAGAACCTCCTGATATTGACTAGTTCACTAATATCCTGTGCCTTCCTTCACTTCGCCGTCAGTTATCAAATTACAACTTTAAATTGATATTCTCTGATACGGGAGGGCAAACTTCTGACAACTATACCTGCGTTTGACGGGGCATGTGGTTTTTTTCTATCTTTTCGGATTATTTTATTGGCGGTGGAAATACTAAGATCTATCGACTGGGGAGAAATAAAAATCGTGATTTAGAGCTTCCTTCCGGTGCAAAATGATCAAAAAATAAGAAACGTTGATTTAAGATGCTTTGCTTCCTCTCCTCATTTGGATTCTTACAATTTATTTTCATGCACTTTCCTTAAAGAAAATGCACTTTCTTTAGACTTTAATTTTAGATATCTATACAAAATTATAAATAAATGCACAATTTTTATCTTTAAAATAATTATTAGTTATTTTTAAATTAGATTATTATTTAACGGAATTTTACAAATTATGCAGAAAATATTGTTAGCAATAACAAAATAATAGTAATTATTTAAAAACTAAATACTTCTTCCTAGCTTGATGGAATATTGAGATTTTGCATCATATAATGAGATAACAAGAATATTGAGATATTTTAATTATTAGTATTATTATTCTTCTTATCTTTATTATAATAATATATTATCTTTAGTCAGTAATACCTTGCGGTGTAGAACGTGTCAATATAAATATACAAATAAAATATGTTATAAAAGAAAAAAAAATTATAAAATGTGTATATAAAAGTAACAAACCAGGAGGCAATATTACATTTAATTAAAATTTTCAAAATAATATTCATTTAATGAATAGTATGCCTTTTTAGTCAAAAACGTTTTTAAGGTGAGTTTAAATATTTTAACACACTTTCTGTCTTTAATGCAACTCGGAAGTTTATTGTAGATTTTTATTTGTTCACCAACAGCACTTTTTTGTGCTGTTGAACTAAAATTAATAATAGCGTTCTGAAACTAAAGTTGAACTTGTTTTTATAGGACGCAAAGTACATTTTTGGCGCGTATTGTATTCGTGCGTATATTTATGTTTTTCAAACATTTTATAATGCTCCTTTACATAACTGGCACTTTGTAAAATATAGATGCAGGGTAACGTAAGTATTCTCTTCTCAAAGAATACTGGTTTACATGAATCTGTCATTTTCATGTTGAACATACTTCGAATACTTCTGTTTTGAAGTAAAAATATTCGATGAGCATCGACCGAATTTCCCCAAAAAATTATTCCATACCGAATAACTGAATCAATGTATGCATAATATGCAGTTAAACTAGTACATTCGTCTACTGACTGAGATAGCATTCTCAACGCGTAAGAGAAGCTACTAATTTTTGGAGATATATAGTTAACATGGGCCTTCCAGTTAAGTCCTTTATCAATTATAACACCTAAAAACTTTGTATCCGAGGACGACGTAAGTGTCTCTTGATTGAAGATGAATTCGATATTTTCCTCTTTATGAGCAGAGAATTTTATAATTTTAGTTTTCTTGACATTTAATTTAAGATTATCCCGTGAATAATATGACTTCATGACAGACATACCATTGATTATTTCTTGCTGCAACTCCACCCGAGTTTTACCTTTAATAGACAGTGTGTTATCGTCAGCAAACATTACCACTTTATAAATAATATTATCTGGAAGGTCATTTATGTATAATAAAAAAAGTAAGGGACCTAATGTGCTTCCCTGTGGGGCTACTCTTTTTATATATTGGTACTGGGACATCTTGAAACCTCCATTGTACTCATCAGGATTACTCAGGTAGGATTTTAAGAGCCTGTAACTGGACCCTCTGAAACCATATTCCTCTAACTTTACAAGCATTTTTGAATAATAATAATAATAATAATAATAATATTATACTTTATTGCCCAACAGGAAACCCCATTTACAAGACAACAATAAATTTAACAATATATAAATAATGAAAATGTATTGGTTTAAGTTATAAATTGTCAAAAAAAATATCTTTATAGCGTGCCATCGCATTCTGACACATTACAGTTACTGGTGCCCGCCGAAGACAATTGGTACGAGCCCCTGGGATGTAAAATGTGTTAATATACCTAGAACTTGACCTAGGTATATGGAAGTTTATTTTTGACAACAGAAATGAGGCATCCACTTTATTATGCAGAATCTTCCATAAAAACTTAGCAGTAAGCTCTTCTCTTCTGGCGGCCAGCGAAGCGATACCATGTTGCTCCAAGAGAATATTTTGATCCACACCGCGATCGCGATAGACACCATCTACTCTGTACGATAAATACTTTAAGAATCTGCGGTGAATACGGTCCAGTGGCATTATCTGATTCATGTAATATGGATACCAAATAAGACACCCATACTCGAGTTTGCTTATTACATATGCAAAATAAAATAACTTTATGAGGTCAATGTCTCTGAAAGATGCACAAATTCTCATAATAAAACCTAACATTCTGGAAGCAGACATTGCAATATTAGTTATATGTCTAGTAAAATTTAAATCAGAGGTGAATAAGATGCCCAAATCCCTTATCTCCACGCAGCATTTAACTTGTAATTCATTCACTGTGTATGATTAGGGCTTCCAATACCGGAATCCCGGGATTCCGAATACCGGGATTTTAGCCTATTTTTTCCGGTATTAGAAAATTGGTATTATAAAAAAAATACCGGTATTTCGATATTTGTATAAAATATATTATTTTTTATTTACATTAGTTATTTCAATTAGAAAATAGTAAGAACAAGAATAATAAATTCGTATTTATACAATTGCGCCAACAAGTGTAGAATCGGGATGGGCGTTTTCTGCAGCAAGTCATTTACAATGTACAAAGATTCGGTCCAATCTGAACGACGAAACATTGATTGTTTTTTTACGGGCATATTTTAGTAATACTAACTCGAATTGCTAAATGTAGTAATGTTTATGATAACTTGGTTCCGAATGTTTGCTATAAATAATTTGTTTTTTAATATACAGAAGGAGTAAACAAATGTTTAGTTTTAATACTTATTTAATTCAAATAGTGTTCAATTTTTTTTCTAAAGTTTATAACTAAAGAAATATATTTTTAAGTTTTTCCTTTGTTTTCTTTTAATTAAATCACTATTATCATTGACCTTTATAAAAGTTTGACGAAAATGTTTTTTTATTACTCATGCATTAAAAGTACTCTCTTGCCGCACGTTTTTTAGTGCGAGAAATGCCACTTTTGGTTGTATTACAACATAACGGGTAACGGACACAAATATTCAATGTCGCTAGGTTACTTTCATAAAAAAAAACAATTAAATAAATAGAATAAACATAATCAAGACCTCAATATTAGAAAAGTGACGTGAAAGTTATAGAAATTTTGTTTCATTACAAAACAAAAATTAAAGGAAACGTTTTAAAATGATTGTAAATGGTGATACCGGAGACTGATGAGAGTTCTACCGAGTGTTCTTCTATAGTAAACTACCGGAGACAATTGGAAAAGCAAATTCTTCATTTTTTATTCTATTTTTTCTTGGATGGCAACTGAATCCCAAACTTGTAAGATACATCCTCTCGCATGAGTAATAAAAAATATTGTTTGCAACACGGGCCTCACCTCCACACCAACCTCGCTTCGTTCCTGCGCCAAATTTCGTTCTCGTGTCCAATTGACAACCTACTGCCTTAGTTACAAAATATACTATTTTTTAATAATACCGGTATCAATACCGGTATTCCGGTTTAAAAAACAAATAATGCCAAAATACCGGTTTTAATTTTTCGGTCCGGTATTGGAAGCTCTATGTATGATGTTGTGAAATGGTTAGATGTCCGTGAATATGACATGGAGCAGCATTTATCAACATTAAGGTACAGTTTATGAGTTTCACACCAGGATACTAATTTGTTGATGTTATGTTGAAGAAACATAACATCATTTGGCGAAGTGACGCTTGTAAAAAGTTTGATGTCATCTGCGTAGGCCAGTACATGACAGTTTAAGGATTTTAAGAGGGAATTAATAAAAATAATAAAGACTAGCGGCCCCAAATTTGAACCCTGCGGAACACCAGAATCCATTGAAAATTTGTACGAGTGAAAACCATGAAAAGCTACGTATGCTTGACGATCAGATAAATATGATTTCATAAGCTATTGTAGACTTCGAGCAGCTCCAAGTTCAGCAAGTTTCATGAGTAGTATGGCGTGGTCAAGGGTATCGAAGGCTCGAATAAAGTCCGTATATACTACGTCTACTTGACCCCTGTTATCTATCACTTCTGAAACATATTGCGAGAATGATGCAAGATTGGTTGTTGTAGATTTACCTGGCATGAAACCGTGTTGGTTGGAAGAAATAAATGAATAAACGTTTTTGAAAATAGTTGAATAAATAATGGTTGAATGAAAGTTGAATGAATTGAATGGTCTATACCAGCTATTCTCAACCGCTGGTCCGGCGGACCACCAGTGGTCCGCGGAGAAATTTTACTGGTCCGCAGACAATTTTTTTCTATCCGCGAAAAAAATTTACTTATTATAAAATACTTTACTTGTTATAAAATTACGAAATACAAATATCTTAAACTAATTTTAATTCTATGTAATTTATGATTAGTACGGCACTGAAGAAAAAAAAAAAAATAATTACATATCTTTACATTTAAATATTATTGTAAGTAAATGATAATAAAAATGTTACAATTAACTTTTAGTAGTTCTACTAACAGGTAGATTTTTGGTGATGGAAATATATTTTTCCTTATTTTGGGGGATGATATCAATTTTTTCCTCGTCAGATCCAAATTCTTAAATAAATAAATGAACATCATAATTCGACATGTTATGGAAAAATACCGGGATCATTTTAGGTATTTTATAATTCAAATTACAATTTGAGTGGGCGGCTCCCCGAAATTTACCCGTTAAATGATCGTGACCGGCGACTTTGTCTGTTACTTGTAAAAAATTATTACATATGTGACAAGAAGTCGCCGTAACTGGAATTTTGCTCATCTGCAGTTAATTTAATCATCGGAAGTATAACGCTTAAATGTTCTCTGTATAATTCCTTAAAATCTGCATAGAGGTTCTGACAAAACAATTTCGGGCAATCTTCCCCGGTATAAGTGAAAAATTTACTCAATGAGTCATCGCTTGAACATTTTATATTATAGGCGAAACTGTATGGTACATGGATATGTGTCTGATTAGTATAGCTATTGTCAGGGTTCGGTGAGCATGTATCAACAGGTTTTAAAATTGATTCAAAATCTGCGTATACAACAAAGGGTATACGCATTTTTCTATCGAAATTTTGAAATTTTAATATATTCCCCGGCATCATATCACCTCTCTTATGTTTTACAAGTTTTTCCGTCGGCATAATAGTGTAAATTTTGCTGCAGTCATTCAATTTATGTTGATTGAACGCGAATTCATTTGAAAAAAAGGTTAAACAGCCGTCACATAAATATTTTTTTCTACAATCTACCGAGATTTGACTTCCTACAAACCGTGAAATATTTTTAATATAAACATAATGACCATTAACCCCTTCTTCCAAATATAATAAATTTACATGTCTTTCCCTAGTCGCATTAGTATGGTAAATTGGTCCTACTACGTCATGTTGTGTAGATTTAAAATTAAACTCCAAGCTATAAACGTTAATACTAATATTATTTATCTGTTCAAATTTGGGAATGTCTTTGATTCTAAGCGGAAACTCTAACCTGTCATATTTTAAAATTGAAGAAAAGTAGGGATATGATGCCGGGCGATCAGAACTCACATTTGTGGGGTGTAATGCGGATACAATGCTCCATAAAAAACAAAATTCGCATACATTCTGAACATTGATACAAGCTTTCCGATCCCTAATCTCTTTTGGCAGTTCAATAAATGACGACCCGCGTATTGGTTTATATTTATTGATATTAATTTCTAAATGGGAAGTCTCCCTTAGTAACCAACCCGAATCTTTCTCCTGAAACTCGCTACATTTGGTTTTAATTTTGGCACACATATTGTCATAAATTTCATCAAAGTTACTCATGCTACGTGTTATTTCGCGATATTTTGTGTTTAATGACTTTAATTCACTTTTGTGTAGTAGTTCTTTAATACCTAGTAAAATTTTGTTAAAAAAATATCACTGGTCCGCGAATCTTTTTTTTTAATTTTACTGGTCCGTGGGCCAAAAAAGGTTGAGAAACGCTGGTCTATACTATCGAATGCTTTGGAAAGGTCCAAGAATATACCAGCAATATTTTGACCGGAATTCAAGGAGTCGATAATTTCCTCAACGAACTGAAATATAGCCCTTGTTGTAGATCTACCTTTCGTGAAACTGTTTTGTACGGTCGCTTATACATTTTGTTGTTCCAGGAAAGTTGTGAATCTAATATAAATGATTTTTTCGAACATTTTCTATATATTTGAAAGTAGGGCGATGGGACGATAATTTTCAATTACAGTCTTATCACCGTTTTTTATGTATGGGTAATATAAAGGCGTTTTTCAGTGCACTGGGGAAATTTCCTGTCCTGCTAAAACGGGAGCATTTTAGCATTTATTAAAATGCACAACATTTTAATAACATAACAGGGATATCATCTGGACCGACAGATTTTGTGTTTTTTAAATTCGATATGACCTCTATAACTTCGGCATCATTAGTCGGCCTAAGAAAAAGTGTGTTTTGTGTGGATCTTAATTTATAATTTTGATAGTTTTGGTTGTCGAACTTAAATCACATACATTTATAAAACAATTATTTAAATTATTAAGAGTTTCTGAATCACTCCAATTGTTATTTACAGAAATATCCTTAAGTTTAAATATTTTTTTGGTCACATTGGATTGCGTAACTTGCTTCACAACAGACCACACTGCCTTAGTTTTGTTTGTCGAATTAAAAATGTAATTAGAATTACATGCCTTTATTTCTTCTTTAATCAACTTTTTAAGGTCTGAACAAAATGCACTGCAGATGTCCTTGTGCACTCCATTGTCATACATTTCTCTTTCCATTCTGCTCTTTTGTTTTATTTCATCTGAAATCCACGATTTTTTTTGTTATTTTTATCCTTGTTTATATTTTTTCTTTGGACAGAATAAATTAAATGTGTAGCTGAACTGGTTGAAGAATATCGTGTACGATGTATTAACATCAGTGATATTAACTTATTACATATGTCTGCTTGCATAAGCGCATCTTTTATGAGTTCCAACTTTTCTTTATTTGTTTTTCGATATTTTGTAAATTGAGTTTTATGTTCTTTATATTGGTGTGCAAAAAGACATTTGTTGTACATAATGATCAGATATTGATAAGTTTATAATAGAGGCATTGAATTCTGAAATGTTGGTAAAAATATTTTCTATTAAAGTGGCACTATTTACAGTCACGCGAGTTGGTTCAGTAATTGTAGGAAACAAATTGAATGATTTTAATATATCTCTAAACTCGATAACATTGTTGTTGTCGGCATCTAGTAGATTAATGTTGAAATCCCCACATAGAATTTTTTTTTTCTTTTTTATTTACATGACTGTAATATTTCTTCCTAAATTATGAAGAAATTTTGAATGTTGCTATTTGGTGCTCGATATACATTAATGATAATAACCGAATGGGTTGGTATTTCAATACTACTACACTCAAAATCAAAATTGACACTCTTTTGTACTAAGTCAAGTCTAATTAGATAATCAATATAATTTTTAACAAGAATGCAATATCCACCCCTAATATGATTGGTTCGTGTGTTACATGAGTCTAGTTTGCAACCATCAATATTTATAAACTTCTCCTCACCTTCTGTTAAAGAGTGTTCAGTTAGCGCAATACAGTTAGCGCTTATTGGATTTCCTTTATTTTGTTGTTTTATATAAATATTTAAATCATCAATTTTTGATTTCTCATTTCTCAATCTCATTTCTCAGCGGACAACGATGTTACCGAAGAAATAAAAGACAGAATCCAATCTGCAAACCGCTGTCTATTTGCACTGAATAAGCTCATAAAATCAAAAAATCTCACAAGAAGTTCAAAGATCAAAATCTATAAATCCATCGTCAGACCTGTAATAACATACGGATGCGAAACGTGGACCATGACCAAAGCAAACGAAGAAAAGCTCAGACGCTTTGAACGAAAAATACTTTTCGGACCTCACCATGACATCACCACAGACCAGTATAAGATCAGAACCAATATCGAATTAAAAGCACTCTACAACGACACCGATATTGTCCAAGAAATTAAATCACAGCGACTAAGATGGGCAGGCCACGTGCACAGACTGCATAACGAAAGACTTGTAAAACTGGTATGGGAGGAGATTCCCACAGGCAAGAGACCGCTCGGACGTCCCAGAATGCGATGGAGAGATAACATCCAAGCAGATCTCCGGAAAATGAACATTCCATTTGACCCTAGGTTGATGGAAGACCGAACAAATTGGAAAAAAGTTGTACGGTCAGCCAAGACCCACCCAGGGTTGTAGCGCTACGTGATGATGATGAAGATTTCTCAATCTTGGGATAATAATTTAATCAATTTATCATTGAATTTATTGTTATTTATATCTTATCTTATGTTATTAATGAATAAATTTACTTAATATCTGTGATATTTAGCTTGAACTTAGAATGGCGAGAGCCAAATTAAAACGTTGTCATTTAAGTTTCAATTACCTACTGACACTATTCGCTTCGACCGCAACAGCACTAGCGCAAATGGTAAGTAACACTTTGAAGAACTTGTGACCGAAATGCGAGAAAATATATTTCCCTAAAATCATTATTTATCAAGTGAATGGAAAATTTCAAAATGTCCCTGAAAGTGTTTTATCTACTGGTTGTAAATATATAAATTACATTTTGCTAACAGCTTCCGTTCGCGATATATGACAAAATCCAGCGACTTTTCGCGAAATTTCGTCACCCAAAAAGAGAACTTGGAAACTAGTTAATATTTTTGAGGAAATCTGCAATCCTAGCACGTGCAACCCTAGGGAAATGACCTCTTGGAAAGGATGCCGCAATCCGTTTTTAATTATCTACACCTATTATTGAGATACGGACATATTGACTACGGTGTAGTCGAAATTCTGGAAAATTTCAAAACTTTCCAAACAATTTACACATCGATTTTCTCTTCTTGTCGTCTAGTTTCAGTGTGCCGAAAGTGATTTCGCTGGGATTTGATGTTTCCGAGAGCATCGTAGCGAACTGAAAATGCAATTTTTTTCCGGATCAAAATGATGTTTTGGCGATTTTTTCAGAAAATTTTATGGATAATTTTATTTATGTAAATGGAAGTGCTAAACACGATCTTCCAGTTTATTCGTTTGAAATGCTCAAAATACTCAAGATATACTTCATCTTACTTATTTTAAAATTTACAACGAAATAAACTCGAAAATCGTTTTCAGCACTTCGATTTCCTTCAGGCAACCAATTTAAAAGCGCGAGATAATTTTCCAAAAAATTCGTCCAATTTTTTTTTTAGTCATTTTGGTCGAAAAAAATGTGCTTTTTCGGTTTTTATCAGTTATCTCAAAAACGGTAAACAGCAACGAAACATTTTCCGGCATACAGAAACTACTCGACAAGACGAATAAGTCGATGTGTAAATTCTTCGGAAAGATTAAATTTTTCATTGAGAAATTTCAAACTGAAATTTTACG